>CM033319.1:17217880-18653459 GCA_019359835.1 Pharus latifolius
ATGTCCTTGTATTTTGTCATCATCAATCATATCAACAGTTGTAGGGATATTGTATTTAGCCATACGCCTGCCAAATCTTGGCTATAGCTAGACCGAGGTTGCCGAATGGTCTTGCATGACATCTAGTAGATGTGCATGGAGTTTAATGCATAGGTGCATGTGAAATGCAATAGCCAAGATATGTGCTCCTATTTATAGATTGCACTAAACCCTCAGCATGGTTCATATTAATCCACATTAGTTCTTTCCTTGCATGGATAATAATGAGCTATGTAAGTGTTATTGTTGCTTGGTGGCCTAGTTGGTACAAAAGACCAAGTTTGCTACTAAATTAATATAAATTTGATAGATATTTCTCCTTTCTTAAGGTGGAAGAAAGGTAGATTGTATAAATAATTCATCAGTTATTTTAAAAGACTAACTTTACTATTAAACTAATATACATTTGGATAGATATTTATCCTTCTTTCTTAAGGAGGAAGAAAGTTAGGCTACTTAAATAAAGATATTTTATTACAGAGTTGAAAAGAAATATATTTACTAGTTTTGGAACGGTTGGCTAAAGTATTTAACTTAAAACTTAAATAACAAAGATATTATGGGATCAAATCTCACTAATAAGAGATAACCCATATCACATGCTTTTAATACTAGGCTTCAAATAAAACATGTTGGCTTTTCTATTGATAACTATGGTAATTCATTGCCATGAGTGAGCAATTCTTACTGCCATCAATTGTAATATATGTTTCCTTTTCCTATTTTTTACTTGGTAATTAGCTACATTAGAAGATAACAAGCCCATCTGCGCTAGTATTCTTTGTGAGGTAATAAGGTTTAAATAGTATTTTATTTTTTATAAGAATATTCTAGTGTACCAATAGATCATTGAGTGTTTTCTATATAATAGCTTTCTTTTATACACATATGGAGGATATGATACACTATAGTCAATCGGGTAAGAAATATTGTGTAGCAACACATCGAACTCATATCAACACTTGAGTTTTCATTTTTGCACCGCCTATAAAGACTAATCAAATTGATATGATTAATTCTCTAGGTACTATATGGCACTCTATTTCACACTAGACTTCTGGTAAAAACTAACCTATTCACTACTAGATCCTTTGAATTGAACTAGGATATGATTCTACAACAGTATAACTAAGGCAATAAAGATATTTTAAATTCATACAAAAAATATCTTCCTTTCTTAGTAAATATATATATTTTTTATAATGTGAAATGATAAGATTAATACTATAAAATATTGTTTTCTTTCCTTAGCTACAAAGAAATTAATGTACAAATAAAATATCTTCTCTTCACTTCATCCCCAAGAAGTCAACCAAGCACGAGAATACTACTAGTAACATGGCACAATCAAAATATTATTATTGCTTTTTACACCGATACTAAAATTTAATCATGCTAAATACATTATAAAACTTGTATCAAGTATATACTTGGTTGAGCTCTAAATTAGCTACAAAATAATTATAGATGCTAAAAAAATTGGAGTATTATGGATCTACTACTACATGGCTAAGTCTTGGGCATGTATGTGGTACATACCATTGAAAACCTACGGTAAGTGCTCGAATCATATGGTCGATCCTCAAATACATGATTTGTGTGTGCCTCTTCCTCCCACTGTGTTACCTATCGACTTTGGTGGTTGACCCATTCATCATTTCCTTTCTAACCCTTCATAGCAATAATGTTGCTTGTCGAATGCCCACGAGGAGTTCTAGTCTTGTCGGACCACCCCCAAACTAAATCGGGCGACATCTTATTACTCAGTGGGAGGGCCCAACTAATCCTCATTTCTCCTTCCAAGAGATCATCATCAACTATTTCATTTGGAAGATCAGAAATAAATTCATAAACATCAATTTGTTCTTCCTAATAAATGCTTGACCCTACATTACATCGAGATGATTCCACAAATCTTCGAAGAAGTCCCTCCACCTCTGCATCTGCCGTAGTTCCGCTGTCACCGACCACATTTGTTTCATTGCTACTCCCACCAAGCATTGATATGCCTGCCATGCTACGCCTACTGTCCGCCACCTCTGTCTCATTACTGCTCCCACTTGCTATGTCAATACTTGCTATGCTACCACCATCGCCCATCAAATTTACATTTGATTGTTCTATTTCATCAAATTTGACATACAACATTGCCCTTATGTTCAACTCATATCTAGATTCATTTTGTAAGAATTGCTCCTAAAATTTTTCACGGTTCAACTCGCGGAGCACCCATTGGGGTCTCGAAGAATCAGACTCCCACTTAGCTAACATCCCTTCCACAACAACCTTATGCGTGTACATATCCATACATAACTGGTTAAGGATCAAATTCTGTACTTTTTTAAATGTTGTCCTATGTGGATCTGCAGACACTACCATTATGTAAGTACAGTTACTCATATCATACTCGTATGATCCATTAGGAATAACATCATCTCCATAATATACATAGATCATTTTTTGAGCTATCCTAAAATATTACCATTAAAACCATATCAAAATCTCTATTAATATCATATTCTTTTAAATTTATTTTTTTACAAATATTTTTCTAATAAACATAATGATGCTACATAGCTTCCTATTTTTCCAAGAAAAAGCAAAGAGTTCACTACATAAGTCATATTATGATGTGTTAACAAAGTCCACTATATTTTTAAAATTTGTCTACAATAATAACAACTTTCACACTTCTAGACATTTTAATATTATTTTAATATATCAATTATTGCTTTCTAACATATTATTTTGCTATGCACACAATACATTCTTCACATCAATAGATGATTATTCTATTATATAATTGTTCTTACAATATGATGCAAAGTCTAATTATTTATGATTTTTACTATATAATTAATATATAGTCTTATAAAAAAATAACCTTCTGAATTATTCAACACTAATTAATTTTGATTACATCAATACAAATGTCATATTTATAGATAACGAGTAGGCTACACTAGTAAAACTTTAAAAATTTCTATTCAAAAATTGCAAGTATTAAACTATAGATTAGATAGTTACTAGCAGCAGAAGGAGAGCCAGTGAAGCGACCGATCTAATAATGTACGCAGAAACTGCTCATGGAACAGGAACTATCGTAGCTCACTACGACTGCTCGTGGATCATCCTGATCAGCGCAATTATTACAGCAGTATCTCTACCTATATCCACACATTTTGGGATGGAATGTTGTGCGTTTATTGTATCAGCACTGGCACACACAAAAAGGGTTCAGGGGTTCTCGCTCTAGTGGAGGTGGCAGTTAGGGTTTTCTTGATATCTCTGAAAGCCTACTATACCTCTCTTTATATAGAGTTCTACACAAGAAATCCTACTACATGAGATTTCTTAACATGTTACGAAATGATAGGACGAATCATATCCAAATTGTAGTAGCCCTACATTAGGTCTCCTAATGTGAAACGAAAACCCCATAATAGATCCAATTCGAATTGAGTTGTTCCAACCTGTTAAGTGTGTGACTTTATAGGTTCATGCATATTTAGTTGTGGTCCAGGAACACTTACCTGAACTGTGAGTTGATAGTGGCCCCTAACACGACACAACGACTATTCGGATATACACAAAGATCATATCCAACAAACCTATATAATGTACTTAAGTTGATTTTTTTGCCATACGATACCAGGTTAAACTCAAGACAGGAAACATGCAACCTTTGCACAGTTCAATCATTTCTCGATCTCATAGTAAACTGTCCTCTGTGTGTTTGACACTCAACCACAAACAATATGATCATGCACTTCTCAGTTCATATATATCGAAGGGCCCAAAAATATCTTTTCTATTATATGAAAGAGTCAAATTTCATATTAACCATTCACATTCCTCTACATAGTTCATAACATACCCGAATATTACCTTTATTACGACTCAACTAAAAGTAAGATTTGGTTGTATCAAAGTATACTACTACACATATAGGAAATTATGACGATCTCAGAACTAAGCATTAATCATAAATATTATTTCAGACCAACTGGTAATACTTATATGACAAATCTAAATAGTCCCTCAAAATAGGAGAATCAATAATATGTTCTCCAACATATGTCCACATTATTAATTTAATATCTTATATTTATGGTTTATGAAACATAACCATAAATCAATATATGTAGTAATCCATTAATCAGCAATGTCATATTTAATGACAGTGGATTATAGACTTTATAGAATAACATCACCAAATAAATTAAGAGTTTCACAAACAAGTCACATACTTACTGATCAAATAAATATGATTATTTATTCAAAATAAAATAACATGTTATTCAAACATTCATAACATAAACATAATAATAATAAAAATATCTCTATGATTTTACTAGGACATATCACTAACAATACTAACCTACACTTACACCTAAAAATATGTTCTTTCTAACAAAGGTAAATATCAAGTTTTTCTATCTTAGAATAGACAATTGTTAACACCACATATCCAAATCACATACCAACAATGTCATTAACAATAACTAATGCATTTTTATGAAACTTACATAATCTTTTAGATTTTGTTGTGCCTTCTACCTTCCTTCTTGCAAGCTCCCAACTTTTGAACTTAAATAGCTCAACATTACTTCAAAACTCTCCTTTTACTCTCCTCTTGGTTGGGGGGGGGGGGGGGGGGGGGGGGGGGGGGAGAATGTGCATGTATGTAGCACATGGGAGTGATAAAAATGCTGAAAACTTGCTGCCGATAGAAGCGTTTCCATGATTTCCCGCACATCCAATGGGTGGCAGGTTTCTGCCGCCAACCAATTTCTTTACTATATAGTAATTTTTTCTGTCGCACAATCATTTTTTTATTATTCTGCGTGTCACATGAAGGACCGATCTACCGCATACCCCATGTATAGTACAATCTATGTAGCAATATCACAGCTAACCACACTACCAAATTAGGTTAGTTTTGCAAATTTTGAATATTTTGGATTAGATTTCGAATTTTCTTTTTTAAATGAGTTACTTGCATTGTCTTAAAGAACAAATTGCAACCTCATGTATTGCCAATCATCAGATTCGATTTCAAAGGACAACATAGAAATCCATAAGTTGCTCCTGTAGTACAATTAATATCAAAAAGTTAATTAATCACACAAGGTTGGCAAATAATAGAATGTATAGAAAGTACTAGAAAGCAAGATATATATGTATCTTTTGGGAAGTAATACTTTCAGAAGAAATTATATGTGATAGTAGTCTTGCTACATTTTCATAGCATCGGCATAAGTGCAGTGCAGTAGTATATTCACGCACGATTTGTAAGGTTGCTGTTCGAGAGAGAGAAAAAAAAAGAACAACAAATAATATATATCAACATTTCTGGAAAGGTCCATGGTTTAAATCCATCTTAATATCAACTTTAAGCTTGTCCACATACACGGTGTGCAGACTGATCGATCCATTAACTTTAATCTGATTGATTTTTTTAGATTTATATATATATAGTGATTTTTCAAACTAAACTGTTAATATAGTATTAATCTATGCAGTACTAGATCTATGTGGTTGACTTGAGTTAGAATATCATATTTGGGGTGGTGTTTCGCATACATAACACAGAACATACTGAAAAATATTTTATTGAAACACCTCACGAAACGCCTCTGCACTGAATTTAGTCTCAGGTGTTGGTCAACAACAATATCGTGCCTAAAATGACAACCTTTGTATATATTTTATTTAATCAAATTTGATTGGATGTGTCAAACAGGTGATGCCGTGTCGGGGCCGTCAGAACCTTGCACCAGGCCATTAGCTGGATAGGGGAGGCTGGGAGCATAGCACAATCTGTCAGCTCGTGGGTCAACTATAACACAGGTAGCTTAAAAAATAATAAATGTGAAAATAAGATATATTTAAATAATTCAAATATCCAAAATTTTCTGAGCACGCCAACTATATAGTGAATACAAAAAAAAATTGAAGTGTTGATCCACTGTTTTCTATTCAACGGAGGTTTGTAGATACACTCAAATACTCAATGGTACACATTGGCAGTACTGTACACAGTACACTGTACTCGCATTCGGGCATGTTGGTCCTTTTAGTGTCAATGGAATTTATTTTTGAAATAACACATTAAAAAATCAATCATTAAAAAAATCAATTTCAAAAATAACCCAAAACTTTAAATAATATTAAAAATGACATTCAATCGCTGCACCCAAACAACAACTAAGTTTCAATCGTTTATTGGGTAACAACTGAAGAACTTATGCAGCCTAGTTGATTCGCTGACCCAACACATTCAGTCGCTTAACGGATTTGTGGGTTTCAGTCGCTCATTTGTTAAGCGATTGAAGACTGAGGTAGTTTGGTGCTGAACTAGCGAGGCAACTAGGCTGCACAAACTCTGCAATCACTGAATCAATAAACAACTGAAGCGTTGTTGTTTGTGTCCAACGATTGAAGGTTATTTTTGATATTATTTAAAATTTTTAGTTAATTTTAAAATTAATTTTTTAATTAGTTATTTCAAAAACAAATTCGTGTCAATGGGTCGTGCATGATTGTGGCAACACTATGCACGTTGTATTGTTGAATGGTCTTTATTTTCTGAGATGTGAAATAAATAAATTGTTAAGGATATTAAAATTCAAAAGACTATAAATTTCTTACTGAGAACAATTTTTTTAAAAAGAATACAATTTAATTAAATGGAAAATTAAAAATTAAAAAATTATATTAAATTAACAAGTAGGCACATATGAAAATTGAAAAAAAAAACTATTTTATTAATGGGATGAAAATGTTACTACACCTTAAAAATATTATTGAGTAAAATCTATTGGGATAAAACTTAATAAGGAAAAAGAGTATAATAACTAATTATAAACTTTTAAAAAATGCAAATTATTCTGAATCTAGATTTAATCTTTTTAACTCACTGGTGAACTCGAGGTCCACAATGTTGTGTTGATCTCTTGCAATAGTTTTTTCTAGTCTTTGAGATAAGTAATTGTCTCAACTATCTCTGGTGTCGACACAATTTTCGTTCCTTAACTATTTTTCCAACCATACTGAAACGTAACTTCAGAAGAAAATGTTGACTCTAGAATAACCAAAATCTCTTGTGTCATTAGAGATTACACGAGATTGTTGGTTATTTTTTCACCACAAGAGAATGTCTATGGTGTCGATGTGATCATTTGCAAATTTAGGATTTGCAGAATGATCAATGTCGAGATAGCGGTTCAGCTCCAATTCTATCTTTCTTTGTGGTGGTGCTGGTGCTGACATCGCATGCTAGAGCTCCGTGAAGTGGATGAAGAAAAAGTCCCACACATTAACTTCTTAAATGGTCCACCCACTAACCCCACATGTTAACTTCTTAAATAGTCCAGTTCCTAACCTCATCTATTTCTCCAGTTGTGATGGAGGTACTATTGGTGGTCTTCAATATGAACTGTCAAACTTAGCATAATATAAACAAAAAATCAGAAAATTTCATCAGTAACATGAGAATAAGCTTCAGAATAATCAAGATTTAATGTTGGACCTATCTCTTATAGTGTAGATTGTAAACCAACTAATTTTAATCTAGAATCTAAAATAAAAGCAAAACAATAAAGATGTGAAATACTTGAAAAATATTTAAAAAATTTTCTTCTATTGCCTTCACAATACAGTAAAAATCAGGATCTATTCTATAAGACTCAAATAATTTTGTAAACTCAAAAAGATGATGCAAAATCAAAAGAGGTGTAAGATCATAAATGATCGATAATATTGTTGTAAATTCATAAAAGAAACCTCTAAAAATTTGTAAAACCTTTTAGCAATAAGCCAAACATAATCAAGAAGAACCTTGGTTTGCATCGGAAAATTTAGTCATTAACATGAGAATAAGCTTCAAAATAATCAAGATTTAATGTTGCACCTATCTCTTATAGCGTAGATCGTAAACCAACTAATTTTAATCTAGAATCTAAAATAAAAACAAACAATAAAGATGTGAAATACTTGAAAATATTTTAAAAAATTTCTTCTATTGCCTTCACAATACAGTAAAAATCAGGATCTATTTTATAAGACTCAAATAATTTTGCAAACTCAAAAAGATGATACAAAATCAAAAGAGGTGTAAGATAATAAATGATTGATAATATTGTTATAAATTCATAAAAAAAACCTCTAAAAATTTGTAAAATATTTTAGCAATAACCCAAACATAATTAAGAAGAACCTTGGTTTGCATATGAACATTTACAAATAAAGATATAAGATTTTTGTAGAGAAGTATCTCTCTTAGCATGATATAAGTAGAATTAGACCTTACCTTCATGTCGGTGGCGGAATTTTTTGGGCCTCATGCTATTGCCCTTGCAATAGTGCATGAATTCAGCAACATGTCTATTTGAACTAGTAATATAAATAATGTCCAAGTGACTACTATCTAAAGACCTAGCCATTTTCTTCATATCTACTTGGACGATAAGGTTGATAATATGACACATACATTTTTTGGTGGAGAATATATCCTCCGACATATAACTGTAGTGCTGAAGTTAGTATGTCCACCACCATAGTACTTGCTGAAACATTGTTAAGAGTAATAGAAACAATATGATTTTCTAAATTATATTTGTTAATTACTCATCATATATAGTTAGCTATAACCTATGTAATAGTTTGTGCAACATCTATTAATTTAAAAATCTATAACCCTTGGTTTGCAACAACACTAAGATAATCCATTTGTTGATGTGTAGCAGACCAAATATTAGACGTGAGTGCAAAAGAAAAACTAACTTTTGCAAAATCTTTGTTTAATACAGCTACTTGTTTCTGATAATATGCTAAAATATCATTTCTAGTAATATTTCTACTCACTTTTTTATATTGAGGACAAAACCCCCCTTGAATCATATTTTCAAAAGATCTACTTTCACCTAATCTAATTGGTAAATCTTCAGAAACAATAAATTTACCAATTTCTTCTATACTTATCATAGAGTTATAGGCCCAAGTACCTATCGAGTCATCAGTGTTCAACTTTAACTGTGTTTGTTGGTCTTGTGGACTGAGTTGCATTTTTGCACAAACTTTTATGTGATAGAGCAAGTGCTTGGTTCCACCTTTAGATGAAGCAGTTAAGACTTTTTGCAATATTTACATATAGCAGTTTTTACCTTTTCCCACTTGAATGGACAGTCTCACCTTCTACCAAATACTTCCAACATTCTGATTTTTTTTCCTCTTTTGGAGGTGATAGAGCTTGAATCGCTTACCAAATGTATCTTCAAAGGTGACAAAATCGAATTAGTGGCCTCATGGCCCTAATCATCGAAGTCATCACCAATTGCCTCTTAGTTGTTCATATCGTCAGTGCCATAGTTCTCAAAATTGTTACGATACTTATCGATTATGAGAACTTTTGGGGGGAAATCTCCCAGTCCTCTTAGGCAAGGACCCCTCGGTGGGATTCCCAGACCTTCGGGCGCCAAGCGTCTGAGATGTCTCCGGGGTGGCCCCCGGGTCCCGATCCTCGGTGCCTAGGGCGCTCGGGAGCGTCCTGAGCATCAGGGCGCCAAAATGTCCGAGGAGTCCCCGGTGAGGACATAGGTGTAGGATCGAGAATGCCGACTAGAGGGGGTGAATAGGAGGCTTCAAAACTTTTCAACTAAAAATAATTTTTGCAAAGAAAAGACTAAGAGCAAATAAACTGAAACAATTTAATAATATTTTGCACTAAGAAAGAGTAAGAAAAACAAACATAGTAATTTATCCTGAGGTTTCAGAGACTCACCCGGTCTCCTCGACTCCTAATTGAAGCACTCAAATGAATGAGTCTTGTTTCAATATCCACGAAGGATATTTTTCACTAAGGTTGCTCGCCTTTTACAAAATATGCCGAGCCTCTCCGACAATCTCTGTTAATGGAGAGGTCAACGGCCACACCTCCAAACCGTCTAGGTGAGGGCGTTCACCAAGAGTAATAAGTTGCAAGATCTTCTCTTTACCCCCAACAAATACTGAGAAACTTCTAAGGATGCAAATGATTGCTCTCGGAGGATCTCTCTCAATCACAAAGAATGATACTTGATCAAAAGATCAAGATTTTTGCACTTGGAAACTTTGGCTCAAGTGTATACTCAGAGATATGTAGGAAAAATTGCTCCAAAACTGTTCAAAAATGTTTAGAAAAATAGCTCAAAAGATGTATAAAAATCTGCTCAAATGGTGTTTAGAAATTTGCTCAAAAGATGTATAAAAATCTACTCAAATGGTGTTTAGAAATCTGCTCAAAACTGTTTTTAAAAACTGCTCAAAAATGTATAAAAATCTGCTTAAATGATGTTTATAAAAACTGGTCAAAATAGTGGAGAAATCTGCTCAAAAGTGTTTATAAAAAACTGATCAAAACAGTGGAGAAATCTGCTCAAAAGTGTTTACAAAAACTAGTCAAAAACTGATCAAAGACTCCTAAAAACTGCTCAAAACTTCTTCTAAAACCTGCTCAAAATGTATAGAAAAGATGTTCAAAGGTGTGTACAGAGATTCCTCAAAAATGTGTATGAGAATGTAGCTTGAGATGTGTGAAAATACTACTCAAGACATCGGTATTTATAGCCCAACCTCTCAGCTACCCATTGTGGTCAAAAAGGAAAGAAATCAGTACCGCTAACAACCAGCTACGACCTCTAACGGCTAGTAAATAGCCGTTGAAATGTCTGGTCGAATGAATAGTACTACTAGTTGAATGAACAGTGTTACTTGTCGTATAAACAGTGCCTGGTCAAATGAACATTGCATGTACAGTGCCCGATCAAATGAACAGTGCTCGTGTGACTACTGGTCGAATGAACAGTAGTTGATCAAATGAATAGTACTCGGCTGACCAGTTTCAATTCCTCTTTGAGATTCTCGACCAAGATTGTGAATGAATGCGAATGCAACATATGACTTAAGAGTTTCTCAGTTTTTGCCGAAACTAAAAGAGATTTTGCAACCCCTCTTAATAGTACGGTTTAAACTAAAAAAGAATTTCTTATAAAACCGGTCAAACTCCAAACTCTAAGACCGGTACAATAAACAAGCACTTATCTTAGGTCTTTGCAGCTTCCTTCTTGGCGACATTGCACTTGCGACTTTGGCTCGCGTCCTCGGACTGCAACCTTGCATTTGCGACCTTGGCTCGCGTCCTTGGACTACGACCTCAGACGACACTGCGTACAAATAGCTCAAAGACACGATTAGTCCAAGATACTTAATGTCATCAATAATCAAAATCAACCCAAAAAGGGCCTAGATGCAACATCTCCCCCTTTTTGATGATTGATGACAACAAGTGTTGAAAACAAATAAAAATAAATGACTCCCCCCTAAGTGTATGCATTGGCATTAGATATACAAGAACTCCCCCTTAATGCATGCATATATAAATACATATATGAGTCATTTGAGAGTCCTCAATGAATAAACAATAGGCACATAAACTATCAATAATGTCATATAAGAATCTCTCCACAATCTCTCCATAATCTCTCCCCTTTGACATCAAGCACAAAAAGGCGAGAGGCAGCAAAGCAGACATTTAACTTGCATTTTATATATCAATAATATTCAATTCACTTCTAAGAAAGAAAAATCTAGTCTCATCTAAAGGTTTGGTGAAGATGTCTGCTAGCTGCAAGTCAGTTCTTATATAATTCACATCTATGTCCCCTTTTGCCACATGATCTCTTATAAAATTGTGCCTAACATCAATATGCTTTGTTCTAGAATGTTGAACTGGATTGTTTGCAATCTTTATGGCACTTTAATTATCACACAAGAGTGTCACTTTGTCAAAAGAAATTCCATAATCCAAAAGGGTTTGCTTCATCCGTAAAATTTGAGCACAACAACTACCCGCTAAAACATATTCTGCTTTGGCGGTGGAGAGAGCTGCGGAATTTTGTTTCTTAGATGACCAAGAGACTAGTGATCTCCCCAAAAGTTGACAACTACCAGATGTGCTTTTTCTATCAATTTTGCACCCCGCATAATCTGAATCTAAGTAACCAATTAATTCAAAGTTTGCATCTTTAGAGTACCAAAGTCCTATATTGGGACATCATTTCAAGTACCTAAGGATTCTTTTAATAGCAATCAAATGATATTCCTTAGGAGATGATTGAAATCTAGCACATAAGCAAACACTGAACATGATGTCAGGCCTAGATGCGGTAAGATAGAGTAATCTACCAATCATATATCGATAAAGTTTTGAATCAATCGCTTTTCCGCCGTTGTCCATATCAAAATGCCCATTAGTGGCCATGGGAGTTTTGATGGCTTTAGCATCTTCCATCGTAAAACACTTGAGCAAGCCTTCACATACTTGGTTTGACTCACGAACGTTCCGTTCTTGAGTTGCTTAATTTGAAGTCCAAGGAAGAAACTTAGCTCTCCAATTATTGGCATATCAAATTCCCTAGATATCATTTCTCCAAACTCATGACAAAAAGATTCATTATTAGTGTCGACGATTTGGACTCGGGGTCCTTAGTTGAATTTATGCAAAATTTGTGAGTTGTGAGACTTTTCAGGGTGTCCCTCCGGGAAGGGATGATGAGCCAAAGTCGGTTGGAACACAGAAGAATTTTATACAGGTTCGGGCCCTCGATGGTGGGAGTAATAGTCATACGTCCTGTTGGGATTTTACTATGTGTAGGAAAAAGGGTTACAAAGTTGTGAAAAAGATCATCATAGGTGAAGATCTTTTCCGTGTGATTATCTAGAAAATGATTAAACTAGCCTATGAAAACTTGCTGTTGTCGATCTCTGGGATTTGTTGAATCTGTTCCCGATGTGTTCTCCCCCCGTCTGGTGCATTTGCTCACCCTTTTATACTAGTCGAAAGGGCACCAACGCACAACGGTTTTGAACGGTTGCTCGTCTGCAGTTTTGGCAACTGCACTTAACTTCCACGCAGGCTTAATACGTGCAATTAAGGGATAACCGCACATATTAACCCCCTAATAGTTGTCCTCATATGTGGAAGAATCTCCGGGGTACTCGGGATATGCTTGTCGTAGAGCCTAAGCAACCCCGAGTCATCCTGGTCGAGAGTAGTATAACATCCCAAATTTTGCCATCTCTTTAGCTTGCCAGTCAGCGTATCTTCATTGGATTCTCGGATGTCTCAACCCTATTTTTGATCCTTATCTCAGAATTATGATCTCAGGTATGCCACTACCTTAATTTAAAAAGTTGGCAGCCAAACTCCGCCTTTCAGACCATTTTCGCTTTTTTGTCCAAAGGTATCGCAGATCAGTTCTTTTCAGATTTGTCAGAAGCCCAAAAAGACCAAAAGTCTCAGACCACCTCCAAATTCTGATCTGATCCAGTGAATATCTCCCATTCACTATTCTGAACATTTTTTCCTTCTGGAAGAATTCCAAAAGATCAACCTAAACCCTAGTTTCAGCCTCGCCAAAGTTTCAAACCCTAATTACCCTGTTTACCCTAATTATCATGTTTTCGATTCTTGTCAAAACCACCAGATCTTATCGGATTTCACCGTTTTTCCTGCTGGATGAGTCCAAGAGATTTAGCAATACTCATCTACAAAATCAGATCTCAGATCAGCCCTCCAGATCTCCAGATTTGCAAATAGGCCCAAATTCCCGAACTAAATTCCTTGCAGTTCAGTCCAAACTTCGCAACCAGGCCCCTGTGCCATTTTCGACCACGAGCAGCGCCAGTCGACCACACCCGCCACTTAGCCTCACCACAGGAACTCACCGCCGACGAAGTTTCCCGCGCAGCCACCACCGCAGCCACGTAGCCACCACCTGTGCGCAACCGTGCCGCCACCGTGGAGCCACCGTAGCCGCGCCTGTGCCGTGTTTTCCTCGCGCGCGCGCGTGCTCCAGCAGCAGCAAAGCAACACCATGTTGCAGCCATGCCGAAGCCAGTGGTCTCGTCGCCCTGCTCCAGCCGGATTTTGGCGTGATTCCCCCTCGCCTGGCACAGTCGTTGCCGTGTCCCAACGTTGCCTCGAACCCTTCTCCGTGTCAGCCGCGAATCCCGCTTGATATGATTCAACCCCCGAGAGCTCAGCCCATCACCTATATAAGCTCCCCCTCAACCGCAACATCACTTTGCACCACCCCGCAGCTGCAAAGCCTCAAGCTCCTAGCACCAGAGAACAGCCAGTGTCCCAGCGCCGCCGTGAAGACCTTCTTCTCCGGCGAGCTACTTTTGAGGCCACCGGTGCCAGCCTCAACCGCTGCTCTTCTCTCCAAATCAACGCCACCAGTAAGCTCCCCTCATCCCCCTCTCCGTGTCATAGCATTTAATTGGCCCCCGGCAAACCTCAACGCCGGCGATCACCGGAAAAGCCCAAATCCCCTGTTTCCTCAATGCTGCCCGATTCGATCCAAATCAGCCCTCGTGCCAGTGATGAAAATTGTTTAGCACACTCCCTTTAGCAAGCCTACGAGTTTGGAATTCGAAATTGAGCTAAGATTTCCGCTTTCCCCAATTTGCGCGCCACCAGCAAATCAGCTCACTTCGCCGAGCTTCTCCGGCCATCCCCCGACCAAAAGTTATGCCATGCCATGCCCTAGTTTCTGGCCATGTCCAGCAGTATTTCAGTGCATGTCCACCAGTGGCATTGAATGATTTATACCTGTTTCACTTGAGCAATTGAGGTGACTCTTTGTCCATTAGATTCCTGGAGTTGTTCTCTACAACTTTCTCTAGTGTCACTTCTCCAGAAAACCTACCTAAGACCAACTTAAGGCTATGTCTTGCCGTAGACCGAATGTCAGCCTTTCGACATTCAACCCCTTTTTAGCCCATCTCTTCAATCAGCATCCAACTGACTTTGTCCAAACCTTTCCCCTGCATGCATGATATATTTTAGTATCATTTCCCATAAAGACTATCTTCTGTATGCTTATGTAGCATATGTGTGTATTATTTGTATCCGCTGTGGAACCAGAGGTTGAAGGAGCCGACGAAGTCTTCGAAGAATTGTCTAAGTAACTAGACCCAGCATTGCAAGGCAAGTCTCAATCCCTTGATCATGTCTCGCCTATTATTTTGAAATGAAGTATGTTAACTGTTTTCAAGTATATGCATGCCTTATATTCAAATAAGAACTATATTCAAATAAAGTGATTAGATATGACCTAAATGATTGTAAAGCCCCTTTTGACATTGAATATCCCTACACCCTTGTCACCCTATAATATCATGCTTAGACTATGCTATGCTCAAGATTATATGTTAAATGTTGAATGGTCACATATGAGAACAGCACATTCAAAACCCTTTTTGTGAAAGAAAATGTGATTGGAATCGATAGTGAGGATGGTTTGATTGGATGGTGCTGTGTGCGCACTGGGAATGTGAAAGACTCCTTATTAGAGATTCATAAGGACTAGAACCTTGTGTTGTGCTTCTATGAGGCATGAAAAACGTACCAACCACTTGCCCGGAATCGGACGGGCGCAACTTAGTAGCTTTCTTTAGTATTAGCTTTTCCCTGCAATGGTTGTCGATCCAGTTTCTTGCAAGAGCTGGTGGGCCGCAGAAGGCCATGAGTGATGTGAGTTCAGAAAAATCATGAGAGGAAAAGGTGGAAAGAAGGAAGACGCCCTACGCCAGATTAAGTCGTGCGCTACTGTAATCAAGAGAGGCTATGTGTCTTGCGAGAATATAGACCCAGCCTAGGAAGTAAGGCAGTGGGGAGGACCCACAACGGTACTTGAGACTTAACTGTCTATTTACCGGGCAGGGAATAGTTAATGCTAGGACTGTAAAATTGTTGTGTCATCTCGGCCTTGTCACATGCGGAAAAGTCGCATGGAGCTGATCCGACTTGAAAGCTGAATGATCGGTGGATTAAGGTGGTACACCTTTGCAAAGTATAAAAAGTATCGGATACTTTGAGCTCCCAGGTTATGGAGTCTGCGTGCTGTGGATTCTATCCACGTCGATGCAGCACAAGTAGCTTTTGGAAAGTTTTTCACAAAATCTGAGTAAAGTGGTGACTCATGGAAGACCGCCACACATAACATCTTCTGAAAATCTAGCTTAGGATTTTAAAAGCCTCGCTTTTGAAAACAAAAACCTTTTCTTCAAAACTGAGAGTGAAAATCTATTCTATTCCTATATATAAAGCCAAGACCTATTTCCTTGAAAACCCCTCATCTATATATCTGCATTCTCATAACGGGACTTGTTGAGCATCGTGGAAAAATATGCTCACCCTTGCCTTTTCATACAAATTCAGAAGAAAGGATTCAAGGAACCTGATTCTCTTGACCTTAGCACCAAGAAGAGGAAGGAACTTTTCCAGACGATTTGAGCTTCTAGGAGGGTCATGCGCCAAGTTGAGTTCGATGTGGTGAAGGCCCGAGCCGAACCGCTGCAGAAGGAAATGAAGACCTTTGTTATTTTTGTGTTATTTCTGTGTTCGGTACTCCGATGCCGATTCTTTTGATTCTTGATTTTGAAAAACTCTCTACTTTTGTATCAACTTTAATTAATGTCATTCTTGGCTTTATGATAATGTAATAGTGGTCCTCGTGACCTTGTACTTGTTTTATCTATTTGACTTATTGTTTAAAGTAAATCCTGTTGTTGTGAGCTTGTGATGTACCTTTCTGTGTGCAATCCACCTGGGCGGTTGCCATCGGAATCCTCAAATGAGGGTCCCACAAGTAGTCCATGACCTTCTGACCGCGTATTGTCTGTAATCATCTGACCGCTCACTGTCTGCGGCCTGATCGCACAAAACCTGCGACCATATGTCCGCGCTTCTCAGGCCATATGAGATCACATCAACGGACGCTTACCTGGTTCGAATTTGTCTTGAACCAGGCATGCATTTATTCTGAACTAGCTCGAGTAACAATCCTCGTCAAGTAGACCCAAATATGATATCATCAACGTATATTTGACATACAAAAAATCTTTCTCAACCACTTTTGTAAATAGGGTTGTGTCTATCTTCCCAATTTTAAAACCTTTTGATATGAGAAAGTCTCTAAGGCGTTCATACCAAGCTCGAGGAGCTTGTTTAAATCCATAAAGAGCCTTAGAGAGCTTGTATACATGATTTGGAAAGTTTGAATCTTCAAAACCAGGAGATTGTTCCACAAACTCTAATTCAGATATTTCTTCATTTAAAAATGCACTTTTCACATCCATTTGAAATAATTTGATGTTGAAATTTGATGCAAATGCGAGAAGTATGCGAATAGCTTCTAATCTTGCTACGGGTGCAAAAGTTTCACCAAAATCCAATCCTTCAACTTGAGAATATCCTTGTGCAACAAGACAAGTTTTGTTTCGTACTACTACTCAATTCTCATCTTGTTTATTTCTAAAAACCCGTTTTCTTCCAATCACATTATGATCCTTAGGTCTTTCTACTAGTGTCCAAACTTTGTTTCTAGTGAAATTATTTAGCTCTTCATGCATGGCATTTACCCAATTCGGATCACTAAGTGCTTCATCTACAAGTTTAGGTTCTAAGGAAGAAACAAAAGAATAATGTTCACAAAAAGAAGCAATACGAGACCGAGTTTGAACACCCTTACTAACATCACCCAAGATTTGATTCAGGGGGTGATCTTTGGCGAACGTTTGATGAAGTCGCGGGTTCTGTGATGCTTGATTAGCATTCTCTTCAGTCTCTTGTTCAAGGTCTTCTCGACCAGCATTGTTGTGAATGGTCGCAGGTTGAGCAGCATCAGTGTTTGTGGTCGCAGGTCCATGTTTGACATCAGCCTGAGTGGTAGCGGGTGATTTATCCTTTCAACTAGGTGACTTTTGTTTTTCATTTCTGGGTTTGATATCACCAATGGTCATCTCCTTCATAGCTTCCCTCAAGCCACTGTTGCCTACATCATCAAAATCCTCATGCTCTCCTTGAGAGCCGTTAGATTCATCAAATTCTACATTGCATGGTTCTTCAATGCATTCTGTTGTAGTGTTGAAAACCTGATAAGTTTTACTAGTGGATGAATAGCCAACTAGAAAACACTTGTCAACACGTCTTTGAAATTTTCCAAGATGCATGCGCTTTTTAAGAATATAACATTTGCAACCAAAGATTCGAAATATGAAATGTTTGGTTTTCTCCCTATAATCAGTTCATAAGGAGTTTTGTTCAAAACTGGATGGGTACAAAGACGATTGATGGCATAACATGTTGTGTAAACTGCCTCGGCCCAAAATCGGGTAGGCCTCTTGTACTCATCGAGCATTGTTCTAGCCATTTCAATTAATGTCCGATTCTTCCGTTCTACAACACCATTTTGCTGAGGTGTTTAGAGCACAGAGAATTCATGTTTGATTCCGGACTCTTCACAAAAATCAATAAAATCAGAATTTTGAAATTCTCCACCATGATCACTAAGGATTTTCTTGATGGAGAGTTAAAATTCCTTTTCAGCTCTTTTTGCAAATCTTTTAAAATAAGAGGAAGTTTCAGATTTGTGAGCTAAGAAAAACACCCAAGTAAATATGGAGAAATCATCAACAATAAGATAGAAAAAACTATTTCCTCCAATCCTTTGATGTTCAGCAGGGCTGAACAAATCCATATGCAAAAGTTCTAATGGTTTGCAAGTTGAAAGAAAACGCTTGATTGGATGTGAAGTAGCTACTTGCTCGCCAGCTTGACAAGTGCTACAAGGTTTGTCCTTTTCAAAATCACATCCTTCAAGCCAGCTACCAAATCACGTTTTAAAAGTTTTTTAAGTTGATGCATTCCAACATGTGCAAGTCTTCTATGCCAAAGCCAACCCTTCGATGTTTGAGAAACGAGACATGTTGAAAGAGATGTATCTTTTGAGTTGAATCAACAAGATAGAAATTTTCAAAATGAAAACCTTTGAAGACCAAAGAGTTGTCTTTTAAACTTGCAACTAAAACATTTTTAGGAGAAAATATGCAACGAAATTCAAGATCACAAATTTGTGCAACGGATAACAAATTAAAATTCAACGATTCAACAAGTAAAACATTTGAAATTGAAAGATCATGAGATATAGCGATTTTACCCAAGTCTACCACATTTCCTTAACGATTGTCGCCAAAGGCGATCTTTTGGTTTTACTTGAGTTATCTTCCAATGAGGTCAACAACTTTTTGTTACCAGTCATGTGTTCGGAGTATCCACTATCTAGCACCCAATGTTTTCCACCTGTCTTGTAGTTCACCTACAAAAACAAAAGAATCAAGTCTTTTTAGTTATCCAAATCCTTTTGGGTCCTTCGATGTTAGCAATCAAAGTTTTGGACACCCAAATAGATTTCTTCTTTTTACTTAGCATGGGTGCTCCAACAAATTTTGCTATCACATATTCTTTCTTTGACCTCTTAAGCATTTAGCATGCATCAAAATGAGTTGAAGTCATTAAAGGACAAGCATCATATGAATGACCAATTTCATGACATTTATAACAAAATTTGTTGCATGCCTTTACAAAAATAGTTTTTGTGTTTGGTTTATTTTCTTTCTTTGGAAAGTATCAAAGTCCTTCTTTTCTAAATGAGCATTTTTGCTCACTAAGAAGAAGATCAAGAGATGCTTTCTCTTTGTAACAATGTTCTAAACCTTTACTAAGTTTCTTGATTTGAGCCTTTAGTTCATTGTTTTCATTTAAGATTATTCATGGCATGCTTCTTGGTTTTAGCCATTGTTTTTTAAGAATTTCCTCATCTTAGGATCTTTCTTCTTCTTATTCCAAGACTTGTTCTTATTTGGGCATTTTGAACCTATATGTCCCTTTTCATGACATTCATAGCGTATGGTGTCCTTGAAGTTTGCTTGCTTTGACCCCTTTGGTCTTGTGTCGATGTTTACTCCCTTTTTGTGCAACTTGCGAAGAAGTTTTTTGGTGTTCTTTACAAGAAGGACTAGATCCTCATCAGAGGAGCCATCGTTTGAATCACTTTTGGAGTTGGCTTTGAATGCCAAGTTCTTCTTTTTTGTCTCTGATGATTCGGCCGCCTCCTTCTTCTCGTTCTGATGCATCTCATGGGTGATGAGGTTCCCATAGAGATTGGTAGGTGTGGTCGATGATAAGTTGGAGTTGGTGAGGACCATCACAAGAGTGTCAAAACTCTCCAAAAGAGCCCTAAGCATTTTTCTTACAATCTCAATGTTAGTAAAAACAACTCCGAGTCCTTTGAACTCATTCACAATGTTGTTCAACCAAGTGAACATAGAATCCACGGACTCGGTTGGTGACATGGTGAATGTCTCATATCTTTGCCTAACTATTAGCAATTTTGCCTCCTTGACCCTAGTGGTGCCCTCATATATCTCCTCAAGGGTGGTCCAAACTTTGTGAGCGGTGGTAAGGTTGCTCACGTAGTTGAACTCATTTAGGCACAAGCCGACAAAGAGAGTATTTTTGGCACAGGCATTTAAGTGGAGTTTTCTCCTATCATCATCGGAATGATTTGACAGATCAACCAGAGGAGTAAACTCAATCTTAATAATGTCCCAAACATTAAGCCCCATGGCCTCTATAAAAACCATCATGCACACGTTCCAATAAGGATAGTTAGTCCCGTCAAAGATAGGCGCACGCCCAGTGTAACTAAGATGAAAACCCTCATTTCAATCCATCCTCTCTCTAGGCGGTGAAGCCTACTCAAAAGAGAGACCACACTCTGATACCACGTGTAGGATCGAGGATGCTGTCTAGAGGGGGTGAATAGGAGGCTTTAAAACTTTTCAACTAAAAATAATTTTTGCAAAAAAAAGACTAAGAGCAAATAAACTGAAACAATTTAATAATATTTTGCACTAAGAAGAGTAAGAAAAACAAACATAGTGATTTATCCCAAGGTCTCGGAGACTCGCCCGGTCTCCCCTACTCCTCATTGAAGCACTCAAATGAATGAGTGTTGCTTCAATATCCACGAAGGATATTTTTCACTAAGGTTGCTCCTTCTCCACTCCGGATAGGTGAGTACCGATGCCTTTCACAAAATATGCCAAGCCTCTCCGACAATCTCCGTTAATGGAGAGGTCAACGGCCACGCCTCCAAACCGTCTAGGTGAGGACACTCACCAAGAGTAACAAGTTACAAGATCTTCTCTTTACCCCCAACAAATACCGAGAAACTTCTAAGGATGCAAATGATGCAAATCATTGCTCTCGGAGGATCTCTCTCAATCACAAAGAATGATACTTGATCAAAAGATCAAGATTTTAGCACTTGGAAACTTTGGTTCAAGTGTATACTCAGAGATATGTAGGAAAAATTACTCAGAAAAATTACTCAAAAACTGCTCAAAAATGTTTAGAAAAACAGCTCAAAAGATGTATAAAAATCTACTCAAATGATGTTTAGAAATTTGCTCAAAACTGCTCAAAAGATGTATAAAAATCTACTCAAATGGTGTTTAGAAATCTACTCAAAACTGTTTTTAAAAACTGCTCAAAAATGTATAAAAATTTGCTCAAATGGTTTTTATAAAAACTAGTCAAAACAGTGGAGAAATCTGCTCAAAAGTGTTTATAAAAAACTGATCAAAACAGTGGAGAAATCTGCTCAAAAGTGTTTATAAAAACAGATCAAAACTTTTTCTTAAACCTGCTCAAAACTGCTTCTAAAATCAACTCAAAATGTATAGAAAAGATGCTCAGAGGTGTGACAAAGACTGCTCAAAAATGTGTATGAGAATATAGTTTGAGATGTGTGAAAATACTGCTCAAAACACCTGTATTTATAGCTCAACCTCTCAGCTAGCCGTTGTGGTCGAAAAGGAAAGAAATCAGTACAGCTAACAGCCAGCTATGACCTCTAACGGCTAGTAAATAGCCGTTGGAATGTCTGGTCGAATGAACAGTGCTACTGGTCGTATGAACAGTGCCTGGTCAAATGAACATTGCATGTACAGTGCCTGGTCAAATGAACAGTACTCATGTGACCACTGGTCGTATGAATTGTAACTGATCAAATGAACAGTACTCTGATGACCAGTTTCAGTTCCTCTTTGAGATTCTTGATCAAGATTGTGAATGAATGCGAATGTAACATATGACCTAAGCATTTCTCAGTTTTTGCCAGAAGTAAAAGAGATTTTGCAACCCCTCTTAATAGTACGGTTTAAACTAAAAAATAATTTCTTATAAAATCGGTCAAACTCCAAACTCCAAGACCAGTACAATAAACAAGCATTTACCTTAGATCTTTGCAGCTTCCTTCTTGGCGACATTGCCCTTGCGACTTTGGCTCGAGTCATCAGACTGCGACCTCAGGCGAAACTGTGACCTTGCGCTTGCGACCTTGGCTCGCTTCCTTGGACTGCGACCTCAGACAACACTGCGTACAAATAGCTCAAAGACACGATTAGTCCAAGACATTTAATGTCATCAATAATCAAAATCAACTCAAAAAGAGCCTAAATGCAACAATAGGGCCTCCGAGTCGTAGGTCCTAGAGGACACCCCTAGTACCCCGGCGTCAAGTCACTGAGGGATTCTCAATGAGGTCTCTGAGCCTTTGGGCCCCAGGCTCTGGGCGCCAAATGTTCGAGGAGTCCCCGGTGAGGACATAGAGCCTCTGAGCCCTAGGTCCCCGCGGACGCCCCAAGTGCCCCGGCGCCAAGTCTCCAAGGGATTCCCGGTGACGTCCTTGGCCTCTGGGTCCCGAGCTCCCAGGAACACCTCGAGCGTCCAAGCATCAAATGTCCGAGGAGTCCCCGGTGAGGACGTAGGGCCTCCGAGCCCTAGGTCCTCGAGTGCCCCGTCGTCAAGTCCACGAGGGATTCTCGGTGAGGTCTCCGGGCCTCTGGGCCCCAAGCTCCCGAGAACGCCCCGAGCATCCGGGCGTCAAATGTCCAAGTAGTCCCCGGTGAGGTCATAGGGCCTCCGACCCTAGGTCCCCGGGGACACCGCTTGTGCCCCGACGTCATGTCCCCGAGGGATTCCTAGTGGGGTCTCTGGGCCTCTGGGCCCCGGGCTCCCGGAAATGCCCCGAGCGTCCGGGCTCCAAATGTCTGAGGAGTCCCCGGTGATGATATAAGGCCTCCGAGCTCTAGGTCCCTGGGGACATCTCAAGTACCCCGACGTCATTTCCCCGAGGATTCTCGGTGAGGTCTCCGAGCCTCTTGGCCCTTGGCTCCTGGGAACGTCCCAAGCGTCTGGGCGCCAAATGTCCGAAGAGTCCCCGGTGAGGACATAGGGCCTTCAATCCCTAGGTCCCCGGGGATGTCTCGAGTGCCTGGCGTTAAGTCCCTGAGGGATTCCCAGTGAGGCCTTCGGGTCTCTCAGCCCCAGACTCCTGGGAACGTTCCGAGTGTCCAGGCACCAAATGTCCGAGGAGTCCCCGGTGAGGATGTAGAGCCTGCGAGCCCTAGGTCCCTCAGAGACACCCCGAATGCCCTGGTGCCAAGTCTCCGAGGGATTCTTGACGAGGTCCCAGGGCCTCTGGGCCTCGGGTCCCCGAGGACGTCCCGAACGTACAGGCGTCGAGCATAGGGCTGGACAAAAAGATCAAAGCTTGCGAGCTATTCGGGATCAGATCGAAGATCGGCTCGGTTTGAGATCGGCTCGAGCCCTTAATGAGCCGAACTCGAGCCTGAGGTGAAGCTCAAGAGAGAACTCGAGCCGGGCCTGAGCCTTCTCGAGCTCGCTCGAGCTTGGCTCATTAAAACTCGAATTAGATTCTTCTTCCGCCATTCCCAAATCCCAACCTAGCCAAATCCTCAAATCCTATCACGGGCTCACGGCGGCGGTGTAACCGCGTAAGGAGCGGCGATGGCACGGTTGGAGGAGAGGAAGTGATGGCGGCGGCGCGCTTGGAGGAGAGGAGGCGGCGGCAACGCGCATGGAGGAGAGGAGGCGGTTGTGGCGGAGCGCGTGAAGGAGAGGAAGCAGCGGCAGCGCACATGGAGGAGAGGAGGCGGCGGCGGCGGCGGCGACGCGCGTGGAGGAGGGGAGGGAGAGGAGGCGGCGGCGGCGGCAGGGAAGGGGAGGAGGTGGTGGCGGCGGTGGTCGGCTAGCCGGAGAAGCATCTGAGAGGTCCCCGGTAAAGGCACTGGGCCTCCGAGCCTTGGGTGAAGGATCACAAGTTGCTACTCTAGCAATAATTTCAAAAATTTTAACCCGAAAACCAGAGAACCATGCATGCATAAGATCATAGATCAAGAGGTTTACCATTAGACGTGCGGATACGAAAACGCAGCAGTGCAAGAAGAGTCGATGTCGCAACCGGATTGTGACCAGTAGTGCAACAGTAGCAGTCGTACCTCTATGGAAGTCAACACATCCGGGAAGGAGCATCGCGTGTTCGTGTGCTAGCACCAGCACACGCGGCTAGGGTTTTACGAGATCTATCCCGTGTATAGTGATGGTGGTCAGAATCAATAAGATTATATATCTGTTTTGCATGCCCACCTCGCCTCCTTTTATAAGGCCTTGCAGATAAGTCCTACTCAAATGCGAACCCTAACCCTAATGGTAAACCCATTATCAACAGGGGACCCGTTTCAGATCCTATTCGAATTAATGCTCCAACCCATTAAGTGTGTGACCCTGTAGGTTCGTGTATGTTTGGCCGCGCCGGAAACAACTTTCCGAATCACAAGTCATAAGCAGTCACTAGCAAGACATTATGACTACCCGCATATATACGAAGATCATATTTGACGAACCTATACAATTTATAATGGATTATCTCTTTGCCTCACTTTCAACCACATGGTTCAGAACATATCTGTCTGTCACTTTTATGACTACTCGGTTAAAAACAGTGGTTGATGACACCAAGGTATGCTACTACGCATGTATGAAACTGTGACGACCTCAGGTCTAAATATAAACCAAAATAATTGTTAGAAACAAACTGATGACGCATATAATCTCAACAGTGTTTCAAGTTGGGTCCATCCGACCAACATGTTCTCCAACATGTGTCCATGACATTGACTTGATATCTCATATCTATGGTCCGTGAAACTTGACTATCAATCAATGATCGTGCTGACTTATCTTGTGTTGTTATTCCATGTAATGTCGAAAGTCAGGGATGTTTACACTAAGTATCATTGATAAAGCTGTAAGTAAATTGAGACAATTCATGTCATTATAAAGAGTTTTACGAATAAGTCACATACTTGTTGATTGATAAAAGTGATACTTTATTCAATGAATACAATAAGAATTCATAAACATAACATGATACAACCATCACCATAATTGTCTCTAGGGAATAGCTCTATCACTGGGCTCCCGGGGACACCCCGAGTGTCCGGGAGCCAAGTCCTTAAGGAGTCCTTGGGCCTCCGGGTCCGGAGTCCTTGGGCCTCCGGGTCCGGAGCCCTCGAGAACTACCCGAGCGTTCAGGTCCCGAGTCTTCGAGCCGGACTGTCCGAGGAAAATGTGGGCATTCAGGGACCAACATCTCCACAAGTGCCTTGGGAATCGAAGTGGACACATGTCGAACATCCGAACCCCACACCCTGCAAAATGACAACTACGCCCTCGATCCAATGGTCGTAGGCAAGGGTAGTTTAGTAATTTGCTTTTTTGGATGTATATATTGATAGGGATATACCTTAGAGACAATTATGAAAATGATTGTATCATGTCATGTTCATGAATTCTTATTGTATTTCTTGAATAAAGTATCACTTTTATCGATCAACAAGTATGTGACTTGTTTGTGGAACTCTTTATAATGATATATGAATTGTCTCAATTTACTTACGGCTTTATCAGTGATACTTATTCTAAACATCCCTAACTTTTGGCATTACATTGAATAATAATGCAAGATAAGTTAGCACGATCATTGATTGATAATCAAGTTTTACGGATCATGGATATGAGATATCAAGTCAATGTTGTGGACACATGTTAGAAAACATATTGGTCGGATTGACCCAACTTGAAACACTATTGAGATTTTATGTGTCATCAGTTTATTTCTAACAGTTTTTTTGGTTTATCTTTAGACCTGAGATCATCATGGTTTCATACATATGTAGTAGCATACTTTAGCGTCATCAACCGCTACTTTTAACAAGTAGTCATAAAAGTGACATACATATATGTTATGAACCATGTGGTTGTAAGTGAATGGTCAAGATGAAATTTGCCCCTCTCATATCTTGGGAGAGATATCTCTGAGCCCCTTATGTAATTGGATTAAAAAAGTGCATGGTCGTGCCGAATATAGTTGAGAGCCAACTATGGATAAATGTTAGTCCATTACAAGATCGAGAAAGGACCGAGCTATTCAACAATGACACGTTTCTCACTTTGAGTTCGATTTGGTATCGTGAGGCAAAGAGATAATCCATGGTAAGTTGTATGGATTTGTCGGATATGATCTTCATGTACATGCGCGTAATCATAATGTCTTACTAGGGACCGCTTATGACTTGTGATTCGGGAAGTTGTTTCCGGTCACGATCAAATATACACAAATCTACAAGGTCAACATTTACCAGGTTGGAGTATTAATTCAGATGAGATCCAAAACGTGTCCCCTATTGGTAATGGGTTTACCATTAAGATTAGGGTTCGCATTTGAGTAGAACTTATCTGCAAGGCCTTATAAAAGGAGGCGAGGTGGGCATACAAAAGATATATGATATCTGATCTATTCTGGCCACCATCACCATTCATGAGATAGATCTCGTAAAACTCTAGCTGCGTGTGTTGGTGCTAGCACACGAACACGCCGTGCTCCTTCCCCGAATGTGTGGACTTCTGTAGGGGTACAGCTGCTACTACTGCACAGCTGATCATGATTCAGATGCGATATCAACTCTTCTTCCATTGTTGCGTTGTCGCATTCGCGTGTCTAGTGGTAAATCTATTGATTTATGGTTTTTTGTTTGCATGGTTCATGGGTTTTTGAGTTAAAATTTTTAAAATTATCACTAGAGTAGCAACCCGTTTTCCTTCATATATATCCCTTGTATCCCTTTTTTGTAACACAACACTTCACTTCATATTCATCACACTCAAAAACAATAGACACGTCTTGGAGCCTTCTCACCAGGAGGTAGTCTCCCTAACTGACTTACGTCAGAGGCGTATCGACAAGACTAGGTTTTCACTAGGACCTGAACTTGTATAAAACCTCTGTGTCACTCTCTGTGTTTGCCCAACGCAGGAAGACCCGTCACATGATCAATTCGTGTTGTCGTACGCGTGTTTCACATCATCCACGACAAGAACAAAACTACTAAAGAGTATTAAAGAGTAAAAGAGTGAAAATGATAGAGTATTAGAGAGTAAGAGAGTAAGAATGTGAGTAAAACTGAGAGAATTGGAAATATGTGTAAAATTTTGGAAGAGGAGAGGAGTATTTGTAGCGTTTTTCAACAGTGAGATTTTTAAAAGCTGAGGGAGGGACGTGCAACGACTCTACCTCTCAGATTGTGGTCTTGTAGAGCATGAAAAATCAAATATGATTCTTAGTAGATTGGTAGACTCTAGTAGTCTGGTGCATTATAAGTAAAAACTTGAGAAAGCATTGGATTCCATCTAAACAAAAAGAAAAAAAAAAAAGAATTCGGTGATAAGTCACATTTGTTGAAGCCTTGAGGGCACAGTGCATTGTTATAGTGTTTATTGTTTGTTTAATGTTTAGTACACAAGATGACAAGACTGGTCACTACACTGTTGTCCTATTAAATAGTTAAACATGTTTAAAAAAATCCCAAATCTCTTGGTTGGTGCCCGCACAAAAAATTATGAGGCGAGCGGGGCCCACAGTGGGGGCGGGGTATGTCTGGTCAAAATGGGCCCATTGTGCCGGGCCTTGTTGGTCCGTGTCAAGTCACAGGAAGAATGTTATAAACGGGCCGAGCTGACCCGAGCACGACACTACCACCGTGCCAGGCCAAGCTGCATGTTGAGCTGATTTCGCGTGCTTTAAGCCAGCTCGCTAATGACTGGCCCAATTGACAGGTCTAAGCTTGACTCAGTAATTCAACAACGAAGTTGTGCACATAGAAGCATTCGATGATCATAAAAGGAAAGAGCTTCTATGTTTTTTCAAACCAATAAAGGATTAGATGTAATCGAGGCAATTTCTCTAACTATCTCTTAGTAAAAGTATTCTGGAAGCCTTTATTGGTTCACGGTGAGCGACGGGTCGCGGTGGTGGCGCACGGCGGTGGCTACGTGCCACGGTGACATGCGGGCGGGGGTGCACGGTGGAAGCCTTGGTTCATGGTGGCATCGTTTCAGGCGGTGTGCTCCTTGAAAGACGCACGGCGGTACGGGCGTCACCGTTTTGGGCGGTAGGATTTCAGATGGCGCGGCAGGACGACACATCGAGCGCGCGCGGTAGAGGCCGCAATGTTGGTCGCTTCGGGCGACGGCGGTGGGGTCCTAAGGCCGTGGTTGAGGCGACGAGCCACGCGTCCATCAGGCATCCAAGCCTTGGGAGGCCCAATGATGGAGACTGCACCGCTTTTGGCGGCGTCTAGATTCGGCAGGTGCTGGGTGCGGGCGCCCAATGAGCGACATTGGCTGTGGGGTGTGAGGCGGTGTAGCGGGCAGCCACTGCGGGTGGCGTTCAAGCGCGCGTAGCGACATAGCAGACAGCCACTTTGGGCGACAGCAACAGGCGCGGGGTGGCTGCGTTGGCAGCCAGCAACGGGCCGACCAAATTTTTCCAAAATTTTTTCTCAGATGTACAAAAATGGATTGCTTGATTATTTTGCGATAAAAGAAAGGGATCTGACAACATACCATATCGAAGCAAATTTATGCTGATGACGTATCGTAATTTGTCGTCCTAATGTCAACTTTACTCAATCAATCATAGCAATCACATAGAAATTGACACAAAGAGAAATAATAATAGTCGGATTTTCTTATTAACTTCTCATATTTTTTATATAAGGAAAATTAAAGTTATCCTAAAGACATATTCAATAATATTCACAAAATATTCCATTTACAACAATATCTAATTTATTGATTTGTCCCTATAAGATCAATTCTAAAGGTCATCTCCAATACTAATTTGATGTTTATATTATCACATAAGCAAACACTTTCTTAAACATCTTTATTTCCAATGTAAACACCAATCTAGAAGGTGCTTAAGTGGATCATACATTCTAAACTCATCAATAAAAGAATTATTTCTCTTGCTTTTATAATAAAAAAAAGTTTTTTAATTACAAGCTTCATGTTTAAGGAGAGAGAAAATTTCAAACAACAGGGTGCTTTCTCTCTTTAAGCACCTCCTCAAGAGAACTAGATCTTCTAGAATAGAGAAATTATTGTATAATTATAATATGTATTTTCACCCATTATATTAAACAAAAACGACTATGATTGATTTTTTTTAATAGATTAACGTTCTTGTGCTTTCTTTTTTTTTTTTTTTGCCCACTCAATCTGAATTGTCTATTGTAAGATCACACAACAAAAAAAATATAGGTACTCCAACAGGTGCTTATGAAGAGACAAAATGCCAACTAAGAGATATAAAAGAGAAGAGAGACAAGTATGGTACTTTAATAAGTACTGGTGTTTGTACTATATTTTCCATTAATAGAATCTACTAAGTGAGAAAAGAGGAGAGAGAATATGCTTGTGGACCCTACTTAAGTAATGAGTGAGAGATGCTATTATTGGAATTAGAAAAACTTTATAAAGTTGTGATGTTGTGTCATTAAGGATGTGTTTGATTATTTAGACCAATTATCCATTATGAGATGAAAAGAGATGAGATGAGTGATATGCCATGAATTAGTTTAAGTGGGTGTTTGGTTGGTGTGAAAATGAGATAAACTCAGATTTTGTTTGGTTAATAAGGAATGAGAATGAGAAGTGGATGGTCCAAAATTTTTTGATATCGACATTGATGAGATCAAGAATGAATATACAATTAAACACTATAAATTAACTAAGGTGTGATGAAGATGTTGCAATTGAACACAAAAAATTGTACACAAAAAATCAGAGCCACCGTCACCTACATATAAGCTGAAACCACAAATATTCTGAAGACAAGTCATCCAGTATGATATAAAGTGACGAATGATTCAGGATTTTAAGAGAATATTCCTCTCTTTTGATCTCTCATTCATGATAGATGATCCAAAATGAAGACAATCAAACACCCACATCCCTTCAATATTGTATGAGATGGTCCAAAATTTAGAATTTTTTGTACGGATAAGCCAGAGTTAAAAAACAATTTTAAAAATAACGTTTAATAAAAAAATTGCAAAAATGACCTCAGTCGCCATCTGGGATGGTGACTTACCGAAAAAGGCAAGTGGAGGGCCCATCAGTCGCCATCTGGGATGGCGACTGATGGGCCTTATATAAGGGGGGCCGTGGCGATTGAGGTTGGAAACGAAAAAAAAAAAAAACCCAGAACTCACACTCACGGCAGAGAGCAAGAGGGGAAAAAAAAAGAAGAGAGGAGAGGGGAGGAGGAGAGGGGAAAAAAGAAAAGGAGAAGAGGAGGGGGAGGAGAAGAAGAAGAAGAAGAAGAAGAAGAAGATAAAAAAGAAAGGTAAATTATAAAAAATTTTACTGATAATTAGTGTAGAATGTAGATCTGTTTTAGGGGTTTATAGATTTATTTTAGAAATTTGTAGATCTGTTTTAAAAATGTGTTGTATTTGTATATCTGTTTTAGAAATTTGTAGATCTGTTTTAAAAATGTGTAGATCTGTTTTAGAAATGTGTTGTATTTGTATATCTGTTTTAGAAATTTGTAGATCTGTTTTAAAAATTTGTAGATCTGTTTTAGAAATGTGTTGTATTTGTATATCTGTTTTAGAAATTTGTAGGTCTGTTTTAAAAATGTGTAGATCTGTTTTAGAAATGTGTTGTATTTGTATATCTGTTTTAAAAATGTGTAGATCTGTTTTAGAAATGTGTAGATCTGTTATGTAGATGTGTTGTATTTGTAGATCCGTTATGTAGAAATGTTATGTATTGAGCGAATAAATTAGATTAATAAATAGTGAATCGATAATTTAGGACATACGGTTTATTCGTAGAAAATATCCAGAAATACATATTTGATTAGATGTGATGCAGTATCATTACTGCAGTGTACTTCGATTAGTTAAGATGTTAAAAAATAAGTCGCAGATGTCTTTGTCAACGATTCGGACTCGGAGTCCTCAGCCGAACTTATGCAGAATTTGTAATAGTGAGACCTTTCAAGATGACCCTTCGGGAAGGTATGCTGAACAATGGTGAACAGGAGCACAGAGAATTTAGACAGGTTTGGGCCCTCGATGGTGGGAGTAAAAGCCCTACGTCCTGTTGAGATTTCACTAAGTATGATAAAAGGTTTACAAGTGGAGGAAAAAGTCCTCACAGGCGAGGATTTTTCCTGTAAAAGTGTACAAAGATAAGCTAAAGAAGACTTATAAAATGCTATATGAGGTGTGCCGTAGACTTGGCTAATTTAGATTCCCCCCCTGATTGATGCTTCATGCCATCCTCTTATACTGCTTGAAAGGGTGCCATGTGAAGGAAACTGCATCAATCGGTTGCACGGACGGTTGGATACGGTTTTTGAAACTGCTCTTAACCTCCACGCAGGTTAAACACGTGTTATTCATGAATAACGGTACGTGTTAACCTCCTGACGGTTGATTTTTCACGTGTAGGAATCTTCGGGATACTTAGAATATTCCGTCGTATGGACAACCATATAGATAGATCCCAGGTATCCTGATCGGCAGATGTTCTGACCGCGGGATTCGGCTGACCGCGTAATATCCCGAATGTGTAGTTCGTGTATAGCCCACGAACTTCTGACCGCGCAAGGCTTACGGTCTGACCGCGTAAAGCTGCGACTTGATCGCGTAAAGCTTGCGACCTCGTGGTGATGCCTCTCAGAATAGCTTGAGTTCGCATCTCCAGACACATGTCTGGTTCGAACCTGTCTTGAACCAGAAGTTTATTAGAAGTGACCCGGGTGTCAATGCTCGTCAGCTAGCCCCCAAATTCGAAGAAAACGAAGAGACGTGTTTATTTCGAATTTAAAAAACCGTGCATTGGATTTTTAACCCGGCCCTTTAACTTCTCCACTTAGTGGCGCACTAAGTGAAAACGGTTGGTTTTTCAAGACGGGTTCTGACATTACGTGACAGGCAATGATGGCGCCGTAGAGATTTTTATCTCGAGGTAAAATTGTAAATGCCTTAACGAAACTCGAGGTGTCTGGGAGGCGAACCGTCGATCTGGCGGCTATAAATACCAGACCCCTGGTTATGTAAAGATTTACAATTCCCTCTCACGCCTAAGTCTTTTTCTTGTTACCTGGCCTCCTTCCTTTTCACATACTCCTCCCAATGGCAGATCACGAAATCATCGAGATTGAGAGCGATGAAGGGGAAATTGTTGAACAAGGGTCTCAAACGAATGAAGTCATGTCTCCCTTAAGGAAGAAACCTAAGGTTGACGAAGGATCTTCCAGTGGAACAAAGGTGAAGAATGTAGCGAGTTTCTTTCTTCCTTCAGTTCCTTTGACCCTCCCCGTTCATGTCTCTCGGCAAGTTAGGCCTTTATCCTTAGAGAAAGATCCCTTCACATCCAATTCCCCCATCCTTTTGGGTGATCAACATCCTGGTCGGCAAGCGGTGACTATCCCTCGACCAGATGATTGCCATATTGGGTTGGCGAAGCAATCTTCTTCTGGGAAGGTTGCACTTCCACCATATGATGATCTTCCTCCCAAGATGGGTGTATCAACGGGTTATGCACCGGGACAGGTAACAATTCTTCTCCCTTTTTGCTGATAATTTTAGTTAATATGACTAACTTTTACAAAATGCAGGAGGTAGGAGGCCCCAGCGATCAGCCTTTTGCTGCTCCATCTCTTCCTTCCGGACAGACTCTTCTGGAAGAGAAGAATGCCCTGGAGAAGAAGACCGAGGAGATGGCCTCGAAGATTCTGCGTTTTGCAGAATGTCTTGATCGATCCCGAGAAGAGGCGCACCATTTCCGTCGAGAGAGGGACTTCGCTCAGCAACAGCGAGAACTCTCTGACTTAATTAGGGACAATAGTGCGTCTGTTGTTAGGGACGATATAGATAGACTTAGAGTAGTCGCTAGTTCCTTGGGGGTTGTCAGTGTAAATCCTACTGACAACAATATGTCCCTTGGGGAACTTTGTAAACTTCTTTCGGAACAAGTCGATGCTTTTATCGACCGTATTCCTTTTGTATGTAAAGAATGTAATAAATAAAGTTTCTTTTATTCATATGAACATTCTTCATACCTTCTGTGCGAAATTATGGCTAAAAGCTTAGTCCGCGACCATTCATACACAGGAAATTTCAGTTCTGCGATTAGAATCACGCTTTTAAAAGATCACCATGACCTGCCCTGATGCTGCGATCAGACTTAAGGCCGCGGTTAGAACTGAATTGCGACCAGAGTTTGAACATCCGGTTAGACTATTACTTCGATTAGAGACGAAGTTTTAGCCTAGAACATGATTTCGATAAAACCATAACCCAATTAGAAATACTTCAGTACGTAAAAAATTGGGTTACGTGATTTTATCGAACAAAATGTTCAAAGTATAAAAAGAAAAAACTTCCTCTGAAAAGTACTGGAAATTTTTCAGTCCTTTTACACTTTCAGTTTCCAAAACAAAGAAGTCTTTTTGTTTCAGATCCGACGCCTGAGTACTTTATCGGGTCCATCAGAGACAGTATCCATTATGGAAAATGAATAAAGCATTTAATGGAATGTTTGAAACGAGCCGTTTACTCATTAATGCGTCGCCTTGGGTCTATAAAAAGCAGTAGGTAGCTTCTTGAGGAAGCCACTCAGCCGCGAAAAAACCCTTAGAATTCCCGCCGATCAAAAACCCTCACTTTCTTCAGCCTTCATCTTCCCCAAATCGCCAGCTTCCCCTTTGATTCTACACCATAGATGGCGTCCTGGAGCAGATCCATTCATCATTCTGAGGAGAGACTGATGGCGCTTGAGAAGGAGGAGATCCTTTCTCCGCGGCTGCTCATTAACTGGCGACCTGCGGAGAAGGACCAAGAAACCCCAACTGTCCAAGAAGGCGAGTTGGTGGTTTTCGAGGAGTATTTTCGTTGCGGGTTCCGATTCCCTGAGAGTCGGTTCCTTAAGGATATCTTTGAACATTACGGGTGGGAATTGATCAACCTCCACCCCAACGCGATGCTGATTCTTGTAGTATTCCAGCATCTCTGTGAAGCCTTCGTCGGAGTATATCCCAGCGTGGATCTTTTCCGACGATTCTACTTTTCGGCGTGGTCGAAGAGCACCAACGCCGCTGGATGCATCTACTTCCGGCTAAGGGACAAAAAGGAGTATCCCTCCCCACCCCTGCGAGACTCAGTGCACGGGTGGCACCAGAAATGGTTTTACTGCACCCCGCCGACCGAGAGCGGGCTGTGGTTTGAGAACTCGCGGCCGGAAAAAACGAGCGAGTTGGATACTCTCCCGGCGATGAACGCGGAGTTCATGAAGCATGCCGAGGTGATCCTTCACTTAGTCGAACAAGGGCTGACGGCTCGTGACGTCATCCGAGACTTTGTGAAGAATCGGGTGAGCCCCCTACGTGAAAGGGCTCATCCGGCTTGGGAGATCAAGTCCATGGCGGACACTACCCTGGACCATAACGAAGGTACTCATTTCTGACATTGAAATCCTTTTATTCCATTTTTGAAATGCATCAATTTAACTCGTATCTGGGAACAGTCCTGCCCTCAGCTGAGATTGAGAGGCGGACTAACTACCTCCTCAGGGCGTACAACGCCGAGGTAGAGGGCCCCAAGGGATCGCCTCGCCCCCAAAGCTTGATTCATGCTGGCGACGACCTTAAACAGGAGCGCCGAAAGGTAAACTTTCCACTTGGCCTCTGTTTTGCAGTTTTCATGTATGTCCAGCACTAATCAATCCCATTGGAATGAGAATAGCTCCTAGGGAGGTTTGCGGATGCAACATTCCCAAGTGAAAATGTCGGCTCTCTGAAGAAGCCGACGGCGAGGAACGTGAAGAAGGTCTCTCAGAGACCCAGGACAAAGAGTCCTGCCTCTAAGAAGACCAAGCTGAACCCTGGAGAGGGGTCTTCACGAAGCGTTCCTCGTCTCGCAAGAAAGACTGCGGTAAGATATCGCATTCTTGCTACTTTTTCAGGCGCGACATGGAATCACTTCTTCGTCGTACAGGGAGAGGGGAGCGAGGAGGAAGAGGATGACGTTCCTCTGATCCTTCGAAGGAGGAAGATCGCGGATCTTCCATCCAGCGATGCCCCAAGCTGCCCCGCAGAAACCACAGCTGCCGAAGAGGTGGCCGTGGCTGTCCCTGCGACCACTGAAGATCTTGTGGTCGCAGGTGACCTTCCAATTCCTGAAGCCCCCGAGGTTTCAGGGTCAATCATCTCTGCTTCCCTGGTCGAAGGGACGACCAAGGTAAAGGATCTTTTCGATCATTCCCTCCATGGCTCTTTCTGCGCATTTGACAAGTTAATGTTCATACAGGAAGGAGAGCTTCCCCCTGGGTCCACTGGGGATTCCAGGGAGGAAAATCCTCCTCCTCCGCGGACAGAGGAGGTAGACGAACAAAGGCCGGTTGCGACGGTTCCAGCAACTCAGGAATCGTCAAGGCCTTCGGATGAAGCCCCACCAATTAGCCCGGTAACCCAGGTAAAGGCCTATGTGTTTCTACCTGTTCCCTAAGAATATGCCTGTAACATGATATTTCCAGGGGGGTGCTGTCTTATTTACCATAAGGAAGGCAAGAACCGGAGACGGCTCTCCTTCACAAGGGGAATTTTCCCAGAAGTCTCAGGAACGAATGGGATTTCGAATAAGGTAAGAACTCTTACTTGACAGTAATCTTAGATAAAAGCTGTCTGACCCATTCTTCCTGTTAGGCAAAAGAAGACAGCGCCTATACCTTCAACCGCCACTGGGGAGGTTGAAGCTAGGGCTAATGAGGGAGCCTCTAACGAAGAGCGCTCTACTCCCGTGGTTCAGGAAGTCGTCCGGACTGCGGGAGGTGAAACAAGTGCAGGGACTAGGTCACCACCAGTGGCCTCTGGGGGTGGCATCCGGCCGGCACTCCCATCAACTGTCCCCGTCGCAGGCACTTCAGGCGTGCTAGCAAGGATTCCTGCTAGCATGGATGATGCCGCTTTAAATAAATTTATGAAGGTATGATGACCCCTGTTTCGGCGTTTGAAACGCCTTTAGAGTATATTTAACTCTCTTGCTTCGTGTCACAGGGATTGTCATGGGTGACGAGCCAGTCGCATGCTACAATGGCTAGCATGGCGGCTGTTCAAAAAGATCGTGACGGCTTGCGCAAGTGAGGATCGTCATTCTTGTTAATATAAGTAGGCTTTAATTGTGACTAACCTGATTTTGCTGCAGAGAGGTTACGTTTCTGAAGAAAGAGTTAACCAAGATAAAACTGAACTCAGTTACAGAGTTCCAGAAACTACGGACTGAAATCAATAGACTTCAGTCTGAGAATGCTGGTAAGTCGATTCCCAACTTGAGAAGACTTAAAGACGTTTCTTGTTAATAACCTCTTTTCTTTGTACAGCGCAAGCAGGTCGCATTAAACAGCTCAGCCAGGACAAGATGCTTCTCGAGTCCTCGCTCACCCATACTGATCAAGTGGTCAAAGAGTTGAGCCTACTGGTCTTCGAAAAACTGAAGGCCATAGCCAGCCTTTTGAATACCAACGTGGTAGAGTTGAGGAAGGACGACCCAAATGTCAGCGATTGGGCATCACTGCTTACAACTCAAGCAGAATCACTGCTCGAATATCTCCCTGGAGATTTACGGCGACGTGAAGAGACAATCAGGACGAGAGTCCGATCAGCCGCTTCTGCCGTACTCAGCCGGGTTCGACTTCACCATGGCCCAGATGCGAATCTGAGCGCACTGGTGGGACCGGTTGAGGTCGAGAGTGAAGAACTGCTTGACGCCGTTATTGAAGAAGTTAAGCCCTTCGTTGACAAGCTCTTGGCTGAGCTAAGGATCGAATGATCCTTACATTTTGTAACCAAACAATTGTAATTACAATGCTATGTATGTAAAACTATTTTTTCAAAAGAAAGTGCATATTCACATCATAAGTTTCACACTATAAGTATATTCCTCTAGCCCCCGCCTCTGTTTTATGAATACTGAAGCCTTAGTATTTTAAGCAGAGGGGAAAACATAAGTATGATGACCAGGGATATGTGCTTCAAGCCGATGGTCGAGATTAAAGTAACACTTTAACCTTATTGCAAACTGGTAGCCACCCAGATGACCGAAGACTAGCCAGATAGTCCCGTGTGCGTTGAGAAACGGCTTATTTAGGAGTGACTTATCTGGAAGTGATCATGGGATCGACCAGCGAATCCGGTTGAAAAAATGTTGTAATAACCTAACCGCCGGCGATCAGCCCCCAGGTCGAATTTGTATAATTTGGGCTTAAAGAAAAACACTCATTGTATGAAAACAAGACATGTTTTTTATGAAAAGATGCTAATTGAACAGGAAAAAAGTGATTGGAAAACTTACACGTAAAACTTACGAAGTTGATCGACGTTCCAAGTATTGGACAAAATCCGACCATCCTCCATGGCTAACCGCGCAGATCCTGGCCGCGGCACTGAGACGACAGTGTATGGTCCCTCCCACTTTGGGGAGAATTTATTGCGGTTAGACTGGTCTTGAATTTTTCGTAAAACCAGGTCGCCCACGTTGAGATCACGTGGTCGCACCTTTTTACTGTGATACTTGCGTAGAGCCTGCAAGTATACCGCGGACTTAATCAGGGCGCGATCACGCCGTTCTTCCAGGAGGATGAGATCTTGCGATCGCTGTTCGGATTGGTTGACCTGTTCGAATTGATTCGTGCGAACAGATCCAATACTTACTTCCATGGGGAACACAGCCTCGGCTCCATAGACCAAATGGAAGGGTGTCTCACCGGTGGCTCGACTAGAGGTAGTCCGTAGTGCCCATAGAACAGTATAGAGCTCGTCTGCCCAAGCCCCCGAGCGGGTCTTGAGGCGATCAAAAACACGTTTTTTGATACCTTGCAGTACTTGCCCATTAGGCCCGTTCTACGGCACCATTGCTTTGTGGATGTGCCACGGAAGCAAAGCACACCTTGGTCCCAATCTGATCGCAGTAGTCTAGGAAAAGACCGCTAGCGAACTGAGAACCGTTGTCTGTGATGAGACGGTTTGGAACACCAAATCGTGCCACAATGTTCTTGTGAAAGAACTTTTGTGCGGCTGATGCAGTAATATTTCGTACTGGTTCGGCCTCAATCCACTTTGTGAATGTGTCAATGGCTACGAACAAAAACTTGTATCCATTGACCGCTTGTGGCATAGGACCGACGATGTCCATTCCCCAGATCGCGAAAGGCCATGCGAGAGGAATAGTTTGCAATGCATAAGCAGGTTGATGAACCTATCTTGCATGAAACTGACACTGTGGACACATCTTGACCATAAGCTTGGCATCATCGAGTGCCGAAGGCCAGTAGAATCCCTGTCGAAAAACTTTTCCGACCAGTGTTCGGTATGACGCGTGTGCACCACATACACCGTCATGTATTTCTTTCAAGAGGGATTTTCCTTCCTCCTGAGATATGCAGCGCATGAATACTCCTTGAGTACCCTTTCTGTACATAACCCCATCTATGAGTTTGTACAGACGCGCCTTTCGAATTAACCGATCGCTTTTGGTTTCGTCCTCGGGTAGGGTCCCATGTTCAAGATAGACCCTCAATGGATGAGTCCAATCTTGTTCCTGACCGAGGCTGGCAACGAAGGCTATTGCCGGATCATCCTCGACCGAAGTCATGATCGAAGGATGGTCCAAGTGTTCAATGAACACTCCTGCCGGAGCGGATGAGCGTGAGGATCCAATTTTGGATAATTGGTCTGCGAGAATGTTGTCCTTTCGCGGGATGTATTGGACTTCGAAGTGACTGAAGTGTTTTTCCAATCTCCTCACTTCCCCCAGGTAATGAGCCATTGTCTCATCGGAGGTGCTGTACTCCTTGTTTACCTGGTTTACGACCAGCTGTGAGTCCCCCCTCACCACTAATCGACGGACTCCGAGGAATTTTGCTGCCCGGAGCCCTGCAAGAAGACCTTCATACTCTGCTGCATTGTTGGTTGCAACAAAGTGTAGTTGAATGACATACTTAAGCTGTTCGCCCTGAGGCGTAACTAAGACCACTCCAGCCCCCGAGTGTTGAAAACTACGGGAGCCGTCAAAGTACATTGTCCAATAATCGGGGCATTCCAGTTCCTTTTCCAACTGCACGGGTGGCTCAGGGTTGGTCCATTCGACCACAAAGTAGGCCAAAACCTGAGACTTAACCGCCGTGCGAGGGGTGAAATGGATCTCAAAGGCACCGAATTCGACCGCCCATTTGGCGATTTGACCAGATTTTTCTGGATTTCGGACAATATCCCCTAAAGGAAAAGAGGAAGGTACTGTGATCTTGTGTGCTTGAAAGTAATGTCGTAGCTTACGGGAAGCCATCAGTAGCGCGTAAAGTATCTTCTGGACCTCAGGGTAGCGCTCCTTAGGACCATGAAGTACTTCGCTCACATAGTAGACGGGTCTGTGCACTCCTTCCCTTTCCGCGATCAGGACTGCGCTGACCGCGTGTGGGGTGGCCGCCAAATACAGAAGCAATGGTTCATCCTTTTCAGGAGACACCAATACTGGCGGACTGGATAGATATGTTTTTACCTCCTGAAACGCTTTTTCGGCCTCATCTGACCACGTGAAGTTATGATGTTTCCGCAAGGCTTTAAAGAAAGGTAGTCCCCTTTCGCCTAATCGCGATATGAAGCGACTTAAAGCCGCCATGCGACCAGCCAGGCGTTGAACATCCTTCATGGTCGAGGGCGACCTCATTTGTTCAATAGCTCTGATTTTCTCAGGATTAACCTCAATGCCCCTGGAACACACAAGAAAACCAAGAAGCTTTCCTGAAGAAACCCCGAAAGAACATTTCTCCGGGTTCAATTTTATTCCAAAGCGATTCAAGTTACAGAAGGTTTTAGCAAGATCGTCCAAATGAGACAATCTTTTGGTACTCTTTACAACCAAGTCGTCTACATATGCTTCGAGATTACGCCCTATCTGGGAAAGAAAGGTCTTTTGCATCAAGCGCTGGTACGTGGAACCAGCGTTCTTGAGACCGAACGGCATTCTGACGTAGCAGTATGTGCCGAACGGGGTGATGAAGGCAGTTTTCTCTTCATCGTCTTCTGCCATGCTAATTTGATGATATCCCGAGTAGGCATCCAGAAAACTCATCAGTTCGCAACCCGCAGTGGAGTCAACCAGCTGGTCGATGCGGGGAAGGGGAAAGTCGTCCTTCGGACAGGCACTGTTGAGGCTAGTATAGTCGACGCACATGCGCCACTTGCCATTTGACTTGCGGACCATGACCGGATTGGCGAGCCAGTCCGGGTGATTCACCTCGCGGATAAACCCGGCTTGTAAGAGTTTGTCTAACTCTTCTCGGATGGCTTCCTGTCGGTCGGTGGCAAAACGCCTGAGCTTTTGCTTTATTGGTTGTTGTCCAGGTCGAATTGCTAACCTGTGCTCAATTACTTCCCTTGGGACACCGGGCATGTCGGACGGTTTCCACGCGAACACATCTGCGTTAGCCCGGAGGAAAGCAACGAGGTCGAGTTCCTATTTGTCATCCAGAGCTGACCCAACCCGAATTGTCTTGGATGGGTCATCTGGGTACAAAGGAACTTGTTTGAGTTTCTCATCTGGTCGAGGAGCAGCCCTGATCGCATCGGTGGCGACAGTGGCGACCTGAGCGTCCCGGAGGGGAAGTTGATCGACCATCTCCAAAGATAGCCGGTCGCATGTGAGCGCCACGTTGCGACTTCCTCGGACCGAAATGACACCTTTGGGGCCAGGCAATTTCCCGCACTGATAAGCATAGTGCGTTGCCATCATGAACTTAGCAAGAGTCGGCCTGCCAAAGATTGCATTATAAGCTGAATCACAATCGATTACATCGAAAGTAACCAATTCTGTTCGAAAGTTATCTGGTTCTCCCAGAGTGACCGGGAGGACCACTTGTCCCAATGGCATCATGGAGGGGCCTGGGATTATCCCATAAAACGGATGGATTATGGGCTTGATCTTCGAACGAGGAATTTGCATCTCGTCGAGTGTCTTGACCAATAAAAGATCAAGGGAACTTCCCCCATCGATCAGGACCCTTTCGACTCTCGCGTTACTAATGATTGGGGTAATAACCAGAGGTAACCTCAATGGTCGAGTTAGCCCCGCAGGACAGTCAGCGCGATCAAACGTCAAAGGCATATCCGACCAACGGGGATATTGAGATTCACCAAGGGATATTTCCGTTTGGTTAACCTCTCGGCAAAAAGTTTTAAACTGCCTTTTGGAAACGAAAGAGGAGGAACCTCCGAAAATGACATTAACATGATTTTGAGGTACCTGGTAAGCCATTTCTTCGTCTCCATCGACGTCTCTAACCCCGCACGCCTGCTCTTTGGGCGGTAAGGTTGGCATTGGCCCAGCTCCTTGGTAGAAATCATCCAGCTGTTTCAACCAACTCTTGCAGTTTTTGAGATCGTGGCCTGCGGAATTGTGGAGTGGACACCACCTTTTGCCTTCCTGCGGATTAGTTGATTTTTCTGGCTGGTCGGAATCCCGGCCACCAGAAGCAGTTTTACTTTTAAAAGAAGACTTATTACCTTTGGTCGAAGGTGGTTTCTCCGCGACCGCGACCTCACGGTACTGTCCAGAGCGGTTCCTCTTCGACTTTTTTGACTTCCCGCCCGGTGAAGACTCCGGCTTCTTGCTTGAATCTTCTTTCTTGGCGTCCTTGAAGCCTGGTTGGGGCGGTAGGTCCCCCTTGTCAACCATTCGGTTCCATTCGACTGCCTCGGCTGCATCGGAGTATCGATCAGCCATATCGAACAGATCGGCCACTGATCGAGGAGGGTGGATGAGCAAGTCTTCAGTGAATCTCCGGTATCGAACGGCATGCTTAAATGCCCTGATTACGGAGCCATCAGATATGTTCGGGATGGTATTTCTTACCCCGACAAACCTCTTGACAAACTGCCGAAGCGTTTCGGTCGAAGTTTGCCGCAATCTATGCAAGTCGTCCTCCTTACCCGGCTTTTGGTAACAGTTTTGGAAATTGCTGAGGATGGCATCGCATAGCATTTCCCAATTGTAGATAGAACCCTCAGGCTGATTGAACAACCAGGTTCTAGCCGGTCCTACGAGGACTGTTGGCAGGTAGTTAGCCATGACCTTGTCATCACCTCCTGCTGCTTGGATGGCAGTAATATAGATCTGAAGAAACTCGGATGGGTTCTGAGTTCCATCAAACCTCTCAATGGCCCCTGGTCGAAACTTATCGGGCCAAACGACTGCTCGTAGGCCAGGCGAGAAAGCTTTGCAACCAACGTAAGGACCGTGAACCGTCCTGCGACTTTCGGTCGGGTTTCGAGCAAACTCACTTAATGGCGAGGTTACTCGGGGTCCCAAACGAGAATGAACGGGAACTCGATCCCTACCACGAGAGTCCTGCATTCGCCGATATTTGTCCTGTCGGGACGGTATAGGCGGCGGGTAACTCCGTCGGCCAGAGCCAGAATGAGGACCATCTCGTTCACGGGAATGTGTCACTGAGCGGGAAGAGGCTGTTGGGGTCGCCTCGGATGCGACCTCGTCCAATCTTTCCGCCAGGATCCTGTAAAAGGCCGGTCTCTGCGCATCCGTGACCGTAGGAGGAAAATTGCGCATGACTTCCGCGATAGATCGCAGTCGACCATGGGTACTTCTCCTAGGGGCACCAGGTGTTATTGTTTCCTCGTCCACTGGGAAGTGCTCCGGTGGTAAGGAAGGAGTCTGGTCACGTCTATGACCACGCGACCGTCGAGAAGAACTCGGGGCAGCATCGTAACGAGCCTGCGCATCTTGAAGAGCCTCTAGGGCAGTTCTGCGTAGTTCGTTGTTTTGTTGCTCGAGATCTTGCTCCTCCTTCTGTTTGCGATCTTGTTCTTCCCTGGCAGCCTGTTGATCGGGAGTTTCCTCTGACAACGCAGCAAACTGCCTAGGGAGAGAGGTCGCCGATGGGGAGAACATCTCGGTTTGTTCCGAGTCGGACTCAAAATCAAAGAGACTGTGGAGGTTATCAGGGTCAAACCTTCCTGGGCTAATTTCAGGGTCGCCATCATATTTTCCCTCAGCAGGATCGTACGATGGGCCGGACTCATCACCTAGCACATTAAGAACCTCTGTGGGTTCTGACCTTGTGCCAGTTACCTCCTGGTTGATTAACATGACTTGGGGAGATGATTCAGCCTGGGGAAGATTCTGGCCTTCGACCTCTTCCATCGGAACAGGATCACTTGGAGAAGGCATTGGGATATGAGCATAATCCTCGAGATCGAAATCATTCTCGGAATCATATGCTCCAGCCATGTTTTGGCGAACCTCCGAATTTCAATTAGGACGTCTTGAGAAAAGGCCCCACGGTGGGCGCCAGCTGTCGACGATTCGGACTCGGAGTCCTCAGCCGAACTTATGCAGAATTGTAATAGTGAGACCTTTCAAGATGACCCTTCGGGAAGGTATGCTGAACAATGGTGAACAGGAGCACAGAGAATTTAGACAGGTTCGGGCCCTCGATGGTGGGAGTAAAAGCCCTACGTCCTGTTGAGATTTCACTAAGTATGATAAAAGGTTTACAAGTGGAGGAAAAAGTCCTCACAGGCGAGGATTTTTCCTGTAAAAGTGTACAAAGATAAGCTAAAGAAGACTTATAAAATGCTATATGAGGTGTGCCGTAGACTTGGCTAATTTAGATCCCCCCCCTGATTGATGCTTCATGCCATCCTCTTATACTGCTTGAAAGGGTGCCATGTGAAGGAAACTGCATCAATCGGTTGCACGGACGGTTGGATACGGTTTTTGAAACTGCTCTTAACCTCCACGCAGGTTAAACACGTGTTATTCATGAATAACGGTACGTGTTAACCTCCTGACGGTTGATTTTTCACGTGTAGGAATCTTCGGGATACTTAGAATATTCCGTCGTATGGACAACCGAATAGATAGATCCCAGGTATCCTGATCGGCAGATGTTCTGACCGCGGGATTCGGCTGACCGCGTAATATCCCGAATGTGTAGTTCGTGTATAGCCCACGAACTTCTGACCGCGCAAGGCTTACGGTCTGACCGCGTAAAGCTGCGACTTGATCGCGTAAAGCTTGCGACCTCGTGGTGATGCCTCTCAGAATAGCTTGAGTTCGCATCTCCAGACACATGTCTGGTTCGAACCTGTCTTGAACCAGAAGTTTATTAGAAGTGACCCGGGTGTCAATCCTCGTCAGTCTTAAGGATGAGTATAGAGTAATGTGCAAAATATATTGAAGATATGATAGCTGATGTTTGTAATACTTATGTTGTAGACAATGTCGGAAACAAGAGTAGTATATATTTTTCACGGGGAACAAATCGTTAGAAATGGACCATCTGGAGATGACCTAAGTGGCTGTCACCGTGTAGACATAGAATTGAATGATCTTAATTTTCTTAATTTTGAAGACCTTAAGACCCGAGTCATGGACATCCTAAATATTGACCCATGTTTACACAAAATTGTCATGGAAGCGCTGGTGCCTATTGGTTTGACATCTTGTTGGAAATTGTGTAAACTTAGAGGCGATAGATCATGGGGCTCTCTTGTTAGGAGGGTGATAAATCCCAATCATGGGCCAGATGACTGCATACTGTATGTGACAAAGCTAGACAATGTATCAGAACCGGCTGCAGAACTTGTACCCGAACCATTAATTGGAGGACAACATACGAACATCGATCCAACCATGACTCATAATTCTGCGGATATGCCCAACGCAGAATTCATGGGCGGGTATTTCTGGCCTGGGGATGAGGTTTATGCCGACGAAGGTGAAGACGAGGGTCTGGAAGTTTCAGGCAGCGAAGGGTCGGAGGTGGACGCAGACTATGCGGATTCCTCTAGTGAAGAAAACTATCGTGGAATGGGACCTCCACAACAATGGCTAGATCCTAGTGGTTTTGAGCATGCGCGAATCCACGACGATTGCAATTCGGAGTGGGCAGGGAGTGAGCACAGATTAACATTGGGACAACATTTTTGAAGCAAGGAGGAGGCTAAGCAAGCCGTGGCGATGTGGTCCGTGACACTGCGTCGGTCTTTCAAGGTTGACAGAACAAATCCGCGACTGTACGCAGTGAAGTGCAAGGTGGAAGGATGTCGATTTTATGTTCGTATTGCTTGGTACAGGGACAATGAACACTTCATTGTTTCCAGGATCACCGAACACGACTGTTCGGTGACAGAAGTATCACAGAGTCATAAAAATATGTCATCCACATTTGTGGCACGTGTAATTTTGTCGAACCTTCATGCAAATCTTGATATGCCACCAAAACAAATTGTTAGCCAGATCAATGACACATTTGGGTACATCATTCAATATGGGAAGGCATGGAGAGCCAAGCAACTTGGTCTTGAGATGTTATTTGGATCTTTTTATGATTCATATAACTATGTGCCCAGATTGATCCAACAAATCGTTGACACCAACCCTGGCACTGTGATGGATATGGTCCATAGCCCAGTTGTCGGCAGAAATGGTGAGATAGTTCCTGGAGCTGTGTATATGAAGCGTATATTCTGGTCATTTGGTCAAGTAATCTCTGTGTTCAAGTACATGCGGCCAATACTTTGCGTGGATGGCACATTTCTAACTGGGAAGTACAAGGGAACTTTGATGACAGCAGTTGCTGCAGATGCAAACAACCAGCTACTTCCCATGGCGTACGCCTTAGTGGAAGGAGAGAGTACAGACAGCTGGGTATGGTTCCTTGCAAACCTAAAACAAACAGTCGTGAAAGACAGACGGAATGTATGTATAATCCATGATAGACACAAGGGTCTGTTAAGTGCCATTGAGTTCATGTTGTCCACTGAGAACCTGCAGTACAGCTGGAATGACTTGATCAGTCGGTGGTGTAAACGACACCTTGCGGCGAACTTCTTCACACACTACAAGAGTGCACGGCTTATGAAGAAGTTCAAGCGGTTGTGCGATCAGAACCAAAGCCATAAGTTCCAAAAACTTTGGGACGAGTTAGAACAAGAAACTTCAAATCTAGGTAAATACCAAAGGTCAGAGGCAAGCAGTTCACAACATCCAGAAGATGAAGAAAATGTCGCGGAGACTACAGATGTGGCAAGACGACGCACCCGAAGATCAAGGCCAAAGAAATTTAGTGAATGGATCAGTGACAAAACTCCTGAGAAGTGGTCTCTATTGCACGATGAGGGAGGTGCCAGATATGGCGTAATGACAACTAACATGGCGGAGGTATACAATTTTGTGTTGAGGGGGGTGCGAGGTCTGCCGCTCACTGGAATTGTGGAATTTACATGGCATCGCACGGCCAAATACTTTTACGAGAGAGGTACAGCTGCAAGAGCTTTGCTTCGGGTGACACCACCAAAATTTCCTCATGAAGTACAAAGGTACTTCGAAATGAAAGCCGCGGCCGCTCAGAAACACTCAGTCGAGTGCATTCCTAACAGCAGAAGGCAAAGTTGGGTCGTTTATCTGCGCAGTAAGAACGTGGGGGGTGGATACATGCGACAAATCAAGAGGCAAGGAGTGACATTTGAAGACGGTGTCAAGTGCACTTGTAACAAGCCAACTCTATTGCATAAACCGTGCTCTCATGTGATGGCCGCGTGTGCGCACGACAACAAGTCGAGCGAGATGTACCTCTCAGTTTACTATGGTTCACGGTACCTTGCCGAGACATGGACTGCAGACTTTGAGATTTGGGGGACTCAGCAGCACTACAGAGATCGGTCGTGTAGGGCAGGCGAGATCCGATATGTTCCACCACCGCACTTGGAGCGGAAAGGCCCTGGACGACGGCGGAAAATGCGAATTGGCAATGACATGGATAACGCAGAACGCGATGAGCTACGAAAGTGTGCCATTTGCCGACAGCCCGGCCACACGAGGAGGACATGTCCTGATGCATCCGGACCTAATCGAACATGACTCAGTAATGTTGTGCAACACTTATTCGTTCCTGTTGTGTATTTGATGATGTACTAACCTAATGTTCTTGTTTGCAGGCATGGCTCACCCTCGTCCACAGTTTCCTGAGTTACTCGATCACTACTACGACGATCGTCATCGGTCTTGAGCGGTGCGATCCGGAGAGGAGCTTCAGCCATTCCGCCTGCGATCGTCCGGCACGTCTTGGCCTCTCGACGGGAGATACATCGCACGGCTGAGGGCGGCGGGGCTGCTTCCTTTTAGCAGGATGATCACCAGACTGGAGACTTTCAGGCACGACCGATCACTCGTCTCTACTCTGGTGGACAGGTGGAGACCCGAGACGCACACATTTCACTTCCGGTGGGGGGAGATGACCATTACCCTGGAGGATGTGGCCATGTTGTTCGGACTCCCGATTCGCGGGCAGGCCTGGGTACCACCACCCACTCCTGCCGGATGGGACGGGATGCTCGCCGAGAGGTTTCATCTACTACCTCTGGGCCAGAAGCCCTTCCACCACGACGTCGGAGTTCCTGCGACTTGGCTTGTTCACTTCAGGACGTGCCCAGCAGATGCAGATGAGTGGACTGTGAGCCGACACTTCGAGGCATATTTGCTGCACTTGTTCGGGGGCTTCATGTTCACTGGTATGCTTAAACATGTTATAGGCACAGCTATTTCCATTCTCTTGTTGAATTTAATTCCTATGTTTTTGCTTTTCTACAGGCACTCACGGCGACACAGTGGATCGTTGGCTTGTTCCACTGGCGCAGATGCTCGCGGACACGCCGATCGATCAGATCCCGCGCATCAGCTGGGGGTCAGCGGTTCTCTGTGCGACATATCGAGGGTTGTGCGACGCCTGCGTTCGGCGTGCCCGAGCGGCGAACATGGCCGGATCTCCTCTACTTCTTTTGCTGTGGTCGTATGAGCACATACCTGTCGGACGACCGCTCATCACCGACACGCCCGTTGCACTTCCGAAGGAGCACCCGCCTAGGGATGCAGAGGATGAGATCGATCGCCCTACCATGGGGGATCGCTGGTTGCAACATGAGCTGCAGTGGGCCACAGTTCAGGTGCATGCATGCTACAGTGCGTACAGTGGCGAGTTGGAGTTGTTGCATCCGACGCGTGTTATATGGAGGGTTTGGACGACGAGCTATATCGAGAGCACAACCGGCGGCGCGATCTCTGTGGTGTGTACAGAGGACCGGGATTTATGGCTCACCCGCTGTATTCTTGTCTTCAGCCATATGTTGGAGGTATATGCTCCATGGAGGGTAATGCGCCAGTTTGGCTTATTCCAGACGATCCCTCCTCCAGACGCCCTGCATCGTTTGTCGCATGACCAGCACGAGTAAGTTCTCGATTATCTCCCCGCATAGTGTTTTGGCTCTGTGAAATAACTGAACACCTTTGTTTTTTTTGCAGGCAGAGTCACAAGGGCAAGAAGGTTGTCAGTTGGCAGGACCAACAATCTGCTTACACTCGTCGCTGGGAGCAGACAGCAGCGATAGATGTCGTGCGTGAGGAGAGGGCATACGATTCCACGACATACGGCAACTACCTCCGATGGTACCTCCCTCGCGCCGCAGCTCGCATTGCCCCGCTACCTCCGGCGCCTGCAGACGTGCCTGCTCCGAGCGTGCATCAGACATACGACCGACATCACGCATCTCGAGTACACCACCAGGTACATGCCGCCAGCCCATGACCTACTTGTTATTTTTATTTCTGCCTACTATTGTCTTACCGTCTTGCAGGCTGACGGCATCCGTGCGATCAGTTCCGTGACACGGCCACTAGTCCAGCGGAGGCAAGCAGGTTTGCCTATCACGCCCGACGAGTACGAGAAGGCCGTCGCCTACGTCGACCGAGTCGCCTCGCAGCTGACCCTTGAGAGTGCCGCCACTTCGTCGACTTTTGTTGCACCTCCACGTCCACGGGCTCGACCCAGTCATACGCCGTCGCACTCAGCCGCTCGTCATCCCGACACAGCCGGCCCTTCAGGTACGGCCGTCGCCGCACCCATTTATCTCGGTGTGCCCCCGGCTCGCTCGTACCGTACAGGTGTTGCACCTCACGTCGACTTCTCATCGCGTGGTGGTGTACGGATCTCTGAGGGTCCCCGAGCGCCGCCTTCCGCACACACTTCCGATTCTGGTTTGGGCTTCGACGTCATGTTCGACTCAGACGACGAGTACATCGCTATGTCTGAGCAGACGGTGCCTATCCCATCGGCTGGTCCGCTTCGGTCTCCTGCTAGGCACCCACCATACATTCCTCGTCAGTCAGTTCGTGCCGACCCCCAGGTGGTCCGCGACCCATCGTATGCTCAGTATGCCGATATATTGCAGATGAGAGACGACGCCAATCAGAGCCAACATCAGTTGGCATCTTCGCAGCTTGGTGAGGCACCTCCACCGTCGCAGGACCCGATGGACGCTCCTGATACAGGCCTCGGTCAGCCGAGTGCTCAGCCTCCCGGTCGACAGCCCTTGCAGAGGACAGTGCATCCGCGCAGCACCTATTCGCCATCGCCGTTTCAGCGCGACCGGACGCATCGTCCGAAGAGGGGCCGACAGTAGTTTTTTTTTATGTTCTCCTTTTATGGAACATTATATCGATTCTCATGGTTGTACTATTTTGGTTTATATTAGTATTCTCATGTTTTGACTACTTTTTTATGTTCATTTTGGTTTTTAGGAACATCATACTCGACAGATTGAACCAACCACGAAATATACTGATCACTCAACGCGGCCAGTCGACCATGTAACGTTCATTTAAAAAAAAACACAAATTTGAATGTTAATTTTAAAAATAACACAAATTTGAAAGTTATTTTAAAAAAAACACAAATTTGAATGTTATTTTTAAAAACAAAACTAATTTGAATGCTAATTTTAAAAAAACCACAAATTTGAAAGTTATTTTAAAAAAAACACAAATTTGAATGTTAATTTTAAATAAAACACAAATTTGAATGTTATTTTTTAAAAAAAACTAATTTGAATGCTAATTTTAAAAATAACACAAATTTGAATGTTAATTTTAAACAGAACATAAATTTGAATGTTATTTTTAAAAAATAACACAATTTGAATATTAATTTTTAAAAAAACACAAATTTGAATGTTATTTTAAAAAAAACCACAATTTTCAATGTTTTTTTTAAAAGAAACACAATTGTGAATTTTATTTTTTAAAAAAAACACATTTTTGCCTTCAGTCGCCATCCTGGTTGGCGACTGAAGGTGACGACTGATACGTGGCCTTCAGTCGCCAACCAGGATGGCGACTGAAGGCCAAATGTCCTAAATCGTCATCTGAAATGGTGACTGAAGTTATTTTTGCAATTTTTTTTGTTAAATGTTATTTTTAAAATTGTTTTTTAACTCTGGCTTATCCGTACAAAAAATTCCAAAATTTACAATCAAACACATCTTAACTTTTTATTCTAAATACTCATATATGAAATACAACTATTGGAGATACTATCCTGTTTACTCCCCGCAGGAGCCCCATTAACTACAAATAATTGTAGCAGATTTAGAATTCGTAAAAAAATTCAATTGAAGATCACTGAAGCACAACTCTCTTTTTGTAAAAAGGATGATTAGTTACTATTACTCAGTCAGAGTCTCTTAGACAAACTCTATACAGAAGGTTCATGCTCGACAAACAACGAAGATATGAAGATCGAACAGATTTCACGGGGACAACAATATTATATAAGCACCAAGAATGAGAAGAGGTTGCTTAATTATAAAGATGTTGACATAAGTATCCATAAATTGTCAAGCTGATTATGGGCCAGAAATCTAGCACGTGGTGCTTAAACAAACTAACAATGGTTACAATTAAGACCACTCATTCTTTCGACATACGTTTTCTACTTGGTAATCTTCCAAATACAATACTTATTATGATCTCGAAGTGTTTTGTTTACGTGTTTCAACATGCCATGACATGGCTGGCGCAGTATCAAGTATGTCAAGCTGTGCACAATTAATGGACTTGCAGCGTGAGACTTGGACTTTGGAGGAGATGTCACACGAGCAACGGATCTTGTCTTCGCAGTTAGTGTGTTCTAGATCATGGGTGTTACAGGTGATATTTCTAGATTTGATTAATGTTCTCGGGTGAAGTGATTATGAATAGAGCATTCTACGTCTAACAAACTAGGCACTAAATATTTCGTGAGAACGTTACCTCAGTTGGTCCGACTTGACTTGATTGTGAATTTGCTGCTAAAAATGCATTTGTATGGCCTGAGTGGATGCATGTAACACTACTTATTGGCAATCCAACACGGCCAGCCTGAGTTGTATAATGGCTTTTTAACTCAAAAACTATGGGTATGTCTTTCCGTTGATCTCATCCATAAAACTAGAATTCAAACAGTTCAAATTTATGTGAAAAAAATTGGAGTGGTAAGACGTTCCATGCTGTTCTACAAATGTTCATTCCACAAAATAGATCCAAAGAGAAACATATATGTTATTTAAGAAAAATTTTGTACGGAAAATCTAAAAAAAATAAAAAATCTACAAATAACATAGAATAAATATAAATTACAAAATCGACAACTGTCGTAACCCATTTGGCGATTTAGTCAAAAAGCCCACCAGTCGAAGAAAACCCAACAAGACTCCCCCTAACGATTGGTTGCAGACAAAAAAAAATAGAGAAGAGGGGGAAGAGAAGAAAAGGAAGAAGAGGAAGAGAGGAAAAAAGAAAAGAGAAGAGATTAAAAAAACAAGGGTATAAAATTTTTAAATCCTTTTATTATTTCTTGTACAGGTAATTAGGCTAAATTTAATTAAACATACTCTTATTTAAGTTAAAAATATAAATCTGTTGTAGGAAATGTAAAGAAAATTTGTGGATAATTTGGATCTATTATACGAAATGTAGATCCGACATTTATATAATTTAGATATGTTGTACAATTATAGATATGATATTTAGCTGTGATTTTTTGAATAAAGAAAAATAATTAGATTATTTATTTGTAAACTGATGATTTAATTATGCTGTAGAAAATTTGTATGTGTCGTAAAATAATTTAGTTCTTATGAACTAATAATATATAAATAATTTAGTTCTTATAAACTAAAATAATTTAGTTCTTATGAACTAATAATATGCTATAGAAAATAATTTTGTTCTATTTATCTATGAACTGTGTATTTATGAATATTTTGAAATAAATAGATTATTTATATGTGAGATGAATATTTATGAATTTTTGAAAATAATTAGATTATATGTGATCCAGATTTAAATATATCATATAGGTTTTAGACCTCACCACTTCGTCCAAAAATTTCGTAACAATAATCATTCCCAACAACATGTCCTCCGGAGGACTTCAAATAGTCTGATGATTCCAGCGACATAGATGACTTCATGTGAAGATGTCGAGATAATATGAAAGCCATAACTTCTTGAGCCTACAACAATGCTGGGAGACAATATGTATATTGCGGCCGTGAAGATGAAAGCGAGAAATGCAATTACATGTCATGGTTTGACCACGAGTTGAATGAAGTACAAAAAACAATATAAATATTCTCCTAAACGATGTGGACACTCTCTCCTCGGATCAAGTGGCACTCCAAAGTTTGATTACCTTTTACTGATTTAGATCTACTTCCAATTGTTCTTACAACTATCATAGACGCATGTAACTTTCTATTTTGTCTACTAAAATTTTAATAATTAAGGATTACAGTCAGTTCTTGCAACTGTTATAGACACATGTAACTTTCAATAAGCAGTTATTTTTTTTTTGGGAGAAGGGGTGTCATTAAAATAAATTCAAAAGCCAACGTTTAGAGAACCCTCCTTATGTACAATTTGAAGCTTTGGGGATTCCAGAAAAGAGCATTTTTATGACCCTAAACCAGCCCATATGCTCTATCCAATCCTCGGCCTTGAAAATAGAAAAAGAAAATCTAAAACTATAAGTCACTCTATACATATGCTTGTATCATCAAATGTCGCTAACGAACGATACAAGGTTATGAGTTTCTGACCACATGAAAGAAGTATGCACCATAATTTATAAAAGTTAAAGTTTAAAAACAAAACAAGAATTTTCTCAAGATTGCAACTATAATTTGCAAATTCAAGATCTTACTGATCAGACTTTACTAAAGATATGCTTCGACAGCTTGATATGAGTCAAGAAATTAACTTCACTTTGAATATAACAAAAAAAATGTAGGGGGAATAACATATTGAGACATATGTATGCAGTCGTTTAGTCCAACATTAATAATATATTAACTTATTTTGGCTATTTTTTTAGGTTTTGGATTGCTTTTGAAGTAAATTTTTTAATGTGTTATTTCTGAAAAAATTTCACTCTCTATAGTCTTTTTTTTGTTATTTTAAAGTGGTTAGTGAATAGTCGCTAGGTTGATTGGCGAGTTGTGTTGACGACTGATGAGGTGACACAAGTCACCAGTCAGTCTAGTGACTTGTGAGTTTTCCTATTTAGTTATCTTGCAGACTGTCGATTGAAGTCCAATCTGCAAAAATTTTCTGTTATGTACTATTTCTTGATTTTCCTTAATAAACATTATCTGTAAAAAAAATTCGTTATTTAAACCACAAGCAAGAGAACACGAATCACCCATATCAATACCCATGATATCCCACGCACGGCCCTCTTCCCCCGCAACGGCAAGCGACATTACTGTTATCAAATTTTTAACTCAAAATTCAGTACCAATTGTCTAAAAATTCTTCAAACTAAACGTGCATCAACCAATGCACAAGCAAGCTGGCTACTATTGTACTATATCTTCCCACAGCATTTTCCGGGGGATCATGTCACCCACGTCTCTCTCACGGCACGTACTCCCTATTCGTGCGCACTGACGCGCGCATACGAGCAGCCGGGGGCAAACATGTGCACAGACAATTCTCTGCACACCTTATATATACACCATTACATCACCGATGAAGCACCAAGGCCACCAAATCCACCACTACTAGTTAACCATGGCCTCACTATCCCAACTAATCACTAAACCCACCATCTTTTCTCTCTCCTCTCCATGGCCCTTCTCTCCAAGAACCACCGCCCTGCACTCCGGCGCTAAACCTCGCCGCACCATCCAATGCATTTCATGCACATCGTCCACAAACCACAGAGGTGAACAGGCAGCGCCCGATGGCCCAAAGCTTGACCGCCGCAACGTCCTCCTCGGCATCGGCACGCTCGGCGCCAGCGCCGGGCTCCTGTCGCCGCACCGCGCCAGGGCCGACCCTGTTGCAACACCAGACATCTCCACCTGTGGCGCGCCGGACCTCCCACCGGCTGCCAACGTAATGACCTGCTGTCCCCCGCCGTCCAACGCCCCGCCGGTGGACTTCGCTCCCCCCGACGCGTCCTCCCCGCTCCGCACGCGCCCCGCCACGCACTCCGCCAGCCCGGACTACGTCGCCAAGTTCAACCGCGCGATAGCCGCCATGAAGGCGCTGCCGGCGGACGACCCCCGGAGCTTCGCGGCGCAGGCGAGCATCCATTGCGCGTACTGCGACGGGTCGTACAGTCCCCACGGGTTCCCGGGGATGGAGCTCCAGGTGCACAACTCGTGGCTGTTCCTGCCGTTCCACAGGTGCTACCTCTATTTCTTCGAGAGGATCCTGGGGAGCCTCATCGGAGACCCAAGCTTCGGTATACCGTTCTGGAACTGGGACGCGCCGGAGGGCATGCGCATGCCGGCAATGTACTTCGATCAGTCCTCGCCCCTGTACGATCCGTTGCGGGACAGACGGCACGCGCCGCCGAAGCTGATTGATTTGGATTACAGTGGGAGGGAGCCGAGGTTTAGTGAAAAGCAGCAGATCGACCACAACCTTAGTGTCATGTACCGGCAGGTATATTACAGCATGTGCTTATGAACTGACAAAAAAATGTGAATGACAATATCGCAATTCGGTATAACAAAATTATGTCCGTGATCATGTCAGATGATCTCGCTAAGTCCGACGCCGTCGCTGTTCTTCGGCAGTCCGTACCGTGCTGGCGACGACCCGAACCAGGGTCCCAGTCCGCTTGAGAACATGCCGCATGGGCCGGTCCACATCTGGTGCGGAGACCCGAACGAGCCGGACGGCGAGGACATGGGGAACTTCTACTCGGCCGGCCGCGACCCGCTCTTCTACGCGCACCACGCCAACGTCGACCGCATGTGGTCCGTCTGGAAAGGCCTTGACAACCGCCGCCACACCGACCTCAACGACCCCGACTGGCTCGACGCCTCCTTCCTCTTCTACGACGAAAGCCCCAAGCTCGTGCGCATCCGCGTGCGCGACGTGCTCGACACGGAGAGGCTCCGGTACAAGTACCAGGACGTGAGCGTGCCGTGGACCAACGCCAGGCCGACCGTGACGCAGAAGGCGAGATCTTTCTTCACGCCCGCGGCGAGAGCGGCAGACACCAACAAGGCGGCCAAGTTTCCCTTGACGCTAGACTCGACGGCAAGCATCACGGTGAAGAGGCCGGCCATGTCGCGGAGCAAGAAAGAGAAGAAGGCGAAGGAGGAGGTGCTGGTCATTGAAGGGATCGAGGTGGACAGGGACGTTAGTGCCAAGTTTGACGTGTTTGTGAACGCCGACGACCACAGGGCGGTAGGGCCGGCCGGGCGGGAGCTCGCCGGGAGCTTCGTGAACGTGCCGCACCGGCACAAGCATGACAAGATGGGGAGAGGGATCAGAACCAAGCTAAGGCTTGCGCTGAACGAGCAACTGGAGGACCTCATGGCCGAAGGTGATGACAGCGTGGTGGTGACCCTGGTTCCACGGCAAGGGAACGGCAAGGTGAAGGTTGGAGGCGTCAAGATTGAGTTGATGGATTGATCAGGTTCTGTTCCACGTACGCCGTCGTCTTTGTTGTAGAACAGTTGATAAGGTGAATAAGGTAAAAGTCCATGCATTCCTTCCTCGTAAAGTTTATCTTAATGCGAAATTAGATCCCCAATCCCTTTATTTGCAAATTAGCCACCTTTGTCTTTGTACTTTGAAATTTTATGCATTCACGTCCTTGTTGAAGAATACAACTACGCTTGGACGTGGTGCCATGCATATATGAATACAACGCCAGGCACGGGGAGATGCATGGACGGAGACTGTAACAACTACTAACGATACGACCAGCTCATATCCTCTTGAATCAATTGAAAAATTTTGGATCTCCTCCCATCCCAAAGAAAACGATGTGCAGCGATTATGAAGCGGTAGCCACTGATCCATGTTGACTAAATATGTAATTGTTAGAGGAGATTTTGCAGGCGGATAGATTTTCTCAAACGAGAGCTCTGGGACCTTCCCAAGGTAGATATTACTACATCTACCAAATCTAACAACTCATTTATTAGGGATAATATTGTATAAATCAAAATAATATTTTAAATAACTAACTCATACCCACTTCTCCACTTTTTAAAATGGTTACGAGAAAAAACAAACCAAAAAAAAAAAAGACCTCTTGCCAGTGGACTGAACAAGAACTCTTGCTGAATAGTGCTTCATCCCATCCCTGTATTCTTTTAACTATTTTTCTTCTACAAAATTCTAAGAAAGAGATCATGTACACGTCATATTTTCCTATCAAAAGAACATCATCATGGCCTAACGAGTTTTTTTTATTAATAACCCAGATTAAAAAATTAATTATAAAAATAACCCACAGTTGTAACATTTTACAAAAATAGACTGCCACATTAGCTTGTCGAGAACTGGAAGCTCGACAAGCTGGATGTTGCGTGGAAGCAGCATGTCGAACTTCCAACACACGACAACAGCCCCCCTCGATCACGACCATAGTTTGTCGAATGCTGGGCACTTGACAAGTGACAGTATATTACAAGGCCAGGGCATTTAGAACAATAAAAGGTCATAGCCCAGCTGGTTAGCGCGCTCCCACCTTGATGGCCCGAGTTCAAATCACCGCTCCCACGATTAAAATCCTTTTTTCCATACGTGTCGAGTTCTGAGTCTTCGACAAATAAGTAGAGCAGCAACAGGCCTTAGCCCAGCTGGTTACCACGCTCCCACCTCATTGGCCCATATTCGAATCCCCGCTCCTATCATTAAAATCATTTTTTGCCCACCTGGTCGCTGTGGTTGTCGCCTGTGGTTGATAAGGGGCTTGTTGAGTGCCCAGCACTCGACAACCCGTGGTCGTGGTCGCAGGCCACTTGTCGAGTAGTAGGCACTCGACAAGCGGACGCCACGTGACAGCTAGCTTGTCGAGTGCCCACTGCTCGACAAGCTAACGTGACAGGTTATTTTTGTGATATTTTACAATGTGGGTTAGTTTTGTAAATTTTTTTTTTAAGTGGGTTAATTATAAAAAAACCTCTGGCCTAACTGTTCTGGTTCTTAGAAAGTGACTTTGTCGGCATCTTTTCCGACAACTTTACGGGGATCAATTGAAGGGTAACTACCTAAATGAGAAGAGAAAGAATATGTGTTGGAAATTATTTTTTTTTTGTAAAATTATCTATATGCTCTTTTGTTATTAGTACCTATCTTATTCTTTAAGATGCCAAACAACCATTGCCATCACTAATTAACTCATATAGTTTATTAGATCAAGATTTTTGGACAACTCAAATTGATCTCAAGGACCGAACAATTCCTTATAACATAAGCATTGCTGTTTGATATGGGTATTTTTAACATTTTACATAAAAAAACTATTGAATTAGATTGACTAACTTTTACCTAATTAATGATCAACCAACGTGATAGGTATAGAACTCAAGCAACAAGTTTTACCAGGATATAGTTGATATTTCAATATTAATGAGATTATCTATGTAATGGTGTTCTCATTCAAGAGGATGGGTAATGTTGTATTATCCTACCTATGTGGTGTATATTACAACAAATCAAGAGAGAAATACTTGTGCAAACTCCTCATTCCTTTAGACTCATCTATGTTTCATTTCATCATCTGCCCTTATCTCAGAAACCTTTTCTGTTCTTCGAGGACTTGTACCATCTTTACCTCTTCTCTTCTTTGCCTCTGCTATATCCTCTTTGTCTGAATTAAAAGAGATCCTGCTAATGTCTTCTGGAGGATCGTAGTTTGAATCAGCAAGGAATGAAAGCGCTGCTACGACGTCTCTAATTAGCGGCCGGCTGCTTGCTTTCTCTTGTAAGCACATGGAGGCAATTGCTAGTGCTTGATATAGCCCCTTCACAGGGAACTTCTTGTCAAGCAATGGATCAGCCATCATCACAAACTTCTTCTTGTTTTTAAACAGAGGTGTTGCCTGCACAAGTGCAACACTCAGAGAACTGCAATTGTATAATTTAAAAAGTTGGTACGTATGTTTGTTTGTAGAACTCACCCAAGGAACAAGAATTTGTTCCTGTGTTGGTTTATCATTGTCGATCGCTCGCCTCCCAGTGATGAGCTCCAGTAGCACGACACCGAAGCTATATATGTCTGACATCTTGGTTAGCTTGCCGGTCATAGCGTATTCAGGTGCACAATATCCATATGTGCCCATCACCCTTGTACTGACATGGCTCTTATCGCCGATCGGGCCGAGCTTTGCTAGGCCAAAGTCCGACAATTTCGCATTAAAGTTCTTATCCAGTAGAATGTTTGGTGCCTTGAGATCTCGATAGATCACCGGTGGATTAGCTACCTCGTGCAAGTACTCGAGGCCCTTCGCCGCGCCGAGCGCTATCTTCATTCGAGTATGCCAGGAGAGTGGCTCGACATTCGCAGGGAGATCTGCGCAATGCAGTGAATGAGAAACAAATCGTTGGTTCGTTATATGGTGAATGTCATGTAAGATTGAAGCGATATGAGTTATGTACCTAGGAGGTGGTCCTCTAACGAGCCATTTGGCATGTACTCATAGACTAGGATTCTTTGGTCGCAGTCAGTGCAATACCCGAGCAATTTAACAAGGTTCGGGTGGTGCAGAAGGCTAAGCATCAGCACCTCAATGAGGAACTCGTGGTTCCCTTGGTACCCGTTCTTGTCGAGCTGCTTGACGGCGATAACCTAGGTACCATTTGGTGCATAAGAATGTTATTGTTATGTTTATCTCTATGTGGTGGTTTTAACTAGAACATTAAAAAAAAAATGAATGCATGCATTACTTCTTTGGTATCTTCGAGGTATCCTTTGTATACCCTTCCAAAACCACCTTGACCAAGAAAGTTCTCCGGCCTGAAATTTCTTGTTGAATCGGTCAATTGATGGAACGTGAACACCCTACTAGGAATGTTATGGTTACCGATCCGTAGTATCTCCTCCGTTGCAGACCTATGCTTCGAGCCGTCTGTATCAAAATTTTGCCTCAACTTCAAACAAAACAACATCTCCTGTGGATAAGTAACATGTTTCATTCTTCGAAGGTATTACCTGACTGAGACGAAATGTCGTTTACAAGGTTTGCTAGCCCGTTCTCGTTGTGCTTTGCTAGCTCGTTCTTGTCGTGTTCTGTCTTGGTCTTCTTCTCCTTCCTCCAGATCCTCCTCTTCAGCCACCTTCTCTTCTTATCTCGCGCAGAAGTTGTTGCCGTCGACTTCATCTTGTTCTTCTTCGTTCTCAACTCCGACGGCGATGGTTCTAGTGCCACCTGTGACGGTTTGGTACATACACCACATACACATGAACAATAAGAAGCGCAGCTAAGGAGTTTCTTCCCATTGCATTTCTTCACGGCGTTCAGTAAATCCATTTTAGGATCGGCACGAGAGCGACGGCCACTCTCGAGCCGATCCTAACGGTTGCTGGATAAACAATGCATGGAAGAGTTTGTGGATGGGAATTATACGATTTCCTTTTTCTTTGAACGTAGGGTTTGAAGACAGGAACCAAATTTAGCATGATATTTCATTCTTTGATGTTTGTTTGGTTTCTAGTCATGCGATGGCCTAAATTTTCGCATGAGAAATAGGGAGTGGTAGTTAAATGGAGTGGTTGGAGGGACACTTCCGAGTTTAATGGTTGCATGGAAGAATAGGAAATATACATACTGTTGATAATTTCCATACATATACATCATGTAGTGATAAACTCAATGTTATTGTATTTGGAAGAACAAATTGTACTTAAATATACAAACACACAATATAGAAGGAAAAAAAAAGAGAGATTTTGTGAATAATTAGTTTTATTTTTTCAAGTTAAATTTGTTCGAATTTTTTTATTAATAATCCAGACTAAAAAAATAATTTTACAAATAACCCCCAGTTTACCAAATTGTAAAAATGATTTTTTTAGGTGGGATTATTACAATCTGAAACTGTGAAAGGACGAATCCGCACTTATCGTGCCTTAGAGCCCCGACATAAACCTTTTCCCACCACATTCGCGACAGAAACTAGTCGAATAGTCGAATGGTCAAAACATACGACCACAACCAGTTTCAACAATGATACGACCAGTTTGTATACTAGAAACCACCGCGACCAGGTTTAGTACTGGTATGACCACGCCCGGGTCTAGTATTGATGCGATCAGTTTTGAACTGTTACTCATATGTATAACCTTTAACTACTTGATCGCTTGACCACTCGACCACTCATCCACTCAACCAGTTGAGGCGCGATAAGTCTGGATTCGTCCTCTCGCGGTTTTAGATCGTAATAATTGACTATTGCACCCAAAAAAAAGTTATTTTTGCAATTTCGGTAAATTATGGTTCATTTTTCAAATTATTTTTTATTTTGAATTATTAATAAAAAAAAGATCAATTTGTTCTTCCCCTCCTCACACAAATTGAGTTTGACCCTGCAAGTTTCTATTTTCTAATATGATATACTTTTTTTATCTACATTATCAAATTCTTTTTTTTTTATGAATTTGGTGGTGATGTGGCAAGAGTACAATACATTAGTCATTAACACAAAGTTGGTGGATTCCGGTAGAATAAGGTTTTTTTTGTTTTAGAGAATAAAGGATAGATAATGTTTTTTTATAATATGTCGTAGTATTAGAAATACCTCGGCAGGTTTTTCGAACGTGTGTAACACGTGTACGGCGACGCGAGCTGACCGTGCGACCGGTCACCTCCCGTAGGGCAAGCACAGAGATTAACACGAAAAATTTATATAGATTCGGGTTCCGGTGAGAACTCTAGTCCTGTCAGCACCCCCCGGACGTAAGTTCACTGGGGAGATTCTCTCTCGGGGAGAGAGGTCTCCTAGGGATGCTAGTTGCTTGAGTATGTAAAATGAATTGAGAGTTTGTTACAAATGAGATACAAGGGGGTATATATAGGCCTTAAAAGACGCAAAATGACTAAAATGCCCTAGCTGCGACTGCTGGATCGGGGGGCACCGCTGTCTTTTCATCCGGTGAAGGGCTTGGGTGCTTGACATGTGACCTCGCTAGTTCCCAAGGCACCCTCGACGTCACCCATCCACGGCTTTCCCCGGGAGACGCCTGGGACTTTCCACAGGAGGCCTGAGGGACTTTCCCTGGGGGGCCTCCGTAGCTTTTCCCGGGAGACGTCGGGGACTTCCCACGAGAGCCCTCCGGGACTTTCCACGGGAGGCATCCGTGGCTTTCCCCGAGAGACGTCCAGGACTTTCCCTGGGAGGTCTCCATGGCTTTCCACGGGAGCCCTCCGGGACTTTACCTAGGAGGCGTCCGGAACTTCCGACAGGAGGCGTCCGGGACTTCCCACGGGAGACCTCTGTAGCTTTTGCCGGGAGCCCTTTGGGATTTTCCATGGGAGGCATCCGTAGCTTCCCATGGGAGGCGCCTGTGACTTTCCATGGGAGGCGACCCGCTGGGACTTCCCCAACAGTAGCCCCCCAGACCCCCAGGGACGCAAAGCGGCCCCGAAGGGTATGAGTAGAACTTGTCAGGTGACGTTTCACCTCCCAAGACGCGCCCGAGGCGCGCGATGCTTCGGCTCCTGGGCCAATTTCCCGCGCGGACCCTCGGCGCGTGTGCCGTATGACGTTTTGGTTCCCGTGTGACTCCTTGGTCTTCGCGCGACATTTCGAATTCACGGCTTAGATGAGCCCGAGGACACGTGGTGCTCATCCGGGCCCCCTCCATCGCTTATAAATAGATGGGGAGCGCTTCGGCCCGGGACACTTGTCGCCTCCAGCCTAAAAAACCCCTCGCCCGGTAGCCACATTGCTCCTCCATATATAGACTGGATTTCCTAGTTAGCCACCTCCTCTTTTCTTTCTCTCCACACACAACCCCCCGGCGATGGCGCCTAAAGGTCGCGGTAAGGCGTCCAAGTTGCCCCAAGAGGAGGTGACTTCAGATTTTCTCGGGCCCACCGAATTTTCTTCCCGGGAGCTCGAGGTTCTCCTAGACCGGAGAGCTTTCGCGGATGGGGACTTTCGGATCCCCGGGCCGAGGGAGCTAACACCCAGCCCGCGAGAGGGGGAGGTTGTCGCCTTCGAAGCCTTTGTCGAAGTGGGTTTTCGACTCCCGGTGTCATGCCCCAAATTTCTTAATGTTTTAAAAAGCTTTTTAATTTCAAATTCTTTTGCATTTCAATGCATAGTCATATAGAGACTACTAATATGGGAAAGTAGAGTAATTTAGATACATTGAAGCAACCCCTGCAATTATCTAGAATTAGGTCAAGAAGGTTGAGTCACATAAAATGACAAAATTAAACCCTAAACCTAAAATTAAACTATACACAAGAGAAGCTTCTAAAGGCTATGGAAAAATGAAGTAAACCTAATTACTAATGCCTCACTAATTTAGGATTTAATCGCAAAAGGAATAACCTTAATTAATTGCACCAAAAAAGGAAAAGTCTTGTTAGAATAAAAATAAAAAGAATCAAATTACAAAAAGACCCATGTAATGAAAAACCTAATAATTTTTATTACAAAAATGACCCCTGAACTGAAGGAAATATTTATAAAGGACCCTTTTCGAAGAAGCCCTCAAAAATAATTAAAATCTTGAATTTAATGATTATATGCTTGAAATATTACTAAAATACCCTTAAAATATACTCAATGAACAGTAATTTGACTAAAATATTTTTTCAGAAAACCCCATTTTTCCCTTGCAACCCTCAAGTTTTCACAAATTAAAAAAAAGCCCTTGCATATAATTTTGATTTTATTAGGGCACAATTACCATTTTAAACCTGATAAAATCACTAAAGCTACAGTAAACTCACCAAAATACCCTCATTTGCTTACCAGGCAAGTTTCAATAACTTTACACCTCACATGCCACCTCATGCTAAGACTCTAATACAAAGAAAATCCAGAAAACAAAGGAAAACTGTAATAAAAACTTTAGTAACCTTCAGGTTGAAGTAAGGGAGGTACTTTAAGCACTTTGACACGATCAAAACTCCAAAATTCTACCTCCTGTAGCCTGTAGACACCACTTGTCAGTGGTTGGCATTGCCTGGACACGCCCAGAGCGCACCCAGACACTGCCAGAGTGTCTCCAGTCGTGCCCTAGTGACACGCCGTCGCCAATGCCGAGCTCCGGTGATTGCCGGTGAGTCTCTTCTTGTCCAGTAGCCTCCTTGTGTCTCCTTGTTACTCCCTAACCAGCCGGCGTGGCCGTGTCGCCGTCGGCCACCGTTCCCGCCATTAGACCGCATTTAAAAATAATTAGGGCTTCGTCGTCCGACCGCTAGGGCCGTGCGCCGGAGGATCCAACCGCGTCAAAATGTTCGCCTCAACCCTAATTGCAAACCTATTAAGTTTCAGGAGCCACCGTCCAGTGTAGACCTAGTTCCTCGTTCGAGCTGCTGCGCGAGTCGCTGGCGACGCCGATCTCAAATTCGCTATGCTGTGCTCGCCGCCGACCAATTCCCTTCGATGTAACCATCTCCAGTGATGCTTAAACCTAGCTGTAGAGTTGGATTGTTGAATCGAGGTCCCTGTCAGGTTGTCCACGGCGACCTCACCGCCACTCCACTGTTTCAAGCCGCAACGCCGTCGCCAGCTTCACCGGTGAGCTCGCCGTCGGTTAGCACCTCTCCAACACCCTCAGTGAAACCGTAGTGTACTCCTGAGCTTTGTTAGCATGAGGGATCGAGGCTGTGGTGTAGTTGGCTTGTAACGACTGTCTCCAGCGTTGCGCCACCATTGAACTTTCTCCGCCGGCCAGTTCCAGTGTCGCCGACTTGTCCCAGGCGTGCGCAAGTGCTCCAGCAACACATCGCAGTGCTAAGGCGTGTGGTGATCTAGTTTCATCACGCGTGTACACGTCTGTGCGCGAGTTGCACTGCGTGCGTGCGTGTTGGCACGAACGCGACCAGCACAGTGCTAACACCGCGCAGAGCACGCCCTGAACGCCAGCTGATGGCATTCCCTGGTCGAAATGGGTCATCCAGTGGTCGAATTGAGAATCTGATTGCGCCACTTTTCATGCTTTAGCATTTGTAACTTCCCTGTGAAATTTGATCCTAATCCGAGGCCGTTTGACCTATGTTGCTGTAGAAAGCCGATGCATTTTAAACAATTTGAAACCCTAATTAGTGCAAAATCCAGTACAATTGCATACAGATCTGCATTTCTACATTTCGTATTTATATTTCTATGTTTTGTGTGTATTTTTAGTACATTAATACAAGGGTTTTGTGCCATTTGCTGAGTTGTTGCTAGTGTGCGTGTCCAAAAGACGAGGTTCCTGAATTCCAAGAGCAAGAAGTCGACCTAACCATTGCAAAGACGACACCCCCAGAGTCAAGCAAGCCTCAAATCCTTGATCATATCATTGAACCATATTTCTAAACTATTTACTTTGATGATGGATGTATGAAAGTAAAATTTCTCATTAAGGAAAAAGTATTTTCAATAATCTTGTGTAGTTATTGACTTAACTTGAATAACCATTCTTGATTGATTAAACAAAGAATTCTTGAAGCCCTAAAATATAATTATGTGAAAAATCATTAATATATGAGTGTAGAAGCATAGTGAGAAATGGCTCACTAGAGTGTAAAGGAAGTATACTTTAAAAGTTTTATTGCATGTGAAAGGCTATTAATGGAATGATGGAGAGGGGTCAATTGTAACTTGACTCATATGGGAAGAAAGGATAATAGCTTACATGCTAATAAGGACCTAACCAATTGTGCTAAGCAGCCATAGGCATGTTCATGTGCCAACCACATGATTAAGAAATTGAACTCGGCCAGTAAACTACTATATATCGATTTTATCCCTATATGGTGGTCGTTCTCATTCAGGCTCCAAACTTGAGAGGTTTGGATGGATCTTAATAAGTTTAGTTGTCTAAACTTATGGCCTGAATGGGTGAGGGGGAGATGTGAGGGGAGAGTTTATGCGGTTACTCTGATATGGGTAACTCGTGAATGCTGGGTGTGAAGGTACTTCTTGCTGAGGGTACCTCATAACGACAAGAATGACCAGTGCGGTCGAATTTTCGGGCAGGGATATAAATTAATACAAAGTTTTTGAGAGCTTTGTCTCCTCAATCTAGTCGCATGCAATACTGTGCGTATAAATGGCCTGACTGGAAAGATTGATGGACTCATGTGGGTAAAGCAGTGCCCCTCTGCAGAGATTAAAAAGTATTCGAGTACTCCGTACCCCCGGATAGAGGTATACCATGGGTAGCAATTGTGTAGCACAATAGTTTTGAGATATTGAGCTAAAACAAAAAGGGGCAAGCTAGGAGGCTTTGCCCGGATTCCACTCTTGAGTCATTAAAATGCTTTGTATAGTTACCTTGTTAAATGCCTGTTCTTCAAACTATCTTGGAAATTTAATTGTGAAATTTAATATTCTATGCTACATAAACCATTTACTTGACCAATTCTTGGCATGATGAGAATAAATTTTTATACTGAGACTTGCTGAGTAGTACTCACTCTTGCCATTCCACTCAGTGAACCCTTCAATTGAGGATGTAAATCCTAATCTAGAAGAAGAGCCGGAGTTTCTCGAAGGCTTTGATTTTGATCTTTGGGTCTAAGGTCGCGAATCCCAGATGAGCTCGACTGTGGTGCCTGCTACTCTTTCGCACAAAAAAAAAAGGTCCCAAAAACCTTATGTTGGCCTAGTCGGCCATTATTGTAAATTATTACTTGAGACCTCTGTTACGGTATTACCCTTTATATATGTATAATTAAGTTGTGTTTTATTTGAGTTGTGGTTGTGATGCAAACACTGTAAGCAACCCATCCTGGGCGGTTGCTACGGGCCCGGTATCGGGGCGCCGACACCTGGTGCACCCTTTGCTCCGGGACTTCCTCCGGGAGTGCCACCTCTCGCTCAACCACCTCACCCCGAACACCCTCGTCCGGATGGGGCTGTTTGTGTGGCTGTGCGGACAGCCACTGGGGAGGAGCCCACTCTCCGGCTCCTCCGTTACTTCTACGAGCCTTCGGCAAGGGGCTCGCTGGTCATGAAAGGCGGGCCCAAGTCGGCCTTCGGCTCGATCATGATCCAGCTAATGCCCAGCCGCACCGACGAGTACCTAGTTCAAGCCTCTCGGGACCACTGGGAGGATTGGCTCCGGAGGTGGTTCTACCTCCGGGTGGGTGACCGGGAGGTGACATACTCCTAGAGCCTTCGTCCTACTACCGGTCGACCGGCCCGGTAGCCCCCGAGTGGACTGAGAGGGAGGTGGACCTCCTGACCCAGATGGCGGAGGCCCAGCTCCGGAGATCCAGGTGGGATCTCGCGGAAGAGATGGTGCTCCTCCAGGTAGCGCCCTTCAGCACCCGTCGGGGGAGCGGGGTGACCGCGGCGCATCGCCCACCCAAGATGACGGTGGTAGACCGTAAGCCCCTAGACACAGTCTTCCGGGGAGAACCTTTTCTAACCACTAGTTTAGTTCAGTTTTAATTTCGATTTGTTTTCTTTTTGCAGTCCAGCCCTACGATTGGTCCCGGGAGATAGCGGTCAATCTCCTCGGGAGATACTACGGGGACGAGCATGAGCGGGGAGGGCCCTTCTCGAAACATTGTGGCGGAAATGTTCGGGTTGAGACTTCCCACCCTGGTGCCTCTCCCCACCCCCGGCTCACACAACAGGGGGACAGAGGCAGCCGGGGGGCCTCCGAAGAGCGCCCGGGCGCAAAAAAGCCCAGTAAAGGCCTGGGCGCAGAAAAGCCCTGTGAAGTCCCGGGCACAGCCCCCAGTGACGAGGATTGATACCCGAGCTAGTTCAAAATAAATGCACGTCTGGTTCAAAATAGATTCGAACCAAATGAGTGCCCGTTGATAGGATCTCAAGCTACTCCGGGAAGCGCGGCCACGTGGTCGCAGGCCTTATGCGATCAGATCACAGATAGTGCGCGGTCAAAAGCTTATATGTAATGTGCGGATAGAAGGTCGCAGATAGTGCGCGATCAGATGATTGCAAGTAGTACGCGGTCAGAATACTCTTGACCAGGAGACACGGGATTGCTTAGACCCTGCAACAAGCATATCCCGAATATCTCGAAGATTCCTCCACGTACGGAGACAATCGTCAGGAGGTTAATACGTGCAGTTATTCCTTAATTACACGTGTTAAGCCTGCGTGGAGGTTAAATGAAGTTACCAAAACTGTACCCAAGCAATTGTTCGAAGCCGTTATGCCTTGGCACCCTTTCGACCAGTATAAAAGGGTAAGCCAGTGCATCAGACGGGGAGAGAGGATGAGAAATCAACAGAAGACATTAGACTAAGTTTACTAGCTTTCATAGGCCTTTTTAGTAGTGTTTTCTATCACCACATAGGAAGGATCTTTGCCTGTGAAGACTCTTTCCATAACCTTGTAATTTTCTTACACATAGTGAAATCCTAACAGGACACAAGGCTATTACTCCCACCATCGAGGGCCCGAACCTGTCTAAAACTCTCTGTGTTCCAGTTAACTTTGGTTCATCATCCCTTCCCGGAGGGACACCCTGAAAGGTCTCACAACTCACAAAATTCTGCATAAGTTCGACTAAGGACCCCGAGTCCGAATCGTCGACAGCTGGCGCCCACCGTGGGGTCTTTCTTAAGGCGTCCTAATTTTCATCAGGAGGTTCGCTGAATCATGGCTGGAGCATATGATTCCGAGAACGACTTCGATCTCGAGGATTATGCCCACATTCAGATGCCTTCTCCCAGTGATCCTGTTCCAATGGAGGAAACCGGAAGCGAAGACGTCCCGGAAGTCGATTCGACCACTCAGGTCATGTCTATTGACCAGGAGGCGACTAATGCAGAATGAGAACCTACTAAGGTTCTCAATGCGTTAGAGGTTGAATCCGGTCCATCATACGACCCTACTAAGGGGAAGGATGATGTTGACCAGGAAATCAGCCAGGGGAGGTTTGACCCTGATAACCTCCATCGTCTCTTTGATTTCGAGTTTGACTCGGAACAAACGGAGATGTTTTCTCCATCGGTGACCTCGCTCCCTAGACAGTTCGCTGCCTTATCGGAAGAAACTCCCGATCAACGGGCTGCTAGGGAAGAACGAAAACGCAAACAGAAGGAAGATCAAGATCGCGAGCAACAAGACAATGAACTTCGCAGAACATCCCTAAAGGCTCTTCAAAATGCGCAGGCTCGTTACGATGCTGCTCCAAGTTCTTCCTGGCAATCACGTGGTCGCAGACGCGACCAGACACCGTCCTTACCCCCGGAACGTTTCCCGACGGACGAAGAAACGGTAACACCTGGTGCCCCAGGAGAAGTACGCATGGCCGGCTTTGATCTATCGCAGAGGTCCTGCGTAATTTTCCTCCTACGGTCACAGATGCGCAAAAACCGGCCTTCACCAGAATCTTGGCGGAAAGGTTGGACGAGGTCGCATCGGAGGCAACCCCGACGGCTTCTTCCCGGTCAGCGACACGCTCCCATAACCGAGAGCACGCTAACTCTGGTTCTGGTAGAAGGAGTCGCCCGCCACCCATCCCATCTCGACAGGACAAATCTAGATAGGCGCAAGATTCTCGTGATAGGGAACGAATTCCTGTCCACTCTCGTTTGGGACCACGAGTGACTTCTCCATTGCTTGAGGTCGCCCGTGATCAGATCGAGAGCCGCAGGTCAATTCCCGGTCCCTATGTTGGTTGTAAAGTTTTCTCGCCCGGCCTTTGTGCGGTCGTTTGGCCAGACAAGTTTAAACTAGGGGCCATAGAGAGGTTTGATGGAACTCAGAACCCGTCCGAGTTCCTCCAAATCTACATCACTGCCATCCAGGCGGCAGGCGGTGATGACCGGGTCATGGCCAACTACCTGCCAACAGTCCTCGAAGGACCGACAAGAACCTCGTTGTTCAATCAACCTGAGGGTTCAATCTATAACTGGGAAATATTGTGTGATGCCATCCTCAGCAATTTCCAAAATTGTTATCAGAAGCCGGGTAAAGAGGACGACCTCCATCGATTACGACAAATTTCGACCGAAAATCTTCGTCAGTTTGTCAAGAGATTTTTCGGGGTTAGGAATACCATCCCGAACATATCTGATAGCTCCGTTATCAGGGCATTCAAACATGTCGTCCGATATCAGAGATTCACCGAAGATTTGCTCATCCATCCTCCTCGATCAGTAGCCGATCTCTTTGATATGGCTGATCGATATTCTGACGCAGCGGAGGCTGTCAAATGGAATCGAATGGTTGATAAAGGTAACCTACCACTTCAACCAGGTTTCAAGGACGTGAAAAGAGAGGAATCAAGCAAAAAGCCAGAGTCTTCATCAGGTGGCAGGTCGAAGAAGTCAAAAAAGAGTCAATCTGGACAGTATCGGGAGGTCGCGGTCGCAGGGAAGCCTCCATCGACCAAAGGTAACAAGTATTCGTTTAAGAAAAAACTGCTTCTGTTAGTCATAATCCCGACCTTCCAAAGAAGTCGACTAACCCGCAGGAGGGCAAGAAGTGGTGTCCGCTCCACAACTCCATAGGCCACAACCTCAAAAATTGCAGGAGTTGGTTGAAGCAGCTAGATGACTTCTACCAGAGGATAGGACCTATGCCGACCTTACCAACTAAGGAACAAGCTTGTGGCTAAGAGACGCCGACGGGGACACAGAGATGTCTTACCAGGTACCTCGTAATCATATTAATGTTATTTTCGGATGTTCCTCCTCTTTTGTTTCTAAGAGGAAATTTAAAGCTTTTTATCGAGAGGTTAACCAAACGGAGAGTTCCCTTGGTGAACCTCAGTACCCCCGTTGGTCGGACACACCTTTGACATTTGATCGCTCTGATTGTCCTGTGGGGCTCACTCGACCATTGAGGCTTCCTCTGGCCATTACCCCGATTATCAGTAATGCGAGAGTCGAAAGGGTCCTGATCGACGGAGGTAGCTCTTTGGACATCTTATTGGTCAAGGCACTCGACAAGATGCAGATTCCTCGTTCGAAAATCAAACCCATAATCCATCCATTTTATGGGATAATTCCTGGTCCCTCCATGATGCCATTGGGACATGTGGTCCTCCCAGTCACGTTGGGAGAACCAGATAACTTCCGAACATAATTAGTTACTTTTGATGTAATTGATTGTGATTCGGTTTATAATGCAATCTTTGGCAGGCCAACTCTTACTAAGTTCATGATGGCTACGCACTATGCTTACTAGTGCGGCAAGTTGCCTGGCCCTAAAGGTATTATTTTGGTTCGATGAAGTCGCAATGTGGCATTGATGTGTGATCGGCTATCCCTGGAGATGGTGGACCAACTTCCCCTCCGGGACGCTCAGGTCACCACAGTCTCCGCTGACACGATCAAGGCTGCTCCTCGACCAGACGAGACACTCAAACTGGTTCCATTGTACCCAGATGATCCATCCAAGACAGTCCGGGTTGGATCAGGCCTGAATGACAAATAGGAACTCGAGCTCATTGCTTTCCTCCGGGCTAAAACAGATGTGTTTGCGTGGAAGCCATCTGACATGCCCGGTGTCCCAAGGGAAGTAATCGAGCACAGGTTAGCAATTCGACCCGGACAGCGACCAATAAAGCAAAAGCTCAGGCGTTTTGCTATTGACCAGCAGGAAGCCATCCGAGAGGAGTTGGACAAACTCCTAAAGGCCGGGTTTTTCTCAAGGTCAATCATCTGGAATGGCTTGCAAATCCGGTCATGGTCCGCAAGTCAAATGGTAAGTGGCGCATGTGCGTCGACTACACCAGCCTCAATAGTGCCTGTCCGAAGGATGACTTTCCCCTTCCCCGCATCGATCAGCTGGTCGATTCTACTGCGGGTTGCGAACTGACGAGTTTCCTGGACGCTTACTCGGGATATCATCAAATTAGCATGGCAGAAGAAGATGAAGAGAAGACTGCCTTCATCACCCCGTTCGGCACCTACTGCTACGTCAGAATGCCGTTCGGTCTCAAAAACGCAGGTTCCACGTACCAGCACTTGATGCAAAAGACCTTTCTTTCCTAGATGAGGCTTAATCTTGAAGCTTACTTAGACGACTTGGTTGTAAAAAGCACCAAAAGGTTGTCTCACTTAGACGATCTCGCTGAAACCTTCTATAATTTAAATTGATTTGGAATAAAATTAAACCCAGAGAAATGTTCTTTCGGGGTTTCTTCAGGAAAGTTTCTTGGTTTTCTTGTTTGTTCCAGAGGAATCGAACTCAATCCTGAAAAAATCAGGACTATCGAACAGATGAGATCTCCCTCGACTATCAAGGATGTTCAGCGCCTAGCAGGTCGCATGGTGGTCTTAAGCCGGTTCATATCGCGACTAGGCGAAAGGGGACTACCTTTCTTCAAAGCACTGCACAAACATCATAACTTTAAATGGTCCGAGGAGGCCAAAAAGGCATTTCAGGAGTTGAAAGTGTATCTATCCAGTCCGCCGGTCTTGGTGTCTCCCGACAAAGGGGAACCATTACTTCTCTACTTGGCGGCCACGCCATACGCGGTTAGCGCTGTCCTGATCGCGGATAGAGAAGGTATACACAGACCCGTCTACTATGTAAGCGAAGTACTTCATGGTCCTAAGGAGCGATACCCTGAGGTCTAGAAGATACTTTACGCACTACTGATGGCTTCTCGTAAGCTACGACATTACTTCCAAACACATAAGATCACAGTACCCTCATCTTTTCCATTGGGGGATATTATCCGCAATCCGGAGAAATCTGGTCGAATAGCCAAATGGGCTGTCGAACTCGGTGCATTCGATATCCATTTCATGCCCCGCACTGCGGTTAAGTCTCAGGTCCTGGCCGACTTCGTAGTCAAATGGACTAATCCTGAGCCACCCGTGCAGGTGTCCGAAGAATTGGACTGCCCTGATCATTGGACAATGTACTTTAACGGCTCTCGTAGTTTTCAACACTCAGGGACTGGAGTGATCTTAGTTATGCCTCAGGGAGAACAGCTGAAGTTTATCTTTCAACTACACTTTGTTGCGACTAACAACGCAGTAGAGTATGAAGGTCTTCTTGCAGGGCTCTGGGCAGCAAAATTCCTTGGAGTCCGTCGATTAGTGGTGAGGGGAGACTCACAGCTGGTCGTAAACCAGGTAAACAAGGAGTATAGCACCTCCGATGAGACAATAGCTCATTACCTGGGGGAAGTGAGGAGATTGGAAAAACACTTCAGTCATTTCGAAGTCCAATACATCTCGCGAAAGGACAACATTCTCGCAGACCAATTATCCAAAATTGGGTCCTCACGCACATCCACTTCGGCAGGAGTGTTCGTCGAACACTTGGAACATCCTTCGATCATGACTACAGTCGAAGATGATCCGGTAACAGTCTAAGTTACCAACCTCGGACAGGAACGAGATTGGACTCATCCATTGAGGGTCTATCTCGAACATGGGACCTTGCCCGAGGATGAAACCGAAAGCGATCGGTTAGTTCGAAAGGCGCGTCTGTACAACACTAGTACAGAAATGCAGTCTACTAACCCCTATCTTCTATCGGTTATTAGCGAAACAGCACAAAACCGATAGAAAATGTGCCTCGTGGGCAAAAAAGCCCGACGGATGTATTTTCCCTATCGGTTTCTAAGAAACTTACCGATAGAATAAATAGTATGATTTACTCTAGCGGTGATGAACATATTTGCCGTTAGAAGAGATGCATAAGTACTGACGGAAGAATGTTGTGCGCCGATAGGACTGGTCGACTTCAACAACTAGACTTATTCTATCGCTACTATATGAATATACCGACAGAATATATTAAAAGTTCCTATCGGCAATATGTAGTTCGCCGATAGAATAGTTGACCTTCTACAAATATTTTTATTCTATCGGTAATGGATTCTTTTACCGTTAGAATATATAGAAAATTGCTTAGAACTGTTCGTCTTCTAATAGTTTTATTCTATCGGTAATGCATGTTTATACCGGTAGAATATTGCACAAAATATCTTAGAACTGTTGGCCTTCTACAACTAGTAATATTCTATCGGCAATGTACGTACAGACCGATAGAGTATGTACAAAAATTCCTATCGGTAATATTTGTTTTGCCGATAGAACCATTCGGCTTCTACAGATGTTTTTATTACTAACGGTATTCTGTTTTCTTACCGATAGAAAATATATAATTGTATAAATACACGGGTATGTCTCTTTCATTCTCACAGTTCATCTGGGCTCGTAGTCCTAACCCGTAAGCTCCATGGACTGCCGGCGCACCTCTACAGGGGACCGCTGCACCTCCGCACCTCCATCGACGCCCTCTAGACGTCGGCATCCCAAGGAAGGTACGTAAAATTTCTGCAATATTGTTAGATTATTCTAATCCGATTATGGCAATAATTCTGCTTTTTTTGTATCCTTCATTTTGATGTGTCTTCTTTTCAATATGATTATGATCTGTTCAGGTCCTTGGATGATGCTCGTGGGGGGCAACGTATTTCACGGTTCTTCATCGCAGTACGCTGCCTATGTTGGCTTGTTGGCGAAAGAAAAGGTGAAGATCACCGTCGAGAGCTGGAAGGACGTGAAGGGCGAGATCTTGGTTGGCTCGGTCGAGAAGATGCTTAAGCCCGGCGTGTTTCTCAAATCAGGACCTATAGAAAGCATCTTACATGTTTTTGCATGCACCAGCTTGTGGCCAGATGCTTACCTGCTTGGAGAAGAAGAATTGTTGTTATTTGCACAGCCATTCTACACCATCACTACACAGAACAACATCTTGGAAGGTAGGTTCTTTTTGTTAATGGAGTTGAGTTGAGTTGAGTTGAGTTGATCGAGTTTGAGTCCGAGGAAATCACCATTACGTACAAATGTATGTCGACGGCAGTTCCAGCTCCTCGGGCGTCTTCGAACTGAACTCCTATGGTTAAGTCCAATGTGGTTCAGACATTTGCTGTTTTGGATGAATGGATTTGTGATGTATCAGGTCTAACTTGTAGTCGGTAGTTGCATTGTGGCAACCTGCAAAGGTTCCCTTTTATGTAAAATGCATGTATGGGCCACTGGGTCCTCGTCGTGATCTGTTGTTAATTTCAGACGTGGCTTTTGTAATATACATCGAATGTGTGAATTGTTGTATTTGTATATTGTTGTATATTTGTGTATCATGTATTGCTAATTGGGACATGAACTTGAATGTGCAGGGAGCATTTGTGTATTTAATTGTATTGGTAGGTAGGTGTGTATTTGTACTGCTGTTTCAGACATGCACTTCAATTTGTGAACTGGCATGTGTATGTTTGTACCTGAATTTGTATTGGTGAACTGGCATGTGTATGTTTGTACCTGAATTTGTGAACTGGCATGTGTAATTTCTTTGGCAAGATGAAGTCCCAACTACCTACGAAAAGTATTTTTGTGTCTCCTAGTTAATCCACAAATTAGCATTTCTTGAAATATATTGCTTTATCTTCTAGTTAAGATCCGTTTGATGTAAGATCTGTTTGATGTTACATTGATATGATTCCTTGAATGTGAGAAATGGCATGTGCATGTTTGTCCCAGTTTGGTGACAGTACCTCCTCTAACGGTAAGTACACATATTTACCGATAGGAAAACATATATATTTGTTCAGTCATGCATATTCTAACGGTAAATACACATATTTACCGATAGGAAGCACATATATTTGTTCAGTCACGCATATTCTAACGGAAATGCACATATTTACCGATAGAAAAATACATATATTTGTTCAGTCATGCATATTCTAACGGTAAATACACATATTTACCGATAGGAAACACATATATTTGTTTAGTCATGCATATTCTAACGGTAAATGTACATATTTACCGATAGAAAAATACATATATTTGTTCAGTCATGCATATTCTAACGGTAAATACACATATTTACCGATAGGAAGCACATATATTTGTTTAGTCATGCATATTCTAACGGTAAATGCACATATTTACCGATAGAAAAATACATATATTTGCTTAGTAATGTATATTCTCTAACGGTATGTGTGTGTTTTTACCGATAGAATATGTGAGCGGCAAATTACCTAAGTTAGTCTGACGGTTATTTCATGTATTTACCGTTAGAAAAATGTCCATTATAAGGAAAACCCCAGTCGACCATTGCGGAGCTGCTCTTTAATTTGTTCTGTTGCACTCTGTGTCCCTCTGTTTGTGACGAAAGTTCCAGCTACACTGCTAGGGTGATCAGCGCAGGCTGGAGGGAAGTTGATTGCGCCCCTCTCTTTAAGGTATGCTTAATCGTCGACACCTATCTCTCTCTCCCTCTAGATCTCCCTTCCTCTCTACTTGCAAGCTAGCTGTATTGTGTAGTTCCAAGTTTGTAGCTCTAAGCTTGGGAGCTTGGTAGCTGGAAATGCGTCATGTTTTAGGAGCTAACTAGCTTGTATTGTGTAGTTAGCTAGGTTAATTAGTGTTAATTTCGTCAGGCTAGGGTTCAACACATGTATCTGTTGTAAGAGGCTGTACATGTACATATACATAACTTAATCGGGCAGGTTTCATGCATGGCTTACTCGTTAAATTTTGTTAATTGTAGATGGACAGGAAATATTGGATGTATGGAATAAAACGTACTACTCTTGAATATTTGGATGGTGTGAATGAGTTTATTAAATTTGCTGAGCAACAAAAGGAGAGGAAGGGAGAGAAAAATATGCTCTGTCCTTGTACAGATTGTATGAACTTGAAGAGGTTTAGCAACTCTGATCAAATTAAGAGTCATTTGATTCGTCGTGGTTTTAACGCGCGATACACCCGTTGGATATGGCATGGCGAAGATCTTGAGGAAACAAGCACCACTACTACCAATCAGCACGACTCGGATGTGGATTGCAATAATATCGATGATCATCCCAATTTTGGTAATGTTAATTCCGATGTGCACGTAGATGATGATGATGACAATCTAGATGAGATGTTACGTGATGTAGAGGAAGATTACAACGAAAATGACTTCTGTGAATTTGAGAAACTGATTGCTGACTCTGAGAAGCCTCTGTTCCCTGGATGTGCAACATTTACAAAACTGTCTTCTGTGCTGAGATTATATAACTTGAAGGCAGGAAACGGTTGGAGTGATAAGAGTTTCACGGCACTATTAGATCTTCTAGCGGACATGCTTCCAGAGGGAAATGAGTTGCCAAGATCTACTTACCAAGCCAAAAAACTGTTGTGTCCGTTGGGAATGGAAATCGAAAGAATACACGCATGCCCAAATGATTGTGTGTTGTACCGTAACGAGTACTCCAGTTTGCATGTTTGTCCAAGATGCGGCGCATCGAGGTATACGCGTAGGGACCGGATTGACAGTGAACGTCACGAGGTAAGGAAAGGGCCCCCGGCAAAAACTGTGTGGTACTTGCCTGTGATACCTAGATTGAAGCGGCTGTTTGCAAATCCGAAAGTCGCGAAGCACTTGCGTTGGCATGCTGAAGCCCGGAAACAAGACGGAAAACTGAGACACCCAGCTGATTCTATTCAATGGAGAAACATCAACAGAACATTTGCTGAGTTCGGCGGTGAACTTAGGAATGTAAGGTTCGGGCTGAGTACAGATGGTATGAACCCACATGGTAATATGAGCAGCCGGCACAGCACTTGGCCGGTTCTTTTATGCATCTACAATCTTCCTCCTTGGTTATGCATGAAGCGCAAGTACATCATGATGGCGTTACTAATCTCAGGACCCAGACAACCCGGAAATGATATTGACGTGTTTCTAGCACCTTTAATCGAGGACTTACAGAAATTGTGGAGCGAGGGTGTGCAGGTGTGGGATGCATACAAGAAAGAGAATTTCATCTTGCGGGCCCTGATATTTTGCACCATAAATGATTTTCCTGCCTACGGCAATTTGTCGGGGTATAGTACGAAAGGAGCCAAGGCTTGCCCTATTTGCCTAGATGAAACTGAGAGCATCTGGCTGCGAAACTGCCGGAAAACAGTGTACATGGGTCACCGCAGGTTTCTTCCGGTGCATCACACGTACCGTAAGAAGAGGAAATCATTTAACGGGAAGCCTGAGAAGGGATCAGCTCCAGTGTTTCTGACCGGTAAGGAGATTTACTCACGCGTGAACGACATCAAAGTTGAGTTCGGTAAGCATTCTAAACCTCGAGAAAAAAATGTTTGGAAGAAGAGATCGATTCTCTGGGATCTACCGTACTGGGAGCACTTACAAGTTCGACATTGCATTGACGTCATGCATGTAGAGAAAAATGTCTGTGACAGTTTGATTGGTTTGTTGTTGAACATTCCGGGAAAGACAAAGGATGGTGTGAAAGCTCGTCGTGACATGGTGGAAATGGGGATAAGGACTGAGCTTGCACCTTTAGAGAATGGAAAGCGTACATACCTCCCCCCGGCCTGCTACACGTTGTCCAAGAGCGAAAAAACAGAACTCTGTCGGTGCCTGCACGGTGTTAAAGTTCCATGTGGGTACTCCGCGAACTTGAAAAAACTTGTGTCTATGAAGGACCTAAGACTGGTTGGCATGAAGTCCCACGACTGTCATGTCTTGATGTCACAGATGCTTCCCATTGCTATCAGAGGCATTCTCCCAGTTAAAGTCAGAGAGACAATCACAAACCTATGTTATTTCTTCAACGCAATATCTTCCAAGGTAAGTACGTGCACTCGTACTATAAGTTCACTACCTCCATTTGTGGAGCTTAATGAGAAGATTTTTCTGATATGAATATTTGGCGCAACTGTGTCCTCGTAGGTAATTGATCCCGATGGATTGGACGCTTTGCAACGCGACGTGGTTACAACTCTTTGTCAGCTCGAGATGTATTTCCCTCCATCCTTTTTTGATGTTATGGTCCATCTGATTGTTCACCTTATCAGAGAAATTAAGTTTTGTGGACCTGTGTGCCTGCGCTACATGTATCCATTTGAGAGATTTATGGGTGTATTGAAGGGATACGTAAGGACTCGTCGTCGACCCGAGGGGAGTATCATGGAAGGTTATGCCGCCGAGGAGGTGATTGAATTTTGCACAGATTATATGGCCGGGGTTGACCCAATTGGTGTTCCTAGGTCCCGACACGAGGGTAGGCTTGAGGGAATTGGAACGATTGGATTCAAAGCTATCGTCCCCGCTCGTGATGTGTACGCAAAATCACATTTTTGGGTCTTACAACACATGACGGAGGTCGAGCCATACATACACGAGCACAAGGTAATGTTACGGTCACAGAATCCTTCGAAGTCAGACGTTTGGGTAAGCAGAGAACATAACAGGAAATTTGCTGAGTGGATCCAAGAAAGAGTCACGCGAGCTGCCGAGGGCTCCGTAAGTGAAACTGTGACATGGTTGGCTAGAGGCCCAAGATTCACTGTAGGGACTTGGCAGGGGTACGACATCAATGGGTATTCATTTTACACAAGAGCTCAAGACGCCAAGAGTAGCACGCAATGTAGCGGAGTGACACTAGTTTGCTATTTCCGAGGATGCCAGGTCAGTAAGGGCGCTGAACTCATATTACGGTGTTATTGACGAAATATGGGAGCTCGATTACGGATTACTTAAGATTCCCCTGTTTCGATGCCAATGGGTCGAAATCCCTCGAGGTGTTCAAGTTGACAGTTACGGGTTTACTCTCGTCAATCTTGGTAGAGTCGGACACCAAGACGATCCATTCATACTTGCAAAGCAAGCCACACAGGTATTCTACATCGTTGACCCGGCCAATCCAAACTTGCATGTTGTCCTCCACAGCAAGAGACGTATTGTTGGGGTCGAAGATGTTGTCGACGAAGAGGAGTATAACCAATTCGATGAAATACCTCCATTTTTAGAGGACATTCAATCTATCCGTACTGAAGATATCGACGAAACAACGTATCTGCGAGATGACCACGAAGAAGGATTATGGGTTGAGAACCATTGATGATTAATTTCTATTTCAGGGATAAATGCCAAGCAAACAGCCCACAAGTTCTGCAGCAAGGTGAGGAACTTATCATTAATACATCAGGCAGTACATTTTTCTTTAGAATTTAATGATAAGCTAGTTCACAGCATTAATACATCTCAATTTTACTCCACAGCATGAGTTCTAACATGTACAGTACCTTTATCCTGTAAATATTTAATTCTTCCCTTCAAATAGCACTTGCAAAAATCTCATCGCAGCCTCTTCAAAAATCCCTTTTTTCTGACGGTATTTTGTTATTTATACCGATAGAGAAGGACATCTTCTCTCAGGCACTTCAAAACGTTTTCTATCGGTATTGTTCTATTTTACCGTTAGAATAAATTCATTTGTCTCACGGTATTTGTTGTCTGACGGTTTTTTCCTGTTTTTACCGATAGAAGAATACTCTACCGCTTCGAATTCTCAACCGTGTCGCCATGCGTCGCCTTGGAAACTCTATAAGTACCTCGCCATGCGTCGCGGTATTTTGTTGTTTTTCTAATTCTCGAACGGTTGGACTCCTCATCTTCTCTTTCACAATGGCAACCTCCATGGGATCGTCATCCACGGCCTCCCCGGTAAGAACTCTAAATCTCCTCGGTTTACCCCTGTATTGTTAATCCATGTTCAGTTCATTCTTGACCTGTTGATTTGCACAGGGAATGGTAGCCGTGGAAGACACTGCCAAAGTGAAGGCTGACCTGAGGGCCCTCCAGGAGGAGCACAAGCTCCTTACAGACAAGCACACTCAGCTACGGCTTGACCTTGACGATCTCTTCCAGCGCATTAAGCGCATGAAGACGGATGGTGACAATGCTAGGGCGAGGACGAGGCGTCTTCGCGAGGAGAAGAAAGCCGCGGATATGACCATCGCTGGCTGCGGTTTGACTATGAAGGATACCATAGCGAAGCTGACGGAGGTCGCAGGCCTTCTTGACGCGGTAGTAGTTGATCCTAGGGACAACTTGTCGCTAGAGGAGTCCTGCGTCCTGGCTGCAAGTCTAACTGACTCTATTCTACATGCAGCCAGGGCTAAGACCACCCCTTGACCTAGCATTTTGGGTTTTATTTTTTATGTAAGTGATAAAACAACAATGAATGAACAATTTCTTTTTATGTCAATTTTCCAATTTTCCGGCTATCTTCCCTCTTTCTTTAACATTCTGCAGCTTTCAACCACGGTCTGTTTGATGTTAAATTGTGTACCTTTTCATAACTCTGACGGTATTTTGTTGTTTTTACCGATAGAAAAAGGGCACACAAATCTCAAGCACTTAATCAAAAAAATTTTCTGGGGAAAATTGGGCTCACGGGATTTTTTTGTTTATACCAATAGAAAAGGGCACCTTTTCATTACTCTCACGGTATTTTGTTGTTTTTACCGATAGAAAAATGGCACCCAATCTCAAGCACTTTAAAAAAATTTTCTGTGGAAAATTGGTCTCACGGGATTTTATTGTTTATACCGATAGAAAAATGCAATCACTAATTCGAATATTTTTCCGGGAAATTTACTTTTTCTATCGGTATTATTTTGTTGTTTCGATAGAAAATTACATAAGTCTATCGGTATCATTTTGTTATACCGATAGAAAAGTTCCTCCGCTACTTTATTTCTCGTACACGGCCCTTTAGTTTCCCTCCACTCGAACAGTTCCACCTTAGAGCACTGCGTCTCTTTGAGAGCGAAGAAAACCCCAACCTCCGCCGTGAGCACTCACTTCCTCTCTCCCACACGACGATCGCCGGCTGGACACTGGTTCGTCACTGCCACCGGTTCTTATTTTCGTCCTTCGCCCGCCGCTGCTGCGTTCTACACCGCCTCTGCATCACCAGAACTGATCGCCGCCGTAAATACCCTAATTCGTCGTTCTATTTCCAGCATCTTCTTTATTTGATCCTAGTGTTTTGCACGTACTAATTCTTGGAGTTTTGCAATTACACTAGGGTTCCCTATTGTGTTGGCTTATGTACATTCCGCAGGCAATGTTGATTTTAATTAGGGTTTACATAATATGTTCCAGTGCTGTAATGAACCTGTTTTGAGATTTTAACTTCTCTATACTGCTGTATGTGTGATCAATTGTATCCAACTGCCATGTAATGCAGATTATATGTTGGAGGTGTTCTTACACATATTCTATCGGCAGCTCATGTGTTTACCGATAGAAAATTTTCTGCACAAGTAGTAAAACTTAATTTGGATCTGGAAGGACATGAGCCATGCAATGTACTAGTTTGGTTGGGAATTTTTACTCACTTCGTATGAATATATGGCAATTTGGATGGGTCTTCGATGTATATGTTTCAAATGCCTATATACATGACTTTTCCCAACCTAATAGCTGTGAAGTCCTGATGACTCACATACAGGCTAGGCTAAAGATTATGCACAGTAGCACTTAGATGCTTGTGTGCATATTTACGTGTGAAATAATAATGCTGGCCCATGAATATTAATTAGTGTAGCAAATCATCGAGAATGTTATGTGATGACAGTGAATGGTGGCTTGTCAACAAAATTCCATATGTAGAGAACATTGTTATGTTCTATCGGTATCTCACGTGTTTGCCGATAGAAAAATTGTCTTGTGTGGAGGTAATTGTTATGGTCTATCGGCAGCTCATGTGTTTACCGATAGAAAATATTTCTGAAGAGTTCAGTAAGTAATTTATGCATGTCTTTCTTTTTGTATTATTTTCCCTTTTGCCGCCCTAGTTAGTCTCCAGTCCTGGGCTGAGTTATGGAAGTCCAAGGCGAATTAATTGCCATATATATGGTTTGTTGAAGGTTTTGTAGGGGAAGACATGTCGTCGTCTTCATCGGATGGTACTAGTGGTTCGACTAGGGCCAACCCCATCGTAACTACTGAAGATGGGGCTGTTACATCCCAGCGCAAGAGGGTGGGGCGAGGCGCGACGACGTTGGGGCGTTTGGCCAAACGCACTGATCTTTCTTGTGAGTTCAACCAATTTGGGAGGCCGATTGGAAAGAATGCTGGGAGGTACGCGGCCTACGTTGGGCTGTTGGCGAAAGAAAGGGTGAAGATCACCGTCCAGAGCTGGAAGGACGTGACGGCGGACGAGAGGGATAGGTTGTGGGCGGAAGTGAAGGTTAAATGAACTAAAATCGCTGAACTCTTTCGTAATCACGTTCTCTTGGCTTATACTAAAGTTTAACTAACTCGTGATTAATTGTATGCATTTTTCGGAAACAGGCTAAGTGGAACATCCCCGACGATACACCTAGGACTGCCTGCTTGAAGGACATGAACGGAACATGGAAAACCTTTAAGAGCTGGCTCGTCAGTAACTTCCTAGCTGCGGGGAAATCTCCTTGCGAGAAGTACCCCTTCATATCGGAGGAGGTATGGGAGGAATTCACCAAGCAGAAGGGGACTGAGGAGTTCAAGGCCCTTAGCGAGAAGAATAGGGCGATCCAGAAGAGGAACGACCACCCGCATCGGCTCGGATCCCGGGGCTATGCGGGGAAGGAGGAACAGTGGAAGAAGGAAGACGAACAAAATCCTGTCATGGACACCCCTGAGTTGCCGCTCTCCGAGATCAGGGATGAGAGGTGCAAGCGATGGTGGAGGGGGAGGGGGTCCGTGTCGTCCACGGGGTCTGTGCAGTTCGCAACCCCTGGGGACGCCGATGTTGTGAGGCGAATGGTAAGTTGGCTAACCTCGTAAACTGTGTGCGCACAAGTGTATATAAGGCAATTTGTCTCACAAGGTACCTTCAAATGTAACAGATCTCTTTTGAGAAGGACGCAGCGGAGGGATTGTTTACCCCGCAGAGGGAGAACGACATCCTCACCCGAGCTCTAGGAAATAAGGAGCATCCCGGGCGGACACGGGCCGTGGGAGCCATTGTGTCGTGGAAGGCCGGTTTCGTAGATCCGGCTCCACCGAGGAAGAAGGCCCGCACCTGGAAGGAAAAGGAAGCTGACCTCTCCGATAAGATACGGGCTGAGGTACGGGAGGAGATACGGGCGGAGATGCGGGCTGAGATACAGGCTGAGGTACAGTCTGAGGTGCAGACCGAGGTCGCACAAATGAGGGAAGAGTTTGCACGGTTGAGAGAAACATTGCTGGCCAAGAGTTTAGATGCGGATCCCCAGGACGACGGTACCCCGCGGGGTCGGATAAGCAGTTGCGCTTCGAAGGTACTCGCGGATCCAGTGGATCTACTTGAGGTACTGCAAGCCTTCATCTGTGCACTTAAGTTGATGCCACTCCCATTCTGTTAGAGTTGTTTCGCTAACCTATTTTAATTGTTACAAATTTGCAGGGGCCGGAGGGCTGCATCCTACAGAATCACGTAGGCGCCGGGCAGGAAGTGGTTGGACACGGCTTCGTATATCCGTCTGGGCCGGATGTCCGGGTCCACTGTGTACCTCTGCCGGTTGGGTTTCGCAAAGGTACAGGTGGACATGGCCATGCCGGGCTACAACGATTCTCCGTTGCCAGTCCCAACAGAGGAACTGCAGACACTTGCCGAGGCAGTGGGCTCCTACGTACAGTGGCCCAAGAAGTGTCTTGTAATACAACCGGTCAAATCCTACACATTTTAGATTACATCCTACTCAGTACACTCAACTTGCATAATCTAACATACGTGCTCATTAATTGAAGTGGCCTGCCGCGGGGCTACCAGGGGACTGCGCCCCCAGCTCAGGGCATGAGGGCCGATCTCGTGCGAACCTGGACACATCAAAGACGGCCTCGACCCCACCCAGCGCATCCACGCCTCCACCTCAGAAGAAAGCCGCCATCACCTGGCCCTTGCCTTCGAAGGTACGCGCTCAGTCCCCGGCAAAAGGCAAGGGCGGCAAAGGCAAGGGCAAAGGGCGACAGGGACTGCCGCGGACGTTCACGAACACGCTCCCACTCCTGTCGGAGGCATCTTTGCGGAAATTGGATCGATCAACCAGAGACCTCCACGACTGGTACCTACATCGAGCTCGGCGCAGCCTGAACTTCTTAGTTCCCTACAGGCCTGGGCAGTTCCACCGTGAGCCCGGGACTATATCCGTGGCACACGAGGATCTGTTCGACCTCTACAACTGGCGGGAGCTCGATATGTCCATCATACGGACTGGAGTCCTGTGAGTTTGCTGATGCTATGTATTGCTGTTTTCTAACTCTGTTTGCTAACTCTGCATTAATGTTGCAGTTCATTTGAATACTGAGTAACTTTCTGTGAAATTAATATTAATCTCGTCCTTCGCATGCAGGTGCATGTACAGGCTAGCATCGGAGGCTGCGTGTGACAAGGTGGGTTTCCTCGACCCAGAGAAAATAAGCCTCACGATGCTAGAGCAGGACGCCGCGCACGCTGAGCAGTACATATCCAGCGCGCTGATGGAGCAGCAGGACAGGGACTTCATTCTGGTGCCGTACCACCAAAGGTTAGTGCATTTCGTACTAATTTAACTCAATCTTGTATGTTACACCTGAGATGTACTTTGAGCTAGCGGTCCTCTTTTACGTACAATGCAGGGGCCACTGGATCCTCATCGTGATCTGTCCGCCGAGGAACGAGGTGTACTACCTCGATTCGATGCGTGACAGATTATCGATGGAATATGTGCTCAAGGGGAATATGGGGGCGTAAGTAACTTATATGTTTGATTTAAATTTTGACCTCACTAGCTAATGATAATACATTAACCGGCAATACTAACTGAAATGCAGGGCTTTTGATAAATATGTGTCCGCTGGAGGGAGGCATGCCGCACCGCAGGGCTCCCTACTAGCTTGGAAAGAATATGAGGTACTCACGAGACTTTTTGTTTATGCTTAATTAGTTTATGGAAACAATATATAGCTAACATGTATTCGCATATGCAATTATCTCAGTGCCATCAGCAGCCGCAATCGTGGGAATGCGGGTTTTATGTGCTGCGCTACATGTACGACCTAGTGCAGACAAACTTTTCCCGATTCCCCCAGGTAAGCATCGATAGCTAACTCAAATTTCAAAAATGGGTGTCACGTTCTAAATTAGGATCGAAGTTAGTTACTCAGTATGCACACATGCTTGCAGATCGCCATGTCGAAAGACCAATATGAAAATGCAAAGATTATATATCTTCGACAAATCTGGGCACAATATGTCATGGAGGAAGTAGCACCCAACCATCCAGCATGACAATTTTCTCCTTTTGGTGTACTCTGCATAGACTGTTCATATACATGTGAATAAATATATATATGTGAATAAATGTCCACATTGGATTGCAATCTGTATTTGTCCATACATATGTGAATAAATGTGAATAACTGCCTAATGTGTGAATTTGTTCTGTGAATTTACCTTGCATCTGTACTGTATTGTGTATCCAATCTATACTGTATTGCATCTGTACTGTATATGTGAATGTACTGTATTGTGATGCAAATAAAGTACTGTATATGTGATTGCTCTATCGGTAAATTCATCAACAACCGAGAGACTACTGTCCTTTTTTCTATCGGTACAATCAAAATTAACCGTTAGAAGAGTTTGACCTTTCCTGCCGGTGAACTCATACATATCCGATAGAGTACTAAGCTTTTTTCTGTCGGTAATCTTGTAGTTAACCGTTAGAATAGTGGTACTTTTCAATCGCTATTGACGAGTTTTCTATCGGTAAACTTGTAATATGCCGATAGAATAGTGTGAGTTTTCCTGTCGGTAAACTTATAATTAGCCGTTAGAATAGTGGTACTTTTCAATCCGCTAGCGACGAGTTTTCTATCGGTATACTCCTAATATGCCGATAGAGTACTAAGCTTTTTTCTGTCGGTAATCTTGTAGTTAACCGTTAGAATAGTGGTACTTTTCAATCCGCTAGCGACGAGTTTTCTATCGGTACACTCCTAATATGCCGATAGAGTACTAAGCTTTTTTCTGTCGGTAATCTTGTAGTTAACCGTTAGAATAGTGGTACTTTTCGAACTGCTGGACGTAAGAATACGACGGGTTTTCTATCGGTAGATTCATAATATGCCGATAGAATAGTGAACTTCTTCTATCGGTTATTTACCGATAGAAAATGTCCAGTCTTGTTCTATCGTGTCTATCTCTATCGGTACAAAAACCGATAGTAGAAGGGTTTTTTTTACCGATAGAAGACTGCATTTCTGTACTAGTGCAAGCTCATAGAAAGAGTTTTGTACAGAAAAGGTACTCAAGGAGTATTTATGTACTGCGTATCTCAGGAAGAAGGTAAATCCCTCTTGAGAGAAATTCATGACGGTGTATGCGGTGCACACATGTCATATCGAACACTGGTCGAAAAGGTTTTCTGACAAGGATTTTATTGGCCTTCGGCACTTGATAATGCCAAGAATATGGTCAAAATGTGTCCTCAGTGTCAGTTTCATGCGAGACAGGTTTATCAACCTGCCTTTGCCTTACAAACCATTCCCCTTGCATGGCCTTTCGCGGTCTGGGGGATGGACATTGTCGGTCCTATGCCACAAGCGGCCAATGGATACAAGTTCCTGTTCGTAGCCATTGACACATTCACAAAGTGGATTGAGGCCGAACCAGTGCGCAACATTACCGCAGCTGCAGCACAAAAGTTCTTCCATAAGAACATTGTGGCTCGATTCGGTGTTCCAAATCATCTCATTACTGATAACGGTTTCCAGTTCGCTAGTGGTCTTTTTCTGGATTACTGTGATCAGGTTGGAACCTAGGCGTGCTTTGCCTCTGTAGCTCATCCGCAGAGCAATGGTGCCGTTGAACGTTCCAACGGGCAAATATTGAAAGGCATCAAGAAACGTGTTTTCGATCGCCTTAAGACACGCTCAGGGGCTTGGATAGACGAGCTCTACACCATTCTATGGGCATTCTGGACTACCTCTAGTCGAGCCATCGGTGAGACGCCTTTCCATATGGTATATGGGGCTGAGGCCGTGCTACCTATGGAAATTAGTATTGGTTTTGTTCGGACAGATCAATTCGAACAAGTTGATCAGAGCGAACAGCGATTACAAGATCTCATCCTCCTAGAAGAAAAACGTGATCGAGCTTTGATCAAGTCCGTTGTATACTTGCAAGCTTTGTGCAAGTATCATAACAAAAGGGTGCGGCCACGCAGTCTTCACGTGGGCGATTTGGTTTTACGTAGAATACAAGACCAATCTAGTCGCAACAAGTTCTCCCCAAAATGGGAAGGCCCCTACATTGTTGTTTCAGTGTCGCGACCAGGATCAGCTCGGTTAGCAATGGAGGATGGTCGGATCTTATTTAATACTTGGAACATCGACCAACTACGCAAGTTTTATGTGTAAGTATTCATTCCTTTTTCTTGTTCAATTAGCATGATTTAACAAAATAGGAGATTTTGGTTGTTTCATATGTGGATTATTCTTCTTTTGCCTGTATGTAACGAGTCTGACTCGGGGGCTGGTCGCCGATTGTTATGTTGCTACAATATCCTGATCGGATTTGCTGGCCGATCTCACGATCACTTCCAGACAAGACACCCCTCAATAAGCCGTTTCTCAACACACACGGGCTTGCTAGCATGTCCTTGGTCATCAGAGTGGCTGTCAGTTTGCAATAAGATTGGGTATTGTGTTTAATATGATTATTGACCTGGTCGGGTACCCCTTGTCGCCGGTACATATGTATTTCTCTTGTGCTCATAATACTAAGTCTTCAGTATACATAATCACAGGTGGGGGCTAGGGGAATATGGCCGCAACATGAAACAAAAGGAAGTGTTTTTCTTTTCTGAACAAAAAATGCATGCATTTGCATTCTATAAACTGTATTTGTGCAGGTACAATATTTTACATTATGCCGAGATTGTTCAAGAGTTTCTCGACAAGAGATGTAATCTCCTCCATGATAGACTCAAGCTGGTCTTCACTCCCGACCTCTGCCTCTTCCGTTGCTGCGTTCAGATCTAGATCTGGGCCATGGCGAAGACGAAGTCGGCAGAGGATGGCGGAGGCAGTTGATCGAACTCTTGATTTGATCGCCTCCTTCTGCCGCCTAGTATCTTCAGGAAGATATTCGAGAAGTGACTCTGCTTGGGTCGCGACCAGCGTAGTCCAGTCGCTAAGGCTGAGGTCGTCCACCGTGGTTTCGACCACATCAGCCCTTAGCAGACCGGCCACCATCTTTAGTTTCTCGAAGATGTTTCCTTGAGCACTACTGCAGGATGAAAGTGATGCACTCAAATCCTTGTTCTCTCTGCGAAGAGAGCCAAGGGTCGCCTGGAGGGTTGTCTTCTCTTGATCGAGCCGGCTTATTTGGTCATCTCGTGCTGCGACAAGAGGCCATTGTAAACAATACATACGATAAAGTTAATCTATTCTGGACAGAGGTATGCTTACCAGAGAGCTGTTCTCACAATTTCCGGAGTTCGCTCTCCAGGAATGAGATGTGGGTGGCTGCCCGGAACTCCTGGTTTTCCCGGTCAGCGAGGCTCTTCATTAGATATGTATTTTCCCTGTGACAGAAGGGATAATTACCAAGATAAGGTCTTACATTTGAATGAGTAAAGAAATATCTCCCTTACCGCTGTAGGCGACCTTTTTCCTCTTCTATAGCCTCGATGCTATCCATCATAGTCATCGACATGGTCGCCATGCGGGTTATTTCCTATGACGAGGAAGGAGATTGGTTTCAAAACATAGATACTCTTATGCAAGCACAAAATCTATAAGGGGTAATCGACGTACCTCGGCATACTCTCAGAAGGAGAGTTTTCTTGGTGCAACCGAAGGTTGAACCGCAGGGTTCACCTTATCCCCAACACGGACAGCGGATGTTCCTCCCTGCTGACCTTTATTCTTGGCTAGGACTGCAGATTCCAATATATCTGATTGGACTTCTGCAGTGACCCTATCCACCATGGCCCGAGCAACTTCTCGGACCGAAGGGATTGAGCTTTGCTCCCCGGAGACCTCAGTTACAGGGGAAGCCCCAACATTGGCTGAGGCCGCCGAAGGGCTAGGCACTGGACTTCTATGCCTAAACAATAGAAAACATTATCAGTCGAGATTTCTATAAGTAAACATTGAGATATAGCCTTGTCCATACAAGGGAGATTTCTTACCTTACTCGGATTTCCTCTCATTTTTGGGATTTCGAAGAGGGTTCCCCAAGGAAAAGGGGACAGCCGTCGTCTGTCCTGGTCTTCCTCTTCGTGAAGAGGACCCTGTCTTTTTCTCCCTGTGTGCATAAAATTGTGAACATGCGCATGAGGAACGATAAAGACTGAGGCTAGGATGATCCTTACCTGGGTGATCTCTTCGGTTGGTAAGGTTACAGCCGTTGGACCAGGTGTCTCCTGGACCATAGGCATCAGGACTGCATCTGCAACCACGGAGTTGCTGGCAGTCGCAGTGTCCTGTTCTATCATTCCCGCTCGAGGCGTTGTGAGCGGAGTGCTCGCCGCCCCAGAGCTGGCCGCAACCATCTCGCGGCAGATGGAGGGAATGTTTTCTTCCTCCTGCACGAACACTGCTTAGTTGATGTTCACAAACAGATAACGACCATCAAAGCTGTGAAGAATCTTACCACAGTCACCCCTTTTGTCAGGAGGAGAGGTATAGCAGGCCCGGAAGCTTCCTGAGTTTCAGGTACTGGGACTTCACCCGCAACCACAAGGTTATCGATGGTCGCGGGGCCCGCTGTGGTCGTTTCTGGTCTCGCGGGCGAAGACAAAACTTCGCTGGACAGGGAGGTAATCGTTTTCCTGTTACGGCGGATCAGAGGGACGTCATCTTCTTCCTCTTCGCTCCCTTCACCCTGTACTACGAAGAAGTAATTTTGGTCTGTACCTAGGGGAATAAAGGGCATTGAGTATTTAACCGCGGTTTTCTTTGCGGTAGATGGAGCCTTTGCAGAGAAAGCCACTCCTAGAAGTCCCTTAGACTTCTTGGGAACGTTTTCCCTTGTTCCACGCTTTGAAGAGATCTTCTTCATTCTCTTCAGAACCGGCTTTCCCAGGAACCCAACATCTTCGATTGGGCGTGTTGCCTCACCGAACTTTCCCAGGAGCTGTATCGTTCAAGTCCTTCTCGTTAATGCCAGATCAGTGGATGGTCTATGAATAGACTTTGGCAAGAAAGTCTGTACCTTTCGGCGCTCCTATCTAAGGTCGTCTCCAGCATTGATCAGGCTCTGTGGGCGAGGTGACCCTTTAGCTCCCTCCACATTGGCACTGTACGCCTTGAGGAGGTAGTTCATCCATTTTTTGATTTCGGACGAACTCAGAGCTACATCAGAAACAAACAAGTTAACAGATGCAATTTTTCGGAAGAAATTTATGTTTTTGTTGACTGGAAGACATACCATTATTATAGTCCAAGGTGCTATCCGCCATGGATTGTATCTCCCAAGCCGGATGAGCCCTTTCACGCAGGGGGCTCACCCGGTTCTTCACAAAGTCGCGGATGATATCGCGAGCAGTCAGTCCCTCCTGGACTAAGTGAAGAATTACCTGGGCCTATTTCCTCTGCTCTGCACTCAGAGCAGAGAGAGAGTCCAACTCGCTGGACTTCTCTGGTCGAGAGTTCTCGAACCATAACCCGCTCTCGGACAGAGGGGTGCAGTAAAACCACTTCTGGTACCACCCGTGCACGGAATCTCGCAGGGGTGGGAAGGGATACTCTTTCTTCTCCCTTATCCGGAAGTAAATGCATCCGGCGGCATTAGCGCTTTTTGACCACGCCGAATAGTAGAAACGCCAGAAGAATTCCACGCTTGGGAACACTCCGACGAAAGCTTCGCACAAGTGCTGGAAAATCGCCAAGATCAGGACAGCATTTTGGTGGAGATTCACCAATTCCAACCCGTAATGCTCCAAGATCCCCTTCAGGAACCTGCTCTCGGGGAATCGAAACCCACATTGCAGGTATTCCTCGAAAACCACTAACTCGCCCTCTTGGACGATTGGAGTTTCTTGATCTTTCCCCGCAGGTCGCCAGTTGATTAGCAACCGCGGAGGGAGGATCTCTTCTTTTCCAGCGCTATCAAATTCTCCTCCGTGTGGTGGACTTATCGGCTCCAAGACGTTATTTTTTGCAAGAGATTGTAAGAAAAAGCTGGCGACTTTAGGGGCGATGGAAGACGAAGGATGAGGATTTTGTGCGGCGGAAGCTCTAAGGCGGGATGCTGGTTGCGTATAGCTTCCTCAGGAAGCTACTTGCTCCTTTTATAGGCCCAAGGCAACGTTCCACTGAGGGCAATGTTCCATTCAATACTTTATTTATTTCCCATAATGGATGTTTTCTCTTGGAAACCCGTTGTGCATTCTCCGCACCGAATCTGAAACAAAAAGTATCCTTTGTTTTGAATTTGGGAATTAGGGCGAACGTAAGAATGTGAAAGTTCTACAAAGATTTTCGAAGGACATTATCCTTCATGTTTTTTGTAAATTTTCACGTGTTGATCATAATGTGTTCCTGTGATCTTGTCAGAATATACATTTTGATCATAAAGATGTTCTATGATCATTGCGAGTAAGTAACTGTTGTGCATATAATTGTCATTTGGACAAGTTGTTGTATTGTCAAGACTGCGATTCTGATCGGACTTCCATCTTGATCGCAATGGTAGTTCTGATCAGATTTCGGTTCTGATCACAAAAACCGTCCTGATCGGATTTTAGTTCTGATCGCGATAACAGTCCTGATCGGATTTCAGTTCTGATCGTGATAACAGTCCTGATCGGATTTCACTTCTGATCGCGATAACAGTCCTGATCGCGGTATCAGTACTTGTCGGGGGACGTGGCCACCGGGGCCTCCCCGGGCGCCACCATTTGCCCGGGGACGTGGCCACCGGGGCCTCCCCGGGCGCCGCCTTTTGGCTCCCGGGACATGGCCTCCGGTGCCGTCCCGAGCGCCGCCTTTGACCCGGGGACGTGGCCTCCGGCGCCGTCCCGGGCCTCATTGCCCTCCTGAAGGTAAAGTCTCGAACTGTTTGTCACGTGCAGGTCACGCGAGGAGCGCCTCGGGAATTGGCGACCACCTGTCAAGCATCCAAGGCATTTGACCGGGAGAAGGACGGTTCTGCCCTTCAATCCGACGGTGGCTTCCGGGGTAGTTTAGGTTTTTTGCTGCTTTTTGGGGCTATAAATAGCCCTTGTACCCCTCTGTTGTAAGGGATCAGTTCTTTTATTGGAATAGCTAAACTCACAGGCGTGCTCCGGAAGCCTCTCCCCGGAGAGAGCCTCCCCAACCGACTCCGGTCGGGAGCGCGTCGACAGGACTAGGGCCCCCACCGGGACCCGAACCTGTATAAACCCGTGTGTCATTCTTTGTGCTTGTCCGGCAGGGGAGGACCGGTCATCCGGTCAACCCGCTCCGCGTAATCTTCGCTAGGATCACTCTCAAAACCTGCCGGGGTATTCGCAATACCACGACAGTTGGCGCCGACCGTGGGGACTCGTGACAAGACGCCATGGCTCCCCCAAGAACAAGGGCTCGCACCCTTCCCGGTGATCCGGGTCTCGGAGACCCGGCGCCGTCCGCCCGGGACACTACTGTGCCGGCGGTCTCTTCCGGAGGCAACCTGGCCCAGGTACCGCCTCCCTCCTTTCCTCTTAACTTAGGTGCTTCCACCTCCAGGTCGTTCCCGGTGACCGCGGGGACCTCGGCCGGGACAAGCGTCCCCCCGACGGCTCCCCCGGCTCCCCGGGACGCCCTGCTCGAAGCTCTCGTGGAAGGCCAGCTCCGCGCCCAGCGCTCTATGGACGAGCTCCTTAGCGTGTTGGCGCGGCCTCCGGCCCCCACATTTGCGTCGCACCCATATCCGGGGAACATGCCCCCGTTTATGGGTTACCCGTCGGCCCCTCCGGCCTCGGGGGGATTGTCCGCCCCGTATGATCCTGCCGGGGGGTTCCCTCCCCCTGCGGGATATACGTCCGGACCCTTCCCGGCACCCGGGCCCGCCCCGGTACCGGGTGGTTACTTCGTGCCGGGGCCCTTCGTGGCACCAGGGGGGTACCCCGTCCCCGACCTATTCCCAGGGCCGGGAGCCCACTTCTTGCCAGGGGTTTACCCTGCGACGGGAGCCAGTCCCGCCCCCCGCGTCGCGTTTACCGCACCGGGGGCGGTTGACAGAGCAGCCCCGTGCTGCAGCGGACTTCCCCCCGCATGGGCTCCTCGGTTCCGGACGCCGCCACGGGGGCTCCCCCCTCGCCGGTTCCGGGTGTTACAGGGCCTGCCCCCTTCCCGGTTCCGGTCGTGGCCACTGGGGCCCCCTCCACTTCGATTCCAGGCGTCGCCGCGGGCGCCCCCTCCCCGGTTCCGGATGATACAGGGGCTTCCCCCTTTCTGGTCCCGGGGGTCGTCGTAGGGGGCTCGCCCCAACCGGCTCCGGAAGCTACAGCGCACGAGCTCCCTCCCTCGGCGGGACAGGTCCGTTTCGTCCCGGGGGAGGTCGAGCGAATGCGTTTACCAGAGCACGGGGAAGAACTTCCCCCCGGCCGCGGGAGCGGAGAGCCTCGGTCTCGCACGGGTCGGGGGAAGAGACCCGCTGAAGAGCCAACCTCTCCGGCGGAGAGCCCGGACGTCTGGGAACTCAGTCCCTGTCCGGAGGAAAAGCGTCGCCACCGCCATTCTGGCGGACCTCTCGGACCGCTTCCGGACTCAGACAACGAAGGTTCAGTGAAGGAAGACAGCGACCGGTACTCCCCCCGGGAAGTGCAGGGGGCTAACCAGCCCCTGTGCCGAAGGCTTCGCAGCATCCGGTGGCCGCGGCCCTACCGCCCTCCGCACATCGAGCACTATAACGGTGAGGCAGACCCTTACGAGTTCGTGCAGGTCTACTCCACTGCCATCTCCGCGGCCGGGGGGGACGAGACAGTACAGTGCAACGTCTTCCCCCTCTACCTCTCCGGCATTGCCCGCTCCTGGTTCTACAACCTGAAGGCCGGCTCCATCAAGTCTTTCTCGCAGGTCAAGCGGGAGTTCTGTGCCAACTTCCAAGGGAACTACGTGCGTCCCCTGGACTCCTCGCAGCTGTACACTGTCCGGCAAAGGACTGGGGAGACCATCAGAAGCTTCTTCAAGCGCTTTGCTCAGGTCAAGAGCAAAGTGGCCCACGTCCCCGACTCTACGGTCATCGAAGCCTGCAAAAGCGGCATCCTCCCGGGGGAGCTCCACCGAAGGCTCTCCCGGAGCTGCCCCTCTTCCGCCGACGAGCTCTTTAACGTGCTCGAAAAGTCCGCCCGGGCGGAGGAAGACGACATCTGGAAGAAGACCCAGGGGGCTCCCGCCCCCGTCGACCGGGGGGCCAGGGATCCCCCCAAACGCCCCAGACAAGGGGGGCATAACGAGCCACGGCCTCGGGACACTTTTGTCCTCGAGGGCGGAGGCGGCTCGCGCGACCCCCCGAGGGGCAACCGCCCCTTTCCCAAGCTGAAAGGTCATGGGGGAGGACAGTCTTCGCGCGGCCGGGAAGGCCCAGCGGGGAGAAGGCGGGAAGGACCGTGGTGCAACTTCCACGGGTCCAGTACCCACGCTACCTGAGACTGCGACCAACTACTGCAGCACTTCGCGGCATTCCTCGACCAGCGCGGGCAGGGGGGGAGACTCCGGCCTCCTTGCTCCCTCGGCCAGCTGTTCCGGCCCTTCCCGCTCCCGCGGGGGGTGAGCAGGCGCAGGAGGGGGAGCCTTCAGAAGCTCTCCCCTTCCAGACCTCTCAGCGCCGCATCAACGTCATCGTGGGAGGGTCTGCCTCCGGGTTGGACTCTAAGCGCCAGCATAAGGCGTACGCGCGCGAGGTCAAGGTTGTGGGGGTGCTACACGCGTCCCCGCCACCGAAGTGGTCGGACGTCCCCCTCACCTTCACAGCGGAAGACGCGAGGGGGGTTCGCTTCCCCCACGACGACGCGCTCATTGTCTTTGCGACAATCTACAACTGCCACCTGGTCCGCATCCTCGTGGATGGCGGGAGCTCCGCCGACATCCTATTCCTGAAGGCCTTCAAAGAAATGCAGGTGGATGAGAAGCTCCTGCAGCCCGTAGCCGGGCCCCTACAAGGTTTTGTCCCGGGGAAGGCGATCCACCCTGTGGGTAAGGTAGATCATCCTGTGACCTTTGGCACCCTGGAGAACTACCGGACCGAGCTGGTCCGCTTCGACGTAGTGGACCTCCCCTCCTCCTACAACGCGATTATGGGGAGGACCACAATCAACCGGCTGGGGCTGCCACCCATCAAAACTACCTCTGCATGAAGATCCCCGGGCCGCATGGCGTGATCAACGTCCGGGGAGACCAAGACATGGCCCGTGCTCTGTATGAGCGCGCAGCCGCCACGATCGGAAGCGTCAACGTTATTGAGGCGCCCAGGGGAGAGGCCTCCCCCCTGGAACCAGACGTCGCGGCAATACCTCCCGGGAGGCCCCTCCTCAAGCCGCGTCCGGAAGGGGGCCTCCGGAAGGTCCTGCTGTCCCCGGGGCCAGCAATGCCGCCGAGTACGAGGCTTTGCTCCTCAGGTCGCACCGCGTGCGTTCCCCGGGGATCCGACACCTCCAACGGAAGGGAGATTCTCAGCCCATAGTTCACCAAAAGCATGGGCCTTACCTGTGCCGTAACTCAAATTCTAGTCTTTTATTTGCAGGAGATGCAAAAGATGCAGAGGCACTTCGATGGCACCAGGGGGGTACCCCGCTCCTGGCCCATCCCGAGGCCGGGAGCCCAATTCATGCCGGGGGTTTACCCTACGCCGGGAGCCAGTCCCGCCCCCCGCGTCGCGTTTACCGCACCGGGGGCGGTTGACAGAGCAGCCCCCGTGCCGCAGCGGACTTCCCCCCGCATAGGCTCCCCGGTTCCGGACGTCACCGCGGGGGCTCCCCCCTCGCCGATTCCGGGTGTTACAGGGCCTGCCCCCTTCCCGGTTCCGGTCGTGGCCACAGGGGCTTCCCCCTCCCCGGTTCCGAACGTCGCCGCGGGGGCTCCCCCCTCGCCGGTTCCGAGTGTTACAGGGCCTGCCCCCTTCCCGGTTCCGGTCGTGGCCACAGGGGCTTCCCCCTCCCCGGTTCCGGACGTCGCCGCGGGAGCTCCCCCCTCGCCGGTTCCGGGTGTTACAGGGCCTGCCCCCTTCCCGGTTCCGGTCGTGGCCACAGGGGCTTCCCCCTTTTCGGTTCCGGTCTTCGCCACGGTGGGCTCCCCCTTGCCGGTTCCGGATATTACAGGGGCTTCCCCCTTTCAGGGACCCCTTACAAGCTCTCCGACCTTCAAGAGCAGGAGCTGAAGCACACGTGGAACTTGCGTTTACTTCGCAAGTTCTATGTTTAGCCTTACGGGCCTGTCCCCTCCCCCGGAGCGTTCACGCCGGAGGGGGAGGAGGGACGCTGTATTTTCCTCCCCTTTCGCGGCTTCGCAGGGGGAGGCCCTGTACTTCATTTTATTAGCAATACATAGGTCTTGCTTTTTAAACTCTCATTGCAGGTCTCTCTCATTGCCGCCCCTAGCGGCGATGCCCTCCCCGCGAGGAAGCCCTCCCCGCGAGGATGCCCTCCCCGCGAGGAAGTGGGCCAGCCCCAACAAGTCCCTACAACGGGAGTCCTCACTCCCGTAGGGCGGCTTACGATCAGCCCTCATGGACTGAGGGTGTAAGCGGCAACCCGGTCACAGTGGCCGTGGAAACGAGTCACTTTGGGAGACTAGTCCCCTGCCCAAACACTCAAGCCCCGTCTTCGGGCACTTCCTCCTCCGGGAGTCGACGTTATTCCCGGCTCCCCGTTTTCACGGCGACCGGAAGATCGGCCCCTTGCGGCTTGATTGGATCTATCTTCCTCCTCCGGGAGTCGACGTTATTCCTGGCTCCCCGTTTTCACGGCGACCGGACAATTGGTCCCCGGCGACCTTATTCCCGGCTCCCCGTTCTCACGGCGAACCGGATGAATGCCTCCCGGAGACCCTATTACCGGCTCCCCGTTCTCACGGTGACCGGACGATTGTCTCTCGGAGAAGTCGCGGATTTCTCGGGCATTTTTTTTCCCCAAAGACCCTATTCCCGGCTCCCAGTCCTCACGGCGACCGGACGAATATCTCCTAGGAAGATCGCCTCCGGAAATCTCATCGGGTTTTCTTGGATATTTCTTCCACATGAGGCCTCATTCCCGGCTCCCCGTTCTCACGGCGACTGGACGATTGTCTCCCGGAATGTCTTCTCCTTGAAAACCTCGTTTTAAAATTTTCTAACTTAGAAAATTTCCTATGCTACAGGTGACTTCCACCCCGGGGGCCTTGTTACCCCCACAGCGCGCGGAGGTATTCTCCGGCCCGCTGTGGGCGGGGGGGGGGGGGATAGGGAACCCCCGGGTGTCGACCGCACCGCCCACGAGGAAACTTAACTCATCCTTGTTAAGATGAGTCGTCCAGACCATCCAAGAAGAAAATAAAGAGACAATGAAATGAAACGACAATAGCTTTATTGATTCTCAAACCCGGAGGACATCTTCCCCCTCCGGTGGGCTTCGGAAACGATACAACCCGGGTTCTAACCCGGGGGATTCTCTACGCCCTAAGGCTCCTACGCCTAATACTCCCGGAGGCTCTCCGCTAGCTCCCAGGTCAAGTCCCGGTACAACGCCCGTACACGGCACCGAGCGTCCCGGAGCACATCTTCAGGCCAGAACTCGTATCCCGCCGGTGGAAGTATCCAGAGAGGAGGGATCATCCGGAGCCCCGGTCGCGGAGGGGACAATTCGGCACGATGATTGTCAAAGTTGTCCAAGTGCCACTCCGGACGCCACCTCAACCGGATCGGCTCCCGGACACTATACTCGCCGCGATTCCCGGAGATAAGGCTTAGCAAACTTAAAGCCACTTGGGCGTCCCCCGGGGAGCCCCTCCCGGACCTTCGCCCGGGAGCAACCTCCCGGGAACCCTGGTAACAGTAAATTCAATTCAAAGACTTAGAAAAAATTCTAACTTCATTGCATTCAAAATGTTTATGTACAAGTGCCCGGGGCTTCTTCCAAGAAGCTACCGGAATCAAAAAGTCCTAAATCAAAAAAGTGCCCTAGCTAAGACCCGGGGGGAGGCTCATACATGTTCGTTGGCGTCCTCCCCCCGGGGGGCTTCCTCCAAGGCCGGGGCTGGGACGTCTCTCGCCGGAGGCGCCGGAGCCGGGAACCACGCCCGGATGATCCGGTCATAGAACCCTCCGGCGAGCTGCTCGACCTCCCGGCGCGAAGGCTCGAAGGAGTCCGGGAAGCTTCGGGGGATGCGGCCCCCGATCGCCCGGGCGCCGACCCCCCGGAACTCGACGAGCCCCGCAGCAGCCGAGACGACGGGGATCGCCCGACCCCGTGCCCGAACGTCGGCAGCCTCCGGGATGGCGGAGACCATGTGCGTTAAGAAAACGCACAGCCTCCGCGAGGGTCGCCGGCGGCACCTCCCTGCTCCCGGAGCCGAGGCTTACGCCAAGGCCCTCGAGGGCCAACCGGACGGAGCGGCCTGCGTCCGCCACCGCCCGGACGCTCGAGCTCTCGAGCTCCCGGAGTGCCTCCTCCCTCGCCTTGGCCTCCTCCCGGAGGCGGGCGTTGATGACCTCGGAAAGATGGACCTGGGCCCGTACCCGGGTCAATTCCGCGAGGGCTTCGTCACGTTCCCGGAGGGCCTCCTCGCGCTGCCCTACGGAGGCCGCGGCCCGCCCCTCCGCCTCCTTAAGCAGCCGGGCGACCCGCCGCTCAAGGCCCCAGGTAACAGCTGCCACCTACAAAATACATAAGAGTTAGAAAAATTTCAAAGTGCAGGGGATGAGCGAAGGCGTTATCGACTCGGGTTACCTGGGCCCCGAGGGACTGAAGCCCCTCGAAATGCTCATGGAGCGTCCCTCCCGCGACGAAGGCCTGCACCTTCCGGGTATGCAGGCCCTCCGAGTAGCGGGCGACCTCCCTTGCGGGGAGCAAAGGGGTCTCCCGCCCGGCGCCGCCGGCGCCGCCGGCGGGGGGTCCCCGGACCTCAAGGTCCGGTAACGCGGCCGGCGTCTTCGTCGACGAGGTAGTGCCCCCCGAAGACGTGGCCGAGGAGCTCTCGGCGGGAGCCTCCGCCCGGGGGGGAACCATCAGGCCTTTCCCTGCCCCGAGCCGGAAGGTCCTCGGGGCCCCCTCCTCCGGAGGAACCTCGTAGACCGAGGGGCTCCCCCCCTCGTCCACCGGCCAAACCCGCGGGGGCGAGGCCCCCGCGAATCTCACCTCCAGCCTCTTCGGCTCCAAAGAAGCCGGAAGGGGCGGGAAGAGCTCCACCGTGAGCGGCGACGGGGCGTAGTTCGCCGAGTCGGACGCCGCCCCACCCGCGGTCGCCTCCTTCCCCCGCGCCTCGACGGGGCTCTTCGGGGGAGGAGGTGTTGCTTCCTTCCGGGACGGTGCCCGGGCACGTTCGCTCCTGGGGGTCTCATCCCGGGGCTTCGCCGGTGTCGCCGCCAGCGTCGTCGATGGGCCGGGGGTCTTTTGAAACCGGGCCTTCTTGGGCTCCGAGCCCCCGGCCGCCTCCTTCCCCCGTTTGTGCGACCCGGGGGTGGGGAGAGGCTTCCTCTCTGGCAGCTTTAGCCCGAAGGCCGCCACTACCAAGTTCTTGGGGGGGCCCTTCTTGGGGGGGCCCTCGCCCACGGCGCGCACGACGCGCTCGTGCTCATCGGCGAAGTACCTCCCAAAGAGGTTCTCCGCCTTCTCCCGCGCCGCCGGGTACGGCCGGACTGCAAGAGGTAAAGAGTTAGTCAATTTCTTAAAAATTTGTAAGTACAATGCAGCGAGTTCCCGGAGCTCACGTCGCGTCACCGGCTTCACCGGGGGCCGCTGCTCGAGGCCCATGCCGATCCCCCTCTTCCCGCCGGTGAAGGGGGAGATCCGGAGGAGAGCCATCTCCTCAGCTGCGTCCCGCATCGAGCGGGTCTTCTTGGAGAGGATAACCTTGCCGAGGAGCTCGTACTCCTCGTCCGTCCACACCGGCGGCTTTGGTGCGGACGACCGGCTGTAGGTGGGGGCCTCCGGGGCGTACACCACCGCGTCGTCCCAGACCCGGAGGTAAAACCACCTCCGGACCCAATCCCCCCAGTGGTCCCGGGAGGCCGCCGCCGGGTAGTTGATTACCCGGGCCGGCAACATCTGGACCATCATCGAGCCGAAGGGGGACTTGGGGCCCCCCTTCACCAGGTGGGAGGTCCGCGCCGCCGGTTCGTAGAAATACCGGAAGGCGCAAAGGTTGGGCTCCCGCCCGGTCGCTGTCTCGAAGAGCCAAATGAAGAGGCCCATCCGGACAAGCGCATTCGGGGTAAGGTGGTTAAGAGCCACCCCGTACTCCTTGAGAAACTCCCGGAGCATGGGATGCACCGGGAGCCGGAGCCCCGCCTCGAGGAAGGCCTCGAAGGCCACGACCTCTCCGGGCCTGGGGCGGGGGGCCCGTCCTTCTTCACGGGGACTCAGATGTCCCCGTCCCCAACGATGCCTCTTTCGGCCAAGGACTCGGCGTCCTCGGCCGTGAACTCCGACGCCCAGAGGAAATCCGAGGGGATTTCCTCCGGGGGCACCTCCGTGGTCTTCGCTCGACCCTTGGGTGCCATGAGGTTAGTCTTCTTTTTTTGGTGGCTAACTTTGCAGGAGGCTACTACTAGAAACTCCCGGACGCCTGCTACCGGAAAGGGCTACCGGAAAGAGCTACCGGGAGAGGGCTACCGGGAGAGCAAAAACTGTTGAGGCCGAAAATTTGGAATGAGCTTCCGGGCCCCCCAAGGTCCTATTTATAGGGGCGGGGCGTGGTCTAGATGCACGCCACGTGGCACCCGTGGATCAATCTGGACCGTAGAAGTTCAAACCGTGTGCGGGAAACGAAGGGACGGGCGCGTGAATCGAGGCGCCGTTTCGAACCGCGCGCGCATTTATGGCGAAACGGCGCGGCTTTAAGCTTGGGGCACGGAAACCGAAGCATCGCGACTCCGGTAGCTTGGCCCGGAGATCTTCCCGGTGACCTGAACCATACCCACCGGGGACTCGAGCATCGTCCCCGGCGGGCATGGGGGGCTGCTGTCGGGGGAAATCTTCGCGGGACTAAGTCCAGGTAAGATGTGTCACGATTACCCGGGGACCTAGCCTCCGGCCCCGTCCCGGGCGCCACCTTTGACCCGGGGACGTGGCCTCCGGTGCCGTCCCGGGCGCCGCCATTTGCCCAGGGACGTGGCCTCCGGGGCCTCCCCGGGCGCCGCCTTTTGGCTCCCAGGACGTGGCCTCCGGTGCCGTCCCGGGCGCCGCCATTTGCCCGGGGACATGGCCTCCAGGGCCTCCCCGGGCGCCGCCTTTTGGCTCCCGGGACGTGGCCTCCGGTGCCCTCCCGGGCGCCGCCATTTGCCCGGGGACGTGGCCTCCGGAGCCCTCCCGGGCGCCGCCTTTTGGCTCCCGGGACGTGGTCTCCGGTGCCCTCCCGGGCGCCGCCATTTGCCCGGGGACGTGGCCTCCGGGGCCTCCCCGGGCGCCGCCTTTTGGCTCCCGGGACGTGGCCTCCGGTGCCCTCCCGGGCGCCGCCATTTGCCCGGGGACGTGGCCTCCGGGGCCTCCCCGGGCGCCGCCTTTTGGCCCCCGGGACGTGGCCTCCGGTGCCCTCCCGGGCGCCGCCATTTGCTCGAGGACGTGGCCTCCGGGGCCTCCCCGGGCGCCGCCATTTGCCCGGGGACGTGGCCTCCGGGGCCTCCCCGGGCGCCGCCTTTTGGCTCCCGGGACATGGCCTCCGGTGCCGTCCCGGGCGCCGCCTTTGACCCGGGGACGTGGCCTCCGGCGCCATCCCGGGCCTCATCGCCCTCCTGAAGGTAAAGTCTCGAACTGTTTGTCACGTGCAGGTCACGCGAGGAGCGCCTCGGGAACTGGCGACCACCTGTCAAGCATCCAAGGCATTTGACCGGGAGAAGGATGGTCCTGCCCTTCAATCCGACGGTGGCTTCCGGGGTAGTTTAGGTTTTTTGCTGCTTTTTGGGGCTATAAATAGCCCTTGTACCCCTCTGTTGTAAGGGATCGGTTCTTTTATTGGAATAGTTAAACTCACAGGCGTGCTCCAGAAGCCTCTCCCCCGGAGAGAGCCTCCCCAGCCGACTCCGGTCGAGAGCGCGTCGACAGGACTAGGGCCCCCACCGGGACCCGAACCTGTATAAACCCGTGTGTCATTCTTTGTGCTTGTCCGGCGGGGGAGGACCGGTCATCCGGTCAACCCGCGCCGCGTAATCTTCGCTAGGATCACTCTCAAAACCTGCCGGGGTATTCGCAATACCACGACAGTACTAGTCGCAAAGTGGCATATTAACGCGTTTCTGATCGCAGTATTTAGATTTATCTGTGTATGTGTGGTCGTGAAGACATTACTTATGGCCATATTTTCACATAGAGATTTTGAAGAGTTTCCATATTATGTAAGGTAAAGGAAGTATTTATTTCTGGCAATCCTTACATATAAACGGGATACAGGCGACCAGAGCGTCAACCTGATCCAAGAGAAGTTTACAAAGTTCTCCTAGGGATATATTAGCATCAGTAGGATCTACACTGACGGCCCCAAGAGAACTAGCAACTACTCTAAGTCTATCTACATCGTCCCTAATAAGAGAAGCACTACCATCCCTGATTGAATCGGAGAGTTCTCGCTGTTGTCGAGCGTAGTCCCTCTCCAGATGGAATTGGTGCGCCTCTTCACGGGATCTGTCAAAACATTCTTCCAAGTGCAGAATGGCCGAAGACATCTCTTCGGTCTTCTTCTCCAAGGACTCTTTTTCCCTTGGAGAGTCTGTTCGAGAGGAGGAGGTTGAATCTCAGTAGGCTGGTCGCTGGGGACTCCAACAATTTTCGTCTCCTACATTTGTATATATTAGTTTTACAAACTATAACAACAAGCAAAGGAAATGGAAATAGTTACCAATCCTCGCAAGTGAGAAGTTGAAGTATTTCCCCCAGAAAGTAGATCACCCAACAAAAGTCGAGGACCATCAGATGGTGGAAGTGCAATCTTCCCACTAGAAAATTGTTTCCCCAACACAAGTTGAGGATTATCTGGTTGCGGAAGTACAGCTTGCCAACAAGAAAATTGATAACCCAACGAAGGATGGGAATCACTGGGATGAAATGGAGAAAACTGAGAAGAACGCCTTGAGGGATCATCATGAACCTCCAAAGGTGGAGATGAAGGTTCGACCTGCCGAGGTGCATGAACAGGGAGGACTACGGGAACCAAAGGAAGAGAGAGCAATGATGCGTCTCTTACTTTTGTCTTACTAGAAGATCCCTCGTCAACCTTGGGTTTCTTCCTTAGAGGAGCCAGATCTTCGGACATCTGTAAATTTCCGAAAAAAGCATTAGAAGAAATGATTAAAACATGAGATGGCAACTTGAACCAAGAATTCTAGAAGAGACTTACCTTCTATGAATCCTGGTCGAATTCAAGTGCCACTTCTTCTTCATCACTTTCAATCTCAATGATGTTTTGATCTGCCATTGAGGAGGGTACAAAAGAAAAGAGGGCTTTGGAAAAGACTTAGCCGGGAAAGGATTTGTGAAGTTTTAAAGTTAAGAGGCTTCGGTATTTATAGCCCCCGGGGTGACGGTTCATTTTTCGAATGTCTTGAGCTTTTAAAACATTACAATTTTATCTCGGGTTAAAAGACAATTCTACAGCGCCATCATTACCTATCAAATATTGCCCAAAGTCCGTCTCGAGAAATAAACCGCCACACTTAGTGCGCTACTAAGTGGTGGATTTGAAACGTCGGGTTATTTATCCAATGTAAGTCTTAAAATTTGAAGTAAACATGTCTCTTCGTTTTCTTCAAATTTGGGGGCTAGCTGACGAGGATTGACACCCGAGCTAGTTCAAAATAAATGCACGTCTGGTTCAAGATAGATTCAAACCAGATGAGTGCCCGTTGCTAGGATCTCAAGCTACTCCGGGAAGCGCGGACACGTGGTTGCAGGCCTTATGCGATCAAATCACAGATAGTGCACGGTCAAAAGCTTATATGTAATGTGCGGATAGAAGGTTGCAGATAGTGCGCGATCAGATGATTGCAGGTAAGACGTGGTCAGAATACTCTTAACCAGGAGACACGAGATTGCTTAGACCCTGCAACAAGTATATCCCGAATATCTCGAAGATTCCTCCACGTACGAAGACAACCGTCAGGAGGTTAATACGTGCAGTTATTCCTTAATTACACGTGTTAAGCCTGCGTGGAGGTTAAAGGCAATTACCAAAACTGCACCCGAGAAATTGTTTGAAGCCGTTATGCCTTGGCACCCTTTCGACCAGTATAAAAGGGTAAGCCAATGCATCAAACGGGGAGAGAGGATAAGAAATCAACAGAAGACATTAGACTAAGATCTACTAGCTTTCATAGGCCTTTTTAGTAGTGTTTTCTGTTGGATCTAGGTAGATCTTAGTATCTAACTTTTGATGATGAATGACGATTTGGATAAATCCATTGTGATTGAAGTTAATCCGAAGATGTCAGTTTTTGATGATCCAATGACAAATTAGAAAAATCCTGATTTAGCACAAGTGAATTGAATTGATTATCGGTAAACCCTGAATTGAATGTTTCCTCAGTTACGGGTTTGATATTGATGCATACGTAGAGGGGAAGCTCGGTGGTTGCATCAAGCTTGTGCAAATTGATTGATCAAGATGTTATATGACAAACCTTGAGACCGATGACTCCAGTTGTGAATTTTATGTCGATGCACAGGTTGAGGGGGAGCTCATCACTTTGGTCATCTAGGTTGATTGATATCTTGACATGAGTAGTATAGATCGTGTGCGTATGTGTTTATCATCTACGATCTATATGATTGTATTCTATCTCATACTCATTTGCTACTCGTTGAATATGGTTGCGTTATTTCACTGGAAAGAGAAACTGTCGAGCTAACTCCTGTGTGGAGTAGTTTCTCTGGTGGTGATTAATGACGACCTATATTTGAGACTAATATTGTGTATTGAGTGTACATATTATAGTCTCAGTTTGATTGCAGGATAAAAGTGAGCAAGGACGTGAGGAGGATGAAGACGATATGAGACATCCCGAGCAAGGTCAAGCTTAGCAAGGACGAGCTTTGTGATGACGAGCGTCGAACGATCGAGCTTCACGAGGTCAAACTCCACCTAAGGTAAAATCCAAGATTAAGGATTGTTTTCTTAGGGTTTTACCGGTCTCGGTGTTTGGAGACAGACCGGGTAGATAAGTTTCTTTTTACTAGTTTGACCGTACTATTAAGAGGGGTCGGAAACTAATAGCTTGAATCTATCTAGTGCGGAAGCTCAGATGCATTCATATCATCTTGCACTAGTGTCTTGCATTGCTAGTGAGTCTAAGTGTAGTTCATGTGCATTAGATTAATTGTTTTGAAAACTGCACTTAGTCGTGATCGCCAGCTGTTTAAATTGGTTTATTTATCTAGAGCTGGTCGTGGTCGTATTTGCATATTCTGATCGTATCAGTGTTGATACGTGGTCGTGGTCGTGTCACTTGTTTGGCGGCTTTCTGTTTAGGGTTTAGGCGTGGTCGTATGAGTTCGGACTGGTCGTACCAGTCTTCAGCTCGCTTGCGCACGCTCAACCAAACCCTATCGACCACCTGTTTTCGATCGGATGTCAGACCTGTGTGGTCGTGGTCGTTGCTGAGTGACAGCAATCACATCCGCGAGAAAACGGGAAAATCCGTATGTGTAAATACCCCAAATTGCATTTGAGATGATTTTTGGATTGAATATTTTGACAGCAGGAAAGTTTCTGAGTTTTCTAAAAGTTTCTAGAACTTTCTAGGTCTTTCTCCTGCTGACAAAATTGTAGAGCTCTAAGTTATCTTTCCAACAAGCCAAAAATCACCTCAATCAGATCTCTGGATCAAAAATTATGCTTGTTTTACTGTCAGTGTGCAGTGGGCCAGACTTTGTCCAAAATGGCCGGACATTGTCCGGCCTGTACAAATTTTTTCAACCTTTTGCTGAGTGTAAACAGAGACATATCCATCCGTCCGGGGCTATCTGTCCGAAGTGGCTGGACATTGTCCGATATGGCCAGACAATGTCCGGCCTGTACAAATTTTTTAAGCCCAGAAATGAAACACAGACAAATGCATCCGTCCGGGGCATTTGTCCGTCATGGGCGGATTTTGTCCGAAATGGCCGGACATTGTCCGACCTTTACAGAAAAATCGCCCAACGGTAACTGACACATTGCAACGGCTGTTTTCGTTGAACTGAGCAGACACTGTCTGAAGTGGCCAGACAATGTCCGGCCTGTACAACTTTTGGCCCGTTTTTTGCAAACGGCTAGTTTTTCGTTGAGGCTATATATACTTCGTGTTTGGCTTCATTTTTGGGTGCTCAAGGAGTTCATTATTCAGCTGATAAGCTAGCCAAGTGTTTGCAATTGCTATTTTGCATCTAGAGGCTAGATTTGAGTCCAAAATCCTTAGTGGATTCGAGAGAAAACTTGAGGGAGAGTTAGTGAGTGTTTAGTGCACTTCATCTCCATTAAATTGCTAGTGCTAGAGTGTTGAGCATCTCATTTGCATCATTGAGCTTCTAACACGTGGTTGGTTCAAGTGAAAGCGCATCCGGCTTGTTACTCTTGGCGATCGCCTTCGCCTAGACGGTGCCGGAGGAGAGCCGAGATCTCTCCAATTGAAGTTTGTCGGAGAGGCCGGCAAAAGATTGTGAAAGGTGCGGTGCTCGCCTATCCGGTGTGGAGAAGGAGCAACCTTAGTGAGATATCCTTCGTAGATATAGAAGCGAAGCTTCGAGTGAGCGCTTCAACGAGGAGTAGGGGAGACAGGGCGAGTCTCCGAGACCTCAGTAAAAATATTGTGTCAATTGCGTAATTCTTATTTGCTTTGTATTCATATTGACACAATTGCTTATATCACTATTGTTGCATGTATTGTTAAATGTTTTATATGGTTGAATGCAACTTGTCGATTAAATTGTTTTAAGCATCATTGTATAATCTAGTTTAAACAATTATCTTGTTGAAATTGCTTAGTGGGGAAGAAAATTTAAAAGCCTCCTAATCACCCCCCTCTAGTCGGCATCCTCGATCTTACATTTTCTATCACCACACGGGAAGGATCTTCACCTGTAAAGACTCTTTCCATAACCTTGTAATTTTCATACACATAGTGAAATCCTAACAGGACGTAGGGCTATTACTCCCACCATTGAGGGCCCGAACTTGTCTAAAACCCTCTGTGTTCCAGTTAACTTTGGTTCATCATCCCTTCCCGGAGGGACACCCTGAAAGGTCTCACAACTCACAAAATTCTGCATAAGTTCGACTAAGGACCCCGAATCCGAATCGTCGACACCCAGCTTCGCCCGCGGGGGCCTCTGTTGTCACGCCGGTGAAAGCACCGGTTATCACCCTGGCGAGGCCGCCGGTCACCCCCCATGAGGTGGGTATGCCCTCGGGGGCGGGTCCCTCTAGGACCTCCGGGGGTACAGCGGAGCCAGTGGCCCGGCTCGCCACCCCGAACGAGCCGGGCTGCCTCGAGGGTGCGATGGCCTGGGAGGGTCAGGGCTCTGACTCGGAGATGTACGCCCCAAGCCCTTCTCCGACACCCACTCTCGTAGAGGTCCGCCCGCAACCATCGTGAGGCGTGGTCTCCGTCTAGTTCAAGATGCTGGGGGCTCTTCCGATGGCCTCGTTCTTGGCCCCGGAGGTAGGCACCCTGTTGGAGAATCGAGCGATGGTGTCGGCTCCCCCTCTGCCCGGGAAGGGCAAGGGCCTCTTTATCCGTCCCGAGGTCCCCGCCCTGCTGATGGATTTGACATCTGGCTCTTCTGATGGCGAGACCTCGGAGGACGGCGCCATGGCGGGTGGAGAGGTCTCCCAGGGGAGCCACCCGGGGGACGACATGGTGGGCTACGAGGAGGTGATCTCCTCCGGACTCCAGGTAAGTGTCACTTGCCAAGGCTCGTTTTTGTTTCGCTTCACTTTCGCTTTTTGATTATTTTCCCCTACAGACGGTGGCGTTGGTCAGGGGACTTCGTGCTCGATCCACCGCGCTCCTCCGGGCCACCGAGGAGGTGATAGCCTCTGAGGGCTCCGGGAAGGAGAAAGCGGTTGGGGACTTAGCCGCCGCTGAGGATGTCGTGGTCTTCGAGCGCACCGAAATTACAAACTCTGATTGTAGGATCAAGGATGCCAACTAGAGGGGGGTGAATAGAAGGCTTTAAAAACTTCAAATAAAAAAAATTAAAGAGAAGAACCAAATTGTAATTCAATATATTAAAAAGAAAAGATAGAGAGAATGAACACAAGATTTTTCCCGATGTCTCGGAGACACGCCCGGTCTCCCCTAATCCCCGTTGAAGCACTCAAGTGAATTGAGTCTTGCTTCAATATCCGCGAAGGATATTTCTTACTAGTGGTTTCTCATTGTCCACTCCGGAAAGGCGAGCACCGATGCCTTTTATAAACACGCCGAGCCTCTCTGACAATCTCCGAACAGGAGAGGTCAACGGCCACGCTACCAAACCGTCTAGGTGAGGGCGTTCACCAAGAGTAATAAGCAGCAAGGTCTCTTCTAGACCTCCAACAATCACCGAGAAACTCTAAGTATACAAGAGCGATGCGAACAGAAAACTTGGTGGATCTCAGAAACACTCGACTTGATCAACAGATCAAGATTTTGTGTAAAGAACTAAAACTCAAGAGTGTACAAGAATGTGAGGCTGCTGGATATATAAAACAAATACTCAAAGCCTCTATTTATAGCCTTAAGAATCAAAAGAGTCGTTAGAACTCGAGCTGAAAATTAGCAGTACAAACTGACAGTCAGTTTGGGAAACTGACAGTCAGTTTCAAACACAACAGCTAACAAAATTTACGGATAAAAAATTATTAGCCGTTTGTGGTCATATATGGAAACTGATACCCAAACTGACAGTCAGTATCACACATTGACAGTCAGTTTCGACCAAAATATCGATCAGTTAAAACAGAAACTCAAATAAATCAGCTTGAGGTCGAAATACAAACTGACAGTCAGTTTAGTTCAAAAAATTTCAGCTCAAAAAACAACCTCTTTGGACAACTGTCAGTTAACACAAACTGACAGTTAGTATGGATAAAAACAGTTATAACTTTTGATCCAGAGATCCGATTGAAGTTTTTAATAGCTCGTTTGAAAGATATTTTAATGGTCTATATTTTTGTCAACAAAAGCAAAAGCCAGAGCTGCCTAGATCTTTCTAGAAAATACAAAAACTCTTCTACTTTCAAAAACAACTGAAAATCCAAATCTTTCAAAACCAAATCCAACTGAAATGAATGCAATGCAATGACCTAATAATTTCTCGGTTTATATTAGAAATTTAGAGAGAGGACTTGCAACCCCTCTTTATATTACGATTAAAAATAAGAAATAAGATCATAAAACCGATCAATCTGTATACGCCGAGATCGGTAAAAATAAAATCATATTACCTTAGATCCTTTGCATCTTCATGTTTGCAATTTACGTCTCGTCTTTTTCTCTTTTCGACTTGTGCTGTTATTTAATTCACGTCGGGTTCATCCTGAACACTTGCATTTCTTCCCGAACAAGCTCTGTATTAAATATCTCAACAGCACAATTAGTCTAAAACACTTTATTTTCATTAATCATCAAAATTAGGTCAGACATAAATGCCTAGATGCAACACTGATTGTTTAAGGGGGGGTTAAGCTCTCAAATTGACCAGTTACCTCCCGTCGGGCAAGCACAGAGATTGACATGAAAAATTTATACAGGTTCGGGTTCCGGTGAGAACCCTAGTCTTGTCGGCACCCCTAGACGTAAGTTCGCTTGGGAGGTTCTCTCTCGGGGAAAGAGGTCTCCTAGGGATGCCAGTTGTTTGAGTGTGTAAAATGAATTGAGAGTTGGTTACAAATGAGATACAAGGGGGTATGTATAGGCCTCAAAAGACGCAAAATGACTAAAATGCCCTAGTTGCGACCGCTGGATCGGGGGGCGCTGCTGTCTTTTCATCCGGCGAAGGGCTTGGATGCTTGACATGTGTCCAAGCTAGTTCCCAAGATACCCTCGACGTCACCCGTCCACAGTTTTCCTCGGGAGATGCTCGGGGTTTTCCACGGGAGGCCTTAGGGACTTTCCCTGGGGGGGCCTCCATAGCTTTTCCCAGGAGACATTCGGGACTTTCCACGGGAGGTGTCCATGGCTTTCCACAGGAGCCCTCTGGACTTTCTCTGGGAGGCGTCCGGGACTTTCCACATGAGCCCTCTGGGACTTTCTCCGGGAGGCGTCCGAGACTTTCTACCGGAGGTGTGCGGGACTTTCACAGGAGACGTCCGGGACTTCGCACGGGAGGCCTCCGTAACTTTTTCTGGGAGCCTTCCGAAATTTTCCATGGAAGGCATCAGTAACTTCCCACGGGAGGTGTCCGGAACTTTCCACGGAAGGTGTCCCGCTGGGACTTCCCACAATATAATATTAATTATTCAATCAAAATTTAAATGTTATATTGTGATGTGAAATATTAAATTTCTTAACTTTTGATATAAGTCAAATAAAAAAAGCATATATCTTTTTTTCTTCTTAGTAAGGTATTCAAATCAATTACAGACGCGCAGACACGTAACACCAAGTCACCCACACTATTTATCAACCCCTGTAATCTATTCTCAAATTGGACTGAAAAAAAGATTAAAACTCATCAACTATTCGGGACTGCCCAACATGGCTGGGGCGGTTGCTTTGGAGACAGCCTAACCCCAACACAAGAAACCCTTCTTCTCGGCATTCCTCTCCCATGCTCCATTGTCAACAGCCATGGCCTTCCTTAAAACTTTAAACCCTCTCCTCCGCAGGAACCCCACTCTAATCCCCAATCCCAGGCCTCTCCTCTCCATCTACACCTTTCTCGCCTCCTCCCCCACCACCGCCTCCCCTGCCGCCGCCGCCCACCCTGGCGTCCTCGTTCGGCCCGGTGGCCCGCTGTTCCTCTCCTCGCCCCCATGGATGCTCTTGCAGTCGGCCACGCCGCTCACCGCCGCCGCGGCTGCCCTCCGCGCCAAGCTCCTCAGGGCTCGCGCCCTAGCCGGTGGCGGCGCCCAGGCTGTCGCCGACGCGGTCAGGTGGGAGCCCAGGCGGATCTCCCGAGGAGAGGCGACGGAGGCGGCCACGGCGGGCGGTGATGAGAGGTTTCTGAATCTGCCCAATCTTGTGTCGATTGGACGCATGGTGTCGGGGCCGGTCATTGGGTGGTGAGTTTTTTCCATGAGTACTCGACTTCTCGGTGCTTGGCTATAGGATCGCATGCGTTAAAATGCTTCAAATATTTCCGTTTCATGCTACACTGTGGACAGCAAAATCTAGTTTTTTCTTTCTTAATGTGGTTAAGATAGCATTCAACAGATGGAGATTTGATTAGAGGAGTTCTTTTTTTTAGTGCCAACCAATTGAGAGGAATATTTAACTTAATAGGTTAAATAGCATCAAGAGAGCGGAGAGTATTGCAGTCATCTGCTCAGGGTCTAGAAAAGAACCAACTTTCTAATTTACTTCCATGGTCTGGTAAATGGCCTTGCCAAGTTGGAATAGTATTGTCAAACACTGCCATGACTGCGTGTTAGGCTCTTCCCCTCCAAAAAGGACGTGTGTTCCTTAGGAGCCGGATACTCCAGAGGTTAGCTTACTACTTGGCGCCATTAGGAGGAGTTGAGTGAAGGGGCTGCAGTGTTCTTCTGGAGAATGTCAGAGATGGAAGCAGACATAATAAAGGACGGGTCAGTTCACAGCCCAAAGAAACCCAGGTCTGTAGAGCAAACGGCAGGTAGTGAAAAGGTGGGTTGCAGTTTCGTCATGTTGATCAGTGATCACAAATGACATACCTGGTGGAGTTAGTTGCATTCCTTTTCTCTCGAGCATTTTCCTTGTGTTCAGTCTATTGTGAAGTGTAGTAAAAGCTATATTTTAATGGAGCCTTGTTCTTCCAAACATTCTGAAGTTTACACTGTCTGGAATTGGGTTTGGCTCTATTCAATCAGTGAGTATATTTTACTGAGAATTTCCTATCAGGGCAGCCCCTTGTCTGCACTTTGTGCTGGGGGTAGAGGAGTGCAATTGGGAAATCTTTTGGCAAGATTGCTATCCCCAAACTAACTGTCTGTCTACAGAGCGATGTGTTGACTGTTATTTGCTATGAACTTGAGTAAACAGATTGTAGAGGAACTTGAGTGTGAGGCTCTCATTGAAAGTCTATGGGTTCTTGACCCCAAGTCCCCCTCTGCTTTTCTGATGACACACCATATCCCAAGCCAAAAGACACTGCCCCCATGCACTTCTGTAGTTTGTTATCTCCTTGCATGCCAAGTTCTAGTTGGAAGCTTATCTATGCTATTGGTACAAGAATGAATATTTGCTCATTGTTATTTTGTCTTTTCCTTTTTTTGTGGGGGGTGGGTGCGTGTATTGTCTTGGTTGAAATGAACTTCCGATGTGTTTTAGGATGATTGTAAATGAATGGTATCTTCCTGCTGTTGGCACATTGGCGTTATCTGGCGCAAGTGACTGGGTAAGAGCTACACCCTTTTACCATGGTTCTTTATTGTTTTACCATCATTTAAGCTTACTCTTTTCTTGTGGTTCTTTATTGTTTTACCATAGCTGGATGGGTTTTTAGCAAGGAAGATGGGCATCAATTCTGTGTTCGGATCATATCTAGACCCACTAGCTGACAAGGTCTGGCATGATACTTAGTATCTTTCTTTCTCTTCATCTCAATTATCTATCTGTCCCTTAAGGTTAAATTGTAATATTTATGATGTTGTTTAGGTTTTGATTGGCTGTGTTGCTGTAGCCATGGTTGAAAAGGGGCTCTTACATCGTGAGTAGACCAAAATGCACTCATTTCCATTTTTTTTAATCTTTTCCTGATTCCCATTTAGAACTTACTCCTTTGCATGCATCTCTGTATGTAATACCACTTCCCACTTGTAATCTTGCTTGATATGTCTTAAAGAAAGTTGACTTTAGAACCAGCTACATAAGTGACATACAATGATCATGATGGCTGGGTGCATATTTATGTGCTTTCTTATGTCAATATTCTGTTCTCTTGGCTCACACTATATTGAGATTGATAAGTCTTTTTTTTTTTTTTGGTATATTGGTTTTCAATTTGCACTTTCTTTCCTTATATTGCACGATTGTGAGGCTTAATATGCATAATGCCACGTGCTTCTCTTGTTGGCAATTCTTTGTTTGCTGTTGTTTGTCTCAGCAATTCCAATCTTATTGAGTTGTTACCAGTATAAGCTTTGTGGGACTCCTGAGTCTCAGCAAATCATTTGCTTTAGTGCAGATGTTTTTACTACAGTACTACCTTATTTACCAATAACCTGATTATATAACAATCATATGAGCAATTACGTTGCATTCTTCTTGTTTTGCTTGAAGCTGGGCTTGTTGGACTGGTTGTCGTTAGAGACTTGCTCCTTGTGGGTGGTGCTGTCTATAAACGGGCTTCTAGTCTGGGATGGCAGGTACTATTTATGAATATCAAGTTATATTTTGGAAGCTCTAAATGAAACTCATCATCCTTTTGCTGCTCTTGTTCCAGTGGAACAGTTGGTCAGAGTTTGTTAACCTGGATGCAATTCATCGTGAGAAGGTCGAGCCCCTCTTTATTAGCAAGGTATGGCTCCGTTTACTCACAGCAGTTGATCTTGTGGGTGCATCTGTCAAAGCATGATAGAATTTGTCAAGTGCAGGTGAACACAGTCTTCCAATTGATGTTGGTTGCTGCTGCTCTCCTCCAACCAGAATTAGGAACTGAGGAAACTCAGAATTACATTTCATATTTGAGGTATTTTTTCTCCTCTTTACTTTGCTTAGGTTTTTCTTTTTTGGTTTATTGCTGTTTGCGAAAAAAGGGGGTGGGTTGGGGGGTGGCAGGGCTCTTTTTTATCCACACATGAGAGATTATACTAATGTAATATGTATTGAGTTAATTAAAATATTGCTTCAATTTTGTGGCTCAGAAAGTGTCCTCATGTAACCATTATTAGTTCAATAAATCTGATAGCTTTTTGTTCGACAAAATAAAGAAAAAGATGCAGAAGAACTGTGCAATACCAGTGGGTTATGGGTGATGTTTGTTATAAAAGATGCAGCTAAATAAAGTGTAGTGAGCTTTTAGCTACAATGATTTATGTCCTTATCTTGATGATATCTGCTAAATCAAAATTTCTACCTGCAGTTGGCTCGTTGCATCTACAACCATAGCATCCACAGCAGGTTATGGAGTAAAATACTATCGGATTAGACCTGGGACATAATGATCCTTCCCTACATGCATACCTCTGCATGGCTGAATTTGCTGATAATGGTGAGAACATCAAGTTTTCGACGATGGACATGCCCAAGTCTCAAGCTGTGTAAACTTTCCTATTTACGCCTGCATGTTCAGCTTCTGCTTGTGAGTATCATTGTCTCTGAGGCCTCTGCAGTTGGAAGTCAAGCTTTTGGAGCAAGATCATTGCAGGAAGCAGAACAAACATTTGAATGAAATCAGCAGATATTTTGAGTAGGGGCAAGAGTCCTCTGCCCTGTAGCTTTAAATAGCTTTTCATTTCCTCGTGATTAGAAGTTTTTGTGGCAATTCATTGTAGGAGATTTCGTATCGTTATGACGAGATTTAGTATCCTTTCTTGCACTTTCATAATAGCTTTTCTTTTCCTCGTGATTAGAAGTTTTTTGTGGCAATTCATTGTATTTTTCCTTAAACAGTGCTTAGCAGTTACTGGAGTGCAAACCAACAGGAACTTAGTCGCCCAAGAACATCTGTTGTAGGTGTACTGTGTACATATGTGCTTTTGGTAGAACTGTACCGTTCTTTCTTTCTTTTTTATAAGAAAAGAACTGTACCGATGTAGAAACATCATATAAATGGAGGATTTGAGCTGAAGTAGAGGTTAGCCCCATTTTTTTTATGACTAAGTCGAAAGAATAAATAAATTAATTAAATAAATAAGCCTAGTTTACCGATATTTATAGATTTGGTGATATGGGTGTGTTTGGCTCGCCTACGTGGAGCTTTCAAAGCTGTCATGCATATATGATGCACTTAAGATTAGTAAGGATAAGCTTACTTGGCACGTGATTGACTGAGTTTAATTTATTTAATAAGTTCAAAAAATTAATTTACTTTATGAGTCCAGAAGTCCTTTGATATGGTTGGATTTTTAAGTTTGGGGGGTGTGAATGATTTTAAAAAGTGAGGGGGAAATAAGGAATAAATTCTTAAATAAGTTAAGAAAATTCGCTCTCTACTAATTTCAGTTTGTCCAAATAATGTGAAATCAGTTTATAAGTTAGAATCAACTTATCTAACTTATGTATATATAAAGGACGATTAAGATTACTCAAATCAAATTCATAAGCAAATCGCTGGTATACCATTTCAAAACCAACAGTTTAGCTCAGTTTGCTGGCATGTGACGCTACCTCGATCCCGAGTTTTTGCTACGTCATGCAGGATTCGAAGTTTCATGCAAAATATCTTATCCGTGCGACCTCCGCTTGATCGTTTAGAATTTTTTTTTATGAATAACTCAAAAAAAAAAATAATTTCAAAACTAACTCAAAATTTTTTGAAATTACAAAAATGATGCTCAATCGCAAGATCGGCCCGTAAATGAAACTCACATCATTCTAACTCATATCCGCATATATATCTGATATTTTTGTGATCGGAATTCGAATCCTAGTCTGTAGGGTAAGAGACCAATCTGTTAACTAGCTATATTACAATAGATTTGTGTAATTTTGATCCGGGAGGATCTTTAAGTCCTGATCGTATACGGCTTCGCGACCTTAACCGTGTTCGGAAAGGTTTCGCGACCATGGATTGGTCCGCGACCATGGATTGGTTCGCGACCATAAAAAGGAATTCGTTCCCTGTTCGGAATTGTAATCCGATCCAAATATATATAACTAAACTTATCCGTTTAGGATTAGTTAGTTAGTTATGTGAGTCTAATACATTTAGGTTACTGAGTCTGATCCGTACTCATACGATTGTATTATAAATACCTTGTAATAGATCTAGTTTAGATCGTGGAATACAATCGAAAAGTCATATAACTTATTTGAGTTTTAGACACTTATAATTCCTTCGACGTAGACAAGTGTGTATAACGTTCAACGTGTAAAACTCTCTTTGAAATAAAGAGTTGTGCAATTACTTTGGGTTTCGGTATTTCCGAGTAAGATCCCGGTATTCCGCATATTAGAATCTGGGCGAGCCTAGTGCGAAAACCAAGACTAAGTCTCAAACGGATCAAGTTGGTATCAGAACAACTTTCCTATATATCCTGTGGATAGTGAAAACTCGCCAGGGTTACAAAACCTCCGGCGAAACTCCAGGTGATCAATTGACGGTTCCTATAGCCGCGTCTCCGACAATGTCTGACGATACCTCCGTTCAAACTAACCTAGTCGAACAAGTGGCTAAGCTCTCCACCGACATAGAAACTGTGCTTGCTTGGATTATGCAGCAGGCCATGATTATACCTCTTGAAATAGGGAAGGTTATGGTGTGAGGACTGGTGAAGACTTGCATAGGACAGACGAAGATGGAGACGAAGGCGACCACAAGACCGACGACCTCGCCAACACCTCCTTAGCTGTCGGATCTTTCAAAGTCGACGCTAAGATTGAAATACCCATATATGATGGAGAGATCGATGCCAAGAAGTTAGATTCATAGAAGGTCAATTTAGAAGGTCAATTCAAAAGGTCAAATTTGCACCTTTGAAGATGAAGGACCACGCCAAGACATGGTGGAAGGCCTTTGTCGCCAGTGGTGAAGCTGACGACCTTGCATGAGGTCAATTCAAACGACTTCTGCGACAAGAATTCTATCCGATGAGTTACCTTGAGGAGAGATGGGAACGTTGGCACATATTGTAACAACGGCACGACCAGACCGTCCAAGAATATACGACGGAGTTTCGGCGACAAGCAATGGTCAACGGCATCTCACTGTCCGATCCTCAGGTATTTCAGAAATACACATCTGGACTCCAGAAATTGATCAGTACTGACCTAAGTCTGTTCGGCGTCCAAGACATCGCGACCGCAAGCACAACTGCTATGGCGATTGAGAAGAAGAACAAATCCCGCAGCGACAAAAGCACGAAGGAAAGTGCGACCTCGACAAAGAAAAAGCCGAGTCCGAAGAAGAACGCTTCAAAATCGAGCACGGGTGTCTTTTGTGAACATTGTTAAGTCGTGGGACATACCAAGGACAAATGCTACAAGCTTCATCCTGAACTTCGACCGAAGAAAAACGGACCAGGGAAAAGAACAGCCATGACTACTGCGACTTCACCCGACGAAGAAGTTGTCCGAGTGAATTCGGTTAATGACGTGGATATGACCTTGTCTCTGATGGCAATGCTGAAGGAGAAGGGTTTGGATCCACCGAACGACCATCACCCAACAGAGGACTTGTTCACCATCAATATCCAGGTGAAGTACGAAGTGGTCGCAGCAATATTCGATCCCGGAAGTCAGAAGAATTTGGTCTCCGCTAGACTGGTTCGGCGACTTAGTTTGAAGACAACCACACATGCGTGACCATATCTGCTGGGTTGGTTTACATTCGACGTGAACCAACAGATTATGAGTCAGTGTGTGTGGAAGTTTGCGATCTCTACACGATATATCGATGAGGGGCAATGCGATGTTGTCCCTATCGATATTTGTTAGGTGATCTTTGGGAGTCCGTATCTGTATGATTGAGACGCTCACTTCCATCGGCGAGCACAAGAGTACGACCTCACCAAAAATGAAGTTAAGTTCTTGATCAGTAGAGATATCCACATCAACACTTCAAACTTGATTACCGCAAATCAAGCCAAATGAATTGTTAATGCCTGTCACAAGTATGTGCGTGTCATGATTCAATCCATTGGTCAAGGTGAGGGTACTCGACCAGCATTGTCGTTGGTGTGCCGAGAGGTTTCTGGTCATTTGTCGGGACTGCTGAAAAATACAGTGATCTGTTCGAGACTACCCAGGGTCGTTCGCCGAAACGTCCAATCGAGCACGAAATTCAACTTGTATCCAATACGACACTGCCCAATCTGAGTATGTATCGCAACTCAGTATTGGAGAATGAAGAGATCAAGAGACAATTTGGCGAGTTGCTGAACGATGGTGTCATTCAACCAAGTAGTTCACCTTGTGGATCTCCTGTGGTGTTAGTGCCAAAGAAAGATGAGACTTGGCGTATGTGCATCGACTACCAAGCACTGAACAAGATCACCATCAAGAACCGATACCCCCTTCCTCGTATTGATGACCTACTAGACCAATTGAAGTATGCCGTTGTTTTCTCCAAGTTGGATCTCAAGTCAGGATATCATCAAGTCAGCATTCGAGAGGAGGATACGTGGAAAACTGTGTTCAAAACACGACAAGGTTTGTTCGAATAGCTGGTCATGCCGTTTGGTCTCTACAACGCCCCAGCAACTTTCATACGTCTTATGAATGACGTATTGAGACAGTTCATCGACGACTTTGTGATCGTTTACCTCGACGACATACTGGTTTATAGTCGTTCGTGGGATGAGCACCTCATTTATGTCGAAAATGTGTTCAAATAACTTTGGCAACATCAACTTCGCCTCAACTTTAAGAAATGTGAGTTCGGCCAGCAAACTCTACTTTACCTAGGATTCATGGTCGGCAACGGTATATTGCAAATCGACCACGATAAGGTAAAAGTGATTCGCGAGTAGCCGCGACCGCGAACAGTTACGGACGTGCGTAGTTTTGTGGGAGTATGCCAATATCTTCGAAAGTTCATCCAACACTTCTCGATTGTGGCTTATCCATTGCATACATTAACTAGGATCGATCAAAAGTTCGAGTGGACAGGGAAACATGAGGACACGTTTCTCTTGCTGAAGAGGAAGATCAGTGAGGCACCTGTGTTAGCTTTGCCGAATCTCCAGAAACCATTCGAGCTAGAAACCGATGCCTCAGGTTATGCGATGGGTGCAGTGCTCATGTAAGAAGGTCGACCAGTGGCATATCACGCCGAGTTATTCTAGGGAGCTCAGAAGAACTACCCGACTTATGATAAGGAGTTATGCGCACTGCATCAGGCCGTGAAACATTGGCGGTGTTATCTTTCGGGTAAAGAGACTGTGGTCCACACCGACCATCAACTATTGCAATATTTGCAAACTCAGTCCAAACTACAGTAAGCTCGGCACATGAAGTGGATGTCATATCTGTAGCAGTTTAGTCTGGTGATTAAGTACAAGAAGGGCGTACACAACAAATTGGCGGACATGTTGTCGCGACCACCAGTTACGACCCTCTGTTTATCAGCGTTCATGCAGATCGAGCCCTCATGTCATGATGACTATGCCACTATGTATAGTAAAGACCCTGATTTTCAAACAACACTGACTGAACTCGAAACAGGGAAACCTACGGAGTTCGTTCGTCAAGAAGGACTCTTGTATAAGGGAAATTTACTTTGCATACCTCGTGGAGCACCTCGAATTCAATGGTTGCGAGAAACGCACACATCGAAGGTAGCTGGTCACTTTGGGGTTACAAAGACGTTGCGAATTCTTCACCGACATGTGTTCTGGCCGCGTATGCAGCAAGATGTGGCTAGTTTTGCTTGATGTTGTGGTCTCTGCGGCATCTCGAAACCGGCAAACCAAAAATTAGGTTTGTACACTCCTTTGCTAGTTCCAACAGGACCATGGGAGAGCATATCTGTGGATTTCTTGGGAGGATTGCCTAAGTCCCGACGTGGCAACGACTATCTATTTGTGGTTGTTGATCGGTTCTCTAAAATGATTATTCTTATACCTTGTCGAAAGACTATCACGGGAAAAGAATCAGCTCGGGTATTCTTTCAAAACGTTTGGACACACTTCGAATTGTCGACTTCTATTGTGTCTGATCGCAATACCCAGTTCCTTAGTCATTTTTGGCGATCGCGCTGGACGATGATGGACACCAAGCTAAAGAGGAGTACTGCTTTTCATCCGCAAACTAATGGTCAAACTGAGGTAGTAAATCGCACAGTCGTTCATCTCTTGAGAGGATATAACTCGAAGCACCCGAAAACCTGGGATGAAAGCATACTGTACCTGCAGTTTTCTTTTAATCGAGTAGTGCATGGTTCGACTGGAAAGTCGTCGTTTGAGGTCTGTTTAGGATTTCTACCACAGAATCCATTCGACATGGAGTTTGTGATCCTTACCTCAGCACAGAACAGCAAGGAAGCATCTGATCAAGATCGAGCACAAAAGTTCCTGGAAGGTATTCAACGGCTTCATCGTGAAGTTGAACAGAACTTGCGGAAAGCTCAACTCAAGTACAAAGGGTGACATGATCGGCACCGAGTTGATGCGCAATTTCAAGAAGGTGATATGATATGGTTACATTTGAGTAAGGAGAGACTTAAAGGTGAAGGTAAGAAACTCAAACCCATTTGTTATGGTCCTTTTTCAATTTTGCAGAAAGTGGGTAATAATGCTTGTCAGCTCGAGTTACCTCTATACATGAATATTTACTCGATTGTCAATGTTGAGCACATCAAACTCTTCGAGCCTTCAATGCTGGATGATGAGCCAGATACTATAGTACCATCTGTTGAAGACTTGGTTTATCAACAAGACGAACTTCTACGCGAAGATGTGATTCTGGAGAAGAAGGTGACTACCACCCGCAGTAACACAAAGGAGACTTTTCGAATCAGTCGGAAAGATCAACGTGCATGTGCGGCAAAGTGGTACACCAGAGAACATAGACAAGCTCAATTTCCACATCTCCAGTTTGATCGAGCCGTCGCAACAGGGGTTGGCTCCTTCTCAACAAGGGAGTCATGATCCGGGAGGATCTTCAAGTTCTGATCGCATACGGCTTCGCGACCTTAACCGTGTTCGGAAAGGTTTCGCGACCATGGATTGGTTCGCGACCATGAAAAGGAATTCGTTCTCTGTTCGGAATTGTTATCCGATCCGAATATATATAATTAAGATTATCTGTTTAAGATTAGTTAGTTAGTTATATAAGTCTAATACGTTTAGGTTACTGAGTCTGATCCGTACTCATACGATTGGACTATAAATACCTTCTAATAGGTCTAGTTTAGATCATGAATACAATCGAAAAGTCATAAAACTTATTTGAGTTTTAGACACTTATAATTCCTTCGACGTAGGCAAGTGTGTCTAACGTTAGACGTGTAAAACTCTCTTTGAAATAAAGAGTTGTACAACTACTTTGGGTTTCGGTATTTCAGAGTAAGATTCCGGTATTCTGCATATTAGAATCTGGGCGAGCCTAGTGCGAAAACCAAGACTAGGTCTCAAACGGATCAAATTTGTTACTATTGTACATGCTAATACTTTATAAATGCTACTTTTGTGTACTTAAAATTACGGTTTCACTTGAACCGAAAGCTCGAATTCGTAAAATATTTGATAAGATTATTCAGTAAAACACAGAGAAAACTTCACATAGCTATTTATTATTTTTCGTATCGCCTCACTACTATCTAGTCCAAGAGTTTGGGTGTGTTTTTCTTCTTTGAAGCGTCAATCTTACGAAGTGCCGACAATTTAAGTAGTGAAAATAAGCTTGCTAATGAGTTAGGGTTTCAATTGCGATCTCGTCTCGCGACTGAAAGTTAGGGTTTTGGTTTCTAGAGAACAAAGGCTAGGGTTTTGTTTTTCAGTACAAAGTTTTGATGCGGTAAATAAAATAGAAAATTACACGCGTATGTGACAGTTGCAAAAACAATTGGAACGAAGTCTACAAAACAAAAGGTGATTAAACTGCGGTACGCCACTTGATCCGAGTAGAGAGTGTCAATCTCTCCTAGAAGATTATTTATAATGTTCGTCTCTACCTCATTCCAGTCCGAGTCGAACCACAACATATAATTGCATCTATCCCTCTCCTCTTTGCGGCTACAATGTATGTAGTTTCTACCTAGGGATGGCAACAGAGCCGGTATGGAGAAAATTTAAAACCCGCGAGGGCGGGGAAGGGGGAAATCCAATACCCGTGGGTAATTTTGGAGTGGGTAAGAGAAATTAATCTCCGAACCCAAAAACTCGCGGGGACCCAAAAACTACAAACCCACACACCCGCTACCCGCCTACCCGCAACTCCACAACCCTAGACCTATTCTCCTCCTCTATCAGTCCACCTCATCACCGTCGCCCTCGTCATCGCCCGCCTCGGGGCCACGCTACTCTTGCGGCCTCGCGGCCACGCCGCCTTCTCCACCAGTCCACCTCGTTGTCGTCGCCCTCGTCATCGCCACCTCGCGGCCACGCCGCCCTTGTCGCTAGCATATGGGTATCAGGGCCTCGGTGGGTATCGAGGCCACTGGCGGGGGTGGGGGTAGGGCGCGGGTATCCCCCCAAGGTGGGGGCGGGGGTGAGAACTATACCCCCGCTCTAAACCCTCCAAGTTGCCATCCCTATTTCTACCAGGAGTGTCGTAGGCTCAAGATGTACTTACTGTAACATCACCTCGACATCTGCACATAAAGTCATCTGTGTCGAAGGCATCATCAGGTCGGTTGAACTCCTCCGCAAGATGCGTTGTTGGGTACGTGTCTCCATGGCAAGAGAATAATAAGGACATCTGCAGCAACATATATGTTGAACATCGTGCATGTTGGTCTACAAATCCTCCGTGAAGTCAAGCTACTCACGGAGTCTCTTCTTTTTGTAGAGAAGATAGAGTATTGTACGTACAGCCTTTGCGCTCCACTCAGGGTCGAGCCACAGCAGGAAAGTGCACTTATGAGCACCTTCCCTCAGACACTCTAAAAATCTTCTCCCATAGTCACCCTAAATGGAGGATGTAGTAGTCTTCAGTAACAAACCACAGATGCAACGGCATGGACCTGAACTTTGTCTTTCATCCTACGAACGGAAGAGAATAACCCAAAAAGTAATGCATATAGCGGCACAAGCACGTGAGATCTATGATGTGTGAGGCGCAATGAAGTTGTGGTCGTGTGGTTCTATGACGGGCGTGTTGTCGTGCCGACTACCGAGCGGCAAAGAAGATTAGGGCATGCTGTCGTGCCATGCTGGGCTGGCCCGCATGCTAATGGGCCGTGCTAGCATAGACACGGCTCGCGTTACCGTGTTGTGTCGTGCCGTGCCGTCCATTGAGCTAAACGACCATGGACATATTAACGTGCCAACCACATGATCAAGTAATTGAACTTGGCCAGTAGACTACTGCGTATCGATTTTATCCCTACATGGTGGTCGTTCTCATTCAGGCTCCAAACTTGAGATGTTTGGATGGGTCTTGATAAGTTTAGTCATCTAAACTTATGGCCTGAATGGGTGAGGGGGAGATGTGAGGGGAGAGTTCGTGCGGTTACTCTGACCTTGGGTAACTCGTGAATGCTAGGTGTGAAGGTATTTCTCACTGAGGGTACCTCACAACGACAAGAACGACCAATGCGGTCAAATTGTCAGACAGGGATATAATTAATACAATGTATTTGAGAGCCTTGTCTCCTCAATCTAGTCGCATGCAATAATGTGCGTGTAATTGGCCTGATTGGGAAGATTGATGGACTTATGTGGGTAAAGCGGTGCCCCTCTGCAGAGTGTCAAAAAGTATTCGAGTACTCTGTACCCCCGGACAGGGGTATGCTATGGGTAGTAACTGAATAGCACAATAGTATTGAAATATTAAACATAAATGTTTTCTACCATCATTTTGCTAATCAATTGTATTTCAATTCGCTTTGGAAATGTATTCATGAAATTTACTATTTTGTACCACATAGACTGTTAAATTAGACATAGCCTGTCATACATTGGACTAATTCTTATATAGAGACTTGCTGAGTACTTTGTACTCACCCTTACTTGATAACGAAAATACTGTTGAAGAGAAGTTAGAGATGAGCAAAGTAGGATCACCCGGAGTTTAGAAGGGTTACGTGCTGCACTCGAGTTTTTGCCTGTGGGATGGTCTCGGAGACCAGATAAAACTATTTTCATAAAATCTAATAATTGGCCTTGCTGGCTTTTGTATAACGATGTGTATTAAGGCCTGACGGCCATATATATTGTTTTTGTATATGAACCAAATTGAGCTGGCTATCTGTCTATTACTCTGTGCACGACTGCATCTTGGGCAGTCGGGGTAAGTGCACACCTGGGGTCCACTACAACGGGTGGGTCCCTCACAGGTGTTGAGTGTCCTACCTCCACCTCCTTTTTGTGTGACAACACTAGCGCCATTGAGATGGCCAGGGACCCTGTGATTTGTGAAGCATGAGATGAGCAAGCATGTTGGTGTTGATGCCTCTTTCACCCGATCTCATTGTCATCTTGGCACGATTACTTTTCAGTACGTGTCTTCGGAGCTTCAGATTGCTGACTTCGTCACCAAGACACAAATTCAGGAGCAATATAATTTTCTCCTCTTCAAACTCAACATGTCTGAGTTTACAGCATCATCCTGAATTTGAGGAGGATGTTAATGTATATGTGTAGGCCTATGGTCTCAAACCCAATAATATTGTATATAACTAAGAGGGGAGATTTCTCCAAAACTAATTTGAATACATCTACCATTTGCATACTTTTCTCTCCTTTTCACACTATGTTTCTTTTTTATATACTTCTATCTATGTTTTCTTTTTTATGTGATGTAGAATACATCAGTTAATATAAGTTATGGATGATTGCAAATAATACAAAAGAGAACATATAATGACAAAAAAGAACATATAAATCCTAATGATAAATATGTGAGTAATTTGTTGTTGATAAGATTTGATCCAATGCTTATATTTGGTTTTGCACGAGATGTCCGGCGCTTGAAAACTGCATAGCCAATTCGACATCCACAAGCTCCTTCCATTTGCTTGCTGGGCAAATTCTCGAACACCTTGGCGACAAATCCATGCACTGATGCGTAGGCTCCTCCGCCTCCTGCGCCGTCTTCCTCCCTCCTCCCCAAAGGAAAAGGCCTTCTCCTCCTCCTCCTCCTCCTCCTCCTCCTCCACCTCCACCCCCCACGACCACGAGATCCCCACCGTCTACTCCTTCCTCCAGCCTTCCATCTTCGCGCCTCGTCCCAAACCGCATCCCACCCCACCTCCACCTCCCACCTCAAGTCCCATCACCAAGAACCTATCCCTCGACGACGCCGCCGCCCTCGAAGCCGACCTCCTTGCTGCCGTCGCGGACGACCGCTCGGCCGACGCATGGCTCGCGTTCAAGTCCCTCGCCACCGCCTCCTCCTCGCCCTCACCTCCCGCCGCCGCGGCCCTTGTCTCACACCTCGCCGCGGTCCACCAACGCCTCGGCCTCAAGCGCGCCTTCGCCGCGGCCGTGTTCCTCCTCGAGAAGAGCCCGCACCCTTCCCCCGTGCCGGAAGACGCCCTGGAAGCCCTCTTCGCGGCTCTTGCCGCTGCCGGTTCCATTGCCCCGGCGATCGCCCTTGCACGCGCGTTGCTCTGCTGCGGCCGCCGACTGCCGGCCTTTGCCACCTGGGGCCCTCCGCTAATAGAGCTCACCCGGGCCGACACAGGGGCCTTTGCGGCCTTCTTGAAGGTGTTTGATGAAGCCTGCAAGCTCGCTGTGGACGAGAAGTTCCCGTCTGAGGTGGCGATGCGGCCTGACCTCGCCGCATGCAACGCTGTTCTTGCTGGCTGCTGCCGCCGGCTCGGCTCGGTGGTGGATGCTGAGAGGATCCTGGAGACAATGTCGGCAGTTGGGGTGTCACCGGATGCTGAGAGCTTTGGATGTCTCGCGTTCTTGTATGCTTGGAGGGGTGTCCCCAGCCGGGTTGATGAGCTTGATAAGTTGCTGGATGCTCTGGACCTTGGCAAGAAGGAATTTTTCAAGAATTTGGTCACTGGGTATCTGAAATGTTGCAGCTTTGAGTCGGTTTTGTCAGTCATTCTTCGTGCTATTAGGGAGAAGAAAGATGGGGAGAGTAATGCATTTGATGAGCAGAGCTACATTGAGGTCGTGCAGTGTTTTGTGGATAATGGGAGGATCGGGGAATTGGCTCAGTTGATTATTCAAGCACAGGAGATTGAGTTGGTGCACCAGTCGCTGGCGGTTGGGGATTCAGTTGGATTTGGGATTATCAATGCTTGTGTTGAGCTTGGCCTATTGAACAAGGCTCATAGCATACTCGATGAAATGACTGCTCAGGGAGCCTCGGTGGGGCTTGGCGTGTACTCCTCAATCTTGAAAGCATATTGCAAGGAGCAAAGGACTGTAGAGGCTGCACAGCTTGTGGCAGAGATTATTGCAGTGGGGCTGCAGCTCGATGCTGGCAGCTATGATGCTCTTATTGATGCTTCCATGACAGCACAGGATTTCCAGTCTGCATTTGCTCTTTTCAAGGAGATGAGGGAGGCAAGGCTGCCACACCTCAGAACAAGTTATCTTACTATAATGACAGGCTTGACAGAGAACAATAGGCCTGAGCTCATGGCTTCATTCTTGGACTCCGTGGTTGATGATCCGAGAATAGATATCGCTACACATGATTGGAACTCGATGATACATGCCTTCTGCAAGGTCGGGCGCCTGGAGGATGCTCGAAGGACATACCGAAGGATGGTATTCCTGAGATTTGAACCAAATAATCAGACATACCTTTCACTTATTAATGGGTTTGTCTCAGCTGAGAAGTACTTCAGTGTGCTCATACTATGGACAGACGTGAGGAGGAAGGGAGCTGACTTCAATCATGAGTTAATCGATGCATTTCTATATGCTTTGGTGAAGGGTGGATTCTTTGACATGGCAATGCAGGTGATTGAGAAGGCACAAGAGTTGAAAATATTTGTTGATAAATGGAGGCATAAGCAAGCATTCATGGAAACCCACAAGAAACTTAAAGTGGCAAAGCTACGAAAACGGAACTTCAGGAAAATGGAAGCCCTGATTGCGTTCAAGAACTGGGCAGGTCTAAATGCATAACAGTCCATTTTATCAATCTGTTGTAGATGAAATTAAGCACATATTTCTGTAAGATGGCATTCCAAAATCTTTTGGAAGCTGAAGCTAGGCACGAACATTCAGATATGGCATTGATCATTGTAACAAGCTTAGGGAAGGTGGTGCATTTTCCTGCACTTGTGTGCTATCAAGAAATACTAGTTTTTTAAATGACCCTGTTCTAACCTTAAAACTATGTAAGATTCTGAAATGAATTAAGAATAAACAAGGAAGTGTCCTGTGACAGATCTGTCTAGCCATGCCTTTAATCATCTCATCACTCACTGGCTGATTACATCGAGATGAGGCTTCTAACGATGATCGGCCTGCCTAAAATCGTCCAAATGGACAAGAAACAGCGATTCTAGTAAGCAACTTTCATGTGACTGCATTCTTGTAGAGTGGGAAAGGTGAAAGCAGGAATGACCATCAGAGTTGATAAAGCACCTCGATGTTCATATTTGAGCTGATTCTTCAAATATAAGTAAATGTTTTGATTGCACAATTCAACTGTCAGTTGGGCTGCCAAGGGGCAAACCCAAAACTCTCTGCAGCTCCAGCCAGGGATGAAGCAGCACAAAAATGTGCTCTAAAACTCATGCCTATATTGCTCCGAATGATGCCTTCATCTGAACCATCGATTCTACGACAGGATGACTCAAAACACGTGCATCGCGGTCCGTCTGAACTCCTCATCCCTTGTCAATAACAGAAACCAACCACCTAGTAACAACTTCTACCAAATATTGGAGTTGAATAAAATCACCCATATAATAGCAAATCCACATGCATGCCACATGTTTACATGACTGTTGATAAGCATAGTATGGTAATGACATAATATAAGCTCAGTACTAAAACCATTATTACAGGTTCTTGATATATGCTGGCATAAAATATGCAAACAATACTACTAGCGAGATTGAGGACTAATGCAGGGAGAAATGCAAGTCATCAAATCGGAGCAAGTTCCGGTCATAGTTCTTGCATTGACATCGAAACGTTAGACCTCCATCTCATCCTGCAAAAAACCATGCAACACGAGCCAATCAACACAACATCATGAATCAAGTACGAAATGGTTAAGCCTAACAGGATAATTAGTTAATTACCCATGAAAAAGGAGTATAGTACCTTGGACATATGCTCCTAGTTCCTGCCCAGGAGAGCAGTGTGGCTGTTCAACAGCAGCCCTTTGATGTCGTCGCAGCTTTCAGACATGAGCTTGGTCGCCGTGGACACCGTCTTAGGAGAGAGACCAGACGCACGAGCAAGCTTCATAAGGTTCTGGGACACCACAGTAATGACAGACCCCCCGGCCTCGCCCATGTCAGCTGATCCCGGGCAGCTCTGCATGGCCGCGACGTCGTCGGGAACAACGGCAAACCCGGAGGGGGAAAGGGAGATATCAGTTGGCTCCTGGCCGCTCACGAACATGTTCATCACCGCCTTGTCGATGGGAGAATATATCAGGAACGAGCCTGACACGTCGTACCAGCTGTTCTGGAGGATCATGATGGGCTCCTCGTGATCGGCGCCGCCGTGCTGAGCCATATATGCTCGAGTCAGACGGAAGCATGTAGAGGTAGATGAAAGAACCAGTGAAAAAAGATGTTTGAAGCAGTATATGTATATATACACATTACCCTGAGGCGCAGTATGGAGACAGTATCATCGTTTTCCAGGCCAGTGGCGACACAGACTTCCTCTCTTACAGAGCCTTCGTTCACCAAGACATCCCACTGCATGCCATTGCTCACCATATATGAATATTACACGAGAACTTTGGAGAGAAACATGTTATATGATTTGGAAAAGAAGCTATTTTCTGGTACCAACGTACCGTGAGTACCTTGCTGCGCAGGATGTTGTTCCTCAGCAGCTCATAGGTTCTTTTAGCAGGCATGGGCAGCCAGAACGACGCAGACGCGCACACGATGGCGGTGCCTGTGCCATCGCCATTCTTTCTGAATGTGACCCTGATGTCTTGTTCCGTGCCGGCGCCGCATACAAAGTTCCAGCAGTTGGCAGGCGAGGCGACGACGCCGCCGCAGAAGCTCCTGAGCATGCTGTCTGCTAGCTTCATGATGTTCTTCCTGCCCCTTGCACCGCCTGAAACAACGCCGTCACAGGGAGAAATGGTAATTCTTGTTTTTTTTCTGAGAAGTGATTTCTATATGCATGGACATATGGTTCAGGTACTAAAGCTTTGCTTCGTTGTATTTACCGAAGAATGAACCATGGCTAACATGAAAGACATCTCTCATGCGAGCACACTGACGGGCCATGCTCGTCACCCACCTCCGAGCTCCGAACATTAGTCCGCTCAGACATTGCATGTAAAGCTCAGGAAAGCCTGTATCATCCACTTGAACATGCTCGATGACTGTGACCTTCCAAAATTTTTGGGACAAATTAAACATGGGATAAAGTACCAGAGTAAAAATTAATATATACTTAATCAATCTGATTTTTGTCATACCATGCAGCTGCTGTGCCTTTTGGACTGAATCAACACTCCTGATGGCATTTTGCGGCATCTGAAGAAAGCATCAGCACTGTCTTCTAAAGATACGTCCATGACAGCCACAGAGCCTTGCTCCAGCTGTTTGCAGTATCGGACGAACGTACATTTCCTAGTGGGCATCATGGGCGATGGAAACACCATCTCAACTGTCATCTGTTGTTTTCAAGGGCAAAAAAAGGTGAATAATTAGTTCATAATTTCATCTAAGTAGCACAGTATATTCTTCTTTGTAGAAGACAGAGAAATGAGACATACCAATTGCATTGCACCATCATAACATGCGTTAACAGGCCATCTGTAAACTGCGATGGTTCTTGCGTTGAACACAAGTCCAGGGAAGAAAGTTTCATAGCTATTCTGAAGAGTTATTCACTGTTAATTAGACTTGCAACTTCAGATCTTAAAATCAACAAACTTTATGCATGAAGAGTTATATGTCACTCACAGCATCCATAAGAAAATCCACGATAGTTCTGGAGTCAAGCATGACACCACCATTAGCACGAGTAGCCTCAATCTTAAGTTCAGTGTTCATTGCCTTGCTTCCTTCAGCAAAAGTCTGGGAATACGCTACCTTGTTCAGCACTTCAACTGAAGCGCCAGGGATGGGTACCCATAGAGAGCCATGGGCCTCCGCCAAAACTACGAACTCATGCATCGCCTTCTTTGCTATCTCAACGATCATCTCTGTATCATCGTGGCTTACCCACACAGTTTCTGACGATGACCCAAATTGAAATGCGTGATTCATTTGATGTGGATATACAGGTGTTCCCATAAGAACGGGGGTTAGAGCATGCAGCCGTGCAACCTGTCAAACAATACATGGTTGGATCTTGATTAGAGACTAGAACTTTAAGTTATGACTGCATAGGAACTGCTCAAAGATAAGTAGTTTTATGATAAATGAAGTAACAAAAATGTAAATTGTTGCAAATGAAAGCAGTAAACACGTAATGAATTGACTTCAAACTTCTATACAATGGATAATAATTCTTGGTGGGCACAAACTTATATTATTTTTAGTTCATACCACAATTTTTTTTCTATTAATTTATTGCATTAAAAAATTATTTTTTTCTTTATTAAATAATTTTTTATACATTTTCCTTGACAAGAACTACAATTCTAGGAGGCAAAATAATCGTAAAATAGCTTATGCTAAAATAAAGATAGCACTATGCTCGAATCTCATAACATAGTTAACATGAATAATAGGTGTAGCTATTGCTTTTTTTTTAGAGCAGATTTCTCTCAACATACAAGGATAAGTGCAAATTCTTGAAAAGAAAAAAAAAGAGGGATAAATGTAGTAGGTTTTACACATCCTTTCTTAGCATAAACAAAAACACGGTTGACTCCAATTTCTTCTAAATTAATTTAACTGTAGTTGAAACTATCAAAAGGATCTGATGATATGATGTACCTCTTGCTTGAGCCATACATTCTGCTCCAGTAAATGATTTTGCTTCCCAATAGAGGTCTGGTTTGATGATGATAAACCAATGCAGCTGTCGCAAAGTGCATTTTGGTGAGCCTCCTTCAGCTTCTTGTTTTCATCCTTTAGAATGTCATTCTCCACTTTCAACCTGTAGTTCTCTTCCCTTTCACTTAATGTCTACAATTTTTGTCATGAAACAATTCAAGAAGTGAGATTATCTTCTATATAATGATAATAGGTGAGATTAGCAAATTATGACGATGTAGATTAATCACAAATGCATAACTAATACAACTGTAAATTTTAAGATATGAAGATATTACACTATATACATTGTAACTATTTAAGAAGATGATAAAGTAGTAATAATTGTTCTGAATGATGAGATAGCTTAGACGAAAGTTATCTTGTTTCCTGCAGGTGGATGTCAGTGCAATTTCTAATGATATGAACGTTCAAGGATTTTGGTGAGAGCTAGTCGTAACTGTCTAAACCATGTTTTCTTAAGAAATTAAAGATAGAAACAATAGTGATTTTTATATAGTTTGCCGAAAGCTAGTAAACATAAAAAAAAATTAAGCTGGTGGAATGTGTGAATAATGATTAATCTGGCTAGCTCTATCATCGAAATTGCAATGTAGCTATAGATGTGACCTTCATTTGGGTTCTTTTGTTCTGGAACCAAAATTTCACTTGCTGTACTCCCAGTCCAGTTGCTTCACTCAGCTGCCTCTTTTGCCTTTCGTCAGGATGTGCAGAAATACTGAAAAATCTGTTTATTCATGAAATGAAAAGGATAAGTCAAATTAAAGTTAATTTTTGGAAAAAGTAAGGTTTCTATGAATTCATAGAAATGAGTATAGAAATATGAATTTTTTTTTAAAAAAAAATGCAAGTTTAGTAAAAGAAATATGTAGAAGCATTCAAATAAGAACATAGATATAAGTTTAGTAAAATAAATGGAAACAATCAAATAAGAAAAAGATAATTCAAATTGAAGTTTATGAAAAATAAAATATTTCTTTGAATTCTTGAAATGAGTCAAGAAATATGCAAGTTTTAACGATTTCTTGCACATCATATCATATGTAAGTTTAGTAAAAGAAATAGGAAAAAAAAAAAGATATCTAGCCCTCCAACAAACTTTTTTTTTATAGCAGTACTCCTACATACTTCAAAAAAGAGTGTGACAATATGGAAAGTAGCTCGACTAGCATGTTGAAGTATATATTCATTAACTAAACAAGAAATATCAGTAATTTGAACCAAAAAATTGACTAGCTTTTAATCAATAGATAATAAATGCTATACTACTAGTTAGGGATCATACGTCTCAAGCGTATGTGTCTGATGGGCATTGAGCCTGTGGAGACGCTTCCTCTTCTTCTGTCCACCCTCGTTGCGATCCTGCTCGTCATCACTGGAGATCAGTTCATGTTTGTTCTGATCGACCAGAACCATGCATTGTGAGTTAGCTTCATTGGCTCCTTGGGCATCACCTTCGTTTGTTGCACGTAATCCTTTGGAGTGATCATTCGAGCTATGTTCCTTGGCATGTGGTTGATGATTCTCTGTGCCGTCATCCTGGTAAAAGATTTTTTTTTTTGCCTATGTTAGCCTTATAATTTTTGCTTCGCATAATCCAAATAAAACATGAGTAGAAAGAAAATTTTTGTTGAGCAGGGTCAAATAGTAACAGATGAATAAACGAGATAGTGAAATGAAAATTTCTAAAATTTTGCACGGTGGGATGCTTATACACTGGCGGAGCTAGAAAAATGAAAAATTATGCAACAGGGTCCCAGAAAGAAATCTGAGTGGAGCCCCTCCTAATATCATATAAAATTAGATTTTAATGCAATTTTATTATACCTAATAGGCTTCTTTGCAAAATTTCAATGGGTCCTCGAGACTCTGATCTCATATAAATTCACACGTAAAGACTTTTGAGCTCATAATTAATACAATAAAGGTATATATATCATATTAAGATTTTGTCGCCTCCCCCACCACACCCCAAACCCACCCACCTTAAACTCTAAAAGAGAAACCCACATGATAGTGTTCAAGTAAGGAAACTTGGTACAAAAAATTTAACCATATGAATGATTAAGATAAAATTTACACAGTAAATATATTACAATAAAAGATTCTTATGTTACAGTAGGGTTTACTCTCTTGCGCCGCCACACCTCAAACACTCAAAAAAACCTCAAAAAAGAAAACCAGAAACTTAGCACAAAAAAAAACTATAAATCTATATTTAATCAGGTACTATGAGAACTATTAGATCACTTATATAATAGTAGTTCTTGACAGAAAAACAATCTAGACAACACGAACTTAATGATCGATAACATGAAGCTTAATTCGAATAAAAGAGGATATCAACCAAGGAAAATATATAGAGATTTGGAAGAATAACAAGATGTGCAAAAACTTGAAGAAAACAAGAAATGTTGATTGCATGACAATCCATTCTACTTGTTCATTTGAAATTTTAAAAAAAAAACAAGTTCAAGGTAGTTTCTGATTAACTTTTTTTTTTACTTCTAGCAATCAAAGTAAAATGGCTCAAAACAGAAAATAAAAGAAAAGAACACCATGAGAAATATTTCTAAATCTCAAGAAATAAGATATTGACCCACGAAAACTACTTAGTTTTTCCTTTGCTTGTGATATGCACTCTATGTACTCTTCACTGTCTGGCACATAAAACCAGGTGGATCCTAATATATGTCTGGACTTTTTTCTCAATGAGTGAGTGAGGAGGCCAAAAAGGACACACCACTCAAGCATATAAGCTGGAGTCCATAAAAAAATAGAACAAGTAAGAAAACTCAACAAAAATAAATGAACCAAGAAACTCGACAAAAATTTTGCTCAACAAAAAACAAGAAGAGAAAACCCAACAAAAAATTAAACAAATCTTTGTTGCAAAAAAGAAAAATACCGATTTTGTTGAAGGCACGAGTACAATGGCGCCGCCGATGACCATGAACGGCAGTGAGTCACCGGTGCCAGATTGCTCCATTCCTATTTTTTGGTTAAGTCTTTATCCTATAAATATTATAATTGTCCTCTTCACTTTGGTTTCTCTTTCTCTTTGTCTTCTCCTTTTTATAGAGGTTGTCTTGAAGAAATATCGGTGTTTTATGTGGTCCTCACTACTAACCTCGTGGTTTATGCACATGATTTTTGTTTGCTTAGCAAAATAGTAACGCTCACAAGGAGAAGGAAAGAGAGAGTGTGTACAGAGTAAAGGCAAAAATACACTAAAGATTCATATTTCTATTTCTCTATTTTATATTGTGAAATAAAAATTACAGGCAAGTGAGAATTAATTTATTGTATTCAAGATGTGGGGGAGGACGATCAATCTTTAGTTCAAAGGAATTATAGCTGTGCACAAGAATGAATCGTGTTCACATGTGGTTAGTAACGCCACTAACACCACGAGTGTTAAATAGTGCGTATATTTAAAATATGTGTAAATATAAGATTATGCAAATGGCTGATTTAACAAATAGATGTAGATTGAAAGTAGAGGTTTAGTAGTTGCTAATAGTAATCAGAGGAAATTATTGCACATTAAATACATGGAAGATGCACACTCTATGCATGTCGTCTTCTTTTTGCCCTCACCTTCGTCTCTTCCAAGAGGCACCTTACATGAAATATTGGAGATATTTGCTGGCCTCACTCTGTCCTCGTGTGTAGGTGTGGTAATTTTGATTGGTTAATAAAATAGCAACGATTCGTCCCAAAGTTTATGGGTTATTTGTTGTTAATATGGTTGGATCTTACGATCTTTTGGTAGTTAAAGTCATAAATTAAATTTGTTGAGGAAAACATAATAGTGGTCAATAACCCCTTCCCCGATGGTTCGTCTGGGACGGACCTCTCCTCTCCAGACGGTTCTCCGCGACGGGTCCTTTTCCTCCCCAAGCGATTCTCCGGGACGAGGGCCTCCCTTCCCCGAACGATTCTTTGTGGGACGGGACTCTCCCCTCCCCAGATGCCTTCTTGAAATGGGTACCCTGAAACCGCTGCAGTCACATGTCAAAGATTCATGCCTTACCCTCGGTAAAAAGATCGCTACGCTCTCGATCCGACAGTCGCAGCTAAGGTAGTTTAGTAATTTGCATATTTTGAGTCTATATATACTCTTGTACTCCTCTTTTGTAACTCAACATTCTCATTTTATATCTAATACACTCAAACAATAGACGTGTTTACGAGCCTTCTCCCCGCGAGAAAGACTCCCAACTGACTTACGTCGAGGGCGGGACTAGGGTCCTCACTGGATCTTGAAGTTGTATAAATTTTTCGTGTCACTCCTTGTGATTGCCCAACGCGAGAAGACCCATCGTATGGTCAGTTCGTGTTGTCATACGCGTGTTTCACGTCATCAAATCTGTTGTGAGATTCAAAATACCACAATAAAACTATTGAAAAACATCATACAATTGTGTGACTAATCTCAAATCTCAATATAATTTAAAATTTAGCTTTTATATCTTTCCAGTTCCGTGTTATCTTAATTCAAGATAATAATTTTAATAGATACATTAAAATCTTTTCGTTAGATCGTGATCTTTTCTTTCCAATTCTGTGATAAACTAATTTAAGAAAATAATTTTAATAATATGTACAAGGATTGGACGATCCACTTGTTGGCCATTCACACAATAATATGTACAAGGATTCACTGGATGCATTAAGTGAAAGTAACACTTGCTTGAGAGATGGAAAAGAAGAGTAAGCAAACGAAAGGAAAGAAAAATAGATAGCCCAGGCGATGAAATCTTATAGTAATATTAGAGTAATTGTGGATGTTGTTGCATCTCAAAAGCTATACCCAATGACAGCTTAAATGGTGTAGTGCAGTGGTGCACTTTTTAAATAATATGTGATCTCACTGGATATACAAGATGAAGATGTAACAATATATGCCTTTGGAAGTGTAAATAATGTATCATCTCGCTGAATCAACAAAGCACTAAAGGGTAAATAATATGAATTCTTGGAGGTGTTACTTGGTGGAATAGAAAATAGTTTGCAAAAGCAAAACAATGTGGGATAAATAGAAGTGAATCTCAAGCTACAAGGCAAAATTTTGGTAAGGAAATTTATATTCAATCTCTTCAGTCGACCTAGCTGTTCTTGGGCACAACTATTCAATGCAATCCAGAACAACGCAACATTGGGTCTCTTGTCTCGTGTCTTGGTGGACAATGGAACTTATTTAAAAAAAAAAAAGGATATTGGGCCGAGGTGTATCTCATAGTCTATCCTATTAGGGCTAGAGCCGAGGGGTTGCGGACTGGGCCGTTAGGTGGACTAGCACGCTAGGGTCTATGATTCAAGTTTGTATGTCTGCAGAGATCATTCGGGGGGCACAACGCCCCTCTACATCCATTTACCATGCCAACAAGCTAGATGTGCTTAATTTCTTGCGTGGATGAACACAAATTTAGATAGTTTTACCAGAAGTTGCAAGACAATAGACCTGAAGAACTGATGCTTCCTAAGAATTATGATGCTATATATATACAATGTGGATAGAAAAATCTAAGTCAATCACAATATGCCCGGACATGGTGTAACAAATGCAAACTAGATGGATATAGTTACCAATGCCACTGTTTAGTAACCATATTAATCTACCTGCACGTCGAATGTTAACACGTGCATGCAACAAACCATAAAATGCTAGGCTTGAATAACTGAAATCAACAACGTACATCCTGCAGAAATCTCACATAAATACATCCATACCATAACAATTGTTACACAACAGTGTATAACAATTAAACAACATTTCTTACACGGTTACACTCGAGGACAGACTATGAACAAGCTACATTAAATCAAACGGTACATTTTTTTGGCAAATAAAGGAGCTGTATCTTGCATCCAAAATATATCAAGCAAGCGCGTAGAACAACGACGCAATGGCAAAGACTGCCGTGCCAGCCAGCCCTGCCGCCTTCGAAGACGCAGCAGCATTGAACGCCGGTGAGATGTCGGCACTGGAAGGCCGCGGCGGGGACGTGGAAAACGAGCTAGGCGAAGGCGCGAGCGCTGTAGTAGTACTAGTGTTGCCTCGCTCTGCCATGACGACGACGACTACCTTCTCGTTCTGGTTGCAGTTGTCTCTGTTGCCGCTGATGAAGTAAAACGGCCCGGACCGGCTGAAGGTGAACACCGTGTTCCCATCGGTGAACCAATCAATGTACGAAGACGTGTCACAAGAGCTGTGCGACTTCTTGTCCACGAGTAACACCGAGTCATTTCCGGCATGGTAAGAGAATGCTGCACATAATTACATTAACTAATTATCAAACTAAGGTTAATTAATATTTAATAAGATAATTGCATTTATTGGCGAATCCTGCAAAGGTGCAACTCTTTGCTCACGATGGAATTATGGAATTGGTTTTTTTCAAAGGTGCATCATGCATGGATCCTCTTTTTGGAAGTTGCTATTGAAGGAGTGGGAAGCAAATACTGCTGTCCATTAATGCAAGCGAGAAGTTGGCAGGGAAGATACAAAGTCAATTGTATTTGGAAAAAAAATGATATAAATTGCAACAAAGATTTCCCTTTTGTCTAGGCATGGAGGATGTGTTTAGTTTGTTTTTACGTTTAATCTTATCAAAATTTGATCATGATTAAATTATGATATCATTAAATTTTAATAAAAATAAAGATTCATGATTTATAGCCAATGTTAGTCAAATAACGCGGTTAAAATTTAGTAACAATGTTAATAAGTGTTTAGTTTATTGTCAAATGGATTGAATAGTAATAATGTTTCTTTCAATTGGCGTGCTAAACTTTGACAGCCAAAATTTTGCCTTCAAATTGGCTTCTAAAATCAACACATTGTAAAATAAGAAAGACTAATCAAATTTTAATTATAATTAAAATGACAGCCAAATACTAAAGACATAATCAAAGTTTGACAAAATTAGACATAGAAACAAACTAAACACACCCATAATGCCGTAACGCAGTGGGGCCTTTTCGTTTCTTCCCCTTTGCTTATGAAATATTAGATCTATCAGTTATGCTACTACAAAATGTATATATATTTGGCTTCTATATTTATAGTCTATATATATATATATATATATATATATATATATGTGTGTGTGTGTGTGTGTGTGTGTGTGTGTGTGTGTGTGTGTGTAACCAAAATAATATATAGACTATAAATATAGAAGTATGTATAGTATATTTGAATGTTATGAGTGTGTGTATAGACAAAATTGCAAAATACTCTATTTGATGTATACTACAACAAAATATGAAAATTTATTCTTATGGCATGAAATACCGGCATAAATAAAAAATGTTTGATATTTTGTGATGGCATAAAACGGTAGTTTTTCATGTTTTGTAGAAGCATGAAATAGATAAGCTGTTATGCGGTAGCGTATAATTATGAACTTCCCCCGATGGTACAAATAAAATTCCCCGTTGCTTTAAGATATTTTAGTTTCAAATTTTTACTATTTTTTCTTACCTTCTGTTCTTTTGAGAAAACAACTTATTTTCTCTCCTTCCATTTGCATTACTCCCCGTGTTATGATCTCAACAAAAATTTCTCTATTCCAAAATAAATGACATTTTTGTAATTTTCATACAGATTAAGAATACCACAAAATTACTAATGTGAGGCTATAACCTTTTACGGTTGATCCCTCTTTTGGGTGTGTTTCACTCTTTTCCTATTATGCAGCGATCGATCCAAAACCTAATCTAATGAAGGAATCGATCAACCAACCTGGTTGCAATATCCAACCCCGTTTTTTCCCTTCCCTTCCCTTCCCTTTTCCGTCAAATTTTTTTATAAATAACCCAAAAAATATAATTTTAGGAATAATCTAAAATTTTAAAAATTTCAAAAATAACCTTCAATCACGAGTCTACGGACACGATTAACCTTCAATCGCTATTTGAGTTCACGACTGAATACATAACATAGTCCATGAGCCAGCACATATATAGGTGATTTTCAGTCCTTTCCATCTCCTTCCCTTTGCGCTACCCACCCTCTGGCTCCTGGCTGGGTCCATTGCTAAACTCTTAACTTCGATATATTTGTTGTGCACAGCCAATTAGTAAGCCAATATAGGCAGGTGGTCGCCTTCAAGCCCTGGCCAAATAGATCTTTACAAGCAATCATTATTAGCTTTCTAAGTGCCATGTTATAATTTTTGGCCAGTAAATCACATGTTAGATCTATTTAATAGGTAGACAACACAACAAAATTAAATTTGACTAGACTTTGGTTGTAAAATTGAAATATAGAGTTTAAATCCATATATTAGTGAGAGACAAATATCATACAGCTAAACTTCAAAATTTTCATAATATATACAAGAATTGACTTGCCCCTTTCGAAAGAAGACGAACAAAAGTGAGCCTATGAGAAAAATACGAACCAAATGTGTAATCAACCCTTTTATATACTCTATCCATATCTTTTTAAAGGTAGTTAATTTTAGGAAACAATTTTTTTACCTAAATAAGTGTAGCTCTGTTATTTACAACGTAAAGCATGCTCATATCTTTTGAAATTTCATTCACATATCATTGTACGATATAATTGATTATTTAAACCATTAATCAATTGAACCAAAATGTATACACACCATCCATTCTAAGTGTACTCCTACCATCCCCATTAACCTCCATAGGTACTAGTTACAAATTTAAAAAGTGTAACATAGTAAGTTTGAACCACTTATTTGTGTATAGAGCTTAAACGACCTTTAGAAAGATACAAAGAGTTTTTTATTTGATCTGCCCTCCATTATAGGGAAGATGTGTCTCTCAAAAAAAAAAGTTTAGAGAAAAGAGAATAATATTTGACAATGGAAAGAAAAGAGTACTGAAGTGAAATACACCGAAAAGAAACAAATCTTTTTACAGAATTTTATCCAAGGGGTTAATTTGAAAGTGAACGTAAGGCATTTCCACATCTCTTTACTCAACAAAGAATCATGTTCTTTTGCACCTTTATTGGAGATGTGCATTAGTACCGTCACAACAACAGCGCGCGTATCCAACCTTGGAGGAGAACCCAAAAAAATAAAGAAAGACAATCACACGGTCACATGGACAGTTCCCGGCATTAATGCTATCCTATGTAACAATCCTCTACATCCATCCATAAGTCTGGCGTATCCTCAAAACTTAAGGAAAAGACAAGTGCATGATGAAGCGTGGAAGATTGAATATTCTCTTTGTTTTGTATTCTAAACCTATTTTTTCTATTTTTGAACATTTCAAAATATAAATCTAATTACAATCTTAATGTATTTTTTTAACACATCTTTACAATTTTATCCTCATAAATATATTTTCTCACTCTTTTATTAATACACTTTCTACTCATTTTTAAATTTTATTTAATGTATTATTATTATTATTTACTTATCTTGTATACTTAAATTCTGAGGATTATAAAGTGGAAGGGAGAGGTATTTAAATTTTGGCATACCTATGCTGTCACCGACTCGGAACCGGTTGCGCTCCGCCCACTGGTCGTAGAAGGACTTGGCGTTGGACCCGGTTGGCACTTTCCACTCGCCCGTGCCTCCGACCTTGAACAAAACCGCAGACGCAGTGGACACCGACAGTACGAGGCACACGAAAACAATGGCTTGGCGGTGGTGTGCCATTGCGACAAGAGCAAATTATTGTGCAACTATAATTGGTGTGTTTGTGGCCTTGTGTCCGGCTGTGTGTAGCATTCACGTAAGTTTGAGGTTGGCTACTTATAATGTAAAAGAAAAAGGTGATCTTACGGTGCTTCTTTTCTTAAAAGTAGGGTAACGTGACTGCCGGGAGGAAAGTATATGTTTGTGTCCTTTATGTTCTGGACGTGGAATCTTGCATGATGTGCACTTATTTTTTTGCGGTTTGTTGGAAGCTATACTTTGCTTCCTACATGTTGAGGAATTTCACGCTTTGCATACAAGTTTATACTCAGATTCCCGTGCTTCATGTAGAATGGTGACCGCGCTGGCCCAACGGGCCAGACCATGGATTTATAAGTACTATATATTTGAGATTGTAGCAGGTTAACTTAACGGGTCTTCGACATGGTTGGGTTATGTTCTGGCCTAGTTCAGCGTGACCTGATTGAGCCTTCTAAATGTGGATATCAAAAGAGGGGATTCATTTTCTCTTTCTTAGGAAAAAAAAAAAAAAAGACACATGTATGTCTTTCTATTTGAATCGTTGGATCAAAAATTAATCATCCAAATCTAGGTGGAGAAAAATTTACAACTTACGAGATGATGAACCACTTCAATTTTCTTTTATATCAATCTAAACCATTCAAATTTTAATTAAATGATTGAGATTATAAGAAAAATATCATATATTTTTTTTTCTCTAAGACAGAGAATCTCAATCCCAGTAAAGGTTTTGTATGTGCTATTCTATAAACCTGGTCCAATTTTATTGGGCTTGGGTGAGCCATACTTCAGAGTTAGGAAAAGATCGATCATAGTGTTTTAAGCCAGTAAAAAAGTTGGGCTAGGCTCGGACTTCTGTTTATGAGCACACTGGGCCAACCCAACCATTATTTTATTGTTTTTATGCGTCTTCAAATACATATAAAATTAACTTTTAATAATGAAAAATATGTAATTAGACTATTATATTAGGCTTGGGCCAAGCATTACGATTATGTTGGGCCTTGACTCGGGCTTCAGCAATGAGGTTTGCTAGGGGGCCAAAATTATGATGTCTTATAGAAAAAACAGTGTGTCTTTCTTTTTATTTAGATTTTTATATAAAAAATTAATAATCTAGATCAAAGTGGGTAAGAAGTTTTGAATTTTTGTAAGATAATTAATCACCTCAAATTCACTTCTATACCAATTTAGACTATTTGAATTTTAATTGAGTGGTTAGGATTTAAAAAAAATCCTCTAGTTTTTCTTAAATAAAGTGAAGTATCCCAATCCCATTCTAACAGGTTCACTCCCTTGAACACTTTCTCCACCTCCACAAACTGAAATCGTGCACTCACCTTAAGCGTCTTAAGTCATAAGGAAAAGTCAAAAGCTAGGACAAACATCTCATCAAAGATAGCAAAAGAAAAACGAAACACTAATCTCCTCAAATCCTCGTTCACGACTAATGGCCGTCAAAAAAGAGGGCCTCTGGGAAAGTTTCTCCGACAAACTCAGCCGACCACACGCAAATACTCAAATCATGCACATGGCAAATTGGAACTTGGAAACGTATCCTTCCTGGCCATAAAATAGCAACGATCTTTCGGACTTACATTTGACAGCTGCGCATATATGGACAGTCTGATCGGCCATCTGTGTTTTGGATTCCCCAGCTTGGAAAAGTAGGGGATAGTTTTTTTTCTTATTGATGCTTTTTTTTTGTTTTTGAAAATGCAGAAGACTGCATGTTTCATTGAGAGTAGGAGCAGGGTAGAAAATTTACAAAACCTGAGGGAAACCAGGTAGTTAAAGTATTAAAGAACTAATCTCTAACCTAGTGCTCTGATTAGTTAGAACGGTTACATGGTTTATCTCCGAAACAGCGTACTCTTAATGAGTCTAATGCTACCCATGTCCCGCTGCTATCCTTGAAGAGTGGATTGCTCCTCGTTTGCTTCTTGCCATGTTTTCCACACTTCCTTAATGCGATTGATCAGTAAGCTCTGTGTTAAACCTTGCTGCTGGAAGGTTCTCCTATTTCTCCCACCCCATATGCTCCGAATGAGTAGTGTAACTGGGTATCCAGGTTCTTTTTTTTTTGCTTCTTCTCCAGTTGGTGCCGTCTTGCTTGCCACCAGTCTTCCAAGTTACTATCGTCTCGCTGCATACTTAGCTGGCGAAGCACTTGCCATTGGAGCAGTTCGTTGAAGATACCTGCTGTATAGGAGCAATGCTTGAAAAGGTGGTCTGTCAATTCGTACTTGCCATACATAGTCTGCTTATAGGGTCATTCGGCCATCCTCTTCTATCAAGGTTCTCTGCCGTAAGGCTGCTGCCACGTAACACAAGCCAGGTGAAGAATTTGCACTTCAATGGTGCCTTTGATTTCCATACTATTGTATGACCTTTAGTTGGTGCTTCCACTGAACAGATACAAGTAGGCTGATTTGGAGCTATAGGATCTGTTACTTGACCACTTCCAGAGTACCTTGTCATCCTGTGTAGGGTCTAGATGGATTTGTTGTATGGTTCCAGAGGTTCAGGTACTTAACCAGTGCTTGAACGGAGAGTACACATCTAATATCTCCAAACAACATGTTCTAAGCCTTGCCGCTATAAAAAACCGAAACAAAACACTAAAAAGTAAAAACTCATACAAATTGCTTTAACTTGGCCATTATCAGCGGGCTGCTGGCTCATGCCATGTCTGATGACTACTACTTCTTGGACTAATGTTCATCTTGGACTAATGTTCAAACCTATATCATTTGAGAGGGGCACAAGAATTTTACTCTTGGACAATGGTAAGTAGTGAGAATGTTGTGAATCTCCAGGGTTTAAATTGGAATAGTGGAGTATTTAACTATTTATCTCTCTCTTTAGCCGGGAGTAATTCTAAATATCATTTATATTACCCGGTATATAGTGCAGTATGTATCACTTGATATCTTTGTTGTAAAATTTGATATTTGCAAATATGATTTTGTCAAACTCATGTTAAATTTGTCTTATTCAAGTTTTTTAATATTCAAAATAAAATGACTAATACAAATATCATATACTAAACATGTCTATATTTCTTCCAAAATATTTAATAATTTGTACTATTTTGGGTCTTTACAGCTATAAGACATTTAAGTAAAACAATAATAATTTAACAATAAATGTGAAACTAATTTAGATTTTTGAAAACCTAATATGTAAATGTATCGTCCAATATATCATTCGATATTCGAAATTCAATATATATAGAGTAAATCGATACAAGCCCACTACCACTATTTAGAACCTTAGCCACGACAGAAATTGAAATAAACAAACCTCCTGGGAACCAATGAAATGGCGAAGTAGTCATAAGGCCTCACCTACCTCACAAATACCAAATTGGTCTAGTCTTCCCTTGAGTCATCATCGCCACCATCTCCCATGCTATAGACCCTCTCATGCTTTGAGAATTTCTCTGAGCTTTCTTTCGGGTTGGTGGATCTATTAGCACATAGGCATTCATCCATCACCGAATCAGATAGAACATATGCCAAGCTGACACTCATGCACGGACTCTCCAAGCAATATATATTGCATGTTACACCAATGAAAGATGCCTCTCACTAGAACTCTTATGCCTTGAGGAACAAATTGTCCCTGCCTCTTCAAGGTGGAGCCCTTCTATTTACAGTGGGTTGGTTGAGAGAATATAGAGTTGTCTATCCTCAATATAAATTCAAAAACCAAGAGATAAATGTTGGAGGTGAAGAGATAATGTGACCATAATTACTTCATTATTTTATTCAAAATGAAGCATGAAATTAAAGTATTTTTATTATTTAATTTGTGCATAGTTGACTTAACTTAGATTACATGTGACCAGACCTAACCCTGGCCTAGTCTAACACATTATTTAGGTTCCAAAAAAAATCAATTATAGAAATGAGTGTTTACATGAGAAATTTATATATAGTTGCATTTGTCTTGACAAGGAGAACACAATAAAATATCCATTTGTCTCATTTGAACACCAAATAAAAAGTTAAAACTGTTTTTACATTTTATACCTTGTGAGACATTCGTGCAGGATGTAAATCTTTAAACGTACCAACCAAGTCATAATGATACATTATTTAGATTCACCATCTTTAGAGGATGCCAAAAAAATCATGGAACTATTCATTCTATTGAAGGACTCAAAATTTACAATTGATTTACAGCTAGGTCCCTATATTGGTTTGACCAGAGTAGACTTTTTGATTTGTTTTTTGTTCTTCATGTCACAATTTTGTACCCTTTGCATTCATTGTACCATAAGGCTTCTAAAATGATATAAAATGACTTATTCCAACAAAAAAAAAGTTATGACCCTTTTGCAGATAGGTTCCTTGCAGTAAAATTGATGGTCTACTGCTTGAATGCGATTTCTTTAATTTTGATAGTATAGGTCGATTCACGAGGCCATATTGGAGTCATGAGTCACCATATTTAATAACTGACCTAACCATGTGGTGTGATCAAACTAATAAACCAATTTCGAAAGTCGACACACTGAACGGGACAACAAATAATTATGTCACCAAGTGAATTTTATGGGGTAAATCATATATTATTACATCATATTAGCGAATATAACACAACTATATCTTTATTTGCTCCCTCTGTAGGCTCGTGCATAGAAATTTGCATCTTGGTCATTCAATCAAGTGGGGTCCACATGTCATAAGCACATGACAAATTTTTTTTACAAAATTTCGTTGAACAAGATATAACTATGGTTTGGCACCAAAGGTCGTCATAGCTTGGAAGAAGAATGATTTAGGGAGAAGATATATGAAGTGCACTAGGTTTGATAGGAAGAGGTACACGTATCTCCAGTGGATCGACCTAGGGTGGGAATGGAAGGTAAAACGGACGATAAACTTTCTTCTACGCAAAAAGACATAACTTGAGGACGAATTCAAGAAGTTTTAAATGATTTTCCACCAACGAGATAATGTTCCACATATCCTATTGCCGCCCTTGGTACTTACTGCTCTTGTTAGAGAAAAATACTAACTTCACCACAGATAAAGTTTCTACTTTCATTACTCTTTTTATATGTGTTTGTCTTCAACTAAGTATTTTTGCATACAAGACAACTTTGTCTAGAACTATCAATGGCTAGAGCCAGATGAGTTCCATTGCAAATGTGATATTTCTATTAAGAAAAATACATCTTGGACATACAACAATACTGGGAAGCTGTATGTAGAGTGCTATCAGGAAGACGTATGGCAAAATACAATTACATATCATGAGTAGACACCACTTGAGATGAAAGAGAAGGAGACGATCAACCACCTTGTTCACACGATAGATACCTTCAAGTCGGATATAGCAAACAAATAAATTTTTGTTGTTGCCAAAACGACCCCAACTGTTCTTGCCCTTGCCACAACGCTATGTAACATTCCCTATTATGTAATCTTATTATCTGTAACTTCGAATATTTGTACTTTAATCATACTTGTGGGATTTAATTATTTTTATTTTAATTGTACTTCTAAGACTTAATTATCTATAATTTAATCATACTCGTGGAACTTCACTATTTGTGATTCTAACATCTGAAATTTTTTTGTCTTTATTTTACTTCAAAGTAACTAGAGAAAAGGAAACAAAATAGTATAGTCGCAGCTTGCTGACTAAATTGAATTTTTTTCCTATTTTTTGTCGGCTCAGTTGCCAAGTTAAATAAAAATAATTAAGCCCTTCTATTTTGGTAGTTTAATAAAAAAAATTAAGTCACAATTGAACTTGGTGATAAGGCCCAAACAAGATAGAAAATTTGGCAACAGGACTTAATTATTTTTATTTTAATCATACTTCTAAGACTTAATTACCTATAAATTAATCATACTTGTGGGACTTCACTATTTGTGATTCTATTATCTGTAATTTTCTATCATTATTTTACTTCAAAGTAACTAAAGAAAAGGAAAAAAATAGAAGTACAATCGCCATACAGCTTGTTGACTGAGCTTAATATTTCCTATTTTGCTGGAAGTCTAGTTGCCAAGTTGAGTAAAAATAATTAAGGCCTTCTATTTTGACAGTTTTAAAAAATAATTAAATTGCTATTCAACTTGAGGATAGGACCCAAAAAAATATTCGATCCCTATCAACTTAGCGACCGTGTCTATGTCAAACACAACACCTTGTGTGAGAGAATTCTAAACAAACTCTACAACCGACCAACCTCACAACAAATGGTGTTTTAGTGGAAATTTCAAATTATTTTGTGTTAGTAGGTGAGAGTACACGTATCAGCAAATTAAAACGAGTGATTCCCCTTTATATTAGTAGATGATTTTAAATGGATAACTATATTAAAAGAGAATTATTCTTAAAATAAAAGAATAGAATTATCAATATTTATTGTTGGATTAGATCTAAATAATTCTATCATCCACTTAAAGTCATATTTTTCAAAAAAATTTCTTAATTTTTTTATTTTTACTCTTTATCCTTCCACTTTCCAGTGGCATAAATTATTCTTATTTGTCTATATTATTTAAATTTGCTTCAATAATCCAAATTATAGTTCTTATTTTAATATTTTAAGACACATATATAAATGAGTTTTTTTTAAATAACCCACATAAAATAAATAATTACAAAAATAATCCACAGTTCCAAAATTTTTCACAAAAGACCTACCACATCAACTTGTCGAGTCCTGAAAACTCGACAAGCAAGCTGTCACGTGGGAGAGACTTGTCGAGTTCTCAGGGCTCAACAAGCCCCTTGTCGAGTGCTGGGTACTCGATAAGTCTCGCCTCGACCGCGACCACGAGCCTCTAACGACCAGGAGCCGTGACCACTAGCTTGTCGAGTGTTGGACACTCGACAAGTGAGTCAATATAAGCTTGTTCAGTGGCTTTTGAGCAACCAAAGGTTCTAGCTCAGCTGGTTATCACACCCCCTCTCACCTCCTGCGGCCTGGGTTTGAATCCCACGTTCGCGATAATTAAAATCAATTTTTGCCGGCTTGGGCACTCGACAAGTGAGTTAATATAAGTCTGTCCAATGGCTTTTGAGCAACCAAAAACTCTAGTCCAGCTAGTTACCACATCCCCTCTCACCCCCACGACTTAGGTTCAAATCCCATGTTTACCACAATTAAAACCAATTTTTGTCAGTTGGCTCCTGGTCGTTAGAGACTCATAGTCGCGGTCGAGGCGAGACTTGTCGAGTGTCGTTTGACTGATGTGGCAAATCATTTGTGAAAAATTTTAGAACTATAGATTATTTTTGTAATTATTTATTTTATGTGAGTTATTTAAAAAAAAACTTCTATATAAACACCGCAACACACACATCGCGCGTCCCGCCGTGGCCCATACAAGAATAAGGCTGCTCCCAGTTGAGCTAGTGCATGCCAATTTGTAGAGGTCAACCATCAAATTTCACAGGTTGTCTTCTCAGTTTTCTGAAGTCTCGTCCAAAATAGTAAAAATATGAGAATTGTGGATTTACTCTCCAGAACAACCATCTTCTAAGCCTCGCCGTTGACCGTTGTAGCACTGAAACAAAACTCTAAAAACACATGCAAATTGCTTTAACTCGGCCATTGTAGCTGCGGGTGGTTAACTCATGCCATATATGATGGCTACTACTACTATGCCTTTTTCTGAAACGTTCCTGGTACAAAGAAGTGTTCTATGACGGTTAACATTCAAATTTTCATCTAGGACTAATGTTCAGACGAATTCCATTTGACTGGGGCACAAGAATTTTACTCTTGGACGATGGTAAATAGCGAGAATGATGTGACTCAACCAGGTTTAAATTAGAATGGTGGAGTATTTAGAAATTTTTATATAAATAATATTTTAAAAAAAGAAAATTACAAATTTGACTCTTCCAAAAATTTGCAAAAAAAAAAACTCTTTTTAAAAATACGGATGATTCAAGAGACGACATGTGACAATTGGCGTAGCAAAAGGAATTTGCTACACACCCAGTGTGTGACAAAGGACAACTACTGCTATGCCGCACACATAGTGTGCAGTAGAGCTTCAACCGCTCTCCAGATGTGCGGCAAAGAGGGTTCCTTAGTAGCAAACAACAAAATGATGGTTTTGATTGATGTGACATGTTTGCATAAGTTTTATGTGTATGCCAAGAGGTAAATTTATATGTATAGAGAGTCATCATTACAGTCACACTTTCGACGCAGCGCAACCAATATGTATAGTGAAGTGGAATGGCATGGCTTTAGATATTAACATACTGCAATAAATATGACAAAAATCTACATAAAATCTGACATAAAGTTTCTTTTTCATCTTTTTGACAAGAAATCTTGCAAGAATTCATCTCTGCCACACTTTTAATGTGTAATAGAGAGGAGTCAAAAATTCTATTGCCGATGAGACAACTCTGTCGCTGATTAGATTGTCCTCCGCAGCACTTATTCTTCTCCGCCACACATAAAGAAGGCGGCAGCTACTGCATATAATGCTGTTGACCCTCTGCCGCCCCAATTATTGTCACGTGTCGCCTTGGATTCACCCACGGTTATTTTTGTAAATTTTTGAAATATTGTGTCACATTTACAATTTTTTTAAGAGTTATTTACATAAAAAAAATTCGTAGTATTTAACTATTAATCTCTCTCTTTTGTCGGGACATAGACTGAAATAAACAACTTGTAGGGAACCAATGAAATGGCTACGTAGTCGTCAGGCCTCACCTTCCTCGCCCCAATTCCTAGTATCCAGTCTTCGTCGTCGCCACCATCTCCCACGTTTATAGATCTCCATTTCTTGCTCTTTCCTCTCCTTTATTCCTAGCTAAAGCAGTACCATTCTACTCTCTGAGCTCAGAGACCTGCTTCGATTTGTCCATTTCTTCTTGGTTCTCCTAAAATCCCATACCAATTTGTCTTTGGGTACCCCAAAATCTCCACGCAGATGCGTCCACCAATTGCTGGTTGTCGGATTCCTTTGTTCTTCAGATTTTCTGGCCATCAAATTGACAAATCCGCCTCCTTGTAATCTCTCACGCATGTTTGCAACAGTTTGATCAGCTGTAGTTAGTCTTTTGACATTACCATAGCAGCTTTCTTGGTGAAAGTTTAAGGCTTTTGTTCGCGGAGATGGAGTTCGTGGCGTCCATCGTGGACACCGTGTTCCGCCCGCTGAAGGACTACTTCGCGCGGACGTTCGGCTACGTCATGTCCTGCAGCGAATACATCGAGGCGCTGAGCCAAGAGATGAACGAGCTCAAGAGCAAGCGCGACGACGTGAAGCGGATGGTGGATGCCGCGGAGAGGCAGGGCATGGAGGCCACCAGCCAGGTCAAGTGGTGGCTCGAGTGCGTCGCGGCGCTCGAGGCGGTGGCTGATCATATCGTCGCGGTGCACCAGGCGCGCCTGCAGCTGCCGCAGGACCAGGCGCCCGGCATGGTGGCCACGTACCAGCTTAGCAAGAAGGCCGACGAGACGATGTCGGAGGCCGCCGGCCTCAAGGAGAAGGGCGCGTTCGACAAGATCGCCGATGAGCTGGTTCAGGTTCGCTTCGAGGAGATGCCGAGCGTGCCCGTCGTCGGCATGGACGCGCTGCTGGAGAAGCTCCAAGCGTGCGCCCGGGACGGCGACGTGGGCGTCGTCGGCATCTACGGCATGGCAGGGGTCGGCAAGACCGCGCTGATGAACAAGTTCAACAACGAGTTCCTCATCGATGCGCAGGACTTTAATGTCGCCATTTACATCGAAGTCGGAAAGGAGTTCGACCTTGTCCACATACAGAAGGTCATAGGCGACCGGCTCGGAGTGTCGTGGGAGAAGAGGACGCCCAATGAGCGCGCGGTGGTGCTCTACAAGGTGCTCGCTAAGATGAACTTTGTGCTCCTGCTGGACGATCTGTGGGAGCCGCTCAATTTCCGGATGCTTGGCGTCCCGGTGCCGAAGCAGAACTCCAAGAGCAAGATCATCCTGACGACTAGGATCGAGGACGTGTGCGACCGCATGGACGTGCGCCGCAAGCTCAAGATGGAATGCCTGCCATGGGAGCCCGCTTGGGAGCTGTTCCGTGAGAAGGTTGGTGAGCACCTGATGCATTCGGACCCGGAGATTCAGCAACATGCCAAGGCAGTTGCCATGAAGTGTGGTGGGCTGCCCCTCGCGCTTATCACTGTCGGTCGGGCGATGGCCAGTAAGCGCACTGCAAAAGAGTGGAAGCATGCCATCACTGTCCTAAAGATTGCCCCTTGGCAGCTTCTTGGCATGGAAATGGACGTTCTTGTTCCTCTCAAGGACAGTTATGACAGCTTGCCTAATGACAAGCTAAGGCTCTGCTTGCTGTACTGCTCACTCTTCCCTGAAGAGTTCTCCATTTATAAGGAGTGGATCATAGGCTACTGCATTGGTGAAGGCTTCATAGATGATTTGTACACTGAGATGGATGAGATATATAACAAGGGGCATGACCTGCTTGGTGATCTCAAGATCGCCTCTTTGCTGGAGAGAGGTGATGGTGAGGATCATATCATTATGCACCCTATGGTCCGTGCCATGGCTCTGTGGATCGCGTCAGAGTATGGCACCAAAGAGACCAAATGGCTTGTCCGTGCAGGGGCTGGGCTGAAGGAGGCACCGGGTGCAGAGAAGTGGAGTGATGCTGAGCGGATTTCCTTCATGCAGAACAACATTCTTGAGCTATATGAGAGGCCTAATTGCCCTTTGCTGAAGACGCTGATGCTGCAAAGCAACCCTGCATTGGAAAAAATATGTGATGGCTTCTTCCAATTCATGCCATCTCTTAGAGTGCTAGATCTGTCGCATACTTCTATCAGTGAATTGCCTTCCGGGATCAGCGCATTGGTTGGCTTGCAGTATCTTGATCTGTACAACACCAATATCCGGTCACTGCCTAGAGAGCTTGGAGCTCTGGCGACTCTGCGGTTCCTGCTTCTCTCACGTATGCCGTTGGAAATGATCCCAGTTGGTGTTATCTGTAGCCTTACAATGCTTCAAGTCTTGTATATGGATTTCAGTTATGGAGACTGGAGGGTTGGTGCAAGCGGCAATGGTGTTGATTTCCAGGAGCTTGAGAACCTGCGAAGGCTCAAGGCGCTTGACATCACAATACAATCACTTGAAGCCCTGGAGAGGTTGTCGCGTTCATATCGCCTCGCTGGTTCCACTAGAAATCTTCTGATAAAGGCATGTGCCAGCCTGACAAAGATAGAGCTCCCGTCAAGCAGCCTCTGGAAGAACATGACCTGCCTGAACAGAGTGTGGATCGCAGGCTGCAGCAACTTGGTGGAGGTGATCATCAACGGGAGCAAAGAAACCGATCACAGCAATGCCCTTCCCAATGTCATCCTGCACGGTCGGGGTGTAATTGTCGATGATCAGCAGCCCGTCCTTCCAAGCCTGCAAAACGTGATCCTTCAGGGTCTTCAGAAGGCGAAGATCATTTACAGAGGTGGATGTGTTCAGCATCTTGCCACGTTGTTCATTTGGTATTGCCCCGGGCTGGAGGAGCTGATTACCCTCGGCGACGAAGAACAAGAAAGATCGGCAAACGACAGTGAACAAAGTTCAGAAAGATTTAAGGTTATTACACCCTTTCCTAATCTCAAGGAATTGTATCTTCATGGCCTGGCAAGGTTCAGGACTCTGAGCAGCAGTAGATGCTTGTTGCGGTTCCCGTCACTGGAGAGCCTCAAGGTTGTCGAGTGCCCTAGTCTGAAGAGGCTGAAGCTTACTGCAGCCGAGCTGAATGGGATACATTGCACAAGTGAATGGTGGGACGGGCTGGAGTGGGACGATGAGGAAGTTAAAGCTTCTTTCCAGCCACTCTTCCGTCCTCTTCGCTGAATCTAATTTTGGTTGACAAGACTCTTTTCATCCTTGAGATTTTTGTGCCGTGTTTGCTCCTCTGCATAGTTGCGTGTCTCAGTTGTATGATCGTTGTGTGATTCGGTAGGCTGTGACGCTGTGTTATCGCTCCTGTCTGTACAGATCAAGCGACGCCTTTCTTTTTTATGCAGCCAGCATTTTACACGTATGCTTTGACAGCAGGAAATTTGCAATATATATATATATATATATTTGTTTTTGAAAGAACGGAATTTGCAATACAGCTATTCTAGCTTATTAAATTCTTACAAAATCTAGTTGCTAGACGCAGATGAAGAATAATAGGTGCAAATTAAAGATAGGATTGGTGTTATTAGTAAAAGGCCTGGCTCGAAACCCAGGCCCAGCGGTTGATTTGAGTTTAACTAATTTGGTATTGGGCTTGATATGGGCTCCGCATTTGTCCGTGTTTAATACCATAAGCATTGAGAACAAGGCATTCGAGAAACACTAGCATTTTATTTGTCATCCACGTTCAACAATGCTGTTGCAACCCCCGTTATTGCATAATTCCCAAAAGTAATTGTTCACATCCACCTTTGTAGATGACCTCGGAATTGAAATTGATTTGTCTAATTTCAATTGGAATTGGAATTAATTGGAATTGGACTAATTCCATATCTTATTTGGATGTCCAACATATGAAATTATAAGATTCCATGTTATTCTAATAGTTAAATATCAAGCTTTAAATTCAAATCCAATATTTACCATCACAATCAAATTAAAATTTAAGATTAAATTCAAAATTCAAAATTTTAATTACATAAAAAATTCAACTTCAAATTTAAATTGAGATTTCAAATTAAAATTTGACTTTATATATTTCATTTAAATTAAAAAATTAAAATTTTCAAGTTTTACTTTATGTAAAATTCAAATCCAAAATTGAAATTTGAATCTTAAATTCTAATTTTCACATTTTAAATCATAAAATTTAAATTTTAAATCTGAAATCTGAATTTTAAATTTGAATTTAGATTTGAAAATTGAAATTTATAATTTAAAGCATGATGTGAAATATGAAATTTAAAATTTGAAATTCAAAGTCTGAAATTTCAAATCTCAAATCTGAAACTTGGAATATGAAATATGGATTTCAAAATTTAAAATTTAAAATCTAAATCCGAATTTGAAAATTTAAAATTAGATCCAGATTTCGAATTTAAAAATGAAATTTAATTTGGAATTAAAATTTAAATTGAAATTCAAATTTGAAATATGACTTTGAATTTCATATCTAAATTCAAATTTTAAATTCAAATCCGAACCTTAGCTTTGAAATATAATAGTGGAATGTTAGAAAATCGAATCAAGGGGTAAGGATAGGAATTCATCCAACTCTATTGTAGTTATAATTGAATTTTATGAAATTGAATAATAATTGAATTTTATGAAATTGAGTATAAAATTATAATTTAAATTCTTAGTGTGCATCTAAACAGAACAATTTGATGTCCAATCCGGAATTATAATTTTAATTCTTGAATTGCAAGCCCAATTTCAAGAATCAAACAGGGTCTTAAAGACATGCTCTAATACTCTTCCAAAAAATGAGTTACACAAGTTTTAAAATAAATTAAGAGTTTGATTTATAACTATCAATATCCACTGTACCACTACTAAAATTTAATTTTTGAAATGTATAAAATGACGTCTCTGACTTTTATTTAGGATTTAAGATTTTATAGCTGCGAGGATAAGATGTTATAAGTGCGCATATTAGAGCCCCTCGTTGTAGGCGACACCGGTGCCCTTGAGCCAGTTCCCTCCCTGGATGAACTGTCCCACGGTGAACTGCATGGCCACGCTCTGGTCGGTGATGACATGGTACCCCGGCCACCTGACGCGGCCGCCGGTGCCAGCTCCCGGCCCATTGTTCTGGTACTCGCCGTAGAACAAAGTCTTGAGCGCGAAGTCCCCGTTCCACTCGAGCCACCCTTTTGGGTCGATGTGGCTGTCCAGGAAGGACTGCATGTACACCGTCCGCGAGTACAACTTCCAAGGCCGGCCCAGGAATGTCGGGAACGTCCCCGTCACAGGTGCAAGGTCGGACGCCGGCACGACGCGGCAGGTCTGGATGGAAGTGCCCGTGTTCTGGTTCGGGTCGTCCCGCCCCTGCGCGGTCACGGCGATCTTCTGGCTCTGCATGGGCCGGCGCGCGGTGAGCACGCAGTTCTGGAGAACAACCGCGGCGTTGCCGAATATGAAGTCAACGGTGCCCGAGATGAAGCAGTCGCGGTAGAACTGCCGGAGGGTGTGCGCGTAGAGGGTGTCCTGGTAGCCGTCGACGCGGCACCGGTTGATGACGGCGCGGTCGGCGCTGACGCGCATGGCCACCGCCTGTTGCTTCTCGGGCCCGGCCGTGTTCTCGATCCTGAGGTCCTGCAGGATGATTCCGTCGCCGGCAACAGCTGCAGGAGGGGTGTCAGAATTCTTGTATTCGTTGCTCGTGTTGAGAAAATTAATGGTGATTAGTACGCTTTCTGGCGAATTACTCAGAAACATTTCCTACCACGTCTTGGCTCGCAGAGTGCGACTTGTTTGCCACATTATTTTGTGTGTTTCATCGTTCACCACGTGCGCTATCTACGTCAATTATACGTACCCCCGAAGGGCCTTATCTTAAGTTCTTAACTTTACACACAGTCAGGTTTTAACCCAGTACTATTTGGCAGCCACCAAAATCTAGAGGAGCAAATTGAAGCATTGGATAAGCGGAAAGCGATCTCGACAAATATACTGCCTCCTTCAACGGAGTAATAATTAGGCACAAAAAAAAAAAGAAAAGAAAGAAAGCTTTCTATTCAGAGTGATGGTAGAAACATGTTGAAACTATTTGATTTAGGATAATAGATGATATAGATTGGTCACATCTACTTTAAAAAAATTTCAAAATACAACAACTAATCTAAATTATTTATTTTTGACCGAATACTTCAAACTAAACTTTTATACATCCTTCACGAGGAACTTCTTACCGAAGACTTGTACCTAACGTTGGCCACTACTGGGGAAGTGAATAAATCGTGGAACTCTCTTTCAACACGAATTGATGTCGTGTCGCTATGTCCTATCCTTTAATTGTTTATGCTTATCTCCCGACCAAACCCAACCACTACGATAAAGAAATGAAAGGTACAAGAGCATGTGCACTAAGTACTATGCCTCGAAATCACTCCTACTAAGAGTTCTTCAAAATCATTCTAAAAAAAAAATCTTCAAAATCAAACATATGCGGTAAATTCACATCCATCCAAACCACATGAAGCCTCCACAACGAAAAATTTCCACACGCACTTGTGCAAACTATTTCGTACTACACCCTGTATATAGGACAACTAAATGCCAGTGACAAGTAAAATTTAAAGAACCTCTTGACCAACTTTTTATTCAAGAACGTAAAATAGTGAATGTTCTTAATAATCTTTGGTGCACTTCTGGTAATTAAGATATGTCAAATTTTGCTCATTTGAGTGGCAATGTGCTAGATTTGCGTGACTGCCTCTAGTAATAAAGAACAGAGAGTTTTTTTTTCTACAAATAATCTAATTAAAAAAAGAATTTCAAAATTAACCCAAAACTTTTTAAAATATCAAAAATGACCTTCATCGCAGACTAAGTTCGTGATTGATTAGGTGGCACTATCTAGGAGCTCGTGAGCCGACGAGCAGCCAGTCTTCTCCCCTTTCATTGCCTCTCCACCGCACCACGCCGTGCCATGCCACTGCTGCTTCTTGTGCGCCAACGCCGTCGCACACTGCACCACACCGTTAATTTTGTTGCCGCTCTCCTCAGGCGCCACCTCCCTCGCCAGATCTGCACGCCTCGCCAGACCCGTCACCACATGCCGCTTCTCTCAACCTCGCCGTTGCTTGCCACCACCAAACCCTAACACCACCATCTCCGAAACCATTGACATGATCCACTCGACACTCCGACGACCATTTGACATTCCGACGATCTCTCTTGCGACAACCACGTCACGATGACCACACCAACCCGCGACGACCATGTGAGCTACTCCTAGGCCATGCCACCTAATTAGTCGCTAACTGGGTCCACGACTGCAATTCAGTTGTGAACGGGAGTTCACGACTAAAGGCCATTTCTGATATTTTAAAAAGTTTTAAGTTAATTTTAAATTTTTTTTTAATGGACTATTTATAAAAAAAAAAAATTCAAGAACAAAGGCACTAGCTAGGCACCCACTTACACGGACAATTTGGTGTTGTGAATGACCAGGTTAGTCCAGTTTGTTTCTTAAAAAGAAAGATATATACAAGGCACTGCCCGCATAAATCATGGTTTGTAATTTGTTCATCACATCTCACATGCATCAACCTCATTGTTCATTTGTTCGTTTTTTGGGGGGTGGTGGTGGGGGCGGGGGCGGGGGCAGTTCGTAGTAGGTGCTAACTGTTTACTTACCATCTTGCACCGGGATGCTTAATCTAAACGCTAATTAAAGCTATCTGGGTAGAGCAATTAATGTGTACTATTGACCTAAGCGCGGCCTGTAATTGGATGTCCTCTTCAAAAAATTTAGGGGGAATCGAAGACATCGCCGTGCTAAATCTTTAAATTACACAAATGCCCATCTCAAGTTTGACAAATGCCTATCTAATTTGACCTTAGGAAAATTCATACTCTTGTTGCATCTCTAATGAGATAATAAATGTGTTTTTGATTGTAGATCAAAAATAAACTCATGATTTGTTTTCTTTTGTTGAGAATGTTCCTAAATTGCCCTTTGCTACTATCTTAATTAGGCCAGCTACGGCAAACAATTCAGAAAAAAAAATAGTGAGTGAAGAGGATTCATGCCCGTACCCTATTCCATTACTTGACGGAAGTTTTTCCTGCACTAGTAGGCATTAGTGTAGTTCATGCGTGCAGCATCGAAGGTTTGGCAAGCTATTGTGTATTATCAAAGAGCTCCATGGGAAAGAGTCATATGTTATACAGAACTTGCCATAAAGGCAAATAAACTCAAGAAGTGCAAAAAAGTGATAGCACATCTTGAGTCCACAGAAGTAGCTTTAGGGTCCAATCATGGAGCTTCTACTCCTGTTTTGATCCTAGCAAAGGTCAGTTTGTATCTTATCCACCTTAAACTAACGGTTACATATGGGCATTGGCATGGGCATGTGCATGATTAAGGCTTTGAGACTTTTATATGGGTAAGTTTAGGATAGAAATTTATATGATTTAGAGACTTTAGATGAGCATATTTTCGGTTCCCAAAAAATTATTTCGTTAAATATCCTGCTTCCTAGCAGATGCATGGTCGCTCACAAGTATCAAGTTTAACAATAAGCAAAAGAAATTAGTGTCCATACTAGAGCCATCTGGTACTTTCAAAATAGATATACAGGAGACAAAAAAAATTAACGGAGCATATATAGGAAAGATGCGATTTATGCAATCTCTTTCATATAGAAATTTTTGCGAATCTACAAAAGTAGAGAGAGACAGAGATAGAGATCAGCATGGTTCACCGAGAGTGGACGAGTTGAAAGTGGTGGCGCCGTCGACAACGTTGTGGCTGCCGGTGATCACCGTCGCGTCCATACCGTCGCCGACGATCATCAGCTCGCGCTTTTTCTTTCCCACCTCGAGGTACTCCTTGTACACTCCCTTCTTGACGTATATTACGTACCGGCTCTTGCCGCTGTTCGGGGCCGCGTCCAACGCCTCCTTCACCGTCTTGTAGTTGCCGCTCCCGTCCTTGGCCACCACCACGTCCGCCTTAACACTGTCCGCTTCTAGAAGCATCCGATCACGTGCCGACACCCACGACGGGAACCTGTCGACGACCTCCGCGAGCACGTCGCGAGGGTCGTTGGAGGTCGCGGCGGGGCCCATAGAGTTGAGCACAGCGAGCGACGCGCTCGCTAGGGACTTCAGGGGTTCAAGGTGCGCTCCCACGGCATCGCGCAACGGCCCGTCCAGGCCATCCAGGCAGGTCACATGGTTGGTGAGCACCGCGCTGAGCCACGTGCGCGCATCGTCGGGCACCACGGCACCCGCCGTGGCTGCGAGCCGGTCGCGGGCAAGGTCCATCAGCTGGACGCAGTCCGCGAGCGCCGAGCGGTGGAGCTGGTGTTCGGCGCGCCGGTGCATGTCAGCGACGGCAGCGGCGGCTGCGTCATGTTGGTTAAGGGACCTGGCGATAACGGCGCGGAGTACTTGTGCCGGGCGGCTCCTCTGAACATTTTCCGACGCTAAGACGGCATCGGCCACGATGGCATGGCATGAGGTCGGGTCCGGAGAGTTGGTGCAGAGGTCGGAAGCGGTGGGGTTGACGAAGAGGAAGGCGGCGATGCAAAGCACAGTGGCTAGGAACAGTGTGACTAACAGAGCTTTGCATAAGCAGGTCTTTTGGGAGGGTGAAGAGAGAAGAGGCTCATTTCTTGGATGCATAGTGGTCTGTGTCTTCGTAGCCGACGACTAGTGAGCTTGTGAGAGAGTGCCTGATGACTCGGCGAGGTTCTATTGTACCAGGGGAAGATATTAGTAGGAGTAGGACTATATCATATCTTGCCCGCCTACAAGCGTGCAACAGTACTGGTTTGATGCGTCAATTACCACTTCTTTTTGTTGAAAACTAGACTAACAAGCACAGTCCACAAGTTGAACTTCTGTTTATACTAGTTTAAGGCCATGTTAGGGGTTTAATTTGAATTTATCTGTTTTAAACTTAAATTTCTTCAAATATTCGGTTTCCACACTAACTTATGATCTAAATCTAAACTGTCCATCCACTACTTCTTAGAACAATCAACTAATAGTTGTTTATCAAAAAAAATTCAGCACTTCCAAACAGGTTATAAGTTTAATGGACAGTAGCCAGCGTGGCTATATTTTCATCACATCTAGCTGGTTAGAACCTGCACACTGTTCTCAGCCAGTTGGGCGAGTTCAACTTCCAGTTATGGGCCTTCACAATAGCCACAGCCCATCATGTTCGTTGGTTCGTGGCTTCATGCAGTATTACGGAGTAGCAGACAAGGTGTATTTGAGATCAGATGAGCTTTTGGTTTGTAGGATATGAGAGGTAGGATTAAGAATAGAAAGCAGGGATGATCTATTTAATGCTTATTTTGTGGATATATACATAAAAGAGAAAATGAGAATGAGCATAAATGACCTCATATGAAGATATAGAAGATGGGAATGAGCATTGAGATGAGTATTTGAGATATTATATATTTGATTGTGGGGGACGAAAATAAAGAAAGGAGAGAATGGGAATTTGAGGGCTTCATTTCTTCGTCATCCATTATCTTGTGGGATCATAGTATTTAATGCGTGAGAGTAAGAATTTAAATTTTTGTGTAATTCCTATTATTCCCAAACATTGGAATAAGATATTAATTTAAATTCTCATTTCTCTTCTTAAGTAACAATTCACATCTTACAATTTCTCTTCCCACTCTCCTCACAAACAAACAACCCCTTCAAATTAAATCTCTTTTTAATTCTAGAATATTTTGACCAAGTAAATATTCTATACATCAATCTCATCTTATAATCCTATTCTACATCAAACAAAGTCATAGTTTTAAAAAATAAATCTCAATCTCAATCTCACCTCATAAATCTCATCTCTCAACTCCCGTGCTCATTTCTAATTACAATTAAACAGCCACGTAGTGTTAAAAAAAAAAAACCATTGCAGATGATGTTTTTGGGTTAGTTTTCATTCAGTGACCAGTAATGATTTCCGATCATTTACCGGAGGGTACTATAAAATTTTTGAATGGATGCACTTGTTCAAATTTTAAGTTACAAATTCGAATTGATCGATTACCATTAACTGGACAATTCGGAATGGAACCGGATCAGAAAATGCATTTCAAACTATTTGATCTGAATTTGACAGGACAATTCAGACTTGATCGATTACTGGGCGGTAACCAGACAAAGAACTACGGGAGAAAAAGATAAATTTTCAATTAAAAAATTCAAAATTAAATTTGAATTTAAACTAGTCTAGGCCGCGAAATCCGGTTACCGTAGCTAACCGGGTTTATCTTTTAGCATCCACCCAGGATGAATCAAATTGACCCAATACAACCATTACTCAACTTTTATTTAGGGTGCCGCCGAACCTAAGATACACAATAATAGAGAGAATGATAAACAACATAAAAAAAAAAAAAGCAAGTACGCCATTCAGATCAATCGGCTTGTGTCCATAAAGCATCAAAGCATCCAAGAATCCATTTCCTTTTGGCAACAACACGCTACCCAGTTACCCGTAGTTGAGCCGGAATATATCATTCTGCACGAAGAAGCTTCCCTGCTCGTTGGGCACCAGCTGAAACATCTGTGCCAAAAATACCAGCTAAAAATTTAACTCAAACAGCTTCCGAACTAAACGAATCAATAATAAAAGCATCAAGCTGATCATTGATGATGGATTCCAATATCTCCCACAGACCTGGCTGAACTTGAGGTGGTGCTCCTCGCCGGCGAGCTGGAGGCTGCCGCTGACAAACACGAGGATGCCGCCGGCGAAGGACGGCGTCGGCTGGCAGTCCACCGTGCAGACGGCGTGCCGGCATTGCTCGAACGGCAGCTGCGCGAGCTTCCGTCCGATCTCCTCCGCGCCGACGACCATGTGCCCCTCGAAGGAGAGCATGGAGGTGTGGCTGTACAGCACGGCGAGCCCGGCGCGGTTGGTGTCGAACAGGTGGTAGTAGTAGTCCACGAAGGCCCTGGCCACCATCTCATGCTGGTCCCCTCCTCCATTGCCGTCCTTCCCTTGTCCGTCCATTGGTCGGCTACCTATAAGCTCACTCCGAGCACTAGTTCTAAAATCTAAACGGTGTTAAGTGTAACAGGGTAAGAACACTTGGCAGAGTTATTTGTAGCCACGGCGTTGCACATTCTTGTATGGGATAAGCAGTTGTTTAGATAAAATAACAGCTTTTTAGCGCTTTTTTTTTTTTTTTTTTTGCATTGGCGTAGGTCGCACGCCCCCGAAAGGGGCAATACGCAACTTAAGTACAGAGCGGGTGAGGAAAGGGAAAAAAGAGGAGATATCATGCAGCAAAGGAGAAAGCATAAAAAAAAGGAGAGAAAAAAAGAAACCGCAAATGGGATCTTCCTTTTATGACTGAAATTTGTGGAGCGTATATTTTCAGTTTTTCTTTGGTCGCGTGAAATGAATAAAGATTAAGATAATTGTAAAAATGGTATATTGTTTTATGATTGGGCAGGACAACATTGTCCATTGTGACAATGGTGTAAATTAGTTCATTATTTTATAATTTATATTAAGATGAAAGTATGAGTTGTTATGAGACTGTGAACCGACAAGTATATAGAAACAAAGAAGAGGAAGGAGTTATGATGCTAGAGATGTGGGTGCCAGTGCCTTAGCAGGCGAAGTCAATAGCCACAAGGAGGATGGCACAGAGCAAGGGTGGATGGGGGTGATTTTCTTATTTTTGGATTTTCTTAGTAGAATCTAGAGAATTATAATTTCAACTCAGAACTTCATATATATATATATATATATATATATATATATATATTAACTTTTCTAATAATATATATATATATATATATATTAACTTTTCTAATCTTGTTATGTCTGTCTTGCATATGAGACAACCTACAATTCATCCTCTCCTCAAACTTTGAACTTTTGTTTGTGGATAACTCGAGGTTTCTGGAACGTTACCGATTGCAAGAAAAGTACAGATCCCTTCTAACTTAACTGCCTTCGGAAGATGCACGCAAGAATCCGAAGCTCGAGAATGAGAGCTCTCCAAAGATCTGGATGAAACTCATTTATCTATGCAAACATTAAAGAATCGAAAAGAAAATTATGAGATAAATTCAAGATTGATTCAATATATATACCACCTTTTATGTACAACAACTTCATTTTTTTTAATAATTTTTGTGATGTTCACAAGATAATATCAGGAAACTATATATATATATATATATATATATATATATATATATATATATATCCACTTATATGACGTATAGTAGATATGATAAAGATGAGATTCGGGAATCTCTGAGTTTTCAGAAAATCTGAGAAAATTACAGGGTGTGGAGGGTGTAATATAATAAAGAATTATGAATTTTTGTGACTAAACATAATTATACGTAAGAGCAACAAAAAGGAGAAAGTTAAACTATATATATATATAAACACTATTCTACAACACCCTTAGAATAACTATTTTACAACCGTTGGATAGAGATAAGGTTATCCTCTGTTTAAAAGAATTTAACGTTGTTTTAATCCATAACGGCAGTTTGTTTTTGAAATATTTTATTGTTATTGATGGATATCCATGCCAACAGTCTCTTCATTTTCTCCATTACGCTCCCACGTCTTGTCCCGCGCTGCCGCTCACGATCCCTTCCAATCCATCGCGCATCGCACCCGGGTTCTCGCCAACGCTGCATCTTCTCGCCGGCGCTCTGGCACTGCCAATCCGTACGCCTGCATGATCACTTCTTGATCATAGTTAATTATATTCGCCAACAATATATTCTCAGATTGCCGCTCCGTCGTATTTGCTTCAATTGGTTGCCGGATTCTGATTGTTATTTTGAAATAGGTAAGAACATTTGACATGAACTTTACAATTTTGATAGGAATTTTTTAAGTTTCGAGCCTTCTTCACTTCCCTTTGTTTATGCCCCAATGTCTTCTCACAATTTCACGTATAGATATATTCAACTACAAACAATTTACTGGTCGATGTTACTATATTAGATGTTGTAATTTACCGTCATATATATGGCAATTTACTGGCTGTGGTATGTATAGGTCCATCAATAGATACATGTAAATTGATAAATTCAGGGTGTAATCTATAGTATCAGTATAGTGGTGATGATCTATTTTTTAATATGGTGGTACAATAAATATTTATTTACGATGTGCACATAATGACAGTGTTATGGATTATAATTTGATCATGATGACGAGCACATACGGTCTAAATATAAATATACTTGGGACAGTATGCATTCAAAATATTTTCTGGTCTATAGATTTACAGATCGATCAGTAAATTGTTACTTTTACAACAGTAAATTTCTATTGTTAGAACAGGAAATTGCTAGTTGAGTACATCAATTTATGTATTGTTGGTACAGTGAACATTATTTAGTATGCTAATAAATTTACTATATAAACAATCACAATTTATTGTCTGATCAAATATAATTTACGGACCTACCAGCAAATTGATCGTGGTCGCATATTTTGAAGATATATCGACCAGTAAATTTACTGCATTCAAAACATTGTCCGGTCTATATAGATTTACTGAGCAGTCAGTAAATTTCTATTGTTAAAACCGTAAATTGATTGGTAAGAACATTAACTTATATATGTTTGGTATAGTGAACATTATTTAGTATATATAATAAAATAACAGTGCCACGAATTACAATTTGACCACGACTACGACTACATATGGTTTAAATGTAAACAATATTCTGACAGTACGTATTCAAAATATTGTCTGGTCTATAGATTTACTGATCGGTCAGTAAATTGTTATTGCTATGACAGTAAATTTTTATTGTTAGAATAGTAAATTTCCAAGGAGAACATCAACTTATGTATTGTTGGTACAGTGAATATTGTTTAGTATGTCTAATAAAATGACAATGCTACGAATCATAACTTAACCACGACGATACTAAAACATTTAGTAATGTCTGGTCTAAATATAAACAAACTTTTACCAATTGTTATAGTACTAGAAGCAATAGTAAATTGTCGTTGTTGATAAAATACTAAAAAGATACTAGAACATTTAGTAAAAAGTGTTATCATTCTAGTAAATTGACATTTAAATGATAAATTGATATTAGTTTGAAAGTAATTAACAAGACATGATGTCATTACAAATGTTTTCAAGAAGTACGATTCCCAGTGCACAATCTTGAATTGTGACTATATCATCCACATTTACCGTACATTCTTTGTTTTTTATTTGATGCTACAAGTTCTATTGGGGCCTTGTATCTTTGTAGTCTTTTCCTTCTTTTGTTTGAAGATAATGACAGCTTTTTATAAGTAATATCATTGTCGCATTCATCATATACAGCATCATCTTCATCGTCTTGGACTTCTTGTAGCTATGACCCCAAGTTTTGCAATGTTTCCACAGGATTATTATTGTTGAGCAATGCTTTCCCGGTTTTGTGCAATAATATTCACGGGTGGTATTAATGGAATTTTTTTTGCCCTTTCGAATACCAAAATTAGCGTAATCAAGTATCTTGTAGTGATTGTATGCTTCTTCTTCAGTTTGAAAAGTAATTCCCACAACTGGTATAATATCTTCAGGAATATCTAGTAGCTGTAGTAAGACAATAAAATAACTTTAATATGAGCAGTGCGAATCATGGACAGTAAATCCACAGCACACGACCAGTAAATTTTTCATTAATGTGTATAAACAAACAAATGTGCGTAATTCGACCAATAAATCTATAGCATACGATCTAAAATTGTTAGTACAAAGACAACAAATTTATCAATACGACATAAATCGAGGTTTCTTATCAATCAAGCGTCGGTTCGACCAATAAATTTAACATTTAGAGTCGGTTCGACCAGTAAATTTATTATCAAGCTCGATTCGACCAGTATAATATGAGTAGTGCTAATCAAAGGCAGTAAATTTACATCATACGACCAGTAAATTTTTCATTAATGTGCATATACAGAGAGATCGTGAACAATTCGACCAATAAATGTATTGAATAAGACCAGTAAATATATTGAATACGACTAGTAAATTCACTGTGTAATAATCGTATGGTAAATTTACTGTTTTTATTCTATGAATTTACTGGTTGTGTACTAACATTAATACATATAAATAATGTTTATGAAAAATTTACAACATACAACCAGTAAATTTTTCATTAATGTGTATAAACAGAGAGATCGTGGATAATTCGACCAGTAAATCTATTGAATACAACCAGTAAATGATTTAATAGTAAATATATTGTGGATAATACGACCAGTAAATTTTTCATTCATGTGTATAAACAGATTTATTAGTCGTATGACATATCGACCAGTAAATTTTTAGCTTACGATCAGTAAATTTACTGATGATCGTGGACAACACGACCAGTAAATTGATTATTCAAAGACAATGAATTTTTTATTCATATGTATAAAAAGATTTACTACCAGGGACATATCGACCAGTAAATCTTTAGCTAATAATCAGTAAAAATGTTTAGACAAAGAGAGTAAATTAACTGATGATCGTGGACAACACGACCAGTAAATTCATATTGACCAGTGCAGGTGCACATCATACGACTAGTAATAAGGTAGTAAAATTACTTTAATATGAGCAGTGTTGATCAAAGATAGTTCGACCAGTAAATAGAGAAATCGTAGACAATTTGACTAGTAAATCTATTGAATACGACCAGTAAAACGTTAGTATAAATACTGTAAATTGATCAATAGTACTAGTAAACTGAGGTATCGTATCAATCAAGCGTAAATTATTGTATATTTCGACTTCAGATTGACCAGTGAATTTATAATATAAAGGCAACAAATTTATCATTAATATGTATAAAAAGAGAGATCGTGGACGATACGATCAGTAAATTGATTGTTCAAAGATAATGGATTTTTCAATACGACTAGTAAATCTTTGTTTCGAGGATAGTAAATCTAAAGTGTTGTAGTAAATCTCTTTATATTGTGGACAATACGACCAATAAATTTTTCATTCATGTGTATAAACAGATTTACTAGTCGTATGACATATCGACCAGTAAATTTTTAGCCTACGATCAGTAAATTCACTGATTATCGTGGACAACACGACCAGTAAATTCATATCGACCAGTACAGGTGCACATCATACGACTAGTAAATTCATTGTATAATTCTCATATGGCAAATTTACTATCTTTATCAAATGAATTTACTAGTTATATGCCAACATTAATGCATACAAACAATATTTATGAAAAATTTATTGGACGATTTGTATGACAGTAACAGTTCTAATACTAGTGTACATGTTACTTTTTTCATAGTAATTTGTCACCGTTATAGTTGGGAAGAGAATATACATAGATGTTTATGGGCATGAGATGAGAAATCATCTTATGTTGATCCTTCTATTGAACGTGGAGATATTAAATCATTTGACTATGTATTATAATGATCAAACAAAACTCTTCATGTTCTTTGTTGTTCTCTTTGGGGTGATGATGTATCTATTGTGCTGTAGTAAATCAATATGTGACGATTTAAAAAAGAATACGATCAGTGAATTACAATTAAAAATACAGTAAACTTAAGTAGTCGGGACAGTGAAATACCTGATTATGTTAGTACGTCTCAGAATTTACTGATGATCGCTTCGAATTTACTAATGATCAAAACCGGCGAAGGGAATGACGATTGCCTCTCTAATGTTTTGATGGATTTTTGTATATGATGATGTGTGGGATGAGAGCGGTTTTACAATTTTTTTATTGGTCACTATATGATTTCAGTTCCTATTTTTGAGGCAGTTCCTACTTTTTAGGGATAGTGTGCAGTTGTAACTAACCTCCCGTGGGGTTTTTAGGGATAATCCTGTGGAAGTTACTGCCGTCAAATCTAATTACTACCATTTGTAAATTTGTAATCTCGGTGCACGATCAAACGGTGTTGAAGGTGGATATAGAATAGTTATCTGAGGGGTAGGTGTAGAATAGTGTATCTCTCTCTATATATATACTAAAAATCCTAAAATCCAAAATGTCAAAATAGGAATAAAGCTTGCTATTATTAGAATGCTACTCATTATAGGGATTTCGACAAAGCGAATTTATTCATCACCAAAGCTGAAGTGAGTAGGAGCGCTATTGTGAAAAAATTCAGACCTTGAGCTTGGATAGGTAAACTGGCTATTGCAGCACTAGAGATGAATGCTATGAGTGGCTATGCTTCGCTCTTTTTCTTGTTTCGCTCTCTTCTCTTCCGTATCAACTCGACTTCCTACCTTACAAACTACCTTATTGCTGGAAAACAGATACTTTTGATCCACTCCTTTTACCGGAGACAGCAACTTTTTGAAATACCTCAAGTTCACAAGTAATACATTAATCAAATTCAAAGTTGATTCACTGAATCCATTCTTTTTCGAAATTGATTTCGAAAAAGAACTACTAATCCTTAACAACTTTTCAAGGAACTATTGCTGATTTACTAATCTCTATAAGAAACGCAGACATGAATAAAAAAGCAGTGATGTATGCAGCTGAGGCATCCTGACGGGCGTTCCCAAGGGCACCCCTCTCTTTCAAGAGGATTTGTGGCATGTCAAGCCCTGGTAAGATTCTTCGCTTTGCATCGAATTAAACCACATGCTCCACCGCTTGTGCCCCCCCCCCCCCCCCCCAAATAATGATGGTAGTGTCAGGGGTGGCCCCAAGGCGGAATTGACCGGTGGTGGTTGGTCGAAGCTCTAGTGGGTAGCCACCCCCTTCTCAGGGAACCGTACGTGAGACTTCCGCATCATACGACTTTTTTTCTCTTCACTCGAACTAATCCTGTAAAAGAAAAAACCAACGAATCCTTTTAGTGTGTCTATATATATATAGGGAGAGAGAGAGAGAGACACACACACACACACTTTGCATATATATATATATATTAGGTAAAATGAGCTCCTCTAGTCACTTTACTACTTTTGTTTGGGTTCTTGCTTAATTTTTTTTAGCTTAGTTAGCTCCTATTAGTCTAGTGTAAATTAAATGCTTTAACATGATCTTTAACCTTTTTTCTTAAACTAGAGCTTAATCCATTCTAGTAGTAAAATGAGAGAGCAAGTCAGGAGGTTTATCAAGATGGTGGAACTGGCGGAAGATGAAATCTTACTTGTAGTCTTGCCTGCTGTGTTGCAAAATGCTAATAAAGAAAAAAAATATCAATCTATGCATCAATTTTGATTACTGCTAGACTTGTGGTAATTCTTGAAAGGCATGATAGTCGGTGTCAGATAGAATTTCGTATGGAACTAGGGATATTTAGTGCTATTTCAAGTTTTCTTAGGAGAGAGGATCTATTACATGATACCAAGGGTATTATAGGCAAGCAATAATTTGGAATGTTTATGTATATGATCTCACATAATGCAAGTAGCCAAGTCTACAAAAAACATTCTAACACAGTGGAGAAATTGTTCATAGACATATTATGTCTTTTTTCACTATCATCCCGAGTTTGACTTATAGTTTTGTCAAACTTCCCCATTCAAATGAAACTCATTGGTAGATTTCTTCAGACCCACAATTTTGACTCTATTTTCCGATGAAAAATACAAATTACACTCTAAGTTAGTTTAGTTATCATCAATCGTTTCTTGGCTCTCACAATATATTTATTTGTAGAATTGTATTAGAACAATTGATGGGACTCACATACTTATTATTATCTCAAAAGATAGAAATGCTTCATATAGAAATAAAAATGAAACTTTCTCAAAATATAATGCTAACGTGACTTTGATTTAAATTTTGTGTATATCTCTTGTGGTTACGAAGGTCAACATTTGATGCTGGAGTCCTTCAGTCTGTCATTGGCAATGGTTTTCATGTGCCAATAGGTGAATTTTATCTTGTTGACGGTGGATATGGGGTGAATCGTTCCTTGCACCTCATCATGGTGTTTAATATCACCTCAATGAGTTTTGAGTTTGGATGTTGTATGTCTAGATCCAGAGAATACAAAAACTATACGAATTATTCAATCATTGTCATGCAATACTGTGAAATTGTTAGTGATTTGTCCTAAAAAAATCATAGAGGTGTATTTATCTTTGTTATGCTTATAAACATTTGAATAATATATTATTTTATTTTTGAATAAATCATCATCTTGATTCAATCAACAACTGTATGACTTGTTCTTGAAACTTTAAATATTATTCTATAAAGTCTCAGATCCATTATCTTTGAATAGAATATTATTGATTATAGATTAGCATATATATTGATTGATGGTCATGTTGGAGAATATAATGTTGGATAGACCCATTTGAGACACTGTTTGGATTTGTCACATAAATGTCAGTAGTTGGTCTCAATAATATTTATGATTGATCCTTAGAGATGAGACTATCATAGTTTTCTATATGTGTACTAGTATACTTTGATACTATCAAATGTTACTTTTAATTGAGTAGTAATAAAAGTAATATTCGGGCATGTTATGAGCCATGCATAAGAATGTGAATGGTTAGGATGAAATTTGTATTTCTTATATAATAAGAGAGATATCTCTGGACCCCTCGATATAGATGAACTAAGAACTGCATGGCCATGCTATTTGTGGTTGGGTGTCAACTACGGAAAGATTGGTTCACTATGAGATCGAGAAAGGATTAAACAGTGCAAGAGTGGCATGTTTCGTCCCTTGGGTTTAATCTGGTATCGTATGCCAAGAGCATCAATATAAGTACATCATATAAGTTCATTGGTTATGATCTTCGTTTATGTTTGAATAGTCGTTATGTCTGTTAGGGGCCACTACCAACTCACAATTCGGGTAAGTATTTTCGACTCGTGACCAGATTTGCATGAACGTATAGGGTTACACACTTAATAGGTTGGAACAAATCAACTTGGATTGGATCCATTATAGGGGTTTTCTATCAGACTAGGAGACCTAATGTTAAACTTATCCTGAATTCGGATAAGAGTTTTTATGTAATATTGTATCACATCAGGAAACCTAATCTGATAGAATTGCTTCTGCAGAGTCCGAAATAAAGAGAGATATGATAGACTTTGAAGATATCAAGAAAAATCCTAGTTTCCATCTCCTCTAAAGCAACAGTCCCTAAACCCTTGTCGTGTGTGTTGGTGATAGCACACCATCGTATGATGTTCCATCCTTGAACGTGTGGATATCGGTAGAGGCGCTACTACAATTGTTATGCTGATTAGGACGATCCACGAGCGGTCGCTGTTATCTACGTCCGCTGATCAAGACGAAACGCGAGCGGTCGTTATGCACATTAGATCACTTCACCAAATCTCCTTCCGTTGTTGGTAACAATATAATCTATGGTCTATTACTTGCAGTCTTCGAGTAAATTTTTTTGAAATTCTAGTAGTGTAGTTTACTCGGTTTCCTATAGAATTCAATAATTCATATAGAAAGAGCGATCGGTGTTTTAAATAAGCGATTTCCAATTCTAAAAGTGGGCATATTTTACCCTATAGATTTCTATATCAAGATTTTAATTGCAGTTGTTGTTCTTCACAATCTCATTAGGAACAAAAAAAAGGCCAACATGAGTGGTTAGATCAGTAGTCAGATCTTATCCCATTATCCAAGTTTATTAATTTTCCCAAATGACACGATAGCTATCATAATGACATAGAATCCCTAATAATGTAAGGAGATGAGGAGAATGCTCTTAGAGATCAAATTGCATGGCAAATATGAAGTGACTGGACAAGACTAGCAAACCTAGTTTGATGTACTTTTATTTGGTCATGACAACTATCATGCTTGTTGGATTTGTTTTGTATCATGCAATTATTATGTTTGTTGAACTTAGTTTTCTATTGTTACTTTCACTATAATTTCTCTATTTGAATATGCTTCATTAAACCTAACCATGATAAAAGGGAGAGCTCTAGAGCTTTGTGGAACCTAGGTATGATAAAGTGCTTGTTGATTTGCTCCAGGAGCACAACATCTCAAGATTCAGTGGTTAACATGGGTGGTCAACAAAAGTATGGAATAAAATTATAAAGGAGTTCAAGGAAAAGTTTCTGACGTTGTTTCAAGAACATAAGAGGAAGCTAAAGAGTAGTTATAAGGTACTCAAGGAGGTAAGAAAACAAAATTGTGCTGGATGGGATAGCATCAATAGTTGAACCACCAATTTGTAATAATATTGTTTAGTTAACACTACTTGAGTACAATAGTAAGAGAATAATTTTGTACATGTCAATAAAACTATTAACATAGACTTTTTCTTTTGTTCAATAGTCACATCTTAAGGTGAAAATGTTTTGTGCCAAATATTTTCCCTTATTTGATTCTTTAGTGTAAAATCGAGGATGCCGACTAGAGGGGGGGGTGAATAGGAGGCTTTTTAAAATTTCAATTTAAAACAACTTTCGCAAAGAAGGAATAAAATAATATATATATTGCAAAATAAAAGAGAGTAGAAAACAAACACAAGATTTTTTCTGAGGTCTCAGAGATTCGCCCGGTCTCCCCTACTCCTCATTGAAGCACTCAAATGAATGAGTCTTGCTTCAATATCCACGAAGGATATTTCTCACTAGTGGTTGCTCCTTGTCCACTCCGGAAAGGTGAGCACCGATGCCTTTTATAAACACGCCGAGCGTCTCCAACAAACTCCGAACTAGAGAGGTCAACGGCCACGCCACCAAACCATCTAGGTGAGGGCGTTCACCAAGAGTAAAAAGCTGTAAGGTCTCTTCTAGACCTCCAACACGCACCGAGAAACTCTTGATATGCAAGAATGATACGAACAGAAAACTGGTGGATCACAGAGCTCACGACTTGATCAAAAGATCAAGATTTTAACTCCAAAACAAATACTCAAGTGTATGTATGAGAAGAGGGCTGCTTGGTGTATTAAATAACTGCTCAAAGCCTCTATTTATAGCCTCAAGAAGCAAAAGTGCCGTTGTGCATGAGCTGTAAAATCAACAGTACAAACTGACAGTCAGTTTGGGTCATGACCAGAAAGAAGTAAAATCCGGAAAAAACTTAGTTAGCCGTTTGAGTTCGTATATGGAAATAAAACAGTACAAACTGACAGTCAGTATGGGATATTGACAGTCAGTTTCAAACTCAACGGTTGACAAAATTTATTGATAAAATTTGGCTAGCCGTTTGTGGTCATATATGGAAATTGACACCTCATACTGACAGTCAGTATCACAAACTGACAGTTAGTTTCGACCACAAAAACGACCAGTTAAAACAAATCTCAAATTAAATAGCTCGAGGTCGAAATGCACACTGACAGTCAGTATGGAGAACTGATAGTCAGTATAGATCAAGAAAATTCAGCTAAAAAAATATGCTCTCTGGACAATACTGTCAGTTTAACCAGACTGACATTCAAACTGACAGTCAGTATAGCAAACTGACAGTCAACATGAATATAAACAAACATAACTTTTAATCCAGAGATCCGATTGAAATGTTTATACCTTGTTTGAAATATAATTTAAAGAGCTATCTTTTTGTCAACAGAAAAAAAAGCTAAATCGGCCTAGATCTTTCTAGAAAATGCAAAAACTCTTATGCTGTCAAAAACTCAACTGAAAAACCATATCAAATCCAACCGAAACAAACGAGATGCAATAACCTAATAGTTTCTCAGTTTATGTTGGAAGTGTAGAGAGGACTGGCAACCCCTCTTTATAGTACGGTTAAAACTAAGACTTAATTTTCTAAACCGATCAATCTCCGAACACCGAGATCGGTCAAAAAATAAAAACAATTTTACCTCAGGTCCTTTGTAATTTGCGTCTCGTCTTTGTTTCTTGCGACTTGTGCTTTTTCTCTTTTATGTTGAGTTTATCTTGATCATCTTGAATGTCTTCCCAACCGAACTCTGTATCTCAAAACCACAGTTAGTCTGAACTGCTTGTATCATTAATCATCAAAATCATATCAGGCTAAAAGCCTAGATGCAACACTTAGGATCTCTATATGATAGTAGACTTTTGTTTCATTGATTTGTTCGTCAAATATTCATTCAAGATTCTGTTTATTTCACTAATTTGTTTTGTTTATTTATTGGTCAAATTGGGAGCATCATCGAGGACAATATGAATTTCACATCCATTGAGTGGAATCTTCGTCTGATCAAATCAACACTAGCAACAAGGATGCCTCAAGTGTTGATGTGAACTCTCTTTTTAAGATGAAGATGATTGGTTAAGAGATGACAATGTGTAGTGTGCTATAAATCAATGTGAACATGAACTTGCAACCTCTTTTGAAAATAAGACGGCAATCTCTTTTGGAAACAAAGAGAAAAAAGAGAAAAAAAACATAAGTAAAATGGTGACATTGCTGGTGTCTTAGAGAACTATTTGGAGTTTAGGAAGAAGTAAACTAGAGAGCTGGCTAAGGAACCAAATGAAACAAGGCAAGAAAATGAGTTCTCGATCGAGAGATGTGTTGCTCTTTTTGATTCAATTGAGGAGTTACCGAATGAAAAACAAACAAAAGCAAACTAGGTCTTTAAAGATCATTAGAACAAGGGGATCTTTCTCAGTGCAGCACCCTCTACTTGGTTGAGGTGTGAGATTGACGTACGTAAGTTTCTTTAGCAAACAAAACTCTCAAAGTTTGCTTGAAACTCTAATAGTTAGTCTCGCAGAGACTACTGTAGCTTTCTTTAGCCTAACAGTAGTTAATTGCAGTAATCATGTGAAGGATTCCTGGCCAGCCATTACATCAATACTAGTATAGAATTCTTGGTGTGGGCTTTAAGTGCAAATGCTACATTATCTGCCTATTGAAACTTTAGTATTTCAGAATATCTTCCTATTGATATACCAAATATTTGTTTGGAAACATCTTCCTACTGAATCCTTTTCTCTGTTTCTTGATAGTTATCTAATAATTTATAATTCAGATCTCAGTTTGTAATCATGTAATCATCTCACAGTGTTTTTTGTCAGTTTATTCTCTTTATTTTGTGCTAAATTCATGGGGTGATTCTATAGACAACTTCCAGTTAAATAGGTGATATTTGAACAGGGTTGTGCTTCAGTAATTATCTGCTGCATGTCACACTTCATTTAGTTAAAAATTAGTTTAATTAATTAATTCTCTTCTAATCACTCTACTTTTATTTCATTTGTGATTAATTTGGTGGTTCCTTTCAGGCAATCACAAGGAGTTGTTTCCAAGCTGAAACAAAGATCACAAATCATTGGAAACCCGATTTCTTTTTATGCTCCAAAAATATGGTGCATGCATTTGATTGTTCCGTAGGCTTTGGCTTGAGTTGTGTTGATAGTTGTAAAAATGATGGGCTGCTCATTAGAGCGTGTTTACTTTTAGCCAAATATTATGTGTTGGGGGAGATTTTTAGGTCTTTGGCCCACAATCTCTAAAAAAGGACTCTATCCTCTGGACCAAAGGGCCTCTGGAGATATTCTTAGTTCCCCGGGTGATTTCCCGGAAGGGTTTCAAGTCTCTGGCCTAGTTCCTTGGGTGGTCCCCTGAAAAGAGCCCATATTTCTGGACTCTAGTTTCCAAGATGATTCTTTGGGTGGTTCCTTGGGAAGGGCTCAGGTCTCTGGACCTGATTCCCTGAGAAGGACCATGTCTCCGAGTCCTAATTCCTTGAGTGGTTCTCTGAGAAAGACCCAATTCCTTGAGTGGTTCTCTGAGAAAGACCCAATTCCTCGAGCATTTCGCTGCAAGGGCACAGATTTCCAGACCCTAATTCCCTGAGAGGGCTAAGGCCCCCAGGCCCTGGTTCCCTAGAAAGGGTCCAGGTTCTTGGGAGCTAACATTTCCAAAAACACTTCGGAGACTGAATATGACACGTGTCCAAGATCCACGCATCATCCTAGTGAAAGGACCATCGCACTCTCGATCTGATGGTCTAGACTAGTGTAATTTAGTCATTTATATCTTCTGGAGTCTATATATACTTCTTGTACCCTATCTCTTGTAAGACAACTTTTCATTTGTATTCAATATGCACCAAGCAATAGGGGTATCTAGAAGCTCTCTCTCCGCGAAAAAATCTTCCCTGCTAGTTTATGCCGGGAAAGCGTCGACAAGACTAGAGTTCTCACTGGAACCCGAATCTGTATTAATCATTCGTATCACTTATTTGTAATTGCCCAACGCGGAATGACCTGTTGCACAATCAGCTCGCGTTACTTTACACATATCCCACGTAAGAAAATCTACCATGGGGTTCTTAACACCACGACATTATGTATCTTGGGTTGCATAAGAAACTTTTTGGTTTGTGGAGATGTTTTCTTGAGATTTATGTTTCTATTTGATTTCATTAGTGGCTGAATTATTGTCATTTGGTTTAATTTGATTGCATAGATGCCTGTATTGTGAAATTGATGTTTCTATTTTGTTGATTTGCATGATTAGACTATTCTGCAATATGTTGGGTGTAGTGTTTGGTCAAGTTGTTTGGTTGACAGGCCTTTGTAAGAAATTTTGAAAATTTCTAAGATTTTTTGATTTTATTTCAATTTTTTTCGATTTCCCCCAATTTTATGTGGTTTTTTTGGGGGTTTTCTAATTTTTAAGCTCTCTAATTTTTCGGATTAAAATTTCTGATATTGTTTCAAAAAATTTCTTGTATTTTTGATTTTTTTTTTGTAATTTTCTAAGATTTCTATATGCTTTTTTTTAATGGCAGGTTTTTTTTTATCTTGTCACTCTCAAATAGCTAATCGAAATTTTTTCTATTAGAAATATTTTTTCACCAGGATTTTTAGTCATACATAGGTATAATCCCCATCGTGATTTTTTTTGGCATGAGAATTTTTTTTAGATAGCCAAATAAGCTCTAAACATATCGATTTACTTTGGTGTCAGTGACCAATGAGAAATCAGGAGGACCTGGAGCAACTAATGGAAAGCCCGCGCTTGCTTTCGGGAAAATGGAATGGGATCTCACGTCATCTCCTCGTGTTTGCACAATGCACACAGCAGAATCGCCACGCCGACCAAATGGATCGCACCATTTTTTGCCCGTCGCCGCCTCCACTTATGATTCTCCAGCGATGAGAACTAACTTTTATTTCAGCGTTGAGGACCATATTTTATTCACCTGCCTTCTTTATTTATGTTTGTTCAGTTTCAGTGGAAGAGGGGAACTTGCTGTTGCTAAGACATTTGAACTTCACATGAACAATTTTTCAAACTCAGTTGATCAGTCACTCAGACATCTTATTAGACTTTCTCTAACAACAATAACTAAATAGGATATCTCTCTAAAAAGATTCTCTCTCTATATTTCTATCCTCTCTAACAGAATCTCCAAATCTCAAAACTACATAGATAGAGGAGAGAGAATACTTAAATTTACCAATTCTCTGCAGCAATACCTAAAATAACAATCAAGATAAGACGTCTGTTGGAGCAGTTAAGGGGGAAGCGAATGTACAAATTTTAAGTTATGCATCGGTTTGTACATCCAGTTTGAGATGGTCTTCATACAAACTTTATTGGCTAAGAAACTCAAATGACTACTCTAAGCCTTGGTTTGATCTATGTGCTAAATCTTTGTCCCAATCATGCGAGCTATAAGCCATGGTTTTTTTTAATAGAAAACTATAAGCCCTATTGTTTTTTTTTTAATATAAGCCATGTTATGAGCAAGGTTTAAAACTAGAACGGGGTTATTTCACGGACCCTGCCGGTTTATTAGTAACCGGTTGGGAACTAGGTAGTTTCTGCAAAAAATCATGGAAACCCATTACATGGCAATTAGTTGATCAAAATCAGCTTAAATCGCCATTACTTAGTCATAACTCCAAGTAAATCAACCATATGTTTACATATATGTGAAAATACTGGACTGGAGGGTTGCAAAAGCCCAACACAAGTCCAAATGGAAAGAATGAAGCATAAACTTCGGCTGGGCACAAAATTACCAAAATGTTGTCCGTGCCTAAACCGAGACTTGTGCTCACGCGTAGGCTAGGGTAGGTGTGAGAATTGGGCGGATAAAATCCGTTGGACCTAATTTTGTATTTGTAAAATTTTTAATATAAGTTGTAATTTTAATATCCTGACGATATCTGTATCTGTATTCAGATCCGATTTTTATTTTTTTGTAAATATGTGTTAGGATACGGGAAGAATGATATCCAATTATGTATCCATATCTAATAAATATCTGTAAAAATGAGAAAATGAATATCCGTTTTGGTCCTAACACCACATATTATCCTTATTATCTTATGTCTACATACTTGTTTTTTTATTATAGATATTTGGACTTGTTAATAATAGAGATGAAAATGGGGCGAACAATATCAATATTCGGTATCCATAAAATTATTAATGCGGATTCTTAATTTTGAGATCCAGACAATATCCAGATTTGTATTCATATCCAATTTTTATTTTTTTTCAGATACAGGTTAGGATATAGGAAGAACAAAATCTGATTTTGTATCCAATGAATATCTAACGGATATCTGCTAAAATGATAAAACGAATATCCATTTTAGTCTTAAACACATATAACGATCCTATAATTAGTAGAGTATATTTATATAATTGGATTTTATCTTTATTTTACTTTCCAATACATACTTCATTTTATTTATGGTAGTTGTTTGGACTTGTTTAATAGTAACTAAAAAGCAAAATAAGAAATTTACAAATTAATATGAGGTTTATAAATTTAGAATTCCCTAAACTATGATATATATTCTTGTTGTTAATAATATATGGATTATTTGCAGAACCGTATTTGCATTCGATTTGTATTTGTTCCATATCCAAAGTCGTAACTATCGGGATTCGGATCCGTTTCCTTTTCCATATCAGACAAAAAAATATGAGTTAGAATATAGGATACCCACTATCCGTCCGTATCTAATCCGCTTTTACTCCTAGTCAATAATAACTATAAAGTAAAAGAAAGAAATTTGTAAATTAGTATAGCTCTCAATATTTGGAATTCACTAAATTACAATATGTATTTTACCATATCCAAATCCGTAATTATCTTGATTATATATGTACCGGTCAATATCCGTATTCGTTTTCATATCCGACAAAAAAATATGGGTTAGAATATGAAATAGTCACTATCCGTTCGTATCTAATATGCTCTCCCCCTTAGCCTAAGCCATCATCTTGTGGCCGAGTTTCTAGACTTTTGTTGCGCACTTTTATTTGCAAATTTAACTTTATTTTGATCTTCTTTTTAAAGAAATTTCATTTGGATCTTTGAGTCTTGCTAAGGGATATGTATTTGTTTTTTTCTTATCTTGCATGTAATTCTCACATTGTTGAATCAAAATCTCTCATCTTAGATCTAATCTCTATATGAATCACTTAGACCCCTTCTTAAAATCATTGGCAGCAAAGCGGTGGCAAGATGGCAAGACAACAAAAATGATGATGGGTGGTAGCAGCAGTGGAGTGACTAATGGGGAGAGGAGGAGGAGGAGAAAGGAGGTGTGTGGCTAGTCTTAACATTGGTGGTTGCGATGGAAGTGTGGGCGAGCGAGTGATGCTAGTGTGGTCAACTGACAGTCGAGGGCAGGGGCTTGTTAGGTGGAAGCAGTAAAGGAGAGGGAGGGGAAGGTATGGGGAAAGAGAAAAATGGAGATTGAATATATTTTTAAATGGGTGGTGTAAATAGTACAAGTTTTTAAAATAGAAAACAAGTACATACAAATTTGACACTCTTGTTTCTATTTTTTAGAGAAAAAGAAAGCTTATGACGAGTTTAAGTAGAGTGCTCTTTTCCATTGTTTTGGAGATTTAAGAGAAAATAGATATACGTATATTAGATACCTACTGATTCTTTTTTTATAAAAAAGAAAAAAACTTATGACGAGTTTTAAGTAGGGTTGTCTTTTTCGATCGTCTCGGAGACTTGAGAGAAAACAGTCACAAGAAAAATGGACGACCCTTGATTCTTGTTTTTTACAGAAACCTTATGACAAGGTTAAGTAGAGCACTCTTTTTTCATTGTCTTGGAGAATTGAGAGAGAGAGAAAAAAAAAGATTACAGTTGAAACATTGTAGCGTTTTTAATTTTTCTGTATCATGATTACTATTTTGCAATATCTTGCAATATCGTGTCGAACAAAACAACCATAACTTACCGTTTCGTAACAACCTCTTATTTCGAAGTGCAATTGTCATCGTGTGTTCCCGGGAACTCTGACGCCAGCCCACAGACCTCCTTGACGAGATGCAAAGAGTTGGGGTTGAAAGGGCAGTGGGAGTAGGCCTCGATAAAGCACTTGCCGCTAATCTTCGCCAGGGTACTGCAGCAGGTGCGGCCGATGTGGAGCTCGAAGGCGGCGAGGGAATTGAGAATGTCCCGCCGGCAGTGACATCCAGCAAGAGGTGAGGTTCGGGATTTACAGCCTATCTGCCGCCCGCAGGGCTGACCAGGAGATATACGTGGACTCCAACGGCTGGGCCATCGCAATACAGAGCAGGAAGAGGCCCATGGCTTGGAACCAGTTGGCCATCCTGCTCTAGTTGCTTTGCTTGTGGCGTACAAAGTGTGTGTTATCGCATCATCTAGCACTCTTCAAGTTTCCTCTTTTCAATGTGTATGCATCTCCACTACGTGTGTATCCAACCAAAATTATATTTTACCGATTTTTTTTATAAATAATCCACAGAAAAAAAAAACTAAATACAAAATGACCCGCAGTTATCGTATTTTACAAAATTAATCCTCCACGTTAGTGTGTCAAACGTTAGTGTGTTAAATCTTATAGACTTGACAAGCAACATGTCGCGTTGCAGGAGCTGAAAATCGACTTATCAAGTGCTGGGCACTCGACAAACCCTCCGACTTATAGTGCATGTGTGGTCGCAAGTCAAAGTAGATGTATTCGTCCTGGTTGGTCGATGATGACTAAAATCAATGAAGTTACACCTCATCATGACAATCTTCGACCACTAACACTTCGACTTGCGACCACCTCTACAACGACATTCGACCACATCCTCTCAGCTACTACTTTTACAATCATGCTCTCGACCATAGGTACTCGTGAGAATCGAACCGTTACAAGAGTCAGAAACCTTGTCAAATACTAGACACTCGACAAGCCGCTTGTCGTGGCTCCAAAATGCGACAAGCGACTTGTCGAGTTTTCAAGATTTGATAGGTTAACGTGGTAGGTTATTTTTGTAAAATACGATAATTGTGGGTTATTTTTGTAATTAATTTTTTAAAATTATTTATAAAAAAAACTCACGCACGGTCCCGTCAAGTATAAAACCTCCAAATAACTTCTTTCGAGAGTGTTTGGATGTCAGCAATTAAGATTGTCCTCACCACTGGCATATAGGATGCTCCTAGGTGCAAGACAGGGTAAGAAGTGAAGTCTGACAGGTCTTCATAATGTGTAAAATTTTGTTTAGAATTTATGAATTTTTTATTCTAATTATATATGCACAAAAAACTCAATCACTTAATTTAATAAATATAGGGTGGAAAAAATTTTATTTAGAATTCAAAAGATAACAAATATTTGTAGAAAAAAATTTGACAAAAATAACATATATTTGGCAGTACATATAGTATGTCTCTTTGACCTAATTTCTTATTGGATTTAGATGGTCGGCTAGCCTGATTGGCCTCACACATTCTCCCCAACTGTCATTTGTGGAATGTGGAGTGGCCTCACAGACTCTCCCTAGCTATCATTTGTGGACTGGTGTGTGCGTGCGCATTGGATATTTTGGATGAATCATCCTGGATGGAAGTAGATAGCTGAGTGTATCTAATGAAATTTCTTCTTAAAACAGAAAAACCTAAATTCAAAAAAAATTATATTTGTCAAATCTATTTTATGAGATAATAACTTATTAGTTTATGTCAGTTATCTAAAAATATTTCATGATCAAACAGATAATAATATTTCTGTATAGTGATTGAACAACTCAGATATCAATTCTTATCTTATTATTTTAAAAGATATTATCATTAGATACCTCATAGATAACTTTTTCAAAATACGATCTTTCCAATCACGAGTGGTGGCATCCGCCGCTACATGGATGATAATCATAAGCAGAGACCCATCCAAAAAAACACCCACGATTGGGACCGAGAAGCACTCTACATATACTTAGAGAGTAAAAACTTTATAAAAAAAACTCTTGTAGTAAGTAAGACAAATTTAGATTTCACACGCCTCACATTTTAGTACATTGTAGCTTTATATGCGCGTCATTGCACAATTCATGAATTACCACCACAGTCCCAAACTATAAGCTAATAATAATTACAAATTTTGAGATTCATATCCTATATCTAATTGATCACAAGGCATGTGCCTTTCTTCTGATCGAGTTATTAGATTAAAAAATAAATAATCTATATTAAGATGGATAAAAAATTTAATAATTCTTGCCACATGATTAATAACTTTAATTTCTCTCTGATATAAATTTGAATCATCCAAATTTCAATTCAATAATATTTGAGATAAAAGAAAACACAACATAATTTTTGGGTACTTAAAGGTGATGATACAATTTCAAAGCACACTTCTGGCTTGCAAGTCAGCCACAATTATTCAACAACAACAACCGGCTGGCGACCGGCGGCGTCCAGTCAAGCGTAGGAATCGGCGATGTCGGTGAGGCACTGCACGAGTTCTTTTGGTTTAGAGAGCATCGCCATGTGGTCCGCCTCGTCTATCTCCTTCACCTCCTCCACTGGGCTGTTCGCCATCATCCACTGCTGAAACTTCTCAACTATGGCCTGGTCTTGTTTACAGCATATGTAGACCCTGCGCACCGAGCCATAGCGGCCCTCGGAAAACGGTTGCTGGAGCTGCAAATCTTCCAGAAATAGTGAACTAATTCTTATCAGAGCTTTCCCCAGTGTGACCTCCTGCCAAATAGATATCCCGACTTGAAGCTTTCAAGATTTGATATATGAACAGACATCAAATTTCATGATTGAAAAATTATTGGGCTGTTCCCGTTCTCAAACGCTGCTAAACTATGTTAAATTTGGTCGTTGCCAACTTACGCTCATCATACTTCGTTGGCCTGCCAGCAACTCGCGCAATTTAATATATCATGGTTTTTTTAACAATTAGGCCCTTACTAATAATTGAGTCATATATGCTCATCTACTTTTCACAATGGTACAATTAGAATCACATATCCAATTATCTATTAGTTTCGTTTTGACATTAATCATTGATAAATGCGTTCTATACATCATTCTTGGTAGCATGAATCTACATGTCAGTTATTTAATATACTAACAAAATTAGTGGAGAATTAAACAGAGAAACCGAATTGCAGCGGCCTAGGTAGCAGATGAGCTCATATAATTGAAACTTCGCTGCACAAAAGAATTGACAGGAGAAGTTCTGTCGGTAGTACGTGAAACTCTATCAGTGCCATTACTTTGCTGTCTATGTTTCATTATATGTCGGGCGTGTACATACCAATACTGATTCGCAGATGGACAGTACTCATTCTATCAAGAATCATTCCACGTGCGAGCTCGATCTCCGACGTGTAACCTTAAACTAATTAACGATGGATAGACACGTGCGCACGTACCTCCGGCGAGCACAACTGGTACAGCTTTTCTTCTATGAACCGCCGCCCGAACAGCATGGAAGTCGGAAGGTTGCCTTCTGCGTTTTGGGGTTTCAGCTCGGTGTCCAGCCAGGAAACCCAGTTGCCCTCTATAAACTTGGAGAAAAAAACAACAACAAAGAAAAGTTGTATTAGTGCGCGGAAAATATTTTCACTCGGATCATTTTCTTAATAAATGTTTAAAATTTGAAGACTTCTTTTATAAAATCTTCATGGAGTGGAAAAAAATGAGGACTGTTAACAAACAGTAGATCATTTCTTAGCCTACCAACGATTTAAGGAACTGTCTTATAATCTTATCCCGCTTAATATATAAAACTAGTCGTTGGTTCAATTGGTAGGGATAATGTACTCATAACTCAAGGTTGCCAGTTTCGAGGCTTGTATTGATCATTTGTATTATCCTTTTCTATTTAATACAATAGTTCTAAAGAATTAGTTACTAACTCACTACATGTGACCATGTTGGCTCAATTAACCAGTGTGTTACTCGAGAGCTTGAATGTCTCAGGATCAAGACTGCATGGTGTAGTAAAATTTTAATTTATGCAATTTAATTTTTTTTATTTGATATAATCTAAATAGAAAAATAAACAAGCATTTCATATTGTGTCGACTATGTTAATTTCTAGCTTGCTATAATTTTTTTATATATAAAAAAGCAATGTTAGTTTTTTTTCTATAAAATCTATTACACAAGATCCTAAATTGCTCATCACTCAGTAGACATATCGAAATTGACAACGAGCATTGAACAACTTGTGTGAACTAAAACATATACACAAACATATCAAAATTAACAATTAAAAATCATACGAGTGCAATGCGTTGAAATCTATTTCAATTCTAATAATTGAGTGAATTTTGATAAATATATATGAAAACTACACAGATTTCATCATACATGTGTTTCACAATAAATAAACACAACTAACGAGTGCTGTCAAATATATATGAAATCTAAAAATCTTTCAAGATATACCACGAAACTCGAGCAGATTTCAACAAAACTCATTAAAACCTACACAATTTTTAACACAAATATACAAAATTTATTTTGATTTTAACAAAGAACACATAAAATTTAAATGAGTTTTGATAAAGATATATGAAAAATATGTAGATTTCATAAAATATTCTTGTGTTTTATTATAATTAAATATAACTGTCATGTTACCAAATTTATATAAAATCTAAGAAAATTCCAAGACGGGGAGGTTCACGAATATAATAAGAAAATTCCAAGACGGGAGGTTCACGAATATAAAGGTGATGTGACGGTGGCCCCGTTCCTCTCACGGCTTTCTTTTCGATCTGTATTTGTCCATCTCTTTTTCAAACCTACGGGTATCGATGGACCTACAAATCTTTATTTCCGAACCTACAAGGAAAAAAAGGACATGCACAAAGTTGTGTACCTGTTCGAGCACGTACGACGGCCGAGACGTGCAATCCGGCATGAATGCGCAGAGGAACACAGCGGCGGCGATCTTCTGAGGGAACAACTCTGCAGCCAGCGCTATGCTCAGGCCGCCGAGGCTGTGGCCGACCACGACTACCTTCTCCTCGGTCGGGAGCGCCTCGAGGACGTCCAGCAGCGGCATCGTGTAGTCGCGGAAGGTCGGCACCTCATGCAGCTGGCGCCCGTCGATGCCGGACGCGGCGAGGTCCGGCACGGTGACGCGGTACCCCGCCGACCGGAGCCGCGTGGCTACCTTGTACCAGCTCCAGGCGCCGTGGCACGCGCCGTGGACCAGAACTATGTGCTTGCAATCCATGAAGGTGGCACTTGTGTGACCGGTTGGTACGCTACAAGTCTTGATTTGTGTAGCCTGAAGAGCTTAGGTGTTGTTCCAAATATCAGTACATCTGTATAAATAAGCATGTGGCTGCTAGTCTCAGAAAAGTCAACATGGATGAAATAACAAGCAAGAGGATAGAAAAAAAGAATTCCCGTAGGAAGGTAGTTCCTCTTTTTTTTTTTTTTTTCCCACTTGTATTTCGTAAGTAGCATGCGGGAAACCTCACAATGTGCAATTATGTACAACATAGGATACTTTTTATAAATAATTCAGAGAAAAAAAATAATTATAAAATAACCTACAGTTATCATATTTTATAAAAATAATCCACTACATCATGTGTCGAGTCCTAGAGACTCGACAAATGACATGTCACAATACAGATAGAAATCATGAGTTTTATATGTAATCTCATAACTCTAAAATGATATCTTCTATTTCATATATAATCTCATAGTTTTAAAGTGATAGATGAATTGTACCATTAATATTGGACTTCAACATATTATGATATCTACTTTATCAATATTGCAATTTTGACCAAATTTCTAGCTAATAATTAGTCCGTTAATTTGGAATTTTGCCATAAAATTTTGTACTACATTTGGCAAATTTATTACGTCAATTTATGTCACGTGCGTGAAACAAGCTTTTGCTGATTAGAAATCAAGATATAAGATAGAGCGGGGATACATACTGCACACTTTGCCTGAGATCCACTTGCTCATCATTTCAAAGTTTTCCTCGTTCCTCTTTATTTTACAATATAATATTTCTTCATTTTTTTTACGGCATTTGAGATCAAATTTTTACTATTAATATATATTATTATCAACTACAAAAATATGTTATTATGAAATTATTTTAAAAAATCTAGTAATACTATTTTTATTTTACTATTTCAATGTATTTTTAATTAATTATTGATTTAAGTTTAAAAATTTTGACCATATAATTCTGTAAGGTATTATATTGTGCGACAGAGGAAGTAATTAGTCGAGCATTTCCTAACAGATAATGCCTAGAAATTAAGATGTTAACTATATATAGAAATTTTTGTACAGATAACATTTAATAAAAAAAATCAAAAATTAACATAGAACCAAAATTTTTTGCAGTTTTGGCTCCAGTCGACAGCCAGCCATTCAACTGGACCAAAAAACCCACAAGTTGCCAGGCTCTCGACTTGTGCCACCTCATCAGTTACCAGCAACAAGTCGTCAGCGAGTTTGGCGACTGATTAGCAAACATTTAAAAATAGCAAAAATAGCCAAGAGAAAGTGAAATTTTTTCAGAAATAACACATTTAAAGAAATAAACTTCAAAAGCAATCCAAAACCTAAAAAAGTAGCCAAAATGAGTGAATATATTATTGATTTTTGTCGACGATTGGGACCCAGGGATTCTTCTGTGGAATTTATGCAGAATTTAGATTGGTTGTGAAAGGAACCAATCCAGACAAGTATCAAGGCATTCAAGGTATCTATGAATCTAATGACACGAGAATTTATCTAGGTTCGAGACCCTCGTAGCTGAGTAATAACTTTATTTCTGTGTATTTATCACTGTGAATGAAAGGATTACAAGGAGAATGTATTATCTATTCCTATCTTGCTAGAATCTGTCTCTCTCTCTGGTCCCCCTTTAATTTGTCTTGGAAGGTCTTTTTATACTTGCCGAAGATATCGTCAGTTGTTCTCTTGAAGACGTGCTCCACGATCGCCCATAACTGCTTGGTTGCTGCGAGTCGTGGTTACGGCGTGGTTGTCGGAGGTCGTGGTTTAGTGGTAGTTAAGTAGCTTTGACCTGGTCGTTGTAGAAACTGTCTCACCATCCATCTTCTTTGACGGTTACCTTGTCAGGGATTTACAATTATTTCGGGAATAATCATTAGGATCAAAGAATGATTATTGTGACTGATGACTTATAATACGTAGCCTTCGCACTGTAGTACAAGTCTTCAATACCATGATTGCGCATCTCTACGACCACGCATCGATATTAGGCTTTGTCTCCACGAGAGGGTAAGGTCGTAGGTAGATGTTCTTGCGACCACAGCACTCGCAGGTATAACATAAGACCATGGACTCTATGATGATAAGTGTTGAAACTTATAGAGTTCCATAGCTAAAATTATGAGAATTAAATATCATGGATAGAGTATGTCCAGAATATCCTTGGACCATCCCCGTTATCTCTTTCCCTGGCCTCTTGCGACCATAGAAAGGTATGTGCGATCATGAAGCGTTGTGTGCCACCATGGAAAGATATGTGTGACCTTAACTCGGGTAATATCCCTCATTAGCTAGCCCCCGAATTTCAAACGAAAAAGGTTTTCTTTTTTTGTTGACGAAATGTAGTAGGTAAGAAGCCTACTGCTAATTATATATTAAAGATAATAAGATGTAGCATAGAACAAAAATAAAGAAAGAAAAGGAAAATTACAAATGGTCAATCCAACTAAAAATTAGAAAGTGAATCCTTTGAGAAGATCTTTCTGCCACCAGCTTGTCCAGAATAAAGGCTTTTCTCCAATACGCAAGAGAAGGAACAACATCTTGAAAGATTTGCATGTTACAGCATTTCCAGATATTCCATAAGGCAACAATGATAACCTCCATGTAGAAGTTTTTAATGATTGCATTGACAGATTTGGAATTCACATCTCATCTATCCAAGTAGAGTTTAATGACCAATTCAAACCGATTAAACTCCAGCATTGCTTGGCAAAGTAACATTCAAAGAATAAATGAGTTTGAGTTTCCAAGATCCCTCCAACACAGAGTTCACAATCCGAAGAAGAAATCTGAAAATTCTTTATAGCAAGCCTCTCTCTAGTGTTTAACCGGTCCCAGAGTAATATTCAAAAGAAGACTTTGAGTTTAATCATACAACTGTCTTTCCAACAGCCTTTGAAAATAGGGTGAATATGACAATCCCCCATCAGTCTTTTATAGACAGTACTCGTTTGAAAAAATAAGGAGTTAGTAGAAATCATATACCAACAGTCATTAGTGGAAGAATCACCCAGGTGATCCGATTGCAAGGAAAGCAGTTGTTGATATTGTAGGAATGCTCTTTCTGAAAGAAGAAAATGAAAAAAATTGTTACCCAAGTCCAAATTTCCGAATTGTTGAACTTTGAAACTTCTAGCTAAGAAAGAGAACAGTTCAGCCCATTTGTGAGAAAACAATTTTGAATTTCAAAGATTCTTCCAAAAGTCGCAAGTATCTCCCATCCCAATTGTGCATATGGAAAGTCCTTTAAAAATGACTAATAATCTCAATAAATCTTTCCACTAAAAGGAACCAACCAGCTGGGAATCATGAGGGAGACTAATAGTGTAATAGGACTTCCAGAGAAACTGAACCCAGGGGATAGATTTTTTGTTGAAAATTTTGAACAAGAACTTTAAGAGCAGCGCCAAATTCTGAGATCTTAGATTAATGATTCCAAGTCCTCCATTAGTTTTTGGTCTACAAACTTTCTTCTAAGCCACCAGACATTGACCACCCAAACAATTAGATTGCCCCTTCCAAAGGAAAGCCCTCCTTATCTTGTCAATTCTATCAATGACAGAGGAAGGAATCTTCAAAGTCGACATTAAGAACACAAGAAGGGAGGATTGTACCGAATTGATAAGGGTTAACCTTCCACCAAAAGAAAGGAAAGAGAATTTCTAACCCGTTAATCTCTTTTCAATCCATTCAATTATCATCTCAAAACTTTCTACCTTTGGTTTGGAGATACCAAGAGGTAGCCCTAGATAGGTGAAAGGAAAAGAGCCAACAGGGCATCCAACAATACCAGCAAGATTCAAGGCTAAATCATCAGTGCAATTAATCGGGATCAAAAAGGATTTAAGAAAGTTTACTCTTAAACCTGTAGAACTGGCAAAGGTGTTCAGGAGAGCTTTCAAAAGGAAAATTTCTTTAGCATCCGCTTTAACAATGATCAAGGTGTCATCAGCATACTAGATAATGGGGAAATCATCATTATCAACCACCGAGATAGGGAGACTAATCAGACCCATGCTCTTAGCTTGGTTCAAGATAGATTGGAGAAGATCAACAACTAACATAAATAATAAAGGAGATAAATGATCTCCTTGTCGAACTCTGCTTTTACAAATGATCTGCTTTCCTGGAGTGCCATTCAGTAAAACTTTGGAGGAACCAGAGTTAAGAATCATTTGAATCCATTTTAGCCAATTGCTTCCAAAGCCCTTAGCCTTAAGAACCTCCAAAATAGCTCCATGCTCAATAAAATCAAAAGCTTTTTCAAAATCCAATTTTAGCAACACCATATTCCTTTGGGAGTACTTACAAAGGTGAATATATTCGTAAGCCCAAGCAACACAATCTTGAATGGATCTAGATTTTATAAAGCCATACTGATTGTGATGAATAATTAACGAGATCACCGATTGAAGACGATTAGCAAGGAGCTTAATGATGATTTTCAAAGAACTATTAAGCAAAGATATTGGCCTGAAACCAGAAACTTTTTGAGCGCCTTGCTTCTTCGGAATAAGTGTGACAAAAGAAGCATTCAGTCTATCAAGTTCAACACTGCCTTCAAAGAAGCTATGAAAAAGGTCATAGAAATCCTTTCTTATGATTGGCCAGCATGCTCGAAAGAAGTTCCCGTTAAAACCGTCCGGACTGGGACTCTTATTAGTTGGTAACCGGAGAACCACCGACTCAATCTCCAGTGAACTAAAATCCAATTCCAGATCAGAGAGTTCCTCAACGAAAGAAGGAAGAACCTCGCTGAGATTAAACAACATTCCAGAATAGTCCGAAGAGCCAAATCTATTTTTGTAAGAAATCCACAAATGATTTGCAATGTCAGAGTGAGAGGAGAGATCCTCATTACAGTCATTTTTTAAAGAGACAATATGGTTCCTTCTGAAGTTACTTGAAGCAATAGAATGAAAGAATTTGGAATTTTCATCTCCTAGCTTTGCCCATCTAAGACGACCTCTTTGCTTCCAATAATCATTCCTGATCTTAAGTAAATTGCCGAGATGGATCTTTAGAATTCTTCTGAAATGAAATTCTGGCTTAAACAAATCTCTCTGTTCTTCAATACCATCAAGAAGAGTAAGAACACTTTGACAATAATCTACTTGAAATTGAGAGATCTTGAAATTCTTATTCCATTGTTTCAGAGCCAAGTAACTTGAACTTATTATTAATTCTTTTGGCAACATTAGGATCAAAAGGACTAGAATTCCAGGAATTTTCCACCAAATTCAAAAAACCAGGTCTATAAATCCAGAAGTTTTCAAATCTAAAAATCTTTGAAACAGGAAGAGAAGAAGAAATAATGATGATACCCAGAGAATGATCAGAAATAATCCTTGAAGAAGATTTAACCAAAGTGTGAGGAAAAGCCTTAAGCCATCCTTCATTTGCAAAAAAACCAGTCTAATCTTTCCAAAATCGGTTGAGCCTGCATATTAGACCAGGAAAACTTGGATCCCGAAAATGGCAATTCCTCAAGAAGAAGATGATTGACAGCCTCATTGAAACGATCAGCTTCCCCTGAATTGAACACTCTTTTATTTTTGTCAGAAGGATATCTCATGAGGTTAAAATCTCCCATGACTAACCAGAACATATGTGAAGGAACAGAGATATCACGAAACCAATTCATGAAATCAATCTTTTTTTGAGAACAGCAAAGACCATAAACATTAGAAATCAACCAATGAATTCCAGAAAACTTGTTCTTCAGTAAAACAGTAAGACAAAACTCATTATGAACAACATCCATCCGTTGAAACAAATTACAGTTCCAAGCAGTCAAAATACCTCCAGAATTACCCCTGGAGGGAATAAAATCAAATTCATTCCAATCTTTCGGACAAATGGCTTTAATCAGAAAGGAGTTAATCATTTCCATTTTAGTCTCTTGAAGACATAAGATAGAACAATTGTCCTCAGTTATTTTTTATCTCACCGCAATCTTTTTGGCATTGAGACCTCTAATATTCCAAACCAGAATGCCAAATTTCTTAAAAGCATTCATTAAAAATACATGATAACCTCCAGATAACAGAAACACATGGCAAAGCCATGTTTAAATAAGTAACAAAAGGCCAACAGATAAAGTTTAGATAACAAAACATTACAATCCATCTTGAGTGATGAAACAACTTAAGACTTTCTAAGTCATGAAACACAGTCATCTTAATCATCTATATTCTGGATAAACAGAGCTTGAAGCTTCTCCTTGGAGATCAACTCCAAAGGAATCCCGCAGAAAGAGCCGATGGCTTGGAGCATATCAATAGGAAGCTCAGGAGCAACAAAAGCAGAGGTTCCTGGTTTAAAACCTTTGAACTTTGCCGCCTGTTTCGCCGAGAAGATCTCTCTTCCGGGAAATTGGCCCCTCTTTTTCGTGGTGCGGGCGTGTCAGTATACATAAGTATACACATAAGATAATATAAAATGTACAATCTTAAGAGACAATGCACTTTATTAATTCTGAAAAGAATTTACAAATTATAAGTCCCTTTGGGATTTACAAGCTCTCATTGCGCCAAGAAAAATACATCTTGACTGCAGGAGACTGCATGGTTCATGGTTCCTCAGGGCTTTTGAAAAGCTCCTGGTTAATTACATCTGCAGAATGAGTCCACAGAAAACCTCTGATTAAACTGTGCTGATGGTCGTCGTCTTCAAACTTCAAAATAACTTTTGCCCTTGATAAATGAATGCAATGCATATGCTCATGCATGCAAATATGCAAATCCATAGCCTCGTCAATCTATGGTACTATCACAAAATATGGCCTTCGCCTCGTCGGTGCCCGGCCAGGGGGTTGTTCGGCCTCGTCGGTCGCAAACAAGTAAATGCCTTCGCCTCATCAGTACCCGGTATGAATGGTGTCCGGCTTCGTCAGCCATGGACAAAAAGCATGTCGTCTTCGCCTCATCAGTACCCAACAACATGGAAAAGTGGATGGAATGACTTGTGATAGCACCTTGACTTCCTTAGCTTCAGGAAACACATATGGCATGATAGGCAGCACATCGGAACATTCATCAATAGCTTCAATTGTTTTGACAACTTCTGACATTATTGGACTGCACTAGCATCTCTTCAACCAACTGAATGGATGCTTTTTGATCCTCTGATCCGCTTGAAACTTGGAGGACATGTTGTACCTGTACGTCTCTGTTCGCCATAAAAATTTGGGGTCGATCGGGCTTCTAGATCAGAAGTTATCACCAATCTTCTCCCGTTCAGGCGGGCTGCAACGGCGCTGGACAGAGCCTCTCTTCTGATCGAATTTCGATCTTAGAGATCTCCGATCTGCTTGAGACTTGGAGGACATGTTGTACCTGTACGGCTCTATTCTCCATAAATATTTGGGGTCGATCAGGCTTCTAGATCAGAAGTTATCACTAATCTTCTCTCGTTCAGGCGGGATGCAACGGCGCTGGACAGAGCCTCTCTTCTGATCGAATTTCGATCTTAGAAATCTCCGATCAGCTTGAGAGTTGGAGGACATGTTGTACCTGTACGTATCTGTTCGTCATAAAAATTTGGGGTCGATCGGACATCTAGATCAGAAGTTATCACCAATCTTCTCCCGTTCAGGCGGGCTGCAACGGCGCTGGACAGAGCCTCTCTTCTGATCGAATTTCGATTTAAAGATCTCCGATCGGCTTGAGACTTGGAGGACATGTTGCACCTGTACGTCTCTGTTCGCCATAAAAATTTGGGGTCGATCGGGCTTCTAGATCAGAAGTTATCACCAATCTTCTCCCGTTCAGGCGGGCTGCAACGGCGCTGGACAGAGCCTCTCTTCTGATCGAATTTCGATTTTAGAGATCTCCGATCGGCTTGAGACTTGGAGGACATGTTGTACCTGTACGTCTCTGTTCGCCATAAAAATTTGGGGACGATCAGGCTTCTAGATCAGAAGTTATCACCAATCTTGTCTCGTTCAGGCGGGCTGCAACGGCGCTGGACAGAGCCTCTCTTCTGATCGAATTTCGATCTTACAGATCTCCGATCAGCTTGAGACTTGGAGGACATGTTGCACCTGTACGTATCTATTCGCCATAAAAATTTGGGGTCGATCGGACTTCTAGATCAGAAGTTATCACCAATCTTCTCCCGTTCAGGCGGGCTGCAACGGCGCTGGACAGAGCCTCTCTTCTGATCGAATTTCGATCTTAGAAATCTCCGATCGGCTTGAGACTTGGAGGACATGTTGCACCTGTACGTCTCTGTTCGCCATAAAAATTTGGGGTCGATCGGGCTTTTAGATCAGAAGTAATCACCAATCTTCTCCCGTTCAGGCGGGCTGCAACAGCGCTGGATAGAGCCTCTCTTCTGATCGAATTTCGATCTTAGAGATCTCCGATCGGCTTGAGACTTGGTGGACATGTTGCACCTGTACGTCTCTGTTCGCCATAAAAATTTGGGGTCGATCTGGCTTCTAGATCAGAAGTTATCACCAATCTTCTCCCGTTCAGGCGGGCTGCAACGGCGCTGGACAGAGCCTCTCTTCTGATCGAATTTCGATCTTAGAGATCTCCGATCGGCTTGAGACTTGGAGGACATGTTTCACCTGTACGTCTCTGTTCGCCATAAAAATTTGGGGTCGATCCGGCTTCTAGATCAGAAGTTATCACCAATCTTCTCCCGTTCAGGCGGGCTGCAACGGCGCTGGACAGAGCCTCTCTTCTGATCGAATTTCGATCTTAGAGATCTCCGATCGGCTTGAGACTTGGAGGAGATGTTGCACCTGTACGTCTCTGTTCGCCATAAAAATTTGGGGTCGATCGGGCTTCTAGATCAGAAGTTACCACCAATCTTCTCCCGTTCAGGCGGGCTGCAACGGCGCTGGACAGAGCCTCTCTTCTGATCGAATTTCTATCTTAGAGATCTCCGATCGGCTTGAGACTTGGAGGACATGTTGCACCTGTACGTCTCTGTTCGCCATAAAAATTTAGGGTGGATCGGGCTTCTAGATCAGAAGTTATCACCAATCTTCTCCCGTTCAGGCGGGCTACAACGGCGCTGGACAGAGCCTCTCTTCTGATCGAATTTCTATCTTAGAGATCTCCGATCGGCTTGAGACTTAGAGGACATGTTGCACCTGTACGTCTCTGTTTGCCATAAAAATTTGGGATCGATCGGGCTTCTAGATCAGAGGTTATCACCAATCTTCTCCCGTTCAGGCGGGCTGCAACGGCGCTGGATAGAGCCTCTCTTCTGACCGAATTTCGATCTTAGAGATCTCCGATCGGCTTGAGACTTGGAGGAAATGTTGCACCTGTACATCTCTGTACGCCATAAAAATTTGGGGTCGATCGGGCTTCTAGATCAGAAGTTATCACCAATCTTCTCCCGTTCAGGCGGGCTGCAACGGCGCTGGACAGAGCCTCTCTTCTGATCGAATTTAGATCTTAGAGATCTCCGATCGGCTTGAGACTTGGGGGACATGTTGCACCTGTACGTCTCTGTTCGCCATAAAAATTTAGGGTCGATCGGGCTGCTAGATCAGAAGTTATCACCAATCTTCTCCCGTTCAGGCGGGCTACAACGGCGCTGGACAGAGCCTCTCTTCTGATCGAATTTCGATCTTAGAGATCTCCGATCGGCTTGATACTTGGAGGACATGTTGCACCTGTACGTCTCTGTTTGCCATAAAAATTTGGGATCGATCGGGCTTCTAGATCAGAGGTTATCACCAATCTTCTCCCGTTCAGGCGGGCTGCAACGGCGCTGGATAGAGCCTCTCTTCTGACCGAATTTCGATCTTAGAGATCTCCGATCGGCTTGAGACTTGGAGGAAATGTTGCACCTGTACATCTCTGTTCGCCATAAAAATTTGGGGTCGATCGGGCTTCTAGATCAGAAGTTATCACCAATCATCTCCCGTTCAGGCGGGCTGCAACGGCGCTGGACAGAGCCTCTCTTCTGATCGAATTTCGATCTTAGTGATCTCCGATCGGCTTGAGACTTGGAGGACATGTTGCACCTGTAAGTCTCTATTCGCCAGAAAAATTTAGGGTCGATCGGGCTGCTAGATCAGAAGTTATCACCAATCTTCTCCCGTTCAGGCGGGCTACAACGGCGCTGGACAGAGCCTCTCTTCTGATCGAATTTCGATCTTAGAGTTCTCCGATCGGCTTGAGACTTGGAGGACATGTTGCACCTGTACGTCTCTGTTTTCCATAAAAATTTGGGGTCGATCGGGCTTCTAGATCAGAGGTTATCACCAATCTTCTCCCGTTCAGGCGGGCTGCAACGGCGCTGGATAGAGCCTCTCTTCTGATCGAATTTCGATCTTAGTGATCTCCGATCGGCTTGAGACTTGGAGGACATGTTGCACCTGTACGTCTCTGTTCGCCATAAAAATTTGGGGTCGATCGGGCTTCTAGATCAGAAGTTATCACCAATCTTCTCCCGTTCAGGCGGGCTGCAACGGCGCTGGAACGGCTAGCACGGGCACCACAGACGAGGCCTCCATGTTTGGTATGATGCATAATGCATGCTATGCATATGCATCATGCATGCTATGCATATGAGCAAGGCTCACCCATTACGCCGGTCTTCTTATCCTGTTCACATTTGTGAACCTGTTCGTCTACCTATCCCCCTCTGGCACGTGTGCTTCTGGACCTGTACGCCTTGCCTTGCGCCTGCGTGTGCCTGCCTCTGAGCCTGCCTTGGACCTAGACCTGCTTGTTTTCAAAAGGATAACACCTCTCTCTATTTATAGAGGCTCCAGGTTGGTTGCAACCATCCAACAACCAGAGATATTTAGGAGATTTGAATTCGAATAGGACATATATTTTTTTATAAACAAAAAGATAAAAAAGAGATATTATCCCCTTTTTGAATTTGAATAGGAGATAGATTTTTATTTATTTAAATAAAAGAAAAGGTTAGAGATAAATCCTATTCAAACTCGGGCTGCATGTCGGTTTGACTAGGTTGTTGACCAGTTTGACCACGTTTGACCAGGTTGACCACGTTGACCAGGTTTGACCAATCCGATTTTGACTATTTTTGGACCAGTGGAATTTTTGTCCTGGTTTTAATCATTATTTTTTATAGCCCAAAGTATATATATTTTATTTTAGCCCATTTGGCTATATGAGACTTTTCTAATGAATTTTTATTACAAAAATTCATCAAACACCGCCAGCCTAGGACTTCTACGAAGACCTGAAACAGCCATAAGGGTCCTACCCTTAACTTTGACTAAATGGGTAGAAGAGACATTCTTCTTAACCTTCAGATGAAACCCCTGAGGGGATGAGATCCTTGTCGCAGAAGGATTAAGCAGATTCCAAGATGTCCTCAGGCATAAAGCAGAGTTGAGAAATCTAATGGAAGACCCTAAACAAGGAACCTTCCAACTTTTTAGCAAAGCACAGTTTTCAGCAAAAGACCCAGAGGCTTTGAACAAATTAGATGAAGATGAAGAGCCCTCCATCTGATCCCAAGGGTCCCATACTTCAAGGTGTTGGGGGATCAGAGCATCCCAAACCATATCACCTCCACCCCCCATATCTTCAGGATCATCCTCTTGATCAGCAGGATCTTCTAAGTCTACATCTTCATTGATATTATTATCATCATCTTGAGGGGGTTGAGGGTCCTCAAGATCATCTTCATCTCCTTCAAGAGCATTGGTAGGCCGAGAAATTCAAATAACGACTTGAACCGTCCAACTACGACCCAGGGATTCAATGGGCTCAGTAATCACCAAGTAGCGAGGAATGTCAGAGAGAGCAGTCACTAAGCATTTGATCCGGGAGGATCTCCAAGTCCTGATCGCATGTGGCTTCGCGACCAAGTCCTGATCGCATGCGGCTTCGCGACCAAATCCTGATCGCATACGGCTTCGCGACCTTAACCGTGTTCGGAAAGGATTCGCGACCATGGATTGGTTCGCGACTAGGAAAAGGAATTCGTTCCCTGTTCGGAATTGTAATCCGATCCGAATGTGTATAACTAAGCTTATCTGTTTAGAATTAGTTATATGAGTCTAATATGTTTAGGTGACTAAGTCTGATACGTACTCATACGATTGGACTATAAATACCTTGTAATAGGTCTAGTTTAGATCATCGAATACAATCGAAGAGTCATAGAACTTATTTGAGTTTTAGATACTTATAGTTCCTTCGACGTAGACAAGTGTGTCTAACGTTCGACGTGTAAAGCCCTCTTTGAAATAAAGAGTTGTGCAATTACTTTGGGTTTCGGTATTTCCGAGTAAGATCCCGTTATTCCGCATATTAGAATCTGGGCGAGCCTAGTGCGAAAACCAAGACTAGGTCTCAAACGGATCAAGTTGGTATCAGAGCAACTTTCCTATCCTGTGGATGGTGAAGACTCGCCAGGGTTACAAAACCCCCGGCGAAACTCCAGGCGATCAATTGACGGTTCCTACAGCTGCGTCTCCTACAATGTCTGACAATACCTCCGTTCAAGCTAACCTAAAAGAACAAGTGGCTAAGCTCTCCACCGACATGGAAACCGTGCTTGCTTGGATTAAGCAGCAGGCCATGATTGTACCTCCTGAAGTAGGGAAAGGGATGGGTGCGAAGACTGGTGAAGACTTGCGCAGGGCAGACGAAGATGAAGACGAAGGCAATCACAGGACCGATGACCTCGCCAACACCTCCTTAGCTGTCGGATCTTTTAAGGTCGACACTAAGATTGATATACCCATATATAATGGGGTGATCGATGCCGAGAAGCTGGATTCTTGGATCGATCAACTTGAGACCTACTTTGACCTGAAAGGGTTCAGTAGAGCTCAAAAGGTGAAGTTTGCACCTTTGAAGATGAAGGACCACGCCAAGACATGGTGGAAGGCTCTTGTCGCCAGTGGTGAAGCTGACGACCTTGCGTGGGGTCAATTCAAACGACTTTTGCGACAAGAATTCTATCCGATGGGCTACCTTGAGGAGAGATGGGAGCGTTGGCACAGATTGTACCAACGGCGCGACCAGACCGTCCAAGACTATACAACAGAGTTTCGACGACAAGCAATGGTCATTGGCATCTCACTATTCGACCCTCAAGTATTTCGGAAGTACACATCTGGACTTCAGAAATCGATCAGTACTGAGCTAAGTCTGTTCGGCGTCCAAGACATCTCGACCGCGAGTACGACTGCTTTGGCGATTGAGAAGAAAAATAAGACCCGCAACGACAAGAACTTGAGGGAGATTTCAACCACGACGAGCTCCGGAGAGGGTACCCACGATACGGGTAACACTTGTGAGCATTGTCATGTTGCTGGGCACACAAAAGAGAAGTGTTATAAACTTCATCCTGAACTGCGACCAGAAAGAAAAAGGAGGGATGAACCAAGCACACTAACAGCTATGGTTACTTCTATTCCGCTCGCAGAGGAAATTATCCAGTTGGATTCGGTTGAAAAGGCGGACACGACCTTGTCTCTAATGGCAATGCCGACGGAGAAAGGTTCGGATTCATCAACTGACTACAACCCAACAGAGGAATTGTTCACTGTTAACATACAGGTGAAGCACGAGGTGGTCACAGCCATCTTCGACCCCGGAAGCCAAAAGAATTTGGTCTCCTCCGGGCTGGTTCGATGACTTGGTTTGCAGACGACTCAACATCCTCGACCGTATCCTCTGGGATGGTTCACTTCTGACGTGAATCAGCAGATCAAGAGTCAATGTACTCTAAAGTTTGCAATATCTGCTCGTTACATCGACGAGGTTCAATACGATGTCATCCCCATCGATATTTGCCAAGTGATTTTTGGAAGTCCGTTCTTGTATGATCGTGACGCCCATTACCACCGAAGAGCTCAAGACTACGACCTCACAAAGGATGGGACAAAATTTATCATCAGCAAAAACGACCACGTCGACACCAATGACTTGTTGACAGCAAATCAGGCAAAATGGATTGTCAATGCATGCTCAAAGTGTGTGCTGAGCGTGATGCGTCCAGTTAGCCAAGGGGATTGTGATACATCGAGTATGGAAAATGATGGTTGTTTGGCGAGCTTGCCTGCCGAAAACAACGTGCTGTTCGCAGAGGTATATCGTCGATCACCACAACGACTAGTTGAAAACGACATGCAACTTGTCTCTACGGTGCCACTATTCAAAATTCGCAATCCTAGCTTTGGGATCGGTGATAGTATTAACCTCGACAAGGGGAAGGCTATCCGCGAGTGGCCAAGGCCACAATCCATGACGGAGGTGCCAAGCTCTATGAGCGCCTATCCATACATTCGATCCAACGATTGTAGCATTGCTCATCGTGTGTTCGTTCAAAAACTCCCAGTCGTTCTCTACAACTTCACAGTTGGTCACCAACGGGAGTTGGCTCCTTCTCAACAAAGGAGTCATGATCCGGGAGGATCTCAGGTCGAGTTCGCAACGGATTTGCGACCACGAAAAGGTTTGCGACTTTGGAAAGGTTTGCGACCTTGGGAAGGATTCAATCTCTTCGAGCCTTCAATGCTGGATGATGAGCCAGATACTATAGTACCATCTGTTGAAGACTTGGTCTATCAACGAGACAAACCTCTACGTGAAGATGTGATTCTGGAAAAGAAGGTGACTACCACCCGCAGTAGCACCAAGGAGACTTTTCGAATCGGTCGGAAAGATCAACGAGCACGTGCGGCAAAGTGGTACACCAAAGAAGATGGACAAGCCCAATTTCCACATCTCCAGTTTGATCGTGAGGTCGCAACAGGGGTTGGCTCCTTCTCAACAAGGAAGTCATGATCCGGGAGGATCTCCAAGTCCTGATCGCATGTGGCTTCGCGACCAAGTCCTGATCGCATGCGGCTTCGCGACCAAATCCTGATCGCATACGGCTTCGCGACCTTAACCGTGTTCGGAAAGGATTCGTGACCATGGATTGGTTCGTGACTAGGAAAAGGAATTCGTTCCCTGTTCGGAATTGTAATCCGATCCGAATGTGTATAACTAAGCTTATCTGTTTAGGATTAGTTATATGAGTCTAATATGTTTAGGTTACTAAGTCTGATACGTACTCATACGATTGGAATATAAATACCTTGTAATAGGTCTAGTTTAGATCATCGAATACAATCGAAGAGTCATAGAACTTATTTGAGTTTTAGACACTTATAGTTCTTTCGACGTAGACAAGTGTGTCTAACGTTCGACGTGTAAAGCCCTCTTTGAAATAAAAAGTTGTGCAATTACTTTGGGTTTCGGTATTTCCGAGTAAGATCCCGTTATTCCGCATATTAGAATCTGGGCGAGCCTAGTGCGAAAACCAAGACTAGGTCTCAAACGGATCAGCATTTCACCATAGCATGCGATCTGTCACTAGTCCTTTGATAGTCAGTATCTCATTCCCGAAGGAGGCCAAAAGAGGACACAGCTTTACTCAGGGTAGAAATCGACCAAAAGTCAAGCGGGAAATTTAGTAGGAGCAACCAAACCTCCTGATTAAAGCCAACCCTCCTCAAATTGAAGCCATTGTCATGACGATTGAAAAACAACATAAAATCAGCTTCCACATGAAGACCTTCATTCATGAGAATGTCTCTTTCTCTGAAAAAGGCGTTTCAAGTGCTGAAAAGGCGTCTTTTCGTTTCGAATTCCTGCGAAGCCCAAGAAAAACTTTGGGTGCACATGTCAGGTTTGTTTTGACAGGCATTGAATGCAAAAACCCTTTTTGTCTCACGGAAACCACCAGGGTGAACAACGGTCAGAATCTTGAGAAAAGTGGCATTAAGACTCCGCGTCTCAAGACTTGCCTTGAAACCATTCTCGAAATCTCCTAAGTTTTCTTAGAGCTCTTCGCCTTCTCACTGTTCTTCTGAGCCCTTAGCTTTCTTCTTCCTCTTTTGAAACTTGACTCAATGGTTGTTAGATGTGCTCTAGTTACCGATTGGAGGAGAGTTTGCTGGCCCTGGAGATTGATAGTTACCTCCCTTCCAGGTCGCTGATCCCATGGCGTCCTACTGGGGAGAATGAGGAGAGCCCTAAGGTGGAGGAGGGCAAATTAGTGGTTTTTGAAGATTTCCTACATTGTGACTTCTGCCTGCCAGAGAGCGACTTCTTCAGGGAGATTCTCACCCACTACGACTTGGAGTTGGTGAATCTGAACGCCAACTCGGTTTTGATCCTCGCAGCTTTTCAACATCTTTGCGAGGCCTACATTGGGGTGTTGCCCAATGTTGCTCTCTTCCGCCAGTAGTATTTTCTAATGAGTTCGAAGGGCACAGCCTTACCAGGGTATGTCTACTTCCGGCTGTGGGAGAAGAAAGACTTCCTCCCCTTCCCACTTCGTGACTCTGTTCACAAGTGGTACCAAAGGTAGTTTCACTGCTCCGCTCCTAAGGAGAGCCATCTCTGGTTCGCGGACCGGCGACCAGAGAAGAACAAGGAAAAATATGTTGTCCCCTCCCTCTCAGACGAGTAGAAGAGGCAAGTCCAGGTAATCAAATAGCTGATGAATAAAGGCTTGACCGCTCGCGATGTGATCTAGAATTTTGTAAAAATTCGAATCAGCACTCTGAGGAGGAGGGATCACCCAGCTTGGGAAGTCAGGGCGATGGATGACACCACCAGGGACTACAATCCTAGAATTGTTTCAACTTTAAGCTTAGTCAGATTGGCAGTTTTTGTCTCAATCTGTTTTCTCTTTGGAGATTGAATTGATTGTTGTTGTTATTTTTCAGCCTTGTCCCTTTCTGATGTTGAAATGAGGACGAATTTCCTCCTGAAATTTTTTAATCCAGTCGAGAAAGGCGACATCAATGCGACAAGACCGAAGAGTTTGGTCAGCAAACTTGATTCGAGTAGAGAGTGTTCAGCTCACTTAGAAGAGTATTTATAGTGTTTTTCTCTATTTCATTCCACTCGTGGCCAAGTCATGTCATGTAATTATATTTCTCCCTCTTATCTTCACGACTGTAATATACGTATTTTCTCCTAGTATTGTCGTAGTCCCGAGATGTACTAACTTAATATTACCTCGACATCTGTACATAAAGTCATCTGTATCGCTAAAATCATTGGACCAGTTGAAGTCCTCGGGAGGACATGTTGTTGGGAATGTGTGTCCATGACAAGAGCAATAGTAAGAACGTATGCAGCAGTACATGTGTTGAGCATCGTGTATATTAATTGACAACTCTACGAAGTCCACCTTCTCATGAGTTTTTTGCTAAATCGCGAGGTGGACCATCAACTACTGTCATTTTTACAATTATTTTTATTATGTGTTATTCCAGGAATTTTTATTTTTCTTTAGGCTTTCCGTACAAAAGTTTCCCGTATATACTGATAGTAATTGATATGACAGATGGATGGTGCAATGTTGCTGTCAAGTTGCGCCAATAAATCTAAAATAAGACTTGCGTTTAAGCGTGGTGCATTAAGAACTAAAGGTAGTCAACTACATTGAGGCAAGTGGAAGCTTTATACATATTTTTTTTCAAAACAAGGAAAAATAAATTTAGGAAACAGAAAAAATATTTGTAAACTTTTACCTAGAAAACAAAAATTTGTGTGAAATAAAATCACATCATTCTGTGAGGGAAGAGGGAAATTGCGTGGTAAATGTTTCTAAGACGTATGGTGCTGTCGGTACATCTATCAAATAAGAAACCACCATTCGTCCATACCCTTTATAATGATTAAATAATAACCTTATGCAATAATCCATATGGCTATATTTTGTTGTTCCATTTGGATTTTCTGAATCCATATGAAAGCAATAGGTTTTTTTTATCCCTGTATTTAGTAGTAAGGGCTTGTGAGATGTCCAACCTAATAGACAGCTCAAACCAATTTTAAGATGTTAAAATACTTGTTTCTCGTAATACTTCAGATCGGTTAGCGAGAGTTGGGCTCAAACATTCCCTGAGACGGGCTAAAATCCGAACCAATATTATCTCGCTAACCGACGTCAAGCCAGGCTGTGCTTGACCCCAATACAGCAAGGAAGCCTATTCGAGCCAATATGGTGTATGACTCAAGTCAATTTGATTGGAAAACATCAAGAATATTGAAGTATAAATAAATTGTTTATTTTTTTAATAATTTAAAATTTTAAGTGAACTGATTAGTGTATAAAATTCAATATAGTATCAGAGTTGGAGGTCTTGAGTTGAAAATTTGAATGTAGTAATTTGTGAGAAAAATAATTGAAGAATCTAGACTAATATAAGAGTTCCAAATATGGATCATATTCCGGCTAATGTCAAACTCATGTCATAGGACCAATTGAGTGTGGTGTTCAAGTGTTAAAAATATGAGTAGTTTGTCAATATTTTTCAACAATTTAATTTTTTGATTAAACTAATTGATGAAACTCAACACGCAATAGTTTTACAGAAACAAAATTGGGACTTAAACAATGGATCTAAACAAGACCTGACACATTCTGGGTCCATTCACGGTGTCGACTTTAGTCCACTGACTGCTCCCAAATTGGGACCTAAACAACGCACCACTGCCGTGCGCATACGTACTGTTGCTGATGTTTGCAATGACCATACTATAAAATCCTTTTCGCTTTACTTTGGTGTTTCTTTCTGAGACTAGCAAATTCCATACTATATAGTAATTGAGACAAGTTTTACCTTGGGTTGAGCTCTAACTCTATAATATTCATGTTATTAACATGTTCTGAAGTTTGTTCAATCCGAAATCAATCATTTTCGAGTTTCCTTCCAGTTGAGTTCGACCTTAGTTTTGAAGTCAACACCTAATTCGAATCATACTCGAGCCATACCCTGACCGGCTTTCTTAAGATGGGCTTTTGTTGACAATCCTACTCAAAACTCCTAAGGGCCATACTCCATGTGTTTAAGTTGACTCGAAAATTAAATAGCTAACAAGACTTTTTTATCTTCTTCGTGATATAAATGATCTTTGCCCCTTCCTACATCACAACGGCATTGCCATTCGTGCAATGCTTCTCCCGTGATTTAGAAAAACCAAATCACAAACAAATCAACAGTAACATACAAAAATCACCACATCATAAAACTCTTAAAAACATCCCATCTACAAATAAAAACCAATATCAAACCAAATCAACACTCATACTTAATTACTTATGCCAGGCAGGCAGATATCATGCAATCTATCAAATTTAATATGACACGTCATGGTCACAATCTCTAGCTACACAAAGAAAAATGTCACATCAAAGCAAGTAATCAAACAAGTACAATATAGATTAACGACCATGACCACAATCCTAATTTCTGGATTTGCTACCAATAGGTAGGTACTTCATATATGACATTTTGCTTTCGTTATGAAGGTGCTAGCTCAGTCCACCGACCCAATTCCTGTCAAAGACTTTTGGCTAAAATACATGATCTATTTCACTTTTCTTAGTTTAGGCTTACACCAAAATAAGCTTAAACTTGAGCAAGATAACCAATTATTTCAGAGCTTATCGTGTAAATTTAAACATCCTTCAACAGAGAAGTTGAAATCAACATGGACAATTTGTACGTTTGAACAAACATGGATAATTTGTGGGATTATATGTTTGCAATTTGCCGGTACTAATAAGTTAGATGTATTGGAATTATTGACTATGAACTTTATAAACGTCTTGTATGTAGGGTACATCTAAACTAGGTCAAATAGACATGAAAAGAACACCCACCACACATATATTTTGATTTATCAATTGAACATTTAAAACCATGTAAAACAGAAACATTTACAAAACATCTAGCAGAACAAAAAAGAAGAGTGCTTCTAGCACCATCAAATAAACTCTTTCCATCTCAAAAAAAAAAAAAAAAAGAGGGAACTCTTTCTTAATAACCTTATCTGCAAATCTGTTGTGTGATGATATTATCACTTCAGCAACTCATCCACTGCAAATTCCCTTCGTCATCCCGTTCTCCTTCAGCTGTTCTATATACAAACAAATATCTAACTCGTGTTGATGTAGCAGTTCTTGATGACTGCAAGTATAGAGTCCAGTATATCCTTTCTTTCTGCAGATGTTATGAACTTTCCAAGAAGCGATACAAAGTATGCATGGTTAGAGCTTTTCAGTGACGTTACTGGTCGTCAGCTTGACCTCCGGTCATCTTGCCCATGGAGAGTGTGAAGTAGAGCAGTATCAGCGTGCCCACGCTAGACCTGTGGATAAAATGAGGCTAATGTAATGCATACACACTTAAGTCATTGCGTAATGTGAAGTCACGAGCGATTTTGTGCATAGGAACGAAACAAAATTCGCTGTCATTTTATCTGCACTTAACTTTTTTAACAAAAATGATCCTCATATCAGTCTGTCGAGTTTTGAAATTTGACAACCACTTGTCACGACTGGATTGCCCGACAGCAACTTATCAAATCTCAGAAACTCAACAATTCATTTGCCATGGCTCAAAACCTGAAGAATTGCTTCCTCTTTTCAACGACCGTAGGTTATAATTATGTTAGGTTAATTAGTGTATAAAGTTTATGTGCATGTATATTCTTTAGGGTTAGGTTAATGTATAAAGTTGAAATGTTTAGTTTATACAATTTATTTTTCATCAACCGTGGCATTTAACTACTTAAAAACATAGATAATTTTGTTAATCACCGTAGATTTTATTTTTGTGCATGAACATTTTTTGTGGTTAGTTTAAGTTAGAAAGTTAAACCATTTAGTTTTATTTATGAAAATTTATTTATGTTAGGTTAGTTTAACTAACACAGTTTATGTGCATTTGTATTTTTTAGGATTAGGTTAATTTAGAAAGCTGAACCATTAATTTTATATCATTTATTTGTAATTAACTATGGCATTGAGCTATTTGATGATGTAGATGATTTATGTGTATGAACATTTTTTGGGGTTAGATCAAATCAGAAAGTTGAATAGTTGGTTTCATTTATGTAAATTTATTTGTATGTTTAAGGGCCATAGGTTATATTTATGTTAGATTAGTGTAGATTATAAAGTTTATGTGCATGTGTATTTTTTAGAGTTAGGTTAATTTAGAATGTTGAACCGTTTAGTTTGTATGATTTATTTTTGATTAATCATGATATTTCGCTATTTAACTACGCACATGATTTGTGTGCATGACCATTTTTTGGGGTTTGATCATGTTAAAAAGTTGAACTTGTTTGTTTTAATTATGGACATTTTTTTATATTCTTAAGCACAATAGATTATATGTATGTTAGGTTAGTGTAGGTCAGAAAGTATGCATGAACAATTTTTAGAGTTAGATTAAGTTAGAAAGTTAAACAGTTTATTTTGTATTAATTTTGTATTAATAATTGCATAAAAATAAAAAATAAATAACATCTAGCATAATTAAGCAAACCATAGGATGAAAATAAATGTAGTGTAGTTAGAGAAAATGATTGGGAAAAGAATAAAAGTAAGCAAAAGAACTAAAGTAAAGAAGTATAAAACTATAAATAAACAAAAATTAATTATAGTATCAGATATTTGAAATACTTTATTTAACTAAAATACATGTATATAATTATGTTTTATTGAATGACATAAATGTATTTTAAGGAATGGAGCAACTAGAAAATTTTACGATGACGGTTTAATTCGCGATGGCTCATAAGATGTAGATATTGTTAGATCTAGATCGATCTAGGTATTTAAGTTTTGATGATTAATGACGATTTGGATAAACCCCTGATGATTAATGTTAATCTGGATAATAACAGATTTGATGATTAAATGACAACTTGGATAAATCATGATTTAGTACAAGTAAATTGAATTGATTATTAATAAACCCTGAAATGGATGTTTCCTGTTTTAGTTTAATATTGATGCATATGTAGAGGGGGAGCTCGGTGGTTGCATCAATCTTGTGTTAAGTGTAAATTGGAATGTCATGAGATAAATACTGAAGTTTAATGGCTCTTTATTGAGGTTTTCACATCGATGCATATGCTGAGGTGGAGTTCATCATTTTAGTCATCTGATCTGATTACCATCATGACATGTGAAGTATAGATCATGTGCGTATGTCTTTATCATATACGAATCTATATGATTGTATTTCATCTCATACTCATCTATTGATTGTTGAATATGGTTTTGTGATTTCACCAGAAAGAGAAATTGTTGAGCTAACTCATGTGTGGAGTAATTTCTCTGGTGGTGATTAATGACGACCTATATATGAGACTAACGTTGTGCGTTGAGTGTATGTGTTGTAGTCTCAGAATGGTCGCGAGCTGAAAGCAAGCAAGGGCGTGAAGAGGATGATGCCGATATGAGTCATCTCGAACAAGGTCAAGCCTAGTGAGATCGAGCTCTGCAAGGACTAGTTTCGAATGGTCGAGCTTCACGAGGTCGAACTTCACTGAAGGTAAAATCCAAGATTAAGAATTGTTTTCTTAAGATTTTACCGGTCTCGGTGTTTTAGAGATAGACTAGGTTGATAAGATTCCTTTTGCTAGTGTGACCATACTATTAAGAGGGGTCAAAAACTAATAGCTTGAATTTATCTAGTGTGGAAGTTCAAATGCATTCATATCATCTTGCATTAGTGTTTTATCGCCTTTTGCATTGCTAGAGAGTCTAAGTCTAGTTTGTGGTGCATTAGAGACAATGCTTTGAAAACTGTACTTAATCTTGATCGTCAACTATTTAAATTGGTTTATATTCTAAAGCTGGTCGTGATCGTATCCTTGTTTGGAGCATGGTCGTGGTCGTGTCGCCCGTTTGGCGGTTTTTCTGTTTAGGGTTTGGTCGCGGTCGTAGGAGTTCGAGCTGGTCGTACCAGTCTTCGGCTCGCTTGCGTACGCTCGACCAAATCCACTCGACTACCTGTTTTCGACCGGATGTTCGACATGTGTGGTCGTAGTCGTTGCTATGTGTCAGCAAACATATCCGCGAGAAAACAAACAAAGTGCATTTAGAAATGACATGTGTCGGACATTTTGGCAGTAGGAAGGTTTTTGAATTCTTAGAAATGTCTAGGCCTTTCTAGGTCTTACTCCTGTTGACAAAATTGTAGCCCTTTGAGTTATCTTTCCAACAAGCTAAAAATCACTTCAATCGGATCTCTAGATCAAAAGTTTTTCTTGTTTTACTGTCGACGTGCTTTGGCTGGACAATGTCTGGCCTGTACAAATTTTTTGAGCATGTTGCAAAATTGAAACCAAAGACGTTTGCATCCGTCCGAGGGCTTTTGTCTGGGACGGGCCAGACTTTGTCCAGTATGGCCGGACATTGTCCGGCCTGTACAATTTGTTTAAGCCGAGAGTGAAACAAAGACAAATATATATGTCAGGGGGCTTTTGTCCGACATGGCCGGACATTGTCCGGCCTTTACAAAAAAATTCCCCAATGGTAACTAATAGTTTGCAACGGTCAAAATTTGTTGTACTGGCCGGACAATGTCCAGCCTGTACAAAATTTCGCCTGTTCGTGGCAAACGGCTAGTTTTCTTTGAGGGCTATATATATCTTGTGTTTACATTCATTTGGGGTTGCTCAAGAAGTGAAAATCTCATTGTATAAGTTAGCCAAGTCTTTGCTTTTGATTAATTGCATTTAGAGACTAGAATTTGAGCCAAAATCCTTAGTGGATTTGAGAGAAAGCATTTGGGAGAGGTTGTGAGTGTTTAGTGCACTTCATCTCCATTTGCATGCTAGTGCTAGAGTGTTGAGCATTCATTTGCATCTTTGAGCTTCTAGCACGAGATTCGTTCAAGCGAAGGCGCATCCGACTTATTACTTTTGACGATTGCCTTCGCCTAGACGGTGTCGGAGGAGAGTTGCGATCTCTCCATTGAAGTTTGTCGGAGAGGCCGGCAAGAACTTGTGAAAGGTATTGGTGCTCGCCTATCCGATGTAGAGAAGGAGCAACTCTAGTGAGATATCCTTCGTGGATATAGAAGCGAGACTCAAGCGTGAGCGCTTCAACAAGGAGCAGGGGAGACTGGGCGAGTCTCTGAGACCTTGGTAAAAATATTGTGTCAATTGTTTGTCTCGCATTCATTCATATTTATCTTGACACAATTGTTTGAATCAATCTAGTTGCTTGTTGTATTGTATTCTCATATCGATCAATTGCAACTAGATGTTAGATTGTTGTTGCATATTAAATTGCTTATTCCATATGGTTGAATGCAACTATATTGATTAAATAGTTTTAAACCTCTTTGCCAAATCTAGGTTATCCGAAACATCTTTTAAAATTGCTAAATTGAAAAGAAATTTTAAAAGCCTCATATTTACTCCCCTTTAGTCGGCATCCTTGATCCTATAAATATGAGTCATTGTAAGTACATTATGGCTAACCTGAACTTACAGAACATATCATTCATAGATGTAAAGTTCTGGATCCGGAGTGTAATTGAGGAGAACATAGCATGAAATTGTTCAAGTTGAGGGGCTCATTGTCAGGCAAACAGAGAACAGGCTTGGGTGTTGCACGAAGTGAAAAGGACTCGTGGGACTCTTTCATTTGCAGAGTGAAGGACGATGCTAGGAGGTTATATGTAGAGTACGGCCGAGAAGAATAGATGCCGAGTGAGATAAAAAAAAAAAAGAAGAAGAACATTATCAATACTATCCTACACGAGATGGATCGTCTCCACTCGAACAAGAAAGAACTCTGATAATTAGTTACCTTTTACTACTGCATAAATAGCTCTACCTGTTCATGTGACCACCATCGTTAGTGATTTTCTTTTTATCTCTGTTGAAATATAAGAAGTTTACGTAATCTCGACTCAACTTTGACGATACTCATTGTCAATCTTTTATATTTGCTATTATTACTTTTATCAAATGCATCGTATTTTGGCTAAAATCTAATCTTAAATGCCTCCTAAACCCTTACCTTAACTTTTCTCTAAATCTTAACCCTAACCTCTCTCTTGGCCATAACCAACCCGGACAAACCGTGTTGTATCCGAACAATCCAGGTAGCATATTTTCATTAAAAAAAGATAAAATACTGCACAGCCAAGCTCAACCGCTTGTTGAGTCTTAGAAACTTCACAAGCTGCTTTTCACGGCTTAGAGCCAAGACAAGCGGTTTGTCGAGTTTCTGAGACTCGACAACTGTTGTCGTCCAATACACACACGACAAGTAGTTTGTCAAGTTTTTGAAACTCATCAAGTTGATTTGGCAGGTCATTTTTGAAAAAAAAAAAAAAGATAAATGTGTGTTATTTTACAATTTTTTTAAATGTGAGTTATTTTAAAAAAAATCATGGACTGATAGGCAGACCTAGATTGGTGGGGAATTGGTCCGTAGCTAGTTCATATAAATTTGTTTGTATGCACAGTTACTCTGCAATGATCATAAATATGACTTGTGAGCACTGAGAAGATCTGCAAACTGCCCACTCCAGGGAAGAAAAGGTGAGATTTCAAACTTCCAATGTGGGTATAATAGAAGATGCTCAACAGCTCAAACGAATTGATGATCTATTGTTAAAGAATTGTTTCATGTGGCAAGTGCATAGAGATCATACACTAAATTAACCAAATAAAACAACACGATGACTATTGGTCCAATTGTGTTTTTATTGACTTGCTATCGCTATTATATAATTTTCTTTATTGCTGGTCCTGGTCATTGTTTGGAAGACGTGCCAACCTTGCATTGCTTAAATGTGCAGAATAATACCGTATGTTTTGGTGTACAGTCTGTCTGCCCACCAAACATCAACTTGGCAACCACAAAGAAAACTGTTATCTCCAGGCAATGGGACGTACAGATCATACCCTCCACCATGTCTTTGCGTAGACTAAACTGGAATCAGAGAACAGAGCAGCAAAACGGCAAAAGGATAGGTTGGCAAGGCATTCCACCAGTTGCATGCCGACTAGGGGATTTAAAAAGTGGAAATAGATTCGCTACATTATTAGTTCGGGGAGACTGTTTGTTCGAGAAACAATGGTCAGAATCTTGGACGAGATTGAAATTTTCACACAAAAAATTGAAATGTCAACTTCTCACTTTTCTACCTACAAATGTGGTTTAAAGTATTTATTTTCTGATCAGACGGTTCATCATAGATTTTAAGAAACGCCATATATGTTTTTCCTTAATGCAAAGAATCCTTATCCTTAAAGTGCCATTTGGAGCTGCCCGTTCAACATCTGTTCGTACAAAAGAAATCGACAAGCTAATGGCATTTTTGTTTTTAAAATTTATAAGTGAACTCTCCCTTTCAGAAATCTCTTAATTACCATTCTCAGTGACAATTGAACCTATGACCTCTGTATAACAAGAGGCTATTATAGCAAGTAGCTGGTGATGGAAACGGATTGCTACATGCAGGTCAAATACAACACGCCTGTAGGATAGTTCAGATCAACCACAGTGAAAAAGTAAAACAAACAATTTTTTATTTTAAATCATGTTTTAATCTGGACTATCTAATTTCAAATCGAACAGCCCAGATCCACTGGTGATAGTCAAAGAAGGAGCTTGATTAGCCTACATTAGTGACTGCTCCAAAAATATTTTTGAAAAAAAAAATCAGGATTTGGAGTCAAATTGAAGGTAATAGCATTTTTTGTTTTAAAAATTTTGAGCTAACTTCAAAAAATCTTTTAATTTCCTATTGTAGTTTAACCTATGACCTCCATATAACAAGTGATTGTAGCAAATAGACGGTGATGGTCAAACAAGGAGCTAGAGTAGTCTACATTAGTGACTCCTCCAAAAAAAAATTGAAAAAAATCAGGATTTGTAGTCAAATTTAAACACATTTTTTAATATCATTTTTAACTAGTTTTTTTTTTTTCCAAAAAAGGAACATATCCTCCTGTTTCCTTGGAAATAAACTTACAGAATTCGATAAGGTTGGCACCTCGCACACCGGCCAAAACTTTTTTTAACTAGTTTCAATGCTATTTTTTAATACACTTTGAAGTAAGTTGAATTGGAGGTCCTATTTTTTGTTAGAACTAAAAGGGACTAGAGGACCATGAACTACTAGGAGCCATCTATGATCACAAAATTGACATACTAGATTAAGTGTCAGATGAGCGTTAGGATTTGGCAACAAGTTTTATCATAAGAATTTGCTGGAAATAACTTTTCTCACAAAAATTACTATTCCACAGTCGAGGACATTCTCAGCTGCTACCTAATTCCGCGCTCAAACAACACATTTTCAGTAATCAGTATAGCACAATCGTTGAAGGCCACACCTTGCCTAACATTTCTCTTTTTTTACTAGGATTGTACAAACTTATATGCGGTGAAAGAAAATCAAGTTAGTTCATTGTATATAAAGGTGTTGCATTCATGTAGTAGTTTCCAGATTAGCTCCTACACATATTGTGATGGGAATGATGTACAATACAAATCAAACACAGAAGAACTTAACTATTGTTATACCTTAACCTAGTTTTGTCTAGCGAGGCTTGATAGTACATAAAGAAAATGTTATAAGTACTGTCTAAAGAACCAACTAGTCTGGAAAATGTGAATATAAAGGAAGTCGATATGCACAGCCGGGCGGAACAGCCACATCCTACCAGATGGCACCATTAGACAGCTACATAATAATAATTTTTTTACCAAAAGCAAAAAAAAGGCAAAAAAAGGTTAACAAGACAGCAACTCGTTTCCTAACCGCACAGCGATGACACGCACAAGGCAACAAAACGCAACACACAGGCTTGACCCGGCAAAGGCCCAGTTTGGTACTTTTATTAGATCGACAGCTACCCGGGAAATTAGAAGACGAACGTGCCACGAAGGAAGTTGTTAGCTTATACTCACAGAGCTGCGAAGGCGAACAGGATCTTTCTCGGATCACGCCATGCCGGAACACGCCGGCTTGCTCGCCGGCGCTTCGCTGTTGGCGTGGCGGGATGGAACTGCTCCTTTGGGCCACCGTCAACGTGCACAGACGCCGCCTGCTTCTCATGCAGCTCCGCTACACCTGTACATTATTGAGTCACACATACAGTGCATCCGACATCAGTATAGATACCCAGGTGATACGTGTAACGTGTGCAGCACAGCGTATTTATGACTACGTGTTCAGAACCAAGAGTTAAAGAGATGGACTATCGAGTAGCTCTTGCTTGTTACTATTATCTTGTAAAAATTCTCTTGTAATCTCATTTCTTGATTCAAATATTACATTGGTTTAAAGTTGGCAATAGCCCCTCCGGTTTGTCACGTTGCTTGATGCATTGAGTAGGTGGTGGGTGGCATTGGTGTCCGTTTCAATGGATTTTGGTAAGAATGCAGCTAGCTCACGCAAAGCACCTGATATCACGCATTTGAGAAGTCCACGCAATCTCCTGCGTGGACTCCTTACCTACATTTAGAGATGTGCAGTTTGCAAAACTGGAACCAAAAATATCTTACAAGGATTCAAATAATTTAATACCAAACTTTAATCATAAAACTTGAAAAAATTTGATGAAGCAACAGTTCTATATTTATTTCTTTCCAGGGTAATGGAATTTGGGACAGAATGGACTAACCGGTAGATGAAGAATTCGTGTCTCCGCTACTTTCTCGTTCATGACTCTTCCCAGGGAACGATTCCAACTTCTTGGTCCAAAACCAAAATTGCTTCCACAAATAAGATAACAAAGAACTAAACAACGAAGCGAATTAATGGAATACTTCATCAAACAAGAAAGCTTACAAATTCTCCGTCGGTCTCAGGCAAACCCACCTCGCCCCTGATGTCGACCGCGACGAACTCCGGCGAGGCCGTGCTCCGATCCGTCTCCCGGTGGACGAGGTCCATGATTGGATGATGAACTAGCTAGCTATCTATTGGCTGCTCTTCTCTGGTCGCTTCTATAAGCTTTAGAAACCAAGGAACAAGGGAGGGATGTATTAAGATGAACTGAACAAAGACCCCGCGTAGAGGAGTCGTTGCCGAGACTTGAATTGGTCTTTAGCTCTTGACTCTTTGTAGTTTTGCCGTTCTATTTATATGCAGAGAGGGGGGAACAGAGAAGAACTGTAAGGCTGAGTCCAGTGCAAAGGCGCTTCACGAGCCGCTTCAACAGAATATTCTCTAGCATATTCTGTGCCATGTGTGTGAAGCACCACCCGGGAAGCACCCCCTCTCCAATGCACCGGCGCTTCGCGAGGCGCTTCGCGAGACGCCATCTCTAGTGCCTCCTACTGCGCTTCGAGAGGCACTTCGTGCGGGGCCCACATATATAATATGTATTAAAGATTATCAAATCGCTAAAATAAAATTCGGATAATTCGAACACAACAAAATAAAAGACAAAAATTATAAATAACATTAAAAAAGTTTAAAATTTTTTTTAAAATTTTTTATTTAAGAAATGGCACAGATGGAAATAAACAAGACACATACTTAATTAAATTTCGAATACATTTTAAAGAAGACTCCGCACAAACTACTACTCGTCAGTATCGTCACCCCCGAAACGCTGCCAAATATGGTCGACAAGATCTCGTTTTAGTTGTAGATGCACTGGACGAGTGCGGATCGCATCGTTTTGAGCTAGCATATGTTGGAAAATTGGCGGAGCACTCCTGTGGAGAGTAGGCGGTGTTACGGTAAATGTCCCTTGACTATCGTACGACTCATCGGTCGGGTCATGAGAGTGCCGTTCATCCTCGATTATCATGTTGTGGAGGATGACACACGCTTTCATAATATTGGCAAGAGTTGATCGTTGCCAAATCGACCGGGCCCGTGGACAATAGCAAATCGACTCTGCAAAACCCCAAAGGCTCGCTCCACATCCTTTCTTACCCCCTCTTGATGTTGTGCGAACAACCGTTGTTTGTTCGTTTGTGGCAAGGGTATGGTCTTCACGAAGACAGCCCATTCGGGGTAAATACCGTCGGCCAAGTAGTACCCCATATTGTACTCTGTTCCATTAACAAAGTACTGAACAGCAGGAGCTTGGCCGCGCAACACATCCGTGAAAAGGGGGGATTGGTTCAGCACGTTGATGTCGTTGTTGGATCCGGCGACACCAAAGAAAGCATGCCATATCCACAGGTCTTTGGACGCGACCGCTTCAAGTATTATTGTAGGGACTCCTTGATCACCACGGGTGAATTGGCCCCGCCACGCAACTGGGCAATTGCGCCATTCCCAGTGCATGCAATCGATACTTCCCAGCATCCCTGGGAAACCTCGGTCCTCTCCTTGCTGGAGCAGACGCCGGAGGTCATCGACAGTAGGTTGACGAAGATATTCCTCCGTGAAGCAATCAATGATTTCTTCGACGAAACGCCCCAGGCACTCCATAGTCGTCGACTTTCCAATGCGTACATACTCATCGACGGCATCGGCGGGGGAGCCGTAGCACAACATGTGCAATGCCGCCGTGCACTTTTGCAAGGGAGATAGCCCCTTTCGATGGATGGCATCTCTCCCCTCACTGAAGTATGGAGACCACTCCCCAAGAGCTTCGACGATTCGCAGAAAGAGAGGTCTCCCCATTCGGAATCGTCTGCGGAACAAGTATCCGGGGTAGATCGGAACGTCGGCGAAGTAGACCGGAACGTCGGCGAAGTAGTCCGAAACAAGACGATCATGACCGCCTTCGCGATCTCTATCGATGTATCTTCTGCTACCTCGTCGACGGCGGTGTGAGGTACCATCGTCCATGTTGGCTTGAAGGTCTTCAAGAACGCGACGGTGGAGGGTTTGGACTGTCACGAACTCCGCCACGAACTCTTCTACTTGGTTGATGGCTTCATCGTCGGCACTACTTGTACTTGAGTTAGACGACATTTTTTGGGAGTAAGCAAGATCTCTTGGTGGTCGAAGAAGAGAGGCCTCGGTTGTGAAGATGAGATTACTGAGTTTTGAAGATGAGGGCTCGAGGGGTTCCGATATATAGGGGGAGAAGCAAATTAATCATGTGCGTCACTTCCAACGGCTAAATGCAAAGGCATCCATCACATGCAGCGGTTCTAATGGCTACACTCCAAAAGCATCCAGCAGATGTGCCAATTCCAACAGTTAAATTCCAAAAGCACCCATCACATGCGTCGGTTCCAACGGCTACATTCCAAAAGTATCAAGCAGATGTGTCAGTTCTAACGGCTACACTCCAAAAGCATCCAGCAGATGTGCTAGTTCCAACAGCTAAATTCCAAAAGCACCCATCACATGCGTCGGTTCCAACGGCTACATTCCAAAAGTATCAAGCAGACGTGTCAGTTCTAACGGCTACATTCCAAAATTATCGAGCACATGCCACAGTTTGAACAGGTAAATCCAAAACGACTTAAATTAATAATGCGAGTACAATTTTACAAAGGAAAAGTACATCGTTCAAACTACTACTTATTCTTCATTTCTTTAATCATGTCGTTCACATACTCTAATGCGGCCTCATGCGCCTTCTTACGAGCATCTGAGAAATTAGATGTATCCCCCATAATCAGTTTCGTCAACGACTTCATAAATGTGGCTTTTTCCTTGCTCTTGGCCATCTCTTGCAAATTTTCGACTGCAGCAGCGGCTATGTCGGCCACCCTATCGAGGTCGGCATTGGCTTGCCGATGCGGTGCAGGGTCTCCTCGTACGCCGAGGATGTTTCACTCATTTTTGTCTTACCCTTCCGCTTGTTCTTTGCCGCATCCCGCCCTTCCGGTCATGGAAGCTCGATAGGTTCATCGTCGTTGTTTGATGATGACGTGTGGGCACCTTCTTCGTTGAGGCGAGCTCGTTTGGAAGAATCGAGGTAGCTTCTTCACCACTTCGGTTGACCGCGTACGGTACTCCACCAGTGCTCCAAGATGAAGGGATGACCCACCTCCTGCCTATAGATGTCCCGCGCTCGAGACATCAATTGGTCGTCCGAACGGCCACTGGCGTAGGCATCCCTCAACCTGCAATAGATGCCATTGAAGTGAACAATTTTTTTATTGCTCTTTTGCCAATGGTCTTTGCAGTGCCTGAGGTCCCGTCTTCGATCAGGCGGACTGCTCGCGTTGTACGCGTCAGTGACTTTCGACCAATACATGTCGAATTTTTTGTTGTTCCCCTCGACCGGGTCCAAGAAGTTATTCAACCATGCACTGATCTAGAGGACAAAAAATTCAAATTTTGGAAAACTAAGTAAGATAAAAACCGAGGAGCAAAAATCTACAATGCCAATACATAATATTTAGATGAACACTCACAAGCCGCATGTCGTCCTGTTGTGACCAGTTCAATCGTGTACGTCGTCGTGCAGCGGTTCGTTCGCCTTTGTTAGCATCGTTGTCGTCGTCGACTACGTCCGGGGCTGTGCTATGCGGACTTCCAGTATCTGATACAGACGTGGAGCGAGAATTCTTTGCCGGTGCTTGCGGAGGTGACATTTCTGCTGGGATGGTCGGAGCTCCGACGAAATGAGGATTTTGGCTGTAAGGGCCGTAGGGGGTTGTGCGTACGGATGTGCATACGGATATGGTTGGCCGTATGGAGGGGGTGGGCCGTATGGTGGATAGCACATCGGGTATGGCGGGGGAGGAGGCTGAAAACTGGGCGGATTTTGACTGTTTGGCGTTTGGGAGTTCTCCTCATCGAAATTGGGCTCACCAAACCAATTGACATAACCGCCGAGGGGAGTGTTGGCCATCGGGAAATTTTTTGGAAAAAATTTGAGTAAAGAGAGGGACAAAAATGTGTGCTTTGTGCTTGTGTTTGGTGCAAATGAGCTGAAATTTGCTCATATTTATAGCCATACAAGAATACAATTTTTATGTAATTTTTTGTGATTTTTGGTGATTTTGTGGAATTTTTTATGAATTTTTTGGCTCAGAAATGAATAAAAAATTCAAACGGCTATTTATTTGTGTCTCTGACGTGTGGGACCAGCCGAGAAAACGAGGCAACGGCTATTTTTAGCCACAAAAAACCAATCCTCAGGCTGACATGTGGGGCCGCGAATTAGCCGGGCCCACCCATCAGTGGCACAGACAAAACACCAGCACGGGTGCACGAAGCACGGCAAACACGCGGGTTTTCGCGTCACCACGCGTTTTGTGGGCCCCACCAAAACGCGTGGTGCACTATCCTACCGCACGCACTGCCGCCGACATGTGGGCCTAAACAAGAATTGGGGCCCAATTGTCAGTGCGTGTGCTGCTTGGGTACGGGAAACGCCCGCGCGCGACAGGTGGGGCCCACAAAGCGCGTCCCGGGGCGTCACGTGGCCTCCAACGCGGGACGCTTCGGCTCGGTGGCGTCGGCGGGCCCACCTGTCAGACCTCAATTTTCACCGCTTCGCCTGGCGTCCTCTCTCTCCTCGTGCGATTTTTTTTATTAATTTTTTACGGTGGGCCCCACTTGTTAGACCTCGTTAGCGGCGGCGTTGATTTAGCCTAAGGGGGAGGTAGGAGAGGGAGCGAAGGAACAACCGAAGCAGGGCGAGAGATGGAATTTAACGAGCGCTGGAAGCAACAACCGAACAGGGGAAGGGAGGGAAGCTGCTTACCAAAATCAGGAGGAGAACTGGAAGGCCGCGGGAGCGGGAGACACGTCGCCAGGTTGAGACGTGAGCGTTGAGAGAAAAGTATGTTTGGACAGTTTAGTTACTGTCGCCATAAATATCCCCGTAATCCTCCCGGCCTGTATGACAAGATAAACCTATGACATGTCACTTTTTCTTTAAGCAAGCTATCCATCAAGATTGCACTTTCCAAAGAAATCATAGCTTTCCAAAATTCATATCAGACCTCAGCAAACATAGCTAAAGAAAAACTTTAGTTCCATGACAACTATACTTATATTTGCTTTATAGTAGTTTCAAAGTGTTTTTTTTTCGTTCTTGGAGCTGGTCGTGCTATGTATTGTCAAGCTATATAGTTCAACTCTCCAACCTCTCATCTCAAAAATCATGCAGATTTAATCAGATTTTTTTTGGGGGGGGGGGGGGGGGGGGGGGGGGGGAATTGAAAAACACCAACCTATAAACTCCACAGCTTGGGGCGGCTGGCCCGACGAGCCCAGCCTGTATTTTCGAGCTTGGACGGGTCATATTATGTGATATTGCTAATTAGCTAGGCTTACATTTCAGGTCTATCTGGGCCCAGGCCGGCCCATACGGTCTTGATTCCTCTAGTGCACGACTCGAACTATGTGAGTGGTTAATGATGACGATGAGATGACAAGGTGTAATGAGATTGCGCGTGGTAGTAGGTAACTGAGGATAAAATTCCTACACGTTCAGTGGTTGACAAACAATCTATCATACTTCAGCAAACAATACCACGAATTGTAAGTTTGTAAAAAGATAGCTATAGTCTTAGTCTGTTATTTGCATAACGAAAGCCATTAGTCTACATATCTATCTCAATCTAGAACTCTCACATTGTCAAACAAAATGATGTTTATACCGTAGACATGCGCAGCTTCCCCTCGCCTGTGCCAGCGGGCACGTTTACTTGACGTTTCGTTCCTACACAATGATTCAAGCCAAACTGTCCGCACAAATATGCATACGCTAATACGAGTTAGGCTACCGCTATGTTTAGTATTATTGTACAGTGGATTACGGTAATGTAGGTTTTATCCTATCGATTCATAATTATTGTATTATTGTACAGTGGATTACGGTAATGTAGGGTTTATCATATCAAGTCATAATTATTGTTAGGACTATTTCATTCAATATCATTAGAGAAAATAAAAATTTGAGAAATATCATTATTTTTTATTATTAGTCTCATGTAGAGATGAAAACAAATCGAATATGGACAGGTAGTGGTTACCTCTTCCTAACCCATATTTTTTTGGGTCAAATATAGATAATTATATATTGGATATGAAATAGATATAGATTGGATTTAAATATAATTTTAGAAATAATCCGAATATTATTAACAATAAAAATACATATTATAATTTCAAAAATTTCACATATGGAGAGTTTATATAATTTACAAATTTCTTTGTTTTACTTTATACTTATTATTGACATGTCCATATAACTATAATAACAAAAAAAAAGCCTATAGACATGCAAGTAATAAAAATAGATATGTGATTTTAGGATCAAAGTAGGAATCTATTTCTTATTTTGGTGAATATCGCTCTTCTCATATTCGGAAGAAAATAAAAATCAAATCTAAATATGGATATAGATATTGTCTCGATCATAAATTTGCAAGCCATATTAAGAATTTTACAAATATGAAATTGGATCGGACGCATATTATCCATCTCATATTCACCCTTAGTCTTATACCACTGGAATAAAAAAAATTCTAAAAACATCAATCTAACAAGATTAAGAGAGTTGACTTGGTTTAAAATAACTCTTTTTTCCTTTAGAAATTATAGAATTTTCAGTAAATGTCATAATTTGTGTTTATTCTTCAAAGCATTTTGTCGAACATATCGTGGGCATTTAAAGCCGTGGATCTTGACGGTGTGGCTCGGGCGTAGTGGCTGTGTGAGGAGGGCACGAGGGCGGATCAGCCGCTGGCACACGGCGCAGACGCGGCGGTGGAGGCCACGCGGCTACGGCTAGCCCGCACGGACACAATGCATCGCGAGCGCAGGTGGACATAACGTTACGTGGCAGCAGCATCGGCAAGCGCGGCTGCGGCGAGCATGCACGGGCACGACGCGGCACAAGCGCGTGCGGACAGGATGTAGCGCGGCAGCGGCAATTCAGGCTCGAGGCACGGCTGACAGCTACACTCTACGGCTACCAGCATGGCCACGTCCAGCTTGCATTCCAGGTTGACTCGCGCGCGTGCCCGGCGCTGCTGCTAGAGCTGGCCGCGCCCACGGCTGCGCTGATGCGCAAGATAGCCTCCAGCCTCGTGTGCATGGCCCTCGAGTGCGAGCGGCCGCGCCCCCCCAATGTCGCCACAGCCAACGGCGCTGGCGGCAAGTGTGCGCCAGTGATATTTGAGTAAATTTCAATAGTAATTTCTAATATAATATAAAAATTACATAAAGTCTCATATTTTGTACAAAAGTTGTAATTAAATTTTTATCCACTAAGTTTCATAAATAGTGTTAATAGAAATATTTTAAGAAGCACTAAAAATAATACAAATTATTCTGAACCGATATATCAGAAAAATAAAACTAATTATAGCAAATGTATATGTTGGGGGAAATCTCCACGGCGCTAAGTCCAGGTAAGTCGTGTCACATTGGCCCGGGGACTTGGCCTCCGGGGGTCTCACCGGGCGCCCGGTGACCCGGAGAGTCACCGTGCCCCTGGTGAGATCCGGAGGGTCACCGGGCGCCCGGTGAGACCTGGAGGGTCTCCGTAACCCCGGTGAGACCCGGAGAACCACCGGAGCCCCAAAGAAACCCAGAGAGCCACCGGGCCCCCGGTGAGATCCGGAGGGTCACCGGGCGCCCGGTGAGACCCGGAGGGTCTCTGTAACCCCGGTGAGGCCCGGAGAGTCACCGGGCCCCTGGTGAGATCCGGAGGGTCACCGGGCGCCCGGTGAGACCCGGAGGGTCTCCGGAACCCCGGTGAGACCCGAAGAGTCACCGGGCCCCCGGTGAGATCCGGAGGGTCACCGGGATCCCGGTGAGATCCGAAGAGCCTCCGGGCTCATGAAGAGCGGTTGCTGACCGTGGGGCCTCTAGGAAGCCCATGGCGCCACGTGTCGAGCATCCAGGCCGTCCATCAGGCCAAAGGACGTCTTCACCCTTCCATCCAACGGTCGCATCGAGGGCTTTTCGGTCTTTTGTATTTCTTAGGGGCTATATATACCCCTCTTGTACCCCTTTTCAGGTATTCGAATTCATTATATTAACTCAATATTCGGTTCTCTTGGAGACCTCTCCCCCGAGAGCTCACCTCCCCAGCGGACTCGCGTCCGGAGGGAGCCAACAGGACTAGGGCCCCCACTGGGACCCGAACCTGTATAAATCTTTGTGTCACTTTCTGTGTTGCCCGGCGGGAGGAGACCAGTAACTCGGTCTGCTCACGCCGCTGTACTCGTGCTGCGCACGTCTGAACCTGCCGGGGTATCCGTGATACCACGACAGTTTGGCTCCCAGGACCTGGCCTCCGGCCTCTCCCCGGGCGCCGCCATTCGCTCGAGGACATGGCCTCCGGAGCCTCCCCGGGCGCCGCCTCTTGGCCCCCGGGACATGGCCTCCGGCGCTGTCCCGGGCCTCATCGCCCTCCTCAAGGTAAAGTCTCGGGTTGTTTGTCACGTGCAGGTCACGCGAGGAGGGCCTCGGGAATCAGCGACCACCTGTCAAGCATCCAAGGCGTTTGACCGGGAGAAGAACGTTTCTACCTCTCAATCCGACGGTGGCTTCCGGGGTAGTTTAGGCTTTTTGCTTCTTTTTTGGGGTTATAAATAGCCCTTGCACCCCTCTGTTGTAAGGGATCGAATCACTTTTATTGGAATAGCTAAACTCACAGGCGTGCTCCGGAAGCCTTTCCCCCGGAGAGAGCCTCCCCAGCCGGCTCCGGTCGGGAGTGCGTCGACAGGACTAGGGCCCCCACCGGGACCTGAACCTGTATAAATCCTCGTGTCATTTCTTGTGCTTGTTCGGCGGGGGAGGACTGGTCATCCGGTCAACCCGCGCCGCGCAATCTTCGCTAGGATCGTTCTCAAAACCTGCCGGGGTATTCGCAATACCACGACAGTTAGCGCCGTCCGTGGGGACTCGTGACAAGACGCCATGGCTCCCCCAAGAACAAGGGCTCACACCCTTCCCGGTGACCCGGGTCTCGGAGACCCGGCGCCGCCCGTCGGGGACAGTGCTGTCCCGGCGCTTCCGCCCGGAGGCGGCCTGACCCAGGTACCGCCTCCCTCCCTTCCTCTTAACTTAGGTGCTTCCACCTCCAGGTCGTTCCCGGTGACCGTGGGGACCTTGGCCGGGACCAGTCTCCCCCCGATGGCTCCCCCGGCTCCCCAGGACGCCCTGCTTGAGGCTCTAGTGGAGGGCCAGCTCCGCGCCCAGCGCTCAATGGATGAGCTGCTCAGCGTGCTGGCGCGGCCTCCGGCCCCCACATTTGCGTTGCACCCGTACTCGGGGACTATGCCCCCGTTTATGGGTTACCCGGCGGCCCCTCCGGCCTCCGGGGGTCTGTCCACCTCGTATGATCTGGCCGGGGGGTTCCCTCCCCCTGCGGGATATACGTCCGGACCCTTCCCGGCACCCGGTCCCGTCCCGGTGCCGGGAGGCTACTTCACGCCAGGGCCCTTCGTGGCACCAGGGGGGTACCCCGTCCCTAGCCTATTCCTGGGGCCGGGAGCCCACTTCATGCCGGGGGTTTTCCCTACGCCGGGAGCCAGTCCCGCCCCCCGCGTCGCGTTTACCGCACCGGGGGCGGTTGACAGAGCAGCTCCCTTGCCTCAGCGGACTTCCCCTCACATGGGCTCCCCGGTTCCGGACGTCGCCGCGGGGGCTCCCCCCTCGCCGGTTCCGGATGTTACAGGGGCTCCCCTCTTTCCGGTTCCGGTCGTTGCCACTGGGACCCCCTCCACTTCGGTTCCAAACGTCGCCGTGGGCGCCCCCTCCCCGGTTCCGGATAACACAGGGGCTTCCCCCTTTCCGGTCCCGGGGGTTTTCGCAGGGGGCTCCCCCCAGCCGGCCCCTGGAGCCTCCGGGCCGGCGGCTACAGTGCATAAGCTCCCTCCCTCGGCGGAACAAGTCCGTTTCGCCGGGGGGGGAGGTCGAGCGAATGCATTCACCTGAGCGTGGGGAAGAACTTCTCCCCGGCCGCGGGCGCGGGGAGCCTCGCTCCCGCACCGGTCGGGAGAAGAGACCCGCTGAAGAGCCAACCTCTCCGGAAGAGAACCCGGACGTCCGGGAACTCAGTCCCGGTCCGGAGGAAAAGCGTCGCCACCGCCACTCTGGCGGACCTCTCGGACCGCTTCCAGACTCAGACAACGAAGGTCCCGTCAAAGAGGATAGCGACCGGGACTCCCCCCGGGAAGTGCAGGGGGCTAACCAGCCCCTATGCCGAAGACTTCGCAGCATCCGGTGGCCGCGGCCATACCGCCCCCCGCACATCGAGCACTATAACGGTGAGGCAGACCCTAACGAATTTGTACAGGTTTACTCCACTGCCATCTCCGCAGCCGGGGGGGACGAGACGGTACAATGCAATGTCTTCCCCCTCTACTTCACCGGCATTGCCCGCTCCTGGTTCTACAACCTGAAGGCGGGCTCCATCAAGTCTTTCTCACAGCTCAAGTGGGAGTTCTGCGCCAACTTCCAGGGGAACTACGTGCATCCCCTGGACTCCTCGCAGCTGTACACTGTCCGGCAGAGGACTGGGGAAACCATCAGAAGCTTCTTCAAGCGCTTTGCTCAGGTGAAGATCAAAGTGGCCCACGTCCCCGACTCTACGGTCATCGAAGCCTACAAAAGCGGCATCCTCCCGGGGGAGCTCCACCGAAGGCTCTCCCGGAGCTTCCCCTCTTCTGCCGACGAGCTCTTCAACGTACTCGAAAAGTACGCTCGGGCGGAGGAAGACGACATCTGGAAGAAGACACAGGGGGCTCCCGCCCCCGCCGACCGGGGGGCCAGGGATCCCCTCAAGCGCCCCAGACAGGGGGGGCGTAACGAGCCACGGCCTCGGGACACTTTTGTCCTCGAGGGCGGAGGCGGCTCGCGAGACCCCCCGAGGGGCAACCGCCCCTTCCCCAAACCGAAAGGCCATGGGGGAGGACAGTCTTCGCATGGCCGAGAAGGCCCCGCTGGGAGAAGGCGGGAAGGACCGTGGTGCAGCTTCCACAGGTCTAGTACCCACGCTACCTGAGACTGTAGCCTGCTGCTGCAGCACTTCGCGGGCTTCCTCGACCAGCGCGGGCAGGGGGGGGGGGACTCCGGCCTCGATCGAGCGGGTCTTCTTGGAGATGACCACCTTGCCGAGGAGTTCGAACTCCTCGTTCGTCCACACCGGGGGTTTCGGCGCGGACGACCGGCTGTAGGTGGGGGGCTCCGGGGCGTACACCACCGCCTCGTCTCAGACCCGGAGGTAAAACCACCTCTGGACCTAGTCGCCCCAGTGGTCCAGGGAGGCCGCCGCTGGGTAGTCGGCCACCCAGGACGGCAGCATTTGCACCATCACCGAACCAAAGGGGGACTTGGGTCCCCCCTTCACCAGGTGGGAGCTCCGCGCCGCCGGTTCGTAGAAGTACCGGAAGGCACGACGGGTGGGCTCCCGCCCGGTCGCCGTCTCGTAGAGCCCGATGAAGAGGCCCATCCGGACGAGCGTGTTCGGTGTAAGGTGGTTGAGCGCCACCCCATACTCCTTTAGAAACTCCCGGAGCATGGGATGCACCGGGAGCCGGAGCCCCGCCTCTGTTGCATCTAGGCCCTTTTATGTTGATTTTGATTATTGATGACATTAAGTGTTTTGGACTAACCTTGTCTTTGAGCTATTTCTATGCAGAGCGATTTCTGTAAAGTCTGCAAGTGATCCGGGAAGATTTGCAGGTCACAGGTCCAAAGTCGCAAGCGCAAGGTCGCAATGTTGGCTATGGTCGCAGTTAAAGGTTGGAAGTCAAGGTCGCAAGTGCAAGGTCACCAAAACGAAAGTTGCAAGGATTAAAGATGCAAAGGACCTGAGGTAATATTTGTTTTATTTTGACCGATCTCGGTGTTTGGAGTTTGATCGGTTTAGGAAATTATTTTTTAGTTTTAACCGTACTATAAAGAGGGGTGGCGAAAGTCCTCTCTTTATCTCCAACACAAACCGAGAAACTTAGGTCATTGCATTGCATCATTTTGGTTGGATTTGATTTGTTTTTGGTTTGAGAGATTTGGATTTTCAAATGATTTTTTGACAGCAGAAGTGTTTTTTATTTTTCCAGAAAGATCTAGGCAGATCTGGCTTTTTCTTCTGTTGACAAAAATGTAGCTCTTTAAATTATCTTTCAAACGAGCTATTAAAATCTCAATTTGAATTTCTGGATCAAAAGTTATGGATGTTTTTAACGGACTATCAGTTATTTGGTTTTTCAGTTTAGTTTTTGACAGCAGAAGAGTTTTTGCATTTTCTGGAAAGATCTAGAGAGATCTGGCTTTTTCTTCTGTTGACAAAAAGATAGTCCTTTAAAATATATTTCAAATGAGCTATTAAACACCTCTTTTGGATTTCTGGATTTAAAGTTATAGCTGTTTTTGTTCAGACTGACTGTCAGTTTGCTGAACTGACTGTCAGTTTGAATGTCAGTTTGTGTTAACTGACAATTGTCCAGAGAGTGTGTTTTTCGGGCCAAAAATTTTTGTACTAAACTGACTGTCAGTATGCCCATGCTGACTGTCAGTTTGGGTTTCGATCACAACTGTTTTTATCTGTGTTTCTATTTGTTTCTGGTCGAGCTAGTACACAAACTGACTGTCAGTTGCGTGTTCCAGCTTTCCTGTTTTGGCTGCAAACGGCTAGCTATTTTTTATCCGTAAATTTTGTCGGCCGTTGTGCACTAAACTGACTGTCAGTTTGCATAACTGACTGTCAGTTTGGGTTGCTGATTTTCAGCCCTAGCTCCAACGGTTCATTTAATTCTTGAGGCTATAAATAGGGGCTTTGGGCATAAGTTTTCTACAACAAGCAGCAGCATTTCATATACACTCTTAAGCATTAGTTTCTTATATAAAATCTTGATCTTTTGATCAAGTCGAGTGCTTTCCGATCCACCGAGAGTTTCTGTTCTTTTGCATTTGCATCCACTTAGCTTCTCGGTGCGTGTTTGGAGGTCTAGAGAAGACCTCGCTGCCTTTTACTCTTGGTGAGCGCCCTCACCTAGACGGTTCGGAGGCGTGGCCGTTGATCTCTCCGTTCGGAGATTGTCGGAGAGGCTCGGCAAGTGTGTACAAGGCATCGGTGCTCGCCTTTCCGGAGTGGACAAGGAGCAACCTTAGTTGATAATACTCTTCGTGAGTATTGAGGCAAGACTCAAGTGATTTGAGTGCTTCAACGAGGATTAGTGGAGACTGGGCGAGTCTCCGATACCTCGGTAAAAACCATTGTGTTCGTTTTCTTTCCCTTGCTTACATTATTTGTTCTTGATTTGTTCTTTATTTGATTTAAGTTTTAAAGTTTTTAAAGCCTCCTATTCACTCCCCCCTCTAGTCGGCATCCTTGATCCAACAGCCTCCAGGAAGGCCTCGAAGGCCACGACCTCTCCGGGCCTGGGGCGGGGGGCTTCGTCTTTCTTCACGGGGACTCAGATGTCCCTGTCCTCGACGACCCCTCGTTCGACCAAGGACTCCACGTCCTCGGCCGAGAACTCCGACGCTTAGAGGAAATTCAGAGGGATTTCCTCCGGGAGCACCTCCGTGGTCTTCGCTCGACCCTTGGGTGCCATCAGGTTTGGCTTCCTTTTTTCCGGTGGCTAACGATTTTAGGAGGCTACGACTAAGAGTTCCGGACGCCTGCTACCGGGAGCTAACTGCCGGAAAGAGCTACCGGGAGAGGGCTACTGGGAGAGCTGAATTCGCTAGGGCTGAGGTTTGGAATGAGCTTCCGGGGCCCCCCAAGGCCCTATTTATAGGGTCGAGCCATGATCTAGATGGGCGCCACGTGGCACCCCGTGGATCAATCTGGGCCGTTGAAGTTCAAACCGCGCGCGGGAAACGAAGGGACTGGCGCGCGAATCGAGGCGCCGGTTCGAACAGCGAGTGCATTTATGACGAAACGGCGCGGCCTTAAGCGCGGGGCACGGAAACCGAAGCGTCACGGCTCCGGTGACTTGGTCCGGAGATTTTCCCGGTGACGTGTACCATACCCACCAGGGACTCGAGCATCGTCCCCGGGGGGCATGGGGGGCTGCTGTTGGGGGAAATCTCCACGGCGCTAAATCCAGGTAAGTCGTGTCACATTGGCCCGGGGACTTGGCCTCCGGGGCCTCCCTGGGCGCCGCCATTCGCCCGGGGACATGGCCTCCGGAGCCTCCCCGAGCGCCGCCTCTTGGCCCCCGGGACATGGCCTCCGGCGCTGTCCCGGGCCTCATCGCCCTCCTCAAGGTAAAGCCTCGGGTTGTTTGTCACGTGCAGGTCACGCGAGGAGCGCCTCGGGAATCAGCGACCACCTGTCAAGCATCCAAGGCGTTTGAGCGGGAGAAGGACGTTCCTACCCCTCAATCCGACGGTGGCTTCAGGGGTAGTTTAGGCTTTTTGCTTCTTTTTTGGGGCTATAAATAGCCCTTGTACCCCTCTGTTGTAAGGGATCGAATCAATTTTATTAGAATAACTAAACTCACAGGCATGCTCCGGAAGCCTCTCCCCCGGAGAGAGCCTCCCTAGCCGGCTCCGGTCGGGAGCGCGTCGACAGGACTAGGGCCCCACTGGGACCCGAACCTGTATAAATCCTCGTGTCATTTCTTGTGCTTGTCCGGCGGGAGAGGACCGGTCATCTGGTCAACCCGGGCCACGTAATCTTCGTTAGGATCGTTCTCAAAACCTGCCGAGGTATTCGCAATACCACGACAGTATATATAAAAGAGTACAATTTTCTCATCAATTTTTATACTAAAAAATTGTAAAGTACTTTTTTTAGGCATATCTATAAAAAATAAAAGGAATCTATTTCAAAATTTTAATTTATTGGAGTGTTTATTTACGAGTAACTCATTACTTTTTCTTGTTATGCTTAGTATTATTTTTTTATTTTTTAGCTTTCTATGCTTCGTAGTTTTTTTTAATATTTTTCATGATATAATTTTTATTATACAATATAATTGTGAGTTTCTAAATTATTTTAAGATTTTGTGATTATTTTGGTTTGTAAATGTTTCTTGATGTTGTTTAGTTTTTAGTTTTGAACTTACTTTGCATTTTTTTTAATATTTTCTTGAACTATAATCTATTGTTGATATTTTTGTGAAACATTTAGGATGTCTCAAGTTTTAGTATTTTTTAAAAATGTTTTTTGTTAATATTATTTGTGCAATTTAGTAGACAGAGACTTAATTGCAATTATTGAGTAAAATGTGGGATATTAGAGGCAAAATTGAAAAGGTAGAACAAAATCGAATTCTTATGTTGTATATTAGTGTAATTTACTCCTTGGTATTTTTTAAAAAATTAAGTCAACAATGGTATAGATAAAATGACTTTCGATCTCTATAGTGCCAGCTAACCAATTAATTTTTTATGATATTTTTAGAAATACAGTATTCTTCAACAATATAGAGCCAAATATTACATATTGTTATATGAGTAATTAACAAATAGCCAAATCCAAAACAATATATCAAACGATATTGTCGAAATACACTGTAATGTCACCCATCCTATATTTAGCATTGCAATGTGTTACGAAAATTTCGTTTGATATATTAGTTTTAGATGTGTCAATTTTTAAATAATAATAAATCTTATTAGATATGACAAATGATTATCTCAAATTGAGTTTTGAAAGTCTATGCCCCTTATTTGGCTTTTTAATTTTATCCTTGTATCCTTCATGTAGGCATTCTACATAGAAAAACATCCAGTCTAAAATATAGACACACCCAGTGTCGGCTCAAGTGAAGATTGAAAAGCATGCGAAGACAAGGAAGAAAGTAACTTCAGGGCCCATCACTGCCGTCTATCTGTCCGCATCTCCAGTGTGAAATGAGAACTTTTGTACCCTTCTACTTTTTCCCTTTTGCACGTAGCCTCTATGAATTCTATTCCCATTCTCAAGAGTATGACAACCTTAAAATATACTTTCAATCAACTTGCCGACTCAAGCTAGCTGTTGAAAGTGATAAGACAACCTACCTACCAATGCTCCAGGACAAAACTTCTTCTCAATCTTTACTTTTTAATTTTTCTTTGTGTTCTATTCGCGGAAGGTCCATGCGGATAGTACCCGCATTTTTAGTCAAATTACAGAGCTATCTTTCATCATAAACAACAATTCGCAGTTCTTGTGTTCTTTCCATATGGCGCCATTGGACCTCCTCAAGCTCTTGCTCCTCCTCGCCGTTGCGAACACTCTATTCCTATGCTGCGCCGGCGAAGGGCTCCAGTTCGGATTCTACAACGCCACGTGCCCACAGGCGGAGGATCTGGTGCTCGCCGAGATGAGAGCCATCGTGAAGGAAAACAAGACTCTCGGGCCGGCTGTGCTCCGCATGCAGCTCCACGACTGCTTCGTCCGGGTGCGTACGTAGATCCTTCTTGTCTCTCGTTTGCTTAAGCTTGTGTTGCTGTGCATTCATGGAAGTCAACTGCTGTGATATTGGAATGCGTGGTGCGAAGGGCTGTGACGGGTCGGTCATGATGAAGTCGCGGAACGGGACGGCGGAGAGGGACGCCATCCCGAACTACAGCCTCCGCTCTTACGACGCCATCGAGCGAATCAAGGCCAAGCTGGAGGCGGCCTGCCCGCTGACCGTGTCGTGCGCCGACATCATCGTCATGGCGGCACGCGACGCCGTGTACCTGGTAAGTGTGCAAACTCCCTTTCCATGAATTGCATGCGTTCAAAAGTTTGCCGTGTTCTTTACTGTTTCCCCTCCCGACGGCAAGCGGCTTCCTTCTTCCAGAGCAAAGGGCCACGGTACCCGGTGGAGACCGGACGGCGGGACGGCAACATGTCCATAGAAATCGACGCCGAAAACGATCTCCCGCCGCCGAGCTCAAACATTGTCGATCTGAAGACCTTCTTCAGCGTCAAGAACTTGACTTGGAAGGATCTCGTCGTCCTATCAGGTAGGACGCAATCTTTTATGTTAGCTACACAAAAACATGTTCCGATTGCTGCGTCCTGCGTCGCAGGAAGCCATACGTTAGGCGTGGCGCACTGCTCGACCTTCGCGGCAGATCGGCTGTACAACTACAGCGGGAAAGGGGTGCAAGACCCGTCGTTGAACAAGACGTACGCGGCGGAGCTGAGGACGGCGTGCGAGGCCGGAGACAGCACGACCTTTGTGTCCATGGACCCCGAGAGCCAGTTCACATTCGACCTGGGGTACTACAAGGACGTGTACAACAACATGGGGCTGTTCACATCGGACCAGGCGTTCCTCGCCGACGACTCTACGAACGAGTACGTGGCGAGGATGGCGACCGCCGCGTCGCCGGACGAGTATTTCGCCGACTACGCGGCCGCCATGATCAACCTGGGCAGGATCGATGTGCTGACCGATGACAATGGGGAGATCAGAAACATTTGTGGAGCGTACGTTGACTAAGCGAGGCCATTTTGTGGATCTGAATCAGTCAACTGTAGCAATGTGGAAGCCAACTGCAGCCAAGCAACCTGCATTATTCTATGAGGCGGTTAGAGAAGTGACATAATTAAGGAAGAAATTTTCTAACTTTCCTTCTTCCATTAGTTTGGTGATGTGTAAATTTTTTTTATTATTCTTTTACGAGATGTATGTATATGTAATTGGTTTATTTACTGATATTCAGAAAGAAGCAAATCAAGGTCATTTGGTTTGTATTTTATCAATATATTTGACTTATAGATATACTTGAGTTTGCAGTTTTGAGAATTTTTTGTCTAATTAGACATATATGAAGATGATTTGATTGATCGTCAAAGGACCATTTAGGCAAATAAACACGTCTGACCGTCACTAATGGTCGATTCTTGAGTTACTAAGACGGGTGTACATGTTTGGATAAAATTTTGAGTAGGACTTATCCAAATATGATAAAAATATAAATCAAACAATTTTGAAACAACTTTTAGATTTTATGTTGACATTAATTTCAAGAAAGATACAAATCAGAACAACGCTAATCATCAGAGTTAGGAGGGAAAAAAGATTGACTTGACTATTCGTTTAATTTATTGTCACTAGCGGAGTTTTTTTTAGATGTACGAAGTGGAACATAACATTTGCTCTCTCAAAACTAAAATTTTAACGTGGTTAAATGCTTGAACAGGTTACAGTGAGTGAGTGAGAGGAAGATGGTAGTTGTTGATGGGCCGAGGAGACGTAGTCGCGAACTCGCTATTCTGCTCATGGGCCATGTCAACTATATATGGGATGGGCCAAAGGGAACATTGGAACAAGGAAAACTCTATTTTCGCCTATTTCTAAATGTGAGTAGCACAATGATGCTTTTGGTTCACAGTTCCGAATGAGAATGGACTTATACAGTGAGATTTATAAGTTGAGATTAGGATTGAGAAGTTTTTTTTCGATTCAATGTTTGGTATGAATGACGTTGTGAGGTGGGATTGAGTTTAGAATTGAGCTAAAATACTTTTATCATATCTCTCTCATTCAAATCCTAGATCATGCTTTGGTAACGATGAGCAACAGGAGCAACGACGGTAAATCAATAAGTTATAAGTTTAATGTCATTGTAGGGTTTGATCCAAAAATTAGTACAAAACTCTGGCCCAAACCAAGAAAACCTAACAAAACAACCGCTCACACCTCTCACGTTCCAATCTCTTTCCAATTATGATGATTAACTAAAAAGTGTCTAACAGATCACAAAAACCAATATTTAAAATGGAAATAAATTGCTATATTAAGCATTTCCATGCTCCAAAAATAGAGATGAAAAAATTTAACCAATCGAGTTCATTCATTCATGTACACAGTGTCATTGCGAGGAGGCATCCACTACATCTTAGCCAACAAGAAAACAAAACCAAAACCAAAAACAACAGTAAACCAGGAACATTCTAGAATCTTTGGCAAAGCCCGAGTCTCGTGTCCACGGTAGCGGCTACCGTAATCAGCTGGGCCGCCGTCATCCTGTTCAATGTCTCACATCACATGCATGCCCTCATACTCTCACGTCCTCATCTCATGCTTGTAGCCTCCACAGCCATGACGGGGATGAGGCCAAAGCGGTTCAGGAAGGCTGCAAGAGATGCAAGCGGGGCTTATGTTGGGCAGGTGATAAAGTCGACGCCATGCTGTAGGAGATGGATCACAGTCAGAGGTAGTAGCGGCATCTTTATGTTGGGAACTTGGAGAATTCGGAGAGGGATATAGTTCATACGAGTTTTAGACAAAAATCTCTAAAACAAGATCCGGCGAGCTCCATGCGGACGATGCGGATGAAGGCAAATAGCAAGACAGGTACAGAACGCACAAGCAGGCCGAGTAGAAATTCAAGTCGTCAAAACGAAGGATCAAACAACACGACAAACACAACAGTGGTGGCGAATCGGGAAGTAGCGCCTTGCAGGCCACCTACCAGCGCACACAGACAAATCCCAGCCGCAAAAGCAGGGCATTGAACGACTAACAAAAAGCGACAGCGTGGCACAGTGGGGAGCAAGATTCTGACAACAATAGCACCTCAGTGGGGATGAACTTTCTTATCTATAATAGATATCCTTTCTAATAAGTAGTTAGAGAAATCATTACAATTTGATCTGGACCATTCGTTGGTTGTAAAGTTTGTGCAAATTTTTTTAGAAGAGCATAGAAGTATAAAATTAGGTCAATATTGACTTCTCTGGTAATTGACAGAAATTGTCTTACTTATTTGAAATTGTCTGATTTTATTGACAAAAAGAAAAGAACCTTTCTAAGATAAAAAAAAAAAGAGCCTCCCTATCTTAGGAAAGGCTACTGATATTTTCAGCTAGTCGATTATGGACAATAAACTGCTTGAATTACTCAATCAATTCCACCAACAAAGAAAACCTCCGGATGTCTTGTCAACCTCAATGGTTCATCTCAGGGTATCTCCAACCCTAACTCCTTCCTAATAGGTTCTCCAGGAGAATATTTTCCGCCACATCAGCCAAGAGTCTCTATAAAAAATTTCTTCCTCTCCAATGTACAGACTCTTTTAGAGACTCTTTGGTCCCCGCCGCCGCCTCATTCATCCCCGTCCCCGCCTTGTCCACCGCCGCCGCTGCCTCATCCATCCCTTGTTCTCCCCGTCCCCGCCGCCGCCCCATCCCCACCCTGTCCATCCCCATCCGCCGCCGCCTCGTCCCCGCCCTGTCCATCCCCGTCTGCCGCTGCCTCTTCCCTACCTCCTCCCGCATCGCCTCCGCCTCGTCCCCTGTTCACCCCGTCCCCGTCCGCAGCCTCGTCCCCGCCGCGTCCATCCCCGTTTGCCGCTGCCTCATCCCTACCTCCTCCCCCGTCCACCGCCCCGTCACCGCCTCCCCGCCGCCGCCTCGTCCCTTTCCTCGCCGCCTCCTCCCGCATCCCCGCCGCCTCTGTGCCGCCCCGTCCCCTGTTCACCCCATCCCTGTCCGCCGCCTCATCCCCGCCCCGTCCATCCCCGTCCGCCGCCTCGTCCCCATAGTGTGGACTCGGGAGGTGGAGGCAGCCGCGGGGAGGAGGTGGGCCCCACAAAACGTGTGAAGTTACTGTTCCACGCGACCACGGCCTCCTCTAACGCCTCCGTTCGACCGGCGCGCGCTTGGTGGGGCCCGCCACTTCACGACAGCGCCACGACCGCCTGGTCGAGCAGCTCGTCACTGTTCCGCACGTCGCTTGCGCGAGCTCGACCGCGGCTTCGACCGGCACGCGTCCTGTCGTGGTCGCGCATTGGAAAGAGCCTCATATTTAATGATAGGATAACCCTCCTATTCTCTCTAAGATAGTGAGTTTACTCTCATCTAGTGGAACTTGTATCTTTTTTATTGTTTGCATTGTGATTGAATATGTTTTTTTTCCTTTTTATAACTAGCAAATAATGCAGTGCCTACACAATTTTGAGATATGATGATCTATCCTATATGAGTTTAAATAGGATTTCAAGGTTTATAATATAAAATACAAGTCAAAATCCGTTATAATTTAAGCTTAAACACCTGATGGTTGTGATGCGTGCACCTATTACTGTTTACATAATGATTTAATGAATTCTTTTTCTTTTTTATAACTAACCAATAGCATGCACGATCATAAGCGACATGATGAACGATCTTATATGAGTTAAATAGGATTTCAATATGAGATAGAACTCCAAATTGACTTTAAACACACAAATGGTTGTGATCTGGACACCTATTAATCGTTGATGTGTTTTAGTGAGAGTTTTTTTTTAAAAAAATATTTTTCAACGAGAGTTTATGAGTCTGAACCGTATATGGTATCTCTAGTTCAACCTATTTGGTTTTATTACATAATAGAAGAGAATCTTTTTACCATTACATATTTGTATAGATGGTCTTTGAGAGTGACTAAACAAGAAAGTCTTTTTGTTTTTGGTTTTTTCTCGTCATTCACTAGTTTGATCTAGTTTTTACAATATTAGCCTACTAGGATGGAGGTATCCTCGTGAAGGAATCAATGTTAAAGTAGAACAAATTTTCACTTCTAACAAATGAGAAATTAATAACTATGCACTACAGACCTCCATACTAAACGTTCTTTTTTTTTAAATAAACCTTTCGGCATGAATTTTGTGTATCTAAGCTAATATACTTCAAGCATTTTGAGAGAAAAGACACGTGTTTATTGTTTACCAATGTTCTAAAAAACAACAAGCGATAAACGGTAAGTACGTGAACAGTTGGTGCCACCACTTAGCGCTTATTTGATAAGTTGGCGTTTATGTGGCCTAGTAAGTAGATCCGTATTTTTATTAATAAGAAAATATATTTATAATATTATATATTATTTTTCTAATTATATCATGAATAAAGAAAATAATATTAATGATTGCTATAAAAAAGTATTGTTAAGAGCGTTCCAATTTTAATAAACTAATAACAAATAAAGAAAAAAATAGATGCATTTAAGTATATTTGAGTCACTTATGCAATTGTTTAAACGTTTAAATAGATGCTTAATTGCTTAAGTGGCCTATTTAAACACTAAAATCACTTATTGTAATTGTTTATATAAAATATAAATAGAGGGGCCTTACCATTTATGTAGGCTGTTAAACGACCGCTCAGATTGTTTTTTAAATAGTATTGTTTACCAATTTTATGTTAAATCGTAGAGTATTATTTACAGCTACTATTAGCTCGTTCAAGTTTCTATACCAACCGATTCTTGGATTTCTCCTTGAGTCCTTGCGGCAGCTGTCCGCGAGATGGCTTGGAAACCAAGAAAGGTTACCGAGGAATTACTGTTATGCATGAGCATTCTTGTCCTTTCGCACCTTTCTTCTTTTAAGAATATTTTTTTTCTTTAGTCTTCTCTAGGTAAGCATTATGGGCCTTTCACCTCGGAAGAGGTCATGCAACACTATTTCTTATAATTATGTACACGAACTTTTCGATAAACGTTCTTTCCAACTCCAAAACTTCCTTTTATTTTTTCTAATTCCAATATAGAATTATTAGTAAGCCTTGATTTATGGGTTTTATTATATGGTGTATACAATTTTTTTTAATTATGTGGCTGATAACAATTAGTTTGAATTTAATAAATATATGAGAAATTTTATTAGATAGAACTAGAAATTGTCACAAGTATCCTCTATATATATATTAATTGGATATTTTGATTGTAATTATATATATTTTCAATTGTAAGATTGGATTATTCTATTGTAAAATCATATAATTTATTTATTTTATTAATAGTATTTTATTTTCCTATTTTAAGTTTATTAATATTATATAATTTAGATTTAAGTTTTATATCTATATTAGTTATTGTTATTTTATATTTATACTAAATTGCTAAATTATGCACATACCGGTATAGATGTTCCCTAATTTGTTTATTTGGCATTGGCGACCCACTGTTAACCTTAACTAGTCATCATTAGGTCACTCTTTCAACCTTCAATTATCGCAAGTCTTATCATGTTAACTCCATTACTTTTTCTGAAATTATATAATTACAAGAATAATCATCTGACTAAATTTCATAGTACAGATCATCACTGATGATCATATATATACCTAAAAAATTTGCTAAGCACTCTTTCTGATTACTGTAAAAAAATTTAGTGTTCTACAAAAAAGAAAACAATGATATGTTTACTGTTTGTATGGCATTATGTTTCAAAATGCTATTTTGCACATATAACATACTCTTTTTTAGGAAGTTGAGCTAGATAATTGGAACTAATTATTTCTAGAAAATTTTTCCAACTAATAATCATGGTGAGCACTACTCAAAGATCAAATATTTTTTTGCATAATGACAAGATATCTTCACTCCTGAATTATCACATGATTGTCATGCACAACAAGTGGTGTGGTATTGTATTTACCATCCGAGTTTTAACAAATAAAAGAAAATTAGTTTAGCAAATGAAAGTGTACTTCTATTAAACTCTTTGTTTGCACTTTCAATATATTTATATTGGATTAAATATCTAATATTTTGAATACTTTGATTTTTGTTTCTTAAAAACTTTACAACTTTGCTAGAAAATTCTATTGAGTTTTGTTAAGTAGCAAGTATTTGTTTTTTCTTATTTTACATACATCTTTCTTCAAAATTAGATCGAACACTTTTATTTAGATCTAATTATATAGGGTTCATTTAGGCTTCTCATTAGATTCTTTGGTGGTTGCAGAACCAATGATAAGTGACGGAGGCATCGGTGACTGCAAGTGGTAGTAGTTGGTGATAGTATTCGATGAGAGAGACAAGCAATTGAAGAGACGATGATGTGGCCAAGTAACGGATGTTGTATTGCCCATGGGCAACAATGGTTGGTGAGGGAGAAGGAGAAGGGAGGATGGTTGATTAAATATAGTTTTGGATGCGTAGTGTCGATAGTGTAATTTTTTTTAAAAAAATACTTGCACACTAGGCAATTTCAATTCTATTATGTAACAGTCTCACGTAAAAATAAGACACATAAAACAATGTGATATTATTTTACAAAAAATGAAAAATATATTTAATTTTTATCAGTAATCAAATGGCCCATCCGAAATTGTATTCAATAAACGAGGGTATTTACTAGTGTAACTTAAAAGTAAAGTATGCCTAAAATCATAACGGGGAAATGCTCTTTGTTAAATGAGAAATTTTTTCTTAAATAGTAGTCTTTGCCGTGTAGAGATAAAAAATATTTGTCATGATTTTTTTTTTTTTGTAATTTGAGATATGCATACAAACATATAAAGTAGACAAGAAGCGAGAGGAGAGCCACACGAGACTCCCAACAGCAAACGTAAACGGCGAGCCATATGCTTAGATTATCTGCCTACACAAGCCAACGACCCCAACCTTAGCTTCCTTCCTTCGCCGCTTCATCTTTCCTTCTCAAATTGAACCTCCAGAAAACCAAATCCAACACAAAAAAAAACTTCAGAAAACCAAATCCAACAAATCAAGTAAACAACCAACTACTAATATTATTGTTACTCTTTTCTTTTTTTTTTAAAAAAAAAGCCTTTTCTCCTATTCTATATCACCTAATCCCATCGTCTCTTCGACCAGAAAAAGGAGAAAACCAGACCGGAACCCTCTCGCTTTCTCCGATCGAATTGGTCTCCTGAACACCACCAATTCGCCTCTGTTCCCCCACCAATCGCCCACGCATCTCCTCCCGCTCCTAATGATCTAAGCCTCTCGCGAATCCGTGGCGATTTGGGCGATATTTCCCAGAGCTCCATGGCCATGTCGCTTACCTAGGATACAGTTGGTGGGCTGTTTCTTGCAAGAGCCACCGAGTCCCAAAAGAAACAGCCCGGGCGCTTGATTTGATTCGATCCGAGAGATAGCAGAAGGCCGTTTCCTTCCGCATCGTTTACTTTTGCTCGGAAACTAGGGTTCAGCTTCCTTCACAGGAGAAGTAGCGTGCAAGGAATCCTTGGGTTTGGCTTGATGCGGAACGGTGCGCAGAGCCCTCGCGGCGGCGGAGGGTTCTTCTCGGCGCGGTCGCTGTCGAATTACATGAGGATCATGTCGTCGGGGGCGTCGACGGCCGCGTCCACGCTGCGGTCCGCCGGCGTGTCGCTTGTGAACTCGATCGCCAGCCACGAGGAGGATGGCAGCCGTGATCAGGTGGTTTTTGTTTTCTAGATGAGCTCATTTTTTGTGCTTTAGCATAGAAAGCACTATCCATCTAACTTGATATTGGAAGCTTTTTGGCTGTTTCATGTGTGCGTTGCTTGTAAGTTGTAACTGATGGTAATGAGGGCAAGCTTGTTATGACTAAAACAGATAGTCATTACTGTTCCCTCCCACACGACGCAGCTTCTGTGGCAAGATTAGTACCTATTAGTAGTTGATAACATAGAATTTGTGATACATTTATGTTGAGCGTTGGATAGTTAAATTCTGGCTAATTGCAATTTATACTAGAAATTCTTTTAATAGTATGTTGTTGTGATAGCCACTGGTCTAGCAACTCAGCTTTTTAAACAAAATCAACAAATGAGAAAGAAACAAGGCAAGGAAGTTATACATGATTAGAAGGTTGACTGACAAACTGTAGCTATTGAAACATGGTGTTACCATTACTTGGAAACTTAGCTTTGAGTCCTGGGAGCAGAGAAGGTCTCATTTAGATTCCTGTCATCCAAGAAGTTCCCTTTTGGTCTGGACAAGGTAATACTGTACATCACATCTGCTGCTTAGGCTCTGGACTTCCCTTTTTCAATTATAATCTGCCATTTCATCAAAAGGGCCACCCTCATATTTGTTGAACATGGGTCATGAATTTCATGATCTATGTTGCCAAAACACTTTCTCAGTCAAGAAAACTGGTCCTAGATTTCTCCATTGTCTGTAATGAGAGGATCTTGCTTCTAAATGACACACGTTTTTTCTTATGGTTTTTGGTATGTAGTGACAAACTTTACATGTCACAAGGCAAAGGTGTCGATGTCAATGAGATCAATATTTTATCAATGTGCTTTCTGAACTTTCTATATTAGAGACTTAGAGTTTAGGAATTTTTCATCCAAATTGTAAAATATGGTGGTTTCCTCTAATCAAATTGTTGGCATATAACTCGATGGCCAAATTTATTGGCTGAACTATTTTTTGTGGGAATTCTAGTGATGGTAGATTTACTGTAATTTGAGAATCATGGTACACTTTGTTCAATCTTGTTATGTTTGCCATCAGTGATGCTCTTGTAAATTTTGTCAAAGGACGTAACGAAGGTAGCTTTTCATTAACTCAGGATGACTGTGATATTTAAAATTGGATTTTTATGCATTACAGTTTCACAGTTGTAGCTGCTTATATATTATGAGAATTTCAGGTACAATGGGCTGGATTTGACAAACTTGAATGCGGGAGTGACATGCTACGTCAGGTTCTGCTGCTGGCTTACAGATCTGGCTTCCAAGTATGGGATGTTGAGCATGCCGATGATGTAAGACAGCTCGAATCCAAACATGATGGCGCTGTTTCTTTTATGCAAGTGCTAAAGAAACCAATTGCCACAAAGAAAGGCGAAGACAGGTTTGCAGATGTACGACCATTGGTGGCTCTTGCCTGTGATGGAACTAGCTCTGGGAGTGGAAACAGCCATGATACCTATGGCCCTCTTTGCAATGGAACTAATGGTACTTGCCATAATCTTGGCCCTGAAAACCTTCCCACAGTCCTTCGCTTTTATTCATTGAGGGTTCATGATTATGTGCATACCTTGAAGTTCAGATCAGCTGTTTATTCCATAAGATGCAGTGCTAGGGTTGTAGCTGTTTCTCAGGCAACCCAGGTATGTCTGATATTTCGATGTTCTATTGTGGTGTTGGATTGCCTGGATCCCAATGATTTGAAATTTTTTTTGCAGATACATTGTTTGAATGCTGCAACACTGGAGAGAGAATATACAATTCTTACCAGCCCGTTAGTTCCACAAATTTCTGGTGCCACTGGTTATGGACCACTTGCGCTGGGTCCTAGGTGGCTTGCGTATTCTGGGAATCCAGTTCCAGTCCCAAATACAGGTCGTGTCAGCCCTCAACTTCTTGGTCTGTCTTCCTTTGTTCCATCTCCTAGTTCAAATGGCAGTGTGGTGGCATACTATGCAAGAGAATCAAGCAAGCAGCTGGCTGCTGGTATTGTAACACTTGGTGATGTTGGATATAAGAAGCTGTCCAAGTATTGCTCAGAATTAATTCCAAATGGTAATGCTACTACAAAGAATGGAAATTCTGGCTTCAAAGTGAATGGGGCAACTAATGGGCTTATTGGTGACAGTGAATATGCTGGAATGGTACAAATTTCATCACAGTACATATATTCATTATTAACTGTGTTATTGACAATTTTTTTTGGTTACCACATCCACATACTTTTATGTTGAATCCCTATGCTATCAAACAATCAATTAACCCTAAAGTAGTTAGGGACCTGTAAATCCACCTGCCTTATTGTGCAACAACTTGAAGCAATCCAGTTGGGGCTGGGGTGGCAGGTCAAGAATGACCGCCCTGTCTCACACTGTATATGTGCCATACGTATTATTTGTGTTAAATAATTTATCCATTTTTACAAATAAGTCAAATTTGTTTTTTCACTACACACATTATTGTGCATGCAATATCCAGTCTCCTCTCAAATTATGTTTCACAAAAAGCATGTGGAGCAGTATGGGTGGAAGGAAAATAAAATCCCTTCCGCCTCTGGTACTGGGTGGAATTCAAGGATAGATTGATGGATGTCGGTGGACAAAAACCCACCGAAACCATCCGATTAAGAGCCCTATAAGTAGTATCATAAATAATATTCAATTGTTAATAAATGTTTTACTTTTGCACTGTAATGAACATTATCATGATCTTATTTTATATTCTTTCATATTTGACTACCGATTTTATGGAACCATGACAGGTAGTTTGTTCCCTTTCCGATGACAGGTCATAGTTCGAGATATTGTTTCTAAATCAGTGATAGTACAGTTCAGGGCACATACCAGTCCCATTTCAGCACTATGCTTCGATCCGAGTGGAACTTTGCTGGTGACAGCTTCTACTCATGGCCGTAACATCAATGTTTTCCGCATTATGCCATCTTTACATGGGAGTGCATCAGAAGCTGGTTCAAATGGAACCTATGTTCATCTCTACAGATTGCAACGGGGCATCACCAATGCGGTAAGCTGGCCTACATATTCCTCAGCCTTTATCTGTGATGCTTGATGACTTGTAACGATCTTTCCTTTACCACAGGTCATAAAGGATATCACTTTTAGCGAAGACAGTGAATGGATAATGATTAGCTCTTCTAGGGGGACTAGTCATCTGTTTGCCATCTCTCCATACAGTGGATCAACAAGCTTTCACAGTAGTGATAACAACCTTGCAGACAATAATTTTGTGATGAATTCCTCAGCTCAGTATTCTGTTCAGTCATCCCAAAACTCATCCTCTTTGAGTCTCAATCAGAAGATGCTTTGCTTATCTGGACCCCCTGTCACATTATCTGTTGTTAGTAGAATAAGAAATGGGAGTAACTTGCTGAAGGGTGCTGTACATGGTGCTGCAGCATTTGCAACGGGTGTTTCCAGCCCAATTTCTGGTGCTATTGCTTCCACATTTCACAATTGCAAGGGTGGTGGTCCTAACTCAGATGGCAGCTTGTTATGCATGAAGTATCATTTGTTGGTTTTTTCTCCTTCTGGTAGCATTATACAGTATGTTCTCCATCGCTCAGCTGAGCAGGATTCTGGAATTGATTTTACTTCAACTGCTGTTCCTTATGGATCACCAAGAGAAACTGATACAAGGTTTGTTGTTGAAGCTCTTCAGAAGTGGGATGTTTGTCATAAAAGAAACAGAAGAGACAGTGGTGAGAGTTTTGTATGCAGTGATTTTGACAATGGAGAAAACAATAAACTCTTACAGAAAGCGATGAAGAAAGGAACTACTATCTATCCATCTGATTGTGGTGCTGTGGAAAGACCAAAGATTAGTGCCGATGACAATCATAATTTTTATATTTCTGAGAGTGAATTGCAGACACATGTTGTGCAAATGCCACTTTGGTCAAGATCTGGGGTATTTTCTTTGACTATATTTTGTTCTTTTTTGCCTTCCGGTGCCACTTCTATTTTTTCTATATGGCTTCCATATTTTTATGTTCTTAACACATGTATCTTAATTGGTGGCCAGATACACTTCCAAATAATAGATGGAAATTCAGAAGCCCACAACACCAACACAGTTCGAGGGGAAATTGAGATAGAAAAAATCGAGACTTGTAATATAGAATCAAGGTTGAAGAATCTCGTGCCGGTTTTTGAGCCTCTTCATACATCTAGGTTTCAGCAGACAAGGTATGCTCTAAGATTGCATCTGTGAAGAGCTCTTGTAATTACGGGTTGGTATTCGCTGATATTCTAGAACTCTATTATGAAATATGTTCTCTGGTTGATTAGTAAACTCTATTGGAAATTAGTTCCAGTGCATATTGTGAGTATGATTTGCTTATCTTTGATCATTAGATGGCTTTCCCAAGAAAGAAAAGAAAAAAAAAACTAAGCTTTTGGAAATTGCGCAATTATATCTTCTTAATTTTAACTTTAATGTTGAAATGTTGCAAGAGGAGCTTTTTGATATAAGAAGATAAAAAAAGTGTTAACAGATCTGTTAACTGATTACTTTACCATGGGCCTGTTTGGCCCAGCTTTGGCTTCTCCAAAAAGCCGCTTCTGGGGCTTATGATAGAGAAGCTCAAAAAGCTATCTTTTTGGAGAAGCACCAAAATCTGCTTGTGGGGGAGGGGGGTTTTATGGTGGGGAAGCACAAAGAAGCTAGGATAAACCAGGGTGTGGGGAATGCGGCGTCTTCCTCCAAATCTGAAGCCAGTCGAGAAGCTGGTCTTGAAAGCTGGCTGTTTGGCCCTGACTTCAGCTTATCTCAGCTAGAAGCTGAAGCCAAAGCTAGGCTAAACAGGTCCTATGTTTGTAGGCACTTTCCAACTTATTTTGAAGAGAACTTTTATGGTTGCTTTGAGCTTTAAATGATTAACCAATGCTGACTTGGTTTGCCAGGGCGTGTTTGGAAGGGCATATGCTTAAAGCTTAAGCTTCTGTAAGCTTAAAGTCCTTCAAACGGATTGGCATGTGGTTGGTTAGCTTAACCAAGTAGCATAAGCCCATTTATGAGTAAGAAGCTCGAGCCCAGTTTTTTCAGCAGTCCAGTTTATGAGTCTTTTTAGAGTAGTTAATAACTTCCAAACAGGCCCCAGATTTTGTTTCTACCTACCATAGCAGTGTCTGAGACTAAGCCCTTAGTAGTTCTTTGCTCGGTATCACTTTTTATGCGAGGAAAAATTACTATCTTCTGGGTAAGAAGCTTGAGCCCAGTTTTTTCGGTAGCCCAGTTTATGAGACTTTTAAGAGTAGTTAATACCTAGCAAACAGGCCCCAGATTTTGTTTCTATCTACCATAGCAGTGTCTGAGCCTAAGCCCTTAGTAGTTCTTTGCTCGATATCACTTTTTATGCGAGGAAAAATTACTATCTTCTGGATAGGCTGAACTCCCGTTTTCATAAAACATAAGTTTTAAGCTTTAAGCATCCGCATGATTGCTTTGTTTCTAGTCTCAGGTGTCCAAAACAGCATGTTCCTTTAAAGTTGCATTATTTGATACCGTATCACCTTGCTCGACAATCTTTATTTCTTGATACTATTTGAATATTTACTTTTAAAATAAGAAAGACTGGCTGATGTTCTTTTGTTTGATTAGATGTCTCATGTGCTAACTTACTTTGCTGTTTTGCCCTTTAGGGTGAACACACTGGATAGTAACAGGAACGGACTGCTGCAGCAGCAGAGGTCTGGATTTTCAGAAGATGGTAGGCTCTCGTGCAGAAGCAGTTGTAGCTCTTTGGACTGCATGTCTGAAGGTCCAAATAGCACTGATGAGAATGGTTTTGGTCAATGCTTAGTAGAAGCTAGTGGTGCTGCTGTAAATAAGAACCCAAATGTTAATTGCCATGCCGAGCTTGTAAATAATACTGAGGGCCTTAAGACAGAGGCCCAGCTTGGATTTGTAAATAGCAAAGAGGATTGTGAAGATAATGAGCTACTCCGAGATTTGTGATGATGACTGTGTTCAAAGGTAAGAAAAACTGCTGCATTTTTTTTCAAAGCATGGTATTGGAGCATGTAATGTTGATGTTTGGGTGGTCTATTGTATCTGTACTATGCTGTTTGGCAAATGACCAGGTGTGCTTAGAGTGCTTTGCTAGTCTGCTCAGATGCTGATTGCTGCTATAGAGCTTTTCAACATTAAGTGTGTTAGTCATTCAGTCTGCACCACTAACATAAATGTAATGTATGGCTACATACGTTGAACGTTACGTGGGCTCCCATTTTGTTGGAATTTAAGCAAGCCTTTTTTGCTAACATTGCTTCATGTATGCTTTGCAGATGATCACGGGTGATGGAGGAGCTCTTCAATAGATGAAGTCTTCCTTGGGTGTGTAGCTGTTATTCTTTGATTTCTCCGCCTGGAGTTCTTGACCTCTCTTCTATACTACTCCATGTAAGCAGTTACGAGAATTTACTGAAAAAGGGGAAGGGGAGGTTTAATTATGGGTATGGAAGCTTTTGATGCTGTGAAGCTGGGGTTTCTATCTTACAAGAATTTGTACATAACAAAGATTGTTTATTACATTTCAATAATAGCTCGTAATTTGTGAATATTTAAATGCATGTGTCCACACTAGTGTCTGCAACTAGAACTTTACCATCCACTCTTTCGTTGCCTTCGTAAATCGTATATCTTGCAAACCGACGCACAAGTTATTCAATTGTGTTTTGTTTTTGGGCGGTTTGTCCGGCAAAGTTGCACAGGGAGAATGTCAGATCGGAGTGCCAAAGCTAGGAATGAACTTTTCTGTGGATTGATAAATGCCAGTCTACAGCTACTGCCAACTGCTGGGTGTAAATATATCTGGTGGTGCAAGAGAAGTGTCTTTCAGTTGATGGGATAGTGGGCATAGATGACTCTGAGGTTTCTTTCAGTTGATGTGATAGCCAACATGGAAGAATTTTTAGTTTATTGGGCGTTTGTAAATCCTTGGGTGCAAGAGGAGAGAGAATCTTTTTTTATGGAGACTGTCTATTTAAGGCATCTTCGATGGTCAGAGGAGTTAAAATGCTACCTAGGAGGGAGGGGGGACATGGGCTCTTTCTTATCTTCTACCACTCTAATCTATGGGTTTGAGAAAAAGTTAAGAGTAGAGATTGACTGGTGGGCCTTTACATGTTTAAACTTCTAAAAAAAATTCTCCCCTTCGTTTGCATGTGCAGCGTAATTTAAAAATCTTGTTTCATTTACAAGTGGATTATATTTTTTTGGGCCTATTTGTTTGTGAGAAAGACTAGAATTGTTTGCATACAACACGAGACAATGAGGGCCCACATGCTTTTCCACTGTATCGAAGCAAAGATAGGCTATAACTCCAACCATCTCCTGCTTTTGTGGCAAGTAAAATCAATTCTTTACTCTTTGCGCTGACAAAAAAAGAGTATTGGAGATGCCCTCTGTCGTGGTATAAAAAATACCCCGGCAGATTTGATGATGTGCGCAACACGTATTCCTCAACGCGTGCTGACCGTACGACGGGTCGCCACGCGCTGGACAATCACAGAGATTGACTCGAGGGTTTATACAGGTTCAGGTCTCAATGGAGGCCCTAGTTCTGTCGACGTGCTCCCGACACGTGTCGGCTAGGGGGATTTCTTCCGGAGAGAGGTTTCCAGAGCACGCCTATTAGTTTTTATGATTGGAGTCAAATGAATGTCCTCTGTTACAAAAGGGGGTTACAAGGGTATATATAGACCCCAAAAGACGCAAATTACTGAACTACCCCTGCTGCCACCGTAGGATCGGGGGCAAAACGGTCTTTTGACGAGATCCAGGGCACCGATTTCTGACACGTGGCGGCCCTCGAAATCAGTGCCCACCTGAGGAGCGCCGGGGGAAACCTCTCCCGAGCCCGGAAAAGGGGCTCCGGGAGAGAGGCTCTCCCTAGCCCGGAGAAGGTGCGCCGGGGAAGTCTCTCCCGAGCCCGGGGGAGGGCTCCGGGAGACGTCTTCCCCGGCACGGAGAAGGGGCTCCGGGAGAGGGGCTCTCCCTAGCCCGGAGAAGGTGCGCCGGGGGAAGTCTCTCCCGAGCCCGGGGGAGGGCTCCGGGAGACGTCTTCCCCGGCCCGAGGAAGGGGCTCCGGGAAAGGGGCTCTCCCTAGCCCGGAGAAGGTGCGCCGGGGGAAGTCTCTCTCGAGCCCGGGGGAGGGCTCCGGGGGACGTCTTCCCCGGCCCGGAGAAGGGGCTCCGGGAGAGGAGCTCTTCCTAGCCCGGAGAAGGTGCGCCGGAGGAAGTCTCTCCCGAGCCCGGGGGAAGGCTCCGGGAGACGTCTTCCTCGGCCCGGAGAAGGAGGTCTCCGGGAGAGGGGGCTCTCCCTAACCCGGAGGAGGTGCGCCGGGGGAAGTTTCTCTCGACCCCGGAGACAGGACTCCCATGGTGACGTTTCTGGCGTTGGCTAGTATTTTCCCCCAACACGCTCGTAAAACAAAATCATTAAGTGCTAAGGCATTTTCGAACTGCAAATCTTGCCCAATGCTTGCAAATAAAAAATCATTTTTTTCTGTCCAACTCAACATGGGTCGACAAAAAAAGAGCGTTGGAGATGCCCTCATAAAACAAAATCATTGAATGCTAAGTCTCCAACTACAAACCTTGCCAAGCACTTGCACAATTCAAAATCCTTTTTTCTATCCAGCCCCACATGTTAGGCAAGTGTTTGCTGCTTCCTAAAGCCGTAAGCATGAGTCAAGTTCCACCTCCCTTGTTTTTTGTGCAATAGCTCAACACTGGTTGGAAAAAGACAAATTCAAATTTGAATTGTTGATTTCAAAATTTGAATTTGTTTGGGGTTGTTAATACTTTAGTTTTTATTCAGACTTCTTCCCGACCCGCGAGTGACTTTTTAGTTTGTCCTCGAATGAAGTCCTAATATGGTAAAAGCTTGTGGAGGAGGCGGAGCAAAGGATACCTATAGTACGCTATTTATGTAGGCAACAGTGTAAGACCTATACATTGTGACATTGCACATGCGGTAATTGATGAAAGCATACGGAGTTAATCGCATCTAGTTCCTGTCCGGAGTTGATCGGTTACCACTCAATAACTGATCTGATACAAATTTGAAGACCCTGTTTCCTCTAGAATTTTTCTAGGTCCGCCGGCAATCCCTAGCTGAAAACACTGCTCATATTTGATTTTGAGCAATGACGAATATGCGCATATATAAGAGATGTTATAGAATTAATATTGTATAATTGTCCTCAACATTCTTTGGATGATAAATGCAATGTTGTCAACTATAGGGCAGATCCTAATAGTTTGCTCATGTACTAAATGTTTGACGGAAGTAGATTCTTTCTACACTTTCATTATAAATTTTCAAAACCATTTCGGAGTCATTGGTGCGAGATTATAGAAAATCACATGATTTTACATACCTACTGGGTCCATACGCAAAATTTAAATGGGTGACAATACGTGGAAGGACCACCCTTGTAGACGATGTTCATGTCAAAATGTTTTCGAACTAGTATATGTTTATGCAACGCACGCTTTGTATATTATACAATAGATGCAAATTAATATACGAAGCGTGCAAATCATTGTTGGATCAAGGATGTCGACTAGAGGGGGTGAATAGGAGGTTTTTAAAAACTTTTAAGCTTGAACAAATAATTGCAAATCAAGAACAAATAATATAAGCAAGAGAGAAAGAGAATGAACACAGCAGTTTTTACCGAGGTATCGGAGACTCGCCCAGTCTCCACTAGCTCTCGTTGAAACACTCAAGTCACTTGAATTTTGCCTCAATACTCACAAAGAGTATTATCAACTATTGGTTGCTCCTTGTCCACTCCGGAAAGACGAGCACCGATGCCTTGTACAAAGCTTGCCGAGCCTCCCCGACAATCTCCGATCTGGAGAGGTCAACGGCCACACCTCTGAACCGTCTAAGTGAGGGTGCTCACCAAGAGTAACAGGCAGCGAGGTCTTCTCTTGACCTCCAAACACACACCGAGAAACTAAGTGAATGCAAAATGCAAATGAACTGAAGTGCTCGGTGGATCGAAAAACACTCGATTTGATCAAAAGATCAAGATTTTAAGTAGAAAACTAAAACTCAAGAGTGTATAAGAAAATGCTACTGCTTGTTGTATAAAACTCATGCCCAAAGCCCCTATTTATAGCCTCAAGAATCAAATGAACCATTTGAGTTAGGGCTGAAAATCAGCAACTCAAACTGACAGTTAGTTTGTCTAACTGACAGTCAGTTCGACCACAGACTCGACCAAAATCAAATAGAAACTCAGTTAAAAACACTGTGGTCGAATCCCCAACTGACAGTTAGTATGGACAAACTGATAGTCAGTTTAGTACAAAAATTTTGAGCACAAAATACACCCTCTCTGGACAATTGTCAGTTAACACGAACTGACATTTAAACTGACAGTCAGTTTAGCAAACTGACAGTCAGCCTGAACAAAAATAGAGATAACTTTAAATCCAGAAATCCAAAAGATGTGTTTAAAGCTCGTTTGAAAGATAATTTCAAGGACTACATTTTTGTCAACAGAAGTAAAAACCAGATCTGCCAAGATCTTTCTAGAAAATCGAAAAACTCTTCTACTGTCAAAAACTGAACTGAAAATCCAAATAACTTAAATCAAAATCAAATCAAATCCAACCAAAATAGATGCAATGTAATGACCTAAGTTTCTCGGTTTATGTTGGAGATAAAGAGAGGACTTTCGCCACCCCTCTTTATAGTACGGTTAAAACTAAAAACAATTTTCCTAACCGATCGACTCCAAACGCCGAGATCGGTAAAAAATAGAAACTCATAATACCTTAGGTCTTTCGCATCTTCATGATTTTTACGTCTCGTTCCTTCTCTTTGCGACTTGTGCTTTTATTTTACGTCAGGTTCGTCTTGTATACCGTGCATTTCTTCCCAACACAACTCTGTATCAAATAAACTCAAAAGCACAATTAGTCCGAAACACTTTGTTTTCATTAATCACCAAAATTAGGGTTAGGCATGAAAGCCTAGATGCAACAATCATATCTAGCTGTATAAACTCATCTTGATGTGTATCTTTTCTGCTTTTTTTTTATTATTATTAACTTGTTATATTTCCTATCAATTAATCAGGTTGTGGAAAAAAATCAACAAATAAAAACAAATCAACTAGTAAAATCGTTGAAATTTCATTGTCTTAAAAGAAATATTGTTGGAGAAAACTTCCGACCACGTGAGCACCAGGGAACATTTCTCAATGATGAATCTGCTAGGACAACTCCGAATGGGATTTACCGGAAGAGTCTATTATCCTTTGGGGATTACTATTTCCGGGACAGACGACTCGAGCATGAAGGCAACACCTCCAAGGATGGCACCGACAGAATCCTTCACCTTTTGGGGACTATTGTTCCCAGGATAGACATCTCGATAATCAAAGCGACACGTCTAAGAATGACCTGCAGTCGGGGAGGACCTAGACCTTGGCCTCCTTGAGGATTCCATAAGTCACAATACTACATCACCGGGGAAATGCCGCTTGGGATCTCACCAGGAAGTGTCTTATTGATGCCAAGACACTTGATTACCCAGTAGGAGCATCTCGCTGGGAAGCGTCGAATACACTGGACCTTTGGTCAAGGGGCCTTCCAAAGCTCTAGGTGCCTTGGCCTTTGGGAACCTGATAGTATAGTCCTCTTCGAGGATTCCAGTAGTCATTCTTCACAGGGAGCCGTGGGGCCCACTTTTCACACTGTCGTGGTGTTACAAACCCCATGACAAGTTTGATGACGTGTAACATGCATAAGGCGACGCGAGCTGACCTTGCGATGGGTCTATTCGACGAAATTTTCTAATAAAATTCGTCATATAAAGTCTTATGTAATAAAAAAGGACTAAAATAAAATATACTGTTGAAAGTGATTAGGACCTGGTCAAACCCCACTAAATGCCCACTAGTCGGGTCAAACCCTGACTAGGTCTGATCGAGTTAGATTCAGACTAGGTCTGGTCGAGTCGGACCTGAATTGAAGCTGGTCGAGTTAGACTTGAGTTTGAGCTTGGTAGCACCAATATTCAGCCCGAGATCGAACAGGATAATATCTAACTTTATCTTTTATTTATTTAAATAACAGAGTTTATCTCCCTTTTAAATTCGAAATCTCTCAAATATCTCTGGTGGTTAGATGGTTGCAACCGACTTAGAGCCTCTATAAATAGAGAAGGGTACTCACTTTTGCAGGCGACTAGGTGGCAAGTGGATCAAAGGTCGACCAAGACAAGACCAGACCAAGGCCAGCAGGTAGTGGCTTTAGGCTAAACACAAAGACCTTCTCTGATTCGACCAGAAAAGACATCTATTCTTCCCCTCTGCAGGAACAAGTCCTCGAAGTCATGAAGGTTGCCATGGGTGAGCACCGTTCATCTGCATAACATGCATCATTGTGCATCATGAATTGCATTAGGATGGTGGAGGCCCTGTCCATTGATGCCCATGCTAGCCATTCATGAAGATCCAGAAAGCATGGAGCAGTTATGATTCCACCAGAAGGTCCAACTATCTATGTAAAGGGAGCACCAAGTAATTGGAGCCCATATGGATTTTTTTTTGACAGGGCGACGGGAGATCAAAGACGAGAGCCCCGTCGGTGTATTTTATTTTGATAGGTCAAAAGGAGATCGAAGAGGATCCAAATATAAATACACTCTGATCGAAATCAAGTGTTATTTTTAGTCAAAACCTTGATTGCTTTTGGGCAGAGACCTAAAACTACACTCTGATCAAAATCAAGTGTTATTTTCGGTTGAAATCTTGAGTTGCTTTCAGGCAGAGATCTAAAAACACATCTGACGAAATCAAGTGTTATTTTCAGTTGAAACCTTGAGTTGCTTTCGAAAGAGACTTAAAAATACACTCTAATCGAAATCAGGTGTTATTTTCGGTCGAAACCTTGAGGTGCTTTCGGGCAGAGATCTAAAAACAAACTCTGATCGAAATCAAGTGTTATTTTTGTTGGATCAAGGATGCCGACTAGAGGGGGGGGGGGTGAATAGGAGGCTATTTAAAACTTTAAAACTCAAAGCAAATTAAGAACAAATAAAATAAATAAGGAGAGAAGAGAACGAACACAACAATTTTTACCGAGGTATCGGAGACTAGCCCAGTCTCCACTAATCCTCGTTGAAGCACTCAAATCACTTGAGTCTCGCTTCAATATCCACAAAGGATATTATCACTAATGGTTGCTCCTTTCCACTCCGGAAAGGCGAGCACCGATGCCTTGTACACACTTGCCGAGCCTCTCCGACAATCTCCGAACGGAGAGATCAACGGCCACGCCTCCGAACCGTCTAGGTGAGAGCGCTCACCAAGAGTAACAGGCAACGAGGTCTTCTCTAGACCTCCAAACACGCACCGAGAAGCTAAGTGGATGCAAATGCAAAAGAACTGAAACTCTCAGTGGATCGGAAAGCACTCGACTTGATCAAAAGATCAAGATTTTATATAAGAAACTAATGCTCAAGAGTGTATATGAAATGCTGTTGCTTGTTGTTAGAAACACATGCCCAAAGCCCCTATTTATAGCCTCAAGAAGCAAATGAACCGTTGGAGCTAGGGCTGAAAATCAGCAACCCAAACTGACAGTCAGTTATGCAAACTGACAGTCAGTTTAGTGCACAACGGCCGACAAAATTTACGGATAAAAAATAGCTAGCCGTTTGCAGCCAAAACAGGAAAGCTGGAACACGCAACTGACAGTCAGTTATACAAACTGACAGTCAGTTTGTGTACTGGCTCGACCAGAATCAAATAGAAACACAGTAAAAACACTCTCTGGTCGAAACCCCAACTGACAGTCAGTATGGACAAACTGACAGTCAGTTTAGTACAAAAAATTTGAGACCAAAAAACACCCTCTCTGGACAATTGTCAGTTACACTAAACTGACATTCAAACTGACAGTCAGTTATGCAAACTGACAGTCAGCTTGAACAAAAACAGCTATAACTTTAAATTCAGAAATCCAAAAGAGGTGTTTAATAGCTCGTTGGAAAGATAATTTCAAGGGCTACATTTTTGTCAACAGAAGTAAAAGCCAGATCTACCTAGATCTTTCTGAAAAATGCAAATACTCTTCTGCTGTCAAAAACTGAACTGAAAAACAGATTTTTCCAAATAAGACCAAAACCAAATCCAACCAGAAACGATGCAATGCAAAGACCTAGAATTCTCGGTTTGTGCTGGAGATAAAAAGAGGACTTTCGCTACCCCTCTTTATAGTACGGTTAAAGCTAGAAAGAATTTGCCTAACCGATCATCTCCACACGCCAAGATCGGTAAAATATAAAAACTCGTAATACCTGAGGTCTTTCGCATCTTCACGATTTTCGACTTGTCTTTTGCTCTTTGCTACTTGTGCTTTTATTTTACGTCGGGTTCTTCTTGTATTCCGTGCATATCTTCCCAATGCAACTCTGTATCAAATAAACTCAATAGCACAATTAGTCCGGAACACTTTGTTTTCATTAATCATCAAAATTAGGTTTAGGCATGAAGGCCTAGATGCAACAATTTTCAGTCAAAACCTTGAGTTGCTTTCAAGCAGAGATCTAAAAATACACTCTGATCGAAATCAAGTGTTATTTTTGGTCGAAACCTTGAGTTGCTTTCGGCCAGAAACCTAAAAATACACTCTGATCAAAATCAAGTGTTATTTTCGGTTGAAACCTTGAGTTGCTTTCGGGCAAAGATCTAAAAATATACTTTGATCAAAATCAAGTGTTATTTTTGGTCGAAACCTTGAGTTGCTTTCGGCTAATGAACAGATTTACACTTCAATGACAATTAGGAGGTCGTATTCGATCAAGGCTAGGTTGCATTGATTCGATCAGAAGGCAGCAATTTGACCATGGACCAAGATTACAATTTGACCATAGCTTGTTCAGTTTGTCCCGGGGGGAGAAGATCGATGATAACTTCTAATCCAGGAGCCCAATCGACTCCAATTGTTTATGCAGGGTAGAATATCCAATGTGAAGCATGTTCACCAAGTTTCAACTCAATTAAACATCCCCAAGATTACAATTTGACCAGAGCTTGTTCAGCTTGTTCCACAAGAGAAGATCGATGATAACTTTTAATCCAGTAATCCAGGAGTCCAATCGACCCCAAATGTTTATGCAGGGCCGCAGATCCAATGTGAAACATGTCCCCCAAGTTTCAACTCAATCAGAGGTCGATAATTTGTATTTCGACCAGAGTTCAGAAGGGTTACAGCAAATGAACTGTTTCCTAATCAATTCCATCCTAATATGCGGGAGATGATCGATGATAACTTCTAATTCAAAAGTCTGATCGACCCCAAATTTTTATGAAGAACAGGAGACTTGTGCTGAAACCTGTCCTCCAAGTTTCACCTCAATCAAAGGCCAAGAAGATCTCCAGAAGATAGATCATTGAAAATAGTCATTGTCTTGCTGAATTCCAGGTTGACATACAAGGAATGTTTTGAAGATAGTTTTCAATCCAATGATTTTATTTATCTCAAATTTTGAAGAACAATTGAAGATTTGTCCAGAAGCTACTTCACCAAGTTTCATGCTAATTAGAGGCCAAAATGGCCTCATCCAGTTAGTCAAAAGAGTAGCCTGCGCAGTTCAATCATGACAGAAGTTGTCAAAATATTTATAAGCCCTTGATGGCTATTCCAATATGCTGCCAAACCATGCAATGTGTATTTTCAAAAGCTAAGTAAGTCAAAGATGTTATCACAAGTTATTTCCATTCATTTTTTCATGTCGCTGGGTACTGATGCGATATCCTGCCCGTGACTGATGAAGCTGGACACCATTTATGCTCGATATGAGGAGGCGAAGGCATTTATTTGTTCGCGACCAACGAGGCCAAATAACCCCCTGGTTGGGCATTGATGGATATTCCAATGCTTGCTGTTGCATCTAGGCCCTTTTAGGTTGATTTTGATTATTGATGACATTAAGTGTTTTGGACTAACCTTGTCTTTGAGCTATTTCTATGCAGAGCGATATCTGTAAAGTCTGCAAGTGATCCGGGAAGATCTGCAGGTCACAGGTCCAAAGTCGCAAGCGCAAGGTCGCAATGTTGGCTGTGGTCGCAGTTAAAGGTTGGAAGTCAAGGTCGCAAGTGCAAGGTCACCAAAACGAAAGTTGCAAGGATTAAAGATGCAAAGGACCTAAGGTAATATTTGTTTTATTTTGACCGATCTCGGTGTTTGGAGTTTGATCGGTTTAGGAAATTATTTCTTAGTTTTAACCGTACTATAAAGAGGGGTTGCAAGTCCTCTCTATATCTCCAATATGAACCGAGAAATTACTAGGTCATTGTATTTCATCTTTTTGGTTGGATTTGATTTGAACTTATTTGAAAAATCTGGTTTTTCAGTTCAGTTTTTGACAGCAGAAGAGTTTTTCGATTTTCTAGAAAGATCTAGGCCGATATGGTTTTTTCTTCTGTTGACAAAAATGTAGCCCTTGAAATTATCTTTCAAACGAGCTATTAAACACCGCTTTTGGATTTCTGGATTTAACGTTATCTTTGTTTTGGTTCAGGCTGACTGTCAGTTTGCTGAACTGACTGTCAGTTTGAATGTCAGTTTGATTAAACTGACAATTGTCCAGAGTGGGTGTATTTTGAGCTCAAATTTTTTGTACTAAACTGACTGTCAGTTTGTCCATACTGACTGTCAGTTGGGGTTTCGACCACAGTGCTTTTAACTGAGTTTCTATTTGATTTTGGTCGAGTTTGTGGTCGAACTGACTATCAGTTTGCATAACTGACTGTCAGTTGTGGGTTTCAGCTTTCCATAAACGACCACGAACGGCTAGCAAAGTTTTATCCGTAAATTTTGTCGGCCATTGTGCACTGAACTGACTGTCAGTTAGGCAAACTGACTGTCAGTTTGGGTTGCTGATTTTCAGCCCTAGCTCCAACGGTTCATTTGATTCTCGAGGCTATAAAAAGGGGCTTTGGGCATGAATTTTATAGAACAAGCAGTAGCATTTTTTATACACTCTTGAGTTTTAGTTTTCCACTTAAAATATTGGTCTTTTGATCAAGTCGAGTGCTTTCCGATCCACCGAGAGTTTCAGTTCTTTTGCATTTGCATTTGTTGGATCAAGGATGCCAACTAGAGGGGGGGTGAATAGGAGGCTTTTAAAAACTTTAAAACTTAAAGCAAATAAATGCAAATCAAGAACAAATAATGTAAGCAAGGGAAAGAGAACGAGCACAACGATTTTTACCGAGGTATCGGAGACTCGCCCAGTCTCCACTAATTCTCGTTGAAGCACTCAAATCACTTGAGTCTTGCCTCAATATCCACAAAGGATATTATCACTAATGGTTGCTCCTTGTCCACTCCGGAAAGGCGAGCACTGATGCCTTGTACACACTTGCCGAGCCTCTCCGACAATCTCCGAACGGAGAGATCAACGGCCACGCCTCCGAACCGTCTAGGTGAGGGCGCTCACCAAGAGTAACAGGCAGCGAGGTATTCTCTAGACCTCCAAACACGCACCGAGAAGCTAAGTATATGCAAATGCAAAAGAACTGAAAAACTCGGTGGATCGGAAAGCACTCGACTTGATCAAAAGATCAAGATTTTATATAAGAAACTAATGCTCAAGAGTGTATATGAAATAATGCTACTTGTTCTATGAAACACATGCCCAAAGCCCCTATTTATAGCCTCAAGAAGCAAATGAACCGTTGGAGCTAGGGTTGAAAATCAGCAACCCAAACTGACAGTCAGTTTGCCTAACTGATAGTCAGTTCAGTGCACAACGGCTGACAAAATTTACGGACGAAAACTTTGCTAGCCGTTCGTGGTCGAAAAAGGAAAGCTGGAACCCACAACTGACAGTCAGTTACACAAACTGACAGTCAGTTACACAAACTGACAGTCAGTTACACAAACTGACAGTCAGTTCGACCACAAACACGACCAAAAACAAATAGAAACTCAGTTAAAAGCACTGTGGTCGAAACCCCAACTGACAGTCAGTTTAGTACAAAAATTTTGAGCCTAAAATACACCCTCTCTGGACAATTGTCAGTTTAAACTAACTGACAATCAGTTTAACAAACTGACAGTCAGCCTGAAAAAAAATAGAGATAACTTTAAATCCAAAAATCCAAAAGAGGTGTTTAATAGCTCGTTGGAAAGATAATTTTAAGGGATACAATTTTGTCAACAGAAGCAAAAGTCAGATCTGCCTAGATCTTTCTGAAAATTACAAATACTCTTCTGCTGTCAAAAACTGAACTGAAAAACCAGATTTTTCAAATAAGTTCAAAACCAAATCCAACCAAAAAGATGCAATGCAATGACCTAGGTTTTCTCGGTTTGCGTTGGAGATAAAGAGAGGACTTTCGCCACCTCTCTTTATAGTACGGTTAAAACTAGAAAATAATTTTCCTAACCGATCATCTCCAAACGCCGAGATCGGTAAAAATAAAAACTCATAATACCTTAGGTCTTTCGCATCTTCATGATTTGCGTCTTGTCTTTTGCTCTTTGCGACTTGTGCTTTTATTTTACGTCGGGTTCGTCTTGTATTCCGTGCTTATCTTCCCAACGCAACTCTGTATCAAATAAACTCAATAGCACAATTAGTCCGGAACACTTTGTTTTCATTAATCATCAAAATTAGGGTTAGGCATGAAGACCTAGATGCAACAGCATTCACTTAGCTTCTCGGTGCGTGTTTGGAGGTCTAGAGAAGACCTCGCTGCCTGTTACTCTTGGTGAGCGCCCTCACCTAGACGGTTCGGAGGCGTGGCCGTTGACCTCTCTAGAACGGAGATTGTTGGAGAGGCTCGGCAAGTTTGTACAAGGCACCGGTGCTCGCCTTTCCAGAGTGGACAAGGAGCAACCACTAGTGATAATATCCTTTGTGGATATTGAGGCAAGACTCAAGTGATTTGAGTGCTTCAACGAGGATTAGTGGAGACTGGGTGAGTTTCCGATACCTCGGTAAAAATCATTGTGTTCATTCTCTTTCTCTTGCTTATATTATTTGTTCTTGATTTACTTTAAGTTTTAAAGTTTTTAAAAGCCTCCTATTCACCCCCCTCTAGTCGGCATCCTTGATCCAACACTTGCCACATTTGTTTTTGTGATAGCACCATAGACTGACGAAGTTATAGGTTTGCATACTTGCATGCATGAGTATACGCATCGCACATTTATCAAGGGCAGCTTTGAAAGTTTTGAAGACGACAATCATCAGCATAGCTTAATCGAAGGTTTTCTGTGGATTCGTTCTGTAGATGTAATTAACTAGGAGTTTTTCAAAAACCCTAAGAAATCATGAACCACGCAATCTCCTGAAGTCAAGATGTATTTCCATAAGGCGCAATGAGCATATGTAAAATTCTGAGGGGACTTGTAACTTGTAGTTCATTTGAGAATTAATATAGTATATGTTTCTCTAAGATTATACATTCTCTGTGTTCTTTATGTGTATATTTATGTATACTAGCACACCCACAACATGGAAGGCCTAATTTCAGCCGAGAAAACATCTTTCAGATGAAACATGGTGACCCCGCATTGCACAATCATAAAAGAGTGACACGAAAGATTTATACAGGTTCAGATCCCAGTGGGGACCCTAGTCTTGTCAATGCACCCTCGGCGTAACCCGGCTGGAGAGGCCCTCTCGCGGGGAGAGGGTTTCTAGACGCACCTATTGCTTTGTGTGTATTACATACAAATGAGAGTGTTATGTTACAAGAGGGGGTACAAGTACATATATACTCCAAAAGATGCAAATTACTAAACTAACCTAGCTGTGACCGTTGGATTGAGGGCGTAGTGGTCTTTTTGCAGCGTATGAGGCCCGGATCTTCGACACGTGCCCACTTTGATTCCCGAGGTGCTTATGGAGACTGAGACTTGGCCCCCGCGCAAGGTGTGGGGCCTCCCCCCACTAAATCGCGTAGGGAGAGGAAAATTTCATAAAGTGATGATAGCACTTGATACAACGTCTCCCCTCGCGAAGCTGCGGGAGGGGAGGGAAAGCTCAGAGGCGAACTTCTGGTGTCTTCGAGAAGTTGGAGTCTTATAAGCCCCCGAGGTCTCCTCTCCCAGCTTGGGGAGACTGGTCCCTTAAGTGACGAAATCTGAGAGAACATGATCTCACAGATGTCGTTTCGGGAGGTTCTTCCCGGGGAGGGGAATTGATGCCTTGGGAATTAAGGAGAGCCCCCCCTCCTTCGAGGTTTCGATCAAATTCACGTCCCCAATCGTAGTTGTGGCGCGCTTGTAGAGGGCGCGGGCTACATGTTGGTCTCCATGGGAGGTGATTATGCCTTGCACTTGGAGTCCCACTCAGAGGCAAATCCCCTAAAATAACATTAACATGTCTCTAGGATGTTTGGAAGAAAAGCTCTTCGTTAGAGCCTTCTCCCCTGTTTTCGCTCTTCCTAACCTCTAGTGGGAGCCGAGAGAGTTGCAAAGGTTGCTGGAGGGGGTAAGGAAGCAGGGCTTCCCGTCTTGCCCACGCTGCTTGAGTCAGGCTATGAAGGTCTCAAGGAGAGCTTTGCACTGTTGGGTTGCCTCGGTTGGCACCACAGTGTGGTTCTAGCCTCCTTGCCCTCCGACCCAAGGCCTTCTCTAACACGGGAGGACTTGCCTCCCCCACTGCCTTTTGGCATGGAGGAGTGGTTGCCTTGGTTGGCTTCGCAAGGGTAGTCTCTGGCTTCGAGGACAAAGGTGTCCTGAGGCCTTGGCTCATCGCAGTATTCGCTGGACAAGTTCTTAGCACCCCGCTTCGCGGGGGCGGGCACTCCTTGGTTCTTCTTCCATAAGTCATCCTCCTCTTCTCTAGCGTACTTTTCGAGCATGTGGAAGAGCTCGTCGGTGGAGGTGGGGCAGCTCTAAGAGAGCCTTCGATGGAGCTCCTAGGTAGAATACCACCCTTGCACGCCTCAATGACTTTAGAGTCGGGGATGTGAGTCATCTTGCTCTTGAATTTTGCGAAGTGCTTGAAGAAATTTCAAATGGTCTCCCCTGTCTTTTGCTTGATGGTGTAGAGCTGTGACGAATCTAGGGAACAGACATAGTTCCCTTGAAAGTTCGTTCAAAACTTGCACTTGAGTTGCGTGAACGACTTGATGGAGCACTTCTTCAGGTTGTAGAACCAAGATCGGGTGATCCCGGAAAGGTAGAGGGGAAAGACATTGCACTGAACTCTTTCATCCCCCTCGGTCGTTGAGATGACGAAGTACACCTACACGAACTCATAGGGATCGGCTTCCCCATTGTAGTGTTCAATGTGCGGTGGACGATACGGTCATCGCCATCGGATGCATCGGAGGCGGTGGCACAGAGGCTAGTTAGTTCCCCTCTACTTAGTAGGGAGACTCCTAATCGCTGTCCTGCTTGACAGGGGAGGTGCATTTGTTGTTCGATTTGGGGAGTGGTCCTATCGGTTTGCCTACCCGGCGGTAACACTTCTTTTCTTCGGGGTTTGTGGAGCTAGGTTCTTGCACCTCTCGACGTCTTTCGGAGGTGGCGGTGGCTTCAACAGTCGGCCTCTTCCCCTTGTCCACGCGAGTGAGAGGTTCGTCACGATTTGGAGAGAGGCAGAGGTTGCTCTCTAGGAGTGACTCCGAGTGATGGCATGAGGGGATGCCTCTAGCATTTGTGGCGCACATGCACTCTACCTCCTCCTGGGTGAAGCAAGCTTGACCTGCGGGGGGAGCCAGGGGGGCCGACCTCCTGAGGGCTCTTGCACGGACTCTTTGGGAGGAGGGAGATGATGCGTGCAGGGTGCCTCAGGGGCACCACTTCGTAACGGGGTCCCTGGCGCCGGGCACACGGGCACCGACGTGAGGATGGTTCTCAGCACGGGGAAGGTTCCCAGTGCAGAGGTCAGTGCGGGGAAGGTTCCCAGCGCAGTTCTTGGCGCGGGCAGAGACGAGAAGGCTCCCGCTGAGGGTCCCATCAAGAACGGAGACGATATACCCATGTACGGGAATGGTAGAGGGTACATGGGTGCCGGAGGCCGCACCAAGGCGCGTAATAACTCTTCCAGAATATGTTGGGCGCAAGCTTGGCGTTCCACCAGGGTCCTCAGAATGGGATCCCCAGAGGCCCCCCTACGATGCTTAGGAGGAGCATGGCTCCCCTGACCAAGTTGCGGTCACCTGGATCGGGAGAGCGGCGGCCTCTTGCATGGGCCTCGGGAAGCTCGGATGCGTGATGCCCCCTCTGGGAGCGGCGAGAGGAGGAGGCGCCCCTTCCCCCTGGGAGTTCCCGGGGGGGGGGGGGGGGTCACCGGCGCGACGGTCCCTTGCACAGCTTGTGCGTGGGTACTAGGGTCGGCGTCGTTGGAGAGGGAGGACAAGTTCCTCGTTCTTCTTGGAGGAGCCATGGTGAATTGTCACGAGTCCCCACAGTTAGCGCCAACTATCATAGTGTTACAAACCCCACAACAGGTTTGATGACGTAGAATACACGTAAGGTAATACAAGCTAACCTTACGACGGGTTACCACGCATTGCACAATCACAAAAAGTGACATTACGACAGGGTATGACCTTGCAACCGTCGGATCGATGGTGTAGTAGTCCTTTTGCAGGGTATGAGGTCTGGATTTTCGACATGTGTCCACTTCGATTCCCGAGGTGCTTGGGGAGACATTGGCCCTCGAGTGCACAGGTCCCTTCTATAGGGTTGGGACCAAGAGCCTTCTCTGGGAACCACTTGGAGACTTGGGTCCCAGAGACATGGGACCTTCCTAGGGAATTGGGGTCCGGAGCCTTGGGTGCTCACCAGGAACCACTTGGAGACTTGGAGCCCAAAACAGTGGGATCTTCCTAGGGACCTAGGGCTTATAGGTCTGGGCCCTCATCAGAAACCACTCGGAGATTGAGAGTTCGGAGGTGTGCGATCTTCCCAGGGATCTAGGATCTAGAGCCCAGGGTCCTTACTGGGAATCACTCTGAGACTTGAGGTCTGAAGGCTTGGGACATTTCCGGGGACCTAGGGCTAGAGCCCTACGGTCCTTACTAAGAACCACTCAGAGAGGTGTGAGATCTTCCTAAGGATCCGGGGTCCAAAGTCCTAGGGTCTTCCCCAGGAACACTCGGAGACTTGGAGCTCGGAGGCGTGTGACCTTCCCATGGACCCGGGGTCCTCACCGAGAGGTCGTGACACAGAGTTGTGAGAGTGTTCCTCAACACACACAAAAGTGGTGGTTTAATTGTTGGAGAATTCACAATGACACATCAAAAATTGGGGAAGTCAATACATAGAAATAACCATCCTACACTTCCTTCAGGGACTTTTGGAGAGTCAATCTCCTTTTTCTTTGACTATAAATACTTCATATACTCACTCATTTATAACCATTACTCTCATATCATAATATAAACAAATATTCCACTAAATATGCTTTGGACTCTTTTCTCCTTTTCTCATTGAAGAAATTTCTCAACCGACATTTCTTTTCTTTATCTAGACTTAAGGTGACTTGTAGTACAATCATTTTGCGTCACAATTTGATTGACACGTCAGCCTTTGCTGATGGGACCTTATACTACAACATATACTAGAATCAAGGAAGTTCCATGACCAAATTGCAGAACTAACCCTGCAAAGCTGACTTTTTTCCTTCGTGCATAGCAAGTATCTCCAATTCTCCACCGTTGACACCAATGCTTAGATATAAAACAGTACAAATTAACCTCGTCTTCCAATTTCTCTTAATCTATGCAATAGTCATCCATTTATAATCTTGGGGAAATTAGTTAATCCAATTCTTTCCAGTAACGCTAACTTTTTATACTTATGTCATCCAAAAACCTTTTCCAGTCCTCACACAAAGCGTGCTATACAGAGCCCGGAAGGCTACAAAAATCTCATCACCCAAACTGCAAAAGAAACTCAAAAGAAACAGAAGCTAAGGATGACGTCGAACACCTCTCAACTCCTCGTCTTCTTCCTCCTCACCACCACCATGGCTATCGCCTTCCTCTCGGCGGCTGCAACGGCGTCCAACTCCACCTCCTCACACCCCCACCACCTCCAAAACCTCCTCGTCCAACTAGCGCAGTGGAGAGAGCACCAACTGGAGCCCTCCCGCGGCACTGCGCATGGCCTCAGTCTCAGCCTCAGCACTGCGGTCGCATGGGTCCTGTCCTTCCTGGCAGCGTCCGTGTCTAGCGCCGGCGGCGTGGGTGGCGGGTCACTGTTCGTACCCATACTTAACCTCGTGGCGGGGCTCAGCCTCAAGAGGTCCACCGCGTACTCGTCCTTCATGGTCACCGGCGGCGCCGTCTCCAACGTGCTCTACCACATCCTCTGCGAGGGTGGCGAGCACGCCGGCCAGCCGCCGTTGATCAGCTACGACATCGCGCTGCTCTTCCAGCCGTGCCTGCTTCTGGGTGTGAGCATTGGGGTGGTGTGCAACGTCATGTTCCCGGAGTGGCTCATCACCGCTTTATTCGCGCTGTTCCTCGCGTCCTGCACCGTCAAGACGTGCAAGTCCGGGGTTAGGATCTGGAGGTCGGAGGGCGCGGAGGCGACGAGGCGCACCGGACTTGACCGCAACGAGCCATTGCTCTTAAGCCGAGGAAGAGAGGGAGACGAAGGAAACCGCGGCAATGGCGGCTCGGTGGTCCCATGGAAGGACGTGGCGGTGCTTGTCATGGTCTGGCTTTGCTTCTTTGTGCTGCATGTCCTCATCGGAGATAAGCATGGGAAGGTATGGAGACATGTTTTGTTGTGCGTCATTTCTGCCTTTCTGGTATTACGGTTAGTGCATCTTGTAGTACATGGTGACTAGACTGATAGGCACCACAGTAATTAAATTACTTCAAACCCACTGGTGCTCCTAAACTTCATCAAAAGAGAAATACACTTATCCAAAATTATCTCTAGTTAATATTATTAATTAAGGTGTCAGGTGTGTAAACAACACTAAAACTAACCGGGTCAGATAAGACATAGGTGTGGCATTGGAGTCTTCGTAATCGTAGTCTTTTCGCCTGTCATTTTTTGTTTGCACTTAAATTCCTTTTTTGCTTTATGGAAAGTAGGGCAAGTCTGTTACTTTCTTACTTTTCTTTTTTGGCACAGCTAAATGCATCATCTTTCTACTTTGATAGTGAGGACTTAGAGCACTGAACCTAACACGGCGGTAACATCACGGAATTTTTTTTATAAATAATTCACTAAAAAAACTAATTACAAATAATAACTCAGAATTATCATATTTTATAAAAATAATTCATCACGTCAGTCTGTCGAGTCCTAGAGACTCGACAAAAGTAGAAATCGGCCCGTCGAGTGCTGGGAACGAGACAAGCCGTTTGTTACGTTTTAGAGCCGCGACAAACTCTTTGACTCCTCGGTTTTGATCATATTAGTTCAAAACTGGTCGTATTAGTATTAGACTTAGTTGTAGTCATATCAGTACAAGACCTGAGTGTGGTCGTATCTAGTAAATAAACTGGTCGTATCAGGATCGAGTCGTTACAGGAGTCAGAGGGTTTGTCGAGTGCTGGGTACTCGACAAGTCGATTTCCACTCTTGTCGAGTCAGGTTGACGTGGTAGATTATTTTTTAAAATATGACAAGTTTAGATTATTTTTCTAATTATTTTTTACTGTAGACTATTTGTAAAAAAAATTCAAACATCATGCCTTAATCACAACATAGATGACTAGGCCTGTGCTAAGAAGTCGCTGGCTAGGTCCAGATTGCTCTATATATGTACACATGCCACTCAAAAAATGGGATATGGCCAGGAATATTAGTCGGCCGGACTCGTGTCCCCAATCAATTAGATGAAAGTGGACATTGTCAAATCCAAAGTTAGCTATTGGAGGGCTTCTTTTCCTATCCGATCCTTTTCTTTTCTTTTTTGTGACACTAATAGCAAGGGTCTCTTTCGTCCGTTTTCGGCTGCGGCGATCTTATCACCAAGATGAAATAGAATTGGGCCGAACGCCCAGTTTATTTACCTTGGCTTCTTAGCTTATTTGAAGCCGTAAGCTGTAGTCAGATAACCACGGCTTACGGAGTTTATCCTTCTCCGGCTCCTCCTCTCTCCTTCTTTTCTCTCCTTAGAAAAGCAAAGTTGGAATTGCACTATCCGTTGTGGGAATTGCTCTGTCGAAGTTACATGACTCACAGTGTCGTCGAAATCACGCCCGGCTCGTGTCTCGTCCTGCACTAGTTGTTGTTTGCAAGGTGTGTTTCAAAGAATTTTCCCTATAAACCAACTGAGTTTATCAAATAAGCAAGCTTTTTAGCTTAGCTAGGGCAAGATTTATCAAGGGGTTGGAACATTTTATTAGAAAAACCTAGTGCTAACTAACATTCATCGTACATCATTCACAAGATAGAAAACGCGAAGAGGTTCATAGGATTTGACCATTATACGAGTAGTCCTAAATATCTTTCTTTACATATATACATCATCTCTTTTTACTATATGATATCTAGTTGTGTGATCATTTTATCTTGAAAGGTTAGTAATGCTATCTTAATCTCTGCTCAGGGTTTGATTAGGATAAAACCATGTGGAGTAGCCTACTGGCTCATCAATATATCCCAGGTTCCTTTTGCAGTCGCTTTCACAATTTACATTATATATGCCAAGAGAAAGAAGCAAGCTGTTTATAAGGTAGAAGATGGCCAGGTGAGCCAATGTTTTCTCCTCTCTTATTAGTGTAAGTGACAGTACTCTTCATAACACAGTTGGCCATGCATACATGAATGCAGGCAAATCTCATTAAGAATAAAATGGAAACATTGCCAGTTCTTGTGCTCCCAACTGTTGCCTTCGTGACCGGAGTTCTCAGTGGTCTCTTTGGCATTGGAGGAGGCCTACTTGCCAACCCTGTTCTCCTTCAGATTGGGATAAACCCGCAGGTGACATACATACTATAGTATATACCCTTGCACTTACTGTTCTGTAATCATGGACCAAGTTATGCATGGCTAGCTAGCTAACTGTTGATTTCTTGATGTGCAGACTGCGACGGCAACGTCTTCGTTCATGGTTCTATTTTGCGCATCGATGTCCATGGTTCAGTTCATTCTTTTAGGCATGAATGGAATCGGAGAGGCTTTGGTTTATGCAGGTGTCTGCTTTGTAGCTTCAGTTGTTGGGTTGGTCGTGATTGGAGGAGCCGTCAAGAAGTCCGGCAGAGTCTCGCTGATTGTTTTCGTGGTTACTGCCGTCATGGCGCTCAGCACCGTTGTAATCACCTGCTCTGGGGCAATAGATGTTTGGAAGCAGTACACTGATGGAGAGTACATGGGCTTCAAGTCACCTTGCTGACATTTTTCAGTGAGTTTTATATGGGCCAAGGCATTGAGTGAGATGAGCTTATTTTTATAACTTTTTTCGATTTCATGTTTTGGCCTTCGAGTGACTTGTTGGGGATTAATCGATTTTCGCTTTAATAAAGCCCCCATTTTAGTGTGCAGTGTGCTCAGCTCAGTTTCGGTTGGTTTTCTGAATAAGATGCATGCAGAAGGATGTGAACTCCTGTTGAAATCCTATTGGATATTATTGTTTAATAGATCTTACAGGTTTTAACTAATATTTAGTAATTAATAAAAAAGAGTTATGATTTAACTCCATAACAAGAAATTAAATCTTAAAACTCAACTTCGTATCAGAGCGAGGAGGTGGGAACGTTGCCTAACTTCACTAACCACCGCCCTGCCGCCCGTGCGCCACCATGCTACCCGCTCCGGCGTGTGCCGCGCGCCCATGTTGCCCACGTGCCATACCGGAGCTTCTCCCCCCTCCTCTTCCTTCTCTAGTGATTTAGAGGAGAAGTATCTCCAACCCAAGATCTTTTGTGGCAGATTTGGATCACATGTGGCTACTGGATCTTCTGTGACTGTCTCTTTGATCATCTAATGTGAGTAGGGGTGGAAACGAGCCGAGTTTGAACGAGTTGACCCCGGCTCGTCTCGAGCTCGGTCAGGCTAACGAGCTGGCTCGGCTCGGCTAGGTTAGCTAACCGAGCTGAAAAGTCAGCTCGAACTCGGCTCGGTCCGGCTCGCGAGCTAGACTAGCTAGACTAGGACGAGGGCTGCGGGGGAGGTCCGGGACGGGGGGTGGCGGCGGGGATGCCCGGGACGGGGGGGTGGCGGGGATGCCTGGGACGGGGGCGGCGGGGGAGATCCGGGACGAGGGCGGCGACGGCGGGGAGGCCCGGGACGTGTGCGGCGGGGGTGGAGGAGGCTCAGGACAGGGACGGCGGGGGAGGTTTGGGACGGGGCTGCGAAGCTAAGATTAGACTGTATGTTGGTTATTTTTTATTATATATATACTGAGTCGAGCCCAAGCAAACTGGGGTCTAGCTCAGGTTTGACTCGTTTTTCAACCGAGCTAAGAAGAGAGCTCGAACTCGGCTCGTTTGTTAACGAGCCGAGCCAAATATTGAGCCGAATCCGAGTTGCTCGCGAGCTACGAGCTAAAGTTCCACCCTCAAATGTGAGTTTGTGGATAAGAAAGAGAGGGCTTGTGAGTGCATGAGTTAAATATTTTTTTTAGAATTGTTGAGATAACAACTAAGATTCCAACCATGGAGGAGTTTATTGTGAAGATGATGGAGATGATGACGATGAGGATGAATGACATCTCATTATCGGGCAAAGTTACGACAACGCGCGATATCATACTCACAAACAGTGAAAAAGATAAAACTCATGCTAAACGATGTGAAATTGGAGGGGGCCAAAAACTATCTGAGTTGACTTAGAAGGGTGATGATTTTGGAGGCGAAGGGGCTTGCTGACTATGTGCAGGAGACATATGTTGAGCCCCTTAAAGATAGTTCAGAATGATAGAACTGGAAAACCACTGATTCTCTGGTGAAAGCATGGTTGCTGAACTCGATGACTCATTCTATTGCTAGGATGGTGGAAGCCACTCCAACCGCATATGGGATGTAGGCTATGTTGGCTAAACTATATTCTAAAATTGGCAATGCCATGATGATGGCTGAGGTGCATGGGAAGCTTTGAGGATTGACTCAGGGAGGTTGGACTATATCTGAGTACTACAATGAACTCCAACGACTGTGGACAGATTTGGATCATTATGATATGTTGGACATTCCTCATGCTGAACAATTGACTATGTTCAAGAAGTGGGTGGATCGAATGAGAGTACTTGATTTTCTGTAAGACTTGAATGTTGAGTTTGAGCCTAGAAGAGTTGTATCTTGTCACTAGCCGAATCTGCACACCACGGAGGAGGAATTTGCTGCTATGGTGATGGAGGAGACCCGATTACGGGTGATGACATCGGATACCCCGCCACCCCTGCTAGATCTGCGTTGACTGTTGCAGATAACCACGAGTGCTTTGCTTGTGGGAAGATTGGCCACATTAGCTGGAATTGGCCACAATCACACAATTCTGGGCATGGCAGGGGTGGTGGTGGACGTGGTAGAGGCTGAGGTGGAGGATGTGGTGGTGGTAGACGACAAGTCCTAAAGCCAATCTTGTCGTGTCTGATGAGAGATTGGTTGCATATGGCGGAGAAGAGCTTTTTGATTTGGAGGAGCTACGACAGTTCAAAGTAAGAGTTGAGAGTTCCACGAGGCACATGCTTTTGCATCCTCGCATACTTCTCATTTAGATTGGGTAGTCGATTCAGGTGCATCTAGGCATGTCAATGGTGCTTCTAGTGAGTTTGCATCATATTCTCCATATTCTTCCATGTATCGTGAGACTGTTCAACCCGCTGATGGAACTGCACAACCCATCACAAGAATTGGCACAGTTCAGTGTACACCTACCATTACACTTTCCTCTGTTTTGCATGTTCCATCCTTCCCAGTTAATCTTCTTTCTGTTAGTACTTTGGTGAATAAAATTGATTGTGGTGTTTATATTAACCGAGATGTCTGCCATATTCAAGAGATGCAGACGAGGTGGGTCTTGGAGACTGGGACTAGGCGTGATGGATTGTGGTACTTAGATCGGGGGACTGTGCATGCTGTGAGTGCTGCTTTGACTATTGCTGTAAGTGGAGTAGAGGCTGAAGTGATGCTCTATCACTATTGTTTGGGACATCTATCATTTGGCTGACAGAGGAGTTTGTATGCGAATGTTATGAGTCGAGTGCCCATGAAGAAACTCATGTATGATGCTTGTGAGTTTGGAAAGCATGCACAATAATCTTATGGTAGTATTGGGCTTTCAAGATTTATGTTCTCTTGTGAAAGTAACCGCATGCCCTCTAGAGTGTTAGGCCTGAAAAGCTGTGTGTGTTTTGTTCAGGATTATCGACCCTGGATAGAAGGTTACATGTGTTGGAGTTAGGGGTGGAAACGGAGCCGGGTCGGGTCGAGTTCAACCCGAATCTCGATACAGATATGAAAATTCAAATCCGACCCGGGTTCGGATGCGGATCTAGTTTTATTGAAATATGCGAGTTCGGGTTTAACTAAAATATCCCAGATACAGATGTGGATACGAGTTAGACCCAGATCGGCATATATATTTGATATTTCCGTCTGTTGTCAGGATTCGAACCCTGGTTTCTCGGGTAAGAGCCAAGTCTCCTAACCAGTTAGACTACAACGGGCTGTGATTTCTATTATAAATAAAACATAGTATAGAAGTGTATGTATATACGGATCTGGCGATGATAGGTTCAGCTGCAGCTCCAACCTCGCACTCCTTGTGTTGCTCTTGCCATTGTTGTTACTTTGGCTCAGGGCTTACACTACACAAACAAGATTAATACAAAATAATATTAACAAACACTAATAACTTACAACATAGTGTATAAGTGTATGTAGGAATAAACAACAGTTCAGAAAGTATCACCATACTTCACAAGAATTCCAAAGGCGTTTTCAATTACAAGGCATAAGAAATATATCAAAAATAACAAAAGAATATGCAAAGGCATTTCTGTATCATAATCATATTCATTTTGCAAATGTTCAATATCTATGTCCGAATTAGATTATTATTCGTGCTGGATAACAACAATATCTGTGTCCGTATCCACTTCGAATCCATTTAATATCCATATTTGTGTATGCGAAATATCCGCTCTGTATTTGTATTTGTTTCTTTCATATACGTATCCGCATCCGCATCCGCATCCGCATCCGAAGAAAGATACGGATGCAGATATGGGTTTAGGTACTATCTGACCCAAACCCGACCCATTTCCACCCCTAGTTGGAGTCCTCAGGCCAAATGGATATTTGTGAATATGGATGTCACTTTTGGGGAGTTTGAGCCTTTCTATGATGAGAAAATTGAACTGACGTCTTTATTTGGTAATATCTCTTCTAGCCTGCCTAGTGCTGGTCGAGAGGGGGAGAATGATGAAGTGAGTAAGCCAAAGCAAGCCACCCCTGCAAGAAATAAATGAATTCCAAATATCTTGGGCAAATCCAAAGAGGGTGAACCAGTTGCTAACCATATGTTTAGAAGGCATTTGAATTTAGCATTACTCCATAGCTCCTATTTCAAAGTCTATATTTTAAGGGGTGGCAGCAATGGTGGAGGTGGCGATGTTGTTGTGGGTATTATTCCATGTCCTGTTGTGGATGAGGGGGTGTGTGCCAATGGAGGTGGAGACCCTAGAGTTCTTAAGACTTATGTGAAGAAGCTTTTTTGTGGCATTGGAGTTTAGGGGGAGCAGCAGCAGCCGCAGCAATAGCAACCTCAGCAGCAGCCTCAGTTTTCTGTGATCGAGATTGATGACTAATCGTCCATGTAACTCATTGTCCCTAACCCCTCCTCAGTTGTCTCACTTTTGACTCCGACTCCCTCTAAAATGGGTGGTAATGTATCTTTTCATCTCCATATTGCTCATTGTAGAGAGCCTCGAGTCAATACCGATAAGCCTCCAGCTAGGTATGACTTTGAGGGTGATCTTTCTCATGTTGTTTCATATTCTTCTTTGTCTCCTGTATATAAGTCTTTCATTGCATTATTACATTCTGTATCCATACCAAAATATTGGAAAGTGGTAATGCAAGATCCTTTGTGACTTAATGCTATTTAGGAAGAACTTCAAGTGTTGAAGAAAAATGAAACTTAGGAGCTAGTCCCTCTTCCAACAAGGAAGAAAGTTGTTGAATGTAAATGGATATATACTATAAAGCAAAATGCAGAAGGCAAGATTGAGAGATACAAGGCGAGACTGGTGGCAAAGGGATATAGTCAGACGTACGTGATTGATTATGGTGAGACTTTTGCACCAGTAGCAAAAATGAGCACAGTGAGAACTTTAATCTCGTGTGCGATGAATTTCAACTGGCCCCTACATAAGTCTAATGTGAAGAATGCCTTATTGCATGGTGATTTATAGAAAGAGGTATATATGGAGGTCCCACCGGGTTTTAGTAACAGTGGAAAAGTATGCAAATTGAAAAAGTCTTTGTATGGCTTAAAACAATCTTCGAGGGTCTGGTTTGATAGGTTCAAATGTGCAGTATGTGGTATGGGTTACAAGCAGTGTAATGGAGATCACACTGTCTTTTTCAGGCACTATGGAGCATTCATCATAATACTTGCTGTGTATATTGATGATATTTTCATCACAGGTGATGATACTGAGGAGATTGTCCGTCTGAAGAACAAACTGGGTAAAGAGTTTGAAGTGAAGGATTTGTGTCATCTTAAATATTTTCTTGGCATAGAGATTGCACGGTCTAAAAAGATATAGTTCTCTCACTACAGAAATATACTCTAGATTTGTTGAATGAAACTGGAATGTTAGAATATCGTGTTGCCTCTACTCCCATTGAGCAGAACCATAAGTTAAGTGCTCAAGCTGGAGAGACCCAACAAATAAGGAGAATTATCAGAGACTTGTTGGGCATCTTATTTATCTTTGTCACACAAGACCCGATATTACTTATGCGGTGACTATGGTAATTAGATATATGCATCACTCAAGAATGGAGCACATGGAAGTAGTATATAGGATTCTGAGATATCTGAGGGGTAGTCCAGGAAAAGATCTTTGGTTCAGGAAGAATATAAATCTTGATGTGGTAGGTTGATGTGATGCTGACTAGGCAAGTTGTTTGGATTACATGAGATCAACATCAAGATATTGTGTCTTTGTGAGAGACAACTTGGTGTCATGGCAAAGTAAGAAACAGGCTGTTGTTTCTCAATGTACAACAGAAGCAGAGTAGAGGGCTATGTCTTCTAACTTGTATGAAATGCTCTAGTTGAGAGATTTGTTGTCTGAGTTATAACTGTTTCGAGGTGGAGTTTTGACATTTGTGGTGTGATAATAAGTCAGTAAGAAATATTACTAATAATCCAATGCAACATGAGCGCACCAAATATGTGGAGATTGATCGTTTCTTCATTAAATAGTGCTTAGACAAAGAGAGTGTAAAACTAGAGTATGTACTTTCTGGAGAATAACTTATTGATTGTTTGACAAAATGATTTAGTCTCAAAGAGTGTGTGTTCGACTTATAACAAATCAGGGATGATTGATATTATTGCCCAACTGAAGTGGAGTATTGTATATTATTGTGTAATGAGCCTTATTGAGTCTAATGAATATTTATTAATTAATAAGAAAGAGTTCTGACTTAACACCATAACACGAAATTAAACCCTAAAACTCAACTAATCCGTTAAAATATGTCAGGCAGAGCAGGAAGCATTTTGGTTTCTATTTGGAAAACTTGGAAAAGATTTACTCAAACAGCCAAATCCGTTAGAATATGTGGAAATTGGAATACCGCTACTCTGTTGGAAATCAATCACAGATTTCCCTCTCTCAACTTCTATCTCTGTCACAGAGATGCATACACGCATATATGTTAAACACGCACACACACGTACAGGAGCTGATGGACTCAACTTGGCTCCTTATATTTCATACATGACAACAACTATTTATACAAGATAAGAGATGCACATTCTAACTAATTAGAGAGAAAAATAGACCCCACCACCTCATGCACTAACTCCACTAACTCCTCCTACATGAGTGAAAGTTTCAACTACCTGCTAACCACTTTTTTCTGTGCCATACACTGCCACTATAGTTGTCAATTGGGTCGGGCCGTTGTTGGGCCGGTCCGAAGCACGACATTTTGACCCAGCACGTGGCTCGGCACGGCACGGGAAGATAACGGGTTGTGCTGGCCCAGCATGGGTTACCAGGCCGTGCCGGACCCCAAAATTCGGCCCACGGGCGGCATGGCACGGCACGCTAACGCGGGCCGTGCTCAGACCGGCACGGCACGTTAAATCACGGGCCGGCCCGGCACGGTACGGCATGGAAAGGCCCATTAGCACGCCGGCTGGCCAGGCACGCGGGAGAGAGCGGGAGTACGGGACAGCGGGAGAGGGACACGATGTGGGCACGAGACGCGAGGCGGCACGGGGCAGGCGGGCGCTGGCGCGGGAGCGCAAAGCGAGGCACCACCAACACGCAGCAGGGCGTGAGGGTGGGCGAGCGAAGCGAGGAATAGGCGGATTTTTTTGGAGTTTGAATCAACGGCCTGATTTTTGACACGTGGACGCAATGAACGGTCAGATCTCATGCATGCGAGCAACAGTCCGATTTGCATTCAAACACGCGTGTACGGTTCGATTTGCATTCAAACAGATGGTGAACGGTTGGATTTCCAAACGGTCGGATTTTTTGCTATAAATACCCTCAAACACACACAAAAATTTACAACTCATTCTAATCGCTCACATTTCACTAAAATTTCTCACTCTCTATTAAATACTCTCATTCTTACAATTTACTCAACTATTTTTTTATTTTAGAAATTTTTTTATTTTTAAAAACATTTTTATTGCTAAAAATAATAGCTTATTTTTTAAAAAAACTATTTTCTGCTTTTAAAATTTTTGATTTGCTCTCTAAAAATCATATTTGCTTTGAAAAAAAAATAATTTTATCCTCTAAAAATTGTGTTTCCCTTAAAATGTATTTTTGTGCTCTACAATCATTTTTTCCCTTTTGAGAAATTATTTTTGCTACTGTATGGATTTCAACACTGTTAATTTCGAGAATTTCAGTTCAGAGGAAAATAATACTGAGAATTTTGGTGCCATTGAGGGGATTGTTGAATCTAATTCGATGTCACCTCCTCCAACGGCGGGCTTTGCTTCTACGCCATCAAAGACATCAAGCTCAATAGGGAGCAAAAGAGCAAAAGTCGGAATGTTGGCAGTATTTTGATCCATCCGAGTCCGTCGATCCGAATAGAAAAAAGGTACAAACTGCTACTTGTAAATATTGCAAAAAATCTTATCAGCTGCACATGTAGCTGGAACCGAGCATTTACTCTGTCACGAAAAGACCTGCGAAAAAACAACTACGTCCTCATGGTCAGCAAACACAGCTAAGTTTCGCTGCTGATGGCATTGTAAGTACATGGAACTATGACCCTATGGTAGGTAGGGAAGAACTCGTTAAATTTATTGTTTCTGAAGATTTGTCAATTAGGGTAAGCGAAAGTACAGCTTTTGAAAATATGATTCAAAGGGGATTTTGTTCTCAGTTTAAAAAAGTAACTAGAAACACTACTCGAAGTGATATTTTACAATATTATGAAAAACATGTAGCAATAATAAAAGAAAATTTTTCAAAAGTAACATTTTCTTTTGCACTTACATCTGATATTTGGTCCGCCAACAATCAAAAATGGATTATCTTAGCGTAGTTGCACATTATTTAGATGATAATTATACTTTAAATAAAAGAGTTATAGGTTTTAAATTAATAGATGTTGCACATACTGCAGAAACTATCGCCGATCGTATATTAACTGTAGTTAGTGAATATAAGTTAGAAAATCGTATTGTTTCTATTACTCTTGACAAAGCTTCGCGAATACAAAGGCCATGGATATATTGACTCCAGCACTTCAGCCATATGTTGGAGGGTATGTTCTTTATCAAAGGTGCATCTATCACATCATCAACCTCATCATTCAAGCAGATATGAAACAAATGACCGCACCTTTAGATGTTATTCGCTCGGCCATTGTGTACATTACTTCCTCAAATGTATGTGTAGCTGAATTTAAAAATTATTGTAAGGCCAATAATATGAGGCCTCGAAAATTTTGTACTGATATGAAGGTAAGATGGAATTGCACTTATATCATGTTAAAGCAAGTATTACCATATAAAAATCTTTTAACTTTATTTATTAATGTTCGATTAAATATTGAGTTTCTTTCTGACTATATTTGGTATATAGCAGAGAGATTTTATAAATTTTTAGAGTTATTTTGTGATTCTACTAAAATATTGTCGGTATTTATTATCCTACATCTTGTTTGGTTTTGTATCATCTTTTTGATATTACAAAATTATTTGAATCATATAGAGAAGACCCAATTTTTCTGTTGTCGTACAAAAAATGGAACAAAATTTTTTTAAATATTTCACAAGCATATCACATCTTTATTGTTTTGCTTATATTTTAGATCCGAGACTAAAATTAATTGGTTTGAATCTTCTTTGGAGCAATTAGGTGAAGCTTTAAATATTGATTATTTTGAAAGTTATTCACATGTTGTTGATGAAATTTTTCGAGTTTTTCGTATGTACGAATCTAAGTTTGTCAGTACACATCGAAGACCAGTAGCACCGGCGTCGCAACAATTGGAGACTCAGAGGAAGATTGGTTGTTTGTTATGGAAGTCAATACGAGGAGGCGGCAGATCATCTTCGCAGAGTTCTAGCCAAGGCGAAACACCTTCAACACTACCACCTATGAGTTCACAAGCGGAACTCAATCGATACCTCGACATTGATCATTCTGTGGATCCTGATTTTGCAAATGATCATGATGACTCCAACAATGTTCTTTTATGGTGGAAGAACAATCAACGATGATATCCTGTGTTGTCTCAATTGGCGCGGGATGTCTTAGTTGTTCCAGTATCAACAGTTTCTTCTGAATCTACTTTTAGTTTGACCGGAAGAATAGTTTGTCGACGATTCAGACTCGGAGTCCTCAGCCGAACTTATGCAGAATTTGTAATTGTGAGACCTTTCAAGATGACCCTCCGGGAAGGTATGCTGAACAATGGTGAACAAGAGCACAGAGAGTTTAGATAGGTTCGGGCCCTCGATGGTGGGAGTAATAGCCCTACGTCCTGTTGAGATTTCACTAAGTGTGGTAAAAGATTTACAAATGGAGGGAAAAGTCCTCACAGGCGAGGATTTTCCCTGTAAGAGTGTATAAAGGGGAGCTATAGGAGACTCGTAAGTGTCGCTTAATCTAAGCCGTAGACTTGACTGTTTGAATGATCGAGATATCTTGTATCTTGATTATTCTTTTGAGTCTCGTTCTTCCTTTAATGTCTTGGGGCCTCCTGATTGATGCTCCATGCCATCCTTTTGTACTGTTTGAAAGGGTGCCATGTGAAGGAAACTGTATCAATCGGTTGCACGGACGGTTGGATGCGGTTTTTGGAACTGCTCTTAACCTCCACACAGGTTAAACACGTGTTATTCATGGATAACTGTATGTGTTAACCTTCTGACGGTTGATTCTCCACATGTAGGAATCTTCGGGATACTTAGAATATCCTGTTGTATGGGCAACCGAATAGATAGATCCCAAGTATCCTGATCGGCAGATGTTCTGACCGCGGGATATTGGCTGACCGCGCAATATCCCGAATATCCAGTCCGCGTATAGCATACGAACTTCTGACCGCACAAGGCTGTCGGTCTGATCGCACGAAACCCGCGACCTGATTGCGTAAAGCTTGCGACCTCATGGTGATGCCCCTCAGAATAGCTCGAGTTCGCATCACCAGATACATGTCTGGTTCGAACTTGTCTTGAACCAAAAGTTTATTAGAAGTAACCCGGGTGTCAATCCTCGTCAGCTAGCCCCCAAATTCGAAGAAAACGAAGAGATGTGTTTATTTCGAATTTAAAAAACCGTGCATTGGATTTTTAACCCGGTCCTTTAACTTCTCCACTTAGTGGCGCACTAAGTGAAAACGGTTGGTTTTTCAAGACGGGTTCTGACATTACGTGACGGGTAATGATAACGCCGTAGAATTGTTTTTATCTCGAGGTAAAATTGTAAATGTCTTAACGAAACCCGAGGTGTCTGGGAGGCGAACCGTCGCCCTGGTGGCTATAAATACCAGACCCCTGGACATGTAAAGATCTACAATTTCCCTCTCACGCCTAAGTCTTTTTCTTGTTATCCTGCCTTCTCCCTTTTCACATACTCCTCCCAATGGCAGATCACGATATCATCGAGATTGAGAGTGATGAAGAGGAAGTTGTCGAACAAGGGTCTCAAACGAATGAAGTCCTGTCTCCCTTAAGGAAGAAACCCAAGGTTGACGAAGGATCTTCCAGTGGAACAAAGGTGAAGAACGTAGCGAGTTTCTTTCTTCCTTCAGTTCCTTTGACCCTCCCCGTTCATGCCTCTCGGCAAATTAGGCTTTTATCCTTAGAGAAAGATCCCATCACGTCCAATTCTCCCATTCTTTTGGGTGATCAACATCCTGGTCGGCAAGCGGTGACTATCCCTCGATCAGATGATTGCCATATTGGGTTGGCGAAGCAATCTTCTTATGGGAAGGTTGCTCTTCCACCATATGATGATCTTCCTCCCAAGATGGGTGTATCAACGGGTTATGCACCGGGACAGGTAACAATTCTTCTCCCTTTTTGTTGATAATTTTAGTTAGTATGACTAACTTTTGCAAAATGCAGGAGGTAGGAGGCTCCAGCGATCAGCCTTCTACTGCTCCATCTCTTCCTTCCGGACTGACCCTTCTGGAAGAGAAGAATGCCCTGGAGAAGAAGACCGAGGAGATGGCCTCGAAGATTCTGCGTTTAGCAGAATGTCTTGATCGATCCCGAGAAGAGGCGCACCATTTCCGTCGAGAGAGGGACTTCGCTCAGCAACAGCGAGAACTCTCTGACTTGATTAGGGACAATAGTGCGTCTGTTGTTAGGGACGATATAGATAGACTTAGGGTAGTTGCTAGTTCCCTGGGGGTTGTCAGTGTAGATCCTACTGACAACAACATGTCCCTTGGGGAACTTTGTAAACTTCTTTCAGAACAGGTCGATGCTTTTATCGACCGTATCCCTTTTGTATGTAAAGAATGTAATAAATAAAGTTTCTTTTATTCATATGAACATTCTTCATTCCTTCTGTGTGAAATTATGGCCAAAAGCTTAGTCTGCGACCAGTCATACACAGGAAATTTCAGTTCTGCGATTAGAATTGAACTTTAAAAGGTCACCATGACCTCCCCTGATGCCGCGATCAGACTTAAGGCCGCGGTTAGAACTGAATTGCGACTAGAGTTGAACGTTCGGTTAGACCATTATTTCGACCAGAAACGAAGTTGAAAAACATGGCTTTAACCAAACCATAACCCAGTTAGAATATATCCGTATGTCAAAATTTGAGTTACATGATATTTTTCATAAAAATGTTCAGGTAAAAAAAAAGGTAAATAACCCTCGAAAAGCCTTAGCAGACTTCTCGATTTTTAGCCCTTTCAGCTTCCGAAATAAAGAAGTCTTTTTATTTCAGATCCGATACCCGAAACGCTTTAAAGGGTTTATCACAGAATATCCATTATGGGAAATGAATAAAATATTTAAGAGGATGCTTGAGTGGAACGCTACTCACAGAGGCGTGACTCCTCGAGTCTATAAAAGCAGTAGGTAGCTTCTTGAGGAAGCCATTCAGCCGCGAAAAACCCTTAGAGTTCCCGCCGCACAAAACCCTCATCTTCTCGCCTTCATCTTCCACAAAATCATCGACTTTTTCGACCGATCTTCCTCAAAAAATGGCATCTTGGAGCAGATCCAACCACCATTCTGAGGAGACTTTGGTGGCGTTGGAGAAAGAGGAGATCCTTCCATCGCGGCTGCTGATCAACTGGCGGCCTGCGGAGAAGGACCAAGAAACCCCAACCGTCAGAGAGGGCGAGTTGGTGATCTTTGAGGAGTATCTGCGCTGCGGGTTCCGATTCCCTGAGAGTCGGTTCCTAAAGGACATCCTTGAACATTATGGGTGGGAACTGATCAACCTCCACCCAAATGCGATGCTGATCCTGGCGGTGTTTCAGCATCTTTGCGAGGCCTTCGTCGGAGTATATCCTAGCGTAGACCTCTTCCAACGGTTCTACTTCTCGGCATGGTTGAAGAGCACCAATGCCGCCGGATGCATCTACTTCCGGCTGAGGGATAAGAAGGAATATCCCTCCCCACCTCTGCGGGATTCGGTGCACGGGTGGCACTAGAGGTGGTTTTACTGCTCTCCGCCGTCCGAGAGTAGTTTATGGTTCGAGAACTCGCGGCCAGAGAAGTCAAGCGAGTTGGATGCTCCCCCGGCGCTGGGCGCGGAGCACCTGAAGCACGCCGAGGTGATTTTTCACTTGATGGGTCAAGGGTTGACAGCGAGGGATGTCATTCGAGACTTCGTGAAGAATCGAGTGAGCCCTCTGCGCGAAAGGGCTCATCCTGCTTGGGAAATCAAGTCCATGGCGGATGGAACCCTGGACTACAATGAAGGTACTCAATCTTTTAGCACTGTGCTTTGTCATTTCTGAAATTTATGTTTTCTGACTTGAATTTGGGAACAGTTCTGCCCTCAGCCGAAATTGAGAGGCGAACTAATTCCCTCCTTAGGACCTACAATGCTGATGTAGAGGGCCCTAAGGGATCACCTCGCCCGCAGAGCTTGATTCATGCCGGTGATGACCTTAGACAGGAGCGCCGAAAGGTAATTTCCTTGTCCGGCTTTGGTTCTGCAGGTCTTGTGTGTGTCCAGCGCTAATCCATTTTAATGGACTGTGAACCAGCTCCTAGGGAAGTTTGCTGATGCAACGTTCCCAAGCGAAAATGTCGGCTCTCTGCGGAAGCCGACGGTGAAGAATGTGAAGAAGGTCTCTTAGAGACCCAGGACAAAGAGTCCTGCCCCCAAGAAAACCAACCTGAACCCTGGGGAGGGGTCTTCACGAAGCATTCCTCGTCCCGCAAGAAAGACTGCGGTAAGATATCGCATTCCTTCTTCTTTTTCAGGCGTGACATGGAATCACTTCTTCGTCGTACAGGGAGAGGGGAGCGAGGAGGAAGAGGACGATGATGTGCCTCTAGTCATCAGAAGGAAGAGGACCGGGGAATCCCCTGCTGGTGACGCCTCAAGCTGTCCTGTAGGGACCACAGCTACCGAAGAGGTGGCTGTGGCTGACCCTGCGACCACCGAAGATCTTGTGGTCGCAGGTGACCTTCCAATTCCTGAAGCCCCCGAGGTTTCAGGATCAATTATCTCTGCTTCCCTGGTCGAAGGAACGACTAAGGTAAGGAATCTTTTCGACCATTCCTTCTATGACTCTTTCTGCACATTTGATAAGTTAATGTACATACAGGGAGGAGAGCTTCCCCCTGGGACCACTGGGGGTTCCAGGGAGGAAAATCCTCCTCCTCTGCGGACAGAGGAGGAGGTAGATGAACAAAGGCCGGCTGTGACGGTCCCAGCAACTCTGGAGTCGCCAAGGCCTTCGGATGCAGCCCCACCAGTTAGTCCGGTGGCCCAGGTAAAGACCTTTCTATGTGTTTTTATCTTTTTTCCTAGGAATGTGCTCGTAACAGAACATTTCCAGGGAGGTGCTGCCTTGTTTACAATAAGGAAGGCGAGAACCGGAGACGGCTCTCCTTCGCAAGGGGAATTTTCCCAGAAGTCCCAGGAACTAATGGGATTTCAAATAAGGTAAGAACTCTTACTTGACAGTAATCTTAGATAAAAGCTGCCTGACCCATTCTTCCTGTTAGGCAAAAGAAGACAGCGCCTAACCCTTCAACCGCCACTGGGGAGGTTGAAATTAGGGCTGATGAGGGAGCCTCTAATGAAGAGCGCTCTGCTCCCGTGGTTCAGGAAGTCGTCCGGACCGCGGGAGGTGAAACAAGTACAGGGACCAGGTCACCACCAGTGGCCTCTGGGGGTGGCGTCCAGCCGGCACTCCCACCTACTGTCCCTGTAGTGAGCGTGTCGGAGGCTCTAGCGAGGATTCCCTCTGAACTGAATGATGCTGTTTTACAAAAGTTTATGAAGGTATAAAAAAAACTCTGCTTTCGTGCCTGAATTGTACTTAGGACACCTTTGATCTTCTTCTTTGGCACCACAGGGATGATCCTGGCTAATAAGCCATTCGCGTGTTGTGATGGCCAGCACAGAAGCCATTCAAAAAGAACGCGATAGCTTGCGCAGGTGAGTACCATTACCCTCTGGTTAGCATGGGCGCATCTTGGTTGTGATTGCCTTGACTTTGCTGCAGAGAGGTTATATCTTTGAAGAAAGAGGTGGCCGGTTCAGTTTCAATGTTTAAGAAACAAGAAACTGAACTCAACAAACTTCGATTAGAGAATGCTGGTAAGCCGATTCCTGATTAGGAAGACTTGAATCCATAATATGCAACTAATCTCTTCTCTCTATACAGCACAAGCAGGTCAAATTACGCAGCTCAGTCGAGACAAGGAGATTCTTGAATTCTCGATTCGCCACACCGATTGGGCAATCAAAGAAGTGAGCCTCCGGATCTTCGAAAAACTAAAGGCCGTGGCTGATCTTTTGAAGACCGATGTGGTAGAACCGAGGCAAGACAACCTCAGCATAAGTGACTGGACATCGCTGCTTGCTGCCCAGGCGGATTCACTGCTTGAGTATCTCCCTGGAGATACACGGCGACGCGAAGAGGTGATCAGAACCAGGGTTCGATCAGCCGCAGCAGCCGTACTCAGCCGGGTTCGACTTCACCATGGCCCAGATGCAGATCTGAACGCATTGGTGGGTCCGGTTGAGGTCGAGAGTGAAGAGCTGCTCGATGCAGTCATAGAGGAAGTCCAGCCCCTAGTAGATAGACTCCTGACTGAGCTGGGGATCGAATGATCTTTATTTTTGTAACCAAACAATTGTAATTACAATGCTATGTATGTAAAACTATTTTTTCAAAAGAAAGTGTATATTCACATCATAAGTTTCATACTATAAGTATATTCCTCTAGCCCCCGCCTCTGTTTTGTGAATACTGGAGCCTTAGTATTTTAAGCAGAGGGGAAAACATAAGTATGATGACCAGGGATATGCGCTTCAAGCCGATGGTCAAGATTAAAGTAACATTTTAATCCTTATTGCAAACTGGTAGCCACCCAGATGACCGAAGACTAGCCAGATAGTCCCGTGTGCGTTGAGAAACGGCTTATTTAGGAGTGACTTATCTGGAAGTGATCATGAGATCGACCAACGAATCCGGTTGAAAAATGCTGTAATAACCTAACCGCCGGCGATCAGCCCCCAGGTCGAATTTGTATAATTTGGGCTTTAAAGGAAAACACTTATTGTATGAAAACAAGACATGCTTTTTATGAAAAGATGCTAATTGAACAGGAAAAGGGGGTGTGGTACTTACACGTAAAACTTGCGAAGTTGATCGATGTTCCAGGTATTGGACAAAATCCGACCATCCTCCATGGCTAACCGCGCAGATCCTGGCCGCGGCACTGAGACGACAGTGTATGGTCCTTCCCACTTTGGGGAGAATTTATTGCGGTTAGACTGGTCTTGAATTTTTCGTAAAACCAAGTCGCCCACGTTGAGATCACGTGGTCGCACCTTTTTACTGTGATACTTGCGTAGAGCCTGCAAGTATACCGCGGACTTGATCAGGGCGCGATCACGCCGTTCTTCCAGGAGGATGAGATCTTGCGATCGCTGTTCGGATTGGTTGACCTGTTCGAATTGATTCGTGCGAACAGATCCAATACTAACTTCCATAGGCAACACAGCCTCGGCCCCATAGACCAAATGGAAGGGTGTCTCACCGGTGGCTCGACTAGAGGTAGTCCGTAGTGCCCATAGAACAGTATAAAGCTCGTCTGCCCAAGCCCCCGAGCGGGTCTTGAGGCGATCAAAAACACGTTTTTTGATGCCTTGCAATACTTGCCCATTGGCCCGTTCTACGGCACCATTGCTTTGTGGATGTGCCACAGAAGCAAAGCACACCTTGGTTCCAATCTGATCGCAGTAGTCTAGGAAGAGACCGCTAGCGAACTGAGAACCGTTGTCTGTGATGAGACGGTTTGGAACACCAAATCGTGCCACAATGTTCTTGTGAAAGAACTTTTGTGCGGCTGATGCAGTAATATTTCGTACTGGTTCGGCCTCAATCCACTTTGTGAACGTGTCAATGGCTATGAACAGAAATTTGTACCCATTGACCGCTTGTGGCATTGGACCGACGATGTCCATTCCCCAGATCGCGAAGGGCCATGCGAGAGGAATAGTTTGCAATGCATAAGCAGGTTGATGAACCTGTCTTGCATGAAACTGACACTGTGGACACATCTTGACCATAAGCTTGGCATCATCAAGTGCCGAAGGCCAGTAGAATCCCTGTCGAAAAACTTTTCCGACCAGTGTTCGATATGACGCGTGTGCACCGCATACACCATCATGTATTTCTTTCAGGAGGGATTTTCCTTCCTCCTGAGATATGTAGCGCATGAATACTCCTTGAGTACCCTTTCTGTACATAACCCCATCTATGAGTTTGTATAGACGCGCCTTTCGAATTAACCGATCGCTTTTGATTTCGTCCTCGGGTAGAGTCTCATGTTCAAGATAGACCCTCAATGGATGAGTCCAATCTTGTTCCTGACCGAGGTTGGCAACGAAGGCTATTGCCGGATCATCCTCGACCGAAGTCATGATCGAAGGATGGTCCAAGTGTTCAATGAACACTCCTGCCGGAGCGGATGAGCGTGAGGATCCAATTTTGGATAATTGGTCTGCGAGAATGTTGTCCTTTCGCGGGATGTATTGGACTTCGAAGTGACTGAAGTGTTTTTCCAATTTCCTCACTTCCCCCAGGTAATGAGCCATTGTCTCATCGGAGGTGCTGTACTCCTTGTTTACCTGGTTTACGACCAGCTGTGAGTCCCCCCTCACCACTAATCGACGGATTCCGAGGAATTTTGCTGCCCGGAGCCCTGCAAGAAGACCTTCATACTCTGCTGCGTTGTTGGTTGCAACAAAGTGTAGTTAGATGACATACTTAAGCTGTTCGCCCTGGGGCGTAACTAAGACTATTCCAGCCCCCGAGTGTTGAAAACTACGGGAGCCGTCAAAGTACATTGTCCAATAATCGGGGCACTCCAGTTCCTTTGCCAACTGCACGGGTGGCTCAGGGTTGGTCCATTCGACCACAAAGTCGGCCAAAACCTGAGACTTAACCGCCGTGCGAGGGGTGAAGTGGATCTCGAAGGCACCGAACTCGACCGCCCATTTGGCGATTCGACCAGATTTTTCTGGATTTCGGACAATATCCCCTAAAGGAAAAGAGGAGGGTACTGTGATCTTGTGTGCTTGAAAGTAATGTCGTAGCTTACGGGAAGCCATCAGTAGCGCGTAAAGTATCTTCTGGACCTCAGGGTAGCGCTCCTTAGGACCATGAAGTACTTCGCTCACATAGTAGACGGGTCTGTGTACTCCTTCCCTTTCCGCGATCAGAACTGCGCTGACCGCGTGTGGGGTGGCCGCCAAATACAGAAGTAATGGTTCTTCCTTTTCAGGAGACACCAATACTGGCGGACTGGACAGATATGTTTTTACCTCCTGAAACGCTTTTTCGGCCTCGTCGGACCACGTGAAGTTATGATGTTTCCGCAAGGCTTTAAAGAAAGGTAGTCCCCTTTCGCCTAATCGCGATATGAAGCGACTTAAAGCTGCCATGCGACCAGCCAGGCGTTGAACATCCTTCATGGTCGAGGGCGACCTCATTTGTTCAATAGCTCTGATTTTCTCAGGATTAACCTCAATACCCCTGGAACACACAAGAAAACCAAGAAGCTTTCCTGAAGAAACCCCGAAAGAACATTTCTCCGGGTTCAGTTTTATTCTAAAGCGATTCAAGTTACAGAAGGTTTCAGCAAGATCGTCCAAATGAGACAATCTTTTGGTGCTCTTTACAACCAAATCGTCTACATATGCTTCGAGATTACGCCCTATCTGGGAAAGAAAGGTCTTTTGCATCAAGCGCTGGTACGTGGAACTTGCGTTCTTGAGACCGAACGGCATTCTGACGTAGCAGTATGTGCCGAACGGGGTGATGAAGGCAGTTTTCTCTTCATCGTCTTCTGCCATGCTAATTTGATGATATCCTGAGTAGGCATCCAGAAAACTCATCAGTTCGCAACCCGCAGTGGAGTCAACCAGCTGGTCGATGCGGGGAAGGGGAAAGTCATCCTTCGGACAGGCACTGTTGAGGCTAGTGTAGTCGACGCACATGTGCCACTTGCCATTTGACTTGCGGACCATGACCGGATTGGCGAGCCAGTCCAGGTGATTCACTTCGCGGATAAACCCAGCTTGTAAGAGTTTGTCTAACTCTTCTCGGATGGCTTCCTGTCGGTCGGTGGAAAACCACCTGAGCTTTTGCTTTATTGGTCGTTATCCAGGTCGAATTGCTAACCTGTGCTCAATTACTTCCCTTGGGACACCGGGCATGTCGGACGGTTTCCACGCAAACACGTCTGCGTTAGCCCGGAGGAAAGCAACGAGGTCGAGTTCCTATTTGTTATCCAGGGCTGACCCAACCCGAATTGTCTTGGATGGGTCATCTGGGTACAAAGGAACTTGTTTGAGTTTCTCATCTGGTCGAGGAGCAGCCCTGATCGCATCGGTGGCAACGGTGGCGACCTGAGCGTCCCGGAGGGGAAGTTGATCGACCATCTCCAAAGATAGCCGGTCGCACGTGAGCGCCACGTTGCGACTACCTCGGACCGAAATGACACCTTTGGGGCCAGGCAATTTCCTGCACTGATAAGCATAGTGCGTTGCCATCATGAACTTAGCAAGAGTCGGCCTGCCAAAGATTGCATTATAAGCTGAATCACAATCGATTACATCGAAAGTAACCAATTCTGTTCGGAAGTTATCTGGTTCTCCCAGAGTGACCGGGAGGACCACTTGTCCCAATGGCATCATGGAGGGGCCTGGGATTATCTCATAAAACGGATGGATTATGGGCTTGATCTTCGAACGAGGAATTTGCATCTCGTCGAGTGTCTTGACCAATAAAAGATCAAGGGAACTTCCCCCATCAATCAGGACCCTTTCGACTCTCGCGTTACTGATGATTGGGGTAATAACCAGAGGTAGTCTCAATGGTCGAGTTAGCCCCACAGGACAGTCAGCGCGATCGAACGTCAAAGGCATATCCGACCAACGGGGATATTGAGGTTCACCAAGGGATGTCTCCGTTTGGTTAACCTCTCGGCAAAAGGTTTTAAACTGCCTTTTGGAAACGAAAGAGGAGGAACCTCCGAAAATGACATTAACATGATTTTGAGGTACCTGGTAAGCCATTTCTTCGTCTCCGTCGACGTCTCTAATCCCGCACGCCTGCTCTTTAGGCGGTAAGGTTGGCATTGGCCCAGCTCCTTGGTAGAAATCATTCAGCTGTTTCAACCAACTCCTGCAGTTTTTGAGATCGTGGCCTGCGGAATTGTGGAGTGGACACCACCTTTTGCCCTCCTGCGGATTAGTTGATTTTTCTGACTGGTCGGAATCCCGGCCACCAGAAGCAGTTTTACTTTTAAAAGAAGACTTATTACCTTTGGTCGAAGGTGGTTTCTCCGCGACCGCGACCTCACGGTACTGTCCAGAGCGGTTCCTCTTCGACTTTTTTGACTTCCCACCCGGTGAAGACTCCGGCTTTTTGCTTGAATCTTCTTTTCTGGCATCCTTGAAGCCTGGTTGGGGCGGTAGGTCCCCCTTGTCAACCATTCGGTTCCATTCGACTGCCTCGGCTGCATCGGAGTATCGATCAGCCATATCGAACAGATCGGCCACTGATCGAGGAGGGTGGATAAGCAAGTCTTCAGTGAATCTCCGGTATCGAACGGCATGCTTAAATGCCCTGATTACGGAGCCATCAGATATGTTCGGGATGGTATTTCTTACCCCGACAAACCTCTTGACAAACTGCCGAAGTGTTTCGGTCGAAGTTTGCCGCAGTCTATGCAGGTCGTCCTCCTTACCCGGCTTTTGGTAACAATTTTGGAAATTGCTGAGGATGGCATCGCATAGCATTTCCCATTTGTAGATGGAACCCTCAGGCTGATTAAACAACCAGGTTCTAGCCGGTCCTGCGAGGACTGTTGGCAGGTAGTTGGCCATGACCTTGTCATCGCCTCCTGCTGCTTGGATGGCAGTAATATAGATCTGAAGGAACTCGGATGGGTTCTGAGTTCCATCAAACCTCTCAATGGCCCCTGGTCGAAACTTATCGGGCCAAACGACTGCTCGTAGGCCAGGCGAGAAAGCTTTGCAACCAATGTAAGGACCGTGAACCGTCCTGCGACTTTCGGTCGGGTTTTGAGCAAACTCACGTGATGGCGAGGTTACCCGTGGTCCCAAACGAGAGTGAACGGGGACTCGATCCCTACTACGAGAGTCCTGCATTCGCCGGTATTTGTCCTGTCGGGACGGTACAGGCGGCGGGTAACTCCGCCGGCCAGAGCCAAAATGAGGACCATCTCGATCACGGGAATGTGTCACTGAGCGGGAAGAGGCTGTTGGGGTCGCCTCGGATGCGACCTCGTCCAGTCTTTCCGCCAGGATCCTGTAAAAGGCCGGTCTCTGCGCATCCGTGACCGTAGGAGGAAAATTGCGCATGACTTCCGCGATAGATCGCAGTCGACCATGGGTACTTCTCCTAGGGGCACCAGGTGTTATTGTTTCTTCGTCCACTGGGAAATGCTCCGGTGGTAAGGAAGGAGTCTGGTCGCGTCTACGACCACGCGACCGTCGAGAAGAACTCGGGGCAACATCGTAACGAGCCTGCGCATCTTGAAGAGCCTCTAGGGCAGTTCTGCGTAGTTCGTTGTTCTGTTGCTCGAGATCTTACTCCTCCTTCTGTTTGCGATCTTGTTCTTCCCTGGCAGCCTGTTGATCGGGAGTTTCTTCCGACAACGCAGCAAACTGCCTAGGGAGAGAGGTCGCCGATGGGGAGAACATCTCGGTTTGTTCCGAGTCGGACTCGAAATCAAAGAGACGGTGGAGGTTATCAGGGTCGAACCTTCCTGGGCTAACTTCAGGGTCACCATCATACTTTCCCTCAGCGGGATCGCATGACGGGCCGGATTCATCACCTAGCACATTAAGAACCTCTGCGGGTTCTGACCTTGTGCCAATTACCTCCCGGTCGATTAACATGACTTGGGGAGATGATTCACCCTGTGGAAGATTCTGGCCTTCGACCTCTTCCATCGGAACGGGATCACTTGGAGAAGGCATTGGGATATGAGCATAATCCTCGAGATCAAAATCGTTCTCGGAATCATATGCTCCAGCCATGTTTCAGCGAACCTCCAGATTAAAACTAGGACGCCTTGAGAAAGGCCCCAAGGTGGGCGCCAGCTGTCGACGATTCGGACTCGGAGTCCTCAGCCGAACTTATGCAGAATTTGTAATTGTAAGACCTTTCAAGATGACCCTCCGGGAAGGTATGCTGAACAATGGTGAACAAGAGCACAAAGAGTTTAGACAGGTTCGGGCCCTCGATGGTGGGAGTAATAGCCCTACGTCATGTTGAGATTTCACTAAGTGTGGTAAAAGATTTACAAATGGAGGGAAAAGTCCTCACAGGCGAGGATTTTCCCTGTAAGAGTGTATAAAGGGGAGCTATAGGAGACTCGTAAGTGTCGCTTAATCTAAGCCGTAGACTTGACTGTTTGAATGATCGAGATATCTTGTATCTTGATTATTCTTTTGAGTCTCGTTCTTCCTTTAATGTCTTGGGGCCTCCTGATTGATGCTCCATGCCATCCTTTTGTACTGTTTGAAAGGGTGCCATGTGAAGGAAACTGTATCAATCGGTTGTACGGACGGTTGGATGCGGTTTTTGGAACTGCTCTTAACCTCCACACAGGTTAAACACGTGTTATTCATGGATAACTGTATGTGTTAACCTTCTGACGGTTGATTCTCCACGTGTAGGAATCTTCGGGATACTTAGAATATCCTGTTGTATGGGCAACCGAATAGATAGATCCCAAGTATCCTGATCGGCAGATGTTCTGACCGCGGGATATTGGCTGACCGCGCAATATCCCGAATATCCAGTCCGCGTATAGCATACGAACTTCTGACCGCACAAGGCTGTCGGTCTGATCGCACGAAACCCGCGACCTGATTGCGTAAAGCTTGCGACCTCATGGTGATGCCCCTCAGAATAGCTCGAGTTCGCATCACCAGATACATGTCTGGTTCGAACTTGTCTTGAACCAAAAGTTTATTAGAAGTAACCCGGGTGTCAATCCTCGTCATAGTTGAAGACAAAAGATCATTATTAGCACCCGAGATGGTGGAGGCAATCACTTATCTTAAAGACTGGGAAAACGCTGCCACAAGAGAACAACATAATTTAGAGGACATCGAGTTCACTAGGAAGTTAGAATGGCTAAATATTAATTCGGAATAATTTGTAATTAGTTACTGCACTCTTTTTTCCTTATTAAGATTTTATCCCATTGGATTTTACTTAGTAAGATATTTAACGAGGTAGTAATATTTCCATATAAGTAATAAAATTATTTCATATTTATTATTAAGTTTCTATGATTTTTCTATCATATTTATTATTAGACTTGTGTGTGTGTTATAGTTTAGTACTGTATTAAATGTCGACTTTGTGATTAAATAGTATTTATTTTACGAGAGTTGTACATATCAATAGAGTTAACAGTGTTAATAGATAGTAGAGAAGTATTTGTTATCTTTGCAACCATGGTATCTTAAATATATCAAATATCTTATATAACTAACATACCCATCATAACTCAACACATTACAGTTCTAAATGGAGTCTTTGTATCCATTCTAGAAGAAGTGGCAAAAGGAGAATGATAGAGAATTAGAGACCCACTATAGCCACAATTAGAATTGCAATGAGGAGGACTATAGTAAATCTGGACCGTCCATCGAAAAATTGTCATATAGAATTCATCTTATAAAAAATAATTTTTTTCTTGTCTTTTTTTCAAGATGGTTGATCCGAAATATTGCTTATTGCCAGGAGTTTACGAGTAAGGTCAAGGGCTCAACTCTCAAGGCACTAGTACAGAAAAGCTTTCTTCTATCGGTAAAAAACACCCTTTTACTATCGGTTTCTGTACCGATAGAGATAGACACGATAGAACAAGCCCGAACATTTTCTATCGGTAAATAATCGATAGAAGAACTACACTATTCTATCGGTATCTTAGGAGTGTACCGATAGAAAACTCGTCGTAGTCTGACGTTTAGCGGCAGGTAAAGTACCACTCTTCTAACGGTTAATTATGAATTTACCAACAGACAAAACCTTAGTACTCTCTCGGTTGGAAATGAGTTTACCGATAGAAAAAACGATTGTGCTCTCTCGGTTTTCGTATGAGTTCACCGGCACGAAAAGTCACACTCTCCTAACGGTTAATTTTGAGTGTACCGATAGAAAAAACGACAGTAGTCTCTCGGTTGTGGATGAGTTCACCGGCAGGAAAAGTAACATTCTTCTAACGATTATTTTTTAATTTACCGATAGAAAAAATGATAGTAGTCTCTCAGTTGTGAATGAATTTACCGATAGAAATACAGTACAGATGCAATACAGTACATTCACATATACAGTACATTATTTACATTCACAATACAGTACATTCACATATACAGTACAGATGCAATACAGTATAGATTGGATACACAATACAGTACAGATGCAAAGAAGGGTAAATTCACATATACATTGAACAGATTGACATATTAGACAATTATTCACATTTCTTCACATATATATGGACAAATACAAATTTCAATCCAATGTGGACATTTATTCACATATACTGTTTATTCACATGTATATAAACAGTCTATGCATAGAGTACACGAAAAAAAGAAAATTGTCATGGCGGATGGTTGGGCGCAACTTCCTCCATGACATATTGAGCCCAGATTTGTCGAAGATCTCTAATCTTTGCATTTTCGTATTGGTCTTTCGACATGGCGATCTGCAAGCATGTGTGAATACTGAGTAATTAACTTCCTAATTTAGAACGTGACACCCAATTTCAAATTTGAGTTAGCTATCGATGCTTACCTGGGAGAATTGGGCAAAGTTTGTCTGCACTAGGTCGTACATGTAGCGCAACACATAAAACCCGCATTCCCACGATTGCGGCTGCTGATGGCACTGAGATAATTGCATATGCGAAGATATGTTAGCTATTGTTTCCATAAACTAATTAAGCATAAACAAAAAGTCTCGTGAGTACCTCATATTCTTTCCAAGCTAGTAGGGAGCCCTGCGGTGCGGCATGCCTCCCTCCAGCAGACACATATTTATCAAAAGCCCTGCATTTCGGTTAGTATTGCCGGTTAATGTATTATCATTAGCTAGTGAGGTGAAAATTTAAATCAAACATATAAGTTACTTACGCCTCCATATTCCCCTTGACCACATATTCGATCGATAATCTGTCACGCATCGAATCGAGGTAGTACACCTCGTTCCTCGGCAGACAGATCACGATGAGGATCCAGTGGCCCCTGCATTGTACGTAAAAGAGGACCGCTAGCTCAAAGTATATCTCAGGTGTAACATACAAGATCGAGTTAAATTAGTACGAAATGCACTAACCTTTGGTGGTACGGCACCAGAATGAACTCCGTGTCCTGCTGCGCCATCAGCGCCTTGGATATGTACTGCTCAGCGTGCGCGGCGTCGTGCTCTAGCATCGTGAGGCTTATTTTCTCTGGGTCGAGGAAACCCACCTTGTCACACACAGCCTCCGATGCTAGCCTGTACATGCACCTGCATGCAAAGGATGACATTAGTATTGCACAGAAAGTTACTACATTTCAAATGAAGTACAACAATGCAGAGTTAGCAAACAGAGTTAGAAAACAGCAATACATAGCATCAGCAAACTCACAGGACTCCAGTCCGTATGATGGACATATCGAGCTCCCGCCAGTTGTAGAGGTCGAACAGATTCTCGTGTGCCACGGATATACTCCCGGGCTCACGGTGGAACTGCCCAGGCCTGTAGGGAACTAAGAAGTTTAGATTGCGCCGAGCTCGGTGTAGGTACCACTCGTGGAGGTCTCTGGTTGATCGATCCAATTTGCGCAAAGCTGCCTCCGACATGAGTGGGAACCCGTTCCTGAACCTCTCCGGCTGTCCCTGTCGCCCTTTTCCCTTGCCTTTGCCCTTGACTTTTGCCGGGGACTGAGCGCGTACCTTCGAAGGCAAGGGCGAGGTGATGGCGGCTTTTTTCCGAGGTGAAGGCGTGGATGCGCTGGGTGGGGTCGAGGCCATCTTTGATGTGTCCAGGGTCGCACTAGATCGGGCCTCATGCCCCGAGTTGGGGGCGCAGTCCCCTGGTAGCCCGGCGGCAGGCCACTTCAATTAATGAGCACGTATGTTAGATTATGCAAGTTGAGTGTACTGAGTAGGATGTAATCTAAAATGTGTAGGATTTACCAGTTGTATTAGAAGACACTTCTTGGGCCACTGTACGTAGGAGCTCACTGCCTCAGCAAGTGTCTGCAGTTCCTCTGTTGGGACTGCCAACGGAGAATCGTTGTAGCCTGGCATGGCCATGTCCACCTGTACCTTTGCAAACCCAACCGCAGAGGTACGCAATGGACCCGGACATCCGGCCCAGACAGATATACGAAGCCGTGTCCAACCACTTCTTGCCTGTCGCCTAGGTGATTCAGTAGGATGCAACCCTCCGGCTTCTGCAAATTTGTAAATATTAAAACAGGTTAGCGAAACAACTCTAACAGAATGGGAGTGGCATCAACTTAAGTGCACAGATGAAGGCTTGCAGTACCTCAAGTAGATCCACTGGATCCGCGAGGACCTTCGAAGCGCAACTGCTTATCTGACCCCGCGGGGTACCGTCGCCTTGGGGATCCGCATCTGCACTCTTGGTCAACAATGCATCTCTCAACCGTGCAAACTCTTCCCTCATTTGTGTGACCTCAGACTGCACCTCAGCCCGTATCTTATCGGAGAGCTCCGCCCGTACCTCAGCCCATATCTTATCGGAGAGCTCCGCTTCCTTTTCCTTCTAGGAGCGGGCCTTCTTCCTCGGTGGAGCCGGATCTGCGAAACCGGCCTTCCACGACACAATGGCTCCCACGGCCTGTGTCCGCCCGGGATGCTCCTTATTTCCTAGAGCCCGGGTGAGGATGTAGTTCTCCCTCTGTGGGGTAAACAATCCCTCCACTGCCTCATTCTCAAAAGAGATCTGTTACATTTAAAGGTACCTTGTGAGACAAATTGCCTTATATACACTTGTGCGCACATAGTTTACGAGGTTAGCCAACTTACCATTCGCCTCACAACGTCGACGTCCCCAGGGGTTGCGAACTGCACAGACCCCGTGGATGACACGGACCCCCTCCCCCTCCACCATCGCTTGCACCTCTCATCCTGGATCTCGGAGAGCGGCAACTCAGGGGTGTCGATGACAGGATTTTGCTCGTCTTCCTTCTTCCACTGCTCCTCCTTCCCCGCATAGCCCCGGGATCCGAGCCGATGCGGGTGGTCGTTCCTCTTCTGGATCGCCCTATTCTTCTCGCTAAAGGCCTTGAACTCCTCAGTCCCCTTCTACTTGGTGAATTCCTCCCATACCTCCTCCGATATGAAGTGGTATTTCTCGCAAGGAGATTTCCCCCCAGCGAGGAAGTTACTGACGAGCCAGCTCTTAAAGGTTTTCTATGTTCCGTTCATGTCCTTCAAGCAGGCCGTCCTAGGTGTATCGTCGGGGATGTTCCACTTAGCCTGTTTTCAAAGAATGCATACAATTAATCACGAGTTAGTTAAACTTTAGTATAAGCCAAGAGAACGTGATTACGAAAGAGTTCAGCGATTTCAGTTAATTTAACCTTCACTTCCGCCCACAACCTATCCCTCTCGTCCGCCGTCACGTCCTTCCAGCTCTGCACCATGATCTTCACCCTTTCTTTCGCCAACAGCCCAATGTAGGCAGCGTACTTCCCAGCATTCTTTCCAATCGGCCTCCCCTCCCAAATTGGTTGAACTCACAAGAAAGATCCGTGCGTTTGGCCAAACGGCCCAACGTCGTGGCGCCTCGCCCCACCCTCTTGCGCTGGGATGTAACAGCTGCATCTTCAGTTACGTTGGGGTTGGCCCTAGTCGAACCACTAGTACCATCTGATGAAAACGACGACATGTCTTTCCCTACAAAACCATCAACAAACCATCAAAAATTTAATGGAAACACAAACCAAATCATTTTACAAAGAAAAAGGACCTATTTTAAATATTTTTTCCATCGGTAAACACAAAAGCTACCATGCAATACAAGATAAGATTCTATTTCTCAGCGTTTTTGTCTACACATTTTCATATAGGAAGCAGGCAACATATGGCAATTGATTCTTCTTGGAGTTCCATAACTCAACCCAGGACTGGAGACTAATTAGAGCTGCAAAAGGGATGTCTGAACAAAATAATACTAAAAGAAATACATGCATAAATTACTTCCTGTACTGTTCAGAAATATTTTCGATCGGTAAACACATGATCTGCCGATAGAACATAACAATTTTTCTATTGGCAAACACGTGAGATACCGATAGAAAATAATAATGTTTTCTATATATGGAATTTTGTTGATAAGCCACTATTCACTGTCATCACATAACATGCTCAATGATTTTGTATACTAATATTCATGGGCCAGCATTATTATTTCACACGTAAATATGCACACAAGCATCTAAGTGCCACTGTGCATAATCTGACAAACCTAATGCTAATGGAATATAAAGATATTGAAGTAGCACATAAAGTAGGTCACAACCAAAAAAGGAATAATATGGTCTATAGCACCCTCTCTTGGTTATCTTTTGCATTACCTGTATGCAAGTCATCAGGACTTCATCACATCTATTAGTTTGGGAAAAGTCATATATGTATATGCATTTGAAACATATACATCGAAGACCCATCCACATTGCCATATATTCATACCAAGTGAGTAAAAATTCGCAACCAAACTAGTACATTGCATGCCTCATGTCCTTCCAGATCCAAAGTTTTAATACTTGTTCAGAATATTTTCTATCGGTAAACACAAGAGCTGCTGATAGAGCAGACAAATTTTTTCTATCGGCAAATACAGGAGATACCGATAGAATATGTGTATGAACAACTCCAACATATAATGTGCATTACATGGCAGTTGCATACAATTGATCACACATACGGCAGTATAGATAAGTTAATATTTCAAAATAGGTTCATTACAGCACTGGAACATATTATGTCAACCCTAATTTAAATCAACATTGCCTGCGGAATGTACATAATCCAACACAATAGGGAACCCTAGTGTAATTGTAAAACTCAAAGAATTAGTACGTACAAAACACTATGATCAAATAAGGAAGATGCTGGAAATAGAACGACGAATTAGGGTATTTACGGCAATCAGTGCTAGTGATGGAGAGGCGGTGTAGAACGCAGCGGCGGCCGGTGAAGGACGAAAATAAGAACCGGTGGCAGTGGCGAACCAGTGTCCAGCCGGCGATCGTCGTGTGGGAGAGAGGAAGTGAGTGGTCACGGCGGAGGTTGTGGTTTTCTTCGCTCTCAAAGAGACACAGTGCTCTAAGTTGGAACTGTTCGACTGAAGGGAAACTCAAGGGCCGTGTATGAGTAATAAAGTAGTGTATGACCTTTTCTATTGGTACAACAAAATAATACCGATAGAAAAAGTAAATTTCCTGGAAAAATATTTGAAGTAGTGGATTCTTTTTTTTTCTATCGGTATAAACAATAAAATCCCGTGAGACCAATTTTCCCAAGAAAATTTTTTTAATTAAGTTCCTGAGATTATAGTATTGTGTTTCATTTTTCTATCGGTAAAAACAACAAAATACCGTTAGAAAATGAAAAGGTACACACAATTTAACATCAAACAGACCGTGCTTGAAAGCTGCAGAATGATAAAGAAAGAGGGAAGATAGCCGAAAAATTAGAAATTTGACATAAAAAGAAATTGTTCATTCATTGTTGTTTTATCACTAATAAAAAAAAATAAAACCCAAAATGCTAGGTCAAGGGGTGGTCGTAGCCCTGGCTGCATGTAGAATAGAGTCAGTTTGACTTGCAGCCAGGATGCAGGACTCCTCTAGCGACAAGTTGTCCCTATGATCAACTACTACTGCGTCGAGAAGGCCTGCGACCTCCCTCAGCTTCACTATGGTATCCTTCATAGTCAAACCGCAGCCAGCGATGGTCATATCCGCGGCTTTCTTCTCCTCGCGAAGACGCCTCGTCCTCGCCCTAGCATTGTCACCATCCGTCTTCATGCGCTGAATGCGCTGGAAGCGATCGTCAAGGTCAAGCCGTAGCTGAGTGTGCTTGTCCGTAAGGAGCTTGTGCTCCTCCTGGAGGGCCCTCAGGTCGGCCTTCACTTTGCCAGTGTCTTCCACGGCTCCCATTCCCTGTGCAAATCAACAGGTCAAGAATGTAGTGAACATGGATTAACAATACAGGGGTAAACCCAGGAGATTTAGAGTTCTTACCGGGGAGGGCGTGGCTGACGATCCCATGGAGGTTGCCATTGTGAAAGAGAAGATGAGGAGTCGAAGCGTTCGAGAATTAGAAAAACAACAAAATACCGCGACGCATGGCGAGGTACTTATAGAATTTCCAAGGTGACGCATGGCGATACGGTTGATAATTCAAAGCGCCAGAGTATTGTTCTATCGGTACAAACAGCAAAAAACCGTCGGACAACAAATACCGTGAGACTAACGAATTTATTCTAACGGTAAAATATAATAATACCGATAGAATAAGTAAACTTTTCGCAGCGAAACTTTTGAAGTGCCTGAGACACATTAAAGTAGCGGATGTCCTTTTCTATCGGTAGAAATAACAAAATACCGTCAGAAAAATTGATTTTTGGAGAGCTTAATTTGAAGAAGCAAGAGGCTGCAATGAGATTTTTGCAAGTACTATTTGAAGGGAAGAATTAAGTATTTACAGGATAAAGGTACTGTACATGTTAGTACTCATGCTGTAGAGTAAAATTGAGATATATTAATGCTGTGAACTAGCTTATCATTAAGTTCTAAAGAAAAATGTACTGCCTGATGTATTAATGATAATTAAGTTCCTCACCTTGCTGCAGAACTTGTGGGCTGTTTGCTTGGCATTTATCCCTGAAATAGAAATTAATCATCAATGGTTCTCAACCCATAATCCTTCTTCATGGTCATCTCGCAGATACGTTGTTTCGTCGATATCTTCAGTACGGATAGATTGAATGTCATCTAAAAATGGAGGTATTTCATCGAATTGGTTATACTCCTCTTCGTAGACAACATCTTCGACCCCAATAATACGTCTCTTGCTGTGGAGGACAACATGCAAGTTTGGATTGGTCGGGTCAACGATGTAGAATACCTGTGTGGCTTGCTTTGTAAGTATGAATGGATCGTCTTGGTGTCCGACTCTACCAAGATCGACAGGAGTAAACCCGTAACTATCAACTTGAACACCTCGAGGGATTTCGACCCATTGGCATCGAAACAGGGGAATCTTAAGTAATCCGTAATCGAGCTCCCATATTTTTTCATCAATAGCACCGTAATATGAGTTCAGCGCCCTTACTGACCTGGCATCCTCGAAAATAGCAAACAGTGTTACTCCGCTACATTGCGTGCTACTCTTGGTATTTTGAGCTCTTGTGTAAAATGAATACCCATTGATGTCGTACCCCTGCCAAGTCCCTACAGTGAATCTTGGGCCTCTAGCCAACAATGTCACAGTTTCACTTATGGAGCCCTCGGCAGCTCGCGTGACTCTTTCTTGGATCCACTCAGCAAATTTCCTGTTATGTTCTCTGCTGACCCAAACGTCTGACTTCGAAGGATTCTGTGACCGTAACATTACCTTGTGCTCGTGTATGTATGGCTCGACCTCCGTCATGTGTTGTAAGACCCAAAAATGTGATTTTGCGTACACATCACGAGCGGAGACGATAGTTTTGAATCCAATCGTTCCGATGCCCTGAAGCCTACCCTCGTGTCGGGACCTAGGAACGCCAATTGGGTCAACCCCGGCCATATAATCTGTGCAAAATTCAATCACCTCCTCGGCGGCATAACCTTCCATGATACTCCCCTCGGGTCGATGACGAGTTCTTACGTATCCCTTCAATACACCCATAAATCTCTCAAATGGATACATGTAGCGTAGGCACATGGGTCAACAAAACTTAATTTCTCTGATAAGGTGAACAATCAGATGGACCATAACATCAAAAAAGGATGGAGGGAAATACATCTCGAGCTGACAAAGAGTTGTAACCATGTCGCGTTGCAAAGCGTCCAGTCCATCCGGATCAATTACCTACGAGGACACAGTTGCGCCAAATATTCATATCAGAAAAATCTTCTAATTAAGCTCCACAGATGGAGGTAATGAAATTATAGTACGAGTGCACGTACTTGTCGACGATTCGGACTCGGGGTCCTCAGTCGAACTTATGCAAAATTTATAATAGCGAGACCTTTCAAGATGACCCTCCGGGAAGGTATGTAGGAATATGGAGAACAGGAGCACAGAGAGGTTTATACAGGTTCGGGCCCTTGATGGTGGGAGTAATAGCCCTACGTCCTGTTGGGATTTCACTATACGTGGTAAAGATTTACAAAATGGCGGGAAAAGACCTTCACAGGCGAAGGGTTTTCCTATGTAAGTTTATAGAAAGAAACCTGGGAGGCTTATAAAAACTATCTAATCTAGGCCGTAGACTTGGCTGTTTGAGTGGTTGAGATGTGTTGTATCTCGTTTTGATCGGAGACGTTGATCTCTCTTCTTTTTGTTCTCCCCCTGTTTGATGCCTCTTGGTGCCCTTTTATATTAGTCGAAAGGGTGCCATGTCGTAACTGCATCAGACAGTTGCTTGGATGCGGTTTAGAGAACAGCTATTAACTTCCACGCAGGTTTAACACGTGTTATTCGTGGATAACTGTACGTATTAACCTCCTGACAGTTGTTCCTCCACGTGGAAGAATCTTCGGGATACTTGGGATATTCCCGATATAGGGACCGGTGAATCCCAAATACCCTGGTCGAAAGTGCTCAGACCACGAGATGTTGGTTGACCGCGCAACATCTCCAACATTCTGTTCGCGTATAGAACACGAACTCCTGACCGCGCACTAGCTGCGGTCAGATCGCGCAAAGCCTACGACCTCGGGCTGATGCTTCTCAGAATGACTTGAGTTCGCACCGCCAGGCACGTGTCTGGCTCGAATCTGTCCTGAACCAACAGTGCATTTATTTGAACTGACTCGGGTGTCAATCCTCGTCAGCTAGCCCCCAAATTCGAAGAAAACGAAGAGACGTGTTTATTTCGAATTTTTAAAGACATGCATCGGATTTTTAACCCGACTCTTGAAATCCCCCGCTTAGTGGCGCACTAAGTGGGATGGTTGGTTCCCCGAGATGGGCTCTGGGCATTGCGTGATAGGTAATCATGGCGCCGTTGAAATGTTTTTTAACCCGAGATGAAATTGTAAATGCTTTTAAAAACCCGAGGCGCTCAGAATGTGAACCGTCACCTTGGCGGCTATAAATACCGAGGCCTTCGAATTGCAAAGCTCCACAATTTCTTTTCACGGTTAAATTTTTTCCAAAGTTACCTTCATTCTTCTCTTCATTCACTCCCCGATGGCAGATCACAACATCATCGAGATTGAAAGTGATGAAGAGAAAATTTTCAAGCAGGAGCCTCAAATGCCTGAAGATCCATCTCCTTTAAGGAAGAAACCCAAGGTTGACGAAGGATCTTCCAGCAGAGCAAAGGTAGAAGACGTACCATCGTTCTTTCTTCCTTCTATTCTTTACTCCAACACTCCCTGCTTTTGTTTGGGTGATCGATTTTCTGGTCGGCAAGCGGTGACTACTCGACCAGAAGATCCTCAACTTGTGTTGGGGAAGCAATCTCCTGGTGGGAAGGTTGCACTTCCACCATCTGGTGATCATCCGCTTTTATCGGATGATCTACTTTCCAGGATGGCTATATCAACCTGTCACGAGCAGGGACAGGTAATGATCCTCATTTGCAAATGTAGGAGATTGGAGGCCTTAGTGATCAGCCTACTACGATTCTGCCTCTTCTCCTCGGTCAGATTCTTCCTAAGGAGAAGAAGGCCCTGGAGAAGAAGACCGAAGAGATGTCTTCGGCGATTCTGCATCTGGCAGAACGTTTTGAACAATCCTGTGAAGAGGCGCATCAGTTCTGTCGAGAGAGGGACCACGCTCAGCAACAGCGGGAACTCTCTGATTTGATTAGGAACAGTAGTGTGTCTCTTGTTAGGGACGATGTAGATAGGCTTAGATTAGTTGCTAGTTCTCTGGGGGTTGTCAGTGTAGATCCTACTGACAGCAATATGCTGTTGGGGGAAATCTCCACGCGGCCAAGTCCAGGTAAGTTCATGATTGCCCGGGGACAGTGGCCTCCGGTGCCTGCCCCGGGCGCCGCCTTTTTGGCCCCCGGGACCGTGCCTCCGGGGCATGTGCCAGGGCGCCGCCATTTGGCCCCCGGGACCGTGCCCCCCGGGCATGTCCCGGGCGCCGCCATTGGCCCGGGGACAGTGGCCTCCGGTGCCTGCCCCGGGCACCGCCTTTTTGGCCCCCGGGACCGTGCCTCCGGGGCATGTGCCGGGCGCCGCCATTTGGCCCCCGGGACCGTGCCCCCCGGGCATGTCCCGGGCGCCGCCATTGGCCCGGGGACAGTGGCCTCCGGTGCCTGCCCCGGACGCCGCCATTTGGCCCCCGGGACCGTGCCCCCCGGGGACAGTGGCCTCCGGTGCCTGCCCCGGGCGCCGCCATTTGGCCCCCGGGACCGTGCCCCCCGGGCATGTCCCGGGCGCCGCCATTGGCCCGGGGACAGTGGCCTCTGGTGCCTGCCCCGGACGCCGCCATTTAGCCCTCGGGACCGTGCCCCCCGGGCATGTCCCGGGCGCCGCCATTGGCCCCGGGACAGTGGCATCCGGTGCCTGCCCCGGGCGCCGCCATTTGGCCCCCGGGACCGTGCCCCCCGGGCATGTCCCGGGCGCCGCCATTGGCCCGGGGACAGTGGCCTCCGGTGCCTGCCCCGGACGCCGCCATTTGGCCCCCGGGACCGTGCCCCCCGGGCATGTCCCGGGCGCCGCCATTCCCCCGGGGACAGTGGCCTCCGGTGCCTGCCCCGGGCGCCGCCATTTAGCCCCCGGGACCGTGCCCCCCGGGCATGTCCCGGGCGCCGCCATTGGCCCCGGGACAGTGGCCTCCGGTGCCTGCCCCGGGCGCCGCCATTTGGCCCCCAGGACCGTGCCCCCCGGGCATGTCCCGGGCGCCGCCATGTGCCCGGGGACAGTGGCCTCCGGTGCCTGCCCCGGGCGCCGCCCTTTGGGCTCCCGGGACCCTGCTCTCCGGAAGAGGTCCCGGACGTCACCGCCTTCCTAAAAGGTAAAATCCCTATTTGTTTATCACATGCAGGTCACGCGAGGGACGCCTCAGGAATCAGCGACCACCTGTCAAGCATCCAAGACGTTTGACCGGGAGAAGGACGGTCCTACCCTTCAATCCGACGGTGGCTCCCGGGGTAGTTTAGGTTTTTTTGCTTCTTTTTGGGGCTATAAATAGCCCTTGTACCCCTCTGTTGTAAAGGATCAGCTCATTATTTGGAATAGCTAATCTCACAGACGTGCTCCGGAAGCCTCTCCCCCGGAGAGAGCTCCCCCAGCCGACTTCGGTCGGGAGCGCGTCGACAGGACTAGGGCCCCCACCGGGACCCGAACCTGTATAAATCCACGTGTCAATTCTTGTGTTTGTCCGGCGGGGGAGGACCGGTCACTCGGTCAACCCGCGCTGCGTGATCTCCGCTAGGATCGTCTTCAAAACCTGCCGGGGTATTCTTAATACCCCGACAATGTCCCTAGGAGAACTTTGCAAATTTCTTTCGGATCAGGTCGACGCTCTGGTCGCCGGTATCCCTTTTGTATGCAAAGAATGTAAGAAATAAAAATTTTCTTTTTCTTCACATAAATGTTCTTTAGCTCTTCTGTGCGAAAATATGGTCACAAGGAACGTCTTTGTAACCACTCATACACAGGCGAACTTCAGTTCTGCGGTCAGAACCGTGTTTTTATAGTAGTACTGCGACCAGCACTGATACCGCGATCAGACTCAAAGCCGCGGTTAGAACCGAAGCTTACTGCGACCAAAACTGAGGCTCGGTCAAACCGTCACTTCGATTAGAATCGGAGCTTAATCGAAAGCATGGTTTCGATCATACCACAACCCGATCAAAATATATCCATACGTCCAAAAATTGGGCAATAGGATTTTTTCATGAAAACATACAAGGTACACGAAGGAAATCGTCCTCTCGAAGCCCCTGAAAAACTTTTCAGGCTTTTGTACTTTCAGACTCTGAAACAAAGAAATCTTTTTGTTTCGAATCCGATGCCTGGAACACTTTAACGGGTACGCCAGAGACAGTATCCATTATGGGAAATGAATAAAATATTCAGTGGAACGTTTGAGTGGACCGTTACTCACAGAAGTGCGCCTCCTTGGGTCTATAAAAGGAGCAGGTAGCTTCTTGAGGAAGCCACACAACCAAAACCCTTGCCATTTCCGCCGCACAAAACCCTTATTCCTCTCAGCCTCCATCTTCCCAAAGCCAACAACTTTTCCCCCAATTCCTCACCAAAAATGGCGTCTTGGAGCCGATCGATCCACCACTCAGAGGAGAGTCTTGTCGACGATTCGGAATCGGAGTCCTCAGCCGAACTTATGCAAAATTTGTATTAGTGAGACCTTTCAAGATGACCCTCTGGGAAGGTATGTAGAAAAATGGAGAACAGGAGCACAGAGAAATTTATACAGGTTTGGGCCCTCGAAGGTGAGAGTAATAGCCCTACGTCCTGTTGGGATTGCACTATATATAAGAAAGATTTACAAGAAGGGGAGGAAAAGACCTTCACAGGCGAAGGTTTTTCCTATGCAGGTGTACAGAAAAAAGCCCAAGAGGCTTGTAAACCCTATCTAATCTAGGCCGTAGGCTTGGCTGTTTGAGTGGTTGAGATGTACTGAATCTCGCTTGTGTCAGAGACGTTGATCTCTTCCTATCTTTCGATCCTTCGATCTCTCGATCCCCTTGTTTGATGCATCTTGCCACTCCTTTATACTGGTCGAAAGGGTGCCATGCCATAACTGCATCAAACAGTTGTTCGGACGGTTGGATGCGGTTTTTAGAGAACCGCTCATAACCTCCACGTAGGTTAAACACGTGTTATTCATGGATAACTGCACATATTAACTTCCCGACGGTTGATTCTTCCACGTGGAAGAATCTCCGAGATACTTGTGATATTCCCACTATAAGAATAGCCGGATAGGTAAACTCCAAGTACTTCGGTCAAAAGTACTCTGACCGCGGGATGTTGGCTGACCGCGCGGGTATTGACTGACCGCGCGACATCCTTGACATTCTGTTCGCGTATAGCATACGAACTCCTGACCGCGCGAAGTCTGCGGTCTGATCGCGCAAAGCCTGCCACCTGATTGCGCAAAGCCTGCGACTTGATCACACAAAGCCTGCGACCTTGGGCTGATGCTTCTCAGAATGACTTGAGTCCGCATCGCTAGGCACGTGTCTGGCTCGAATCTGCCTTGAACCAACAGTACATTTATTTGAACTGACCCGGGTGTCAATCCTCGTCAGCTAGCCCCCAAATTCGAAGAAAACGAAGGGACGTGTTTATTTCGAATTTAAAGTCATGCATCAGATTTTTAACCCGACTCTTCAAATCCCCCGCTTAGTGGCGCACTAAGTGGGTCGGTTGGTTCCCCAAGACGGGCTCTAGGTATTACGTGACAGGTAATGATGGCGTTGTTGAAATGTTTTTTAACCCGAGGTAAAATTGTAAATGCTTTTAAAAACCCGAGGTGATTTAGAATGTGAACCGTCACCTTGATGGTTATAAATACCGGGCCTTTTGTTTTGCAAAACCTCACAACTTTCTTCTCACGGTTAAGTCCATTCTGAAGTCACCTTCATTCTTCTCTTCATACACCTCCTGATGGCAGATCATAGCATCATCGAGATTGAAAGTGATGAAGAGGAAGTTTGCAAGCAAGAGCCTCAAATGCCTGAAGATCCATCTCCTTCAAGAAAGAAACCCAAGGTTGACGAAGGATCTTCCATCAGAGCAAAGGTAGAAGATGAGCAATCATCTTTTCTTCCTTCAGCTTTCTTCTCTAGCACTCCTTGCTTTTGTTTGGGTGATCGATTTTCTGGTCAGCAAGCGGTGACTATTCGGCCAGAAAATCCTCAACTTGTGTTGGGGAGGCCATCTTCTGGTGGGAAGGTTGTACTTCCTCCAACTGGTGATTGTCCGGTTTTATCGGATGATCAACTTCCCAGGATGGCTACATCAACGTGTCATGAACAGGGACAGGTAATAATCCTCCTCTCCTTTTGCTGATAGTTATAATTTGCACCATTAACTTTTGCAAATGTAGGAGATTGGAGGCCCCAGTGATCAGCCTTCTGCTACTCCGTTTCTTTCTTCCGGACATAATCTTCTGGAGGAGAAGAATGCCCTGGAGAAGAAGACCGAAGAAATGTCTTCGGCGATTTTGCACCTGGCAGAATGTTTTGAACGATCCCGTGAAGAGGCGCACCAGTTCCGTCGAGAGAGGGACCATGCTCAGCAACAGCGGGAACTCTCCGATTTGATTAGGAACAGTAGTGTACCTCTTGTTAGGGATGACGTAGATAGGCTTAGGTTAGTTGCTAGTTCTCTTGGGGTTGTCAGCATAGATCCTACTGACAACAACATGTCCCTGGGAGAACTTTGTAAACTTCTTTCGGATCAGGTCGACGCTTTGGTCGCCGGTATCCCTTTTATATGTAAAGAATGCAAGAAATAAGACTTTCTTTTTTATATGAGTATTCTTTACATCTTCTGTGTGAACATATGGCCATGAGTAATGCCTTCACGACCATTCATACACAGGGAAATTTCAGTTCTGCGATCAGAATCACACTTTTATAAGAATACCTCGACCAGCTCTGATACCGCGATCAGACTTAAAGCCGTGGTTAGAACTGAAACATACTGCGACCAGAATTGAGGTTTGATCAGACCGTCACTTCGATTAGAATCGGAGCTTAACCAAAAGCATGGTCTCGATCATACCACAACCCGGTCAAAATACATCCATACGTCCAAAAATTGAGTCGTATGATTTTTTCATAAAAATGTTCAAAGCATATAAAGGAAAAAACGTCCTCTGAAAAGTACTGAAAACTTTTCAGGCCTTTTGCACTTTCAGTTTCTGAAACAAAGAAGTCCTTTTGTTTCAGATCCGATGCTGAATACTTTAACGGGTCCGCCAGAGACAGTATCCATTATGGGAAATGAATGAATAAAATACTCGGTGGAACATTTGAATGGAACGTTACTGTGAGACCCCCATTTGAGGATCACCTTGGTAACCGCCCAGGTAGGTTACACACAGCATGATGCCACATGAGCTCAAACCACACAAGCATAGTAATATCATTAAACAAGTATCAGGCCAACGTGGCCAATATTACATAGCCAAAGCACCGAAAATGGCGCTAAGTAGAGTTGCTAAGAAAATAACCAGTTTATCAGAACCAGAATCGGTATCCAAGTACCGAACACACAACATAAAGCACAAAGCAACGACAAACAGCTTGACTTCAATCAGCAGCGGAGTTGGAGAGGCTTCTCCCACATCTGACTTGACTTGGTGCATGATCCTTCTAGAAAGTGGGCTCGTCCGGGGCACTTCCATCTTCTGCTGAGTACTCATAACTGAAGGAATCGGGATCCTCGAATCCCTCTTCTACAGTGGGATATAAATGCAAGGGTGAGCACTTGGTGCTCAGCAACACTCATTCCGGGGATTAATGCAATTGTACTTACATGAGGGTGAAACATATGATTCCGAGGTTTTAGTTTCATATGGATAGAGATATATAGATTTCCAAGTCATTTGTTCAGTAAAACAGTACTTTTGTCATGAAAATGATACTTTAAACATTAAACAGGTTTTCAATAAAACATTAGATGTAGTGGTCTCCCATGAGTCACTACTTTGTTAACCGCATTATGAAAACATTCCAAAACATTACTTGTGCTATAACCCATGGATAACATCCACTACGAAAAGACTCCTGAACCTGGGAGTACAGAGTATCTGATACTTCTTTTACACTTTGCAAAGGTGTACCTCTTTTTAAATCCACTGGTTTACTCGGCTTTCAAGTCGGATCAGCTCCATGTGACTTATACACATGTGACAAGGCCGAGATCACACAACATTTTTACAGTTCAGTATTAACAGTATCCCCGCCCAGTAAATAGACAATTAAGTCTCAAGTACTGTTGTGGGTCCTCCCCACTGCCTTACTTCCTAGCCTCTGGCTCATGTTCCCGCAAGACACATAGCCTTGGTCTGTGTCCACGCAAGACATATGACCATTCAAGATTACAACCGCGCACGGCTTAATCTGAGGCGTAGGGCGCCTTCCTTCTTTCCACCTTTATCTCTCATCATTTTTCTGAACTCACATCACTCATGGCCGAACTGCGGCCCACCAGTTTGCACGCGAGAAACCAGACCGACAAACCATGCAGGGAACTGCTAATACCAAAAAGCTACTAAGTTGTGCCTGTCCCATACCAGGCAAGTGGTTGGTACGTTTACAATTCGCATAGAGACACAGCACAAGGTTCTCGTCCTTATGAATCAATAGTGAGGAGCATTCACATACCCTGGTGCGCACCGCACCCTCTCCATACAATCCAATCCTCACTACTGATCCCTTTTATCGGTTTTCTTGACAAAACGGTTTTTATTATAACTTCTCATGTATTTGACCATTTCAAGTTTAATGTGGATATTCAGTATATGAGTCCTAGGGTGACAAAAGCATATATAAGAAGGTTCAATAACAAAAAGGGGTTTCATGATTCATTAGGTAATATCTACTCATGTCATTCAAACATAACTTGTATCTCAAATAAGCATGCATAGTAAGAAACAGTGAATATACTTCATATGAAAATATTGGGTGAGACATGATCAAAGGAATGAGGCTTGCCTTGCAATGCTGGGTCTAAGTACTCAGACGATTCTTCGAAGACTTCCTCTGCTCCTTCAGCTTCTGACTCTGCGACAATCAACCAACACACAAACACATACCATAAGCATACAGAAAATAGTTTCCATAGAAATTATTAAGTAAATAAGTCATGCATGCAGGGGAAAGGGTTAGGGCAAGGTCACAAGGGCTCTGGTCGAAGAAACGGCTAAAAAGGATTGAACGTCGAAGGGTCGACATTCGGTTCATGGCTTTGGCATAACTTTAAACTGATCTTAGGATGGTTTTCTGGAGAAGTGATAGAAGGGAAAGATGTAGAACACAACTCCAGGAATCTAGGGGACAAAGTGACATTTCCATTGCTCAACCAGAGGGGTCAAACAAGGCTAATGCCAGTGGCTGACATGCACTGACATAGTGCTAGACATGGCCAGAAACTAGGGCATGGCTTAACTTTTGATCCAGGGCTCCAATTGATGCAACACTTTGTCTGGGAGGTAGGCATTACTAACAGGAACAAAATACTCAACAGGAATAAGGGCTGAAAGTGGCCGGAGGCGGCCAAATCCGGCGATGAAGTGCGGTGGCGACACGGCACAGACATTGATCTGGACAAACGTTTGGCAAAGGCATAACTCACAATCTAGGCAGATCCAGGTGTCGGGCTAGTGGAAAGAATTGCTCAGGGAGCTGAGGCAAAGCTAAGGGACAAGGTTTCAGGGGCTAGATCGGCCGGGAAATAATTCCGGCGACCGGCGCTGGAGAAGACGACACTGGAGATTAGGGGTTTATGCTACAAGGCGATTGAACTCGATTCCTTGCTCAGGGAGTGAAAGGGTGGAGTGTGGAAGCTACTGGTGAAGTCAATTTGGTCGGAGAATGACCGGAGAAGCTTGGCGCCGAGGTCCGGCGGACGGCTGAGGTTCCAGTTTGGGATTTCTTCGATTTGAGCACGATTGGTGATTTGGATTCCACAGGCTTGCTAAGAAATGGCTAAGGATCAATTTCTACTACTGGGACGAGAGCTAATTCGGGATGAAATGGTTAGCATTGGGGGAACAGGGCAATTGGGCTTTTCCGGCAATCGCCGGCGCTGGGGATCAATCTGGTGCAATTGGTTGCTACTAAACAGAGAGGGGAAAGAGGGGAACTCACTGGTGAACTTGGATTGGAGAATGGTGCAGCGAGATGGGCTGGCACCGTGAGCTCACTCACTGGCTCGCCGGAGAAGAAGGCGAGAACGGTGGAGTTTGGGACTTAGCCGATTTTCTGGAGGCTTGAGGCTCTCAAAGCACAGGGAGGGTTTAAATAGACACGGGGACGGAGCTTGCGAGGGAAAACACGACAGCGGTTGCTTGCGCCGGGGAGAAACTTGTCGGGCGCAGGCGTAACGACGGCGACGGCGACGTGATTTGCTTCAGGCGGTGCTGCAGCTTTGCCAGTGACGACAGGGCGCCTTGGGACTTCGTCCGGGACGGCGCGGATGCGGAGGCAACAACACAGCTCCGGCAACGACACGTAGTGCCATGCAAATGCCACGGCAACGGGAGCGCGCGCGAAAACAAAGCTCTGGAGCACGGCCGTTTATCCGCTGGGCAAGGCGATGCTACGGTGGCTAGCACGTGCGCGCGGGGTGGCTCAGCTGTTCACAACACAGGCGACAAGAGGCGGTGGTCGGCGGCGAGCAAACGCGGCGAAAAACCACGGCGCGGCTCCGGTGAAGTGCACTGGTCGAAAGCAACGACCAGGCGCTGGTCGAATGGACCTGAAAAGAAGTTTGGGCCGTTCTGCAATTTTTGAAACTTGCTCCAGGGATTGTTCTGTGAGGAAAATTTGAATAGAAGTTGGGCCTGATTGCAAATTTGGAGATCTGAGGGTCCGATCTGAAATCTGATTTCGCAGATAAGTTGCATAAGATTATTAGAACTTATCCGGCCATAGTTTGGTATGATCGGGTAAGATCTGAAGGGTTTCGACACAATTTGGGGAAAAGCAGTTTGGGGTAAAATTAGGGTAATTAGGGTTCTGAGACGGCAAGGGTCGAAACTAAGTTTTAGGATGGGATTTTGAAGATGATCCAGAAGGGAAAAATGTTCTGAACAACATTTAGAAGGGAATGGCTGAAGCAGATTAGGGTTTGGGGTCAAGATGTGGATTTTGGCTATTTTAGGGTTTGGCAAAACAGGGGTGTTACAGTTACTCACATTAATGCGTCTCCTCGGGTCTATAAAAGGAGCAGGTGTCTTCCTGAAGAAGCCACTCAGCCAAAAACCCTCAACACTTCCGCCGCACAAAACCCTCGTTCTTCTTAGCCTTCGTCTTCCCCAAAAGTCGCCAACTTTTCCTTCAGCTCTCCACCAAAAAATGGCGTCTTGGAGCCAATCCATCCACCATTCCGAGGAGAGTTTTATGTCATTGGAGAAGGAGGAGATCCTTCCTCCGCGGCTGCTAATCAACTGGCGGCCCGCGGAGAAGGATCAAGAAACCCCGACCGTCCGAGAGGGCGAGTTGGTGGTTTTCAAGGAGTATTTGCGCTGCGGATTCCGATTCCCTGAGAGCCGGTTCTTGAAGGACATCCTCGAGCACTATGGGTTGGAGTTAATCAACCTCCACCCCAACACAGTGTTGATATTGGCGGTATTTCAACACCTGTGCGAGGCGTTCGTCGGAGTGTATCCCAGCGTGGATCTCTTCCGGCGATTTTACTTTTCGGCGTGGTCAAAGAGCGCCAACACTGCCGAATGCATTTACTTCCGGTTAAGGGATAAGAAGGAGTATCCCTTTCCACCCCTGCGAGACTCGGTGCACGGGTGGCATCAGAAATGGTTTTACTGCACCCCGCCAACCGAGAGCGGGTTGTGGTTTGAAAACTCGCGGCCAGAGAAGCCGAGCGAGTTGGACACTCTCCCGGCGATAAACGCGGAGTTCATGAAGCATGCCGAGGTGATTCTTCACTTAGTCGGAGAAGGATTGACAGCACGGGACGTCATCCGAGACTTTGTGAAGAACTGGGTGAGCCCCCTGCTTGAAAGGGCTCATCCGGCTTGGGAGATCAAATCCATGGCGGACAGCACCCTGGACTATAATGAAGGTATTCATTCTTGGCACTGAAATCTTTTTGCCATTTTTGAAATGCATTGATTTGATTTGTGTTTGGGAACAGTCCTGTCCTCAGCCGAGATTGAGAGGCGGACTAATTACCTTCTCCGGGCGTACAACGCCGAGGTAGAAGGCCCCAGGGGATCGCCTCGTCCCCAAAGCTTGATTCACACCAGTGACGACCTTAAACAGGAGCGCCGAAAGGTACATTTTCCACTTGGCCTCTGTTTTGCAGGTCTCATGTAAGTCCAGCACTAATCAACTTCATCGGAATGAGAACAGCTCCTAGGGAGGTTCGCCGAGGCGACGTTTCTGTGAGACCCCCATTTGAGGGTCACCTTGGCAACCGCCCAGGTAGATTGCGCACAGAAAGGTACATCACAAGCTCACAACAACAGGATTCACTTCCAATAATAAAGCTGGTAGATAAAGCAAGTACAAGGTCACGAGGACCACTATTACAATATCATAATGCCACGGGTGGCACTAATTAAAGTTGATACAAAAGTAGAGAGTTTTTCAAAATCAAGAATCGGTATTGAAGTACCGAACACAGAAAAACAACACAAAAAGCAACCACAAGGGTCTTCACTTCCTTCTGCAGCGGCTCTGGAAGGGCTTCCTCCACATCGGACTCAACTTGGCTCATGACCCTCCTAGAAGCTCAAATCGTCTGGAAAGACTCTTTCCTCTTCTTGGTGCTCAAGGCCAGGGGAATCGGAATTCTCCAAGTCTTCTTCTGAATTTGTTTGCAAAGGCAAGGGTGAGCATGTTTTTACACAATGCTCAGCAAGTCTCATTACAAAAATGTAGGTATATAGATGAGGAGTGATCAAGAAAAGGGTTTAAGACTTATAATTATAAATAGTATAGATTTCAATTCTTTGATCTCTCAAATGAGGGTTTTGTTTTCAACAACGGGGTTTTGTAAATCTTAAGTTATACTTTGGAAATCGTTATGTGTGATGGTCTCCCATGAGTCATCACTTTTATCAACCGTATTATGAAAACATTCCAAATCATTACTTGTGCTATAACCCATGGATATCATCCACTACGAAAAGACTCCTGAACCTGGGAGTACAGAGTATCTGATACTTCTTTTACACTTTGCAAAAGTGTACCTCTTTTTAAATCCACTGGTTCACTCGGCTTTCAAGTCGGTACAGCTCCATGTGACTTATACACATGTGACAAGGCCAAGATCACACAACGCTTTTGCAGTTTAGTATTAACAGTATCCCCGCCCGGTAAATAGACAATTAAGTCTCAAGTACCGTTGTGGGTCTTCCCCACTGCCTTACTTCCTAGCCTCTCTGGTCTATGTTCCCGCAGGACACATAGCCTTGGTCTATGTCCACGCGAGACATACGACCATTTAAGATTACAGCCGCTCACGGCTTAATCAGGTCTAGGGCGCCTTCCTTCATTTACGCCTTTTCCTCTCATCATTTTTCTGACTCACATCACTCATGGCCGAACCTTGGCCTTCCAGTTTCCACGCGAGAAACCAGATCGTCAAACCATGCAGGGAACTGCTAATACCAAAAAGCTACTAAGTTGTGCCTGTCCCATACCAGGCAAGTGGTTGGTACGTTTACAATTCGCATAGAGACACAGCACAAGGTTCTCGTCCTTATGAACCAATAGTGAGGAGCATTCACATTCCCTTGTGCGCACCGCACCCTCTCCATACAATCCAATCCTCACTATCAATTCTAATTTCACATTTTCTTTCATAAAAAGAGTTTCAAATTCATTTCTCACATATTAGCCATTTCACACTTAACATGTACGTTTAAATAAGATTAGAGTTTAAGCATAGCATCCTAGGGTGACAAGGTTGCATGATGATTCAATCTCAAAAGGGGGTTTCCACATAAGACTTGGGTCATATCTATTCACATGTTTCTAAACATAGTTTTATCAAATACTCAGCATGCATATATCTTGAAAACAGTTAATCTACTTTATATCAAAATACTAGGTGAGACATGATCAAGGGGTTGAGACTTGCCTTGCACTGCTAGGTCTAATTACTCGGACGAATCTTCAAAGACTTCTTCCGCTCCTTCAGCTTCGGGCACTGCGGCGGACACAAGCAATACAATACACACACTACATAAGCATACATAAAATAGTTTCCATAGAAAATATTGAGTAAATAAGACATGCATGCAGGGGAAAAGGTTAGGGCAAGGTCACAAGGGTTCTGGTCGAAGAAACGGCTAAAAAGGATTGAACGTCAAAGGGGTCGACATTCAGTTCACGGCTTTGGCATAGCTTTAAACTGGTATTAGGATGGTTTTCTGGAGAAGTGACAGAAGGGAAAGATGTAGAACACAACTCCAGGAATCTAGGGGACAAAGTGACATTTCCATTGCTCAACCAGAAGGGGTCAAACAAGGCTAATGCCAGTGACTGACATGCACTGACATAGTGCAGACATTGCCAAAATCTAGGGCTTGACATAACTTTTGATACAGGGCTCCAATTGATGCACAACTTTGTCTGGGAGGTAGGCATTGATAACAGGAACAATTAAGTCAACAGGATCTAGGGCTGAAAGTGGCTGGAAGGTGATGAAATTCAGTGATGAACTGTGGTGACTTGGACATGAACTGGGCTTCTGGACAGTGATTTTGGCATTGGAATAACTTTTGATTCAGGTCGATTCAGGGATCGAGCTAGTGGACAATAATGATCAGGAGGCTAAGGCACATCTAAATGACAAGGTGATTTGGGCTGAAACGGCCGGGAACACTTTTCCGGTCATCGGCGCCGGAGAAGAAGCACTGCCAGCTGTGGGTTTCTGCTACAGGCCAAAAGAACTCTAATCCAAGCTTGGAGAGCATCTAGGAGGTATAAGGAAGCTGTTGGCACGGTTAGTTTGGTCAGATAATCACCGGAGAAGCCTGGCGACAATCGCCGGCGACTGGTGAAATCCGGATTTGGGGAAACCATCAATTTAAGCTCAATCTGGAAATCTAAGTACACAGGCTTGCTTGAAATAACTCACTGATCATTTCTCTTCACAGGCTCGAGGGCTAATTCGAGATAGATTGGCCAGCATTGCCGGAACAGGGCAAACGGCCGTTTACGGCGATCACCGGTGATGGGGTTCAATCTGGTGCAATTAACTGGTATGACACAGAGAGGGAGGTAAGGGACGCTTACTGGTGGCCTTGGATTGGAGATTGGGGCTGCGGAGAGCTCTGGCGACGGTGGCCTCAAAAACAGCTCACCGGGGAAGAAGCTGTTCGCGGCGGCGCTGGAGAGTTGGTGGTTTTCTGGTACTGGAAACTGAAGCAATGCACTGTGGAGGTATTTATAGCTGCTGAAGCCATCTGCTGGTCGACAATTCAGGGAACAGCGGTGACGAAATCGACCGCGAAGCGACCGGACACAGAGGGAACTTGTGCCGGCGATGATGGCGAGGCACTGGCGTGCAGCGGTGCAGGATTTTGGCAGTGGATGGCACTGGCGCAAGCGACGAGGGAACGGTGAAGTGAAAGCTCCATCGACGCGTGGCCGAGACGTGTCGAACGGGCGAAGCTGGGCTTGCTGGTTCGCGGGCTCGCGCGCGGGGAAGAAATTGGTTGTGCTGGCGCGGCCGAGGTGGCGTCCACGGCGGTGCCACGAATGCGCACGGGTGTCAGGTACGTGGCAAAGGTGGTGGCAGCTCTGGAAGTTCACCGGCGGCGAAGAACGCGGCGAAGCTTTGCGGCGGTTTCTGTTGAAACACGGCCAGGGGCCTAATTGCAATAAAAAGGACTGATCTGCAAGGAAAGTTTGAAATAGAATTGGGCTTGATTGCAAATCTGGAGATCTAAGGGTCCGATCTGAAATCTGATTTCGCAGATAAGTTGCAAAAGATTATTAGAACTTATCCGGCCAAAGTTTGACAAGATCGGGCAAGATCTGAAGGGTTTCGACAAAAGTTGGGGAAAACGACTTTAGGGTAAAACAGGGTAATTAGGGTTTCAAAAACGGCGAGGGTCGAAACTCAGGTTTAGGGCAGGATTTGGAAATTCTTCCAGAAGGGAAAAATGTTCAGAATAGTGAATGGGAGATATTCACTGAATCAGATCAAAGTTTGGAGGTGGTCTGAGACTTTTAGTCTTTTTGGGCTTTTGACAAATCTGAAAAGGGCTGATTTGTGAAAAGGTATGAATGACAAGAGTTTGATTGCCAACCTTTTTGGGGTAAGCTGCTGGCACAACAGGGATCTCATTCTGAAATAGAAAGGGACAAGACACGCCAGGATTTGGGAAAAATCGGGGTGTTACAGTTTCCCAGCAAGAACGTTGGTTCCCTGGGGAAGCCAACGACGAAATTCGTGAAGAAGGTCTCCTTGAGACCTAGGACGAGGAATCCTGCCCCCAAGAAAGCAAGGCTAAATCTTGGGGAAGGGTTTTCACGAAGCATTCCTTCTACTGCCAGAAAAACTGCGGTAAGATATCATGTCCCTCCAATCTTTCCAGGTGCGAACTGGAATTACTTCTTCGTCGTACAGGGAGAGGGGAGCGAGGAGGAGGAAGACGATGATGTCCCCTTGATTCGCCGGAGGAGGAGGATTGCGAGCTCTCCATCCGGTGACGCTCCAACCCCTTCTACAGAAACAACCGCTACCGCAGAGGCGGTTGTAGCAGATCCCGCGGCCACCGAAAGCCCTGTGGTCACGGATGACCCCCTGGCTCCTGAAGGCCCCGAAGCTTCAGGGCCAGTCGCCTCTACTTCCCTGGTCGAAGGGACGACCATGGTAAGATTTTCTCACAGTCTTGCTTTCTTCAATTTCCCCTATGCATTCGATGAGTTAACGTTTATGCAGGGAGAAGAGCTTCCCCCTGCGACTCCTGTGAGTCCCAGGGAGGAAAATTCTCCACCTCAGCCGACAGGAGTGGAGGTGGTTGCACAAGGTCCTGTGGCGGTTGCACACGAGGTGCCGGCCCCAAAAGTCCAGGAGCCATCGAGGCCTTCGGATGCTACCCCGCCAACGGGACCGATTGCTCAGGTAAAGATTCTTCTCACTCATCTTCATCTTCCCCTAGAAATGTGCTCACAGAGGAACATACCCAGGAGGGAGATGCCTTGTTCTCCAAGAGGAAGATCAGGACGGACGACAGTTGTCCCCTTTCTCGAGGGGAATCTTCCCTGAAATCTCAAAGGCTAATAAGATTTCAAATAAGGTAAGAACCTTTATCCTGGTGATATTAGAAATGGTGATCATGAACTGTGATTGTTTGACTCTTTTTTCCTTTTCCAGGCGAAAAGAAACAGCACCCAGCCCTTCAACCACTTCGGGAAGGGTTGAAGTCGCTGTTGGTGCAGGAGCCTCCAGTGAGGAGCGCTCCGTCCCCTTGGTCCAGGAAGTCGTCCGGGCCGTGAGAGGAGAAACAGGCGCGAGGACCCAGTCGCAACCAACGGCGACCGGGGGCAGTGCCCAGCAGGCACTCCCACCATCTGCCCCTGTTGTAGGCGCCTTCGGACCTTCAACGAGTCTTCCCGTTAGCCCGGAAGATGCCTCCTTATAGGAGTTTATGAAGGTATGATGAACCTCTCTCAGGATGCCTGAATTGTAAATAGGACACCTTTAATTCCCTTTTTTGCATCGCAGGGACTATCCCAGATGATGGCCCAATCGCGTGCTATGGTGGCAAGCATGGAGGCCATACAAAAAGAACGAGACAGCTTGCGCAGATAAGGACCATTACTCTTCAATTTGTAAAGATACAAATTGGTTATGACCACTCCTTCTGTTTTACTACAGAAAGGTGGCATTGTTGGACAAAGAAGTGGCCACAGTCAAGCTTCATTCGCTCTCAGTGGTTAGGAACCAAGAGACCGAAAACAACAGACTGCGATCACAACTCGCTGGTAAGTCGATTCCTGATTAGGAAGACTTGTTTTCATAACATGCGAGTAATATTTTCTCTTGTTGCAGCGCAAGCGGGTCAAATAAAGCAACTTAGTCAGGACAATGACCTCCTTCGGGATTCTATCCAAACCTCCGAAAAGGCGATTGGAAAGCTGAGCCGTTCAATCTTCGAAAAACTGAAGACAGTGGCTCATCTTCTAAAGGCTGATGTGGTCGAAACCACAAGAGACAGCCTCAGCCAAGATGACTGGTACGCGCTAGTCATGGCCCAGGCGGAGTCACTTCTCGAATATCTCCCTGAGGATATGCAGCGATGAGAAGAGGCGATCAGAACCAGAGTTCGGTCAGCCGCTTCCGCCATCCTCAGCCGGGTTCGTCTTCACCATGGCCCAGATGCAGATCTGAATCCATTGGTGGGACCGGTTGAAGTCGAGAGTGAAGAACAGCTAGAGGCCGTCATGGAGGAGATTAGTCCCCTTGTAGATAAGCTCCTGACTGAGCTTGGGATCGAATGATCCCTATACCTGTACAGAAACAGTTGTATACAATACAATGCACATGGAAATTCATTTTTTGAAAATGAATATATTTTTGTTTTATGTCGTTTCATATTATAAACATATCCCCCTAGCCCCCGCCTGTGATTGTAGATACTGAAGACTTAGTATTACAAACACAGGAGAAAAGTGAATATAACGACCAGGGGTGTGTGATCAAATCAACAATTATGATCATTATAACGCCTAGCCTTGTTTGCAAACCAGCAGCCACTCAGATAACCAAGGACTTGCCAGAAAGCCCCGTGTGCGTTGAGAAACGGCTTATTTAGGAGTGACTTATTTGAAAGTGGTCATGAGATCGGCCAGCGAATCCAACTAGGACATCGTAATGACCTAACCGCGGGCGACCAGCCCCCGAACCGAATTCGCAGTGGATGGGCATAAAGGAAAATATTTATCATATGAAAGCAAAATATTTTTGAAAAAATGCTAATTGAACAGGAAAAGGGGTTGAGTACTTACACGTAGAACTTGCGAAGTTGATCGATGTTCCAAGTATTGGACAAAATTCGACCATCCTCCATAGCTAACCGTGTAGACTCTGGTCGCGGCACCGAGACAACAGTGTAAGGGCCTTCCCATTTCGGGGAGAATTTATTGCGATTAGACTGATCTTGGATTTTTCGTAAGACCAGGTCGCTCACGTGAAGACTACGTGGTCGCACCCTTTTACTGTGATATTTGCGCAAGGCTTGCAAGTATGCCGCGGACTTGATCAAAGCGCGATCACACCTTTCTTCCAGGAGGATGAGATCTTGTGATCGCTGTTCGGACTGATTAACCTGTTCGAATTGTTCTGTCCGAACAGACCCAATACTGACTTCCATAGGCAACACAGCCTCGGCCCCATAGACCAGATGGAAGGGCGTCTCACCAGTGGCTCGACTAGAGGTAGTTCGTAGTGCCCATAGAACGGTATAGAGCTCGTCTGCCCAAGCCCCCGAGCGACTCTTAAGGCGATCAAAAACACGTTTCTTGATGCCTTGTAGTATCTGCCCATTGACCCGTTCTACAGCTCCATTGCTTTGTGGATGCACCACAGAAGCAAAGCACACTTTAGTTCCGATCTGATCGCAATAGTCTAGGAAAAGACTACTAGCAAACTGGGAACCATTGTCGGTAATAAGACGGTTTGGAACACCAAATTGAGCCACAATGTTCTTGTGAAAGAACTTTTGTGCTGCTGATGCGGTAATATTTCGTACCGGTTCGGCCTCGATCCACTTTGTAAATGTATCAATGGCTACGAACAGAAACTTGTACCCGTTGACCGCTTGTGGCATAGGACCGACAATATCCATTCCCCAAACCGCGAAATGCCATGCGAGGGGAATGGTTTGTCATGCATAGGCAGGTTGATGAACCTGCACTAGTACAGAAATGCAGTCTACTAACCCCTATCTTCTATCGGTTATTAGCGAAACAGCATAAAACCGATAGAAAATGTGCCTCGCGGTCATAAAAGCCCGACGGATGTATTTTTCCTATCAGTTTCTAAGAAACTTACCGATAGAATAAATAGTATGATTTACTCTAGCGGTGATGAACATATTTGCCGTTAGAAGAGATGCATAAGTACTGACGGAAGAATGTTGTGCGCCGATAGGACTGGTCGACTTCAACAACTAGACTTATTCTATCGCTACTGTATGAATATACCGACAGAGTATATTAAAAATTCCTATCGGCAATATGTAGTGCGCCGATAGAATAGTTGGCCTTCTACAAATATTTTTATTCTATCGGTAATGGATTCTTTTACCGTTAGAATATATAGAAAATTGCTTAGAACTGTTCGTCTTCAAATAGTTTTATTCTATCGGTAATGAATGTTTATACCGGTAGAATATTGCAAAAATATCTTATAACTGTTGGCCTTCTACAACTAGTAATATTCTATCGGCAATGTACGTACAAACCGATAGAGTATGTACAAAAATTCCTATCGGTAATATTTATTGTGCCGATAGAACCATTCGCCTTCTACAGATGTTTTTATTACTAACGGTGTTCTGTTTTCATACCGATAGAAAATATATGTCGTGGTATAAAAAATACCTCGGCAGGTTTGATGACGTGCGCAACACGTGTTCCTCAACGCGAGCTGACCGTGCGACGGGTCACCCCGCGTTGGACAATCCCAGAGATTGACACAGGGGTTTATACAGGTTCGGGCCTCAGTGGAGGCCCTAGTCCTGTCGACGTGCTCCCGACGAGCGTCGGCTAGGGGGCTCTCTCCCAGAGAGAGGGCTCCAGAACACGCCTTTTTTCTTTTTGGATTGAGTACAAATGAATGTCTTAGCTTACAAAAGAGGGTTACAAGGGTATATATAGACCCCAAAAGACGCAAATTACTGAACTACCCCTGCTACCACCGTAGGATCGGGGGCAAAACGGTCTTTTGACGAGGTCCAGGGTACCGATTTCTGACACGTGGCGGCCCTCGAAATCAGTGCCCACCTGAGGGCTCCGGGAGACGTCTTCCCCGGCCCGGAGAAGGGGCTCCGGGAGAGGGGCTCTCCCTAGCCCGGAGAAGGTGCGCCAGGGGAAGTCTCTCCCGAGCCCGGGGGAGGGCTCCGGGAGACGTCTTCCCCGGCCCGGAGAAGGGGCTCCGGGAGAGGGGCTCTCTCTAACCCGGAGAAGGTGCGCCGGGGGAAGTCTCTCCCGAACCCGGGGGAGGGCTCCGGGAGACGTCTTCCCCGGCCCGGAGAAGGGGCTCCGGGAGAGGGGCTCTCCCTAGCCCGGAGAAGGTGCGCCGGGGGAAGTCTCTCCTGAGCCCGGGGGAGGGCTCCGGGAGACGTCTTCCCCGGCCCGGAGAAGGGGCTCCGGGAGAGGGGCTCTCCCTAACCCGGAGAAGGTGCGCCGGGGGAAGTCTCTCCCGGACCCGGGGGAGGGCTCCGGGAGACGTCTTCCCCGGCCCGGAGAAGGGGGGCTCCGGGGGAGGGGGCTCTCCCTAACCCGGAGGAGGTGCGCCGGGGGAAGTCTCTCCCGGACCCGGGGGAGGGCTCCGGGAGACGTCTTCCCTGGCCCGGAGAAGGGGCTCCGGGAGAGGGGCTCTCCCTAGCCCGGAGAAGGTGCGCCGGGGGAAGTCTCTCCCGAGCCCGGGGGAGGGCTCCGGGAGACGTCTTCCCCGGCCCGGAGAAGGGGCTCCGGGAGAGGGGCTCTCCCTAGCCCGGAGAAGGTGCGCCGGGGGAAGTCTCTCCCGAGCCCGGGGGAGGGCTCCGGGAGACGTCTTCCCCGGCCCTGAGAAGGAGGGCTCCGGGGGAGAGGGCTCTCCCTAACCCGGAGGAGGTGCGCCGGGGGAAGTTTCTCTCGACCCCGGAGACAGGACTCCCATGGTGACGTTTCTGGTGTTGGCTAGTATTTTCCCCCAACAATATATATTTGTATAAATACACTGGTATGTCTCTTTCATTCTCACAGTTCATCTGGGGCTCATAGTCCTAACCCGTAAGCTCCATGGACGGCCGGCGCACCTCTACAGGGGACCGCTGCACCTCCGCACCTCCATCGACGCCCTCTAGACGTCGGCATCCCAAGGAAGGTACGTAAAATTTCTGCAATATTGTTAGATTATTCTAATCCGATTATGGCAATAATTCTGCTTTTTTTGTATCCTTCATTTTGATGTGTCTTCTTTTCAATATGATTATGATCTGTTCAGGTCCTTGGATGATGCTCGTGAGGGGCAACATATTTCACGGTTCTTCATCGCAGTACGCTGCCTACGTTGGCTTGTTGGCGAAAGAAATGGTGAAGATCACCGTCGAGAGCTGGAAGGACGTGAAGGGCGAGATCTTGGTTGGCTCGGTCGAGAAGATGCTTAAGCCCGGCGTGTTTCTCAAATCAGGACCTATAGAAAGCATCTTACATTTTTTTGCATGCACCAGCTTGTGGCCAGATGCTTACCTGCTTGGAGAAGAAGAATTGTTGTTATTTGCACAGCCATTCTACACCATCACTACACAGAACAACATCTTGGAAGGTAGGTTCTTTTTGTTAATGGAGTTGAGTTGAGTTGAGTTGAGTTCACTACTACAGAAGTGCATTCCACTAACCCTTATTTTCTAACGGTTGTAAGCAATCTAGGAAAAATCCGATAGAATAGAACGACAGCGGCGGAAAACCATCATTTTACTATCGGTTACACACTAATCCAACGTTAGTGAAATGCAAATACTTTTTACTATCGGTCATTACTGTACAAACCGATATAATATATTAAATAGTACTATCGGTTTTCCTTTTATAACTGATAGTAAAATTGCGAACTTTATACTATCGGTTATTACTGTACAAACCGATATAATATATTAAATAGTACTATCGGTTTTCCATTTTTAACTGATAGTGAAATAACTGACTTTTTACTATCGGTTATTACTGTACCAACCGATATAATATATTACAATAGTACTATCGGTTTTTCGTTCGTAACAGATAGTAAAATTACTCACTTTATACTATCGGTTCGTACTGTATTAACCGATATAATATATTGAATAGTACTATCGGTTTTTCTCGGGTAACTGATAGTGAAATTACTGACTTTTTACTATCGGTTATTACTATACTAACCGATACAATATATTAAATAGTACTATCGGTTCAACAACACAAACCGATAGTAAAATGGCTTCATGTACACTAATGGTTATGATAGGGGGACCTTATTTTACTATCGGTTAGTTTTGTTGAACCGATAGTAAAATTGGACAACTTAATTAGGTCGACCCCTGCTCTGCGCTCTACATGTTGGAATCATTTCAGCCGCGCACAACTCCAAGCTAGAGTGATCTGGAGAAGCTAGCTGAGAGGTTGATCATATTTCCATCCCCCTCGGTATTGTCATCTTCTCATCACCTCTCTCTCTCTCTCAATCACTCTTTCACACTCTCCCTCTCTCTCTCTACTTGCAATTCATTAAACTAGATACATGTATCTCCAAGCTAGCTAGAAGGCTGGGTTGGCTAGCTAGCTATAGCTTGCTGAATTTAAGCAGCTAGCTAGCTGGCTCTTCCAATTAATGCATGCATCAAGTTAATTAGGGTTTCATATATACAAATCCATTTAATGTAATTAAACAGCTCATGTACACACATATGGCCTAGCTAATTATGTTTCATTCATATATGCATGCCCTGAGTCATTAATTATTTATTTGAATTTGTCAATTTTGTGAAATAATTGTAGATGGACCGAGAATATTGGATGTATGGAATAAAACGTACTACTGTTGAGTATTTGGAGGGTGTGAATGGATTTATTAAATTTGCTGAGCAAGAGAAGGCGAAGAAGGGAGAGAAAGATATGCATTGTCCTTGTATAGATTGTATGAACTTAAAAAGGTTCGGCAACTCTGACCAGATTAGGAGTCATTTGATTCGTCGTGGTTTTAACGCACGCTATACCCGTTGGATATGGCATGGTGAAGATCTTGAGGAAACGAGCACTACCGCTACCACTCAGCAGCACCCGGAAGTGGATTGCAGTAATGATGATCATGATCAAAACATTGATAATGTTCATTCGGAAGTCCATGTAGATGACGACAATTTAGATGAAATGTTACGTGATGTAAAAGAGGACTACAGCGAAAACGATTTAGCTAAATTTCAGAAATTAATTGTTGATTCTGAGAAGCCTTTGTTCCCCGGATGTGAAACATTTACAAAGTTGTCTTCTGTGTTGAGATTATATAACTTGAAGGCAAGCAACGGTTGGAGCGATAAGAGTTTCACGGCGCTATTGGATCTGTTAGCGGACATGCTTCCAGAGGGAAATGAGTTGCCAAGATCGGTTTACCAGGCCAAAAAACTATTGTGTCTGTTGGGAATGGAAATCGAAAGAATACATGAATGCCCAAATGATTGTGTTCTATACCGTAACGAGTACGAGGATTTGCATGTTTGTCCAAGATGCGGTGCATCGCGGTATAAGCATGGGGACAGAATTTATCACAATGGATGTGATGAGGTAAAGAAAGGGCCTCCGGCCAAAACTGTGTGGTATTTGCCTGTGATTCTCAGATTGAAACGGCTGTTTGCAAATCCGAAAGATGCGAAGTACTTGCGTTGGCATGTTGAAGGTCGGAAACAAGACGGAAAACTAAGACATCCAGCTGATTCCATTTAATGGAGAAACATTAACAGAACATTCGGTGAGTTTGGCGGCGAAGTGAGGAATATAAGGTTTGGGCTGAGTACGGATGGTATGAATCCACACGGAAATATGAGCAGTCGACATAGCACTTGGCCGGTTCTTTTATGCATCTACAATCTTCCTCCTTGGTTATGTATGAAGCGTAAGTACATCATGATGTCGTTACTAATTTCAGGACCCAGACAACCCGGGAATGATATTGACGTGTTTCTATCACCGTTAGTCGAGGACTTACAAATATTGTGGAGCGAAGGGGTGCGGGTGTGGGATGCACATAAGCGAGAGAATTTCATGTTGCGGGCCATGATATTTTGTACCATAAATGATTTCCCGGCCTATGGAAATTTGTCGGGGTATAGTACGAAAGGAGTCAAGGCTTGTCCTATTTGCCTGGATGAAACTGAAAGCATGTGGTTATCGAACTGCAGAAAAACAGTGTACATGGGTCACCGCAGATTCCTTCCGATGCATCACGCCTATCGTAAGAAGAGGAAGTCATTCAATGGGAAGCCTGAGAAAGGATCAGCCCCAGTGTTTGTGACTGGTAAGGAGCTTTACTTGCGCGTGAAGGACATCAAAGTTGAGTTCGGTAAATGTTCTAAACCTCCAGGAAAAAATGTTTGGAAGAAGAGATCGATTGTTTGGGATCTGCCATATTGGGAGCACTTACAAGTTCGACATTGCATTGATGTCATGCACGTAGAGAAAAATGTTTGTGACAGTTTGATTGGTTTGTTGTTGAACATTCCAGGAAAGACGAAAGATGGCATCAACGTTCGCCGTGACATGCTCGACATGGGCATAAGGACTGAGCTTGCACCGTTGGAGAAGGGAAAGCGGACATACCTCCCCCCGGCCTGCTATACTTTGTCAAAAAGAGAAAAAACAGAACTCTGTCAGTGCCTACATGGTGTCAAAGTTCCATGCGGGTATTCTGCGAACTTGAAAAAACTTGTGTCCATGAAAAACTTGAAACTGGTTGGTATGAAGTCCCATGATTGTCATGTACTGATGTCACAAATGCTTCCCATTGCTATCAGAGGCATTCTCCCAGTCAAAGTCAGAGAGACAATTACAAAGCTATGTTATTTCTTCAACACAATATCTGGCAAGGTACGTAAGCGTGTACTCCTAGCAAGTTAATTAGCTCCATTCGTGGAACTTGTCAGATTTTTTGGATCTGAATATTTGCTGCAACTGTGTCCTTGCAGGTAATTGATATGGATGGACTGGACGATTTGCAATGCGATGTGACTACCACTCTTTGTCAGCTGGAGATGTATTTCCCTCCATCCTTTTTTGATGTTATGGTCCATCTAATTGTTCACCTTGTCAGAGAAATTAAGTTTTGTGGACCCGTGTTCCTGCGCTAGATGTATCCATTTGAGATATTTATGGGTATCTTGAAGGGATATGTAAGGAATCGACATCGGCCTGAGGGCAGTATCATTGAAGGTTATGCCGCCGAGGAGGTGATCGAATTTTGCACCAACTATATGGCCGGGGTTGACCCAATTGGCGTTCCTACGTCTCGGCATGAGGGCAGGCTTCAGGGCATTGGAACGATTGGATTTAAAGCAGTCGTCCCCTCTAGTGATCTGTATGCAAAAGCCCATTTTTGGGTCTTACAGCACATGACGGGGGTGGAGCCATACATACACGAGCACAAGGAAATGTTACGGAAACAGAATCCCTCGAAGCCAGAGATTTGGGTCACCAGAGAACATAATAGGAAGTTTGCTGGGTGGATCGAAAATAGAGTCCTGCAAGCTTCTGAGGGCGATGTAGATGAAGATGTTACATGGTTGGCCAGAGGGCCTAGATTTACTGTAGCGACTTGGCAGGGGTATGACATCAACGGCTATTCATTTTACACAAAAACTCAGGACGAGAAGAGTGCTATGCAATGTAGTGGAGTGACACTACTTGCTATTTCAGAGGATGCCAGGGCAGTAAGAGCACTCGACTCATATTACGGTGTTATTGAGGAAATATGGGAGCTCGATTATGTATTACTTAAGATTCCTCTGTTTTGATGCCAATGGGTCGAAATCCCTCGAGGTGTTAAAGTCGACAATTATGGGTTTACTCTAGTCGATCTCAGTAGAGTTGCACACAAAGATGATCCATTTATACTTGCTGAGCAAGCCACACAGGTGTTCTACATCGTTGACTCGGCCAACCCAAAGTGGCACGTTGTCCTTCACAGTAAGAGACGTATTGTTGGGGTCGAAGACGTTGTGGATGAAGAAGAGTACGATCAGTTCGACGAACTACCTCCATTTTTAGATGGAATCCTTCAATCTGTCCCTACCGAAGATATTGACGAAACAAGTTACCTGCGAGACGACCACGAAGAAGGATTATGGGTGGACAACCATTCTTGCCTAATTTGCAATATGTAAGTGACGTATATTACTTGGATCGAAGAATGTTCAAATCATTTTTCAAAAATTCTTTGGGAAAACATACGTGATGCATTGAGAATCATTTCTGCAAATTTTCATTTCAATTGGAGTATATACTTGATTTGAGCAATAATTGATTCTTTTCACAAATATATATGAAAACTGTAAATTTTCATTCCATGATTGGTCTTTACTGTTATTTTATTTTAAAATTATTGCAAGCCATTTGCATGGGGTTTCAGGTGTCTTTACAAGTGCAAAATGATGTACTAAGACCCATCTGTATTTGTTCTCAGGAAATACCTTTAGATCAATTTAACAGTATTATACTATCAGTTTCAACCTCCAAACCGATATGAAATTAACATATACTATCGGTTTATTGTCATAACCGATAGTAAATCCAATACAAAATGATGTACTGAGATCCTCTGTAATTCTTCTAAGGGGAAATCTTTTAGGGTCAATAGCATTGTATTTTACTATCGGTTATAACTGTGAACCGATATGAAATTAAACTATACTATCAGTTTATCGTTCACAACCGATAGTGATTTACACTGTGTTATGATCCCTTGTTCTTAGTTTATTATCGGTTTAGTGTTCTGTTGGGGGAAATCTCCACGCGGTCAAGTCCAGGTAAGTTCATGATTGCCCGGGGACAGTGGCCTCCGTGCCTTTCCCGGGCGCCGCCTGTTGGCACCCGGACCGTGCCGCCCGGGCGTGTCCCGGGCGCCGCCTTTTGCACCCGGACGGGGGGGGGGGGGGGGGGGGCGTGCCCCCCCGGGCGTGGCCCGGGCGCCGCCAGGTGCCTGGGGACAGTGGCCTCCGGTGCCTGCCCCGGGCGCCGCCTTTTGGCCCCCGGGACCGTGCCCCCCGGGCGTGGCCCGGGCGCCGCCACGTGCCCGGGGACAATGGCCTCCGGTGCCTGCCCCGGCGCCGCCTTTTGGCCCCCGGACCGTGCCCGGGCGTGGCCCGGGCGCCGCCACGTGCCCGGGGACAGCGGCCTCCGGTGCCTGCCCCGGGCGCCGCCTTTTAGGCTCCCGGGACCGTGCCCCCCGGGCGTGTCCCGGGCGCCGCCTTTTGGCCCCCGGGACCGTGCCCCCCGGGCGTGGCCCGGGCGCCGCCATGTGCCCGGGGACAGTGGCCTCCGGTGCCTGCCCCGGGCGCCGCCTTTTAGGCTCCCGGGACAGTGCCCCCGGGCGTGTCCCGGGCGCCGCCTTTTGGCCCCCGGGACCGTGCCCCCCGGGCGTGGCCCGGGCGCCGCCATGTGCCCGGGGACAGTGGCCTCCGGTGCCTGCCCCGGGCACCGCCTTTTAGGCTCCCGGGACCGTGCCCCCCGGGCGTGTCCCGGGCGCCGCCATGTGCCCGGGGACAGTGGCCTCCGGTGCCTGCCCCGGGCGCCGTCTTTTAGGCTCCCGGGACCGTGCCCCCCGGGCATGTCCCGGGCGCCGCCTTTTGGGCTCCCGGGACCCTACTCTCCGGAAGAGGCCCCGAATGTCACCGCCCTTCTAAAAGGTAAAATCCCTGTTTGTTTATCACGTGCAGGTCACGCGAGGGACGCCTCGGGAATCAGCGACCACCTGTCAAGCATCCGAGGCGTTTGACCGGGAGAAGGACGGTCGTACCCTTCAATCCGACGGTGGCTCCCGGGGTAGTTTAGGTTTTTTGCTTCTTTTTGGGGCTATAAATAGCCCTTGTACCCCTCTGTTGTAAAGGATCAGTTCATTGTTATTTGGGATAGCTAATTTCACAGACGTGCTCCGGAAGCCTCTCCCCGGAGAAAGCCTCCCCAGCCGGCTCCGGTCGGGAGCGCGTCGACAGGACTAGGGCCCCCACCGGGACCCGAACCTGTATAAATCCACGTGTCAATTCTTGTGTTTGTCCGGCGGGGGAGGACCGGTCACTCGGTCAACCCGCGCTGCGTGATCTCCGCTAGGATCGTCTTCAAAACCTGCCGGGGTATTCTTAATACCACGACATGTTCACAACTGATAGTGATTTACACTGTGTTATGATCCCCTGTTCTTAGTTTACTATCGGTTTAGTGTTCACAACCGATAATGATTTACACTATGTTACGAAAACCCTAACTTACATGTTTTTACTATCGGTTTTGTGGTGATGAACCGATAGTAAATATTCATTTATTAGGTTATAACCTGCACGATTTTCCCTCCAGTGCAACTGATCACATTCCAAATCGAAAAATACTCGCGCGGAAAACCCTAGAATCGCCGACGTTCGCTTCTTGGATCCTCTGCGCCACTGGTTCTCCACCGCCTCCGGCATTGCATTGCGCCACCGCCTCCGGCCACTCCACGATCCACTGTAAGTGTTCTTGACCAAATCGCTCGCGTGTATTGCTTAATTTTGTATGCAATGGTTCATATCCCGTTCCATGGATTACAAATAGAAACCTAGAGTAAAATTCATGAACTACAAACTTGATAGCTATGAGAATGACAGAATTGATGAAAATCATAGCAATTTGTCATACAGTGTAGTTCACTATCGGTTTCTTACTCAGAACCGATAGTAAATACCCTAAAACTGAATTTTCTGTTAATTATATCCCATTTCTAATGTTCATCTGAAATTTTGGTTCATTTATATTTTAACATACCTTATGTTCCTGCTGAGCAATTACTTTATGTTCCTGCTGAGCAATTTTGGAAATTTTTCCTAATTCAGACTTGATTACTATCGGTTTGACTTATAAAACCGATAGTAAATAGTAATGCCATCATAGTTTGCACAGCTAATTTGAATTTTCTGTGAATTACTTCTCATTTTCTAATTTTCATCTCAAATTTAGGTTCATTTATTTTTTAACATACCTTATGTTCCTGCTGAGCAATTACTTTATGTTCCTGCTGAGTAATTTTGGAAATTTTTCCTAATTCAGACTTGATTACTATCGGTTTGACTTGGAAAACCGATAGTAAATAGTAGTGCCATCATATTTTGCAGAGCTAATTTGAATTTTCTGTGAATTACTTCCCATTTTCTAATTTTCATCTCAAATTTAGGTTCATTTAAATTTTAACAGACTTTATTTTCCAGCAGAGAGATTAGCATAGTTTGCACTGCTAATCTTTTAAATTTTCCTGAATATAGACCTTAGTACTATCGGTTTTCCTTTCAAAACCGATAGGAAATATAGTATTTGTTAGTTTGCACTGCTCATCTGAATTACTTTGTCATGTACCTTTCTTCATATCAATTGGATGGTTTGTTCATGGTATTTTAGGTAAAGCCATGTCGGCATCTTCCTCGGCTGATACTAGTGATTCGGCGAGGGCGAACGTAGATGGCGCTGCCTCGTCCCAGCGCAAGAGGAAGGCGCGAGGCGCGACGATGTTGGGTCGTTTGGCCAAACGCGCGGATCTTTCCTGTGAGTTCAACCAGTTCGGGAGACCGATCGGGAAGAACGCCGGGCACTATGCTACCTATGTTGGCTTGTTGGCGAAGGAAAGGGTGAAGATCACCGTCCAGAGCTGGAAGGACGTCAAGGCCGACGAGAGGGATAGGCTGTGGGCGGAAGTGAAGGTAAAATTAATCAAAATCACTGAACTCTTGAGTAATCACATTCCCTTGGTTTATCCTAGAGATTAGGTAAGTCCTACTTATATGCACCATTTGAAACAGGCCAAGTGGAACATCCCGGACGATGGTCCCAAGATAGCTTGCTTGAAGGACATGAACAACACGTGGAAAACCTTCAAGAGCGTCCTCGTCAGTACCTTCCTCGCTAAAGGCGAATCTCCATGCGAGAAGTACCCCTTCATAACGGAGGAGGTATGGGAGCAATTCGCCCAACAAAAGGGGACTCCTGAGTTCAAGGTATGAATGGTTCCTTTGCTTGGTTACACCATTGTATGCAGTAAGCAGTGGTACATTAATTTTCTTGTTTCCGGTACGAAGGCCCTCAGCGAGAAGAACAGGGCAATCCAGAGGAGGAACGACCACCCACACCGGCTCGGCTCTCGCGGCTATGCGGGGAAGGAGGAGCAGTGGAAGAAGGGTGAAGACGAGGCGTCGCATTTCGTCAACTCCCCTGACCCACCACTCTCCGAGATCCGCGATCAGCGATGCAAGCGCTGGTGGCTGGCCAGAGGGACCGTGTCGGCCACGGGGACTGTGGCGTTCCCAAACCCCAGGGATGTCGAGGTCGTGCAGCGACTCGTAAGTTGGCTAACTATGATCACTAGTGTGCGCACAAGTTTGTATATATTTCTTCCTCACAATGGAGAGCTTTCAATGTAACAGATCTCTTGCTCGAAGGAGGCGACCGAGGGATTGTTCAGTCCCCATAGGGAGAACGACATCCTTATCCGGGCTCTAGGGAACAAGGAGCATCCAGGGCGGACGCGAACCGTGGGGGCTGTGGTGCCATGGAAGGAAGGCTTCTCGGACCCCGGGCAAAAGGCGAAGAAGCCTGGCAGCTGGAAGGAAAGGGAAGTGGAGCTATCTCAGAAGATACGGGCAGATGTGACTGCACAATTCGCGGACATGTTCACTCAAATGAACGAGAAATATGAACGCCTAAGCCGAGTTGTGCAGTCCAAGGGTTTAAATCCAGCTGCCGAGGTCGACGCTGCCAGGCCGAGTAGTGTTGGCTCGAAGGTTCACGTGGATCCGGTGGACCTGATCGAGGTATTGCAACTCTTGAGCTATATATGCAGTTCGGCTGATGCCACTCCCGTTACGTTAGAATTGTTTCGCTAACCTGTTATAATTGTTGCAAATTGCAGAAGCCGAAGAGCTGTACCCTATTGATCAACATAGGCGACAAACCTGTTGCGGTTGCAAATGGGGTCGTATACCAGTCTTGGGAGGATGTCCGGATCCACTGCGTACCTCTGGAGCCTGGATTCGCAAAGGTACAGGTGGACATGGCCCTCCCGGGCTACAGCTCTTTTCCGTTGCCCGTCCCAACGGACGAAATGAGGACAATTGGCGAGGCATTGGGCTCGTACATACAGTGGCCCAAGAAGGGTGTTAGACTACAGGAGGTAAACCCTAGCCATTCTAGCTTACAACTCAGTTAATATACTTAATTTGCAAAATCTAATTTAAGCGTTTGTACTTAAAGTGGACGATGGATACCAGCACACTTCCTGAGGACACCACCCCCGCCACAACGCATGAGCGAACTCCTTCGGCCCCCATGCCTCCTCCGACGGCCTCAAACCCTTCGCCATCAAATGAGGCCGACGGCACCACACCCCAACCTTCGAAGGTATACACTCGCTCCCCGCCCAAAGGCAAGGGCAAGGCCAAAGGCAAGGCCAAACAAAGCCAGCCAGGTACGTTCAAGAACGGGTCCCCACTCGTGTCAGAGTACCTTCTGCGCAATATGGATCAAATAACCAGAAGTCTCCACGAGTGGTACCTGACCCGGTCTAGGCGCCACATCAACTTCTTGGTTCACTTCAGGCCAGCCCATTTTCACCGTGAGCCCGGGAGCATATCGGTGGCCCACGAGGATTTGTTCGACCTCCTCAACTGGCGGGAGCTTGATATGTCCATCATACGGACTGGAGTCCTGTGAGTGTGCTGTTGTTTGAAGTTATCACAGTTCGTTTCATAAATCTAATCACTTTTTGTATGCACTACTTACTAATGTCTACTTTGCATCCAGGTGCATGTATAGGCTGGCGTCGATGAGGGCATGTGACAAGGTGGGTTTCCTCGACCCAAAGAAAATAAGCCTCACGATGCTAGAGCACGACCAAGCACATGCGGAGGAATACATATCAAGGGCACTACTAGCGCAGCAGGACCGAGAGTTCATCCTTGCGCCGTACCACCAAAGGTTAGTGTATTTCCTACTAATTTAACTCATTCTTGTATGTTACGCCTAACATATGTATGAAACGGTTCGCTTATATATGCAATGTAGGGGCCACTGGGTCCTCGCCGTCATTTGCCCATGGATGAATGAGGTCTATTACCTCGATTCGATGAGCTACAAGGTGGTGCATGTTTTCACCCTCACATGGCACATAGACGCGTAAGTAACATAGTTGTCTTAAATTTTTCTCTGACTAGCTAATTAATGATAAGATATTAATCGGCAATGCTAAATTAAATACAGGGCTTTCAAAAATTATGCTAGTGCTGGAGGGAGGCATGACGCGTCGAAGGGCACAACAATTTCTTGGAAAGAATATGAGGTAATTAATACGGATGGAAGTACTCATGATGAGTCTTTTAATTTAAGCTTAATTAGTTCTTTCGAGTTAATGTGGGTTTATGTCTTTGCATATGCAATTTTTCCAGTGCCATCAGCAGCCACAATCGTGGGAATGTGGCTTCTATGTCATGAGATTCATGTATGACCTGATCAGGAGAAACTTTGCCCAATTCCCTAAGGTAACTATTTTTCCTGACTCAAAGTCGAACTTTAATTGGATGTGACGTACGATCCTAACTTCATACACACATATATGCAGAGCACCATGTTGAAAGAGCAATATGAGTTGCCTCAATTGAAGGAGCTGCGAACAATTTGGGCTCAATATGTCATGGAAGAAGTGGCTATCAACGATCGATAGTAACTGACTTGTGTTGATTGTTGTATTTGTGAATATATATTGAATGTGTTGATTCATTGATTTGTGAATATATGTGAATAGATTCATTGATGTATTTGTGAATAAACTCGATCAATATGTGCATAAATTCAGTCTGTCCAATGCATGTGTATATTACTGTATTAGTGTATTTGTGAACAAATTTAATATGTGAATATTGGTGAATATTTGTAAATATTGGTGTATTTGTGAATGATCCAATGTATCTCTGTATTGCTGTATATTGCTGTATATTGCTATATTGTTGTATATTGCTGTATATTTGTGAATATTGGTGTATATTGCTGTATATGCATGTGTATATTGCTGTATGTATCTCTATATTGCTGTATGTATATTTGTAAATATTTAGTACTAACCGTGCCACTACATAACCGATAGGAAAAACTAATATTACTATCGGTTATATACTACAACCGATAGAATAAAGCTTCCAGTACTAACTGTGTCCACACAATACTATCGGTTCATATTCAAAAACCGATAGAATAAAGTTTCCTGTACTAAACGAGTCTACAAAATACTATCGGTTATATAATATAACCGATAGAATAAATATTTCAGTACTATCGGTTATATACTACAACCGATAGAATAAAGTTTCCAGTACTAACTGTGTCCACACAATACTATCGGTTTATATATAACAACCGATAGAATAAAGTTTCCAGTACTAAATGTGTCCACAAAATACTATCGGTTTATATAAGAGCCGATAGAAAAAAACGTTTATATTACTATCGGTTTAGATCCTAGCCGATACAAAAGGCCTAAACAATACTATCGGTTTATATAAGAGCCGATAGAAAAAAAATGTTTAGATTACTATCGGTTTAGATCCTAGCCGATACAAAAGGCCTAAACAATACTATCGGTTTATATACGAGCCGATAGAAAAAACTTATACAATACTATCGGTTTAAAACCGAGCCGATAGAAGAAATAGTCGATAGCGATTAGTGAACGTTGGGATTGTAGATGTTTTACTAACGGTTTTTGAACCGATAGAAGTGTGCTGTCCTCTACTATCGTGCCGACCACTATCGGTAAGAGAACCGATAGTAGAGTGGATTTTTAACCGATAGTGAAAAGCATTTCTGTAGTAGTGGTTGATCGAGTTTGAGTCCGAGGAAATCACCAATACGTACAAATGTATGTCGACGGCAGTTCCAGCTCCTCGGGCGTCTTCGAACTGAACTCCTATGGTTAAGTCCAATGTGGTTTAGACATTTGCTGTTTTGGATGAATGGATTTGTGATGTATCAGGTCTAACTTGTAGTCAGTAGTTGCATTGTGGCAACCTGCAAAGATTCCCTTTTATGTAAAATGCATGTATGGGCCACTGGGTCCTCGTCGTGATCTGTTGTTAATTTTAGACGTGGCTTTTGTAATATACATCGAATGTGTGAATTGTTGTATTTGTATATTGTTGTATATTTGTGTATCATGTATTGCTAATTGGGACATTGACGAGGATTGACACCCGGGTCACTTCTAATAAACTTCTGGTTCAAGACAGGTTCGAACCAGACATGTATCTGGTGATGCGAACTCAAGCTATTCTGAGGGGCATCACCACGAGGTCGCAAGCTTTACGCGATCGGGTCGCAAGCTTTACGCGATCGGGTCGCAGCTTTACGCGGTCACACCGTAAGCCTTGCGCGGTCAGAAGTTCGTAGGCTATACGCGAACTACACATTCGGGATATCGCGCGGTCAGCCAATATCCCGCGGTCAGAACATCTGCCGATCAGGATACTTGGGATCCATCTATTCGGTTGTCCATACAACAGGATATTCTAGGTATCCCGAAGATTCCTACACGTGGAGAATCAACCGTCAGGAGGTTAACGCGTACAGTTATCCATGAATAACACGTGTTTAACCTACGTGGAGGTTAAGAGCAGTTCCAAAAACCGCATCCAACCGTCCGTGCAACCGATTGATGCAGTTTCCTTCACATGGCACCCTTTCAAACAGTACAAAAGGATGGCATGGAGCATCAATCAAGGGGGGGGGGGGAGAATCCAAGTTAGCCAAGTCTACGGCACGCCTTATATAGCATTTTAATAAGCTTTCTTTGGCTTATTTTTGTACACTTCTACAGGAAAAATCCTCGCCTGTGAGGACTTTTCCTTCCATTTGTAAACCTTTTACCACACTTAGTGAAATATCAACAGGACGTAGGTCTTTTACTCCCACCATCGAGGGCCCGAACCTATCTAAACTCTCTGTGCTCCTGTTCACCATTGTTCAGCATACCTTCCCGAAGGGTCATCTTGAAAGGTCTCACAATTACAAATTCTGCATAAGTTCGGCTGAGGACTCCAAGTCCGAATCGTCGACAGCTGGCGCCCACAGTGGGGCCTTTCTCAAGGCGTCCTAATTAAAACTCGGAGGTTCGCCGAAACATGGCTGGAGCATATGATTCCGAGAATGATTTCAATCTCGAGGATTATGCTCATATCCCAATGCCTTCTCCAAGTGATCCCGTTCCGATGGAAGAGGTCGAAGGCCAGAATCTTCCACAGGGTGAATCATCTCCCCAAGTCATGTTAATCGACCAGGAGGTAACTGGCACAAGGTCAGAACCCGCAGAGGTTCTTAATGTGCTAGGTGATGAATCTGGTCCGTCATGCGATCCCGCTGAGGGAAAGTATGATGGTGACACTGAAGTTAGCCCAGGAAGGTTCGACCCTGATAACCTCCACCGTCTCTTTGATTTCGAGTCTGACTCGGAACAGACCGAGATGTTCTCCCCATCGACGACTTCTCTCCCTAGGCAGTTTGCTGCGTTGTCGGAGGAAACTCCCGATCAACAGGCTGCCAGGGAAGAACAAGATCGCAAACAGAAGGAGGAGCAAGATCTCGAGCAACAGAACAACGAACTACGCAGAACTGCCCTAGAGGCTCTTCAAGATGCGCAGGCTCGTTACAATGCTGCCCCGAGTTCTTCTCGACGGTCGCGTGGTCGTAGACGTGACCAGACTCCTTCCTTACCACCAGAGCATTTCCCAGTGGACGAGGAAATAATAACACCTGGTGCCCCTAGGAGAAGTACCCATGGTCGACTGCGATCTATCGCGGAAGTCATGCGCAATTTTCCTCCTACGGTCACGGACGCGCAGAGACCGGCCTTTTACAGGATCCTGGCGGAAAGACTGGACGAGGTCGCATCCGAGGCGACCCCAACAGCCTCTTCCCGCTCAGTGACACATTCCCGTGATCGAGATGGTCCTCATTGTGGCTCTGGCCGACGGAGTTACCCGCCACCTTTACCGTCCCGACAGGACAAATATCGGCGAATGCAGGACTCTCGTAGTAGGGATCGAGTTCCCGTTCACTCTCATTTGGGACCCCGAGTAACCTCGCCATTAAGTGAGTTTGCTCAAAACCCGACCGAAAGTCGCAGGACGGTTCACGGTCCTTACGTTGGTTGCAAAGCTTTTTCGCCTGGCCTACGAGCAGTCGTTTGGCCCGATAAGTTTCGACCAGGGGCCATTGAGAGGTTTGATGGAACTCAAAACCCATCTGAGTTCCTTCAGATCTATATTACTGCCATCCAAGCAGCAGGAGGCGATGACAAGGTCATGGCCAACTACCTGCCAACAGTCCTCGTAGGACCGGCTAGAACCTGGTTGTTCAATCAGCCTGAGGGTTCTATCTATAATTGGGAAATGCTATGTGATGCCATCCTCAGCAATTTCCAAAACTGTTACCAAAAGCCGGGTAAGGAGGACGACTTGCATAGACTACGGCAAACTTCGACCGAAACGCTTCGGCAGTTTGTCAAGAGGTTTGTCGGGGTAAGAAATACCATCCTGAACATATCTGATGGCTCCGTAATCAGGGCATTTAAGCATGCCGTTCGATACCGGAGATTCACTGAAGACTTGCTCATCCACCCTCCTCGATCAGTGGCCGATCTGTTCGATATGGCTGATCGATACTTCGATGCAGCCGAGGCAGTCGAATGGAACCGAATGGTTGACAAGGGGGACCTACCGCCCCAACCAGGCTTCAAGGAAGCCAAGAAAGAAGATTCGAGCAAAAAGCCGGAGTCTTCACCGGGTGGGAAGTCAAAAAAGTCGAAGAGGAACCGCTCTGGACAGTACCGTGAGGTCGCGGTCGCGGAGAAACCACCTTCGACCAAAGGTAATAAGACTTCTTTTAAAAGTAAAATTGCTTCTGGTGGCCGGGATTCCGACCAGCCAGAAAAATCAACTAATCCGCAGGAGGGCAAGAGGTGGTGTCCACTCCACAACTCCGCAGACCACGACCTCAAAAACTGCAGGAGTTGGTTGAAACAGCTGGATGATTTCTACCAAGGAGCCGGGCCAATGCCAACCTTACCGCCTAAAGAGCAGGCGTGCGGGGTTAGAGACGTCGATGGAGACGAAGAAATGGCTTACCAGGTACCTCAAAATCATGTTAATGTCATTTTCGGAGGTTCCTCCTCTTTCGTTTCCAAAAGGCAGTTTAAAACCTTTTGCCGAGAGGTTAACCAAACGGAGACATCCCTTGGCGAACCTCAATATCCCCGTTGGTCGGATATGCCTTTGACGTTCGATCGCGCTGACTGTCCTGTGGGGCTAACTCGACCATTGAGGCTACCTCTGGTTATTACCCCAATCATCAGTAACGCGAGAGTCGAAAGGGTTCTGATTGATGGGGGAAGTTCCCTTGATCTTTTATTGGTCAAGACACTCGACGAGATGCAAATTCCTCGTTCGAAGATCAAGCCCATAATCCATCCGTTTTATGGGATAATCCCAGGCCCCTCCATGATGCCATTGGGACAAGTGGTCCTCCCGGTCACTCTGGGAGAACCAGATAATTTCCGAATAGAATTGGTTACTTTCGATGTAATCGATTGTGATTCAGCTTATAATGCAATCTTTGGCAGGCCGACTCTTGCTAAGTTCATGATGGCAACGCACTATGCTTATCAGTGTGGGAAATTGCCTGGCTCCAAAGGTGTCATTTCGGTCCGAGGATAGTCGCAACGTGGCGCTCACGTGCGACCGGCTATCTTTGGAGATGGTCGATCAACTTCCCCTCCGGGACGCTCAGGTCGCCACTGTCGCCACCGATGCGATCAGGGCTGCTCCTCGACCAGATGAGAAACTCAAACAAGTTCCCTCGTACCCAGATGACCCATCCAAGACAATTCGGGTTGGGTCAGCCCTGGATGAAAAATAGGAACTCGACCTCGTTGCTTTCCTCCGGGCTAACGCAGACGTGTTTGCGTGGAAACCGTCCGACATGCCCGGTGTCCCAAGGGAAGTAATTGAGCACAGGTTAGCAATTCGACCTGGACAACGACCAATAAAGCAAAAGCTCAGGCGTTTTGCCACCGACCGACAGGAAGCCATCCGAGAAGAGTTAGACAAACTCTTACAAGCCGGGTTTATCCGCGAAGTGAATCACCCGGACTGGCTTGCCAATCCGGTCATGGTCCGCAAGTCAAATGGCAAGTGGCGCATGTGCGTCGACTATACTAGCCTTAACAGTGCCTGTCCGAAGGATGACTTTCCCCTTCCCCGCATCGACCAGCTGGTTGACTCCACTGCGGGTTGCGAACTGATGAGTTTTCTGGATGCCTACTCAGGATATCATCAAATTAGCATGGCAGAAGACGATGAAGAGAAAACTGCCTTCATCACCCCGTTCGGCACATACTGCTACGTCAGAATGCCGTTCGGTCTCAAGAACGCTGGTTCCACGTACCAGCGCTTGATGCAAAAGACCTTTCTTTCCCAGATAGGGCGTAATCTCGAAGCATATGTAGACGATTTGGTTGTAAAGAGCACCAGAAGATTGTCTCATTTGGACGATCTTGCTAAAACCTTCTGTAATTTGAATCGCTTTGGAATAAAATTGAACCCGGAGAAATGTTCTTTCGGGGTTTCTTCAGGAAAGCTTCTTGGTTTTCTTGTGTGTTCCAGGGGCATTGAGGTTAATCCTGAGAAAATCAGAGCTATTGAACAAATGAGGTCGCCCTCGACCATGAAGGATGTTCAACGCCTGGCTGGTCGCATGGCGGCTTTAAGTCGCTTCATATTGCGATTAGGCGAAAGGGGACTACCTCTCTTTAAAGCCTTGCGGAAACATCATAACTTCACGTGGTCTGACGAGGCCGAAAAAGCGTTTCAGGAGGTAAAAGCATATTTATCCAGTCCGCCAGTATTAGTGTCTCCTGAAAAGGAAGAACCATTACTTCTGTATTTGGCGGCCACCCCACACGCGGTCAGCGCAGTTCTGATCGCGGAAAGGGAAGGAGTACACAGACCCGTCTACTATGTGAGCGAAGTACTTCATGGTCCTAAGGAACGCTACCCTGAGGTCCAGAAGATACTTTACGCACTACTGATGGCTTCCCGTAAGCTACGACATTACTTTCAAGCACACAAGATCACAGTACCCTCCTCTTTTCCTTTAGGGGATATTGTTCGAAATCCAGAAAAGTCTGGTCGAATCGCTAAATGGGCGGTCGAATTCGGTGCCTTCGAAATCCTTTTCACCCCTCGCACGGCGGTTAAGTCTCAGGTTTTGGCCGACTTTGTGGTCGAATGGACCAACCCTGAGCCACCCGTGCAGTTGGCGAAGGAACTGGAGTGCCCCGATTATTGGACAATGTACTTTGACGGCTCCCGTAGTTTTCAACACTCGGGGGCTGGAGTGGTCTTAGTTACGCCTCAGGGTGAACAGCTTAAGTATGTTATTCAACTACACTTTGTTGCCACCAACAATGCAGCAGAGTATGAAGGTCTTCTTGCAGGGCTCCGGGCAGCAAAATTCCTCGGAGTCCGTCGATTAGTGGTGAGGGGGGACTCACAGCTGATCGTAAACCAGGTAAACAAGGAGTACAGCACCTCCGATGAGACAATGGCTCATTACCTGGGGGAAGTGAGGAGATTGGAAAAACACTTCAGTCACTTCGAAGTCCAATACATCCCGCGAAAGGACAACATTCTCGCAGACCAATTATCCAAAATTGGATCCTCACGCTCATCCGCTCCGGCAGGAGTGTTCATTGAACACTTGGACCATCCTTCGATCATGACTTCGGTCGAGGATGATCCGGCAATAGCCTTCGTTGCCAACCTCGGTCAGGAACAAGATTGGACTCATCCATTGAGGGTCTATCTTGAACATGGGACCCTACCCGAGGACGAAACCAAAAGCGATCGGTTAATTCGAAAGGCGCGTCTGTACAAACTCATAGATGGAGTTATGTACAGAAAGGGTACTCAAGGAGTATTCATGCGCTGCATATCTCAGGAGAAAGGGAAATCCCTCTTGAAAGAAATACATGACGGTGTATGCGGTGCACACGCGTCATACCGAACACTAGTCGGAAAAGTTTTTCGACAGGGATTCTACTGGCCTTCGGCACTCGATGATGCCAAGCTTATGGTCAAGATGTGTCCACAGTGTCAGTTTCATGCAAGACAGGTTCATCAACCTGCTTATGCATTGCAAACTATTCCTCTCGCATGGCCCTTCGTGATCTGGGGAATGGACATCGTCGGTCCTATGCCACAAGCGGTCAATGGATACAAGTTTTTGTTCGTAGCCATTGACACGTTCACAAAGTGGATTGAGGCCGAACCAGTACGAAATATTACTGCATCAGCCGCACAAAAGTTCTTTCACAAGAACGTTGTGGCACGATTTGGTGTTCCAAACCGTCTCATCACAGACAACGGTTCTCAGTTCGCTAGCGGTCTTTTCATAGACTACTGCGATCAGATTGGGACCAAGGTGTGCTTTGCTTCTGTGGCACATCCACAAAGCAATGGAGCCGTAGAACGAGCCAATGGGCAAGTATTGCAAGGCATCAAAAAACGTGTTTTTGATCGCCTCAAGACCCGCTCGGGGGCTTGGGCAGACGAGCTTTATACTGTTCTATGGGCACTACGGACTACCTCTAGTCGAGCCACCGGTGAGACACCCTTCCATTTGGTCTATGGGGCCGAGGCTGTGTTGCCTATGGAAGTCAGTATTGGATCTGTTCGCACGAATCAATTCGAACAGGTCAACCAATCCGAACAGCGATCGCAAGATCTCATCCTCCTGGAAGAACGGCGTGATCGCGCCCTGATCAAGTCCGCGGTATACTTGCAGGCTCTACGCAAGTATCACAGTAAAAAGGTGCGACCACGTGATCTCAACGTGGGCGACTTGGTTTTACGAAAAATTCAAGACCAGTCTAACCGCAATAAATTCTCCCCAAAGTGGGAAGGACCATACACTGTCGTCTCAGTGCCGCGGCCAGGGTCTGTACGGTTAGCCATGGAGGATGGTCGGATTTTGTCCAATACTTGGAACATCGATCAACTTCGCAAGTTTTACGTGTAAGTATTCCAATCACTTTTTCCCTGTTCAATTAGCATCTTTTCATAAAAAGCATGTCTTGTTTTCATACAATGAGTGTTTTCTTTAAGCCCAAATTATACAAATTCGACCTGGGGCTGATCGCCGGCGGTTAGGTTGCTACAACATTTTTTTTTACCGGATTCGCTGGTCGATCTCATGATCACTTCCAGATAAGTCGCTCCTAAATAAGCCGTTTCTCAACGCACACGGGACTATCTGGCAAGTCTTCGGTCATCTGGGTGGCTACCAGTTTGCAATAAGGTTAAAATGTTATTTTAATCTTGACCATCGGCTTGAAGCGCATATCCCTGGTCATCATACTTATTTTTTCCCCTCTGATTAAAATACTAAGGCTCCAGTATTCACAAAACAGAGGCGGGGGCTAGAGGAGTATACTTATAGTATGAAACTTATGATGTGAATATGCACTTTCTTTTGAAAAAATAGTTTTACATACATGGCATTGTAATTACAATTGTTGGGTTACAAAATGTAAGGATCATTCGATCCTCAACTCAGCCAAGAGTTTGTCAACGAAGGGCTTAACTTCTTCAATAACGGCGTCAAGCAGTTCTTCACTCTCGACCTCAACCGGTCCCACCAGCGCGCTCAGATTCGCATCTGGGCCATGGTGAAGTCGAACCCGGCTGAGTACGGCAGAAGCGGCTGATCGGACTCTCATCCTGATTATCTCTTCACGTCGCCGTACATCTTTAGGGAGATATTCGAGCAGTGATTCTGCTTGAGTTGTGAGCAGTGATGCCCAATCGCTGACACTTGGGTCGTCCTTCCTCAACTCTACCACATTGGTATTCAAAAGGCTGGCCACGGCCTTCAGTTTTTCGAAGACCAGTAGGCTCAACTCTTTGACCGCTCGGTCGGTATGGTTGAGCGTGGACTCGAGAATCATCTTGTCCTGGCCGAGCTGTGTAATGCGACCTGCTTGCGCTGTACAGAGAAAAGAGGTTATTAACAAGAAACGGCTTTAAGTCTTCTCAAATTGAGAATCGACTTACCAGCCTTCTCAGACTGAAGTTTATTGATTTCAGTCCGTAGTTTCTTGAACTCTGTAACTGAGTTCAGCTTTATCTTGGCTAACTCTTTCTTCAAGAATGTAACCTCTCTGCAGCAAAATCAGGTCAGTCACAATTAAAGTCTACTTATATTAACAGAAGAATGATGATCCTCACTTGCGCAAGCCGTCACGATCTTTTTGAACAGCCGCCATGCTAGCCATTGCAGCATGCGACTGGCTCGTCACCCATGACAAGCCCTGTGACACAAAGCAAGAGAATTAAATATACTCTAAAGGCGGTTCAAACGCCGAAACAGGGGTCATCATACCTTCATAAACTTGTTTAAAGCAGCATCATCCATGCTAGCAGGAATCCTTGCTAGCGCGCCGGAAGTGCCTGCGACAGGGACAGTTGACGGGAGTGCCGGCCGGACACCACCCCCAGAGGCCACTAGTGGTGACCTAGTCCCTATACTTGTTTCACCTCCCGCGGTCCGGACGACTTCCTGAACCACGGGAGTAGAGCGCTCTTCATTAGAGGCTCCCTCATCAGCCCTAATTTCAACCTCCCCAGTGGCGGTTGAAGGGTTAGGCGCTGTCTTCTTTTGCCTAACAGGAAGAATGGGTCAGCCAACTTTTATTTAAGGTTACTGTCAAGTAAGAGCTCTTACCTTATTTGAAATCCCATTCGTTCCTGGGACTTCTGGGAAAATTCCCCTGGCGAAGGAGAGCCGTCTCCGGTTCTTGCCTTCCTTATGGTAAACAAGGCAGCATCCCCCTGGAAATATCATGTTACAAGCATATACTTAGGGAACAGGTAAAAACACATAGGTCTTTACCTGGGCCACCGGACTAACTGGTGGGGCTGCATCCGAAGGCCTTGGCGATTCCTGAGTTGCTGGAACCGTCACAGCCGGCCTTTGTTCATCTACCTCCTCCTCTGCCTGCGGAGGAGGAGGATTTTCCTCCCTGGAATCCCCAGTGGACCCAGAGGGAAGCTCTCCTCTCTGTATGTACATTAACTTATTAAATGTGCAGAAAGAGCCATAGAGGGAATGATCGAGAAGATTCTTTACCTTAGTCGTCCCTTCGACTAGGGAAGCCGAGATGATTGACCCTGAAACCTCGGGGGCTTCAGGAAGTGGAAGGTCACCCGCGACCACAAGATCCTCGGTGGTCGCAGGGTCAGCCACGGCCACCTCTTCGGCAGCTGTGGTCTCTGCGGGGCAGCTTGGGGCATCGCTGGATGGAAGATCCGCGATCTTCCTCCTTCGAAGGATCAGAGGAACGTCATCCTCTTCCTCCTCGCTTCCCTCTCCCTGTACGACGAAGAAGTGATTCCATGTCGCGCCTGAAAAAGTAGCAGGAATGCGATATCTTACCGCAGTCTTTCTTGCGAGACGAGGAACGCTTCGTGAAGACCAGTCCCCAGGGTTCAGCTTGGTCTTCTTAGAGGCAGGACTCTTTGTCCTGGGTCTCTGAGAGACTTTCTTCACGTTCCTCGCCGTCGGCTTCTTCAGAGAGCCGACATTTTCACTTGGGAATGTCGCATCCGCAAACCTCCCTAGGAGCTATTCTCATTCCAATGGGATTGATTAGTGCTGGACATACATGAGACCTGCAAAACAGAGGCCAAGTGGAAAGTTTACCTTTCGGCGCTCCTGTTTAAGGTCGTCGCCGGCATGAATCAAGCTTTGGGGGCGAGGCAATCCCTTGGGGCCCTCTACCTCGGCGTTGTACGCCCTGAGGAGGTAGTTAGTCCGCCTCTCAATCTCAGCTGAGGGCAGGACTGTTCCCAGATACGAGTTAAATTGATACATTTCAAAAATGACATAAAAGGATTTCAATGTCAGAAATGAATACCTTCGTTATAGTCCAGGGTAGTGTCCGCCATGGACTTGATCTCCCAAGCCGGATGAGCCCTTTCACGCAGGGGGCTCACCCGGTTCTTCACAAAGTCTCGGATGACGTCACTTGCCGTCAGCCCTTGTTCGACTAAGTGGAGGATCACCTCGGCATGCTTCATGAACTCCGCGTTCATCGCCGGGAGAGTATCCAACTCGCTCGGCTTCTCCGGCCGCGAGTTCTCAAACCACAACCCGCTCTCGGTCGGCGGGGTGCAGTAAAACCATTTCTGGTGCCACCCGTGCACTGAGTCTCACAGGGGTGGGGAGGGATACTCCTTTTTATCCCTCAGCCGGAAGTAGATGCATCCGACGGCGTTGGTGCTCTTCGACCACGCCGAAAAGTAGAATCGTCGGAAAAGATCCACGCTGGGATATATTCCGACGAAGGCTTCACAGAGATGCTGGAATACTGCAAGGATCAGCATCGCGTTGGGGTGGAGGTTGATCAGTTCCCACCCGTAATGTTCAAGGATATCCTTAAGGAACCGACTCTCGGGGAATCGGAACCCGCAACGCAAATACTCCTCAAAAACCACCAACTCGCCTTCTTGGACAGTTGGGGTTTCTCGGTCCTTCTCCGCACATCGCCAGTTAATGAGCAGCCGCGGAGAAAGGATCTCCTCCTTCTCTAGCGCCATCAGGCTCTCCTCAGAATGATGAATGGATCTGCTCCAGGACGCCATCTTTGGTGTAGAATCAAAGGGGAAGCTGGCGATTTGGGGAAGATGAAGGCTGAAGAAAGTGAGGGTTTTGAGCGGCGGGAATTCTAAGGGTTTTTTCGCGGCTGAGTGGCTTCCTCAAGAAGCTACCTATTGCTTTTTATAGACCCAAGGCGACGCATTAATGAGTAAAAGCTCGTTTCAAACGTTCCATTGAATGCTTTATTCATTTCCCATAATGGATACTGTCTCTGATGGACCCGATAAAGTACTCAGGCGTCGGATCTGAAACAAAAAGACTTCTTTGTTTTGGAAACTGAAAGTGTAAAAGGACTGAAAAATTTTCAGTACTTTTCAGAGGACGTTTTTCCTTTTTATACTTTGAACATTTTTTTTCGAAAAAATCATATAACTCAATTTTTGACGTACTGGAATGTTTCTAATTGGGTTATGGTTTTATCGAAATCATGTTTTAAGCTGAAACTTCGATTCTAATCGGAGTGACGGCCTGACCGAGTCCCAACTCTGGTCGTACTTTAGTTCTGACCGCAGCTCTGAAACTGATCGCGGAATCAGGGCAGGTCGCGGTGCTTTTTTCTTAAAAGTGATTTTGATCGCAGAACTATAATTTCCTGTGTATGAATGGTCGCGAACATAAACTTCATGGCTATATTTTCGCACAGAAGAGGTGAAGAATAATTCATGAGAAATAAAGAACTTTTATTTCTTACATTCTTTACATACAAAAGGGATGCAGTCGATCAAAACATCGACTTGCTCCGAAAGAAGTTTACAAAGTTCTCCAAGGGACATGTTGTTGTCAGTAGGATCTACACTGACAACCCCCAGGGAACTAGCAACTAACCTAAGTCTATCTATATCGTCCCTAACAACAGACGCACTATTGTCCCTAATCAAGTCAGAGAGTTCTCGCTGTTGCTGAGCGAAGTCCCTCTCTCGACGAAAATGGTGCGCCTCTTCTCGGGATCGATCAAGACATTCTGCTAAACGCAGAATCTTCGAGGCCATCTCCTCGGTCTTCTTCTCCAGGGCATTCTTCTCTTCCAGAAGGGTCTGTCCGGAAGGAAGAGATGGAACAGCAGAAGGCTGATCGCTGGGGCCTCCTACCTCCTACATTTTTGCAAAAGTTAGTTATGCTAACTAAAATTATCAGCAAAAAAGGGAGAAGAATTGTTACCTGTCCCGGTGCATAACCCGTTGATACACTCATCTTGGGAGGAAGATCATCATATGGTGGAAGAGCAACCTCCCCAGAAGAAGATTGCTTCGCCAACCCAATATGGCAATCATCTGATCGAGGGATAGTCACCGCTTGCCGACCAGGATGTTGATCACCCAAAAGGATGGGGGAATTGGATGTGAAAGGATCTTTTCCTAAGGATAAAGGCCTAACTTGCCGAGAGGCATGAACGGGGAAGGGTCAAAGGAACTGAAGGAAGAAAGAAACTCGCTACATTCTTTACCTTTGTTCCACTGAAAGATCCTTCGTCAACCTTGGGTTTCTTCCTTAAGGGAGACAGGACTTCATTCGTTTGAGACCCTTGTTCGACAGTTTCCCCTTCATCGCTCTCAATCTCGATGATTTCATGATCTGCCATTGGGGAGGGTATGTGAAAAGGAAGAAGGCAGGATAACAAGAAAAGGACTTAGGCGTGGAGGAAAATTGTGAAGCTTTACAAACCCAAGAACCTGGTATTTATAGCCGCCTGGGTGACGGTTTGCATTCCAGGCACCTCGGGTTTCGTCAAAGCATTTACAATTTTACCTCGAGATAAAAACAATTCTACGGCGCTATCATTGCCCGTCACGTAATGTCAGAACCCATCTTGAAAAACCAACCGTTTTCACTTAGTGCGCCACTAAGTGGAGAAGTTAAAGGGCCGGGTTAAAAATCCAATGCACGGTTTTTTAAATTCGAAATAAACACGTCTCTCCGTTTTCTTCGAATTTGGGGGCTAGCTGACGAGGATTGACACCCGGGTCACTTCTAATAAACTTCTGGTTCAAGACAGGTTCGAACCAGACATGTATCTGGTGATGCGAACTCAAGCTATTCTGAGGGGCATCACCACGAGGTCGCAAGCTTTACGCGATCGGGTCGCAAGCTTTACGCGATCGGGTCGCAGCTTTACGCGGTCACACCGTAAGCCTTGCGCGGTCAGAAGTTCGTAGGCTATACGCGAACTACACATTCGGGATATCGCGCGGTCAGCCAATATCCCGCGGTCAGAACATCTGCCGATCAGGATACTTGGGATCCATCTATTCGGTTGTCCATACAACAGGATATTCTAGGTATCCCGAAGATTCCTACACGTGGAGAATCAACCGTCAGGAGGTTAACGCGTACAGTTATCCATGAATAACACGTGTTTAACCTACGTGGAGGTTAAGAGCAGTTCCAAAAACCGCATCCAACCGTCCGTGCAACCGATTGATGCAGTTTCCTTCACATGGCACCCTTTCAAACAGTACAAAAGGATGGCATGGAGCATCAATCAAGGGGGGGGAGAATCCAAGTTAGCCAAGTCTACGGCACGCCTTATATAGCATTTTAATAAGCTTTCTTTGGCTTATTTTTGTACACTTCTACAGGAAAAATCCTCGCCTGTGAGGACTTTTCCTTCCATTTGTAAACCTTTTACCACACTTAGTGAAATATCAACAGGACGTAGGGCTTTTACTCCCACCATCGAGGGCCCGAACCTGTCTAAACTCTCTGTGCTCCTGTTCACCATTGTTCAGCATACCTTCCCGAAGGGTCATCTTGAAAGGTCTCACAATTACAAATTCTGCATAAGTTTGGCTGAGGACTCCGAGTCCGAATCGTCGACAGACATGAACTTGAATGTGCAGGGAGTATTTGTGTATTTAATTGTATTGGTAGGTAGGTGTGTATTTGTACTGCTGTTTCAGACATGCACTTCAATTTGTGAACTGGCATGTATATGTTTGTACCTGAATTTGTATTGGTGAACTGGCATGTGTATGTTTGTACCTGAATTTGTATTGATGAACTGGCATGTGTATGTTTGTACCTGAATTTGTGAACTGGCATCTGTAATTTCTTTGGCAAGATGAAGTCCCAACTACCTACGAAAAGTATTTTTGTGTCTCCTAGTTAATCCACAAATTAGCATTTCTTGAAATATATTGCTTTATCTTCTAGTTAAGATCCGTTTGATGTAAGATCTGTTTGATGTTACATTGATATGATTCCTTGAATGTGAGAAATGGCATGTGCATGTTTGTACCAGTTTGGTACCAGTACCTCCTCTAACGGTAAGTACACATATTTACCGATAGGAAAACACATATATTTGTTCAGTCATGCATATTCTAACGGTAAATACACATATTTGCCGATAGGAAACACATATATTTGCTCAGTCATGCATATTCTAACGGTAAATATGTGTATTTACCGATAGAAAAAGACATATATTTGCTCAGTCATGCATAGTCTAACGGTAAATACACATATTTACCGATAGAAAAACTAATGCTCGAGTGTCATGCATCATCTAACGGTAAGTACACATACCTACCGATAGAAAAACTCATGTGCGTGCTGTGTCATGCATGATCTAACGGTAAGTACACATATTTACCGATAGAAAAACACATATATTTGCTCAGTAATGTATATTCTAACGGTAAATACACATATTTACTGATAGAAACTCATGCTCGAGTGTCATGCACCATCTAACGATTCATACACATATTTACCGAAAGAAGAAGTCCTGTACCTGCTCGGTAATGCACATTCTCTAATGGTTATTTCATGTATTTACCGTTAGAAAAATGTCCATTATAAGGAAAACCCCACTCATGCATTGCTGTGCTGCTCTTTAATTTGTTATGTTGCACTCTGTGTCCCTCTGTTTGTGACGAAAGTTCCAGCTACACTGCTAGGGTGATCAGCGCAGGCTGGAGGGAAGTTGATTGCGCCCCTCTCTTTAAGGTATGCTTAATCGTCGACACTTATCTCTCTCTCCCTCTAGATCTCCCTTCCTCTCTACTTGCAAGCTAGCTGTATTGTGTAGTTCCAAGTTTGTAGCTCTAAGCTTGGGAGCTTGGTAGCTGGAAATGCGTCATGTTTTAGGAGCTAACTAGCTTGTATTGTGTAGTTAGCTAGGTTAATTAGTGTTAATTTCGTCAGGCTAGGGTTCAACACATGTATCTGTTGTAAGAGGCTGTACATGTACATATACATAACTTAATCGGGCAGGTTTCATGCATGGCTTACTCGTTAAATTTTGTTAATTGTAGATGGACAGGAAATATTGGATGTATGGAATAAAACGTACTACTCTTGAATATTTGGATGGTGTGAATGAGTTTATTAAATTTGCTGAGCAACAAAAGGAGAGGAAGGGAGAGAAAAATATGCTCTGTCCTTGTACAGATTGTATGAACTTGAAGAGGTTTAGCAACTCTGATCAAATTAAGAGTCATTTGATTCGTCGTGGTTTTAACGCGCGATACACCCGTTGGATATGGCATGGCGAAGATCTTGAGGAAACAAGCACCACTACTACCAATCAGCACGACTCGGATGTGGATTGCAATAATATCGATGATCATTCCAATTTTGGTAATGTTCATTCCGATGTGCACGTAGATGATGATGATGACAATCTAGATGAGATGTTACGTGATGTAGAGGAAGATTACAACGAAAATGACTTCTGTGAATTTGAGAAACTGATTGCTGACTCTGAGAAGCCTCTGTTCCATGGATGTGCAACATTTACAAAACTGTCTTCTGTGCTGAGATTATATAACTTGAAGGCAGGAAACGGTTGGAGTGATAAGAGTTTCACGGCACTATTAGATCTTCTAGCGGACATGCTTCCAGAGGGAAATGAGTTGCCAAGATCTACTTACCAAGCCAAAAAACTGTTGTGTCCGTTGGGAATGGAAATCGGAAGAATACACGCATGCCCAAATGATTGTGTGTTGTGCCGTAACGAGTACTCCAGTTTGCATGTTTGTCCAAGATGCGGCGCATCGAGGTATACGCGTAGGGACCGGATTGACAGTGAACGTCACGAGGTAAGGAAAGGGCCCCCGGCAAAAACTGTGTGGTACTTGCCTGTGATACCTAGATTGAAGCGGCTGTTTGCAAATCCGAAAGTCGCGAAGCACTTGCGTTGGCATGCCGAAGCCCGGAAACAAGACGGAAAACTGAGACACCCAGCTGATTCTATTCAATGGAGAAACAACAACAGAACATTTGCTGAGTTCGGCGGCGAACTTAGGAATGTAAGGTTCGGGCTGAGTACAGATGGTATGAACCCACATGGTAATATGAGCAGCCGGCACAGCACTTGGCCGGTTCTTTTATGCATCTACAATCTTCCTCCTTGGTTATGCATGAAGCGCAAGTACATCATGATGGCGTTACTAATCTCAGGACCCAGACAACCCGGAAATGATATTGACATGTTTCTAGCGCCTTTAATCGAGGACTTACAGAAATTGTGGAGCGAGGGTGTGCACGTGTGGGATGCATACAAGAAAGAGAATTTCATCTTGCGGGCCCTGATATTTTGCACCATAAATGATTTTCCTGCCTACGGCAATTTGTCGGGGTATAGTACGAAAGGAGCCAAGGCTTGCTCTATTTGCCTAGATGAAACTGAGAGCATGTGGCTGCGAAACTGCCGGAAAACACTGTACATGGGTCACCGCAGGTTTCTTCCGGTGCATCACACGTACCGTAAGAAGAGGAAATCATTTAACGGGAAGCCTGAGAAGGGATCAGCTCCAGTGTTTCTGACAGGTAAGGAGATTTACTCGCGCGTGAACGACATCAAAGTTGAGTTCGGTAAGCATTCTAAACCTCGAGAAAAAAAATTTTGGAAGAAGAGATCGATTCTCTGGGATCTACTGTACTGGGAGCACTTACAAGTTCGACATTGCATTGACGTCATGCATGTAGAGAAAAATGTCTGTGACAGTTTGATTGGTTTGTTGTTGAACATTCCGGGAAAGACAAAGGATGGTGTGAAAGCTCGTCGTGACATGGTGGAAATGGGGATAAGGACTGAGTTTGCACCTTTAGAGAATGGAAAGCGTACATACCTCCCCCCGGCCTGCTATACGTTGTCCAAGAGCGAAAAAACAGAACTCTGTCGGTGCCTGCACGGTGTTAAAGTTCCATGTGGGTACTCCGCGAACTTGAAAAAACTTGTCTCTATGAAGGACCTGAGACTGGTTGGCATGAAGTCCCACGACTGTCATGTCTTGATGTCACAGATGCTTCCCATTGCTATCAGAGGCATTCTCCCAATTAAAGTCAAAGAGACAATCACAAACCTATGTTATTTCTTCAACGCAATATCTTGCAAGGTAAGTACGTGCACTCGTACTATAAGTTCACTACCTCCATTTGTGGAGCTTAATTAGAAGATTTTTCTGATATGAATATTTGGCGCAACTGTGTCCTCGTAGGTAATTGATCCCGATGGACTGGACGCTTTGCAACGCGACGTGGTTACAACTCTTTGTCAGCTCGAGATGTATTTCCCTCCATCCTTTTTTGATGTTATGGTCCATCTGATTGTTCACCTTATCAGAGAAATTAAGTTTTGTGGACCCGTGTGCCTGCGCTACATGTATCCATTTGAGATATTTATGGGTGTATTGAAGGGATACGTAAGGACTCGTCGTCGACCCGAGGGGAGTATCATGGAAGGTTATGCCGCCGAGGAGGTGATTGAATTTTACACAGATTATATGGCCGGGGTTGACCCAATTGGTGTTCCTAGGTCCCGACACGAGGGTAGGCTTGAGGGAATCGGAACGATTGGATTCAAAGCTATCGTCCCCGCTCGTGATGTGTACGCAAAATCACATTTTTGGGTCTTACAACACATGACGGAGGTTGAGCCATACATACACGAGCACAAGGTAATGTTACAGTCACAGAATCCTTCGAAGTCAGACGTTTGGGTAAGCAGAGAACATAACAGGAAATTTGCTGAGTGGATTCAAGAAAGAGTCACGCGAGCTGCCGAGGGCTCCGTAAGTGAAACTGTGACATGGTTGGCTAGAGGCCCAAGATTCACTGTAGGGACTTGGCAGGGGTACGACATCAATGAGTATTCATTTTACACAAGAGCTCAAGACGCCAAGAGTAGCACGCAATGTAGCGGAGTGACACTGTTTGCTATTTCCGAGGATGCCAGGTCAGTAAGGGCGCTGAACTCATATTACGGTGTTATTGACGAAATATGGGAGCTCGATTACGGATTACTTAAGATTCCCCTGTTTCGATGCCAATGGGTCGAAATCCCTCGAGGTGTTCAAGTTGACAGTTACGGGTTTACTCTCGTCGATCTTGGTAGAGTCGGACACCAAGACGATCCATTCATACTTGCTAAGCAAGCCACACAGGTATTCTACATCGTTGACCCGGCCAATCCAAACTTGCATGTTGTCCTCCACAGCAAGAGACGTATTGTTGGGGTCGAAGATGTTGTCGACGAAGAGGAGTATAACCAATTCGATGAAATACCTCCATTTTTAGAGGACATTCAATCTATCCGTACTGAAGATATCGACGAAACAACGTATCTGCGAGATGACCACGAAGAAGGATTATGGGTTGAGAACCATTGATGATTAATTTCTATTTCAGGGATAAATGCCAAGCAAACAGCCCACAAGTTCTGCAGCAAGGTGAGGAACTTATCATTAATACACCAGGCAGTACATTTTTCTTTAGAATTTAATGATAAGCTAGTTCACAGCATTAATACATCTCAATTTTACTCCACAGCATGAGTTCTAACATGTACAGTACCTTTATCCTGTAAATATTTAATTCTTCCCTTCAAATAGCACTTGCAAAAATCTCATCGCAGCCTCTTCAAATTAAGTTCTGCAAAAATCCCTTTTTTCTGACGGTATTTTGTTATTTATACCGATAGAGAAGGACATCTTCTCTCAGGCACTTCAAAACGTTTTCTATCGGTATTGTTCTATTTTACCGTTAGAATAAATTCGTTAGTCTCACGGTATTTGTTGTCTGACGGTTTTTTCCTGTTTTTACCGATAGAAGAATACTCTGCCGCTTTGAATTCTCAACCGTGTCGCCATGCGTCGCCTTGGAAACTCTATAAGTACCTCGCCATGCGTCGCGGTATTTTGTTGTTTTTCTAATTCTCGAATGGTTCGACTCCTCATCTTCTCTTTCACAATGGCAACCTCCATGGGATCGTCATCCACGCCCTCCCCGGTAAGAACTCTAAATCTCCTCGGTTTACCCCTGTATTGTTAATCCATGTTCAGTTCATTCTTAATCTGTTGATTTGCACAGGGAATGGTAGCCGTGGAAGACACTGCCAAAGTGAAGGCTGACCTGAGGGCCCTCCAGGAGGAGCACAAGCTCCTTACAGACAAGCACACTCAGCTACGGCTTGACCTTGACGATCTCTTCCAGCGCATTAAGCGCATGAAGATGGATGGTGACAATGCTAGGGCGAGGACGAGGCGTCTTCGCGAGGAGAAGAAAGCCGCGGATATGACCATCGCTGGCTGCGGTTTGACTATGAAGGATACCATAGCGAAGCTGAGAGAGGTCGCAGGCCTTCTCGACGCGGTAGTAGTTGATCCTAGGGACAACTTGTCGCTAGAGGAGTCCTGCGTCCTGGCTGCAAGTCCAACTGACTCTATTATACATGCAGCCAGGGCTAAGACCACCCCTTGACCTAGCATTTTGGGTTTTTTTTTTGTAAGTGATAAAACAACAATGAATGAACAATTTCTTTTTATGTCAATTTTCTAATTTTCCGGCTATCTTCCCTCTTTCTTTAACATTCTGCAGCTTTCAACCACGGTCTGTTTGATGTTAAATTGTGTACCTTTTCATTACTCTGACGGTACTTTGTTGTTTTTACCGATAGAAAAAGGGCACACAATACTATATCTCAAGCACTTAATCAAAAAAATTTTCTAGGGAAAATTGGTCTCACGGGATTTTATTGTTTATACCGATAGAAAAAAGGCACTTTTCATTACACTCACGGTATTTTGTTGTTTTTACCGATAGAAACTATAATCTCAAGCACTTCAAAAAAAATTTCTGGGGAAAATTGGTCTCACGGGATTTTTTTTGTTTATACCGATAGAAAAAGGCACCTTTTCATTACTCTCACGGTATTTTGTTGTTTATACCGATAGAAACTATAATCTCAAGCATTTTAAAAAAAATTTCTGGGGAAAATTGGGCTCACGGGATTTTTTTTGTTTATACCGATAGAAAAAGGCACTTTTTTATTACTCTCACGGTATTTTGTTGTTTTTACCGATAGAAAAATGGCACCCAATACTATAATCTCAAGCACTTTAAAAAAATTTTCTGTGGAAAATTGGTTTCACGGGATTTTATTGTTTATACCAATAGAAAAAGGCATCCACTACTTCAAATATTTTTCCGGGAAATTTACTTGTTCTATCGGTCTTATTTTGTTGTTTCGATAGAAAAGTACATAAGTCTATCGGTATCATTTTGTTATACCGATAGAAAAGTTCCTCCGCTACTTTATTACTCGTACACGGCCCTTTAGTTTCCCTCCACTCGAACAGTTCCACCTTAGAGCACTGCGTCTCTTCGAGAGCGAAGAAAACCCCAACCTCCGCCGTGACCACTCACTTCCTCTCTCCCACACGACGATCGCCGGCTGGACACTGGTTCGCCACTGCCACCGGTTCTTATTTTCGTCCTTCGCCGGCCGCCGCTGCGTTCTACACCGCCTCTCCATCACCAGAACTGATCGCCGCCGTAAATACCCTAATTCGTCGTTCTATTTCCAGCATCTTCTTTATTTGATCCAAGTGTTTTGCACGTACTAATTCTTCGAGTTTTGCAATTACACTAGGGTTCCCTATTGTGTTGGCTTATGTACATTCTGCAGGAAATGTTGATTTTAATTAGGGTTTACATAATATGTTCCAGTGCTGTAATGAACCTGTTTTGAGATTTTAACTTATCTATACTGCTGTATGTGTGATCAATTGTATCCAACTGCCATGTAATGCAGATTATATGTTGGAGGTGTTTTACACATATTCTATCGGCAGCTCATGTGTTTACCGATAGAAAATTTTTCTGCACAAGTAGTAAAACTTAATTTGGATCTGGAAGGACATGAGCCATGCAATGTACTAGTTTGGTTGGGAATTTTTACTCACTTCGTATGAATATATGGCAATGTGGATGGGTCTTCGATGTATATGTTTCAAATGCCTATATACATGACTTTTCCCAACCTAATAGATGTGAAGTCCTGATGACTCACATACAGGCTAGGCTAAAGATTATGCACAGTGGCACTTAGATGCTTGTGTGCATATTTACGTGTGAAATAATAATGCTGGCCCATGAATATTAGTGTAGCAAATCATCGAGAATGTTATGTGATGACAGTGAATGGTGGCTTGTCAACAAAATTCCATATGTAGAGAACATTGTTATGTTCTATCGGTATCTCACGTGTTTGCCGATAGAAAAATTGTCTTCTGTGGAGGTAATTGTTATGGTCTATCGGCAGCTCATGTGTTTACCGATAGAAAATATTTATGAACAGTTCAGGAAGTAATTTATGCATGTCTTTCTTTTTGTATTATTTTCCCTTTGCCGCCCTAGTTAGTCTCCAGTCCTGGGCTGAGTTATGGAACTCCAAGGCGAATTAATTGCCATATATATGGTTTGTTGAAGGTTTTGTAGGGGAAGACATGTCGTCGTCTTCATCGGATGGTACTAGTGGTTCGACTAGGGCCAACCCCATCGTAACTACTGAAGATGCAGCTGTTACATCCCAGCGCAAGAGGGTGGGGCGAGGCGCCACGACGTTGGGCCGTTTGGCCAAACGCACGGATCTTTCTTGTGAGTTCAACCAATTTGGGAGTCCGATTGGAAAGAATGCTGGGAGGTACGCGGCCTACGTTGGGCTGTTGGCGAAAGAAAGGGTGAAGATCACCGTCCAGAGCTGGAAGGACGTGACGGCGGACGAGAGGGATAGGTTGTGGGCGGAAGTGAAGGTTAAATGAACTGAAATCGCTGAACTCTTTCGTAATCACGTTCTCTTGGCTTATACTAAAGTTTAACTAACTCGTGATTAATTGTATGCATTTTTCGGAAACAGGCTAAGTGGAACATCCCCGACGATACACCTAGGACTGCCTGCTTGAAGGACATGAACGGAACATGGAAAACCTTTAAGAGCTGGCTCGTCAGTAACTTCCTCGCTGCGGGGAAATCTCCTTGCGAGAAGTACCCCTTCATATCGGAGGAGGTATGGGAGGAATTCACCAAGCAGAAGGGGACTGAGGAGTTCAAGGCCCTTAGCGAGAAGAATAGGGCGATCCAGAAGAGGAACGACCACCCGCATCGGCTCGGATCCCGGGGCTATGCGGGGAAGGAGGAACAGTGGAAGAAGGAAGACGAACAAAATCCTGTCATCGACACCCCTGAGTTGCCGCTCTCCGAGATCCGGGATGAGAGGTGCAAGCGATGGTGGAGGGGGAGGGGGTCCATGTCGTCCACGGGGTCTGTGCAGTTCGCAACCCCTGGGGACGCCGACGTTGTGAGGCGAATGGTAAGTTGGCTAACTTCGTAAACTGTGTGCGCACAAGTGTATATAAGGCAATTTGTCTCACAAGGTACCTTCAAATGTAACAGATCTCTTTTGAGAAGGAGGCAGCGGAGGGATTGTTTACCCCGCAGAGGGAGAACGACATCCTCACCCGGGCTCTAGGAAATAAGGAGCATCCCGGGCGGACACGGGCCGTGGGAGCCATTGTGTCGTGGAAGGCCGGTTTCGTAGATCCGGCTCCACCGAGGAAGAAGGCCCGCACCTGGAAGGAAAAGGAAGCTGACCTCTCCGATAAGATACGGGCTGAGGTACGGGAGGAGATACGAGCGGAGATGTGGACTGAGATACGGGCTGAGGTACAGTCTGAGGTGCAGACCGAGGTCGCACAAATGAGGGAAGAGTTTGCACGGTTGAGAGAAACATTGCTGGCCAAGAGTGCAAATGCGGATCCCCAGGACGACGGTACCCCGCGGGTCGGATAAGCAGTTGCGCTTCGAAGGTACTCGCGGATCCAGTGGATCTACTTGAGGTACTGCAAGCCTTCATCTGTGCACTTAAGTTGATGCAAGCCTTCATCTGTGCACTTAATTGTTACAAATTTGCAGGGGCCGGAGGGCTGCATCCTACAGAATCATGTAGGCGCCGGGCAGGAAGTGGTTGGACACGGCTTCGTATATCCGTCTGGGCCGGATGTCCGGGTCCACTGTGTACCTTTGCGGTTGGGTTTCGCAAAGGTACAGGTGGACATGGCCATGCCGGGCTACAACGATTCTCCGTTGCCAGTCCCAACAGAGGAACTGCAGACACTTGCTGAGGCAGTGGGCTCCTACGTACAGTGGCCCAAGAAGTGTCTTGTAATACAACCGGTAAATCCTACACATTTTAGATTACATCCTACTCAGTACACTCAACTTGCATAATCTAACATACGTGCTCATTAATTGAAGTGGCCTGCCGCTGGGCTACCAGGGGACTGCGCCCCCAGCTCGGGGCATGAGGCCCGATCTCGTGCGACCCTGGACACATCAAAGACGGCCTCCACGCCACCCAGCGCATCCACGCCTTCACCTCGGAAGAAAGCTGCCATCACCTCGCCCTTGCCTTCGAAGGTACGCGCTCAGTCCCCGGCAAAAGGCAAGGGCAAAGACAAGGGAAAAGGGCGACAGGGACAGCCGGAGAGGTTCACGAACGGGCTCCCACTCATGTCGGAGGCAGCTTTGCGCAAATTGGATCGATCAACCAGAGACCTCCACGCGTGGTACCTACACCGAGCTCGGCGCAATCTGAACTTCTTAGTTCCCTACAGGCCTGGGCAGTTCCACCGTGAGCCCGGGAGTATATCCGTGGCACACGAGGATCTGTTCGACCTCTACAACGGGCGGGAGCTCGATATGTCCATCATACGGACTGGAGTCCTGTGAGTTTGCTGATGCTATGTATTGCTGTTTTCTAACTCTGTTTGCTAACTCTACATTGTTGTAGTTCATTTGAAATGTAGTAACTTTCTGTGCAATACTAATGTCGTCCTTTGCATGCAGGTGCATGTACAGGCTAGCATCGGAGGCTGCGTGTGACAAGGTGGGTTTCCTCGACCCAGAGAAAATAAGCCTCACAATGCTAGAGCACGACGCCGCGCATTCTGAGCAGTACATATCCAAGGCGCTGATGGCGCAGCAGGACAGGGAGTCCATTCTGGTGCCGTACCACCAAAGGTTAGTGCATTTCGTACTAATTTAACTCGATCTTGTATGTTACACCTGAGATATAATTTGTGCACGCGGTCCTCTTTTACGTACAATGCAGGGGCCACTGGATCCTCATCGTGATCTGTCCGCCGAGGAACGAGGTGTACTACCTCGATTCGATGCGTGACAAATTATCGATGGAATATGTGGTCAAGGGGAATATGGAGGCGTAAGTAACTTATATGTTTGATTTAAATTTTCACCTCACTAGTTCATGATAATACATTAACGGGCAATACTAACTGAAATGCAGGGCTTTTGATAAATATGCGTCCGCTGGAGGGAGGCATGCCGCACCGCAGGGCTCCCTACTAGGTTGGAAAGAATATGAGGTACTCACGAGACTTTTTGTTTATGCTTAATTAGTTTATGGAAACAATAGCTAACATGTCTTCGCATATGCAATTATCTCAGTGCCATCAGCAGCCGCAATCGTGGGAATGCGGGTTTTATGTGTTGCGCTACATGTACGACCTAGTGCAGACAAACTTTGCCCAATTCCCCTAGGTAAGCATCGATAACTAACTCAAATTTGAAAATTGGGTGTCACGTTCTAAATTAGGAAGTTAGTTACTAAGTATTCACACATGCTTGCAGATCGCCATGTCGAAAGACTCATACGAAAATGCAAAGATTAGAGATCTTCGACAAATCTGGGCTCAATATGTCATGGAGGAAGTTGCGCCCAACCATCCGCCATGATAATTTTCTCTTTTTCATGTACTCTGTGCATAGACTGTTTATATACATGTGAATAAATATATATGTCAATAAATGTCCACATTGGATTGCAATTTGTATTTGTCGATATATATGTGAATAAATGTGAATAACTGTCTAATGTGTCAATCTGTACTGTATTGTGTATCCAATCTATAATGTATTGCATCTGTACTGTATTGTGAATGCAAATAATGTACTGTATATGTGAATGTTCTATCGGCAAATTCATTCACAGCCGACAGACCACTACAAATTTTCTATCGTAAACTCATCCACAACCGAGAGACTACTGTAGTTTTTTCTATCGGTAAACTTGAAATTAACCGTCAGAATAGTGTGACTTTTCCTGCCGGTGAACTCATCCACAACCGAGAGACTACTGTGGTTTTGTCTATCGGTAAACTCATCCACAACCGAGAGACTACTACCCATTTTTCTATCGGTAAACTTGAAATTAACCGTCAGAATATAGTGACTTTTCCTGCCGGTGAACTCATCCACAACCGAGAGACTACTGTGATTTTTTCTATCGATAATGTTATTTCCAACCGAGAGAGTGCTACACTTTTTTCTGTTGGTAAACTTATAATTAACCGTTAGAATATGGGTATTTTTTCCAACGCTAAACGTCAGACGAGGACGGGTTTTCTATCGGTACAATCATAAGGTGCCAATAGAATAGTAATATTTTCCTGTCGGTAATCATGTAATTAATCGTTAGAATAGTGTACTTTTCCCACCGTTAATCGTCAGGCTACGACGGTTTTGCTATCGGTACACTCCTAAGATGCCGATAGAATTGTTAATTTCTTCTGTCGGTTATTTACCGATAGAAAATGTTCTGTCTTGTTTTATCGTGTCTATCTCTATCGGTACAAAAACCGATAGTAGAAGGGTTTTTTTTACCGATAGAAGAAAGCTTTTCTGTACTAGTGCTGTCTCGCGTGGAACTGATACTGTGGACACATCTTGACCATATGCTTGGCATCGCCGAGTGCCGAAGGCCAGTAGAATCCTTGACGAAAAGTTTTTCCGACCAGTGTCCGATACGACGCGTGCGCACCGCATACACCATCATGTATTTCTTTCAAGAGGGATTTTCCTTCCTCCTGGGATATGCAACGCATGAATACTCCTTGAGTACCCTTTCTGTACAAAATCCCATCTATAAGCTTGTACAGACGCGCTTTTCGAATTACCCGATCGCTTTCGGTTTCGTCCTCGGGTAGGGTCCCATGTTCAAGATAGACTCTCAATGGATGAGTCCAATCCTGTTCCTGACCAAGGTTGGTAACGGAGGTTATTACCGGATCATCCTCGACCGAAGTCACGATCGAAGGACGGTCCAAATGTTCAACGAACACTCCTGCCGGAGCGGATGTGCGTGAGGACCCAATTTTGGATAATTGGTCTGCGAGAATGTTGTCCTTTCGCGGGATGTATTGGACTTCGAAATGACTGAAGTGTTTTTCCAATCTCCTCACTTCCCCCAGGTAATGAGCCATCGTCTCATCGGAGGTGCTGTACTCCTTGTTTACCTGGTTTACGACCAGCTGTGAGTCTCCCCTCACCACTAATCGACGGACTCCGAGGAATTTTGCTGCTCGGAGCCCTGCAAGAAGACCTTCATACTCTGCCGTGTTGTTGGTTGCGACAAAGTGTAGTTGGATGACATACTTAAGCTGTTCGCCCTGGGGCGTAACTAAGACCACTCCAGCCCCCGAGTGTTGAAAACTACGGGAGCCGTCAAAGTACATTGTCCAGTAATCGGGGCACTCCAATTCCTCTGGCACCTGCACGGGTGGCTCAGGGTTAGTCCATTCGACCACAAAGTCGGCCAAAACCTGAGACTTAACCGTTGTGCGGGGCGTGAAATGGATCTCGAAGGCACCGAGTTCGACCGCCCATTTGGCGATTCGACCAGATTTTTCTGGGTTTCGGACAATATCTCCCAAAGGAAAGGAGGAGGGTACTGTGATCTTGTGCGCTTGGAAGTAGTACTAGATAAGTTCTATCGGTACAAAAACCGCATACCGTTAGTCATTTTATATATATTCTAACGGTACAAAATCAATTACCGATAGAACAAAAACATATGTAGAAGTCGAATGGCTCTATCGGCACAATACAAATTACCGATAGGAATTTTTTTCCACACTCTGTTGGTATATACGTACATTGCCGATAGAATAATACTAGTTGTAGAAGGCGAACAGTTCTAAAATATTTTTGCTATATTCTAACGGTATAAACATTCATTACCGATAGAATAAAACTATTTGAAGACGAACAGTTCTAAGCAATTTTCGATATATTCTAATGGTACAAGAATACATTACCGATAGAATAAAAATATTTGTAGAAGGCGAACGGTTCTATCGGCACACTACATATTGCCGATAGTAATTTTTGAGATATTCTGTCGGTAGACTCATAAAGTACCGATAGAATAGGTCTAGTTGAAGAAGTCGACCAGTCCTATCGGCGCACAACATTCTCCCGTCAGTACTTATGCATCTCTTCTAACGGCAAATATATTCATCATCGCTAGAGTAAATCATAGTGTTTATTCTATCGGTAAGTTTCTTACAAACCGATAGGAAAAATAACCCGTTGGCCTTTTATGACCGCGAGGCACATTTTCTATCAGTTTTCTACTAAATCGCTAATAACCGATAGAATATAGGGGTTAGTAGACTGCATTTCTGTACTAGTGAGGTGTCAAGCCGCCAAACGACACCCACCGACCCAAGATGGCTTTGATCACCATATCATCCAACGGAGGCCGTCGTTGCTGTCGATCTTGTTGTTGGACAAGTCAAGACTCAAGACTCAAGAACAATACCATATATGCTCCAATCTTACTCTACATATAGTAAATTTGGAAGATATGACATTACTCTTCCTTTCTAATTGATATCGATCGTGCTAGTAACACAATCGAAAATACAATATTTCATACAATCATGTGTTTGCTAATGTGTACAAATGATATCTGGATATACTTGAATTAGCGCTTGCAATTATCTCACTTTTTTGGTTGAAATGTTGCTTGATAGTTCAAGTCGGGCAAGCCGCAAGCCCTGCACTTCCTCAGTTCCTCCCTGCCGGCCTCCACAAGTTTGCACCTCAGCAGTCAGCACCACGGCGGCATGGCCGCGTTTTGCCGTTTTCGTGTTTAACACGCAGTGTCGCCGCACCGGCTCGCCGCCACGCCCTCCTCTCACGTGCTCAGGCCGCGCCGCCGCAGATCTGGGGCCTGGGGCCCTAGGCCACGTGCTGCAACGGCACCGCTCGTCGTCGGCGCCAGGCTCCTTCGTCCTCTCCGTCGCTAGCGCCAGTCCGGCGACGCCTCTTTGAGTCTTCGCCATGCCGACGAGGCAACGAGCAGGCCGCCGGTTGCTGGCTTGCTGCTCATTTGCTTCGCGCCACACACCGCAGAACATGCCGCGCCACCGGATCTGCTCCATGCCTCTCCGTCGCCGGCCTCGCCTCTTGGTCTCCTTTGCCTCTGCAACGACGATCTCGAGTTCTCTGTTCTCAACGCCAACACTTGGAACAGGCCGTGTTCGTGCCAGGCCTCTCCACCAAGCCGGCACGGCCCGACAGCCCGCAGGCCGGCCCGAGCATGGCACGGCATAAACCATCGGCCCAATGGGCTCGTGTCGTGCCGGCTTGGCACGGCCAATTGACAACTCTAACTGCCACCATGCAACTACATGCAAATGAATAAGATAAACATGCAGACACAAAGATACAACCTTGACAAGATTAATATCTAACATATTCTTGGTGGATTGTGAAGAACTCTTAAAGTTGTGCTCCAGCAAGCGGTCTGAATCTATCGTAATCGCATCAAACTGAGCTATATGTTGCCGTTGGTTTGAAAATGTATTGAACCTTTCAAGGGACTGTTGTAACTTGTCAGATGATTCAACCGTCAAAAAATAAATCTCATGTAGTTATATAGTTTTATGAGAACATGTCTCGTGATTTTTGTTTCCTAAATAGCATACCGGGCCAAACAACGTAGTGTGTTAAATCAGCCCAGATGGTACAAGAAACTAGGCAGCACTCAACAGTAAATCACTCAAACAGCCCAAAGGGACCACCGGATCATGGTCATTTTTCGTGTTGATGCTGGCACTAAGGTCGGTACGAACTAGCGGGGCTCTTTAGCCCAGTCTAGCTAAATTATTCGCAGGGCAAGTCGGCGACTGGTAACTTTTGATGAATGGAACACTGGAATATTCCTTTGGCAATCACTTTAATATTTTGTTTACCTAGTTTTTGAACTAACAATTCATCCGGCTACTACATAATTTGAGTTGACAACTATAGAACACTGCAAACATTTAATCACAAGTTCACAGCCTTGTGCATATGCACTAACACAAGGATACGGTGGACAGCATGATTTTTTATTTTAAATAACTCATTTAAAAAAAATTATAGAAATAATCCACACTTCAATTTTTTTAAAAAAAAATGATTGCGGCCCAAAGTCATAAGCCCAAAGTCATAAGCCTGTTATAGCGTGGACAGGAACATGTCACGATAGATTATGCACATGAAATTAAATTAAGTTTCTTAATTCTTTTGAGATCAATATCTTTTGATATATAACAAATCTTGTGATATATAGTTTCGTTTGACGATCCTTTTATATGAATTTGATCATTTTGACCTCACGATTCCACTGATTTAAACAAATAATTAATTGAAATTATAGATCAAAATATATTGATTTACAAGAATCGGAAGTTTGAGTTCATTTTTTATTAAATTGTATTGAAATTTTCAATTCTTCCGAAATCAATATCTTTTGATCTGTAACTTCAATTGACTATCTGTTTAAACTATTGTAATTTTGAAGTTAAAACAATCAGATTAATACAAATAGATATTGATCTTGTGATATATAGTTCTGATCGATGATCTATTTGTATCAATCTAATCGTTCTGACCTTACAATTTCATTAATTTAAATAGATCATTAATCAGAATGTACAAATCAGAAGATATTGATCTAAGAAGAATCAAAAGTTTGAATTCAACTTTTTTTAGAATAAATTGCATTGAAATTTTCAATTCTTCCGGGATCAATATATTCTTATATGTAAGTCTAAAATCTTGTGATATATAACTCTGATAATGATCTATTTGTGTTGATTTAATTGTTTTGACTTTATAATTCCACTAATTTAAATAGATCATCAATAGAAGTTACATATCAAAAGATATTTATCCGCAAAAATCGAGGAACTTAAGTACAAGTTTATGTGCACAATTTAATGATAGTGGATACTTGTCGTGGTTTGGAGCCATGACATGTCCCCATTTGTAGCAGGCATGTCTTGGGTTCAGTCCCTGGCACAAGAGTAAACACAGCCTAAGCTGAACAGCATTAGCAACCTTTGGATGCATGCATGAACCGGATGGGGCGCCGTGCCGTGCGTGCATGCCTGCCCTTTTGGCAAAAGCAAACTACTTTTTGTTATCTTTGGCCACTTTTGTGCACACTTGTTTGTGTTTGCATATGCAGCATAGCTAGGCAGCCGTTGTTCTCGTTTGCACATGCATGCGCTGGACCTCTATAGCTTACTAGTGCTCTATGGATGTGTATTTAGGCCCTACATTCTTGGACTGTTTGGTTAGCAAGTTCTTGCGCCGAGGATATTCCCGTGGGAATGTTTTTCCTTGGTCTTTGAACTGTTTGTGCTCTGCATCGTGGAATGTCTAGGACAATGGTGCAGTATTGCTAAGTGTGCCGGACGTGCAAAAGAGGTCGTTCAGTTCGCATCCATCGATATATCTAATTTACAAGTATCCATAAAATTTATCTGGAGTTTTGACATACTTTGCCAGGGCAAGAGACATGAAATCAACTTGTTTGGTATGTGAAGTCAATGCCTAGTTGTAGGCATATTTACATAGGACTCCTGACATGTCTTATTTAGATATAGTAAGAATGTAAACTACAATCTCTAAGTAAGTTTCATATAAATTTCAAACTAGATTTTTTTTTATAAAGACACGAACCAAAGGGACATGAGCCCGTCTGTCTTTGAATTCTACAAAGGTAAAATATAGTTGCTACTAAAAACAAGGTGAGATATTTTAGAAATATCAAAAACAAAACGTTAGATAAAGAATTGGTTCTTAATTGTCTAGACTGCCCGACACATAATGGTAAAACTATGCGAGAATGCCGGTGCCATTGCCAGCGGACGGCGCGTCCGGATACGTACGTTTGCCAGCGAGCGGACGGCGCGCGTGTTGCAACCTGCGCAGAAAAGAATCCACTGTTTCTCTGGACCTATACCTATTCGCACATGGCCTCAAAGGAATAGAAACCTAGCTCATGCAGGAGACGCACACACAGTGTTACCATTTCCAATATAGGTTTAGCAATCTACCAATTGTTATGTAGCATGCACCTACCTACTCTCTGGCTGTTTAGCTCAGCTTGATCTGTCGCAACGAAATTCCATGCCAAAACTTGTATCGTTCGCATGTAGGGTCCCTGACACACTAATTCCTCTTTATGCTCTATATATGGCCCAACAGTACATGCACCTTTGCGACACCCTCAAACACTTCATGTAGATCAACCCTTTCTCCTGTGGAAATGGCAGAGATGAAGGCAATGATCTCCATCGCCACGGTCCTATCCTTGGTCGGCCTCGCGACAGCCGCCGATTACATTGTCGGCGGCCCAGCCGGTGGCTGGGACATGACCACGGACTACAAGTCCTGGGCTGCAGCCCAGAAGTTTGCTCCTGGAGACAGCTTGAGTAAGTAACAGTACATATCTTAGTACTTGTGATTGTAGTACATTGCAAACCAAGTAACGCAACTGCAAGCTACAATACTATGCAGCATTCAAGTACAATCCATTCCACAACGTCCTCGAGGTGACGAAGGACAGCTACGAAGCGTGCACCACGGCCAACCCTACTGCCACCTACTACAGCGGAACCACCACCATCGTGCTCGTCGCACCAGGGAAGCGCTACTTCATATGCGGCGCGCCGGGGCACTGCCAAGGCGGCATGAAGCTGGAGGTGGACGTCACTGATCAGGCCGCCGCACCCACACCACCGCCGCGACAAGCAAAGCGGCGGTCGTCACCGGCGCCCGTGCCGTTGCCCCCATCGCCTATGCCATTGACACCAGCACCAGCACCAGCACCCATGCCTGCACCGCCGAGGCACGCAAGGCACAAGAAGCACAAGAGGAGGCATAGTCCACCTTCTTGTCCAACTGCGCCTGCGAGGGCTCCCGTGGTGGAATCCGTGGAGGCGGATTTGCCATTTGCGGCGTTGGCGCCGGTCTCTGCACTGCCGGCGGCGGTTATGGCGTCGGGTGGTGCTGCTGAGCTGCGTGCCAAGTGGGGAGCGGTTGCTTTGGGGCTAGCGCTTGGAGGGGCCATGGTTTTGTTTCTGTGAGTTGGAGATGGTTCAGATGAGATGTTAGTTGCTTGTGCTATTACTATGTGTGTTTAGACTTTAGATTGTGAAGTGTGCTAAGACTAGTAGCTCTTTTTGTGTGCTTTTTGAAATTTTTTGGAATGAGATTAGTTTCCTTGTTCGATCCTTTCCTATCCAAAACTTTCCGTGATTTTTACACGAAATGGAAACCAAAAGTGGAGATGAAAGGACGGGTAATTAAGAATTATGATTTCAGGTTATATTGTAGTTGCCAAAATACCTCTTCATTTTCTTATGGTTTAATAAATAATTCAGGCTAGAAGAAGTCATGCGTGCAAATCTGATATTCGAACTTTGGGAATAAAATATGCATTTTACGCTGTATTTCAGCCAAAATTGGAACGAGTGGATCCCGATATAGTAATATTGCTCACTAAAGGCCTAAATCAGAAACGAAGCCCAAAAAAGTTAAATTATGGGCTCCCACAAGTTCAGATACTACAGAACTAGTAGTGAGTATTGAGTAAAGGAAAGCTTTTGGCCCAATAAGCAGTACTTTTAATCAGCCCGTTAAAACCATGCGCTTCATCAAATACTCCTCTCGTCCCCCTGTTGCAACCTTTCAGCAATGCCTGGACGGCCAGCAATCGATGACCGGCTGGGCGGCCGGCCGAAATGGCGCACATCGATGACGGAGAGCACCTTCAACACATTGTTGCAATACCATGCCGCCGATACTGCTGCACGAGCCATCTTTTCGGATGCCTCCCTTAAGTTGCTCAACCCCGCCGACGCCTTCCTGTTGTGGGAGTTTTGAGTCCGAAGCTCTCCTCTCCACGTTCCGGAGGATATGGAAAACCGGCATGGATTGGCCCGAGACAGAGCATGAGTACTACTTGGCGGCTGATGTGCCAAGGCATGCATAACTTGACCTATTACTACTGCCTTTATTTGCTTATTTCTGGTAACATTGTCCCGTCATAGTGAGATGTTTCTGCACAATTCATGTAGAGCACGTTGCTTAGCTTATTTGTCCTATTGATGAAACAGGCTGGGCTTTTTGTTGTACTTCTCTCTTCTTTTGCTTTGCTTTGCTTTCTGTTCACTGTGCTAACTTTAAAGAGTTATTTCTACAGTTAATTCTTTACGTACTCTTTTGTACTAGTACACAATCCACTCTAGCGCAGAAAAAGTAGACCTAGCGACTAGCGGGCACAGGACGATTAGTAGAAAGGAACTTGAATTATCACATGTACTGATGCACAAATATTTTACAGCGTGTCTTTCCGGATTAGCATCGGAGACGACGTCCAATAGTTCCTCGTGGACGTCAGACTTTCTGGTTTGCATCTTTCTCAATATATTTAGTTTCGAAGTATGTTTGAGAGTTTTTTTATGTCTGAGAAAGGTATGTTTGAGAGTTGAGACTAGGGTAGAATTTTGAGAATTTTGGTTTAGTTAGACGTGCATCAAATTGATTTGTTTAATTGATAATGAGTAATTCAGTCATGTCTCATTTTTCACACTGACATGGTTTATCAAACATGATAAGAACTCAAACATAGTAAAATCCAAACAAATTTTACATAAATTCTAAATCAGACTTTTTCAACAAGAATGCGAGCTAAACAGTTTCTCAATGCATAAGTATTCCTAATTCAATAGGTATTTCACCCTAGGTATAGGTACAAGAAAATATGATGTTGAAATAAGCGGAGACAATGCCAAGGTAATGGTAAGTAGAGAGAGAGGCCCCTCTGGTATGAGACGAACAGTTTTTTCTCATATAATTTTTTATCATGAAAGATATGTAAAAAATTTTCGCTTGACCTTCCTAATCATTTATGTTTACTAATTGAGTCCTGATAGTGATTTTGTGGGTTTATAGGACCACATTAGCGGACTCTGTAGGGCCCTCGTGACTCCGTCGGACGGCCGGGATTGGCGGGTTGGCTGGTGGTGGGAGCACGGATTTCATCTGGCGGCTGGAGTTGCTGAAAGACACAAATTGGAGGAGAACAGTCTAAACAAAGACCTATTTTGACGGCACCATGGGCTCCTAGAGAAAAACGTGCCCAAGAATATCTACCACGGTGATGGGAATTTTTTTTTACAAATAACCTACAAAAAAATAATTGCAAAAAATAACCAACAGATGTCATATTTTGCAAAAATAACCCACCACATCAGCGTGTCGAGTCCTAGAGACTCGACAAGAGTGAAAATCGACTTGTCAAGTTATGGAGCTGCAACAAGAGATTTGTCGAGTGCTGACTCCTGTAATGACTCGATCTTGATACGATTAGTTTTGAACTGATACGACCAGTTTATGTACTAGATATGACCACGACCAGATCTAGTACCGATCTGACCACGACCAATTCTAATACTGATACAACCAATTTTGAACTAGTACGACCACAACCAAAGAGTCAGAGGACTTGACAAGTGGATTTCCACCCTTACAACGTGACACGTGATTTGTCGAATCTCAAGAACTCGAGAGGTTGACGTGGTGGGCTATTTTTACAAAATACGACAACTTCGGATCATTTTTACAATTATTATTTTTTTGATTATTTATAAAAATATTCCGATGATGGCCACCAGGCCAAACTGTCTGAATGGTCAGAAGACAGAAACATGTGGCACAGTTGGAGCATTTGGGGGAATGGCTTTACTCTAATAGAGGCTGGATGTCGCCATAAGATTTATCAAGATATCGATCAAAAAATGAAAGATTGCATGCATGTTACATACGTAATGTTTCTCCAGCGAAGAGCAATGTGTATCCGGTGCTGAAAGATTGACTGTGAGCAATTTACTTTAATTTTGGTCATCAGCTATGGCATCATGTCCTGATTTGAATTTTGCTTGTTCTCAAAATCCAGTGGATTCGAATCTACACGATGACTTTTCTAAAGCTGAAAACCCCAATTTTTTTGTTTGATGCAAGCATGCTAGTTAGCTTGACCAATTACAAGTATGTTCTATTTATGACCCTAACCGGTCACACTGAAAACTAGTGTGCTATAGAAAGTTGGGTAGTGTATGGGTCCGAGCGAAAATCTAATGTACCGCTAAAATTGCCTGCCTAGTTTCTGTTGCCGACTCAACACTCAAGTCATATATCCATCAATTTGCCAAGCCAAAAAAATACTGATGCAAAGCTACTACAGTTTCAATTTAAATTTTTCACAACAAACAAAAATTAGTTGAGCCACAGTTTTGAGTATGACCACATTTTGAGTACAGCTGGTTAAGAGTCACCTAGAGCGAAAAAAAAGGAAAAAAAAGAAAAAGAAACGACTGAAGCTATTTGACCAATTACTTTATAACGACATTTTGATGTTCTACTTTTAAGCACTGATTCAGGAGGGCATTGAGAGCTAGACTATTTCACCAAACTTCTCCAGGCGGCACTCCACGCAATGATGTCCATGTAGCATGGTTATGATTCTTTGGGAAACATACCATCAATTATCTTTCGAATTAACAATGGTATATTAAACTGCCAAAGAACGTGTGAAAACGCTTGGGGACTTCCTTCTAAATGCAATCTTCATGTAGGAGCTAATCCGGAGAGACATTACTGCCATTCATTGGTTAGAAGGCTCCGAATTCGATGCTGAATACACGTGCTTACCAAGGCAACCACATTTTTATTAAAACATACCAAAAAAAATTCTTAATAAATATATGTGAAAATTAATTTTATCATTTACAATTAATGAATTTAACTTTAATTTTAATTACATATATACACATTACCCAATTACCCATTTTAATATGTAGAATCCATAATGTAACAAGTATTTGTGAAAAAATAATATATATTGGAAAATAAAAGTAGATGGTAAGTTTTGTCCCTCGAAATGCTGCAAAATTTGTAGTAACTGCCAGGTGCATCGAAAGATGAGAGAGCATTTTCAAATACCTCCACTTTAAACTGTAATGTGCCGGTGTCTACTAGGTGAGTACTTTTCTTAAACTAGTAAGATTCAAAATAGTGATACGAGTTGTCTTATTAATATAGATTATATTTGTTAAATTTGAATCATAAGATGCTAGCATTTCAATCCCTTTCATGATCAAACAGTTAATTGTCCTTTCAAACTCAGATTACATTGATTCGATTATGAATTTACACATACCTATTTTAAAGAGAGTTTTCATTTGATATATTGTCAATGGTCAACTCAAGTTGTTGTCCACTTGCAAAATGAGGCTTGAAATTTTACACATGAAAATGAGAAGAAAAAAAAAAGATAGGATTAAAATGCTCACAACTTTAAAAATAAAAATACGACAACCTTAACTAATAGGATGTGACAATTTCAAATAAAAAAAAAGACAATCTAAAATAAAAATGAAATAGCCCTAACTAAGAAAATGTGATAATATAAATAAAAAATACGATAACTTAAAAAAACACAACAACCTAAAATAAGAAAATGTGATAATTTAAAATGAGGAAATGTGATAACTTAAAATTTATTAAAGCAAACTAATGATCATTAGATCAAAATTTATTGATGTATATGAAAATAAAAATAAATTTGATAAAAAAAATGTTTTTATGTTAACTATTCCGAAAAAATATGCTGCTCTTCTTCAGGCGATCCAGCGAAACATGTGGGCGTGAAAATTGAAATCCAATGTAGAAAAAAAAATTTCCTAACGCCAAATTTAATCCATAGATAGTTGATCTGAAGCGCTTCAACGCGGGCGACGAACCATCCGTAGGTAGATTATTTCCGCTTCATATGAAGTTAAGAAAACAAGTTGTACCATTAAATTCGCGGAAAGTGCCTCTCCTTAACATCTGTCGCAAATCATGAAATATATTTTACAAGTCCCGAGTTGTTCTGTGTAGTATAGTGCATGAAAAGTAAATCACATTTAAGCAGATATAAATGGCTAGCTAACATTTGAGTGGAGTACTACTCTTTCTCGAGCTAAAAAAAATTCTATAGGGAAATATTTGTGTGGGGGTTTAAAATGTGTTTGGTTCTTGTCTAAAAATTTTTCATATTTTTTATCAAAATTTGATCATGATCAAATCTAGAATACTGGTTTGTAGTGTTTTAGATTTAGCATGTTTAAAAAACAACTTAAATTGACTATATTTAGATTTTGCAACAAAATTTTGGTCGTGTATCTAACATTGGTCAAATTCAATCCATGTGACTAAAAATTCAACCAAACAATATTTTACACACTGAATCTTCAAACCAAACATGACGAGAGAGAGCTCATGACAAGTAGTCGTCTGCTCAAACATCCAATCATGTTTTGGATAGAACTAATTATTCCAAGATCTTGCCCATCTTTGTTCCAAAGTGACAAATTTCTGCTGGATAGTCTTTAGAGCTTATGCTATGCCTTTTGAAGGTACCATACGGATTGATCACTTCATCGGTACTTGCATTTTCACGATAGCAATGAGAATTAGATGCAAATTTCAGTGTGCAAGATATTTTCCATCATTATGAATTCCATAGCTTTGGCCAATGTTATAGGAGCTAGATATGACTAAACTCCAAAATCTTGTCGTAAACTAAACGTCGGCCAAATCTCGCCCGGTGACCAAATATTTGGTTGCAACTTGCAATCTGTCAAAAACCAAATATACCCCAACAGCCTGCAATATTCTGTTGTTATCATAAACTGATAAAAACAATAATGGACCTTTCTTGGACCACTTACAAGTCTTACACTACAGCGGGCTGCATTGTTTGTTGTTGTTCCTTGTCTTTAGTTAATTAGCTAATTTCAATGTTCCGGTAGATCAATGCTGTTATCTACATAAAGATCACTGATTTATCTTGATATGCCTGCGTACCAGTACGCAATACATGACAAACTTGGATGGTTTGAGACAACAAACGCTATCAAATGGCACAGCAAATGTGCAGTAATAGCAACGACCAGCTGCAGCCCCTGACATGAATCATGAATGATTAGTCCAAATAGTATAGGTAGTAAAAGCGCATTTATGGACGCATTCTCGGGAGATGATATAGCGCGGGTGTGCGTGACGGTCAAATAAAGAGGTACATGAAAAAGACAGGAAAAAAAATAAATTAAACAAGATGCATCGTCATAATCTTGAATTCTCAAAAATCAAATGATTATATTATTCTCAATTGTATGTCAAAACGATAAAACCTGACCATATATTTATAGACCTCATTATAGAGTTCATGTGGAAAACTAAATCTTAATATAGCAATAGAAAACCGCTGAACTATGATTCAAACTTTAACTGAAACAAAATCTAAAATTTTCAAATAAAGATAATTCTTAATAAAACTATCTTATTTTATAGCTATTTTTTCTGCATCCATAGACATGAGACTACTCTAGTTTGAGACTTGATTAAAAAAAGAATTAGAAACTATGTCCTTCCAGAAACTCTTATCTTTAAAATTACCTTACAAAACAAAATTTTATGAATACCACTTGTTCGACCTCCATGAATATCTCAGCGGTCGCCCGGCAGGAAGATTAGATGAGATTTAAATACAAATCAAGTAGTGATACAACATTGAAACTATATGAGTTCTCTTTGGGTTTCCTTTCCACACACAAAACACTCCTAGTTGTTGGGTATTCATTGCACTATTTCCCTCCATTCTCGTCTCGCTGCTGTCATCCCCGGTTGATTGTATGGTGCAATGTGGAGAGGAAGGGCGAGATACTCACAGTAATAGTGAGATGCAAATGTTAGGATAGATAGGTGAGAGCTATGCTATTTTGAGCCCTAAAGATTAAGGGTAGTGGCAAAAATGTATTTTCCTCTCCAACTGGAACAAATATAGCACATTAAATATGAACATAGACAATTCTAGTATTTCAAATTTTTTGAGGACTGCAAGTGATATATTCAACTTTTACAGGGTGTATACAATTTTCCCTAAAAAAATGCCAAACGCATCCCTACCGGGGTCTGTATTGTGTCCTTGCACATGCTAACAACTAATTAGTAAACCTTTGATCATCATAATGATTGCAATAATAATGCTAATAATTCACATCACCATGCCGACAAATTGGCAACATCTTTCCTCAGATCCTCCGCATCAAGGCACTTCGCAACTGGGTTTTACTTTCTGTCTTAACTATTTCAAATAGTTTAACTATACGACTAGTCTTACAAAAGAGGTTTTTGAGTTAACTTCGACAAAGGATGGCCACAACATTTCAAATTAACTTTTTTTGCTACAAAGTTGGACTAGAAATAGGTAGTGTCATATTGGACCATTTAGGACAAAAATATAATTTATGGCATCACTAAACCCATATGAGTCGTGTTCATATATATATATATATATATATATATATATATTATAGAAAATTAATTTACAATTCTACTCCTATTGTATTTATATGATGTCAAATTTTGACAGATCTACTTCGAATGCAATAGGGTAAGACCAAGAAAAAAGAAAGGTCTAAGTATATAACTCTTATGGAATTCTTATCTAAATTCACATTGGTTTTCCAATAAATAGGACAATAAGGGCATGTTTTATTGCCAATCACAAGTTACCTCACTTTGATTTAGACACAAGTCACATGTGTGGCACGACCACACATTGTGGGCAAGTTAAGGTAGTTTGGTTTGTGACCATATCTAAGGTATAGTGTGCAAAAGTGCGTCTATATGTTTGGAAAAAAAAGTGTGTAAAAAACTTTAAAGTTGTCTATTAAAATCTGACATGACTAACTATAGTAGTGTGATAACCCGTTTTGTCATTACCAAGATGACGGCACTATTACCCAAGTAAAACGATGTTTTACCTAAAATAATCCCTAAAACATAGTAGTACAATATAGTAATAGAGGACAAATGAAACTTTAAATTACAGTTGCCCATAGGGTTTAAGTAATACAAACAAACAAATAATTGATGGAGTTTAATCCATTGATACAGTACACAGGTATGATGCTAAACAAACCAAAATAGAATTCTCCTAAGAATCTTATCCTAAAATCACTCATCCAAGTCATTGGTCCAGTTGAATCCATCAACAGATGCCCCAAGGTAAGCTCTATCTTCATAGTCGTACCCAACAATATCTTGTTCTCCGGGCATGCTTATGTCAACTATTGTATATAAATTTATAAAAGTATGGTGAATATGACCATACTCAGCAATAATTTAACTTAAATGTAAATGTATAATTATTATAAAAAATCAGACATCTGTACTGAAGTTTCCATTTAAAACAAAGGTGTACAAGAAATATCATTCTCTTTGATTAAAAAGCTCTACTATTCACTTACAATACAAACATAACTTCTTATCTCGGGAGACGGAGTGAATATTCACGTATTTTACTCTACAAAAGTGTACCATGTACCTGCAGAAACTCTCAATCGAATTTATTCCCATGATTTTTTTAAACATAAGATCTTGACTGAGTGAACAAAATCTTTCTTAGATATATATACTAAGTACCTCTGCACACCCGACATTTGTTCTAAATTGCCATTATAGTGGGACTTATCCACTACTCCACCGATCAAGTATATAGCTCTTGTGTATTTTTAGGTGACACATAGAACCCACTGGATTATTTTGAGCGATCTGTGACACCCCTTAGATTATTCAAAGTGGCATGTGACACCCAATAAATATACAATACATTTTCATGTGGAGGGTTAGTTTCCTGATATGGTACTTGACTAGACTTGTCCTATACCAAGTCCGTGGCTAATATGTTTGTATGACTCATATGAGGAAGTGATAGTTAGTTATGACCTTAAAATTTTAATCCATATGTAGATGAGTTTAAAACTAGTATCATAATTTTCCCCGAGTTTCCTCTACCAACCATATACTTGTTCGCCGGTTGCTCCATTAACTAGTTACTTTAAATATAAATAATCATATTCCTCAATCATTCAAATCCATCTAATTATTTCAGAAAATAGTCATTTTTAATGCAAGCATTAATATTAAATTTACGAGATTAAAATTAGTTAGTACAAACATAAATCAAACATTCAACATGATCAAGAAAACTTACCTGTTTGGGTGGGCTCAAATCCTAGGTCAATGTCTGTGACGATTGGTCTGATCCCTTCTGCTTCAATTCTTAAAAATACATGAAATTAATCTATTGATCGACATGAAATGTGCCTATTGTCTTATTTAAATGATCCTACAATTAGAAAATCGACAATAGGATAAAGAAAACTAGGAGCTCAACGAAATGCCTTCCCTAAATTTCTAAACTAATAATATCTCCAAATCTCCCCTTAAAATATTTTTCCCTATCATATCTTTTTTCTCTCTTTCTTTTCTCTCCCTCATTTCTTCCCTCTTCACTCTCTCTTCCCTCCTTTTTTCTTCTCTCGGCCGAACCCAAGCCCTAGCGGTCACCTACCAATCTAACTCACCTACCCCTCCTCCAGCTACCTCTAATCGTTGGTGGCTTGCTGTGGATGCCCCTCACCAAAGCCTTAAATCAATTTAACCCCAAATTGCTCCAATAATTTACAAGCCCCAATTTCCCCTTATCTCAAATTGGTGGAACAGCCATGCGGGCATTATCCTTGAAGTTCAAAGTGATGTTGGCGCGGGATGGGGATGGTTACCGGCGTCGAGGTCGCTGCAAAGAGCACTAGGGTAAATCCCTCTACTTCTCTTTCTTCTTCACAATGTGTGTGTTGTGTTTGTGTGCTTCTCCCTTGCTACTCATTGCCCTTTAATAGTGCTCGGCCAACCGCTCCCCTCATTCCGTCTTGTCTACGGCATAAGCGTGCTTGGTGTGCATCTATGCTTGTTGCATCCATGGTCGGGCATGGTCTGATATGATGCGTCTAGCGCAGACTTCACCCTTTAAGCACTAGGAACACTAGGTTTGCTAGGGCGCTAGGGTGATGCGGGGTGCACAGCTGCTATACTACCATTGGGTTGGTGTAAACCACGATGAGGTCCAACAGACAAATCACAATTTTGGTTGGATTTTGAACTTACCATATAGAATTTGGTGCAACTCATGGTCTTTTTTGCAAACCTACAAATTGCCAAGTTCTTAGGGACTTGTCCACAATTGTGATATGAACTCTGCTATAGTTTTCATAAAATTTGATTCCAGTTGTTTTGCAAAAATTTTGGTCTCCAAAATTTGTTGGGGGTAGTGTATTAGACAGTAACTTAACTAAGTGTGGTATACCTATCTTAAAAATATGATAATTTGTTATCACAAATCAAACACACTTTAAAAATCTGAATTTCTCGGAGCTTTCTAAAAAAAGAATTCCCAAGGGTTGGGCTGCCTAATTAATCTCTCTGTAAATTCCAATTGAGGAGACACCCTTGTTGTACCAAGCAGTTTATTTCCTTTGTTTCGTAATCATGAGTTGCTTGTCCTGAGTGCCCCACCTGTCTCTCTTGTCTCCGTCGTCCCCATTTACAAATCATGATTTGTTCTCACTTGCTCTCCCGGTCCCCGTCTTCTTGGCCTCCTAAGTCTTTAACTAAACAAACCTAGCTCCTTAAAACTCTGTCATGAACAAATGACTCGCGCAGAGCTCCCTTTCTCTCTGCAGTTGTTGGGCCGCCATTAATAATACCCCCTAAGATTTATTGCCTCCCTGTCTCGCTTCGGATGCTGCACCTGCCATAAGTAATGCGCACTCCACAGTGACCACGCACCCCACACCGCAGCAGCAAGCAGCAGCACATGGCCGACCGGAGGAGGCGCCCGAGCAGCGGCCGCTCCGAGGAAGAGAAGCCGCCGGCGCCGACGGTGTGGTTCGCGCTCAAGAGGTCCCTGCATTGCCGGTCCGAGCCGTCGGAGGTGCACGTCCCGAGGCCGAAGGGCGGCGGCAGCGGCGGTGGAGCCGCCTCGGGGCACCTCGCAGCTATCGTCACGAAGCGCGCGGCGCGGTCGGGGTGCTCGCGGTCCATCGCCAACCTCCGGGACGTCATCCACGGGAGCAAGCGGCACCCGGAGCGGCCGCCGAGCTGCAGCCCGAGGTCCATCGGCAGCAGCGAGTTCTTGAACCCCATTGCGCACGAGGTGGTGCTCAGCACCAACTCCCGGTGCGAGCTCAAGATCACAGGCTTCGGCGGCTGCGCCGTGGCGGGCGCACTGGGAGGAGGTGGCGACGCCCATGACGGTGAGACGGAGGGCCGGGTGGTGTCCTCCTTCGTGGGCACCCTTCGGCCGGGCACCCCGGGCCCCGGCTGGAGCCACGGGCTGCAGTACAGCAACTCGTGCCGGGGCAGCTTGCACCGCACGCCGCCGAGGTCGCCGAACGTGCTGCTGGATAGGGACGCAGCGGCCGGCTTGGTGGGCCACCGGGCTTCCTGCGAGGACGCCATTGCCAAGAGCAACAGGGGCTCGGGTGGCTTGAGCTGCCACAGATGCGGCGAGCAGTTCAGCAAATGGGAGGCGCTCGAGGCTCACCACCTCTCCAAGCATGCAGGTGAGGTGACATTTGCAGTTCTGGTGGCATCTTTCATGGCATCTGAAAAAAAATCTACTTTTTGGCCGGAATTAAATTTACCCTTCTGATGCCTGTGCCTCTTCTTCAAAAGTTTTTACCCGCTGAAAAGTTCCTCTACATCTGCATTGGTGGAACAGGTCTCAGTTTCACCACTATGTTCCTCAAAATACCTGCTTTTTTTCTCTCTTTATGCGAATCCATGGGCCATCCTTCAACCTTTTAATAACTATGAATCTGTGCCTTCGGATTCTGTTTAGATTCCGTTCTTCGTAGATTATACTATTGGATGCCAACTACATTGTACACCGGATAAAACTAAGTAATAACTCCAAGGCTTTTTTCTCCATTTATGTGGTAAATATGGTTGTCCTTTGCAGTCGAAACTGTTGGTCATTTCTACATGGCAATTAATCAGATACTACATGTTTGCTCTTCAGTGACTGAGCTGGTGGAAGGGGATTCGTCGAGAAAGATCGTGGAGATCATCTGCAAGACGAGCCTTCTGAAATCGGAGAGCAGCTGCGTGCGGATCGAGAGGGTGTTCAAGGTCCACAACACGCAGCGCACGCTCTCCCGCTTCGAGGAGTACCGCGAGGCGGTTAAGCTGAAGGCGAGCAAGCTGCCCAAGAAGCACCCCCGCTGCCTCGCCGACGGCAACGAGCTGCTCCGCTTCCACGGCGCCACGCTCTCGTGCTCCCTCGGAGCGAACGGCGCCTCCAGCCTCTGCTCGTCCGACAAGTGCACCGTCTGCCGCATCATCCGCCACGGGTTCTCCGCCAAGAAGGAAGGCAAGGGAGGCGTCGGCGTCTTTACCACGTCGACGAGCGGCCGGGCGTTTGAATCCATTGAGATGTACGACGACGACCCGTCAATAAGGAAGGCGCTGCTGGTGTGCAGGGTGATCGCCGGCAGGGTGCATAAGCCGCTGGAGAACCTGAAGGAGTTCGTCGGGCAGACCGGCTTCGACTCGCTCGCCGGCAAGGTGGGGCCGTACTCGAACATCGAGGAGCTCTACTTGCTGAACCCGAGGGCTCTGCTTCCGTGCTTTGTCGTCATCTGTAAGCCGTGAGAGTGACGAGCTAACCATTCGTTTTTTTTTGTGTGTGCGCGCGTGACTCGTTTAACGCTGTGAGCTTTAACACGTACGTAACTATCAATCAAGATGTGTTTGTCCATATTGTTGAGAAGGTATTTGGGTGCCTTCTTATGCTTCAACTGATTCTTTACCTCTCGATTAGTTTGGGATTGATTAGCATAGGATAAAACTCAAATAGAAAATGCTTTTTTCTAATATGTAGGTATCTATTTTTTTTTACTTTTTATATATTTCTCAGCTGTTATATTAAAATTCTTCTCTTTATATCTAATTTTTAAGATCCACCTAATCCTAGGTATAGCCATAGCTTCTTTGGTGGTGGTTGGTGGTGTTGGGATTGGAGACAATGAAGACACTGTTGACTGCGAGTGACGGCGGTGAGTGTTGGTGCCGGTTGGGGAGACGGGCGATGACATGTGTGATGCTTGAAGCGGTAGTGCAGCAAGGCAGTGAAGGCGTAGTCGACTGCAAGTGATAGTGGCAGCAAGGGAGGAGGAGAATGCGAGATAAGGGAGGCAAGTGGTTGGCAGGCAATACTGATGCTGTTTTTGGTGTCAGTGGTCGAACGAAGAGTGGCAGGCGAGCAGCACATGATGTTGGTGTGGTCATCGACGGTCACTGGGGTGGGGTATGTGGGTAGAGTTGGGAGTGGAGGCAGCGACAGACAATGGAGAAAAGAGGAAGAACCATGGAGAGAGATAGGGTAGAGATTGATTTTAACTTTAAATCAACAGTGTGGATGTTGTAAGTTCTTATTGAAAAAAAGTACAGTCCATAGAAAATTTCTCAACTCTCATCGGAGATATGGTAGAAAGACCATCATAATTGTTGGAATAGATGATTGAAAGGACCTTCTTATCCTCCTAGTAGTTGCATGTGAAGGAAAAGTAATGATTTTTTTCTGGTTTTTATTGGGGAGCAACTATGGACGGTATAGTACATCTTTACAGTTGGACAGAGTTTTATAAAGATACTTTAAACATTAAATATGTTGTATCATACTGGTGAGAGCTCATGATTGTCAATCAAATGACTTGGGTTTGATCTCGAGCTATGGCAGCCAAATTTTTTTTTTTTGGTTTTTGTGTTGAAATATACATAGGTTCCAATAATTTTTATTAAAATCACATTAAATTTTGTGGAGTTATCTTAAAATTTTTCTATGTTTCATATATATTTGGCAAAACTCGTGTTCAGTTATGTTTGTTTACTGTGAAACACGAGTATATGTGTTGAAATCTACTTAGGTTTCATGCGTTTTCATCAAAATCACTCAAATTTTGTATATTCTTTTTTTTAAATCGAAGCAAATTTCATGGATCTCAATTCAAACCTATGCAAGTTTCAATGATTTTTTTTAAAATCTAACTAGGTTTCCTGTATTTTAATTTAAAATTTTCTTAGATTTCATATGTATCTGATAACACTCATACCAGTTATGTTTATCTACATCAAGTACAAGTATATTGATAAAATCTGTGTATGCTTCATGTATCTTCATCAAAATCCACTTAAAGTTTCATGTGTTCTTTGTTAGTATTGAAACAAGTTTCATGAATTTGTGTAGGTTTCATAGGTATGCCTTAAAACTTTTTTAGGTTTTATGGGTATTTGGTAAAGCTCGTGTCAATTAAGTTTTATCTATCATGAAATATGAGTACGTGTAATGAAATTTGTGTAGATTTTATGCATCGTCGAAACCTGTATAGGTTTTAATGTTTTTTGTTGAAACCCGTTTAGATTTTATGGATCTATTTTGAAGCTTTTCTAGGTTTCGTGTATACTCGGCAACACTCGTGTTAATTATATTTATCTATTATGAAACACGAGTATATGTAATGGAATCTACTTGGGTTTCATGCACCATCGAAATCTACTCAACTTTTATGTATTCTTTGTCAAAATCGAAACAAGTTTCGTGGATTTGTGTTGAAATTTATATAAGTTATAATGATTTTTTGTTGAAACCATCCATTTTTTGTATGTGAACTTTCAAACATTAAACTTTTTTAGGTTTTATTTTTACTGGGCAACACTTGTACTAGTTATGTTTGTATATTATAAAACATAAGTATATATGATGAAATCTGTGTTGTCTTTTATGCATCTTCACCAAAAATCCACTCAAGTTTATGTGTTCTTTGTGAAAATGAAAGCAAATTTCGTGGATTTACGATGAAATTCATATAGGTTTGAAACTAGTTGCGCTCAAATGGTTTTATATTGTTAAATGATTTGGCTCACTCAAGTTGCTCATTCAACCCACTCAATGTACTATGTGAAAATCTTTTTAAAACATTAATCAAATCTATTGGTTTATAAGCAATATGAGATCACATTTATTAGCCATATTGCTTTTTTAAAAAACATTGTAGAAAGGTAGAAGCTAATATGGCTCATACAAATAAGAAGACTTGTTGATTTGTTTTTTTAAAATTGTATTAAATAAAAAAAAAATTCAAGTGACCCAAGGAAGAGTCGAAACCGGAGACCTTTGGAACACTGGTGGAGAACCTAGCATCTAAACTAACGGGTAGACACGAGTAACCGTGTAAGATAACTCCTTATATCGTTTATTAGCTAAAAAGGATATCAACCGTCGGTATAGAATGATGCAGCAATGCTGGTTAATTTGCACCGTTTTTTGTCTAATAAACATTGATCTGATTGTTGGCATTCCATTTTTTTTTACTAGTTGTAGCAGATATTTTACCTGTGGCTTGTGAGGTAGACCGGCGTAGTTGGATTCTGACCGTTGCATGTTTGCAACTTTTCAAACTGTTCGTTGACACACGGTGAATCTTGGAGCAAAACTTAGCACTAGGTGTTTCATGAGCCCGAAGCTCTCGCACGTTTCATGCAAGGCTAATGATTTAATGTTATTGCCTTTTTTTGTGGTCGGTTGCTAAATGTGCTCCTACACACAACTGCATTCTTTAAAAAAAACATATTTCGTTGAATAATTTAGATTCTCTCTATGTTTCAAAGGGTTGGTACATACAAACTAACTTTTTGTTAAGATATTTGGTACACCGTAGGTGAGCTCGGATGCACATATATAGGTGGAGTTTAGTGACTTGTTAGAGGTGTAACAAAATTTCACACTGGTATTTGTTATGTAGTAATTCCTACCAATATCAAAATTTCTTCTGTGGCTTCTCAAGTCTGACAAGTTTCATGAGTTGTACTGTTGTAGTATGCAAATTGCAAGCTAGCATTTTGACCTACTTTTGCTTTGAGATATCACAGATGACCATACCATGATTCTCTGAATTTTGTACACATTTGTTGGATGAGTTTAAAGAGCATGTTTATTATTTATTGTGGCTTTAGCTTATAAACCCGAGAAAACTATTTCTAACAATTTCAACTTATTTGAAATTTATAATAAAAAAGATACTTATTTTTATAGAATAAACCCAAAATAAACAAATATTTAAATTTATAAATCAATAAATTAAAGTTGAAAATCAACTCAACGCCTCTAAAATTATTATGGAAGTCTGCTCATTTTCTTTGAACGGTCCCAATCTACTACGAGTGAATGACATCTGATATTTGCAAAATTGTTCTGTAACTTGCTGCGAAGCTTCTGAGCAAATCTTATCAGCTGCAGGTGCAAGGAAGCAAGCAACTGCATGCAGCAATAGCACAACATTGTCACAGTCCAACTAGCCACCAGCCATCTCAAATGTGCATTAAATGCCCTCTTATCTAGCACTCTAGGTGTCTCGAACAGAAGCGGCGGATCAGCACGATGCAATGCTGGCTTTCTGGCTCTTTTATGAACAAGTTGCATATTAGAACAAGACGCCACGGCCGTGGCATAACAAATTTTGTCAGTTTCGTGCTATTCTGATAACATGACACGTACGTCTCCACTCTCACTTTTGTATCTTTCAGTTTTACGAGTTTGACGCCTGTAACTTTTAGAACTGAAGAGTTTAAAGCACTGTTGGAAATTGGAGAAAAGTTTAGGGTTTTAATGCGAAAGCAAAAACTATAGTTTGTGTTCGCTAAGTTAGCTGAAAGTCCTAGTAATTGCAGGGATTACCATTTGTATTCTTTGTAGAAAAATATTGCTGAAACATTATAATGCAATTTTCTATACGCAGTTGTAGTTTTTCATTACAATAAAATGTCTGAATTTTCAAAACTAATATTAATGTAAGCAGTGGCAATGGCAAGGTTGCTGGCTGGGGGGAGTTGTGCCTTTTTACATATGCAAACCTATTCCAACCGAGTTTAAACAAATATGGACTTAGTTTGAGCTCATCTTAAATTCAAATGTGAGCTTTTGACAGTGCCATTTCTTTTGAACATTGTAACAGTATCATTTTTTATGAATCAGGTTCAAACTAGACCAAAATCGTCCAATCTGGCACTACAACAATTCATGTCATTAACGATAGGAAATGTAGTTGCTAAATGTTAATTGAGATCACTCATAGTCATAAATAATACCACCGGTGTCGTCACTAGTCATCTGTTATGCCTTCGTCGCTAAAGAAATTAACGACATGTTCTAAATTCTCGAAGCTAAATTTTTAGGAAAGGACTTAAATAGTCGTCATTAACCATCTAGCAATAGCAACCTCATGTGTGGTAGCAATGGCCTTTTTTGGTTGTGAAAAGACATAAAAAATGTCATTATCAGTCAATATTAACGAACAGTTTTGAATTATTAGCGGCCACTTTTAATGATAAGACAAACAAATATAGTGGTATATAAAATATAGTGATGACTTTTTTGCACGGACAACGACTATATGATTGTTGCTATAAGAAGGACATTTATATTTATTACATCAATAATTGCTTGATCTATATATACAAATCATAGTTATGTGTTCTTTTATCAATAATTAATAAGTACTAAACTTTTATATTCCAAAAGTAAAATACCACAATAAAATAAATATTTACAAAAGACAACACCAAATCTAAATTACCGAAGAATTGCACTTTGCTTACTATTTAAAAGAATGTGCAAATGATCTAATTTTTTATACAAATAATGCTTTGAAAAAATAAAATTACAAATCTAACTTCTAATTTAAAAAATTTATAAAACTAATCTGTTTTAAAGGTGTGATTGATTCTGATAATGAAACATGACATAAACAGTGCGGCAAGACACTTCTGAAAAAGCAGAGAAAGAAAAGGCGAGCGGCAGGACACTATCGCAGCAACAGAACCTAGCGCACACCCAAAGTATGCATGAATGAACTCCACTACTGACGCTACCGCTCCAACGTGCTGGACTAACCTAAAACAGCTAGCCTTTTTATTTTAGACCTAAAACAACTGACCTAAGCCACTCCCCCGTGCTGTACCACCTAACAAACCTAAAACAACTAACCTGGATGTGCTACAGCAGAGGGAGCAAACTTGCTACTGCACTATGATTGTGTGGCAAATCCTGCCGCACATTACATGTGCGGTAGTCTCTTACCATGAGTCTTTTTTTCTCTGTTTTTTTGTCGTGTTCCGCATAGTTCATGCCTCGTATCATCATCATAATCAACCATACTTTCAAAATAAATTAGTTTTACAAATTCTTGAACTAGAGGTTAGACTTGTATTTTTCTTTTTTAAAAGGATTATTTATATAAAAAATTTGAAACCGATCTAATTACATAAGTGAATGTTCCAACAAAATAGCTGATTCACCTAAGATAAAAATGACATGTCTAAAATACTAGCATAGTAACACTGGTGGTCACTATATCTATACTAGGTAATATAATTCCTCTATCACAAATGCAAATAGAGGTGCTGGAACTAGCTTCAAGTACACTTGCCTTTGTCAACTCCGCCATCCAGCCTACAGAAGAAATCAGAGCAAATTAGATACAGCAGAAAAGACATCAATATGCCTCAAAATGAAAAGTTTAATGTGGAAAATATGCATCAACAATTGATCACTCTGACCCAGATGTGAATGTTTTACAGTGAAATTCTCATGTAGATGGAAGGTGCTTCCATTAGAAACTCACTTCCACTCCCATTACCACTGACCATAATTATGAAACCAAGGATAATGTGATAAAATGGTTCTCCTTTTCTAGTGAGGAGATTTTCCCCTGGGCCGTATGGGACAACCAAATCACAAGAATTTCAGCTCATGAAAAGAAGCATTCAAAAGTTTGTAGACAAAGGGCATAAGAATACAAGCTGTTTTTGGCATAACTTCTCCATACAACCCGATAGCAATTCTTCCAGAAATGAGATGGAGATGCAGTCTCATTATGGAATCAGATAATTGGCTAAAGTTGAACAATGTGTTTTGTAACAAGGCAAGTAACCAAATAGTTTCTAATAAATGTTCTTCACTGAAATGTCCAAACCAAGTTATATGGGAGACATACAATAGTTCTTGACACAGAGAACCAAGAAACTACATGTAATTCAAAATCTAATACAACATTCATTAGGTACTCACTTATGAAACCATTCATGATGAGAAAATGATGCGTCAACGCACACGGAATGCAAATGTACAGGATAGCCATGGCTGCAACTCATGCTCCAAGTAACTTTAGTTAGTAGTCTAAGGTTTAAGAGCTAAAGTTTCGGTTTTAGGTTTGAAGCATCTTTAATTATAAGGTATTGTTTTGCGATGAAACTATATAGGTTTTAGGTGTCAGTTATTGTTTTGAGCTGAACATACACATATTTCATCCCTAAAGTTTCAGGTTTCAATTTTAATAAGTAATATATTGAAATAATTTGTTCAGGTTTCAGATTTCAAGTTTAATTTGTCAGGTTTCATGTTTCAGTTTTTAGGTTTAATTACTTAGGTATTGAAATAGTTTGTTCAGGTTTAAGGTTTAGTTAGCCAGGTTTCATCTTTCATGTTTAAGTTTCAGGTTCTATGAGAGGTTGTTTAGAGCTGAAACTATAGCTGAAACTATTCCTATGAACTTGAATTGTACTTTATCCACAAACTCTCATGTGCAGAATTCGGGTTTTAGGTTTATTTCGGTTTTCAGGTCTTAGGTTTCATCTACATGACAAAATTGCAGGTGGTTTAAACCTAAAAATTATTCATATCCACTTGAATTGTATGTGTTCCTTAAACCACAAACTCTTACATATTGAATTCAGGTTTCAACTCCTATGCACTTGAATTTAGGTTTTAGGTTTCAGGTTTCATCTATGAGACCAAATTGTAAAATAATTCCTATGCACAAGAAATGTATTTGTTGCTTAAACCACAAACTCTTATATACTGAAACTAGCTTGTGCAGTGAGCTAAAAATTGCAGCTATGAACACTAAATTATGCTAAAGCGTTCAAGCTTGTGAGATAGATTTTAACTTGAAACAAAATGATAAGTTTAAACCCAAACTCAAATTGTTATCTTAATTATTTGTGTAAATAATTACAAAAATAGACCATGATTGGACCAACATACTAAGAGATCTAGATGATTGAAACTTATGTAGTCATTAAGATCATAGTGCAATACAAATTAACAACTAGTCCCATCTTAAAGGTCAGGGATTTTTAGGACAACCAATGTACCTAATGTTAAGTAGAAATTAAGAGGTGACTAGTTCTGAAAGCCCAAGTGAAAAACCAACACATGTGTAGCACGAATTGGCTTGCTAAGCACAGCAAAACGCAAACAAAAAGATAGCTCCAATCAAGTGGAGCACAAATTGGTTTTCCAGAGAAAAAAAAGTTCAGCAAAAGCCGAAGCATAAGGTAGGGATCAGGGAAGAGGAGGAGAGGAGTGATGTGGATAAAAAATCACCTTGCTAGAGACTTGCTTGAATAACAGCTCGACGATGAAGACTGTGTGTGGATGGGATGGCGACGGCTCCGTGGCCGGTAGGCGGCAACTTTTTCTCGGGCGGTGCTGTGGCGACCTTGATCTGCACTAGAGATGGGGCAGCAGACTCGATCTAGACGGGAGGTAAGGCGGCGGCGGCATTCGATCTGCAGAGCAGAGGGACGGCGGTAGCCTAGACCTGCATGGTCGGTGGAGCAGCTGCATCCACCTGGACGATTGGCTGTAGGGTGCGGCGACCTTGACTTGCTCTACTGGTGGGGTGCATGTTCTGCTGATGGGAGCATCTGAACTGGCAAAAATAGAGATGTTATGGCTAGGGCAAGGAGATTTTGCACAGGAATCTGTTTAGTACGAGCCAACAAATCTACCTTTTCAACTCGTGGTTACCACCCACAACCAAACATCTGCAGATGTTGATGCTCGAAAAGATTTGTCGTGGAGTGCACCAAGGGCCAGTAATGACAATACACAAGCCAGTTTAATATGTACTCATTATTGGCCCATATACTTTCACAGTGTAAGGCTAAGTCCATCACCTACTCTAATCGGCACTCGAGTGAGCTGTACCGTTCGTGCCGACTTGGCTAAGGCCCGCCAACCACGCGCTACCATGTGGCGAGGCGTCTATTGCCTCAAAGTCTACCTCACATGTCGGTGGAAGTAGTTTAGTTGGAGCAGAAGTAGGTTCTTAGTGACACGTTTTGTGAGTCTCATGACTTGTGTTCTATGTTAAATCAATCCATACGCACACGTAAACTGACAGGTGGGACTAGTATATCGTGGGGCTCAGTGTCAGTTGTGAAGTGTTAGAGGTGGGTTCTATAAATCATATATCCAAGTTATGGGTTCGTTTGCCTCGTTCGCCACATATACTGCATGTTATCCCGCCTGGGTAGATCTTGATTTGATTCAGCCAACTTGTCGGTGAATGTTTTTATTATTTGTTTGAACCTAGTAGTTAAAAATTTTTGGTGCACATTAATTTGCATCTAGTATATAATAGGTGGGTCTAAAATTTATTTGACACGCATGTCAGTTTATAACGTGTGTTTGGAGATTGTTTTGATTGATTTTTTTATTGTATTGAATGAAAAAATTTAAATAAAAGATAAGTATTGTATTGGATAATGTGGTACATTATCTTTCTTGAAAAACCAATATATTAAAGTGATCGACTCTTCACATATATGATATAAAATATTCCTTCAAAAAATCTTTAGAACAGATGTTTGTATGGGACAGCCTAATGTACCTATCAAACCAATTACCCAGAACTATTGTCCCAACACTACAAAAAAACAATCTCTAGTAGGGCATATCTTCGTTGCATTCGTGTATATATTAATGGTCATGATGGACATGTTGCGGTCGATGCAGTCCAATTTACAGGCCTTGATCGCATATATCAAATCCACTTAAGCACAACTGAAGAAACTTGCAGTTTAGATACATCAATAATGACTAGTGTCTAATTTGATTGATTTGTTACAAAGGAATTGGAATTCGATTAGTACACAGAACATGTGATACTTAGTAGTTTTTGTCCTAGTAGTTCTTAATGCGACATGGTCCCCTTTACAGTGGCAACCGGCAATCGAGCATGTACATCTGAAAACCTTGCAATTTATAACTGTCCTGTGTACCATTTCACAGGTTTTATCCATGCTCCAGATTTAAAAATCCATGAAATTTATGTCTTACATGGCTAGATCGTGCAGGAAGTTATTTAAGACGGTAAAATGCATGTCCCCCAAAAAACGCCGCGTGGGAAAGCAATTTCTTTTTTTCTCTCTTTTTTTTAGACTGCAAAAGAGATTGTTAGATTAAATTTTTTTAAGGAATATTTTTTAAAAATAAATAATTTTCCACGGTGTATATAAAATCTGGATTTATGCTAATAGTAGTCTAGTTGATTAGGCATTGCAATTGGCACCAAGATTTGCAGCCAGGCAATTATAGCAAATCTAGTTCGTTCAACCATAAATCGGACAGTCAAAATTAACTCGAGGTTCAAAATAAAAAAGAAACTACCTTATTTTTCACTATGATCCATCTAGGACGTTAATTTTATACAGTGAGAGGTTGCATCTACTTCTGTTTGACTCTTTCATCAATGATTTCTTATTTTCTCTGCTCAACTGGTCTTATGGTAAGAATTACAAAGCTTTTAATTTATGGACTTATGGCAGTGCATATTTTAATGCCATATCTATCATTTTGCCATTTAAATTTTTTCCCCTGAATTCCCATTGTGTACCCTGGAAACTTCCTAATTGCATATTAAGTACATGTTTGTTTGTAATACAAGGATCTTAAAAGATTTTTGTAGAATATAACGTTTAGAGGCATTTGGTTTTGGAACTGTAATCATAATTATAATGAGTTTTAGAATATATTAGAGTTGAGAATAAAATGAGTAAATATAAATATGTTTGGTTCAAGTGAGGAATGAAATAAGGTGAGATATATTTTTCGAATACATCTAATTGAAATATATTTGAAAAATATATTAAAATACATTTTGAGTACAGGTTTTATAATTAAGAGTGATCTATTAAACAATAGGTCACATCTTCTCATTACGCGTAATCAAAATACAGAGCAAAATTCGCGAACTAAACACCACCTAGTGCATGTGAATGAAAAACTATTTCAAAATTCATGTGTTTCAAATAGGATCTAATATCGTATATGTTGAATGTTAAAACTGGACTAACACCGCATAACAACAACGAGGAAGAAAGCCATCAAGTGTGAGGTCAGTTTTTGTGGCAATTTTGAACATGATACAAATGGTTTCAACTAGAAATAGGTAGTAGTACTACAAGATTCTTTCTTTGCCTAGCTGCTGTTTCGTGGTTCTTTCAAACAATAACTCGTAGCATAGCTCAAGAAGGGGTGTCCATGTAGAGTGTTAGTACATGCTTTAATGAGGATTCACTAAACCGATGGATTCCTCGACCAAATATCTCTCTTCTTCATTGTGCTAAGCGCCAGAGCAAGTACGCCCGTTTTGCGATTTTTCTACGCGCACCGACTCCTGAGCATTAATCTCCGCTCTCTTGACCACGAACTATAAATTCATGTGCATTGACTCACACATGCCTCCAATTTTGTGTTCAAGTCGCTGCAACGCATCTCCCTCCCATCGCGCGCTCTATACGATGCCCCTAAAGTCTTGTTTTATGTCCGTGTCAAGTTGTGCACACCTACATAATTTGACCATACATCTTTCTATTTTGTAGCCTTCTACTCGGCTTTGCTTAATCACATCTCATTTCTGCCTAACTGTTTGGAGAAATATGAATGCTTGCGAGGACAAGAAAGAAGCTATGGACTTCTTAAAGTGTGTTTGTATTAGGACGTTCTGATGCATTTGGTTATATTGTGGCCACTTTGGCTGCCTTGGTTACTTGAGGTGTTGTGTTTAGCTTGTAGCCTCAATTTGTCCTATTTTATCTAACTAAAAATTAATCATGTTAACCAAATTTAGTTATTGTTTGATTTTTTACCAAAATTTTGACATGCCAATTAAAGTAACCTTACAACTAGTTTAGTTTCTTGCCAAAATTTGTCAAAATTGGAGCCGATAAAATGATGACCGATTTTTTGCAAGCCAAAATTTAGCTAGGCAAAATAGAGCTAAATTAGAGCTTAAATCAAACTTACCCTTACTACCTAGAAAAATTTTACAATCGAATGAATGAACCCCATTAAATGACTCGTGCTAGACTAAAAGGAGCCTTGCGTCGACCTCGACTCAAATGGACTTTGATAAGGCTGCAGTTTTTCGTCTTTGAAAGACTTACTAACTGGGCCATACAGCCCATGCCCTTGTGCCCATCTTAGGATAGAACACATACAATTCCTTGTGCCCTTTAAGGCTGAGCTGATACAAATGGAAATATGCTACGAAAGCAATGATGGATGTTGGATTTTAGATAAACTGAGATTTATGGGGCATGATTAATATGAGAAGAGTGGATCTATAGTGGCAGAAGTTGTATTTTAGATAAATTAAGATTTATGAGACATGATTAATATGAGACGAGTGGATTCAATATACATATGATAGTCATAAATAGAAGTAAATTTTAAAAAAATCAATACATGCAATCCATATATTGACATATATAAATGAGAATGTGAGAAGTAAAGTCAAGATATGAAAAAGACATTGAAATAGTACTTCGCTAATGAAATCTATATAGTAGTGTGTACCAATAAGTCAATTATACACCCAAGTAGTAATATGCAAATCAAAATTAGCGATATTAGTATTACAATCATAAATCGTGAAAAAATTTGAATATTGAAAAACAACAAATATATCACTAAGACACTAATTACAACAATAAGACAATTGCATTCTCTAAATTTTCATCTTTTGAAAGCATTGCATAAGTCTTTCATCATCAAGTTCTTTAAATATCTCTCGTTCAGTGTAGCACACAATCAAATCGTTGAACCAATCATCTATTATCTTATTATGCAAATCTGTCTTGACAACATTCATTGCTTAAAAAACTCTTTCAATTGATGTCGTTGCTATTGGTAGGATCAACATCAACTATATGACTATATGAGGTGATAGACTAATTAAAAAATCAAATGTTTTCCAGTTTCAACCATCTTTTGAGTGAGATTTGCAAGATCATGATAGTCGCTAAATTCGATATTTCTTCTCAAATGAAGAACATATGTTTCAAGTTGATTTTGTAATAGTATACGGACACCCATGGTAAAATTATCTGTATAAATATCAGTAAGTCGAACAAGCTTGCTCACATCAAACTTGGAGAAAGAGTTCTTTAGATCAAGATAAACATGCATACCAATAACTCTGTAAAAACTTCATTGAAGCAATGATTCATCTCTGACTTAGTGGCATCAATGATAGTTAAGAAAATGTCAATACAATAATGATGAAGTTGAGTGACTATGGGTCCGTTTGGTTGCTTGGACGAATCATTCATCATGGGATGAAAAAGGATGGGATGAGTGGTGTGTCACGAATTGGTCCAAGATAGATGTTTGGTTCGTGTAGAATGGAATGGTCCAGGTTTTTGTTTGGTTGGAAGAATGAGTTGGTTCAGGATGAGATGAAATGGTGTTTGATTGTGTAGCTAGAGTGTTGTGATAACCTCCTCCTATTTGAATGGTAAGGTTACCTCTCATTTGAATGCTTAGACAAATCATTGTGTATGTACGAAAAATTTGTTTATTAAAATTGTAATTTAATTTTTAAAAAATGTTCTTTATATAATGACAAATGAGAATTTACTTAAACATAATGACAAATTATAAATGACAAATATTTTTTATATAATGACAAATGACAAATGACAAAATTCATAATATCAAAACTAGAGTAATTTACTTAAACATAATCATGTCCACAAAAGAGAGTTCTATACCCTACGTCTACTATTTTAATAAAATTTATATCGAGATATATCATACGGATTACATAATTGCTTTTGCAAATTGTAATGCCACTAGGGCAATAAAAAACAACAACACATAGCATATGAAAGATTGCTCCTTTCGACACTGTACATGCAAAGTATTTTGGTGGTGTTGCTTCGACCATTCATGAATTGCGATTTCAGCTTCTTCTTTATTGGAGTATTTTTTGTAACATGCTCCTGAGAATCCATGCACTTGAGCATAGCAATCAGCCCAAGATGTATAGATCCCACATTCCCTCTCAGCAAAAACCACGTACCAAGCCATTACTAATGAAAAATTACAAAAAATGTCAACAAAATTTAATGTCATAACAGCAAACAACAATACAGTTTAATGTAATAACAATTACGAAAATTGGTCTCAGTTTATGAGTGGAAAAGAAATTTGCCCCTAGTGGTCTCAGAAATAACAATACAGTAGTTCAAATAGCAATAATTCAAACAGCACCAGCAGTTCAAACAACATCAGCAACAATAGCTAGGAGCAGTAGTTCAAACAGCACCAGTAGGTCAAACAACACCAGCAACAACCACCAAAACAGCAGCAGCTCCTCGAAGCAGCTGGGAGCAGCAACTGCAGCAGCTGGTACATGGGTGAGCTGCAGCAGCTGAGAGCAGCAACAGCAACAAGTCCAACAGCTGCAGCAGCTGGGAGCAGCAACAACAACAAGTCCAACAGCTGCAGCAACTGGGAGTTGGGAGCAGCGGCAAAAATTGTGAAAACAGTTGATACCAGCAGCTGCAGCAGCTGGGAGCATCAGCAGCAGCTCGAAGCAGCAGCGGCAACAACCACCAAAAAGAAAAATTGTGAAAACAGTGGATACCAGCAGCTGCAGCAGCTGGGAGCAGCAGCAGTAGCTCGAAGCAGCAGCGGCAACAACCACCAAAAAGAAAAATTGTGAAAACAGTTGATACCGTAGCAACAACAACAATCATAATGAAAAGACTTTAAAACAGTTGATAGCAGCAGCTAGGAGCAGCAACAACAACAAGTCCAACAAAACAAATCAAGAATAAACAGTTGACTGAAGGGAGCAGCAGATGGGAGCAGCTGCAGCAGCTGGGAGCAACAGCAACAACAACTAGCAAAACAAAGAGAGTTCAAAACAGTTGATACAGGCAGCTGGGAGTAGCAGCAACAACGAGAACCACAATGAAAAGAGTTTAAAACAGTTGATAGCAACAGCTAGGAGCAGCAACAACAAGTCCAGCAAAACAAATCAAGAATAAACAGTTACATCATTGACCACTTGGGGCATTCCTTTCGAAACAACATATTAGTACAAACATCATTGACCACACTAGGGGCATTCTTTCCGAAACAAAATATTAGTACAAGCATCATTGACCACAACAGAGGCAGCACCAGTAACAAGCATAACAGGAGGAGCAGCAACATCAGCAAATCCAACAGAATTAAACAGAAACACCATCAAGTCCAACAAAATTAAACATAAACATATGGTTCATAAAATGCATAGGGTTGCATCAAAGTTTAAACCAAAATAGTCATCCTCACATACTTTAGGGATTATCTTTGAGAAACCTAGCAATCATAATCATTTTATTGGACAAGGGAACTTTGAGAAAAGCCTTGGCTTTGCTTGGATTATCACACAGATAAGTGAAGTAGTAGGTTAAGTCTCCATCATCAAAACCGGGCATGGCAGAAACATGATCCCACAAATCCTCGGGCACCTCTTCTGCCTTGCCAGATTTCTCAATGGCTGCAGCAAGCCTCTCAAGGGTGTGGGTGATGGTATCAATCAAGGGGTTGTTCTCACTATGTACCCTCTTCTTGGACTTTGTGGGATTATTTGCTGAGAAATTGCTGTTTGTGGCAGTTGGTTCAGTCATGGTAGACTCTTCTTCACTCTTCTCAGTTTCAGGTGTAGGATCGGGTAATTTAGTTTCCAATGCATCATTGAATCCTTTTGCAAAGACACCTGTGGCCATTCTATTGCTAAAAATAGTAGCCATTTCATCATAGAACTCTATTGGGGTGTTCAGGAAATTTGCATCTTTGGCATTGTCCTGGGAAAAATACTTATTAGTGCATTTAGACACAAGATTTCACAGCCAACACTTCCATTTACCTAACCAAATTACCTTCGCATGTCTCATGAAATGGCCAATATCAATAGAAATGAGTTTGTTCTCCTCATCCCATATGGCACCACTCAATTTTTTGAGTTTGCATATCTTTGCCCATCTAGCTCTCCATTTTTTTAGGTGGTTTGCAACTTGGATGCCATTAATCGTGATGTGAAAGTGATCAACCAAAGCCCTCGCAGCAGCATTGAGTTGTGCACTCTTGAACCCCTTGTCATTTCTAGCCCCACTTGCAATAAGTTCTGACATGAACTTTAGCACAAATGCAGACATTGCATTTGTCCACACAAGAGGGGTAGTTAGGTTAGCACCCCCTTGTCCTTCACCCTCCATTTGCTAGATCACGATAGTAAATTAAAATAACATACTTAACAAAATAGCCCAAAAAAGATATATAAATATAAAAGCAAAATGAGGCAAAGTAAAATCAATTACAAATAGAAGGTCAAACGAGAAAATGTATTAAATAAGGGATATCATTGTCTCTCCAGTGTCATGAGATGACAAATGCAATAGTACAATGAGAAAACAAAAAATAGTACTAGCATTATAAGACAAAGTGCATCATTGCCTCTCCACAAGGATCTCATTTATTGGTAAGTATTAACATCACAGCACATACCAACCACTTTGACTACCAGATGCATTGAACATCAGTTATCATTTTGTTGTGCTAAGTAGTTCTGGTGAGCCACTCACATCCTGTTGGCTATATCTTGTCTCATTCCCACCACCTCACTAGAGTCATGTGCTTGATGGGCTTGTGAATTTGTATGGTTTGGATTCTAGGACAACTCACTTGGAATAAACTGGTCCACCCCATGGGCAATTATCCAATTATGAAGAATGCAACAAGCTAGAACAATATCCACTTGTGTCTTAAAAGGAAAAAACGGTGTTGCATCATCAAGAACTTTGAATCTCCTCTTGAGAGACCCAAATGCACGTTCTACAGTCACTCGTAGAGAAGAGTGTCTAAGATTGAACAACTCTTTCTCATCTTGAACTGGATTGGACCCCCATTCTTTCAAATGGTATCTGGTGGCACAATAAGGTGGCAAAAATCCTGGCTTAGCCGCATAGGCAGCATCAACTAAGTAGAATTTACCTAACAAAATGACAATTAATGCTTGAAAGTTAAGTTATACAATAGTAATTTGGACTAAGATTTGTGTGACATAGGTATTACCTTCAGGCACATTAAATCCATTCTCTCGCTCTAGTGCATCAGCTAGGATCATAGCATCATGAGCAGACCCCTCCCAACCAGCTAAAACATATGTGAACCATAGATCAAAATCTACGGCTGCCATTATGTTTTGAGTAGCATGGCATTTTCTACCTCTAAAGGCTGCCTCCCATCTCTTAGGCACACTGGCTTGCACATGGGTACCGTCAATTGCTCCAATACAGTTCTAAGGTGTCAATAATTGTTGACATTAGTAACAGAATAATTGAGGTGGCAAGCTATACATGGGTAGGTAGACATGTGCATATATTACCTGAAACCATGGAAACCATCTGCGGCTGCCTCTAATTTTGGTTGGGGTATCCAAAGATGGTGGCTTGATAAGATCGCTGCGTAGCTCACCTATTGCGTGCAACATTAATTTGAAATAACGACTGACAGTTTCACCCGAGCGTTTGAAGTTTTGGCCAACAATTCGGTTCCTTTCATTGTGCCCTACGGTGTGAAGGAACATGGCAACTTGCTCTTCAACACAGCAATGCAAGGTGTCATGAAGCAAACTTCTTTCCCTCAGAAGATCACACAAGAGAAAGAAAGGTGCTTTCTTGAGCCTAATCATGTTCTGACAACTAACATCATCTTTATGATAAATATCATCTAAATATACATTTCTCTGTATATTTCTAACAGATATTGGGGCATAAGTCACTCGTGGCCTTCTTCTCTTAAACCTAGAGTAAACAAAAAGAGCAACCAATACTCCAGCTAAGTAGGCAGCAGCCCTAGTAAGCAACATTCTTCTCCTATCCCTTGTTGGATACATCTACAATGCATGGTTGACAATGTAGGGCACATGCTCAGATCAGATATACAATTATAATCACAGAACCTAGTGGAGAGGCTCAGGTTAAACATGTCAAGCAATGTGTACAAATTACATACAAGAATAGGAGAAAACATGCAAAAGAATGTCGAAAACAAAATGTATTGAAAACACAAGGAAAACATAATTAAAACAAATTAAATTGAGACTGTTCTGTTCACAGTTGAAAAAAATTGAGACTGTTCTGTTCACAAGGAAAACACAGTTAAAAACATCTGTTCACAGATACTTTGACTGTTTTGTGCGAACAAAATCAGTGAATTGACAAGATTAAATCACTTAAAACATATACGAAGGAGGTAAAAGCAACATTCTTCCCCTATTCCTTGTTGGACACATCTACAATGCATGGTTGACAATGTAGGGCACATGCTCATATCAGATATACAATTATAATCACAGAACCTAGTGGAGAGGCTCAGGTTAAACATGTGAAGCAATGTGTACAGATTACATACATAAATAGGAGAAAACATGCAAAAGAATATCGAAAACAAAATGTATTGAAAACACAAGGAAAACATAGTTAAAACAAATTAAATTGAGATTGTTCTGTTCACAGTTGAAAACAAAATTGAGACTGTTCTGTTCACAAGGAAAACACATTTAAAAACTATCTGTTCACAGATACTTTGACTGTTTTGTACGAACAAAATCAGTGAATTGACAAGATTAAATCACTTAAAACATATACGAAGGAGGTAAAAGCACTGTAAACAAAATCATGGATCATACAAGAATAAAAAATCACTATGAATAAATCACTGTAAATGAAAACAAGAATCATACAAGTATAAAATCAAGAAAGGAGGTAAAATCACTGTGAACAGAAAGGTAGATCTATGAATTTGGGGATAAGTAAAGGAGAAGGATTAGATCTGTACCGGTTGCTTGAACAGAAGGGACGAAAAAGGGGGAGATGAGCAGATCTACAAGCCAGTTAGTCCGGCCGTCTAGATCTGAGCCGGAGAAGATTACCACGTACACTGTGCCGAAGACGAAGACCGAGAGATGAGCAGATCTACAAGCCTTCGTCGAGCTTCGCTAGAGAAGATGGCCACGTACACTGTGCCGGAGACGAAGGCCAAGAGATGAGCAGATCCACAAGCCTTCGTCGATTTTCGCCGGAGAAGATGGTGACGGACAAGGTGGGTGAGGCAGAGACGGAGGCCGAGAGCAAGGAGAAGGAGAGAGAGGGGAGGCGGAGAGAGAGAGGTGAGGCCGAGACGGAGGCCGAGATAAATGGGGAAGGTGAGGCGGAGAGAACGAGGTGAGGTGGAGATTGAGAAGGAGGTGAGCGGACGTACAAGCGTGCGTTTTTTTCCCTCCAGCGCGCCCTAATTTTTGGTGATGGACCAAATGATATCTCCAAAATTGAGGAATGGAATGGTGCAACATATTGAGGGAATATTCCCTGTTTTGAGATGAGTTGTGATGCATGGAATGATGGAGGATGGAGTCAACCAAACACCAAACCTCCTCTTATGATGCATGAGATGGTCCATCACCTGCAACCAAACACACCCTATATGTCCCTCACGGCTCGACCCCTAATTGGTATGTGTTCTTTCATATTTGGCACAATAATACTATTTATAGCACAAAAACTTTTGACTTCATTGAATAATGGCTTTACACCATTATCTCTCATACCTTACAAACGCTCTTTCACATTGACAACCAAACCCATGACATTAACAATTTTTTGATCCTTCTTTTGCAAAGCAAGTGATAAATCATTGGTAAAGACTAACAATTTCATTATCAAATGCAAGATGAATACAAATTCAAAACTCTCCATTACTTTTATCAAACTTGAAGCTTAGCCTATTTGTGACGGTAGACGACCTTCTGCACTCACAATCTGTAGCACCTCTAGTACAGAGTCCTACATTGTGTAGATATAAACCAATGTTGTAAAATGTGAGCCCTATCTAGAATCACCAGGTTTAGCCAGACTAGTTTCTTGATGAAACCTCTTCCAGAAAAAATCTCACCATTCTTTAACTTGTCCAACACCGTTTGGCAATGCTTTTCAGTCAATACATCTTCTCACTTGCAGGATGTACTTGTAGTGTTCACAATCAATGAAACATAGTTAAAGAAATCACTAATAGCACTACTAGAATTTGAGACAGTAGTAATCACTAATTGCAACCGATAGACAAAGCAATGGACATAAAAATTATAAGGATTTTCATTTTGGATTTGTCTATGCAATCCATTAAATTCTCTCATATTTGAAGCTCCATCATATCACTATCCTCTTCATATAGAAATAGGTAAACCATGCTGAACAAGCAAACCAACTAATGCTTCTTTCAGTGCAGCGAATGAAGTCTCTGTAACATGTTGAAGACCAAGAAAACTTTCCATGATCTTCCTTTGCTTGTTCACAAACCTACACACCATAAATTATGCTAAGTTACGATAGTACAACAATGGATAAACAATACAAGTTGAAAACATATAACCATCTACTTCACAATCACGACCATTTGCTCATCACGAGACTCATTTATAAATATAGAAAAATTACTATCTCTGTCGCGCAAGTTTTTTAAGGTCCTTTTGAATTCATGAAGTCATAATGCAATTTCTAGGACCTTCATTAAACACTTTCTTCGCTTTCTTCATCTTATCTTTATACCAATCCATCAACTCTAGAAAGCTGTGCTTGTTGATGGAAGTAGAAGATTCGTCATTTCCACGAAAAGCTTCACTTTGCATTATAAGATATCTTGTATAATCTAAATAACCAGTTAAATAAATTTTGTATGCAATTTCTGACTCCTAACTGTAAGAAGAGTACACATGTGCCACACTTTGCCTTTGATTGTTAAAATTGTCACAATTTTACCTTGCAACATTGTAGTTACTATTAATTCCACCAACATGTTCATTAAACACTTGCAACACATTCATCTAATTGTTAAATCCTATTATTGTAAAGCCATCACTCCCAAATTTTTCGGGTTTCTCAAAAAGAAAAAGGTAGAAACAAAAAACGGCATCATTCTACACACTATATTCCAACCAATCATATTTCTTGAACCATAATTCTTGAAAGCGCCTTGAATTACTACCTTGTTATTTGCGAGGAAAAATATGATCAATTGGTTGAGTTGGACCATTCAAAAAATATGCACTCCTCACTTAGTCTCTAATTTCCAAGTCATACTCATCAATTGATAAGCGAAGTCCCAGATCAACAATTATACCATCCGGATTAAAATCTTTAGCAATACGAGGTTTCTTTTGTTGATTTGTGCTTGCATCACTTTCAATAGAACCTGAATTGCCTGAAAAATACCTGTGCAATGTAAATATTTGTTTCTCCATTTTTTGCAAATATGTTTAAAACAAGAAATGATCTAAACTCAAAAAGTTTCCATGAACTGAGAAAAACTACAAAGTAAGACCTTCAGAAGATAGTGAATAGGATTTAGCAAAAAAACTAGAAGTTATTGACATAAACACAAGTTCATCGCATCCATGATTTTACACCTAATATAACTCATGGTATAATATACTGATCCACTACATCAGCCATAAGCAAGTCTCAAAACTCACAAGGCACTCTAGTCAAAAGCATTTAGTCACTAATATAACCACTAATGATTTGAAATTTTCAACAAGCATCAGAAGCACTTTCAGCTGATCTAGATTGGTGATACACAAAGCACATCTAGAACTGCACATAATAATGTTTCTTTCCTTTTTTAAATGCTCTTAACCTAGCTACCAAATATCCCTGATCAAGTCATTTAAGTCAATTTCTACTGTGAGGACTTGATAAACTAGAAATAGTTCATTTTCACCTTCCTAAGTTTAAGAGATCATCAGAAATATGAAGTTTGCTGCCATTAACTACTAAATAGTATATATGCAAAAAGAAAGCTGCATATCAAGGCAATTAAGCAGAAAAGACAGAGCCAAGTATACTCTTTTGTTTTCAGCATAAAGTAAGACACCAAATCAATGCATGAGAAGAAAAGATTTACATCATTGAAAAGCATACCAAATTTAAAACTGGCCAAGCCTGAACAGAAGCTTACAAGTAGTTGCAATGGCAAATACAGTTGGTTCCTAGCTGGCTTTTGCACTTAAAACAACTACTGATGAGTTAGATTACAGATTGCATGTGCTATGGTTTTGGTTTGAGCAAACCTCTCTTTAATAAGACATTGTTCTATTGTACCAGGAAAGAAATGAATTAACCAAACGTCTAGTGTTGAGGCCATGTTATATTGAATATCGGATATATACACTATCAGATAAATTCCTCAGATATGTGGCAAATAAATGCAAAAGATCAATTTCAGATTTTCACCCGAAGTTGGAAAAATGCACCTGGGAAGTTAACACAGCCTGCCTTTATACCACATAGCAAATCTAGCAAAGAGATGGAAATGGACCAATGTATTTGTCTAAGCCAATTTTAGGAAGAATCACTCATCTAAGGTCCCATTTCCTCATCCTGTATCCCACTATCCAATTTGAAAACAGAGGTAACATTAGGAGCAACCTCTTTGAATTTTGAGGCAAACAGAATCCAAAGGGCAGAAGAAGAAACAAGGCAATAAATGTCGGGCTGCTTCAGCAACCTAATTAGCAAAAAGAGCTTCTACTAATTTATCTAGATAATAAAAAAGAAGTGAAAAGGAGAGGCTAGTCAGAGGGAAAACTGAAAGTGACGACCAAATCCAAAATAATCCAATATCTATAGCATTAGTCGCATCAATTATCAGTTATCACAATGAAGCTTCTTAATTTAGTTGTTCCCAAAGTACAAAATATTTCTATCCAATCTATACAGAATCACTGAATCACAACTCAACAGCACAATCACAATTCCCAATTCACAAATCACATATCACAGAAAAATTCATATATTCACATTTGATAGAGAATCAGAGAATCAGAGAAATACACATCAAATTCACAATTTTGGTCAGGGAATCACAATCACCTTTGTTGCACCGCTGCCGGACGATCGTCCGCCCATATGACGCGTCGGGCCGCCGACCTCAGCCTTGCGTCTCGCCCCTCTGCCACATCGTGAGCCTGCGTCGGGCGGCCGGCCTCGTCCTCGCCCTCGCGGCCTCGCCCTTCTGTCGTGCCTGGCTGTCGCCCGCCGCTCGTCGACCTCGGCCTCGCCCCTTTGCTGCGCCCGCACCACAGGGCGCCCGCTCCGTCGTACCGCGCCGGCCTCGTGCCTCGCCCCTCGCCCTCCTGCCGTGCACCCGCTCTGCCATTGCCACTCCACCTCCACCCTTCACCGCTCGTCGCTTCACACTCGCGCCGGCACGCCGCTACCGCAAGCTGGCCGCAAGAATTTCAACGGCGAAATAGCGTCCGCGAGGGCCAGGCGGGCCAAATTTCTTTCACTTCGAGTTGGGCCAAAATTGGTGGGCTTTGGTTTTCGTGGCCCAAGATGCGGCCGCACGTCCTAAGGCGCTGGCGAGCTTCCTTCGTCAACCGTTGCGGCCTCCCGGTCGCGGGCATGGCGCGTGCGACACAGTTTCTTCGGTCTTCCTCCATCGAGGGCCGCAGGTGAATGGAACAATCAACAGAGTAGTTTTATCACAGGTGAATGAAAGAAACTAGACTTTATCACGGGTGCATAGCTTCTAAAAACAAGAACGTTCATTTGGGGGTTTGGAAGCTACATACAGGAATGGCTCGTGAATTGATTGATGTTCTCTTTATTTGTTCCTTCGAAGTTACTAGAACTCATCAGAAAAATTGCTTATGAGTTATGACTCTCTTGAAGGAATATTGAACTTCATCTCAAAACTTATCTAGTAAATGCGATGCATTTCACCAGGAAAAACATCATCTAATAAAAAAAGGTCAATCTGTAAATTGCAAAGAGGTGAGCAATGGCTGCTAAACCTACCAGCATTGTTAGACCAGTTTGTCAGTTTACTGTTTTAGTGGCCACTAATTAGGTAGAACACAAAGTTCATTTCAAAGAAAGGAAAACAAGCAAATGTAAATGAAAATAGCACAGTTGAATATATACATTTATATGTATCCATTCTGGCATAGACGTACAGCTCAGTCAAAACTTACTTCACTCCAGCAGAAACTAGCACACCAAAATCTATTGACTTCAGTGGAAATACTGAAACACCCATGAGTATCAACCAATTGGGAGATGTATGCTTATTTTTGCAGTACCATCAAACATCAATGTTATAAAGAGCCAAATGAAGCAGATATTTCTGCCTAAGTATACAAAGAATGTTTTGCAAATAGAAGAACACTGATGTTCATAGAAGAAGAAATTTTAATGCAAAGAGCACAAGATAGACATTCTGGACTTGAATAAGATCTGCTTTAGCTCTCTTCTACCAATGAATATGATAGATTGTCCTGAACATGTTACAGATTGCACGCAAGGTACGGTATAGTAAGACAGTGCCTTTAAGTTGCATTTTTGTTTATCAGGCCATCAAAACAACAGATCAAAATAGTAGTGAATCAAATTCACTGCATATCAATTTGATAAGTTAAACCCTAACCACTAAGGATATATCCTTATGAAGCATTTTCACACTCTTCCTCTGACGATGGTTCTTCCCCCTCGGTTTTAGTCTGTACCACTTTGTCTTCTCCAGTCTCCTTTGGCATCATCAAGCCCTTTCGGGGGTAAAAGTTCTTCCGCCCAAGGTCCACAATCTTGCTAGCCTCCTCCACCCTTGATGCTGCAACCAACGCAGCCACCACCTCCTGCAGAAGCGGACAATTCACTCTACATTTCCGATTAAAGATCTCATGGCAGCACCTCAGTGCACAATCAAGCTCCCCAGCTTCCACAAGATACGGCACGAGTGTCTCAAATGTCCCCTTGTTTGGAGCACAATCGTTCTTGACCAAATCATCATACACCCTCTTGGCCTCTTCCAACCTCCCACCTTTGCAATACCCTCTAATCAACTCATTGTAGGACACTGTGTCGGGCTTTGGTCCATCCTTCTCCATCCTCTCAACAATGGCAACTGCATCCTCAACTCGCCCTTCCATCATCAAACCTCGTATCTTTGCATTATAGCTCTTTGCATCCGGTGTGACATTCTTCTCCTTCATCAACAACCAAACTTTCTCCGCATCTTCCATGCAACAATTGTTGTAAAATGCATTCAATAGCGTGTTGAAAGAGACCACATCAGGCGCAATGCCGGAGTTCTCCATGAGCGAGATCGCATCAAGCGCCGCCGAGAGGTCGGGCTTCTGGCAGAGCGCGCGGATGAGTATGTTGTAAGAGTAAATACTGGGAACGACGGCGGGGTGGGAGGCGGGGATCTCTTGGAACGCGGTGGCGAGCGCGTCAAACTCGCTGGCGTCAGCGTAGGCGGTGAGGAGGGCGTTGAAGGCCATTGTGGACTTGTGCTGGGCGGGGAGGTCGCGGAAGGCTGCGGCGGCGTGAGAGGGCATATAGGCGCGGCCGTAGAGGGAGATGACCCGCGCGGCGAAGCCCTCGGTGGAGGAGGGGAGAAAGGGCTTCTGCGCATCGAGGATGGCCGTGACGGCGTCGTGGCGGCCGAAGGAGGCGAGGCGGGACACGGCCACCTCGTAGACGCGGTGGCGGGCGCGGAAGCGAGAGGACGCCGACGACGCAGCGATGAACTCGGAGACGAGCTTCTCCGGATCGCGCTGCCGGATGATGTCCTTTATGATCGAGCGGAGGGGCTTCCGGAGCTTGTGGCCCGCGTTAGACTCCGGGGTTTGGGAGCTTGGCGTGGGTTTGGGGCTGCGTGTTGGGGGGGATTTGGTGGGTGTAGAGCCGGTGAAGATGCGCGAGAGGCGGCACACGCGGGAGGAGGTGGCCACGGCGGAGGAGGCCATGGGTGCAACGGTGGATGGGGTTTGGGGCTAGAGGAGGTTTTTTTGTTTTTTTTCTTTTAAATCTATACTTGTATCCACCCTTCCACCGCTAACCCTAACCGTAAGTCCGTAACGCACCCCACCATCCGACACCGAGTGTTATGGGGAGCGAGACGTTTCCATTGACGCTTTACTGGTTGGGCTGGGACGGTGCAAGCCCAAGCCCACCAACCGACCTACCGGTTCATCAATCTTCCTCCGTGTGGATCCACTGCCACTCTCGGGAGCCATGGATCGGCACGTCCGGCGGCTGCTGAACCGCGTTTCCATGGCGCTGGCCGCCGTTGCCACCGCCTCTCTCCTCCACCTCTTCCGCTACTCTTCTTCGTCCTGCTTCGCGGCATCCCCTCTCTCTATTTCCGTCTCCATGAAGCCCTTCCCGCGCACCTCCTGTGATGCGGCCTCCCGGCGCGTCCTCCCGCCTGATCTCCGCATCGAGAAGCTCCGGTCCTCCTCGCGCTGGCGCCGCCACTCCGCGGCCCTCTCCGCAGCCGTGTTCCGCCCTCTCCGCCACCTGCGCCTTCTCGGCAACTCCTCACGCGTACTGTGCGTCGCTGCCGGCGCCGGACAGGCCGTGGACGCGCTCCGCGAGGCGGGCGTCGGAGACGTCACCGGCGTTGACCTTTTCGACTTCCCGCCCCTCGTCCGCCGCGCCGACCCCTACAACCTGCCCTTTTTCGACGGCGTCTTCGACCTGGTACTCTTGGACGATCCCGCAGGGCTCTCCGGGGCGCTTTTCCCGTCCCGTTTGGCCTCTGAGGTCGAGCGCACAGTCCGCCGTGGTGGCGCCCTTGCGCTCGCCGTCGATCGGCACCTCGACCTCTCCACCGTCGCCTCGCTCTTCAAGCTGTCGCGCGTCATGGAGGCGAGGAATGCAACCTTGGATGGCTCTATGGTGAGCATTGTTATCTTGAGAATTAATGGCACCAACACGAACCCACATTGATCCATTCATCATTCTTTTCATGCAATGTTCATATATTGTTTTGTTCAATGCATTTGATTCGAGAAATTGTGCATGGAGCTTAGAATAAGGTATATGTAATGACGAAGCAAAAAGAGTAACTGTAATATTGTCTAGTGAATGTAGCTGTAAGTTGGAGTAAATTTAGCAACGTTAGTTCTTTTGTTTTTGCGCTTAGATTTTTCTTCGATCTTTACATTTTTCATTGCTTGTACTGGTTTGTCATATTCAATTTTAACATGTACTAACAAAGTTCATACATATATAATTAATTATTAGAAAGACGTGTATATTAAAATGAAGCCTGAGCATGACTGTGATAAATATTGTTGTTGATTTAAAACTCTAAATGAACCATTGTTTGAAATCAACATGGTTGAAGACTACAGAAATTTGGGAAGAGATACATGTGCCATTGTCATCCCCTGATTCCCCTGCCGTTGTTACTTCTGCTGCCATATATTGGTAATTACAGAATGATGCTGTGCTGCTGGATGTTTAAAAGAAATCTTGACAGCTTGATATAGCTTCAGTCCTCCTGTGAGATCTTTCTGGTTATGTGTCCATAGCAAATTAGGAATTTAGTATAGATTTGCATCAACTCAATTACAAGAATGAAGATTCTTAGGAACTGATTCAGTTTTTGCTTCTTATGTTTTGCTACTATAGCTTGAAATCAACAGCATAATAGCTGCAAGACAGATGTTACAGAAATAATCTTGTGCCATTAACTGCAACAGGTCGAGCAACCTGAATTAGCTTTTATTTCAGGCACAGTACTTTATGGAAGGTGTACTACGTTGTGCTTAGCTTTTAAAGAAACGAAGGAAAACATATCAGAGACACCGAAAGATCTAATGCTTACATATACCTAATTACTGACCATTTGGCGGTTGTTCTATTTTGTTTTGACTGAGTAGAACTGATCCAGGACGATGGCAGTGTCGGAGAAATTATCTGCGTATTTACTTTGCAGCCATCTTAACATTTGAAGCACATGTGAGGACCCGTTCAACTTGCATGTAAAGGTTGTGTAGTGGCCGGCTTTGTCGCTCGATGTGACCACGCTACACGCATGGCATTGGATCATGGACATGACTTAGCCGTCATTAGCTTGTGTAATTAGCGGGGAGATTAGTGATGAGGGATGATGGGCGTTGCATGGAGCAGTATGGACGTTGCATGCATCATGCATGAAGGGAGAAAACATCATTTGTTTTTTGTTGTTATGTATGATGGATTTTGAGGAATTTATATGATGCAAGTACTTTCTTGATTTCTCCTATAAAAACTTCAGGGCCTTACTTGAGCAGTGATGGACATCTACCCTGGCCGGCTCATGGGTGTCTTAGTTTGGGCCAATTGGGCCTACTAACATACTGCTTTCTCATCGTGCCTAGACATGCACACAACCCAGAAAAACCACCCATATCAAACCAAACCTTTTCCTATCAAGATCAAGGATTGGGCCTGCACGTGATATATGGGGAATCTTGTACCTTGAGACTTTTTTGGGTACACCTCGTAGTGCTAGTAAATGCAATTTTCTGTGGCCAAGAACAAAATTCCGTTGCAGATTCTCCTTTGCAATACATCAAGTTAGCGTAGGACTTCTTTATCTTAGCTTCGTCCTCACAAGTTTCTCTCAGAATTTAAATCATGCATTTGGTTGTCTATATCAAACTAAATCTGACTCACGAGATACAACTAACTCTCTGTTTAGTTGTCTGTACATGATTTTAGGTCTGGTCGAGCAGATGGAAAAAGTGTTTGTGAGCCTGATCCGGTGAGTGATCCGGTGGATACACTCGTACTCACCGTTTCTGCGCAATCTGGGATCCTTCTAATTGTGTAACTAAAAAATGATTAACATGTATTGATGATTTTTAATATAGATTAAGGTTGATTAAGAACTATTAAACCACAATAAAGATTATTAAAGTAGAATATGACATAATAATAATTTTTAGCATTGTATGATTAGAGAGTGATTAGTGTATATTAATAAATCTATGTTGATTAAGAATAATTAATGTATAAATAAGGGCTATTAAAGTGATATAAAACATTAACTAGTTTGATAGTATTTTTCCACCTTATATATTTTTTAACTTACACTAATCATTAATCAATCAAACAATATCTCATACACTAACCAAACATGCACGTTCATAATATATCACACTCAATCTGTACCATATATGAGCCAGACTCGAGCAACCAAACATACCCAAAAAAAAATCAACTTGAGGCTCATTATTTTGGCTTCGCCTTACATCCGAAATATTCCTGCAATACAAGAACAGCCTCCCACTAAATCCATGCACAAGAAATTTAGGTTAGCTCGCATTGAATTTTCATGTCAAGCTGGTATTGGTCATAATCTCTGATAAACACAACTACTGTTGGCTCTCGTGCACATGCGGCTCCAACAAACAGTTTTGTGATCTGGACAGTTCGAGGGGGTGCAGTTGAATTGCTCACAGTTCCTATAGCTAGACAGTCCACCAGCAACACACAGAAACTGTGGGAGAGATGGTGACCAGATGAAAGCCATAAATCCGTTGGGGATCGGAATGTCTCCGATGAGTCGCTGTCCCACGGACGGCTCGTTGCCGGACTGCAGATACAATGCACCACCACACTGCACAAGCTAGCACATCATCGTGCTCAAACAACGTTGCGTTTTAGCTAGCCCGCATGCACTACAATGCTTAATAGTTCTTGTCCATGTAATGAGCTAACCAAATCTCGTGTCACTTGTCAGTCCAACTTTGATTTGTCACTGATGCATTTTGGCAAGTAGTGAGGATATTATATGATCAAATGATGCTGCTACTTGACTTCCTGCCGGGAAATTAACATTGGTAGCCATCAATGATGATGCATAGGAAGCATGGGGCCTAGTTTGTCGAGAAGGCTCAGATGGGAGGAGTGCGATGCGAGTGTGCAAGAGAATGGATGGGCGCGGAGCCACGTTAAAAGCGAGACAGGCGACAAGACATCCACCAGCTAACCCCGTCCTCCCCACCACCACGCCTACATTAACCCCAAGGTATGGGGGGAGGCCGTCCCACACGCTCCCCTCTACACGTGTGCTGGGCTCCCCTCATGAATCCTCTACATAATGTTTCTTTTGCTCTATCACGGTCTTGGGTAATCTTGCACCATTGCATCATCAAAATTCCTAAGTTCAGATTGTACTCGTTGTTGAGTGCTAGTGTTTACCAAATTAATCTATTTTATTATAAACTAGACAAGATTTTAATGAGATTTGGCCCACCCAAAATCAACATTGCACAATCCGAACCCAACTGGCCCGACCACAATTGGATTCTTTTTATCTTGCTTAAGATGAAGATGCTCAACTCCCAAGATTTGCACCAGAGTTCTAATATTCATATGATTTATCTTCCCCATTACCATTTAGTCCGGACCAAACTAATGATTTATCTGCACTTATACAATCTAGATTAGATCAAAACAAGATTGACCCACGCGAGTTTGATTGGACTTAGTCTAGTGATGACTAACATGTTTAGAATTTTCAAATCTCTAAGTAAAAGTAATTTTAATAATTTCACTTGGTTAATCAACAACTTTATAATCTGGACCTACCAAATAATAAATAGTATAGATTTTGTTCTTTTTCTCTTGAAAAATGTGGGAATTTTTATATATTAAAGCAAACTTAGCGTTTCCCATCTAACACATTTTTTTAATAGATCTGAGATTCTAGATGATCTTATCAACAATTAAAGTTAAGAAAACATTACATTTCTTAATTTTTATATAATGTCCATTATTGCATGTCTTGTTTGGTAGTAAGGCACCATGTTTTATACTAGTTTTTCTTGAGGGTAAGTCATATAGGCTAGTGACTAGTGAGTAGTGGTTCGCAATCAGGGTGGATCTAGGCATGTTCATGGGGGTGCAATTACCCTCAAATTTTTTGTGAATATCTTATAGGGTATGCTTTCAATGCTGATTTGATTAGTTAATAGAGTAAATTTTCATGCTAGAGGTTCTTAGGTTCAAACCGAAAGTTAAACAATTTTTCCTCAATTCTAAACAAGTTTATATGCTTGTAATTTGTATTTCATCCCAAAATTTCTAGATCCTTGATTGTTTTCAATATCTACTTACTTTCGATTCACACAAGGACAAGATGGTTTGGGAGTTTTTTTTTTTTATAAATAACCCACTTAAAAAAAATTTACAAAATTAACCCACAGTTTCAAAATTTTACAAAAATGACTCACCACGTCAGCCTGTCGAGCACTGGACACTCGACAAGCAAACTGTCGCATGGACCAGCTGGGCTTGTCGAGTGCCAAGCAAAAAAGGGTTTTAATCGTGAGAGTGAGGATTTGAACCTGAGCCAATGAGGTGGGAGTGTGGTAACCAACTAGGCTAAGGCCTTTTGCTGTTCTAAAGTCACTGGCCAATCTAATATATTGTCACTTGTTGAGTGGCCAGCACTCGACAAGCTGGCAAAAAAGGGTTTTAATCGTGGGTGGGAGCGGGGAGTGGTAACCAGTTGGGCTAGAGCCTTTTGCTACTCTAAAGACACTGCCCAAATTAATATGGATTCACAACGAGTTACCACTGCCCAAATTAATATACTTGTCATTTACTTTTTATTGCTATTATATGTATCTGAATTACTTTCTTTAATTATTTTTTCAACTATTTAATTAAATATTTAGGGACTTGAAAAGTAGTGAATACTCAGAACGAGTTCTTCCCCATAACAGGTGACAAGTTGTTTTGTCTTGATACGATTATCAGAAATTCACCAAATTTTTATATTAAAAATATAATTTTATACAATCATAGTTGACTAGAAATTTTTTTTTGAATTGTAGGAGGCAGGATTCAGACCCAGGACCAGGGGTGAGAGAGTAGTGCATGATTGATTGCTTAAATGCAAACAACACATATCACATTATTGGTCTTTGTATGTATTATTTTAAATTTTATTTCTTGTCGTAAATATTTCTCGCTCATGATTTATAGGAGTACTAAACAAATTTTTTGAGATTTTTTTCATGATAATTTGGGGATTAGGGGTTAGGGTTAGGGTTAGGGTTTAGAGTGAGGCCGAGATATATTTAGTGAGAGAGATATTATTGAAAATAGATAAAGTACATGAGTAAGCGAGAAACATTGAAGAAAATTAAGCACAGAATCATCTAGAAGGGCCAACGACGAGGAAAGCTGCAAGAAGGCTTTGGTTCCACCCTGAAAGTACGATTAGTTTCGCGCTGACGCTCCAATTTTTGTTCCTCCGTAAGTTGGTCTGGTGCAAAACACCATTCGGCCTCACAGTACGGGTCAACCTCATCCGGACCCCAGTCCTCTGCAAGACCGAAGCTCCTGCGGCAAGCATTTGCCTCTTGTAGAAACTTTACGCGTTCCTTGGCTTCTTCCGACATCTCGATATCAATCCACTGAACAAAGTCATACTTGTGCTCGTAAATCTGAGGAACACATGTGAGGGCGACAATAGGTCAAATAGTGTGCAAGAGAACAATAAGAATAGTATAACACTCACATCAGTTCGCCAAGGATACTTGGACATCACACAACTATAGAACCTCATCCGGAGCGACCGTTCATCGGGGGACATGTGCACCGTGCACATCTTGTTGCAGTGCCACCGTGGTGGAAGCTCACATAGCTCCATACCCTCATCCTTGGTCACTCCGGAGGATGAACCTGAAATAATCATAAGATCAGACAAGGAGTAATTACCTGTGAGTGTTGTGAGGAAGTGGATAGGTTCAGTGCGAAAATGAGGGGGCATGCACTTTGTATTTGTAGGCCGGAGGTAGGGACTTATGGAACGGTGGGGAGGCATTTTTCTGTGGGCATGATGTTGTATCATGGAAAGGTGCAAGTATGGAAAAGTTGACGTGACAACTCAGGCCACTTTCTGTCTCGAGAAGTTATAAAGTCACAAAAATGGAAAAGTTGACGTGAACGCTTTCTGCAGCTTTTTTTGACGGAACGCTTAAAAGATGGAAAAATTGACGTGAAAACTCGAGCAGGCTGTTGTCACAGAAAGTTGCAAGGTCGACTGTTTTATAATTCATACCGGATTATGGGTATATTCCGACATTCATATCTTTTAAATTATAAGTTAGATGGATGATTCGTTTTGACCATTCAAACTATGAAGTCTAAACAATAAGATCGTCGAAAACCTAAGTAACTGGAGTTGCACATCTCAAAACAACCAAGCACAATTTAATCCAGAAAATAATGCATTTACTAAAATAAATAATGTAACACGTTGAAAATAAAAGTGTTAGTATATGTTCACTATGGGTTCGGACGACCCCTCTTATGCCCATACCTATCTCTCTAAAAAGGCGATGGTGAGTACGGATCAGGTGGCATATGTGATCGCCGCCCAGCCGCGGTAGAAGGACCATGCCGTTCAGTACTTGCATGACCCTGAGCTCGCTGTGTCGGTGGAGAGTGATCTTCGAGCTCGCTCGGCGCTAACTCATCTCGTTGGTAGTATTGTGTGGAACCGATCCATCTGTCTTTCGACCACTGGTTAGGTCGGCGACGAGTCACCGTGTTCCTATGCGGATGGAACGTAGGCCACCACGCAACTCCGTCTTGAACCGTCGTCCTCCCCGAGAACGGCCGAACAGCAGGGAGTGCGCCTGCCTGTCGATGGCTACCGCTATGTCAGCCTGCACACATGAAACTCATATGGGAGCTCTGGAAAAATAGATAAGATAAGAAACCAACATAAGTATCCAGCCAAGACGAACGTATTGAGCGATAGATCTGGCCTAGGAACTGAGCATCAAGGCCTGATCGAAGACTGTCTTGATGTGATAGTTCTGGCGGCGAAGGTGGGGCCGCACGAGCAAGTCGCATACGGGTGCGCGGCACGTACCACTGAAGATAGGCCTGGTACGTCGCAGGGTCGTACGGCCGCTCCTCCACAACAACATCCGTCGCTGCGTGGTCCTCCCATTTGTCAACCCATTTGGCATTCTTGCTCTACCAGTTGTCGGAGTGTTTTCCTTTACGTGTTTGTCTGCAAAAAGTGACACGATGCACATAAAGCAAGGAAACAAACAAATGTTCAGTACGTAATCGAGATATAGAAAATGTTCCAGGCATACACGTGAATCTCCCGCGGGAGATGACGTTGTCGATTTCTTTCCGGGGGCGGTATCAGCTGGTGTAGCCCGAATTGACACATCACCCTCTCCGGAAAATACGGCTTCACTAAATGTGAGAACACCATGTGCCGGCGCATAAGTCAGCAGTCCTGGCCCGCAGTGCAATGCGAGGAAATGCCGTGCGACGCAACCTGGGAAATGTGCTCCGGTGTCCGTGGTCTCCATATGATACGTGCGTCCAGCAGGAGAGCAGACTCTCCCAGGTACGCCACGTAACAGCGGTGAATCTGTGATGATGACTACCTCGGCCGACCTCCCGGCCAACGGGCTCCCATGGTCGGTCGATCAACCCAATCCTCATAGTCTACTGGCGCATCGTACGGATGGATGGGCCGCTCTAAATGCGGCCGACCAACGGGGAAGTGCTCCCATGACCACAGCTGCAGCAGTACAGGGCATGTGGACAGCAATGATCCAGTCGATGTCCTGCAACATGCCTCGCAAAGCCCCCTGTACGTCGCATACAACACTGCCATCGCCCAGTTGTAACGTGGTATGGCCCCTGGGTCCGCATCGATGATACTCTCCACCAGGGGAATGAACCACGTGTACACAGTGTCACCGTGTGTCGAAGGGAACAGAATATACTGCAGCGTCACCAGCAAGTAGGCGAAAAGATGCCGCCAAACTACATCGCCGGGGGCATCATCGGGGCACTCACGGTAGCGTGTCTAAAATTGGTGGGGGACACCACGCTTGGATGCTAGCCCTCCTCGTGGAGTACTTCACTGTCAGCGCCTTCAATTTGTCAAACACAGCTTGGAACTTCCTCGGTTGATTTTGCATGCATAGCCGCTTGAACTGATCCATGATTTGTTTGCTGCGGAAGTGTGTGAAAAGGTTTGCTGCAATGTGCCGTATGCACCAACAGCTGCGCATCCTCCAATTTGTACGGAGCATCTAGGGCCCCGCACATTACCTCAATGGCATGGAGCAACCCTCGGTGGCGGTCCGATATGATACAGACCTTCTCTCGATCACCGACAATCGCCCACTTCACATTAACCAGAAACCACAACCAACTTTCCAAGTTCTCAGACTCGACGATCGCGTACGCCAATGGAAGCAACTGGTCGTTAGCATCCGCAGCAACAGTAATGAGAAGCGTGCCCTTGTACTTTCCGGTCAAGAATGTACCATCCACACATATGACCGGACGACAATAAACAAATACCTCGATGCACTGGCGGTATGACCAGAACAATCGATGGAGCACCCTAGTGTTCTGTATGGGGCTACCGTCTCGACGTACAGCTGGCTGATCGAAGACATCCATAAATGTGCCTGGGTTGGTCTGAGCGATGTTGCGCAGTAACCGCATTACATTGTTGTAGGCTTGGTTGAATGTGCCGAACATGCCCTCAATGGCCTTTTGTTTTGCTCTCCAGGCCTTTGCATACCGTATAGTGTACCCACACCTATCAGCAACTTGCTTCATTATTTCTCTCGGTATTATCGAAATGTTCTCTCGCACGGCCGGCTGGATGATGTTACCGATGTACGACAATGTCAGGTTCCTGTGTCTGTCCAGCGCCTCCGTAAGCAGACATGTGTGTGCGGTAACTCTTGTCACCACAAAACCGATGTCGTCCTTCGACCAATGGCACGAATCTTCCATGGGTAGTCTGGTGTTACACAGGCTACGACAAATAGGTTGGGGGTTTGACTTGACAACCTTATATTGCCGATTAATTGCGAGAGACCAACTCGCCACGGCATTCTTCAGATCTTCTTTGCTCTGAAACTCCTACTCTATTTGTATGCCACCTCGCTTGAAAAATCATCTCGAACCCTAATCCGTTGGCAACACAGCTTGACAATATGCTGAATGATCTAGCCACTCCTGCAGGGGACCAGGATTATCGTCATCAGAGCCATCGGATGCCTCCGAGTCCGTCAATCATCTTCGTCGGACACTGATGGAAGGCAATCCAATACCTCGCACACATCTACGCGAGTATGGCAGAATACATCGACCACTCGCTAGCCCTGAATGTTGCAGGACCGGACACGATACTTGGCTCACCATCCACCGCACGCTCGGCTTGTCCTACGTTGCAGAACTGCATACACATCGCGAACTGGCCAAGTAGTCCGCCATGGGGGTCTTCCACTCTTCGAATATAAGAGCTCCAAGATTTGTCTCCTTTAATTTCGCACAGCATCTAGTATGGCTCATTATCTACCTCCCGTACGATGAGCCCTTCAATTAGAACCATTTCATTGCGAGGCCTCTTCCCGAACATATTCAGGATCCATAAATTTAGGTCTAGAAATGAGATGTTATGTACGTTCAGCTCGCCCGTCACACATTGGCAATGGCTCATATCAACCCCGCTTTGCCCCTCGCGAACTAAGTCGTCATCGTAAAATATGCAAATTTTTTCCGGAGTCTCCATTCCCTACACACATTCATCTCACATGTAAATAACATGACAGCATTATGTCTGACAACCCTATGGACCCACTTTCCTTTGAAGTTCAGCAATTATGCATCCTTCTGAGAGCATGCATGCATGCACATAATTAAAAATAATCTAGTTTCATAATTTCTAAATACATACACATATACATTTACAAAACATAATTCTTAAATATAGAACATGCATGTGCACAATTAAAAATAACCTAATTTCATATTTTCTAAAAACATAGACACATGCACATAGTTTCTAAAAACATACACATATACTTTAAAAAACCTAATTTAAAAACATAGTTGCACATAATTAAAAATAACCTAATTTCATAATTTCTAAAAACATACACATATACATTTAAAAAGCCTTATTTATATATAGTTACGCATAATTAAAAATAACCTAATTTCATAATTTCATATACATGTAAATTCATTAACATAATCTATACACATAAACATAATCCCTAATTACATCATTAATATAATATAATACCTACATTTACACATGCATGCTTAACAGAATCTATACACATAAACACATTTACACATGCATGCTTAAAAGAATCTATACACATAAACATAAACACTAATTACATCATTACCAACATACTTAACATAATCTTAAATGTATTTAAAAAAAATACCTCATTTCGAAGAGCTCGGAATCTTCTACAAATTTCTCTTCTACACCGAATCAATTTACTGGAAGGATTTTTTTAGATCTAAAATTGAAATTTGAGAGGAAAATGAGAGATAAGTGTGTGTGTGTTGGAAACAGAAGTGTGTGTGAGCAGCAGAAAAATTGAGGAGGGAGGGGACCAGAGAGAGTTAAGTAGGGGACCAACAACTTGTCTAGTGACAGTATATTACATTGGTCAGGGCCTTTAGAGCAGCAAAAATCCTTAGCCCAGCTGGTTACCACGCTCCCACCTCATTGGCCCGGGTTCGAATTCCCGCTCCCACGATTAAAACTCTTTTTCGCCAGCTTGTCGAGTGCGATTAAAACCCTTTTTTACACTCGACAAGTAACATATATTACATTGGCCAGGGCCTTTAAAACAGTAAAAGGCCTTAGTCTAGCTGGTTACCACGCTCTCACCTCGTTGGTCCGGATTCGAATCCCTGCTCCTGCGGGCTTAGTGGTCGACAGACTGACGTGACAGGTCATTTTTGTGAAATTTTACAACTGTGGATTAGTTTTGTAAATATATTTTTTAAGTGGGTTATTTATAAAAAAAAAACTCGATGGTTTGGTTAACAGATTATTTGGACACCAACTGGTTACGAGGCAGTTGGTCAAGTAGTACTTGGGCTTTGAAATGAAGCGTGTTGCCAATGGGTTCATGTGATCCACGGATTGCTTGACGTGACAAAAAGAACCGGTCGTACAAGACTGATGTGGGAGTACGTAGGAAGCCATGTACCCGAGAAGTATCAAGTGATACGGCATCCAGGTCTCATATGCTGTGTATTACAGCAGCTTAGTTGGCTCTTAGACTTTCTTCATCACAATTGGATCTCTATATCTTCATATACATATTTCCTTAAAAAGATTACATATCTATATTTCTATTCTCTCCAACAGAATCTCTAAACCCCAAAAACATATAGATAGAGGTGAGAGAATACTTAAATTTATCAATTCTCTACAGTAATATCTAAAATAAGAATCGAGATAGGTATTCTGTTGAAACAAGAAAGGTATTACTGATACCTAAATTTTAGACTATCAATTTTTTTAGGTATTTTGTTGGACAAAATAGCACTTTATACAGATGGGTCATAGAACATACACATCTGACCAGGTACAAACATACAAGACGACGGTACGTACGTGGCATGCACCGCTCGGCCGGATATGCAGCAGTCGCCGTCCGCACAAAGACACCCGCACGGTGGAAGCCACATGCCGTGCCTGCCCCAGCAGCCGGCGAGATTCCCAAAACCCTCTCAAAGCCACACCGCTGTACCGGAGGGCCATGCTGTCGGTGATGTGCCCGCTTGTGCCGTATAATCCACATGGATGCCTCAGCTTTTTTACTTGTCTGCTTCCCGCCTGCGACATCCTTCCGTTGTAATGGCTTGCTCTGCGTGCACCGGCTCTGGACAAAGGGCATTTCCTTCTCTGCAGATTTGTTTGCTTGACCAGTTCACTACCGAGTCTGTCTAGTAATATTTAAACTGATCTGTCCAGTTTGACGTTTATGTTGATGAGTCTCTCAAATTTGTCAGACGTCAGGTGATGTTTACGAGTGTATCATGGTATCCGAGTCCGAGTACTACTAACTACTAGTTAACCCTTCCGTTTCCCGTATTCTACACCTGTACTCTCAAGTTCGAGTGATTGTTCAACTGGGATTGATTGGGTGACTTCTTACCCAAAAAATGTATATTTTATGTAAGAGAATGCCATGTTTACTCATGGATTGCTGCCTAAGCTACGAGAATATACAATAGGCTAACTTGTGAGCTGAATCCAACCATACAAATTTTGTTTGTTTAAAATTTGTCAGTACAACTAAAAAAGCATATTTTTTTTATTTATCATTGAAATATATATTATTATTTTATACTTGTCATAACTATTTGATCCATCACTAGTCAACAAAATAGATAACATTTTTACCCATATAGATGTATACCTTTTACTTATAGAGATTTATTTACAGACTAAATATATTTTTGATATTAGAGTATTATTTATCTAAAATACGATATATTTTAAGTCTTTTATAAAGGCATAGTTACTCCATTTATAGAATAAAAATGTTACTTAACAAGGAAAAATGTTAGTGGAAAATAAGAAAAAACCGATTTTTCAGTGATAGATACAAAAATATGCATTTTTAAGTGATACAGATAAGATCTTCCCTACAAAATAAGGTCAGAGAAGTTTGGATTAACCTGATCAAGCACCTACTTTGTTGCCATTGTTTAGGATCAACACTGATGTATGGGTCATCATTGCTGTAGTCATCGTAGCTACATGGGTTGTTGCTAAGGGTGAAATCGAGCTGAGCTTCGATGAGTTGATCCTGGTTTGGCTCGATTTCCTTAACAAGTCGAATCAACTCGACTCATTAAGAGTTGCAAGCAAGCGGGCAAACTTGGCTCGTATGCGAGCCCACCATTCACAAGCTAGTAAGTAAATTCAAGTGTTCACATGAATTTTACATGTTATTTTTAGTCGGATTGAGTCAAATTTCTAGTGTTTGAAGAAGAAGAGTGAAATCTTTGAACAACCAAATTGGCATATGAGCCTAAACAAGTCAAGCTCGAGCAAATTGTCTGTGACTCGGCTCGACTTGTTGATCTATATGAGTTGAAAATGAGACTTAGCTCGACTTGTTATCTCTCATAAGTTGATCTAAAACAAAGTTTGGGTCTGAGTTATCCACAGTTTTGAGTTTTTGTTCTGACTCTAATCGCTGTATTCATTGTCGTTGTTAGTTTTATAGAATAAATATGAATCCGTGGAAGTTAAAGTGTATTTTTGTATTGTCGTTACATCGAAGTAAAACTAAAAATGTATGATTAATTTTAGAAAAAGGAATCTAGAATTATAATGGTTGACCACAAAATGATGGCGCATGTGGAAGAACCATGTCGCGTCCAGTCCACAGAAAGAAAGTTAACAGGGCTTTATCCTTTTGGATTGGATTTGGATAAGTTGCTCTCTTTTTTTCTTCTTTCTGTCAGCGCCTAGCTAGAGGACAGTTGGAACAGCCTTTTTTTACCTATCAGGGTTGGAAGAATTGGACACTGCTTTGATGCTCTCCCAGAGTACTCGTACTCCTTTGTTGTTGCTGTTGCTGTCAGGAATCTCATGCAACAAGACAAGGGCTGTACATGTCTACGTGTTCCTTTGGTGCTTCACAGCTCATGAACATTTGTACCGACTTGCCCTTGTCCGGGGCATGCCCTGATCACAAATTGTGTATCCAGCTTAGAGGTGCTGTCAAATTTCAGCATTCGCCATTCGCCGGTTCTCTATAGCCTAAGTGATGATGTTCCACATTGAGCTATTCACAATCTGATTGCCAAGCTTGTGGGGGTGAATAACAACTGTTTGTTAAGGAAAATGTTTCAGAACCAAATGACGCGGGATGACCAAAAGTGGGGGTTCCAAGGCAATGTAATAGTAGGGTGTACAAAATCCACTTAATTGAAATAAATGAATTGGATCAAATTAATCGAAATTTATGATTAATTTGATATTTTATTTGGTTTTTATTTTCATAAACCAAATTTTTTACAAACCAAAATAATTGAATTGAAAAAATAAAAATAATCAAACTCATCAAATTATCTTTTATTACCTCAATAAATTACATACTATTTTAATTTGGTATTAGTTTTACATAACTGAAATTTTTTTAAAGAAAACAAAGTAATCGAACCCAAAAAAAATTGAACGTACACCCCTATGTAATACTATCAATGTTGTAGATGTTACAATAGTTCAATCAAATGTTAAAATAACCATAGAAATATTATTGTATTATACAAAGTATTTTCCCAAAAAGATCGTAAAAACATGTGAGTTTAAGTTTACATTACAAAGTGACATGATAGTAATAGTATCTAATCTTAAGGCGTAATGGTTAAACTCTTACCTCGAAACATGTATAATAACTCTAGCAAATGTACCAGGTACCGCGCACATTATTTCATATAACGGAATGTTGTATTTTTTTTTTCTGAATGGTTTGCCAGGTAAGAAAATAGTAGAGGTATGATGGGTAGTATCTAGTAGCATCAACACATGGTGTTACAAAATCTTTCCTCAACAAACCACGTTACAAGACAAAGTTTTAGACTAGCTTCCAAGGCCACTGTCATCTTACACGAGCTTAGATCATAATAATAAACTTGTTACCAACATTCCAAATACAAAAGCTGAAACAGCGAGTGACTAATTAAGGTCATAGCGCAGCTCTACTACTCTTTTAAGTTCCATCCAATTTCATGCACGTCAAGTAGAAAGGTGAGTACCGCCACTTCTCGAGTTCGGCTCAACTACCACAGAAAAAATGGCCATGCGTCGATCTCTAAAATCAGATAAGACATTTCGAGATGGACAGATAAGGAGGCAATTTGTAAGCTGATATTAGCCCGATCCGGAAACAAGTCAAGAGAAAAAGTAGCACGTGTAATTAACTCTCAAATCCCAACTCTAAATTGGGCACTGCAACGAGTCGGATGTGTAGGCACCGACCAAGCTACGTGTACTATACATAGTTCAGATCCAACTCATCTTTTTATTACTTGGTTTTTATTCACTTGCCTTTTTGCAGCTCACATCACTGTTGAGTTTAGCATAATACATTTATAGTAATAATATTTATCATATAATAAAATTGTTTGACTATTTGTATGCAACTATGTCTGCACATATAAAATGTTCGAAAACATAGTTGTTTAGTTGGCTGATTGCATTCAATAAACATGGATGTGGGATGCAAAAAAAGCTCTCTCAGCCTGGTTTGTTGGTACATCAAAATTGGCCATAGCTCGCGTGCAGCCTCGTTGCGCTACAGTACATTTGCAAAAACGTGCCACATGCATGAAGGCAAAGCATATATGTGAATGAATTTTTTTTTTCTTCCCATGCATCATGCACGTATGTGAAGGCAGCAGTGGTACATCGAAGAAAAGAGCCATAAATATTTCCATCAAACCATTGTAAGAAAGCGCACCTGCACGGGAGAGGTCCTTGCTGCTTTGCCTTCCTGAGATGGGAAGTCATAGCTGGAAGAAAATTGCTCTTCGACCTTTGCTGTTTGGTCCGGTACAGACTGTGGGGACTTGTGTTTCCGAAAGAGACAACGGTTTGCTTATGCTATTCAAAGGCACCTTGTTTTCTAGCTCCGTATTAATATACTGACTGAATTCAAAAGCACATATTGTTGATGGAAACCTCTGGAGACTGTGCCAATGGGGCACGCCATCCGGCCATGGAACCCCCGGGTACCGGTTGCCCGGTAAACAGCCGTCTCGGGTAAGCCGGAAGACAAAGTATTTCTGAGAGGCCTCGCTCCCAAAAATGTCTCAAGAAACCGAGTCAATGTGCCCAACTATCCGAGTAAACTTCTAACAAAATAGACATCCAGGAACTTTTCTCAACGAAGTGCCCGCAAATTATTCCCTACGGATGGGATTTTCCTGGAGAGTTTATTGCCCTCCAGGGATTATAATTCCTGGGATTTACGCTTCGGGAGAGATGATGACAAGTCTACGGTATTCGAATTCTTCATCTGCCGGAGGCTGCCATCTCCGGGATAGTTGCCCTGGTGACGATGACAACATGCCTAAATTTAGTGATCGCTCGGGGTAACCTAGGCCACTGTCTAAGACAGTAATACTACTTTCCCGAGAAAAATACTACCCAGGGTTTCTTATTGGGAATTGTCTTGGTTGACACTAACACATAGGATTGTGCGAATGGAGCGCCTCATCCGGCAATACCACACGCCCAAGGCCTCCAGTGAATGAGGATTATAAGTTCAACAAAGGCCTAGAGTTCCAGGGTCTCAGAGTCAATCTTCATTGAGAATTACCTACTGGGAGTTTGTCTCACTCGAACTTTGGGACCGCTTTTTCCTAATACTTTGACTCCTAGTGGGTGTCGAAAATCTGGAGCACAAATACTACCAAATGACCGTCCTGCCTTTCATCTAAAGTCTCTAACAAGATCATTACGGTCAATCACCACTTTTGTAGGATGCAAATATCCTATGTACCCGCTAATTTGTAATAATTGCTTTCACTTGACAATATAAGCTAATACTCCATTATGTGTGTCTTAGAGCCCTCTCTCCTTGAAGAAGTCTCCCCATTGACTAATGTTAGGGGCACAACAACCTATATAAATCTCTCACGTTCATTTTCTTCGCTTGCCAGATTTGAAGTGACCTGTTAGATGGTGACTTTGAGTTTGTATTGCTTGTGAGGTTATGTCCAACATGGGCACCCCCGACCAGGCGCCCGCAATAAAAAAATATTTTTTGGTTGTGCATGAGAGAGACGGCGCCTCCTGTGGTGTTTGCTGCTTCGGAATTTTTTATTTTTTTCTCGATTTACGTACGACCAAATTATATGCATTTTTTGTTTCTTGATTTATATATTAATCTAATTCAAATTAGATCTTGATTATATTAAGAAAATTGTAGACCTTTAAATTATTTTCATATAGAGACCAAACATCATATATATATATTCGATTTTTGGATTAAAAGTTATTCATGTTTTACTAAAATCATCTAAATTTTAATAAATATTTAATTTACTCGCTGGCCCGTGCGAAGTGTCTCTCGAGACACCTTTGCATTGGAGTGGTAGGTGTTTCGAGTGTCGCTTTGCACGCATGGCATAGAATATGCTGAGAATATTTTTCTGGAACGCCTAGACAGATGCCCCGATACTTCGGTATTGGACTCAGCCCGATATGTAAGACATCTTTGTTGAGGATCTCAACCCCAAAATATAGATGATTATATTCTAACTGATAAGGTGCCTTTTTTAAATAGGAACTGATAATGCACATGATTGCCTGTCACAATTCAGCATTTTATCATGTTTGAATATTTATTCGTAGGGTGAGGATCTCTGAATTTGAAGTTTCGAGTTTTTGCTATTAGTTTAAATTCTGTGTTTTTTTCGTGTACCTAAATTTGTCATCGATACATCATGTATCATGCACACCATATTAAAGAAAGCTTTAACTCTAGCTAATATTTTTTCCATACAAGCATTAGATCATTCTTAATTTGCATTTTCAATTAATTATAGAAACAGAAGTATAAAGATATTTATATTCTTTAGAAAGCTCTAGGTAACTATTACCTACAAGGAGATTAGCTAATAAGATTCCTTGGATTGCATCGAATCAATGGTCATATTAAATTGACTTCATTCTAAAATTTTCCTAAAATATAAATTTGACAGATTGTCTGAGGAGTAAATACTTATTTTTTTTTAAAAAAACTTAAACCACATGGATAACACACTTGAAACCTATATTTAATCCTCCTTCCATCACTATTTCTCATCTTTCTTTTGTCTACCTTCATTGCTACCGTCTGATCGCCTCACCACCTCATACTACACCAGCTACCATCGTTTCGCCACACCGCCTCCCTCTCTCCATTGCCGCCTCTTTCTTTCTCCCACAGCGACCACCTCTACCTATGACAGGCAGCGCCACTACAGCCTCACTACTCTGCCTTCGTCTACCACCGCTGGAGAAACTAAGAAGTAGACTAAGTAAATTCTAAAACACTAGATCTAAACAAATGAATTTAATCTTAGAGTGGAGAAATATATACAAATAAAAAAAATCAAATACATACCCATTAGTAAAACTATAAATTTCAATCTATTATTTTATATCATTGTATCCGTTTAGTTGAAAAATTACCTGAAAATAATACCATACACCTGTGTTGGATCACTAAGTTAGTTTATAATAAAAACATGTAAAACATGATACTGAGATCTAGAAATTCTCGCTTTAGTTAGAAGGTAAAGGGAAAATATAGACCACTTGATGTTTTGTGGGTTCGTACTAGGCAGTTGCATGTTCTCAAAAGGCAGTTGTACATTAGATGTTCTTAAATAATAGCGTGCTACCTTTCTCATATGCAAACGTGTGGCTTGGAAGTTGGAAAGCGATTTCAGATTTAATTTATCAAGCTTGATATTAGGCTGTTAAAAAAAATTGTCCTTAGGACTAAACTAACACTCTACATGGTATTTTTTGGGGGTCTCTTGACAACAACTGAACAAATCTATCTTTGCTGATCAAATGAGGCGTATGAAATGCAATTTCACATGTCAGGTAAAAAGAGAGAAATCTCTAACATTGGGAGAGCAGAAGACAACATTGAGTGGACGAACTGGATATGATTAACCTGCCCATATGTAGACCAACTATGCACCGAGACCTAGAGAGATTTCAAGCCAAAAATGGAGGCTCCGAACTGCCAGCCACCGTATGACATACCTACTCAATCCCCTAAAAAAATTATTACTATTTTATTTAAAAAATCAAAATTTTCATTAATATATTTATAAATATAGATCGATTATAAAAACTATAAAAACATATTTATATAAAAATAAGATTATAATGTTACAATTGTTATCAATATATTATAATAAAAAATAATAATTAAAATTATATTATGAAGATCTTGTACTATCAAAACCCGATAATCTTTATCCGACAAGAGAGATGTCTAGACCGATGTCTCGACCGGAGGGAGTATATTAGACTACGAACAATAGTAGTAGGCACTCCAAATAGACTTCAATACACATGAGATAACACATATATACCGATGGCCTTTTCTAGAATAATCCAAAAAAATTCTTGACCATTGCCACTGTTCATATCTTCTCTCTCTCATATTTTTTAAAAAATGGCAGAGTCGTCTTAATCTGTCATAAACTCCGGTTCTTATGATTAATATGTCGTTAACATCTAATACATAGCAAAATAAGGATAAAAGTAGAAAACCAGAAAATATTACAAAAAATGAAGAGGCAAATGCTCATATTGTCATACATACCCTAAATTACCACTTCAAGATCATCTTAGCTCATCCGTCACTACCCCTCCAAAACACGGCATCAATATCTCTTCCTCCCAATCAAGCCTCTCCAATGCTCATCTCCTTGGCGTTGTTCCATTGCTTGTTCCCAGGGCTCCACTTGGGGGGCTCGGGGCTAAAGTACTTAGCCTGGATCCTGTCGTCGAGCAGCTCGACGACGGGCCCGGGGCGCACGCACCGCGGCGCCTTGTACTGGTTGATGGACGCGTCGCGGCTGAGCGCGTAGTCCATGAGCTTGTCGAAGGTGCCGTCCGCCACCACGCGTATCTCGAGCGGGCCGATGGACTTGTCGCTGGCGCGGCCCTGCCGGTACACGGCATTCAGGGCCTCCTCGACGGAGAGGCAGCAGTCCTCGAATACAAAGGCCGGCACGGGCGTGCCGCCGGCACGCAGCTCCCAGAAGAGCACGTAGTGCCCGGGGATGGTGGCCGTGTCCGCGTAGCTTGTGTACTCCACCAGTGAGGCGCCGAACGGCGCCAGGTGTTGTACCGCGCCGGTCACCGCAGCGTGCAGCTCCGTTTCGTCCGTCTTGTCCGCGTCGATGCTCAGCGCCACGTTCTGCCGCCGCAAGAAGCTAAACGTCGGCGCCTTGTTCTTGAACCCAGCCACCCTAAGCACGTCGCCAACCCGATACCTGTACAAACCTGTCACAATCACCCAAATGTTAATCTTAGTATACAGTAATCGATCAGGCGCACAAAGCCACGCGCGGTATCTTGATCGCTGCATACGTACCGGAGTAGGTGGTCACGACGAGCTCGTACTCGTGATCTTGTTTTACATCAACGAGGTCGACGAGGTCGCGGTGGCTCGGCTCGCCTTTCGCGTTGCCGCCATGGACGGGCAGGAACTCGAAGTAGCACATGGTGGGGATGAGCGTGTAGGAGACCTCACTGGGCTTGCACATGGGGTCCAGGTTGAGGCCGAAGTAGCACTCGGAGGAGGCGTACATGGTGCACGCGAGCGGCAAGCCGCCTCCGTAGAACTCCAGCGTGGGGATGTACTGCGCCATGGTGCCGGTCACGATCACGTCGATATACTTGGTTCGGGGCCACAGCCTCCTGATGATGCCCTGCCACGACGGCCCCCCGCACTCGGCCTCGATCTGGTCGGCGAGGGCTGGGTCGGCGCGGAGCACCTTCTCCACGGCGTCGCGCACCGAGCGGTCGGTGATCTCATGGTCGAGCTCGCCGGTCCGGATGTCGCTGCACAGGCGCGGCCAGTGCTTCTCAAGGAAGTGGATGGTGCGGAGGAAGCCGGATGCGAACACCGCGCCCACACGCAGCACGTCGGAGCGGTGAACGAGGCCACACAGCAGCTGTGCGTACATGCTCTGGTACGAGTCCACGCACAGGATGGCCTCGTAGGGGCTCGTGTACACGGTGTAGGGGTCATGCGGCCTGTCCAGGAAATGCCGGCTCCGGTAGTAGCTCGTCAGCACCGGCCGCGCCACGAGCCCGCCCGGCGTGCGTGACTCCGCCTTGACGAAGAGCAGGTACATCGCCTTGCCCTTGTCGAGCCCCGGCACTGACTGGCTCATCACCGGCATCAGCAGGCTGTACAGCAGCGACCGCCTGTCCCGATCGTCGTCGATGGTCGGCATCAGCTTCCTCTCCCCGCCGGACGTGCCCGAGCTTATGCACACAAACCCACATTCCCATTACATGAGCGTTATACGTCCATCCATGTCCCACGAGTTTGTGTTCATAGTAGCGTGCAGTTTCTACGTGTTTTATATACCTTGTGAGGAACTCGGAGATGGGCTTGCCGGAGAGGATAGGCGAGGTGTCCCCGTTGGCGATGCGGACGATGTCAGACTGGAGGCCTTCGTAGGTGACGAGCGGGACGAGGCGGCGGAAGGCGTCGACGGCGTCGGGGGAGTCCGAGACGCCGTACCGGCGCAAGTACTCGGCCGCCGCGTTCTGCTCCAGGATCTCGGCGAGGACGCGCTGCTGCACCTTCCCGGGGTTCGCCGTGACGTACTCGATGTACTCGAGCGCCTCGGAGTGCGCCTCGGGGGCGTAGCCGCAGGCTGGAGCCATTTTGGTGGTTGGTGCTTCCGGCATGGCACTGCAGTGTGGTGTAAGTATATCGTACGTTGGTGTGGCTAGTGTAGTTGTGTGCTCCCAGGTGGTCACGGGCCCTGTTACTTGGTCGTAACAAGTATGGCGTGGGGAGGCTTGGGTTTGAGTCTGTGGGCGAGAGATCCAAATTGGAGGGTTTTATAGAGAGGATGCTGAGGCAGTACTGTTGCTGGCAGTGCTCTTCGCTGATCCTATTGATGCCTTGGGAAAGAACCTTTCGACCAATTATTATAGTCTACATTTTGGAACATATTTGTTGAGTTTTACTAACAGGCTAATATTTTTTTTATCTTCTATACTCATATTTTTCCACTATTAGATTAAATCCATCACCTTAGAACTAGTTATATAAAATTCACATTTGACTCTTTCTAAACTTCTTTAGCAGCAGGCGGAGGTAGGGCAGCGCAGAGACAGAACGGCGGTGGCATCGTGGGCTGCGTGTGGAGGCAGTGAGAGGTTGTGGCCGCGGAGAGAAGGAGGCGGTGATGGTGGCTGACAAGGGAGAAGGGGTGGAGGAGACGAGGGCGGAAGGGGATCAACAACACTGCAGTGAAAGAGAGAGAGTGGGGGAAAATGAAAATAAATGGATGGTAAAAATTGAAAATTTATAATATAGATATTGTAAATTTTTTTAAGAAAAATAGTTTCTCCTAAATAGTCTCATATTTGTTTGCACTTAGATGATTTGTGGATGCTTTGTATCTTTCTTGATTTAATATAGATGTGGTTTGTATGAGGAGTCACATAAATGATGTGACTCCACCAGATGACCATATGTTTTGAGTATTATTTTTTAGTGCGGAAGATATTGAGATTTCAGCATAGCATTTAGATTATGATCTTTGATTCAATATTTGGGGACAATTTGTTGTATTGTGGTGAAATATAAATATTGTGTAGTTGATATCGGTATTATTTATAAGATCCTGTTAGGCATCTAACATTGGTTAATTTACAAACGGAATGTTGTAGCAATGATTCGATATTACCGTATATTTTTTTCTTCATTTGGATTATCATAGTTATTATAGTTGTTTATTTTACTAAATCATGTGCTTATTTATATTCCGGTACCTACCAAAGCACGAAGATATTCACACAATTTTACCTCAAATAATGACACTTTTGCACAAAAACAAACCTGGCTAAACCTTGGGACAGACCAAGCACCAGACAAACCAATGTCATAATAGTCTCAAAAGAAGATCATCAACCTTGGCTCAGCCAACACCGGCAAAAATTCATAGGAGCCAAAACATGAGGCTAAACCTAAGTAATTGCCCCAAAGCCCGAAAATCACAAAATTATCATGCTTACACCGTAAAATAAATAAATAAATAAAGTGTACGGCTATGATGAATTTTTTTTATCACGTGTGCTTATATTATTGTGGTTGTATTTTCTTATTTTAGACTATAATATTCATATGTGCACTCCGTCGGTTGAAGTTTGTACTCACACAAAGAGGGGTTGTAAGTTCGAATTTTAATTCTCTCTAGTTTGAGTCATATGCTATTATATTGTTCTATCACAACTAAGTAATTGTTCTATCATAGTTATTGTGAGTCATATATTATTTTATTGCCTACACTTTTTACTATCTTAATCTATTTACATTGATGTTTTGCAAAAGTAAGAAGATTTGTATTTACTAGATATGAAAAAAAGGATAGGATAACATTCTATGAAGGTATATAGTGATGGATTTGTGAGAACCACTTATACTAATTAGGCAGATAGTAATAATGGTAAAAATATGATCAAACGATTCACTAAAATATTTTTCATATTTGCTTCTACTTTATTATCAATACTAATGTTAAAAAGAATGGTGTATTATTATCTTCTTTTTTATTTTGTTTTTTGTTTTGTATTGTAAGAGGAAAAATTATTTTCCATTTTACTTCACTTCTGTGAGAATTAAAGATGAGGGTTGTATCACTATTTTTACTTTTCTCTTTTTACTTTATTAGCTATACATGGGGATAACGTTGTAATATTATTCTTTCTTTTTATTTTACTTTTAATATGTAAGAGAAGGTATACATTATTATGTGTATATTTTTCTTGTAAAAAGAGCAACTATTGTAATTTTATTTCGAACTGGTGCTACAATGACAAACGTATTGTAACAGTCGTAGTTTAGGTATGGAACTGTCTAAGCTCTCTCTCGGGGACGGCCCTTGTCCGAACATTGTACGCAGTGATGGATCCGTAATAGTAACTGGTACTAGTAAGTCAAGGACGACAGTTCTAGGTGGACCAAAGAGTTCTACTCTTTTAGAACAAAAGTGTCCTAAAAGAGACTGTGATGTCGGAGTACCCCTCTATAGAATGTAAAAGTGTGAAATTTCACTCCGATAACTCCCAAGGTTAGGAATGCTTGTGGTCATGTGTGGCACTAGAGTTGTATTATTGTTACTGTTATTATATTTTTATGTTACTTTCTTTTTATTTTAACTTAATGAGAAATTCCTTCTAAATAATTTTGTAATATTTTTATATAAAACCTCACGTTAATTTTTGTATTTATTATTGTGTATGCCAGTTCACTGAGTATGACTTGTCATACTCATCCTCATTGATTTTAAATTTTGTAGTTTTTAAAGTTGGAGATCATGCTGATGAAACATCATCGAATCATGAGTGTGAATAGTAGACTAAATTAGCTGTGAGGGATTTGACTAGAAGCTTTATATTTTATGCTAATGTATTCCACCTACATAATGAATAAAAACACTTTTATGATACTCTTCTGATGTAAACCTACTTTGTATGAGCTTTGCTGTTACACCTAACTCCTATTTGGAGCATGACAGTTGAAGTGGTATAACCTTATGTTAAACAACTCTATATATATATATATATAAACGGGGACAATGGGTAGTATAGCCACCCTATCTCCGATGGATCATCATAGAGTCTTTTTCTTATTCTGGTCATATTGTGTTGCCCCATTTTAAGTTGTTTGTTTTTTCATGTCTATTTATTTTAATTTGATTTCCATTTGGTATTAATTGCCCACTCATACTTGTATCAGGATGGCTGAACTGGTGCTTTTTTGTCTTAATTTTATCAAGCTTCTAGAAAAAGTAGCAGAATATTTCCATCTCGATCCACCTTTATTTTTTGTAGAAGCCACCACAGTTGGGACTGGATTTAAAGGAGCCCCGCTTGTCCAACTCCATCCAAACAACCCCGACTCCCGTCTAACTTATTATACTTGCCATGATGATATCACTATAGCTCCATAGTATGCAGCTCATGAAGAGCTGCAACACTTGTCTTGTATATTAAATTTCTGTATCATCGACCTGCACTCTCTTGAATACTTTCAACAACTAACCATAGTAACTCAAGTGGAGTACCATTGTCAGACCACCATTTTTCAGCTCCTGCATCATCACTAGACTAAGTGAGAAGCCCAACGGGTGCAACATTTGCAAGAGATAGAAGACATGGGGCACGATTACGAGGACAAGTTGTATGAGACACAACATGACTACAACCTCGAAGTCGAAGATAGGGATAGGTTCCTTGAGAAAGAACAGGACAAGAACAAGGATTTGAGGCATGAGTTGGAGAAGCGAGCCCGCCTAATTGAAACCATGCGGATTGAAAACAACACTCTCTGTCGCAAACTTGCAGAAAAGGGTGGAGAAGAGATGGGTGAGACTAGTACTACCAAGTAAAAAAAAAAGAAAAAAGATTACGTAAATATACATAAGTGTATATGTAAGAAAACTCTATGACTAACTCCATCTGTAGCAATATTTTGGTAAGATCGGATGGTAAATGTATTTTGCTAGAACTTAATGGTTGGTGATAGTGCTAAAAGCACTTTTTGTATTGACAGTTACACATCTAGAGAGGTAGGATGTGTAAATTTTATTGTAACACTGTCAAAACTCTTTGTAATGAAATAGTTTACTTTTATCTCATAATATCATTTCTTGGTAATTATGATTTTCTCTCTCTTAGATGGCTGGTAATAATAATGGTGATCACTCTGGAACCCATGATGAGGTGAGTGACAACAATTCAGGAGGCTCTGGAGAGGCAAACCGAGTTCTAGACCAACCCTCTCTAACTGATATGCTCCTAAGCATCCTACGACAACAAGAACAAACTCAAAAGAAGCAAACTGAAATATTAGAACAATTAACACAACAACCACAAAGGACAGAGGACTCCCGAGATGGAGGGAAACGTGGGGGTCTTCATGATTTCTTATAACTTAAACCTCCTGCTTTCTTGGGTAGTGCTAACCCACTCGATGTAGAAGATTGGTTCACTGAAATGAAAAATAATTTTTGATCCGTTTGAGACTTAGCCTTGGTTTTCGCACTAGACTCGCCCAGATTCTAATATGCGGAATAGCGGGATCTTACTCAGAAATACCGAAACCCAAAGGTTGATCGAAAACACAGCTCAAAGTAATTGCACAACTCTTTATTTCAAAGAGGGCCTTACACGTCGAACATTAAACACACTTGCCTACCATTAGTACAGAAATGCAGTCTACTAACCCCTATCTTCTATCGGTTATTAGCGATTTAGTAGAAAACCGTTAGAAAAGGTGCCTCGCGGTCATAAAAGGCATAAGGGAGGTGTTTTTACTATCGGTTTGTAAGAAACTTACCGTTAGAAGAAGCAGATGGATTTACTCTAGCAGTGATGAACATATTTACCGTTAGAAGAGATGCATAAGTACTGACGGGAGGATGTTGTGTACCGTTAGAACTGATGGACTTCTAGAAATAGTTTTATTCTATCGGTACAGTATTTATATATCGTTAGAATATATCACAAATTCCTATCGGTAGCCTGTTGTAAACTTATAGAATCGTTCGTCTACTACAAATAGTTTTATTCTATCGGTACTGTATATTTATACTGTTAGAATATATCACAAATTCCTTAGAACTGTTCGTCTTCAAATAGTTTTATTCTATCAGTAATGTATGTTTATACCGTTAGAAGATAGCATAAATATCTTAGAACTGTTTGCCTTCGACAAATAATCTTATTCTATCGGTAATGTATGTCTATACCGACTTTTTATGTACAAAAATTCCTATCGGCAGGATGTAGTGTGCCGATAGAACTGTTCGCCTTCTACAAATAGTTTTATTCTATCTGTCGTGGTATTAAGAATACCCCGGCAGGTTTTGAAGACGATCCTAGCGGAGATCACGCAGCGCGGGTTGACCGGGTGACCGGTCCTCCCCCGCCGGACAAACACAAGAATTGACACGTGGATTTATACAGGTTCGGGTCCCGGTGGGGGCCCTAGTCCTGTCGACGTGCTCCCGACCGGAGTCGGCTGGGGAGGCTCTCTCCGGGGGAGAGGCTTCCGGAGCACGTCTGTGAGATTAGCTATTCCAAATAATGATGAACTGATCCTTTACAACAGAGGGGTACAAGGGCTATTTATAGCCCCAAAAAGAAGCGAAAAGCCTAAACTACCCCGGAAGCCACCGTCGGATCGAAGGGTAGGACCGTCCTTCTTCCGGTCAAACGTCTTGGATGCTTGACAGGTGGTCGCTGATTCCCGAGGCATCCCTCGCGTGACCTGCACGTGTAAACAAACAGGGATTTTACCTTTTAGAAGGGCGATGACGTCCGGGACCCTTTTCGGAGGGCAGGGTCCCGGGAGCCTAAAAGGCGGCGCCCGGGACATGCCCCGGAGGCACCGTCCCGGGGGTCGAAAGGCGGCGCCCGGGGCAGGCACCGGAGGCCACTGTCCCCGGGTAAAAGGCGGCGCCCAGGACAGGCAACGGAGGCCACTGTCCCCGGGCAAATGGCGGCGCCCGGGACCAGCCCGGGGGGCACGGTCCCGGGAGCCTAAAAGGCGGCGCCCGGGGCAGGCACCGGAGGCCACTGTCCCCGGGTAAAAGGCGGCGCCCGAGACCCGCCCGGCGGGTAGGGTCCCGGGAGCCAAAAGGCGGCGCCCGGGACATGCCCCGGAGGCACGGTCCCGGGGGGCCAAATAGCGGCGCCCGGGACATGCCCGGGGGGCACGGTCCCGGAGGCCAAATGGCGGCGGCCGGGGCAGGCCCGGGGGGCACGGTCCCGGGGACCAAATGGCGGCGCCCGAGGCAGGCACCGGAGGCCACTATCCCCGGGCGAATGGCGGCGCCCGGGACATGCCCGGGGGGCACGGTCCCGGGGGGCCAAATGGCGGCGCCCGGGACAGGCCCGGGGGGCACGGTCCCGGGGGCCAAATGGCGGCGGCTGGGACAGGCCCGGGGGGGCACGGTCCCGGGGACCAAATGGCGGCGCCCGGGGCAGGCACCGGAGGCCACTATCCCCGGGCGAATGGCGGCGCCCGGGACATACCCGGGGGGCACGGTCCCGGGGGGCCAAATGGCGGCGGCCGGGACAGGCCCGGGGGGCACGGTCCCGGGGGGCCAAATGGCGGCGGCCGGGACAGGCCCGGGGGGGCACGGTCCCGGGGACCAAATGGCGGCGCCCGGGGCAGGCACCGGAGGCCACTATCCCCGGGCGAATCATGAACTTACCTGGACTTGACCGCGTGGAGATTTCCCCCAACAGCAGCCCCCCATGCCCTCCGGGGACGAAGCCTGAGCCCCCGGAGGGAATGGTTACGGTACCGGGAAAATCTCCGGACGCAAACTCCGGACGAAAATCACCGGAGCCCCGGCGACGCTTCGGTTTCTGTGCCGGGAGCTTTATGGCCGCGCCGTTTTCGCAATAAATGCACGCGCGGTTCGAACCGGCGTCTCGATTTACGCGCCTGTCCCTTCGTTTCCCGCGCACGGTTTGAATTTCAGCGGTCCAGATTGCCCCGAGGGGGCCACGTGGCGCGCATCTAGATCACGGCCCGCCTCTATAAATAGGGCCCTAGGGGGCCCCGGAAGTTCATTCCAAATTTTCCAACTCCAGCTTCAGCTCTCCCGGCAGCATTTCCGGTAGCCTTCTCCGGTAGTGAGCGTCCGGGAGTTGTAGCCGTAGCCACCTGAAAACTTAGCCACTGAAAAACAAAGAACTCACCTAATGGCACCCAAAGGTCGAGCGAAGACCACGGAGGTGCCCCCGGAGGAAGTCCCCGCGGATTTCCTCTGGGCCTCCGAGTTCTCGGCCTCGGACGCGGAGTCCCTGGTCAAGAAGGGCGTCGTCGAAGAGGGGGACATCCGGGTCCCCCTAAAGAAGGACGGAGCCCCCCGCCCCAGGCCCGGAGAGGTTGTGGCCTTCGAGGCCTTCCTCGAGGCAGGGCTCCGGCTCCCGGTGCACCCGATGCTCTGGGAGTTCCTAAAGGAGTACGGGGTGGCGCTCAACCACCTCACCCCGAACGCGCTCGTCCGTATGGGCCTTTTTATATGGCTCTACGAGACAGCGACCGGGCGGGAGCCCACCCTCCGCGCCTTCCGGTACTTCTATGAACCGGCGGCGCGGAGCTCCCACCTGGTGATGGGAGGACCAAAGTCCCCCTTCGGCTCGGTGATGGTCCAAATGCTGCCCTCCCGGGTGGCGGACTATCCGGCGGCGGCCTCCCGGACCACTGGGGGGACTGGCTCCGGAGGTGGTTCTACCTCCGGGTCCGGGACGAGGCGGTGGTCTACGCCCCGGAGCCTCCCACCTACAGCCGGTCATCCGCACCGAAGCAGCCGGTGTGGACGGACGAGGAGTTCGAGCTCCTCGGGAAGGTGGTGCTGGCGAAGAAGGCCCGCTCGATGCGGGACGCCGCGGAGGAGCTGGCGCTCCTGCGGCTTTCCCCCTTCTCACGCGGGGGAAGGGGGATCGGCATGGGCCCGGAGCAGCGGCCTCCGGTCAAGCCGGTGACGCGGCGTAAGTCCCCTGCATTTTTGTACTTGCAGTTTTTTACGGGAGATTGACTAACTTTTTACCTCTTACAGTGCGCCCGTACCCGGCGGCGAGGGACAAGGCGGAGCACCTCCTGGGGAGGTACTTCGCCGATGAACACGAGCGCATCGTGCGCCTCGTGGGGGAGGGGCCTTCCCGGAACTTGGTGGCCGAGGCCTACGGGCTCAGGCTTCCGGAGAGGAAGCCCCTTCCCACCCCCGGGTCTCATAAACGGGGGAAGGATGCTGCCGGGGGCTCGGAGCCCAAAAAGCCCGGGGTCCAAAAGACCCCAGCTCCGACGACGGCGCCGGCGACGACGCCGGTGAGGGCCCGGGACGCGGCTCCCGGAGCCGAACATGCCCGGGCGGCGCCCCGGGCAGAGGCGACGCCTCCGCCCCCGGAGGCCCCCGTCGAGGCCCGGGGGAAGGAGGTTGTTTTTGATGGGGCGGGGTCCGATTCGGCGGACTACGCCCCGTCGCCAATTCGCGTGACGCTCCTCTCGCCTCTCCCGGCGGCATTGGCGCCGGAGAGGCTAGAGGTGAGGTTTTCGGGGGCGGCGCCCCCGCGCCTCTGGCCGGTTGATGAAGAGGGGGGGAGCCCCTCAGTCTTCGAGGTGCCCCCGGAGCAGGAGGCTCCGAGGGCCCTCCGGCCTGGGGCGGGGAAAGGCCCGATGATCCCCCCCCGGGCGGAGGTCCCCGCCCAATCTTCGTCTTCGTCTTCGGAGGAAACTTCGTCGACGAAGACGCCGGCGGCGCCGGCCGTGCTCCCGGATTCAGAGGTCCGGGGGCCCTCTCCCGGCCGCGACAGGAGGGCCGGGCAAGACACCTCCCTACTTCCCGCGGGTGAGGTGGCCCGCTACGCGGAGGGCCTGCACAACCGGAAGGTGCAGGCCTTCGTAGCAGGAGTAACGCTCCACGAGCGTTTTGAGGGGCTCGAGTCCCTCGGAGCCCAGGTAACTCGAGCTCTCAACACTTCGGCTTTTTTCCTGCACTTAAGATTTTTCTAACTCTTTATGCATTTTGTAGGTAGCGACTGTTACCTGGGGCCTTGAGCAGCGGGTCACCCGGCTGCTCAAGGAGGCGGAGAGCCGGGCCGCGGCCTGCGTCGAGCAGCGGGAGGCGGCCCTCCGGGAGCGGGACGAAGCTCTTGATGAGCTGTCCCGGGCCCGGGCGCAGGTGCACCTTTCGGAGGGCGCCTACATCCGCCTCCGAGAGGAGGCCAAGGTGCGGGAGAAGGCGCTCCGGGAGCTCGAGAGCTCCAGCGTCCGGGCGCTGTCGGATGCAGGCCGCTCCGTCCGCTCGGCCTTGGAAAGCCTTGGCGTTAGCCTGGGCTCCGGGAGCGGCCCGGAGGTGCCCCCGGCGACCCTCGCGGAGGCTGTGCGTTTTCTTAATGCACAAGTCTCCGCCATCCCGGAGGCTGCGGACGTCCGGGCACGGGGCCGGGCGATCCCCGTCATCGCGGCCGCCGCGGGGCTCGTTGACTACCGTGGGGTCGGCGCCCGGGCGATCGGGGGGCGCATCCCCCGGGGCTTCCCGGAGGCCTTCGAGCCAACGCGCCGGGAGGTGGAGCTGCTGGCGGAGGGGTTCTACGATCGGATCATCCGGACGTGGTTCCCGACACCGGCGCCTCTGGCCGCGGATGTCCCTGCCCCGGCCACGGAGGAAGCTCCCCGGGGGGAGGACCCCAATGCCAAAGTATGAGCCTCCCCCGGGTCTTTAGCTAGGACCCCTTTTTATTTTGTTAGACATTTTGATTCCGGTAGCTTCTTAGGAGAAGCCCCGGGCACTTGTACAAAAACATTTTGCAATGAAATATATTAGAAATTCTTCTAAGTCTTTGTAATGAAATGTTACCAGGGTTCCCGGGGGGTTGCTCCCGAGCAACGGTCCGGGAGAGGCTCTCCGGGGGATGCCCAAGCGGCTTTGATTTTCCTGAGCCTTGTCTCCGGGAGGCGCGACGGCGGTGCTGCCCGGGAGCCTGTCCGGTTGAGGTGGCGCCCGGAATGGCACTTGGATAATTTTGACAACAGCCGTGCTGAATTAACTCCCCCGCGCCCGAAGACCCAGATGATACCTCCTCTCCGGATACTTCCGCCGGCTGGGTACGAGTTTTGGCCCGAAGACGTACTTCGGGACTCTCAGCGTCGTGTCCGGGCGCTGTACTGGGACTTGGCCCGGGAGATGAGGGAGCGCCTCCGGGAGCTTTAGGCGTAGGGGCCTTAGGCTCGTAGAAAATCCCCCGGGTTAGGACCCGGGTTGTATCGTTTCCGAAACCCACCGGAGGGGGAAGATGTCCTCCGGGTTTGTTGATCAATAAAGCGCATTGTTTCCCTTTATTGCCTCTATTTTTTTCTTGGATGGTCTGGACGACTCATCTTAACAAGGATGAGCTAAGTCTCTTCGTGGGTGACCCCGGGGGCCCCCTGTCCCCCCCGCCCACAGCGGGCGAGAGGAGGCCTCCGCGTGCTGTGGGGGTAACAGGGTCCCCGGGGGGAGCATAACCTGTAGAAATATTTTGTTAGAAAATTGTAAAAACAGGATTTCTGAGGGAGGGACCTTCCGGGGTGCCCGGGGGGCACCGGGAGAGGTTCATCCGGCCGCCGGGAGAGCGAGGAACCGGGAACAAGGCGCGGAAGGGGCTCATGAAAAGCCAATAAGACCTCCGGAGGAGAGCTCCCCGGGAGCCTTCGTCCGGTCGCCGTGAGAACGGGGAACCGGGAATAAGGTCTTCGAGGGGAAGGAATGTCCAAGAGAACCCGATGGGATTTCCGGAGGCGAGCTTCCTGGGAGACATTCGTCCGGTCGCCGTGAGAACGGAGAGCCGGGAATAGGGTCTTCGGGGAAGGAAACGCCCGAGAAATCCGGCTTCTCCAAGAGACAATCGTCCGGTCGCCGTGAGAACGGGGTGCCGGGAATAAGGTCGCTGGGGACCAATCATCCGGTCGCCGTGAAGACGGGGAGCCGGGAATAACGTCGACTCCCGGAGGAGGAAGATAGATCCAATCAAGCCGCAAGGGGCTGATCTTCCGATCGCCGTGGGAATGGGGAGCCGGGAATAACGTCGACTCCCAGAGGAGGAAGATAATCCAGAAAGCCATTAGACGTCCCGCTGAGGAGAGCGTCTACTCCCGGAGGAGGAAGTGCCCGAAGACGGGTCTTGAGTGTTTGGGCAGGGGACTAGTCTCCCAAAGTGACTCGTTACCGCGGCCGCTGGGGACCGGGTTGCCGCTTACACCCTCAGTCCACGAGGGCTGATCGTAAGCCGCCCTACGGGAGTGCAGGCTCCGTTGTAGGGACTTGTTGGGGCTGGCCCACTTCCTCGCGGGGAGGGCATCCTCACAAGGAGGGCTTCCTCGCGGGGAGGGCATCCTCGCGGGGAGGGCATCGCCGCTAGGGGCGGTAACGAGAAAGACCTGCAATGAGACAGTTGAAGAACAAAGGCTATGCATTGATTAACAAAATATACAAAGCCCCCCCTGCGAAACCGCGAAGGGGGGGGGGGGGGGGAAGGAAGCTACATTGTCCACGGTGGACAGGCCCGTAAGGCTAGACGTAGAACTTGCGAAGTGAACGCAAGTTCCAGGTGTGCTTCAGCTCCTGCTCTTCAAGGTTGGAGAACTTGTAGGCCCCTGAGCCTAGGACAGCGGAGATCCTGGAGGGGCCCTCCCACTTGGGGGAGAGCTTACCCTGGGCTTGGGGGTTTGTGACGCGCTTGAGGACAAGGTCCCCAAGGCGGAAAGCTCTCTCGCGCACGCGCTGGTTGTATGCGCGCGACATCTCGCGCTCGTAGATGGCGTGGCGGAGGAGCGCTCGGTCGCGTTCCTCCTCCACGAGGTCGATTTCCAGCCGCCGGTTGTCTTCGTTGGCCCGGTAGGCTGCGGTCGTGGCTCCGTTCAGGAGCTCGACCCGCAACGACCGGAAGCCGATCTCCGGGGGGAGGACTGCCTCCGCCCCGTAGACTAGGGAGAAGGGAGCACGCCCTGTGGCCCGGGACGGGGTCGACTGCCCCGTTGCTTTGAGGATGGGCCACTGAGGCGAAGTGGATGACGACCCCCAGGCCTTCGCAGAATTCCCGGAAATAAGCCGAGTCGAATTGGGTCCCGTTGTCCACGGTGATTTCCCGGGGGACACCAAAACGACAAACGACGTTTTTCCAGAAAAACCGCTGAACGGCCCGGGAGGTGATGCTAGCCAAGGGCTCCGCCTCGACCCACTTTGTAAAGTAGTCGACCGCGACTACCGCATACTTGTATCCTCCGGGCGCTGGGGGGAAGGGCCCTAAGAGGTCCATCCCCCAGCGCACGAAGGGCCAAGTGATGGGGATAGTCCGCAGCGCTACAGGGGGGAGATTCGAGCCCTTGGCCATCTTTTGGCATGCTTCGCACGCGGAGACAAGGTCTCGCGCGTCGCGCATGACTGTAGGCCAGTAGAAGCCCTGCCGAAGGGCCTTGGCGGCGATGGCACGTGGGGCTAGGTGAGAACCACAGCTCCCCGCGTGAATGTCTTCCAGGAGTTGAAGTCCCTCCGACCGGGGGAGGCAGCGCAGGAGGGCTGAAGCCCCCCGCTTGTAGAGCCTTCCCTCCAGTAGGAGATATGCCCGGGCTTTGGCCCGGAGGCGCTTAACCTCGGTCTCGTTGGGAGGGTCCCCCTCCCCCTTGATGAAGGAGATGAGGGGATCCATCCATGACGACGGCCGGACGATCTCGGCGACCTCCAGGACCGGAGGCTCGGGGCCTGCGTCCGGGGAGGCCACCGAGGGCTTCGTGATTGTTTCCAAGAAGGCCCCCTTGGGGAGCGTTTCCCGGGCGCTTGCCGCCCGGGCCAAAGCATCAGCCCGGTCATTCTCCCTTTGCGGGATATGCCGGGCCTCAAGGCCGTCGAAGTGTTTCTCCATCTTTCGTACTTCCTGCAAGTAAAGACTTAAATTTGCGTCATGGCACAGGTAAGACTTGTCCATTTGGCAGACAACGAGCTGAGAGTCTCCCTTTACTAGGAGGCGCCGGATCCCCAGGGAGCGCGCGAGGCGCATCCCGAGGAGCAGAGCCTCGTATTCGGCGACGTTGTTGGTTGCGGGGAACTCGAGCCGCGCGGCGTACTCGAGCTCCTTCCCCTCGGGGCTCCGGAGGACTACCCCCGCGCCAGCCCCAGCGAGACACAGCGACCCATCAAACAGCAGGGTCCAATGGTCACTGCGTCGGGGCGGCACAGGGAGATCTTCGTCCCCGGACCCAGAGGCGGGAGTCCATTCGTCCCCGTACTCCTTGCGCTGGCGCTTGGAATCCCGCCCGGAGGCGGACCCCCCTACGATGACGTTGATGCGGCGCTGAGAAGTTTGAAAGGGGAGAGCGTCTGAAGGCTCCCCCTCCTGCACCTGCTGCCCCCCCGCGGGAGCGGGAAGGGCCGGAACAGCTGGCCGAGGGGGCAAGGAGGCCGGAGTCCCCCCCCCCCTGCCCGCGCTGGTCGAGGAATGCCGCGAAGTGTTGCAGCAGCTGGTGGCAATCTCGGGTGGCGTGGGTACTGGACCCGTGGAAGCTGCACCACGGTCCTTCCCGGTTTCTCCCCGCAGGGCCTTCGCGGCCGTGCGAAGACTGTCCTCCCCCACGGCCTCTCGGCTTGGGAAAGGGGTGGTTGCCCTTCGGGGGGTCGCGCGAGCCGCCTCCGCCCTCGAGGACAAAAGTGTCCCGAGGCCGTGGTTCGCTACGGCCCCCCTGCCTGGGGCGCCTGGGGGGATCCCGGGCCCCCCGCTCGGCGGGGGCAGGAGCCCCCTGGGTCTTCTTCCAGATGTCGTCTTTCTCCGCCCGAGCATACTTTTCGAGGACGTTGAAGAGCTCGTCGGCGGAAGAGGGGCAGCTCCGGGAGAGCCTTCGGTGGAGCTCCCCCGGGAGGATGCCGCTTTTGCAGGCTTCGATGACCGTAGAGTCGGGGACGTGGGCCACTTTGCTCTACACCTGGGCAAAGCGCTTGAAGAAGCTTCTGATGGTCTCCCCAGTTCTCTGCCGGACAGTATACAGCTGCGAGGAGTCCAGGGGACGCACGTAGTTCCCCTGGAAGTTGGCACAGAACTCCCGCTTGAGCTGCGAGAAAGACTTGATGGAGCCCGCCTTCAGATTGTAAAACCAGGAGCGGGCAATGCCGGTGAGGTAGAGGGGGAAGACGTTGCATTGGACACTCTCGTCCCCCCCCGCCGCGGAGATGGCGGTGGAGTAGATCTGCACGAACTCGTAAGGGTCCGCCTCGCCATTATAATTCTCGATGTGCGGGGGACGGTAGGGCCGCGGCTATCGGATGCTGCGGAGTCTTCGACACAGGGGCTGGTTCGCCCCCTGCACTTCCCGGGGGGAGCCCCAGTCACTGTCTTCTTTAACGGGGGACGCCCCCTCGTTATCCGAGTCAGGTAGCGGCCCAAGAGGGCCACCGGAGTGGTGGTGACGACGCTTCTCTTCCAGGCCGGGACTGATTTCCCGGACGTCCGGGCTTCCCTCCGGGGAGGATGGTTCTTCGGCTGGTCTCTTCCCCCGACCGGTGCGAGAGCGAGGCTCCCCGCGACAACGACCGGGGGGGAGCTCTTCCCCGCGGCTGGGAGAATGCATTCGCTCGACCTCCCCCCGGGAGAAGCGGATCTGCTTCGCTGGGGGAGGGAGCTCCTGCACTGTGGCAGCCGGCCCGGAAGCTACCGGGACCTGCTGGGGGGAGCCCCCTGCGACGGCCCCCGGGACAGGAAAGGGGGGGGACCCTGCACCATCCGGAACCGGGGAGGGGGCGCCCGGAGCGGCGTTTGGATCCAAAGAGGGGGCCCCCGTGGCAACGACCGGGACCGGAAAGGGGGAAGCCCCTGTGACATCCGGAACCAGTGGGGGGTGAGCCCCCTCGGCGACGTCCTGGGTTGGGGAGCCAATGCGGGGGGAAATTCGCTGAGGCACGGGAGCTGCTCTGTCGACCGGCCCCGGTGCGGTAAACGCAACGCGGGGGGCGGGACTGGCTCCCGGCGTAGGAATAGCCCCCGGCATGAAATGACCCCCCAGCCCCGGAAGCGAGCCGGGGACGGGGTACCCCCCTGGTGCCACGAAGGGCCCGGGCATGAAATAGCCTCCCGGCACCGGGACAGGCCCGGGTGCCGAGAAGTGTCCGGAAGTATATCCCGCGGGGGGAGGGAACCCCCCAGCGGGATTATACGGGGTAGACAGCCCCCCTGAAGCCGGAGGGGCCGCTGGGTATCCCATAAACGGGGGCATGAACCCCGGATACGGGTGCGACGAAAATGTGGGGGCCGAGGGCCGCGCCAACACACTAAGGAGCTCGTCCATAGAGCGCTGGGCGCGGAGCTGGCCCTCCACGAGAGCCTCCAGCAGGGCATCCCGGGGAGCCGGGGGAGCCGTCGGGGGGAAACTCGTCCCGGCCGAGGTCCCCGCGGCCGCCGGGAGCGACCCGGAGGTGGAGGCGCCTAGATTGAGAGGGAAGGTGGGAGGCGGTACCTGGGAATGGTCGCCTCCGGACGGAAGCGCCGGAACAGCAGCGTCCCAGACGGGTGGCGCCAGGTCACCGGGACCGGCGTCACCGGGAAGGGCGCGGGCCCTTGTTCTCGGTGGAGCCATGGCGATTCGTCACGGCTCCCCACGGACGGCGCCAACTGTCGTGGTATTAAGAATACCCCGGCAGGTTTTGAAGACGATCCTAGCGGAGATCACGCAGCGCGGGTTGACCGGGTGACCGGTCCTCCCCCGCCGGACAAACACAAGAATTGACACGTGGATTTATACAGGTTCGGGTCCCGGTGGTGGCCCTAGTCCTGTCGACGCGCTCCCGACCGGAGTCGGCTGGGGAGGCTCTCTCCGGGGGAGAGGCTTCCGGAGCACGTCTGTGAGATTAGCTATTCCAAATAATGATGAACTGATCCTTTACAACAAAGGGGTACAAGGGCTATTTATAGCCCCAAAAAGAAGCGAAAAGCCTAAACTACCCCGGAAGCCACCGTCGGATCGAAGGGTAGGACCGTCCTTCTTCCGGTCAAACGTCTTGGATGCTTGACAGGTGGTCGCTGATTCCCGAGGCATCCCTCGCGTGACCTGCACGTGATAAACAAACAGAGATTTTACCTTTTAGAAGGGCGATGACGTCCGGGACCCTTTTCGGAGGGCAGGGTCCCGGGAGCCTAAAAGGCGGCGCCCGGGACATGCCCCGGAGGCACCGTCCCGGGGGTCGAAAGGCGGCGCCCGGGGCAGGCACCGGAGGCCACTGTCCCCGGGTAAAAGGCGGCGCCCGGGACAGGCAACGGAGGCCACTGTCCCCGGGCAAATGGCGGCGCCCGGGACCAGCCAGGGGGGCACGGTCCCGGGAGCCTAAAAGGCGGCGCCCGGGGCAGGCACCGAAGGCCACTGTCCCCGGGTAAAAGGCGGCGCCCGAGACCCGCCCGGCGGGTAGGGTCCCGGGAGCCAAAAGGCGGCGCCTGGGACATGCCCCGGAGGCACGGTCCCGGGGGGCCAAATAGCGGCCCCTGGGACATGCCCGGGGGGCACGGTCCCGGGGGCCAAATGGCAGCGGCCGGGGCAGGCCCGGGGGGCACGGTCCCGGGGACCAAATGGCGGCGCCCGGGGCAGGCACCGGAGGCCACTATCCCCGGGCGAATGGCGGCGCCCGGGACATGCCCGGGGGGCACGGTCCCGGGGGGCCAAATGGCGGCGCCCGGGACAGGCCCGGGGGGCACGGTCCCGGGGGGCCAAATGGCGGCGCCCGGGACATGCCCGGGGGGCACGGTCCCGGGGGCCAAATGGCGGCGCCCGGGACAGGCCCGGGGGGCCAAATGGCGTCGCCCGGGACATGCCCGGGGGGCACGGTCCCGGGGGCCAAATGGCGGCGCCCGGGACAGACCCGGGGGGCACGGTCCCGGGGGCCAAATGGCGGCGGCCGGGACAGGCCCGGGGGGGCACGGTCCCGGGGACCAAATGGCGGCGCCCGGGGCAGGCACCGGAGGCCACTATCCCCGGGCGAATGGCGGCGCCCGGGACATGCCCGGGGGGCATGGTCCCGGGGGGCCAAATGGCGGCGCCCGGGACAGGCCCGGGGGGCACGGTCCCGGGGGGCCAAATGGCGGCGGCCGGGACAGGCCCAGGGGGGCACGGTCCCGGGGACCAAATGGCGGCGCCCGGGGCTGGCACCGGAGGCCACTATCCCCGGGCGAATCATGAACTTACCTGGACTTGACCGCGTGGAGATTTCCCCCAACACTATCTGTAATGTATGTCTATACCGACAGAATATGTACAAAAATTCCTATCGGTAGGATGTAGTGTGCCGATAGAACCGTTCGCCTTCTACAAATTCTCTTATCTATCGGTAATATATGTCTATACCGACAGAATATGTATAAAAATTCCTATCGGTAGGATGTAGTGTGCCGATAGAACCGATTGCCTTCTACAAATAGTCTTACACTACTACAGAATTCATTATCACAGTCAGGTCAAAACAGTCATCACAGACGGTTCTTACCTGTCAGTGATATTCGAGTCAGTGATAATCATGTACTATCACAGACGGTTTTGAACCGTCTGTGATCTTTCCCTTCACAGACTGTTATAAGATCAGAACCGTCTGTGATACTCATACTACACTGACTGTTATAACATCAAAACCTTGCACAGACGATTTTGATCTTACAAACCGTCTGAGATTATAACAGTCACTGATGTCCTTTGTACAAATAGCATTTCATATATACAGTAAATGAATTTCATACATGCACAGTACTCAAATATATACAGTCTCATATATACATGCACACAACTTAGAAACATGTACAATAGCATTTCATATATACAGCACAGAACTCAGAAATATGTACAATTGAGATTGAACCAATAAATGTAATCGACAATTAAAGTTAGTGTGTTAGATGTACAAATAAATGTAAGGCCGCACTAATATGAACCTTGCGGGTCCCTAAACTTCTCCTTGGTTGATATGACCTCTGCAAGGAAAAACTCAGCGAGCATCCCTCGGACAATACCAATCTCCCGAGGGTCAAAGCTTTTCGAAGGAAAGTCGACCCCCTACAGCAAGACAGAAAAAATTAGCTCAATGCAGTTGTAAATTCTGCCAAATTGATACAAAGGGGAGCAGTTGTATACCTCGGGGAAATCTGGGCGATGAGGGGTGATGATCAGGTCATACATGTGGCGCATGACGTAGAACCCACATGTATTATCGTCCGGCTGCTGATGGCACTGCCAATTTACAGACCGAGAGTTAGCTGGGGACACGTTATAAAGTAAAACAGATGCCAGTTGAAATTTGTACCGAAAATTGTAACCACTGGAACTTATCGGCTCGCCGCTCGTGTTGTCGCCCTCCCTCGGCAAAGTAGTTCGTGAAAGCCCTATAGATAGTCAAAATTGACAGTTTGAGGATAGTCGAAATTGACAATTTGAGGACAGTAAATCTAGATGCATGCAAGACAGGTCCACATGAATATCATCACCTTTCGAATACATCTCGTGCGCCGCAATACGAGTACCCTTTCCTCTGCAATGAATCAAGGTAGAACACCTTGTTCCTTTTCGGAATAAGTAGCAGCAGGATCCAGTGGTAGCTACATGTTACACGTAAAGAATTAAAAATTTAATCTAAGTTTGGGGGTGTGCACATAGAGACACTAATCTATGGGTGAAGTATTGATGAAAGCACTCACCTCTGGTTGTAGGGTACAAGTATGTACTTCTTGTCGACCTGAGCAAGCAACCCTCTTTTGATGTAGTCGACAACAAAGTCTGCATCGGTCCTAAACATCACCTCGGCGACCAGCTGGGGGTCCAAGAAACCAACAGGTTTGCCCTTAGATTTGGCATAGTTGGTCATGCAGGTGCACGGAAGTAACCAATTAATAAATGACATATATCCGTATATGCACGAACAGGCGTAGGATAGTAGGATACTTACAGCACCCAAGATCGTAGGATTGACAAGTCGAGCGCATCTTTGTTCAGTAAATTGTGCAGGTTTTCGAAGGTCACCGGGTAGGTCCCAACGTCGTTATGGAACTCTGCCACGGTGTACTTGACCATGATGTGCGTCGGACGCTGCGTCCTGGTCTGGTTTGTCCTCCTCATGTACCATGCATGCAGGCTCTGGCATGCTAACCCTATGCTCGAAATTGCGGTATCAGAGGCCATGGGCATCCCCAGAGTGAACGGCATGAGAGCTGGCGCACTCTTCTCGCTCTCCTTCACCGGGCTCTTCTTTGCTTTTCCCCTACTAGCCAGCTTCTTGAATGGTTGCCTCCTAGTCGGAGTCGGCTTCGTCATTGGAGGGGTCGGCTGGCTAGTAGGCCGTGTGTCGGTCTGTGATGTCTGTGATGTAAGAAGCTACGTATTAGGACACTAACTTTGAGGGCTATTATTATAGTACGAATTATGAAACTGGTGGGGGAACTACCTCATCCAGGACGATGTCTTTCTTGGGCCATTGCACGAACGTGTGCACCGCATCCCCGAGAGTGGTAATCTCGTCGTTCGGCGGCTTCTCCAACGGAAAAGCCTTACAATGGTCAAAGACACTGTCCACCTGGACCCGTGCAAAACCCTCACATAGAGGGGCACCGTGGATTGTGGCCCCCGCCGTGCATGGTTGGGCCATCCCACGACCAGCCTCGATCGGGAAGAGACCGGCCAGCACCATAAGCTTGCACGAGGCGGGTTCCTACAAACAGTGCGCATTAACATATTGAATTTCACCGCTTTTCACTTTCGAATAAATTAACATAGACAAACGGTCATTACCTGCAGAAAGTCCACCGGATACTCTGGAGAGGGCTCCGTCTGCGAAGACCCCGGCACAGACGCGCAGCTACTACGGTGGCCAAGAATGGGGGTCGGTACTTCCGCTGCTAGAAGGGGGGTGCCCTGGGTCGCCTTTCTTAGCCCTTCATACTAGGAGTGCTTTGTCCTGAACAATGAACTCCGATCGCATCTCCTCCTTGAGCCGTTCATCGCGGGCTTGGTGGGATCTCTTGCTCCTCTTAGTCGCCTCCTCATCATCAGGGAAACCATGCCTCCAAGGCACAGTGGCACCGAGGCCGCGCACGCGGCCTAGATGCTCCTTGTTTCCTAGCGCCGCTGTGAGGATATCCCTGTCCCTCCTCGGGTTGAACTCTCCGGATGCCGCCTGCGCACTCAGCGTCACCTGCAACAGGAGAACTTAGCAATACAACCCATTGCATACGTGTTACGAGGATAGTATGTGATCGGACAATCTTACCAGCCGGTCGATCACTTCTCTGTCTGCAGGGTTATTCACAGAGACGCTTCCGGAGGTCATCATCGATCTTGCTCGGCACCAATTGCGGGCGCGCATGTCCTTTATGCCCGCATAAGGACTGCCGGCCGAAGACTGGGAAGCCTCCTCGTCCTGCTTCCTCTACAACGCCTTCTTCCCCACATACCCACCACTGCCTGGTCTGTGTGGGTGGGTATTCTTGGCCTGGTTAGCCTGGCCCTTCTCACTAAGCTCCTGAAACTCTGGCTTGGCCTTCATCTCGTCGAACTGCTGCCATGCCTCGGGAGTCACGAAAGGGAAGTCATCGAAGGGGGTCTTCGACTCCTTCACATAGAGCCTGACAAGGTGGCTCTTGAAGTTCCTCCACGCCTTGTTTATTAACATCAATGTCCTCCGGCGGATGGTGAAGTGGCGATCCTCGGGAATGTGAAACGCCGCCTGCATTTCTTCCCACAGCGCATCCTTGCACTCTGGGGGCACTTGACCCCAGTAAGAGGTGGTGATGGGCACCCGCTCCCTTGCCACTTTGCCGTATAGTGAGCGGTTCTGACCGACAAGTTTGTCCGGAGCTTCCGGCACACCATTGTCGTCGAACTGGACATGCTGCTTTTCCCGCTTGTCTAGATGCGCGCATGTCATCCGGCCTCGCCCCTTTCTCTTCGGCACAGCGGTCACGGCGGACGCGGCAACATCCGGCCCAGGCGTCTCATCGCCAGCGAGGTCACTCTGACTCCCCGAGTGGTGCATTTCGTCACCAGACATAGTTCCTAACATAAGTGAAAGAGAGAACAGTTTAAGTAAATCTGCAACTAATAATTCTATAACAAAACCCATATACTTATAATTAACCAAGAATGACAGAAACGGTGGGAGGCGATGGAGGTGATCGCGTCGGAAGGCGGGAGGGTGATGGAGGTGATCGCGCCTGACGGTGGAAAGGCGATGCAGGTGATCGCGACGGACAGAGAGGAGGAGAAGGTGGGAGGCGATGGAGGTGATCGCGACGGACGGTGCGAGGGCGAAGAGAGCTAGGGCAAACAGTTGCGAAGTCTAGAAATGAGCGGGACAAAGCCCGCCTTAAACTAAGTACCGCGTAGAGATTATCACAGTCGGTCCAACATTCACACCGTCTGTGATAATATTATCACAGTCGGTTCTCACATCAGAACCGTCTGTGATAATCGACATAGTGATAATCACCAAAGAGATTATCACAGACGGTTTTGAGTTGAGAGCTGACTGTGACTGTGATTATCACAGACGGTTTGGACCTGAGAACCGACGGTGCACATCAAGAACTCGAAGCATCGGACACTGTTGGGAATATCACAGTCGATTCTATATTCATAACCGTGTGTGATAATATTATCACAGTCGGTTCTCAAATAAAAACCGTCTGTGATAATCTACATAGTGAGAGATTATCACATACGATTTTGAGTTGAGAACTGACTGTGACTGAGATTATCACAGACGGTTTCGACTTGAGAACCGACCATGCACGTGAAGACTTGAAGCGTCGGAGACGCTGTTGGGAATATCACAGTCGGTTCTATATTCATACCCGTCTGTGATAATTCAACCATCTGTGATAATCTCTCTTTTGAACGTAAGTTTTACAACTTGAAACTGATCTGTAGCTTTCAACTCTGAATGCTCGAAAACTTGTTTTAAATGAACACTCAGATATTTCAAATGTAGTCCAAATGCTCTGTAAATTGGTTAAAGTGTACGTAGGTCCGAAAATTGGTTACAATGTGGAGCATGCTCAAATAAATTTAACATACAATGTGGAGCATGCTCAAGTTAATGTTACATACAAATGGGGACTTTCACCGACAATTTCCACGTACACAGCCATGTTATCCTCAACTTTCCACTTGCCGTGGCCCTGCAAAGACGAGAATTACAGGAGATATAAGCTATACCGATGGAAACAGAGAGATAAGGACGTATGGTTGATTACCTTTAAAATATAACCCTTCCTGGTGATCCATACGCACGTAACTGGTTTCGTCGGTGTCTTCAGTATCGACCTGCACGCCATCTCCAAATGGAGGAATCTCATCAAATTGATTGTATTCCTCCTCGTCTACGACATTTTCAACTCCAACAATCCTTCTCTTGCCATGAAGGACGACGTGCCACTTCTTATTGGCCGGGTCAGTGACATAAATGACCTGAATGGCTTGATTTGCAAGTGTGAATGGCTCATCTTTATAAGCAACTCGATCGAGATCCACAGAAGTGAAACCGTAACTGTCAACCTTCACATCCTGTGGGATTTGGACCCATCGGCATTGAAACGGGAATCTTGAACAGTACGTAATCGAGCTCCCAAATTTCTTCAATGAACCCGTAGTACGAGTTCAATCCACGTACTACCCTTGTTGGGCTTGTCTCAGTGAACCCCTCATGGAAAGTTTCTACGCACACTCCACTATTTTGCACAATGCTCTTTCGATCTTGAGCTTTCGTGTAAAATGTGTACCCATTGATGTCGTATCCATGCCATGTCTGTACAGTAAACGTGGGCTCTTTTGCCAACCATTTAAGGTTCTCACTTGCGGACTCTCCGGTGATTCGCACTTTCATCCACGCGTTGAATGGACTGTTATGTTGTCCCGTGATCCAAACCTCGGATCGGCGAGGGTTGTCTTGTTGTAGCATCTCCTTGTGCTCGTCGATGTACGGAGACACCTCTGTCATGTGTTGCAAGACCCAAAAATGAGCTTTCGAGTACATATCGAAATCAGGAGTGATGGCTCTCCGTCCAATAGTGCCAACACCATCAAGCCTCCCCTCGTGACGAGACACAGAACTCCTATTGCTTCTACCTCGGCCATGTAATCGACGCAGAACTCAACAACCTCTTTCGCTGCATAACCTTCGACAATGCTATCCTCGGGCCGGACCGATTCCTCACGTAGGCCTTAAGTACACCTATGTACATCTCGAATGGATACATATAACGTAGGAACACGGGTCCACATATGTTGATTTCTCTGACAGGGTGGACGGTGAGATGGACCATGATATCAAAAAACGATGGAGGAAAATACATCTCAAGCTGACAGAGAGTTCGAACCACCTCGCTCTGCAGAGAATCCAGTCCATCGGAATCAATGACCTTGCAAGAAATTGCATTGAAGAAAAAACACAGCCTCGTGATCGTCTCTCTGACCTTATGCATTGAAGAAAAAACACAGCCTCCGAATGGCAACATGAAGCATTTGTGTCATCAATGTTGGATCAAGGATGCCGACTAGAGGGGGGGTGAATAGGAGGCTTTAAAAACTTCAAATAAAAACAAGTTTTTATACCAAGAAAAACCAAATGCAATTTAATATATTAAAGAGAGAAGATAGAGAAAAAACACCACGATTTTTACCGAGGTATCGGAGACTCGCCCAGTCTCCACTAATCCTCGTTGAAGCACTCAAATCACTTGAGTTTTGCCTCAATATCCACAAAGGATATTATCACTAGTGGTTGCTCCTTGTCCACTCCGAAAAGGCGAGCACCGATGCCTTGTACAAGCTTGCCGAGCCTCTCCGACAATCTCTGATCTGGAGAGGTCAACGGCCACGCCCCCGAACCGTCTAGGTGAGGGTGCTCACTAAGAGTAACAGGCAGCGAGGTCTTCTCTTGACCTCCAAACACGCACCGAGAAACTAAGTGAATGCAAATGCAACTGAACTGAAGTGCTCGGTGGATCGGAAAACACTCGACTTGATCAAAAGATCAATATTTTAAGTAGAAAACTAAAGCTCAAGAGTGTGTATGAGAGGAGGCTGCTTGTTCTATAAAACTCATGCCCAAAGCCCCTATTTATAGCCTCAAGAATCAAATGAACCGTTGGAGCTAGGGCTGATAATCAGCAATTCAAACTGACAGTCAGTTTGCCTAACTGACAGTCAGTTTAGTGCACAACGGCCGACAAAATTTACGGATGAAAATTTGCTAGCCGTTCGTGGTCGTTTATGGAAAGCTGAAACCCACAACTGACAGTCAGTTATGCAAACTGACAGTCAGTTCGACCACAAACTCGACCAAAAACAAATAGAAACTTAGTTAAAAGCACTGTGATCGAAACCCCAACTGACAGTCAGTATGGACAAACTGACAGCCAGTTTAGTACAAAAATTTTGAGTACAAAATACACCATGTCTGGGCAATTGTCAGTTTAATCAAACTGACATTCAAACTGACAGTCAGCCTGAACAAAAACAGAGATATCTTTAAATCCAGAAATCCAAAAGAGGTGTTTAATAGCTCGTTTGAAAGATAATATCAAGGGCTACATTTTTGTCAATATAAGCAAAAACCAGATCGGCCTAGATCTTTCTAGAAAAACAAAAAACTCTTCTGCTGTCAAAAACTGAACTGAAAAACCAGATTTTTCAAATTAAGTTCAAACCAAATCCAACCAAAAAGATGCAATGCAATGACCTAAGTTTCTCGGTTTATGTTGGAGATAAAAAGAGAGGACTTTCGCCACCCCTCTTTATAATACGGTTAAAAATCTAAGCAATAAAGTCATTAACCGATCATCTCCAAACGCCGAGATCGGTAAAAATAAAATACATATTACCATAGGTCTTTGCTTTTTCGGCTTGCGTTCTGTCTTCATTTTTGCTACTTGTGCTTTTACGTCTTTTGCGTTGGGTTCGTTTTGTTCATCTCGACAATCTTCCCAACGGAGCCCTGTATTAATCAATCTCAAAAAGCACAGTTAGTTCTAAACACTCTGTTTTCATTAATCATCAAAATTAGGGTTAGGCATGAAGGCCTAGATGCAACAATCTCCCCCTTTTTGATGATTGATGACAACAAGTGTTCAATAATAAAATAAACGAAATAACTCCCCCTGAGTATATGCATCTCATCATATCAGAGCATAAGCCAACACATATACATCAGGGTATCTCATTCATACAACAACTCAGATATACATATATTGCCAAGTCATATCAGAGCATACAAATCTCAAAATCTCGAAACCAAGTCATCACAATAAATATATCAAGGTATCAGAGCTACACAGAAATCATATCCAAAATCACCACAGACATATATGATAAGCAACAAACATCTCCATAAGATAAAACAACCAGCTGTCCAAACAACCATAATATCCAAAATACTTCTCCCCCTTTGGCATCAAGCATAAAAAGGGAGGCAAAAATACAAATCAGAGCCTAAGGCTCATCATCTGAAGAAACTCCTAAAACAGCTGTATCTCCGGAGCCTGCTGGAGATGCAGTCGGATCGATGGCTGGAGAAGCCGGAGGAGTAGCAGCTGGAAACGAGGCAGATACTGCAGGAGCTGGATCAGCAGGTCCTGAAGCAGTGCTCGGAGAAGACGAAGCCTGGCGGGCCCTCTTACGAGGGACCGAAGATCCGGGAGCAGGCAGGTGATGCAGTATCTCCTCCTGCTGAGAAATCAACCGAAGCAACATCTGATGATGCTCCGCCTGGGTGCTGAGGATCTGCTGCTGCACCTGGATCACCTGATCAAGCCGAGAGGGAGATGCCGATCCGATGCCTATCCCCGCAGCTGGAGCTGGAGAAGTCTCCTGAGCAGGAGCATCGTCCTCTGACTCCCCCGCAGCATCATCATCTGATGCGGGAGAACCAGGGTCCACAGCAGCTGCAGGCCGGGCACCAAGACGGCGATCAGCCTGGCCCGGAGGATAGAAGAGCAAAGGATGATGGGGCCGTGGCAGCTCAGAATCTACAGCCCGGATATGAAGAAGCACCGCCATGATATACGGAGCGTATATCAACTGACGGCGTGGAGAAAGAAGAACGTGCTGAATCTCACTAATGATGAGATCAGCAACATCAAACGGCTCCTCCTGAAAGATAGAGATCAGGACGTGGAGCCCAAGATAGGTGACTCTGGCCCTATCTCCGGTCATGGGGACTAAAGTGAGCCGGAGGATCCGTAGGGCCAGATCAACATCGCGGCGCAAGCCAGCGATGTGACGGAGCTGAAAGGGGGCGGAACAAAGCATGGCCACCTCCCGACGCTCAAGGTCCAGAAGGGTATGGAGCTGGCGGCCAGAAGGAGGGCACACCAGTCCAAGCGCGGACTCCAACTGCTCCTTCGTGACGGTGTAGACCTGGAGGCCCGTCATGAAGGTCATGAAGTCGCGCTGAGGGGAGATGAAAATGGTGGAATAAAACTGGCGAATGGGCACCTCAACCCAATGCAGAGAGGAATCGGCGACTAGGTCGCGGATCCCTACAGAGCCGAACAGATCTGCGAGGGTGGCGATGCCTGTGCGAGAGGCGATCGTACCCCACGACAGAGAACGATGGGCGAAGATGGGTGCGCGGCTATAGACGCTGGTGAACAGGTCTAGGTGGAGGTTTGTGAAACAAGTGAGAACGTCGCACGCGTCGCGACCAGTGGGACGCGGCGAGAGGTAGGGGTTTGTAGAGTGGAGCGAGCGAAGGTGGCTCGCGTGCCACCGGGAATAGTCCACGGGCACGCGCTTAGGCGGAGGCAAAGGCCGGGTCTCAGACGTTTGACCCGATGAACGCTGGCTGTTTGCCACGTTCTTTCGTCGGGCCACACGGCGAGAAGGACCCGGTTGATCAGACATGACAAAGAAAACAGAGAAGGAAAGGAATCGACCTGAACAGAGAAGGCAGAGACTGAACTGAAGTGGTCATCGTAGCCAATGCGAAGAAGACGGCCAAAACGACCACAGGGACGAAGATTAGCACGACGAGGAGGTCCACGAGCACTGCACACGACGAGAAGGTGTGGTGCCGAGGAGCAAAAACGGGGAACAAAGGAACGGCGGCAGTGTGGTCGATCTGAGCAAAAGCGGCGGCGGCGCACGATGGTGAGGAACGGCAAGATGCGGCGGCGCGGCTCGTCGGCGGTGAAGAGGTCACCGGCGATGAGTGGTGGCGAGAGGCGCAAGGAGGAGGAGGCAAGAAGGGGAAACGACGGCGAGAAGAGGCCGAGAAGACAAGAAAAAGAACGGGAGATTTTAGGGTTCGAGATCCCACAACTGACAGTCAGTTTGATAAACTGACAGTCAGTTCCAAACTCAGAAACATGGAACTGACAATCAGTGTACCACACTGACAGTCAGTTCACAAAACTGAGTTTTGAAACTGACAGTCAGTGTATGAGACTGACAGTCAGTTTGAGACTTGAATACGACCAGGAGCTACGACCAAAATCAATTACTCGTAATTGACTGTCAGTTTGTGAAACTGACTGTCAGTTAGGACAATGACTTCGACTAGAGACTAAGACCAGGCTCCTAAGCACTAAACTGACTGTCAGTTAGATGAACTGACTGTCAGTTTGGTCAATTTCGACCAGAATCAGTCTAAGACCAGAGAGGGAATAAAATAATATTATTTTATACAAACAACACATTTAGCACATCAACTAGCATTTGATATATCAATAATGTTCAGTTCACCCCTTAAAAAGCAAAAACTTGATTCATCTAGGGGTTTAGTGAAGATATCAGCTAGTTGCATATCAGTTCTAACATAATTCACTTCAATATCTTCTTTTGCCACATGATCTCTAATAAAATGGTGTCGTATTTCAATATGCTTAGTTCTAGAATGTTGAACAGGATTATTAGTAATTTTAATGGCACTTTCATTATCACACAATAGTGGCACTTTATCAAAAATAATTCCATAATCCAAAAAAGTCTGCTTCATCCACAATAATTGAGCACAACAACTGCCTGCAGACACATATTCAGCTTTAGCTGTGGACAGGGCTACAGAATTTTGTTTCCTAGATGACCATGATACTAATGATCTCCCCAACAGCTGACAGCTACCAAATGTGCTCTTACGATCAATCTTGCACCCAGCATAATCAGAATCAGAATACCCAATTAATTCAAAATTTGCATCTTTAGGATACCAAAATCCTAAACTGGGATAGCATTTTAAATACCTAAGGATTCTTTTAAGAGCAATTAAATGACATTCCTTAGGATCAGACTGGAATCTAGGACACAAGCACACACTAAACATGATATCAGGCCTAGATGCAGTAAGATATAAAAGACTACCAATCATAGACCTATAAAGTTTAGAATCGACCGATTTGCCACTTTTGTCCATGTCCAGATGTCCATTGGTCGCCATGGGAGTTTTGATTGCCTTAGCGTCTTCCATCCCAAAGCGCTTGAGCAGATCCTTCACGTACTTTGTTTGACTCACGAACGTGCCGTTCTTGAGTTGCTTGATTTGAAGTCCGAGGAAGAAACTCAGCTCACCAATCATGGACATCTCGAACTCCCTAGACATCATCTCTCCAAACTCATGACAGAAATGTTCATTAGTAGATCCAAAGATAATATCATCAACATATATCTGACAAATGAACAATTCTTTTTCAATTTTCTTTATAAAGAGAGTTGTATCAACCTTCCCAATTTTAAAACCTTTTGATAAAAGAAAGTCTCTAAGTCGTTCATACCAAGCTCGAGGAGCTTGTATGAGACCATAGAGAGCTTTGGACAATTTAAACACATGGTTTGGAAATTTTGAATCTTCAAAACCAGGAGGTTGTTCAACAAAAACAAGTTCAGAAATTTCACCATTTAAGAACGCACTTTTAACATCCATTTGAAAAATTTTGATATTAAAACATGATGCATAAGCAAGAAGAATATGAATTGCTTCAAGTCTTGCTATCGGTGCAAAAGTTTCACCAAAGTCTAAGCCTTCGACTTGAGTGAAGCCTTGAGCAACAAGACGAGCTTTGTTCTTAATTACAACACCATTTTCATCTTTCTTATTTCTAAAAACCCATTTTGTTCCAATAACATTATGATCCTTGGGTCTTTGAACTAGAGTCCAAACTTTATTTCTAGAAAAGTTATTTAGTTCCTCATGCATGGCATTTACCCAATCAGGATCATTTAAAGCTTCATTAACATATTTAAGTTCTAAAGAAAATACAAATGAATGATGTTCACAAAATGCAGCAATACGAGATCGAGTTTGGACACCCTTACTGACGTCACCCAATATTTGGTCTAGAGGGTGATCCTTGGTGATCGTTTGATGTTGCCTAGGTGCTTCATCTTGTACTGCTTCATCTTGATCTTGTTCTGGAGGATCAACATGTGAAGATGATGTGTTTTGATCAACATTCTCAATGTTGACACCTTCTTCTTGATCTTCTTCTGTTGGCTTGATGTCTCCAATGGTTATGTTCTTCATTACTTCATGAAGATCTTCACCTGAAACTTCATGAAAGACTTGCTCCTTTTGCGAGCCGTTAGTTTCATCAAATTCGATATCACAAGATTCTTCAATGCAATTTATATTTTTATTGAAAACACGATAAGCTTTGCTAGTAGTGGAGTATCCGACTAGAAAACCTTCATCTACTCTTCTTTGAAATTTACCACCAAGATTTCTTTTCTTAAGAATATAACATTTGCAACCAAACACTCAAAATAAGAAATATGGGGCTTGCGCCCAACAAGAAGCTCATAAGGAGTCAAATTCAGAAGAGGATGCAAATAAAGTCGATTTATAGAATAGCAAGCGATATGCACGGCTTCAGCCCAGAAGCGAGTAGGAGTATCATACTCACTTAGCATAGTCCTTGCCATTTCTATAAGTGTTCGATTTTTCTTTTCAACGACTCCATTTTGCTGTGGAGTGTAGGATGTGGAAAATTCGTGTTTGATTCCAAGAGAGTCACAAAAATCAAACAAAGTTGAATTAACGAACTCTCCACCATGATCACTACGGATTTTCTTGATGGATAATTCGAATTCAGTAGAAACATGTTTTGCAAAACTTTTGAAAACATCGGGGGTTTCAGATTTTTGGGAAATAAAGAAAACCCAAGTATAGCAAGTAAAATCGTCAACAATTACAAAACCATAATTGCTACCTCCGATACTTTGGAACTTAGAAGGTCCAAATAAATCCATATGAAGGAGTTCCAAAGGTTTACAAGTAGAAAGAATGCGCTTAGTTGGATGTGAAGTAGCTACTTGCTTGCCAGCTTGACAAGCGCTACAAGGTTTGTCCTTTTTCAAAATTCACATCCTTTAAGCCAACAACCAAATCACGTTTTAAAAGTTTTCTCAATTGATGCATTCCAACATGTGCAAGTCGTCTATGCCATAGCAAACCTTTTGAGGTTTGAGAGACAAGACATGTTGACAGAGATGCATCTTTTGAGTGAAAATCAACTAAATAAAGATTTTCAAAACGAAAGCCTTTAAAGATCAAGGTTTTATCCTTTAAACTTTCAACCAAAACTTCTTTTGGATAAAACGTGCAACTAAAACCAAAATCGCAAATTTGTGCAACGAAAAGCAAGTTGAAGTTCAGAAATTCGACCAACAAAACATTCAAAATAGATAGATCATTAGAGATTGCGATTTTACCCAAGCCTACCACATTTCCTTGACGGCTGTCGCCAAAAGTAATCTTTTGGTTCTCGCTTGAGTTGTCTTTGAGTGAGGTGAACAACTTCTTGTTGCCGGTCATGTGTTCGAAGCATCCGCTATCGAGCACCCAATGTCTCCCGCCGGTCTTGTAGTTCACCTACATAAAAAAGAATTAAGTCATTTTAGGTACCCAAACTTTTTTGGGTCCTTCAATGTTAGCAATCAAAGCTTTGGGCACCCAAATAGATTTCTTCTTTTTATTTAACATGGGTGCACCAATATACTTTGCTATTACATAACCTTTCCTCGACTTTTGAAGCATGTAGCAAGTATCAAAATAATTTGGAGTCATTAAGGGACATGCTTCATGTGAATGACCAGTTTCATGGCATTTATGACAAAATGTGTTGCATGCTTTAACAAATATAGTCTTAGAATTTTGTTTCTTCCCTTTTTTTTGAAAATATCCTAATTCTTCTTTTCTAAAAGAACATTTTTGTTTACTAAGGATTAGATCAAGAGATATTTTGCCTTTGAAGCAGTTTTCTAAGCCTTTTCCAAGTTTTTCGACTTGTGCCTTAAGTTCATTATTCTCATTTAAAATATTATCATTAGAAACATATGGAATGTGATGACTACTAGAGGAAAAATCATCCAAGTTACATGAAGTTGAAGCATTTACCTTAGATGAGATATTTGTAATATCTTTTATGAGCATGCTTTCATAAGAATCTTTAAGCTCGGAGTATTGAGTGTGTAGGGAAGAATGTTCTTCCTTAAGCGCCTTATACTTCCTTTTAGTTTTTCCAAAAACTTCATTTAATTCGGTTATCATTTCAACTAAATCATCATATGATGGATCGTTAGAGTGTACCTTTTCATCGCCTTTGGCCATGAGGCAAATGGATGATGTGTTGCTGTTGCCAAGAGCTAATCCGGCTAGCTTCTTGGTGCATCTATCTTCATCATCGGAGTCAGAGTCGGAGCTCTCTTCGCCGGACATCCACTCTCCAAAGTAGGCTTCTTTGATTTCTTCATTCTTCTTCTTGAAGAACTTCTTGTTCTTGTTCCACGCCTTGTTCTTGTTTGGACATCTTGATGCTATGTGTCCCTTCTCATGGCATCCATAGCAAATGATGTCCTTGAAGTTGTTTTGCTTTTGTCCCTTTGGTCGTGTGTCAAGATTGACACCTTTTTTATGCAACCTGCGAAGAAGTTTTTGAGTATTTTTTACCATGAGTGCGAGGTCTTCATCGGAGGAGCTATCGCTTGAATCGTTCCTTGCATTGGCTTTGAAGGCCAAAGCTTTCTTCTTTGTCTCCGAGGGTTCAACTGCTTCTTTCTTCTCTTTCTTGTGCATCTGATGGGTGATAAGGTTCCCATAAAGATCGGTTGGTGTTGTGGTCGATAAATCAGAGTTTGTGAGAACCGTGACCAAAATGTCGAAGCTTTCCGGTAAGGCCCTAAGCATCTTTCTCACAATCTCAAGGTCAGTAAAAACAACACCAAGACCCTTGAGTTCATTCACAATGTTATTCAACCGAGTAAACATGGAATTCACGGACTCAGTTGATGACATGGTGAATGTCTCATATTTTTGCCTCACCATTAGTAACTTTGCCTCTGTAACCTTTGTTGTGCCCTCGTAAATTTCTTCGAGGGTGGTCCAAACCTTATGAGCAGTCGTGAAATTGCTCACACGGTTGAACTCATTCAAGGATAAACTGGCAAAGAGTGCATTTTTCGCACGGGCGTTTAAATGCAGTTTTCTCCTGTCGTCCTCAGACTGACTTGCCGGATCATCCGGAGGAGTAAAACTGAGTTTAACAATATCCCATACATCAAGCCCCATAATTTCTAGAAATACCGACATGCGCACTTTCCAATAAGGATAGTTTGTCCCATCAAAGATAAGCGCACGACCGGTATGACCAAGAAGGAAATCTCCACTTGACGACATCCTCTCTCTAGGCGGTAAAGCCTAATGAATCGAGAGACCGAGCTCTGATACCACGTGTTGGATCAAGGATGCCGACTAGAGGGGGGGTGAATAGGAGGCTTTAAAAACTTCAAATAAAAACAAGTTTTTATACCAAGAAGAACCAAATGCAATTTAATATATTAAAGAGAGAAGATAGAGCAAAAACACCACGATTTTTACTGAGGTATCGGAGACTCGCCTAGTCTCCACTAATCCTCGTTGAAGCACTCAAATCACTTGAGTTTTGCCTCAATATCCACAAAGGATATTATCACTAGTGGTTGCTCCTTGTCCACTCCGGAAAGGTGAGTACCGATGCCTTGTACAAGCTTGCCGAGCCTCTCCGACAATCTCCGATCTGGAGAGGTCAACGGCCACGCCCCCGAACCGTCTAGGTGAGGGCGCTCACCAAGAGTAACAGGCAGCGAGGTCTTCTCTTGACCTCCAAACACGCACCGAGAAACTAAGTGAATGCAAATGCAGCTGAACTGAAGTGCTCGGTGGATCAGAAAACACTCGACTTGATCAAAATATCAAGATTTTAAGTAGAAAACTAAAGCTCAAGAGTATGTATGAGAGGAGACTGCTTGTTCTATAAAACTCATGCCCAAAGCCCCTATTTATAGCCTCAAGAATCAAATGAACCGTTGGAGTTAGGGCTGATAATCAGCAACTCAAACTGACAGTCAGTTTGCCTAACTGACAGTCAGTTTGCCTAACTGACAGTCAGTTTAGTGCACAACGGCCGACAAAATTTACGGATGAAAATTTGCTAGCCATTCGTGGTCGTTTATGGAAAGCTGAAACCCATAACTGACAGTCAGTTATGCAAACTGACAGTCAGTTCGACCACAAACTCGACCAAAAACAAATAGAAACTCAGTTAAAAGCACTGTGGTCGAAACCCCAACTGACAGTCAGTATGGACAAACTGACAGTCAGTTTAGTACAAAAATTTTGAGCACAAAATACACCCTCTTTGGACAATTGTCAGTTTAATCAAACTGACATTCAAACTGACAGTCAGCCTGAACAAAAACAGAGATATCTTTAAATCCAGAAATCCAAAAGAGGTGTTTAATATCTCGTTTGAAAGATAATTTCAAGGGCTATATTTTTGTCAACAGAAGAAAAACCAGATCTGCCTAGATCTTTCTAGAAAAATGAAAAACTCTTCTGCTGTCAAAAACTGAACTGAAAAACCAGATTTTTCAAATTAAGTTCAAACCAAATCCAATCAAAAAGATGCAATGCAATGACCTAAGTTTCTCGGTTTATGTTGAAGATAAAAAGAGAGGACTTTCGCCATCCCTCTTTATAGTACGGTTAAAAATCTAAGCAACAAAGTCCTTAACCGATCATCTCCAAACGCCGAGATCGGTAAAAATAAAATACGGATTACCTTAGGTCTTTGCTTTTTCGGCTTGCGTCTTGTCTTCATTTTTGCTACTTGTGCTTTTACGTCTTTTGCGTTGGGTTCGTTTTGTTCATCTCGACAATCTTCCCAACAGAGCCCTGTATTAATCAATCTCAAAAAGCACAGTTAGTTCTAAGCACTCTGTTTTCATTAATCATCAAAATTAGGGTTAGGCATGAAGGCCTAGATGCAACAATTGCATGTAGAGAATTGCACTGTTGGGACTATCACAGACGGTTGGGAGATCAAAACCGTCTGCTTTAATATTACAGACGGTTCTGATGTCCGAACCGTCTTTAATATGCCTGTGGAATATTGAACTGTTCGACTTCTACAAATACTTGTTCCCTCCCTGGAGTTTTGCTTCCAGTTGAACCGCTGAGAATTTGAAGCGTCGATCACTATTGGGACTATCACAGTCGGTCCTTACATAAAAACCGTCTGTAATATTACTATCATAGACGGTTTGGAGTTAAAAACCGTCTGTGATATTGAAAGAAGTTGAGAATTCGAGGCGGCGGACATTGTTGGGACTATCACAGTCGGGCCTTACATAAAAACCGCCTGTAATGTGACTATCACAAACGTTTTTACCTCAGAACCGTTTGTAATATTCAAAGCACGTTGATATATAACTCGAGGCGTTTGGCATGCCACAATGCCATCCAGCCAAATAAGCCCAACTTCTATATTCTTTTTATATTATTTGCATGGGACCTGCGACTTCTATATTGTTTCTATATTATTTGAAGGGCTCCGATGGATTGCCCTCACAAGCCAAAGATCGCGATAGTCGTTCCTTGATCGCACACAGTGCACATACCTTTGTATGGTCGAATGTTCGACAAAAGCTAAAGAAAAATAAAGAAAGAGAGAATATTGCATGCAGTCCAAGAATGTGCTGAAAAATTGGAAAGTTGACATAAGAACAAAGTTTTCAATAATTTTTTTCATCACTTACAAAAAAAAGTAAAAATACAGAATGCTAGGTCAAGGAGTGGTCTTAGCCCTGGCTGCATCTAGAATAAAGTCAGTTTGACTTGCAGCCAGGACGCAGGACTCCTCCAGCGACAAGTTGTCCTTCTTAGGATCAACTACTACCGCGTCGAGAAGGCTTACGACCTCCCTCAGCTTCGCGATGGTATCCTTCATAGTCAAACCGTAGCCAGCGATGGTCATATCCGCGGCTTTCTTCTCCTCGCGAAGACGCCTCGTCCTCGCCCTAGCATTGTCACCATCCGTCTTCATGCGCTGAATGCGCTAGAAGAGATCGTCAAGGTCAAGCCATAGCCGAGTGTGCTTCTCCGTGTGGAGCTTGTGCTCCTCCTGGAGGGCCCTCAGCTCGGCCTTGACTTTGCCAGTGTCTTCCACGGCTCCCCTTCCCTATGCAAATCAACAGGTCAAGAATGTATTGAACAGGGATTAACAATACAGGGCTAAGTCCAAAAGATTGAGAGTTCTTACCGGGGAGGGCGAGGCTGACGATGCCATCGAGGATGCCATTGGCGCAGAGAAGCTAAGGAGTCAAACAGTCTGAGAATTATAAAAACTTGAAAAGTAAATGACAATTTTTCCACTGTCAATTTATAGTACTTCTAAAGCGATGCTTCATGTTCTCCTAGGCGCCGCGCGCGAAGATCGGAGACAGAAATGATCACAGTTGAGAATTCGAAGCGCCGGCACTTTTTCAATCGGTTCAGACCTCAGAACCGTCTGTGATAACTACACTATCACAGTCGGTTCTTAGTTCACAACCGACTGTATATATCACAGTCGATTCTGAGTTTCGAACCGTCTGTGATATTCTAGTTATCACAGACGGTTCTCAGCTGGGAACTGATTGTATATATCACAGTCAGGTTTTAGGTTAGAACCGTCTGTGATAAGTAGACTATTACAGACGGTTCTCAGCTGGGAACCGATTGTATATATCATAGTCGGGTTTTAGGTTAGAGCCATCTGTGATAAGTAGGCTATTACAGACGGTTCTCAGCTGGGAACCGATTGTATATATCATAGTCGGGTTTTAGGCTAGAGCCGTCTGTGATAAGTAGACTATCACAGACGGTTTTGTGTTCAGAACCGTCTGTTTACTATCACAGTTGTTTTTGACATCAGAACCGACTGTGATAACTGAACATATTCTCTCGACAGGCCTTTGTAGACGGTTTTCCATTGAACAGTTCATAACCGTCTGTGATGTGCCGTCCTGGATGTCTGTTTCTGTGGTAGTGTTATTATATCGGTAATGTATGTCTATACCGTTAGAAGAGATCTCAAATTACTAACGGTAGGCGGTTGTGTACCGATAGAACTGATCTAGTTCTATAAATACACGAGTATGTCTCTTTCATTCGAATAATTTATCGGGCGCTCGTAACCCTAACCCGTAAGCTCCATGGATGGTCGACGCACCTCCACCGGCGACCGCTGCACCTCCACACCTCCATCGACGCCCACTAGATTTCAGCATGGCAAGCAAGGCATATAAAATTTTGGCAATATTGTTATATTATTCTAATCCAATTATGGCAATTATCCTGCAATTTTTGTATCCTTCATTTTGATGTGTCTTCTTTTCAATATGATTATGTACGGTGTCTTATTCCTGTTTTTTATTAAAACAACTAAATAATATCACTGTGGGACAGATAGTTTTCAATTGCTTGCTGATCTTATCAAATGAAGAAAATTATCAGGATATATTTGCAAGACAAACGCTAGCTAACATAGTGAAATGCCAATAAGAGTATAAATGTAATATCTTCATCTCTCAGTAGGTTGCTCAATGCCAACTTGGACTTAGTAACAATTGAAATTGAAAGATCATGAAATTGAAAGATCATGAAATTGAAAGATCATGAAATTGAAAATGAAATTGAAAGATCATGAAATTGAAATTGAAATTGAAAGATATTTTTAATTGAAATTGAAATTGAAATTGAAGTTGAAATTGAAATTGAAAGATCATTAATGTCAAGATATTTACAAATATCATGAGATACACAAATATCTTGATCTCTCTGTAGGTTGTTCAATGCTAATAACATAGTCAAATGACAACTAGCTTGCTCAATGATCAAGTGCATGTAAAAAGTTCATTAAATAATTAATATATGTATATTGGCAAGGTAATTTCTTCTGATGAAATAGAGTAGAAATGTAATATCTTGATCTCCAGTTGCAAGTTGATGTTACTATGACGAAGTACAACCTAACTTTCAGTTGGTAGTCTTTCTCAGATAGGGAGTCATTTAGGAAACAGTAAACAATCTTAATTTGCTCTAGAATGCCTATTTATGATCTGTGTAGGTCCTTGGATGATACTCATGAGGGGCAACGTATTTCATGGTTCTTTATCGTAGTACGATGCCTACATTGGCTTGTTGGCGAATGAAACGGTGAAGATCACCGTCGAGAGCTGGAAGCACGTGAAGGGCGAGATCTTGATTGGCTCGGTCGAGAAGATCCTCAAGCCCGGCGTGTTTCTCAAATTAGGACCTATAGAAAGCATCTTACATTTGTATCGTGTTTCAGCCATTTTTTTGCATGCACCAGCTTGTGGCCAGATGCTTACCTGCTTGGAGAAGAAGAATTGTTATCATTTGCACAGCCATTCTTTTTGTTAATGGAGTTGAGTTGAGTTGAGTTGATTGAGTCTGAGTCCGAGGAAATCACCAATACAAATGTAACTCGACGACAATTCTAGCTCATCGGGCGTCTTTGAACTGAACTCCTATGGTTAAGTCCAATGTAGTTCAGACATTTGCTGTTTTGAATGAATGGATTTGTGATGTATTAGGTCTAACTTGTAGTCGGTAGTTGCATTGTCGCAATTTGCAAAGGCTCTCTTTTATGTAAAATGTATGGGCCACTGGGTCCAAGTGACGATATGTTGTTAATTTCAGACGTGACTTTTCTAATATACATCGAATGTGTGAATTGTTGTATTTGTATATTGTTGTATATTTGTGTATCATGTATTGCTATTTGGGACATGAACTTGAATGTGTACATGGGAGTATTTGTTTATTTAATTGTACTGGTAGGTAGGTGTATATTTGTACTGCTGTTTCAAACATGCACTTGAATTTGTGAACTGGCATGTGTATGTTTATATCTAAATTGATGTGTCATACATGAATCAGCTTGCTTTTGTTTCAGCCATTAACTAGAATGAGTTTAAATAGTACTCATTTTTTATGTTTCCTCTTGCATTTTCTTAAAGGAATGGAGGCAAACCAAGATCGCATGTAAGTAGAGATTTTTAATTTCTTTGGCAAGATGAAGTACCAAGTGCCAAAGAAAAGTATTTTTGTGTCTCCTAGTTAATCTACAAATTAGCATATCTTGAAATATTTCTTTATCTTCTAGTTAAGATCTGTTTGATGTTACATTGTGTTTAGATATGATTATTTGAATGTGAGAACTGGTGTCATGTGTGTCATGCATTACCTAGTTTGGTTTTGTTTCAGCCATGCACCAGTACCTCTTCTAATGGTAAATACACATATTTACCAATAGAACAACACATGTACACTCAACTTGAATGTGAGAACTGGTGCCTCAGGCATACACTTGAATGTGAGGACTGGTGTGCATCTGTGCACTTAGATTGCTGTGTCATGCATTACCCAGTTTGGTTTTGTTACAGCCATGTACCAGTACCTCTTCTAATGGTAAATACACATATTTACCGATAGAACAACACCTATATTTGCTTATGTGCCTCAAGCATGCACTTGAGTGTGAGGACTGGTGTGCATCTATGCACTTAGATTGCTGTGTCATGCATTACCCAGTTTGGTTTTGTTTCAGCCATGTACAGTACCTCTTCTAACGGTAAATACACATATTTACCAATAATAGAACAACACCTGTACCTGTTCAGCAATGCACCAGTACCTGTTCTAACGGTATATGTATGTTTGTACCGATAGAAGATGTGAATACAAAATTACCCGCACTTAGTCTAACGGGCATTTCATGTATATACTGTTAGAAATAGGTCCGGTATAAGTAAAACCCCACTCGACCATTGCTGAGCTGCTGTTTTGTTATGTTGCACTCTGTGTCCCTCTGTTTGTGATGAGAGTTCCACACTCGTAGCTACACTGCTAGGGTGATTAGGGCAAGCTGGAAGGAAGTTGATTGCACCCCTCTTTAAGGTAAGCTTAATTGTCATCACTTATCTCTCTCTCTCTAGATCTCCCTCCCTCTCTACTTGCAAGCTAGCTATATTATGTAGTTCCAAGCTTGGGAGCTAGCTAGCTGGAAATGCCTCATGTTTTAGGAGCTCATTAGCTTGTATTGTGAAGTTAGCTAGGTTAATTAGTGTTAATTTCGTCAGGCTAGGGTTTAACACATCAGTTGTAAGAGGCTGTACATGTACATATACATAACTTAATCGAGCAAGTTTCATGCATGGCTGACTCGTTAAATTTTGTTAATTGTAGATGGACAGGAAATATTGGATGTATGGAATAAAACGTACTACTCTTGAATATTTGGATGGTGTGAATGAGTTTATTAAATTTGCTGAGCAACAAAAGGCGAGGAAGGGAGAGAAAGATATGCTTTGTCCTTGTACATATTGTATGAACTTGAAGAGATTTAGCAACTCTGATCAAATTAAGAGTCATTTGATTCGTCGTGGTTTTAACGCGCGATACACCCGTTGGATATGGCATGGCGAAGATCTTGTGGAAACAAGCACCACTACTACCAATCAGCAGGACTCAGATGTGGATTGCAATAATATCGATGATCATCCAAATTTTGATAATGTTCATTCAGATGTGCACGTAGATGATGATGACAATCTAGATGAGATATTACGTGATGTAGAGGAAGATTACAACGAAAACGACTTCTGTGAATTTGAGAAACTGATTGCTGACTCTGAGAAGCCTCTGTTCCCTGGATGTGCAAAATTTATAAAACTGTCTTCTGTGCTGAGATTATATAACTTGAAGGCAGGCAACGGTTGGAGCGATAAGAGTTTCACGGCACTATTAGATCTTCTAGCGGACATGCTTCCAGAGGAAAATGAGTTGCCAAGATCTACTTACCAAGTCAAAAAACTGTTGTGTCCGTTGGGAATGGAAATCGAAAGAATACACGCATGCCCAAATGATTGTGTGTTGTACCGTAACGAGTACTCTAGTTTGCATGTTTGTCCAAGATGCGGCGCATCGAGGTATACGCGTAGGGACCGGATTGACAGTGAATGTCACGAGGTAAAGAAAGGACCTCCGGCGAAAACTGTTTGGTACTTGCCTGTGATACCTAGATTGAAGTGGCTGTTTGCAAATCCGAAAGTCGTGAAGCACTTGCGTTAGCATGCTGAAGGCCAGAAACAAGACATAAAACTGAGACACCTAGCTGATTCTATTCAATGGAGAAACATCAACAGAACATTTGCTGAGTTCGGCGGCGAAGTTAGGAATATAAGGTTCGGGCTGAGTACAGATGGTATGAACCCACATGGTAATATGAGCAGTCGGCATAGCACTTGGTTGGTTCTTTTATGCATCTACAATCTTCCTCCTTGGTTATGCATGAAGCGCAAGTACATCATGATGGCATTACTAATCTCAGGACCCAGACAACCCGGAAATGATATTGAGTGTTTCTAGCGCCTTTAATCGAGGACTTACAGAAATTGTGGAGCGAGGGGGTGTAGGTGTGGGATGCATACAAGAAAGAGAATTTCATCTTGCGGGCCTTGATATTTTGCACCATAAATGATTTTTCGGCCTACGGCAATTTGTCGGGGTATAGTACGAAAGGAGCCAAGGTTTGCCCTATTTGCCTAGATAAAACTGAGAGCATGTGGTTGCGAAACTACCAGAAAACAGTGTACATGGGTCACCGCAGGTTTCTTCTGGTGCATCACACGTACCGTAAGAAGAGAAAATCATTTAACGGGAAGCCTGAGAAGGGATCAGCTCCATTGTTTCTGACCGGTAAGGAGATTTACTCGCGCGTGAAGGACATCAAAGTTGAGTTCGGTAAGTATTCTAAACCTCGAGAAAAAAATGTTTGGAAGAAGAGATCGATTCTTTGTGGTCTACCGTACTGGGAGCACTTACAAGTTCGATATTGCATTGACGTCATGCATGTAGAGAAAAATATCTGTGATAGTTTGATTGGTTTGTTGTTGAACATTCCGGGAAAGACAAAGGATGGTGTGAAAGCTCGTCGTGACATGGTGGAAATGGGGATAAGGACTGAGCTTGCTCCTTTGGAGAAGGGAAAGCGTACATATCTCCCCCAGCCTGCTATACGTTGTCCAAAAGCGAAAAAACAGAACTCTGTCGGTGCCTGCACGACGTTAAAGTTCCATGTGGGTATTCCGCGAACTTGAAAAAACTTGTGTCCATGAAGGACCTAAAACTGGTTGGCACGAAGTCCCACGACTGTCATGTGCTGATGTTACAAATGCTTCCCATTGCTATCAAAGGTATTCTCCCAGTTAAAGTCAGAGAGACAATCACAAACCTATGTTATTTCTTCAACGCAATATCTTGCAAGGTAAGTACGTGCACTCGTACTATAAGTTAATTAGCTCCATTCTTAATTAGAAGATTTTTCTGATATGATTATTTGGTGCAACTGTGTCATCGTAGGTAATTGATCCAGATGGACTGGACGCTTTGCAACGCGACGTGGTTACAACTCTTTGTCAGCTCGAGATGTATTTCCCTCCATCCTTTTTTGATGTTATGGTCCATCTGATTGTTCACCTTATCAGAGAAATTAAGTTTTGTGGACCCGTGTGCCTGCACTACATGTATCCATTTGAGAGATTTATGGGTGTATTGAAGGGATAAGTAAGGACTCGTCATCGACTTGAGGGGAGTATCATGGAAGGTTATGCCGCCGAGGAGGTGATTGAATTTTGCACAGATTATATGGCCGGGGTTGACCCAATTGGCGTTCCTAGGTCCCGACACGAGGGTAGGCTTCAGGGCATCAGAACTATTGGATTCAAAGCTATCGTCCCTGCCCGTGATGTGTACGCAAAATCACATTTTTGGGTCTTACAACACATGACGGAGGTCGAGCCATACATACACGAGCACAAGGTAATGTTACGGTCACAGAATCCTTCGAAGTCAGAGATTTGGGTCACCAGAGAACATAACAGGAAATTTGCTGGGTGGATCCAAGAAAGAGCCACGCGAGCTGCCGAGGGCTCCATAAGGGAAACTATGACATGGTTGGCTAGAGGCCCAAGATTCACTGTAGGGACTTGGCAGGCGTACGACATCAATGAGTATTCATTTTACACAAGAGCTCAAGACGTCAAGAGTAGCATGCAATGTAGCGGAGTCACACTGTTTGCTATTTCCGAGGATGCCAGGTCAGTAAGGGCGCTGAACTCATATTACGGTGCTATTGACGAAATATGGGAGCTCGATTATGGATTATTTAAGATTCCCTTGTTTCGATGTCAATGGGTCAAAATCCCTCGAGGTGTTAAAGTTGACAGTTACGGGTTTACTCTCGTCGATCTTGATAGAGTCGGACACCAAGACGATCCATTCATACTTGCAAAGCAAGCCACACAGGTATTCTACAACGTTGACTCGGCCAATCCAAACTTGTACGTTGTCCTCCACAGCAAGAGACGTATTGTTGGGGTCGAAGACGTTGTCGACGAAGAGGAGTATAACCAATTCGACGAAATACCTCCGTTTTTAGAGGACATTCAATCTATCCCTACTGAAGATATCGACGAAACAACGTATCTGCGAGATGATCACGAAGAAGGATTATGGGTTGAGAACCATTGATGATTATTTTCTATTTTAGGGAAAAATGCCAAGTAAACAGCCCACAAGTTGTGCATCAAGGTGAGGAACTTATCATTAATACATCAGGCAATACATTTTTCTTTAAAACTTAATGATAAACTAGTTCACAGCATTAATATATCTTAATTTTACTCCACAGCATAAGTTCTAACATGTACAGTACCTTTATCCTGTAAGAACTTAATTCTTCCCTTCAAATTTTCTTGCCAAAATCTCATTGCAGCCTCTTGCTTCTTCAAAAATTAAGCTCTTCAAAAATCCCATTCCCTAAAACATCATTTTCCAATGCCCTGCCCACTTCAAATATTACTCTGGGAAAAATTTACTTGGTCTATCAGTATTATTTTGTTGTACCGTTAGAATAAAACCATTAGTCTGACGGTATTTTGTTGTTTGTACCGATAGAAAAGGGCATCCACTACTTTATTAAACATGGCCCTTGAGCTTCCCTCCAGTCGAACTGTTCTAACTTATAGCACTGCGTCTCTTCGAGCGCAAAATACATCAAGCAATACATTTTTCTTTAGAACTTAATGATAAGCTAGTTTACAGCATTAATATATCTCAATTTTACTCCACAACATGAGTTCTAACATGTACAGTACTTTTATCCTGTAAGAACTTTATTCTTCCCTTCAAATTTTCTTGCCAAAATCTCATTGCAGCCTCTTGCTTCTTCAAAAATTAAGCTCTTCAAAAATCCCATTCCCTGAAACATCATTTTCCAATGCTCTGCCCACTTCAAAAATTACTCTGGGAAAAATTTACTTGTTCTATCAGTATTATTTTTTTGTACCGTTAGAATAAATCCATTGGTCTGACGGTATTTTGTTGTTTGTACCGATAGAAAAGGGCATCCACTACTTTATTAAACATGGCCCTTGAGTTTCCCTCCAGTCGGAGTGTTCTAACTTATAGCACTGCGTCTCTTCGAGCGCGAAAACCACAACCTCCACAGTAACCACTTACTTCCTCACTCCCACACGACGATCGCTGCCTGGATACTGGTTCGCCACTGCCACCGGTCCATATTTTCGTCCTTCGCCGGCCGCCGTTGCGTTCTACGCCTCTCCATCACCACAACTGATCACCGTAAAATACCCTAATTCGTCGTTCTTTTTCCAGCATCTTCCTTATTTGATCTTAGTGTTTTGTACATACTAATTCTTCAAGTTTTGGAATTAAACTAGGGTTCCCTATTGTATTGGATTATGTAAATTTCGCAGGCAATGTTGATTTAAATGAGGGTTGACATAATATGTTCTAGTGCTATAATGAACCTATTTTGAGATTTTAACTTATGTATACTGCTGTATGTGTGATCAATTGTATCCAACTGCCATGTAATGCACTTTATATGTTGGAGGTGTTCTTACACATCTTCTATCGGTATCTCCTGTATTTGCCGATAGAAAAAATTGTTATGTTCTATCGGCAGCTCATGTGTTTACCGATAGAAAAGATTGTTATGTGTGAAATAGTAATGCTGGCCCATGAATATTAGTATAGCAAATCATGGAGAATGTTGACTTAAACCAAGAATATGTGATGCCAGTGAATGGCGGCTTAACAACAATATTCCATAACATAGAGAACATTGTTATGTTCTATCGGTATCTCGTATCTTTACCGATAAAAAACATTGTTATGGTCTATCGGTATCTCATGGGTTCACCGATAGAAAACATTGTTGAGCACTTCAGCAATTAATTTTTGCATGTCTTTTAGTACTATTTTCTTCAGACATCCCTTTAGCAGCCCTAATTAGTCTTCAATCCTGAACTGAGTTATGGAACTCCAAGAAGAATTAATTGCCATATATTGCCTGCTTCCTATATGAAAATGTGTAGATGAAAATGCTCAGAAATAGAATCTTATCTTCTATTGGTAGTTTCTGTGTTTACCGATAGAAAAAATATTTAAAATAGGTCCTTTTGCTTTGTAAAATGATTTGGTTTGTGTTTCCATTAAATTTTTGATGGTTTGTTGATGGTTTTGTAGGGAAAGACATGTCGGTGTCTTCATCGGATGGTACTAGTGGTTCGACTAGGGCCAACCCCAACGTAACTAAAGATGCAGCTGGTTCATCCCAGGCAAGAGGGTGGGGCGAGGCGCGACGACGTTGGGCCGTTTGGCCAAACGCACGGATCTTTCTTGTGAGTTCAACCAATTTGGGAGGCCGATCGGAAAGAATGCTGGGAAGTACGCGGCTTACGTTGGGCTGTTGGCGAAAGAAAGGGTGAAGATCACCGTCCAGAGCTGGAAGGACGTGACGGCGGACGAGAGGGATAGGTTGTGGGCGGAAGTGAAGGTTAAATTAACTGAAATCGCTGAACTTTTTCGTAAGCACGATCTCTTGGCTTATACTAAAGTTTAACTAACTCGTGATTAATTGTATGCATTGTTTGAAAACAGGCTAAATGGAACATCCCCGACGATAAACCTAGGACGGCCTGCTTGAAGGACATGAACGGAACATGGAAAACCTTTAAGAGCTGGCTCGTCAGTAACTTCCTCGCTGCGGGGAAATCTCCTTGCGAGAAGTACCCCTTCATATCGGAGGAGGTATGGGAGGAATTCACCAAGCAGAAGGGGACCGAGGAGTTCAAGGCCCTTAGCGAGAAGAATAAGGCGATCCAGAAGAGGAACGACCACCTGCATCGGCTCGGATCCCGGGGCTATGCGAGGAAGGAGGAGCAGTGGAAGAAGGAAGACGAGCAAAATTCTGTCATCGACTCCCCTGAGTTGCCGCTCTCCGAGATCCGGGATGCGAGGTGCAAGCGATGGTGGAGGGGGAGAGGGTCCGTGTCGTCCACGGGGTCTGTGCAGTTCGCAAACCCTGGGGACGCCGACGTTGTGAAGCGAATGGTAAGTTGGCTAACTTCGTAAACTATGTGCGCACAAGTGTATATATGTATTTGTCTCACAAGGTACCTTTAAATGTAATAGATCTCTTTTGAGAAGGAGGCAATGGAGGGATTGTTTACCCCACAGAGGGAGAACGACATCCTCACCCGGGCTTTAGGAAATAAGGAGCATCCCGAGCGGACACAGACCGTGGGAGCCATTGTGTCGTGGAAGGCCGGTTTCGCAGATCCGGCTCCACCGAGGAAGAAGGCCCGCTCCTGGAAGGAAAAAGAAGCGGAGCTCTCCGATAAGATACGGGCTGAGGTACGGGCGGAGATACGGGCTGAGGTGCAGTCTAAGGTCGCACAAATGAGGGAAGAGTTTGCACAATTGAGAGAAGTATTGCTGGCCAAGAGTGCAGATGCGGATCCCCAAGACGACAGTACCCCACGGGGTCGGATAAGCAGTTGCTCTTCAAAGGTCCTCGCGGATCCAGTGGATCTACTTGAGGTATTGCAAGCCTTCATCTGTGCACTTAAGTTGATGCCACTCCCATTCTGTTAGAGTTGTTTCGCTAACATGTTTTAATTGTTACAAATTTGCAGAAGCCGGAGAGCTGCATCCTACTGACTCACCTAGGCGACTGGCAGGAAGTGGTTGCACACGGCTTCGTATATCCGTCTAGGGAGGATGTCCGGATCCACTATGTACCTCTGCAGTTGGGGTTCGCAAAGGTACAGGTGGACATGGCCATGCCGGGCTACAACGATTCTCCATTGCCAGTCCCAACAGAGGAAATGCAGAAACTTGCTGAGGCAATGGGCTCCTACGTACAGTGGCCCAAGAAGTGTGTTCTAATACAACAGGTAAATCCTACACATCGTAGATTACATCCTACTCAGTACACTCAACTTGCAAAATCTAACATATGTGCTCATTAATTGAAGTGGCCTGCCGGCGTGCTACCAGGATACTGCGCCCCCAGCTCGGGGCATGAGGCCGGATCTCGTGCGAACCTGAACACAGCAAAGACGGCCTCGACCCCAGCCAACGCATCCACGCCTTCACCTCGGAAGAAAGCCGCCATCACCTCGCCCTTGCCTTCGAAGGTACGCGCTCAGTCCCCGGCAAAAGGCAAAGGCAAAGGCAAGGGCAAAGGGCAAAAGGGACAGCCGGAGAGTTTCAGGAACGGGTTCCCACTCGTGTCGAGGCAGCTTTGCGCAAATTGGATCGATCAACCAGAGACCTCCACGAGTGGTACCTACACCGAGCTCGGCGCAATCTGAACTTCTTAGTTCCCTACAGGCCTGGGCAGTTCCACCGTGAGCCCGGGAGTATATCCGTGGCACACGAGGATCTGTTCAACCTCTACAACTGGCGGGAGCTCGATATGTCCATCATACGGACTGGAGTCCTGTGAGTTTACTGATCCTATGTATTGCTGTTTTCTAACTCTGTTTCCTAACTCTGCATTGTTGTAGTTCATTTGAAATGTAGTAACTTTCTGTGCAATACTAATGTCGTCCTCTGCATGCAGGTGCATGTACAAGCTAGCATCGGAGGCTGCGTGTGACAAGGTGGGTTTCCTCGACCCAGAGAAAACAAGCCTCACGATGCTAAAGCACAACGCCGCGCACGCTGAGCACTACATATCCAAGGCGCTGATGGCGTAGTTGGACAGGGAGTTCATTCTGGTGCCATACCACCAAAGGTTAGTGCATCTCGTACTAATTCAACTCAATCTTGTATGCTATACCTCGGATATACTTTGAGCTAGCGGTCCTCTTTTATGTATAATGTAGGGGCCACTGGATCCTCATCGTGATCTGTCTGTCGAGGAATGAGGTGTACTACCTCGATTCGATGCGTGACAGATTATCGAATGAATATGTGGTCAAAGGGAATATGGAGGCGTAAGTAACATATATGTTTGATTTAAATTTTGACCTCACTAGCTAATGATAATACATTAACCGGCAATGCTAACTGAAATGCAGGACTTTTGAGAAATATGTGTCCGCTGGAGGGAGGCATGCCGCACCGCAGGGCTCCCTACTAGCTTGGAAAGAATATGAGGTACTCACGAGATTTTTTGTTTATGCTTAATTAGTTTATGGAAACAATAGCTAACATGTGTTCGCATATGCAATTATCTCAGTGCCATCAGCAGCCACAATCGTGGGAATGCGGGTTTTATGTGCTGCCCTACATGTACGACCTAGTGCGGACAAACTTTGCCCAATTCCCCCAGGTAAGCATCGATAGCTAACTCAAATTTGAAAATTGGCTGTCACGTTCAAAATTAGGAAGTTAGTTACTCAGTATTCACACATGCTTGCAGATCGCCATGTCCAAAGACCAATACGAAAATGCAAATATTAGAGATCTCCGACAAATCTGGGCTCAATATGTTATGGAGGAAGTTGTGCCCAACCAACCGCCATGACAAGCTTTTCACTCACTTGTTGTCAATTTTCTCTCTTTCGTGTATTCTGTGCATAGATTGTTTATATATAGTCTTATTGGTTAGTGTTTGTCCATATTGGATTGCAATTTGTATTGGTTCATATATATGTGAATAAATGCGAATAACTGTCTAATGTGTCAATCTGTTCAATGTATATTTGAATTTACCTTTCTTTGCATCTGTACTGTATTGTGTATCCAATCTATACTGTATTGCATCTGTACTGTATTGTGAATGTAAAAAATGTACTGTATAGCATATGTACTGTATTTCTATCGGTAAATTCATTCACAACCGAGAGAGTACTATCTTTTTTCTATCGGTAAGCTCATTCACAACCGAGAGAGTACTATCGTTTTTTCTATCGATACACTCGTAATTAACCGTTAGAAGAGTGTAACTTTTTCTGCCGGTAAACACATACACAACCGAGAGAGTACTATCGTTTTTTCTATTGGTACACTCGTAATTAACCGTTAGAAGAGTGTAACTTTTCCTGCCGATAAACACATATACAACCAAGAGAGTACTATCGTTTTTTCTATCGGTACACTCGTAATTAACTGTTAGAAGAGTGTAACTTTTCCTGCCGGTAAACACATATACAACTGAGAGAGTACTATCGTTTTTTCTATCGGTACACTCGTAATTAACCGTTAGAAGAGTGTAACTTTTCTTGCTAGTAAACTTATACACAACCGAGAGAGTACTGTCCTTTTTTCTATCGGTAAACTCTTTCACAACCGAGAGTACTAAGTTTTTTCTATCGGTACACTAGTAATTAACTGTTAGGAGAGTGTAACTTTTCCTGCTGGTAAACTCATGCACAACCGAGAGAGTACTATCCTTTTTCTATCGGTAAACTCTTTCACAACTGTCAGACTAGAACGGTTTTTCTACCAGTTGTCGCCTAAAATGCTGTTAGAATAGTGCACTTCTTCTATCGGTTATTTACCGTTAGAAAATGATCTGTCTGGTTCTATCGTGTCTATCTCTAACGGTACAAAAATCAATAGTAGAAGGGTATTTTTTACCGATAGAAGAAAGCTTTTCTGTACTAGTGTATAAGCTGGATATATGAACCAAGACGGTAATAATATTCGATAGATGTTCGAAAATTTAAACTAGACCTATTACAAGGTATTTATAGTCCAATCGTATGAATACGTATTAGACTCAGTAACCTAAATATATTAGATTCATATAACTAACTAACCATAAACAGATAAGCTTAGTTATATATATATATATATATTCGGATCGGATTACAATTCCGAACAGAGAATGACTTCCTTTTCAAGGTCGCGAACCAAACCATGATCGTGAAACCTTTCCGAACACGGTTATGATCGCGGAGCCTTATGCGATCAAGACCTGAAGATCCTCCCGGATCATGACTCCCTTGTTGAGAAGGAGCAAACCCCTGTTGCGACTCTCGATTAAACTAGAGATGTAGAAATTGGGCTTGTCCATCTTCTCTGGTGTACCACTTTCCCACACGTACTCGTTGATCTTTCCGACCAATTCGAAGTCTCCTTTGTGCCACTGCGGGTGGTAGTCACCTTCTTCTCCAGAATCACATCTTCGCGTAGAGATTCATCTCGTTGATAGACCAAGTCTTCAATAGATGGTATTATGGTATCTGGCTCATCATCCAGCATTGAAGGCTCGAAGAGTTTGAGGTGCTCAACATTGACAACCGAATGATTATCCATGTATGGAGGTAACTCGAGCTGACAAGCATTATTACCCACTTTCCGTAAAATCCGAAAAGGACCATAACAAATGGGTTTGAGTTTCTTACCTTAATCTTTAAGTCTCTCCTTACTCAGATGTAACCATACCATATCACCTTCTTCGAATTGAGCATCAACTTGGTGCCAATCATGTTACGCCTTGTACTTGAGTTGAGCTCACAACAAGTTTTGTTCAACCTCACGATGGAGCTGTTGAATACCTTCCATGAACTTTTGTGCTCGATCCTGATCAGATGTTTCCTTCTTGTTTCGTGCTGAAGTAGGAATCAAAAACTCCATGTCAAATGGACTCTGTGGTAGAAATCCTAAACAGACCTCAAACGGCGATTTTCCAGTCGAACCATGCACTCCTCGATTAAAAGCAAACTACAGGTACGGTATGCTTTCATCTCAGGTCTTCGGGTGCTTCGAATTATATCCTCTCAAGAGATGAACGAATGTGCGATTTACCACCTCGGTTTGACCATCAGTTTGCAGATGAAAGACAGTACTCCTCTTTAGCTTGGTGTCCATCATCGCCCAGAACGATCGCCAAAAGTGACTAAGGAAACGAGTATCGCGATCAGACACAATAGAGGTCGGCAGTCCGTAGTGTGTCCAAACGTATTGGAAGAATACCCGAGCTGCTTCTTCTCTCATGATAGTCTTTCGACAAGATATAAGAATAATCATTTTGGAGAACCGAACAATGACCACAAATAGATAGTCGTTGTCACGTCGGGTCTTAGGCAATCCTCCCAAGAAATCCATGGATATGCTCTCCCATGGTCGCGATGGAACTGGAAAAGGAGTGTACAAACCTAATCTTTGGTTTGTCAGTTTTGAGATGTTGCAGAGACCATAGCCTTGAACAAAACTAGCCACATCTTGCTGCATACGCGGCCAGAACACATGTCGGTGAAGATTTTGCAACGTCTTTGTAACCCCAAAGTGACCAACCACCTTCGATGTGTGCACTTCCCACAACCATTGAATTCGAGGTGCTCCACGAGGTATGCAAAGTAAGTTCCTCTTGTACAAGAGTCCTTCTCGACGAACGAACTCTATAGGCTTTCCTGTTTCGTGCTCAGTCAATGCTGTTTGAAAATCAAGGTCTTCACTGTACTTAATGGCATAGTCATCATGACATGAGGGCTCGATCTGCATGAATGCTGATAAACAGAGGGTCGTAACTAGTGGTCGCAACAACATGTCCATCAATTTGTTGTGTACGCCCTTGTTGTACTTAATCACCAGATTAAACTGTTGCAGATACGACATCCACTTCATGTGCCGAGCTTGCTGTAGCTTGGACTGAGTTTGCAAATATTACAACGATTGGTGGTCAGTGTGGACAATAGTCTCTTTACCCAAGAGGTAACACCGCTAATGTTTCAAGCCTGATGCAGTGCGCACAACTCCTTATCGTACATCAGGTAGTTCTTCTGAGATCCCTGGAATAACTCGGAGTGACATGCCATTGGTCGACCTTCTTGCATGAGCAAAGCACCCATGGCATAATCTGAGGCATCGGTTTCTAACTCGAATGGTTTTTGGAGATTCGGCAAAGCTAACATAGGCGCCTCGCTGATCTTCCTCTTCAGCAAGACAAACGTATCCTCATGTTTCTTTGTCCACTCGAACTTCTGATCGATCATGGTTAATGCATGCAACAAAGAAGCCACAATCGAGAAGTGTCGTATGAATTTCTGAAGATATTGGCATGCTCCCAGAAAACTACGCACGTCCGTAACTTTCGCGGTTGCGGCCACTCGCGAATCACTTTGACCTTATCCGAGTCGATTTGCAACATACCGTTGCCAACCATGAATCCTAGGTAAAGTAGAGTTTGTTGGCCGAACTCGCACTTCTTACGGTTGAGGCGAAGTTGATGTTGCCGCAGCTGTTCGAACACCTTTTCGACATGAATGAGGTGCTCATAAACCAATATGTCGTCGAGGTAAATGATCACAAAGTCGTCGATGAACTGTCTCAATACGTCATTCATAAGACGCATGAAAGTTGCCGGGGCGTTGCAGAGACCAAATGGCATAACCAGCCATTCGAACAGACCTTGTCGCGTTTTGAACGCGGTCTTCCACGTATCCTCGTCTCGAATGCTGACTTGATGATATCCTGACTTAAGATCCAATTTGGAGAAAACAACAGCATGCTTTAATTGGTCTAGCAGGTCATCAATACAAGGAAAGGGTACCAATTCTTGATAGTGATCTTGTTCAGTGCTCGGTAGTCGATGCACATACGCCAAGTCCCATCTTTCTTTGGTACTAATACCACAGGGGATCCACAAGGTGAACTACTCGGTTAAATGACACCATCGTTCAACAACTCACCAAGTTATCTCTTGATCTCTTCATTCTCCAATACTGAGTTGTGATACATACTCAGATTGGGAAGTGTCGCATCAGACACAAGCTGAATTTTGTGCTCAACTGGACGTTTCGGCGAACGACCCTGGGTAGTCTCGAACAGATAGCTGTATTTCTCCAGCAGTCCCGACAAACGACCAGAATCCTCTCGGCACACCAACGACAATGCTGTTCGAGTATCCTCACCTTGACCAGTGGATTGAATCATGACAAGCACATACTTGTGACATGCATTGACAATTCGTTTGGTTTGATTTGCAGTAATTAAGTTCGAGGTGTTGACGTGGATGTCTCTACTGATCACGAACTTAACTCTGTCTTTGGTGAGATCATACTCTTGCGCACGCCGATAGAAGTGAGCATCTCGATCGTACAGATACGGATTCTCAAATATCACCTGACAGATATCGATAGGGACAACATCGCATTGCACCTCATCGATATATCGTGCAGAGATTGCAAACTTCAACACACACTGACTCGTAATCTGTTGGTTCACGTCGGATGTAAATCAACTCAGCGGATATGGCCGCGGGTGTGTGGTTGTCTTCAAACCAAGTTGCCGAACCAGTCCAGCGGAGACCAGATTCTTCTGACTTCCAGGATCGAATATCGCTGCGACCACTTCGTGCTTCACCTGGATGTTGATGGCGAACAAGTCTTCTGTTGGGTGATGGTCGTTCGGTGGATCTGAACCCTTCTCCTTCGGCATTGCCATCAGAGACAAGGTCATATCCGCCTCATTAACCGAATTCACTCAGACAACTTCTTCGTTGGGTGAAGTCGCAGTAGCCGTGGCTGTTCTTTTCCCTGGTCCGTTTTTCTTCGGTCGAAGTCAGGATGAAGCTTGTAGCATTTGTCCTTGGTATGTCCCGCGACTTGACAATGATCGCAAAAAGTACCCGTGCCTGGCTTCGAAGCGTTCTTCTTCGGACTCGGTTTTCTTTTTGTCAAGGTCGCACTGTCCTTCGTGCCTTTGTCCCTGCGGGATTTGTTCTTCTTCTCAATCTCCATAGCAGTTGTGCTCGCGGTGGCGATGTCTTGGACGCCGAACAGACTTAGCTCAGTACTGATCGATTTTTGAAGTCCAAATGTGTATTTATGAAATACTTGAGGATCAAATAGAGATATGCTAATGACCATTGCTTGTCTCCGGAACTCCACAGTATAGTCTTGGGCGGTCTGGTAGTGCCGTTGGTACAATCTGTGTCAACATTCCCATCTCTCCTCAACATAAACCATCAGATAGAATTCTTGTCGTAGGAGTCACTTGAATTGACCTCACACAAGGTCGTCAGCTTCATCACTGGTGACAAGGGCCTTCCACCAAGTCTTGGCGTGATCCTTCATCTTCAAAGGTGCAAACTTCACCTTTTAAGCGCTACTAAACCCTTTCAGGTCAAAGTAGGTAAGAAGGTACAAGACCAATTATACAGTAATGAAAAGAAGATGCCATATGTCGATAAGGCAAGGTGTGTCATTTGCCAAGGAGACCACATGGCTTTCCAGTATAAGCATTGTAAGGGAAAATGTTTTGGCTGTGACAAGGAAGCCCATATCCTGAGTCAATGTCTAAACTCTCAAAACAGGAATTTTTCATCTCTGATTGTAGCACCTAACTCTGCTCTTTTATCTATAAAGGCCTTGCAGCAACCCCTATACTTGCCAGCTCCACCCCCGTGCAACTCATGCAGCCTACCAGCGTCAGAACAACTTTGGAAAGAAGCAACCAGAAAATCGAGCTAAAGTAAACCATTTGACTCAACATGAAGTTGAAGAAGCCAATAACGTGGTGACAGGTATTCTGCCAATATGCTCCCAAAATGCTTTTGTTTGTTATTTGACTTTGGTTCTACACACTTCTTTATATCTTCAAAATTTGTGAATGTCAATGCAATAGATAGTATGCCCTTGAGAAAAAGAGTCCATGTAGAGTCACCTATGGCAAAAATGATAGCCAAAGAAGTGTGTAAGGCTTGCCCTATAATCATAAAAGGGAAATAATTAAGGTTGACCTAATAGTGCTAGATATGCATGATTTTGATGTAATACTAGGGATAGATTGGTTAGTCACCTATCGGGCTATCATTGACTGTTATCAGAAGAAGGTAATGTTTTAGATACCAAACCAACGAAAAATAGTGTACCAAGGTCAATATGGGAGACTAGCAAAACCACAAATGATGGCAATGGAAGTCAAGGAAAAAACGATAGTAGACATCCCCCTTATCAAGGAATTTCTCAAATGTCTTCCCAGAAGAATTACCTGGTCCTCCTCCAAACCGAGAGATAGAGTTTTCCATTGACTTAGCTCCTGGAACCCACCCCATCTCTAAGACCCCTCAGATGGCATCTATGGAATTAAAAGAGCCAAAGAGTTCATCTGGCCAAACATGTCACCATGGGGCGCTCCCATGTTATTTGTAAAGAAGAAGGATGGAAGTTTACCACTTTGCATTGACTACCAAGAATTAAACAATGTGACTATCAAGAATAAATAGCCATTACCTAGGATTGATGACTTATTTGATTAGATACAAGGCTTTGAAGTATTTTTAAAAATTGATTTGCAGTCCGGGTATCACCAATTAAAAATTAAGAAAGGGGGTTATACCAAAGACAGCGTTCTGCACCCAATATGGACACTATGAATATATAGTAATTTCATTTGGATTGACTAATGCACCATCAACCTTTATGGATTTGTTGAATCTAATATTCAAACCATTTTTGGACCAATTCGTTGCCGTGTTCATCAATGATATTCTGATATATTCTAAGACTAAAGAGGAGAATGAAAACCATTTAAGCATAGTTCTACAGACTCTTCGAGATCATAAGTTGTATGCTAAACTCCAAAAGTGTGATTTCTGGCTAAGTCAAGTATCTTTTATGGGACACATCATTTCAGCAGAAAGGATATCAGTTGACCCAGCAAAAGTACAAGCAATAGTAAACTGAAAGAGACCAACCATTACAGAGATACAAAGTTTTGTTGGCTTGGCAGGTTATAATAGAAGATTTATAGAACGGTTTTCGCGTCTTGAAGCACCCCTAACACAACTCACATGCAAAGGAACCAAATTTATTTGGAGTGAAAAGTGCGAAGAAAATTGTCAAGAATTGAAACATCAGTTGGTTACTGCCCCTGTTGGGACCGTACCAATTTGTGGAGTAGGATATACATTATTCAGTGACGCTTCCAAGATTGGACTAGGATTTGTCCTCATGCAAAATGGGAAAGTAATTTCTTACACCTCTCGACAATTGAAACTTCATGAACAAAACTAGCCAATGCATGATTTAAAATTGGCCGTTGTTATCTTTGCTCAAAAAATTTGGAAGCACTATTTATAGGGGGAACATTGTGAAATTTTCACTGATCACAAGAGTCTGAACTATATATTCACACAAAAAGAATTAAATATGAGTTAGAGGAGATGGCTTAAGCTACTTAAGGATTATGACATTAACATTAACTACCACCCAGGAAAAGCTAATGTTGTGGCAAACGCGCTCAGCAAAAAGGCCGATTGCAACTTAACAACCATGATCACTAATCAAGATCGGATCTTAAAGGATATAGAGTGGTTGAACCTAGAAGTGTGCATTCGAGACCCTTTAATAAACGTTATGGCTCTACAAGTGCAGCCCGAGTTGCAAGACAAGATTATAATGATGCAAATAGATGACCCTTTTCTTAGAGAACTAAAGAAGGGCTTAGCTGTTGGGAAGCCGTCAGAATTTCAAATGCGAGAAGATGGCTCGATCTGGCTCAAGGGTTGTATCTATTTACCAAACAACTCAGAATTAAAAATAGGAATTTTGCAAGAAGCACATACATCCCCCTACACCGTGCATCCCGGAAGCACAAAAATGTATCGGGATTTAAAAGGCACATTTTTGTGGCCCAATATGAAGAGAAAAATAGCAAGGTTTTTACTAGAATATTCGGTTTGCCAACAAGTAAAGGTAGATCACTAGAAAACAGTTGGTCCCTTACAGCCATTACCTACTCCAACATGGAAATGGGAGGGAATCAATATGGATTTTGTGATAGGACTAACTAGAACATCAGCCGATTATGACGCTGTTTGGGTTATAGTAGATAGATTGACAAAAATTGTACACTTCATACTAATAAGGAAATAGTATTATCTTGAGAAATTGGCAAAAATTATATATTAAGGAAATAGTCTTGACTCATGGGATTCCAATCAGTATCATGTCAAATCGAGACCCAAGATTTGTCTCAAGATTTTGGAAAAGTCTACATGAAGCATTGGGGACAAAACTAAATTTCAGTATAGCATATCACCCCCAATCAGATGGACAATCAGAATGGGTCATTCAAATTTTGGAGGCCAGGCTACAAGAAAATGCAATTGACCTAAAAGAAAGTTGTGACGAGACACTTCCTCTAGTTAAGTTTGCCTACAACAATAGTTATCAATTGAGCATCCAAATGGCTCTTTATGAAGCTTTATATGGTCGAAGATATCGGTCCCCAATTTGTTGGGAAGAAGTTGGTGAAAGAAAATATCTAGGTCCTGACTAGTTCAACAAGAGAAGCAATAATACGCATCATTAGCAAGCACTTAAAGATAGCACAAGACTGGCAAAAGAAACAAGTTGATATCAGGAGAGAACTTGAGTTTCAGGTAGGAGACTTTGTTGTAGGAGAACGAGTTGCTACTCTAGCGACACTTTCAAAAATTATTCACCCGAAAGCCCAAGAACCAAGCAAGCATGCGATCATAGCTTAGAAGTTTACCACTAGACACGCTGATGCAACTACACAGTAGCGGAAGAAGGGTTGATGTCGTGCGCTTCCAACACTGGCTTCTTAGAACCGTGATTCCTCACGACCAACCCAGCAACCGGATCGTTCCAAACAGTGCAACAGTAGCAGCTACACCTCTATGGAAGTCCACACGTCTGAGGAAGGAGCACCGTGTGTTCGTGTGCTAGTACCAGCTCATGCGGCTAGGGTTTTGCGAAGTTGGATGGTGGTGGTGGCTAGAAAATCAGATCGTTTTACATGCCCACCTCACCTCCTTTTATAAGGTCTCGCAAGAAAACGAAAAGTCATATTCCAATGCGAACCCTAATCCCAATAGTAAACCTATTACCAATAGGAGACCCGTTTCGGATTCCATCTGAATTAATGTTCCAACCCGTTAAGTGTGTGCCTTGTAGATTCATGTATATTTGGCCGCGATCGGAAATAACTTCCCGAATCACAAGTCATAAGCAGCCCCTAGCAAGACATTATGACTACCCGCATATACACGAATCGTATCCGACGAACCTATACTTATCATGGATTATCTTCTACCTCACGATACCAGATCTAACTCAAGGTGACAAACGTGTCATCCTTGAATAGCTCCTTCTTTTCTCGATATTGTAATGGACTAACCTTTTTTCATAGTTGATTCTCAATTATATTCGGCACGGTCATACACTTTCTTAGTCCAATACATCGACAGGCACCAAATATCTCTCTCAAGATATGAGAGGGGAAAAATCCATCTCGATCATCCATTTTCAACCACATGGTTCATAACATATTTGTAAGTCATATTTATAACTATTTGGTTAAGAACAACGGTTGATGGCACCAAGGTATGCTATTACGCATGCATGAAACTATGATGATCTCAGGTCTAAAAATAAAACAAAATAACTATTAGAGACAAACTAATGACACATAATAATCTCAACAGTGTCTCAAGATAGATCAATTCGATCAATACGTTCTGCAACATGTGTCCACAACATTGACTTGATATCTCATAGCCATGGTCCGTGAAACTTAACTATTAATCAATACTCGTGCTGACTTATCTTGTATTATTATTCCATGTAATGCCAAAAATCAGGGATATTTAGAATAAGTATCACTGATTATGACGTAAGTAAATTGAGACAATTCACATATCATTATAAAGAGTTCCACGAACAAGTCACATACTTGTTGATCGATAAAAGTGATACTTTATTCAAGGAATAAATAACATATTTTTCATAAGAATTCATAAACATGTCGTGATACAACCATCTCCATGATTTTCTCTATGGCATATATCTATCATTTGTATATCTGAAGGTGTACGCAGAGAAAGGCTTAAGATGTTTTGTTCTGCGTGGGAAGCTAAGCCTCAGATATGTGGGACCATTCCAAATCACTGAGCAAATAGGAAAGGTGGCTCACTACTTAGAGCTACCACCTAATTTGTCAGGAGTACACAATGTCTTTCACGTGTCAATGTTGCGGAAATGTCTTCAAGAACTTTCAGAAACTGTAGAACTACCACTACTAGAATTGCAAAACGACTTATCTTATGAAGAATACCTGATCCGAATAATAGATTTGAAGGATAGAGTTATGCGGCACCGGATGATTCTATTCGTGAAAGTTCAATGGAGCAATCACACAGAAGATGAAGCAACTTGGGAGAGAGTAGAAGATCTCTAGAAACACTTCCCTCACCTTTTTAACTAATGGTATGTTCAATTTTGGGGACAAAATTCTTTTAAAGGGAGGGAGGATGTAATACCCCAGACTTATACTAATACGTATTATAGCCAAATAGTATTGTTAGACTATCAACCATAGAAACTAGGTAAAAATCTGGCACCAGTCGAACAATAATTTTATGAGTAATTTTTGGTCTACTATATGATTGAATTTGAGGTAATTAGCTGAAAGAAACGACAAAAATGGGATGTCGTGATAGAACAATAAATTGTGGGATTAACATTTAGGTTAAGCCTCTAATGACATTAGGCCACCAAAATTTTATAGCTAGACTCAAAAAATTTAAGTGCTACAAAAAAATTACTTGCTTCTAGTCAAGAATAAGATTTTTATAACTATACATTTACATGTTATTAAGGGATAGAATTTGACTTATCTATTTCATGAAGAATAAAAATCCAAATTGTCTTCCTATATTATAAAAACAACCAAACTGACTCACCTCGAACGTCGAGGAATCCTTGAAGCTACGTCAAGAGTAACGTGGCATGAAAGAGAAAATGTTACTGGCCTATAAATATAAGTTCTCTTTACGTGAATGAGCACAGAAACATTCTCCTTCATTCCTTAGTTAAGTTTCAAAGCGAGAAAATTGTAGTTAAGTTGAAATACTAACAAGAGTTAATCATCAAGATCAGAGAGTATAAGAAAAGCTGTGTATATGATATTATAACTCAATCTTTTTAAAATTGTTCTATCACAACTATTGTGAATCATATAGTATTCTACTGCATACACTTTTTACTATCTTAATCTGTTTACACTGATATTTTGTAATAGTAAAATGATTTTATTTTACTATATATGAAAAAAAAAAAGATAAGATAACATCCTATGAAGGTATATGGTGGTGAATCTGTGAGAGCGACCTATACCAATTGAAAGGATAGTAATAATGGTAAAAATATGATCAAACGATTCACTAATTAAATATTTATCATATTTTGTTTTATTTTATTGTCAATACTAATATTAAAAAGAATGATGTATTATTATTTTCTTTCTTTCTACTTTGTTTTTCATTTTATATTGTAAGAGGAAGAACTATTTTCCATTTTACTTCGCTTATGTGAGAAAGATGATGGTCGTATCACTATTTTTACTTTTCTCTATATACTTTATTAACTGTACAGAGAGATAAAGTTATAATATTATTCTCTTTTTATTTTACTTTTAATATTATGTGTACATTTTTTTCTTGTAAAAAGAGCTACTATAACTGGTGCTACGAAGATGAACGTATTGTACTGCTCATAGGTCAGGTATGGGATTGTTTGAGCTCTTCCCCGGGGACGACCCTTGTCTAAACAATGTACGCGGTGATGGATCCGTATGAACTACTCATACTAGTAAGTCAATAGTGACAGTTCTAGGTAGACCAAAGAATTATGCTCTTCTATACTAAAAGTGTTTGAGAAGAGATTGTGATGTTGAAATACCTCTTTATAGATTATAAAAATGTGAAATTTCACCTCAGTAACTCTCAAGGTTGGGAATACTTGTGATCATGTGTGGCATCAGAGTTATATTATTGTCACTGTTATTATATTTTTATGTTACTTTCTTTTTATTTTAACTTAATGAGAAATTCCTTGTAAATAAATTTGTAATATTTTTATATAAAACCTCATGTTAATTTATGTATCTATTATTATATATACTAGTTCGCTAAGTATGACTTGTCATACTTATCCTCATTGATTTTAAATTTTTGTAGTTTTTAAAGTTGGAGATCATATTGACGAAGCATCATCAAATCATGAGTGTGAATAGTAGACTAAATCAACTGGGAGGGATTCGACTAAAAGTTTTATATTTTATTCTTTTTATATTTTGTGCTAATGTATTTCACCTACATAATGAATAAAGTCATTTTTATGATACTCTTCTGATCTAAATCTACTTTGTATGAGCCCTTACACGGTTATTGGCTTTGCCTTATAAGCATGTGACGACTATTACACGTAGCCCCTATAAGCGTGTAACAGGATGTGATGTAACAGATACTAACACCTATAAGTATAAATTTTTCGAAAAAAAAAAGGTGTCGCATTTTCTTATTTTAAATTGTTATATTTTTTTAGTTAAAGTTGTCGATTTTTACATTTTATGTTGTCTTTTTTTATTTTAGGTTGTCACATTTTCTTTATAAAGGTTGCCATATGTTTGAATGTTAGTTTGCCGTATTTTCTTATTTTAAGTTATCATATTTTATTATTTTAGATTACCGTAATTTATGAGTTAAGATTGTTGTATTTTCTTTTATAAAGATTGGCATAATTTGTTATTTTAGATTGTCGCATTTTATTAATTAAAGTTGTCGTATTTTTTTATTTTAGATTTTCTTAGAAACTTTTTTGTGAGAGTTGTTAGAATGTTAGCCACGCCCATTAATAAAATATATACATTTACATAATCACATTAATATGTAAAAAGGTTTTAAATTTATTGTTAGGCCATGCTTTGCTCATGCTTATATATGAAGCCTATACCCAGCCCAACCCAAGCCCAGTAAAATAGGGCCGGGATAGGACGTGCTGCCCATGGCGATAGCCGATTGGGGTCACCAAAGCTTCATTTTAGGATGGTGAAACTTGGAGGAGAATCACGAGAGATGCAGAGGGCTGCACCCAAGTTGTGGGACAGGACAAAAAAAAAATTCCGCATGTGCCGTCAAAAGAAATGTACTTGTATCCTTAATTCTATAGTAAAGAAGGATTATCAGACCATTTATTTATACATATTAAATATCAGAATTTGATTACCATTATTTATATATTATATAATTATCTATAGATTTTTACGATTTAATTTATGATCATGTTATTTTCTGTATCTTTTGAATAGATACACTAACTAGTTCTACCTAAGTCTCCCTAAAAAATTTACCGCACCACACCCTAAACTCCTGCCAAATCCCCCATGCAGTGGTTCCCTTTCACGTCCCCTCCTAAGACTGTCTCCAACAGTGGAGACTCTTGTTTGACTCTTAAACGGAATATTCCCAGCCACTTCAGCGAGCACCATTCTATAGCACCAAGTCTCCAACAGCTTGGCTCTTGCTTGGCTCTTAATGTGGGCCCCACACTCTTAACCACCAAGCAAACACCAAGCAAGAGCCAAACACTCTAACGGCTTGGCTCTATACGATTTGACAATTATATATTCAACGAATTTGTATTAATTCATGAATTTCAATATTAACAATATATTAACATATTACTTACGAAATTAAATTCGACATTTCGACAAAAAAAATAAATTCGACATTTTGGATTTAAAAATTGCACTTGACAACCAAATAATAGATATTAAAATTCAAATAGTGGTACATGACATAATTGTGAAATACATTAAAATTAAATTTGCAAACAAATGCCTAGTACGAAATTCGGTAAGATACTACTCGTCGGCGTTTCCTCTGAAACATTGCCAAATGTGCTCGATCAAATCTCTTTTAAGTTGCGTGTGCGTAGGTTAAGCTCGGATGGCAGCATTTCTTCGAAGTACATCTCCGAATAAAGGCGTACCCCAGTGTGGATCACAAGCGGTACTACCATGGATGTGCCCAGATGATCGTTGTAGTCATAGTTCTCGGCATTGTCGTCGCGTTTGTCCTCTATGATCATGTTGTGCAAAATGATGCAAGCCCACATGATCTTCGCGAGGGTTGACTGTTGCCAAAATCGTGCCGCACCGTGCACGATGGCAAACCGAGGCTGTAGAACTCCAAAAGCCCACTCAACATCTTTTCTCGCTCCTTCTTGGTGTTGCACAAACAACCGATCTTTCACCGTCTATAGAAGCGGTATCGTCTTCACAAAAACAGCTCACTCTGGGTATATACTATCGGCGAGATAATACCCCATGTTGTACTATCGGCCGTTGACAGAGTACTGAACATGAGGAGCCCACCCTTTCAACACATTGATGAATAAGGGCGATTGATTTAGCACATTAATGTCATTATTGGAGCAGGCAACACCAAAAAAAGCATGTCATATCCAAAGATCATACAAAGTTATCGCTACAAGTATAATCATTGGGACTCCATAGTCTCCACGAGTGAATTGACCCTTCCATGCTAGGGCAATTTCTCTATTCCCAGTGCATGCAATTAATGCTTCCCAGCATACCCAGAAAGCCACGGGACTCTCCTTGTTGCAGTAGGCGGTGGATATCCTTGACGGTGGGGCTGCGAAGATATTGATCACCAAATACGTCGATGACACATTGCACGAAGTTCTCCAAGCATTGAATCGCCGTGGATTCCCCAATGCACACATACTCATCGATAGCATCGGCGGGGCCACCATATGTGAGCATACGCATTGCTGCGGTACACTTCTGTTATACTTCCCAGCATACCCAGAAAGCCACGGGACTCTCCAAGCATTGAATCGCCGTACGATTTAATTTATGATCATGTTATTTTCTGTATCTTTTGAATAGATACACTAACTAGTTCTACCTAAGTCTCCCTAAAAAATTTACCGCACCACACCCTAAACTCCTGCCAAATCCCCCATGCAGTGGTTCCCTTTCACGTCCCCTCCTAAGACTGTCTCCAACAGTGGAGACTCTTGTTTGACTCTTAAACGGAATATTCCCAGCCACTTCAGCGAGCACCATTCTATAGCACCAAGTCTCCAACAGCTTGGCTCTTGCTTGGCTCTTAATGTGGGCCCCACACTCTTAACCACCAAGCAAACACCAAGCAAGAGCCAAACACTCTAACGGCTTGGCTCTATACGATTTGACAATTATATATTCAACGAATTTGTATTAATTCATGAATTTCAATATTAACAATATATTAACATATTACTTACGAAATTAAATTCGACATTTCGACAAAAAAAATAAATTCGACATTTTGGATTTAAAAATTGCACTTGACAAACAAATAATAGATATTAAAATTCAAATAGTGGTACATGACATAATTGTGAAATACATTAAAATTAAATTTGCAAACAAATGCCTAGTACGAAATTCGGTAAGATACTACTCGTCGGCGTTTCCTCTGAAACATTGCCAAATGTGCTCGATCAAATCTCTTTTAAGTTGCGTGTGCGTAGGTTAAGCTCGGATGGCAGCATTTCTTCGAAGTACATCTCCGAATAAAGGCGTACCCCAGTGTGGATCACAAGCAGTACTACCATGGATGTGCCCAGATGATCGTTGTAGTCATAGTTCTCGGCATTGTCGTCGCGTTTGTCCTCTATGATCATGTTGTGCAAAATGATGCAAGCCCACATGATCTTCGCGAGGGTTGACTGTTGCCAAAATCGTGCCGCACCGTGCACGATGGCAAACCGAGGCTGTAGAACTCCAAAAGCCCACTCAACATCTTTTCTCGTTCCTTCTTGGTGTTGCACAAACAACCGATCTTTCACCGTCTATAGAAGCGGTATCGTCTTCACAAAAACAGCTCACTCTGGGTATATACTATCGGCGAGATAATACCCCATGTTGTACTATCGGCCGTTGACAGAGTACTGAACATGAGGAGCCCACCCTTTCAACACATTGATGAATAAGGGCGATTGATTTAGCACATTAATGTCATTATTGGAGCAGGCAACACCAAAAAAAGCATGTCATATCCAAAGATCATACAAAGTTATCGCTACAAGTATAATCATTGGGACTCCATAGTCTCCACGAGTGAATTGACCCTTCCATGCTAGGGCAATTTCTCTATTCCCAGTGCATGCAATTAATGCTTCCCAGCATACCCAGAAAGCCACGGGACTCTCCTTGTTGCAGTAGGCGGTGGATATCCTTGACGGTGGGGCTGCGAAGATATTGATCACCAAATACGTCGATGACACATTGCACGAAGTTCTCCAAGCATTGAATCGCCGTGGATTCCCCAATGCACACATACTCATCGATAGCATCGGCGGGGCCACCATATGTGAGCATACGCATTGCTGCGGTACACTTCTGTAAAGGGGAGAGTCCATGGCGATTAGTGGCATCCCTTCTTTTGGTGAAGTAGGGGGACCACCCACCTAGAGCTTCGACAATGAGGAGAAAGAGGGGTCTCCCCATCTGAAAATGCCGCCGGAAGATACTGTCAGGGTAGACAGAATATTCGGAGAAGTAGGCCGCGACGAGCCGTTGATGCCCCTCTTCGCGAGCTCTCTCAACATATCTCCTATTGCTGCTTCGATGGCGTCCGCGGGATGACGAAGCATCGAGTCGAGCGTAAAGACCGGTGATAATACGGTCTTCCTCCTCCTCTTCCTCCTCTATGAATTCCACCAAAAAAATCCTCAATTTGGTTCATGGCATCCTCCTCGGAGCTATGTGTACTTGAACTAGAGCTAGATGACATTTTGTGAGTGGCTACTGAAACTGAGTTTCTCAAGAGCTGCAACATTTGAGAAGATAGTTGGATTGTGAAGAGAAATTTTGTGGAGAGGGTGAATATATAGACGAAGAGTCCAATGGCTACTTTGCAACAACTATGGCTATATTCCAACGGCTATTTTTCAACAGCTATTTTGCAACGGCTATATTCCAACGGCTATATTCCAACGACTACGTTTCAACGGCTACTCTGCAACGGCTATATTTCAAAGTAAAATTAAATAGAGAATCATATATAGATTAATAACGAAAGATACATGGTTGGCTACAAGAGATAATTGAAAAACAAAATAACTAATCGTCGGCAGCATTAAGTTTCTCTCTAAGAATCTTCATCCCTGCATCGTACTCCGCTTTTTGTGCATCGTCGAAGATGGATTTGTCGAGACCCATCATTTTCCAGTACACCTTATACAAGGCGGACTTTTCCTTCGCCTTCGCCACGTAGCGCAAGTTATCGGACTTACAGAGTACGTCCTTCCTCTTGTCGGCCCGGTCAGGTTGATTTTGGATGAAGGCATCGAAATCTGCTCTCATTGCTGTCATAGAATCCTGCGAGCGATCAACCTTTCCCTTACCTTTGTGCCTCGCCTTAACAGCGTCTCGTCCTTCTGGTCGTGTCTCCGCTGGTGGCATGTCATCGTTGTTAGACGATGACGTGTATGTGCTTGACTCAGACAATCTGCTTCTTTTGCTGGGAGGATCAACATAAGCTGCAGACCACTTACGTTGACCGCGAACCGCCGTCCACCAATGATCCAAGATGAATGGATGACCCATCTCCGTCTTATACATCTCGCAAGCCTGCGCCATGAGTTGGTCGTCGGAACGACCGCTGGCATAGACTTCATTCAGTCGGAGCCAAACACCGTTGAATTAGACCACCTTTTTGTTGGTTCGTTGCCAGTGGTCCTTACAGTGTTTGGTCTCCCTTCTCCTACTTGGCGGCACCGTTTCGTTGTATGCCGCTGCTACGTTGGCCCAGTACATGTCGCACTTTCTATTGTTTCCATCAATAGAATCGAGCGAATTGTTGAGCCAAGAGCTAATCTGCATGTAGTAAAAAAAATTTGAATATCGAAGTCGAGCGTAAATATATGTCTTTCATAATACTCTTGTATGAAAAATCAAATTATTACCAGTTTTACGTCATCATCGGTGGACCACGGTAAGCGCTTCGTCTTTTGGCCAGCGTCCACAGCAGCATTGGTGTTGGTGTCATTGATGCGAACTCGGGCCGCCAGATTGGCTGGAGCAGAGTCTGGAGTGCTGTTGTTGGAGACAGACGTAGAGTGCAGTTGAGGTGGGGAAAACTGCGGACATGTCGGTGGCGTGCCTACAAAATGAAAATTTTGGCTATACTGTGGGGGCGGTGGAATTGCGTGGCTGTGTGGTAGATAGGAACAATAATTTTGGCCATACTGTGGATACGGCTGGTAATTCGGTGGATACGGCTGGTAAGTCGGTGGCTGCGAAAAACCGGATTGCAATTCGGTGTTTGGGCTTTCGGTGTTTGGGCTTTCGGTGTTTTCGCTGGGAGAATGGGAAGAGCCAAGCCAGTTAACAAAACCGCCTGGTGGATTAGAATCCATGTCGGATTTTAAAAAAAATTTGCGAGGATTTTGAATGGCCTTTGTTGTGGATGGATGAAGATTTTTGTGTCAAAATAGATCAAGAACATGCCCTTTATATAGGAGAGGGCAGGGGAAATTTTCTGTGATTTTTTGGAATTTTTTTGGGATTTTTTGCTATTTTTTATGATTTTTAATCCCAAAAAATATTAAAATAACCTCCAACGATTATTTTATAACGACTAAATTCCAACAGGCGTTTTTTGTGAGGCTAACAGGTGGGCCACGGCCAAAAAATCTTTGCAACGGCTTTTTTTTGTGCGGCCACTCACTGACATATGGGCCCGCGCGCCACTGGGGCCACCTGTCAGTGGCTGGGGTCAATAGAGACGAGGGCATGCACACGGTTTCCTTTTTTTTCCAACACACAGGTTCTTCTTTCTTTTCACTCACTGACGCGTAGGCCCTAAGAATTGCTGGCCCCACAGGTCCATGACTGCAGCTAGGGTGCATGTGCGTGGCTGACGCCAACGAGGCTGGCGCACTCACTCGTTTTACGAGTTGGTGGGCCCACACTTTTAATTTTTGTCACGCGTTTACGTAGCACCCAGTCACTGATGTGTGGGCCTTTTCTTTTTGGGGATCCACATGTTAGATCTATTTTTGCGCGAGTTGAGTTCGCTGTTTGGTTTCTTCGTGGGGCTCGCAAAACGCGTCTCATCGCGCCGCTTCGTCTCCCACGGCAGTGCCACCCTCGCCTCGCGCTCGACCGTCGTTCAGCTCCCCCCGTAGCGCACGCGCGTCCAATCGTGTCGACGAAACGTCGAGCATGCCACTGCTGCCATCGACACGAGCCAAGTCTCGTGCTGTCATTGGAGACCGCCTAAGTGGCATCCTTAGCACTGGTCTACTTACCCATAATTGGAGATACATTTATGTCATTTAGACAGTTTAGCACTACAGCTACACTCTAAACTCTAAGCTTATATCTATCCTATAGCATTATCTATATCCTTATATTATCTAGCATTATCTACATCCCTATATTATTGGAGACGATTGGAATCCCATAAAAAAAACAAGATTTTTCTGTGAAGAATAGGAAAGAGATTTTACTCGTTCATTTCTTTTTCTTTGCTTAAAAAAATGGATCTTGCATTCTTGCTTCCTCTGGCAGTAACAAAAAGGAAGAAGGATTTCTCTATTGGATTTGGCACCTCTTGGCAAGCCTTGGGATCTACACACATCTTTCCCCAAGAACAAGTGAAACCAGGAGGAGAGGCCAGGGAAGCAGCGAGGTGTGAGCAAGCAAAAGCACCTTGAGATGTTCCCATGCACGCGCACGCCGGCAGCGCCCGGCAGACACGGCGGACCACTCTTTGCGTGTGTGAGTCGCCTCGGTTGCGTGACTGCCGGCGAAAGGCCCGGCAGTAGTATCCCTCCCCGGTGAACAGCCCCGTCCCCAACGTCCTCGCCCGTACTGCATACAGCTCAAAGCTCTCAGATCACCCATTGAGCCTTGTGAACTGATCTTTTCTTTTTTCTTTTCTTCCTCTGTCATGTTCCTACCAAGCAAGCATTAGTATCAATGGTAAATGATGGAATAATTAATCGATCCTATGTACAATGTCACTCTTGCAGTCGTACCAATTATAAACACATAAAATGTCCATCAATGGTCCAGGGTTAGAGGTTAGATGTGTGATTAAAGACAGACAGATGGATAATTAACCTAGTGGAAGACCCACTTGATGACTAAACTCTAAAGGATATGATTGTGACAACAATGTGTGATCAAGCCTAAGCATGCCATAAATTAGCGCAGTGGTCTGAGGAAAGAAGGCAATGGTACCATAATATGCAAAAGCAGCATTGCTATGTGATGCTACTTTAGTGCAGGCACCTCATGTGGCTCTGTCCCACAGGAAAAGCTCTGTGGATTCTACTCAAATACAAGTAGCTGTCATTTGATTTTGGGCTTGTTGTACAAAAATCTTTATGTTCTTGTTGGCCCCAAATAGAGAAAAATAACCGGCCAAAATAGAAAGGCAAAGCAAACCAAGCTCTCCCAGAAAAACGTGCCTCAGATTGTTGCATTGCCACCTGTCTACGGAGTGACATATACTAGTCATGCTTGCCTTCTTTTGCAGTATAGACGGTACATGCAAGCTTGGGCTATTTCACATGATTTTGATTTGATTTGCCGTCTGCAGCTAGTATTATCCTTTGGAATTGATTAGCAGAAAATTGACGGTGTGCTAATGAGCGAGGGAGTTACAAAACTTTAGCCAGAGATGGTGCTTGCAATTATAAGACATTTCATGATGGTAGTAGCATTTACATTTTACAACAGCAGAAATCATGACATGGTTCTTTCTGCGCCAAATAATTGGAAGCAAACATGAATTGGACATTTGGACTTAGACTCATCATTGAAGGCACCAGCTTGAGGCCTGGAGCCACATATTATTGCCTCCTTTCTGAATCTGCTAGAATCGATGGATCAGTTTATGCACTTATATTGATAGCACTCAAGAGCCAAAATCCAGTGAACTGTTTCGCTCGATGCACGCCGGTGATCCGCGGCGATCATGATCTTTAGATTGTTCCATGGTTCAATTTTAGGATCTCAAACGTGGATTGGCCTCTGCATGGCGATCAAATGTTAAAAATTAACGAAAGCGCCCATTGCATAGCACTGTCTGCATAAGGATGGACAAGCACAAAAGTACGAGTGACAGATAATGTTGGGAGAATTCTCTTAGTGAAATGAAGGTGTTGTTTCACTGTCATGTCCTTGAAATTATATTGGTGTTTGTATAAAAGTAAACTGGTAGTATAATTGGTCCTGTCATCATTGTTGTTGGTGTTCGATGTAATCTTTGTTATTTTGGCTCTTCGCTTTTTACAAGACCCCTTCACTGAAAATGTCTATAATCTCAGTCTGAATACATGGTTGAGGAGGCTTACACACGTGCGTGCGTGCACACACACAACCCGAGCATTCTTGGTTTAGCTCGGCCCGATCTGGCTCAAGCAAAGTTTAAGACTAGATCAGATTTGATACATTAGACTTTATAATAAATCAAGGCTGACCAAATCCGAGAACTAAAATATTTTACTGAGAAGGATCAAGGACTAAAATATCTTTACCCTAAATGACCTAATGGCTAAAGTAAAATCTCAGAAGTTATGATATATCCTTCAGTGGATAAGATGGCTTCGCTTCTAAGTGAAGCCTAGAAGGATCTAGCTTGGTTTAACAATGAGGTATTTTCATAGGCGACGTACACAAATCCTAAATCAACACAGTTACTACAAAAATTGTGCATTTTAATTTTCCTTGGAAGCATGAAAACACTTCCCGCTTTCATATTAATCAAACATTTTTAACTACTTGATGATTCTTAGTAGTAAAACAACAAGAGTTGGCGTGGCTCCCCGATGAGCAACATGTTTCCTGCGGCTACAGCAATGCGGGATAAAGCTAATTCTTTGTGCTTGGCGCCCCGCCAGATTTGTGTCATATTTTTGTGAGGTACACGATTTGTGCATCTATCCGTGTGCTTGCATGTGCGCGACTGCCCGATGCACCTTTGATTGGAGGATCCATACACCGCCAAAAGCCGCACAAGCAGGAGTTGACGACGACCATGACCACCTTGTGGGATTTTGCTCGCTCTTTTCTTATTTCTTCGCTCGTACTCCCCGCCGGTTAACATAAACGATGGATTCGGAAAGCAGCCAACTTTTGCTCTTTTTACACCAAAAAGCTCCTCGTTTTTGAGAACCTTGCCTGCTGCAAATTGCAGTGCCTTGGATAATAAACAAAGCGTTCAATGTTCATGAACTTAGGATATGTCACTCTAATTGCAAGTAGCGCTCCACGTACTCATCCTGAGAAAGGGAAAGATAAATAACAAAGACAAAGAAGATTGCTACATAACGCTGAATTTATTCATCCTGATATGTTTGAGATTAATTTTGTTGCCATCAATGTTTGGAAGCTGACAGGAGTCAACTTCTAGACATGCGTGCACAATGGGTAATGCCGGTTGTTAGTGTTGACCTGTCAAAACCGCCCGTGCATGATGTTTCTGGATTTGCTCGGTGACAATATTAGGAAACGTCTTGTTTTCGAAATGGCGCACTTCTTGCGTCCAAATCTTGAAAAATCTAATGCCTTTTGTCGTGGTTATTTGAATATTCGGTACAACTTAGGAGTGGAAATGGAGCGGATTCAGATCGGATAGTACTAAATCTATATCCGCATCTACATCTTTTTTTCCAGATACAGATGCGGATACAGATATGAAAGAAACGGATACGGATACGGAGCGGATATTTTGTGGATACGGACACAGGTACTAAACGGATTCGGAGCGGATACAGACACAGATATTAAACGGATTCGGAGCGGATACAGACACGGATAGACCTTCTGATAGTATCATCAGTTCACCACAGACAAAAGAATAACTCTCAGAACACCATAAACATCCACCACCGATCAGCAATCACATGCAGAATAGGAGTTATTGTATCCAGCTCCTAAACACTAGGCTTTGTTTGGCACTTTGATACGAATAGAGTCCAAAGATGGTGAATTTAATCACATCTAGTTCCTAAACACTAAGCCCAGTACAAATTCGGTAGGATTCATACAATGGAAGCCAGGGATTCAGAGCCGAGGAGGACTCATCTGACGGCGGAGGCGGCGGAGGGCGAAGCTAAGGAGGATTCGTCTGGCAGCGAAGGCAGAGGCGACTGGAGGCGGAGGCGGAAGTATGCAAATAGTACTCATAATTTTTATCTTACATTAGGTTTAATATTATAATATCTCGCAACGTTACCTAAAAAAACTTTCTCTTTTTTTTATAAGGTCAAATTGAGGATGCAGATTTACTCATGTAAATACAAAGTAATTTATTTCATAAAACTCAATTAATAAACCACCATGGCAAGCTTCTAGAATCTAGACCTTTCGCGAGGCACGTATGTACCCTCCAGTACCAAGCTGTTTAATCCTCACGGCGGTGGCGGCTGGACGTGGGGGCGGAGGAGTCGGCAGCGGCCACGGCTGGATGCAGGGGCTGCGGAGGCTGGATGCAGGGGCGGCAGGGGCGGAGGTGGCGGTTGGACGCGGGGGCGGAGGCTGAGGAGGAGGAGGCGGCTAGTCGCGGGGGCGGAGGCGTCTGCGGCGGCGGAGGCCGAGGTGAAGGTGGTGGCGGCTGGACGCAAGGGCGAAGGCGCGATGGCGGAGGCCGAGGTGGAGGCGGCAGCGGCTGGACGCGGGGGCGGAGACGGCGGCGGTGGAGGCACTGTCATTGATATAATATAATATATGTTATACGGATCCAGGTTGAACCCGTATCCGCATCCGTATCCAGTATATTTTAGTAAAACCCGACTCCGTATCCGCATTCGGAATTTTCAAAAAAACTACACCCGCATCCGCATCCGAACCCAGGTTGAATCCGAGTTTTCAAATCCACATCCGGCTCCGTTCGGTTCCGGAGCCGGGTTGAACCCGACCTGACCCGGCTCCGTTTCCATCTCTAGTACAACTCCATTTACAGAATTACAACGAGTCACAAGATATATTAAGGGAATTGCTAAAGAACGGATAAAGGGTTTTTTTTTTGTTTTTTTTTGCTAAAATAAAAAACTATAGTGATATTTGGTTTGAAATTATAATCGTAACTGTAATGGGTTTTAGAATATATTTGTCGGAGTGAAATAAGTAAAATAAAATATATTTGGTTTAAATGAGGGTAGAATTAGGTGAGATGGTTTTGAAATATATTCAGGTGTGATATATTTGGAAAATGTATTAGATCATATTTTAAATATAAGTATTGTAATTACAAGATGATTTAACTAAGCATCGGAAAGTGAATTCGCATTACATGTAACTAGAATAAAGAGTAAAACTCATGAACCAAACTGCTTTTATATTCAATCCATGATGGTCTGCTGGGAGATTTGTTGTACCATCTAAGGCGCACCCATCTTCTTAACTCTAGATCATTGATGATCACAAGACGGCGGTGATGGTAGATAGTGGCATGCCGGCAGTAACAGTAGTGTCGAGTGTGGTGCTGGCTGCCATAGGGGATTGGTGGTGGGGGACATGGGGGAGGGCAGTCAAAAAGGAGAGGCCGAGAGGGCAGTTTTATTAAAAAAAAGAGAGTACTTCATTGTTTCTTGCAAAGAAATACTTGGTGGTAGTTATCCCCGTATACTAAGAACACCGAATAAATGTAACAAACACAAACGTGATGTATGCTATGGACGATGTTCCATATGTAAGCAAATGAAACATAAAATTTGGAAATACATCGTGATAGACGTTGACCATATACATACGTATATCAGTACACACGGCAGCACGTCCATGCATGCAGCGATCGAATACCAATAATTCAGGCAGTACAAGCGCCCGCGCGACCCGCGCAAAAGTACACCGAGCTGGCGTCGCGATCGCCGGCCCCAGCCGCGCTTGTCGCGACGGGGCGACATGCTGGGGCCCGTCGCCCCTCGAAATTCCATGGGCCGCGACCGTGCATGCCCTCTCAACTGCCCCCGTCACGGGCTCCACTTGCCTCCCGTTTCACCCCTCAAAGCATTAAAACCTCCATCTCACGAGGCGCTCCGCCGTTGGATCGGACCACCTGCAAGAAGAATGTTAGTTACACGCACCCTCATGTCGTCGCTTTCCGTGCCCTCCCTTTCAGAAAGGGCGGGCCGCGTCTGCGACTTTGGCCTCTGAACGTGCATGCCTGCACAGGGCTCAGCGGCTACCCGCACCACTATTTTTCTGGCCGTGGCTGATGGCGATGGTGGTGGGGCTTCGCGTCGCGTCGCTGTCACGTTACTAATGTTGGACTAGTGGCCTTGACGCGAGGACCATACCGGCGACGGCGACCTTGACCGACCCGTCGCGAGGGGAATATAGCATTATGTGCGCTCATGTCTCGGGCTTTTCGTGTCATCTGCCGACAAGGTTGGCGCCCTGGGCACGCCCGGCGGTCCGTCTGATGGAGAAAAGGCAGCACATTTTCTGCGTTTTTGCATTGATGCATGCATCTACCCGACGTGAAAGCTGTGCACGTCAAGCCATCGATCGGTCGTCATGTCTTCTACGGACGTTTGCATCATGCTCGTGTCTTGGGTGTTTCGGGTCATCTACCGACAAAAGCCTGCATGGTGGGCACACGCACAATGCCAAATTTTATGATGATGGAAAAATCAAAGAAACTTTAGTTCGGTCAAAAGAACTAGTACTCTGCGTCTTCGGTGACATGCCATATTTGATCTAAGATTTGAAAAATGAAAAATTGCTGGGGCAATGTCTCCATACCTGCATGTCCTAAATTAAAGACATGTTTTGTGCTTATGGGGAAAAAGAGAGATTACTCAAAACCACGATCAACAAGTTGTTTTGTAACGTTTGTATCCCTTCAGAAGATATTTCAGGTTCCAAATATGCACCAGCGGTTATTACTGCATTTACTTAAATGACAACTGTAAAAAAAATCCAAATACAATAGTCACTTTTTCGTGGGGTGCATGTGTCATTGACTGTTATTTAAAATTTTATGTGGGACGCATATCTCATCAATAGAAGTTTAAATCAAATTGTTAGAATTGCTTCTTTTCTTAGGAATTACCGTGTAATAGTTGACCATCGGATCAAATCTTAAAATAGGAAAATAAGAACTATAATCTTGACCATCAGATCATATTTGAAAAAATGTAAAGTTAAGAGGTATTTTGAAAGATGATAATGGTTTTTAGTGGATAATAAAAACCACTTAAATATGGTCAAGATTGTTAATTCTTGTTCTCCTATTTTAAGAGCAATTCTTATTTGATATATTCCTATAAAAACAATTGAGATATTTGTAATTTGTTGTGCTTCGTTCTGAAATAAAGGTTCGTTTTATTCCTAATCAGAGCCAAATGTAGGAGTTAGATATTTCGATGGCACAATCGCTTTTCGTATTGGTTTCTATCCCATTAAAACAATAAGTTGTCACAAGTTGCCTTCATAGAGTTTTTTGGTTGAGTAGGTGACCCACAATCATTGTAATTTGTTATACATCAAATTTGAATTCTTGATGACTTATTTAAAAGGAAAAAATAGACGACATGACTAAAAATCACAAGTATGAAAAGTTCTTAAATAGCTCAAAATAGTATTATCAGAGGAAAAGCTCACAAGCCAACACAAATGTTTTGAAATCATCACAAAGTTGGAGTGGGCAATTCCTTCAAATTATGCTATGAGTGTATATTTATTAGTTCAATATCACAATTTTTTGCTCCTGAATAGTTAAGTTATTGTAATACGTTCTACTCTAGAACAATGTAGTTTAGTACTGCCTAGCAACATTCTACCCATTAAAAAGTGCGTGGATATATGTTTTCCTCCGTTATTATCCAAATGTTAATTTTCATTTCATATGTGTTGTGTATTATGATTCATTCCATTGATAGGATAAAAATTGCATTAGAAGTAGCTTAAAATGTCATTAAATGTGGTTCTCTATTGGTCGTCAAATTGCATGACCAGGAGAGAGATGTACAATGTGATATATGCATTGCAAAAGAGAGTACGGGCAAAGAGAACCGTGGGAACATCCCACCCTGTCAAGCACCTATCAGAGGTCGATACGTGATCATTGATTGGGCTTTGTCTCTCCAGGACACAATAGATTGTCCTCTCAGAGAACTCTGCTCATCGTAAGACTTGTGATCGCACACCAAGTCAAAACCACTGCTTCGCTTGCGTGCACCACGAGTTCAGTGCTTGCAACAGCTTTACTGTTCCATGGTAAAACGAGTAATGAGGAACAGGGAGAATATTATGCAAGCCTGCCTTTTGTCTGCCAAGTCCCTATTATATGAATTGAGTTTTGTCATTGAATTAAGGTAGCTATGCTGGCTATGTAGCTTAGGGCATATCAAGAAAAGGCTACCAAGATACACAGTAGTCAAGGCATGCCATTTTGACTAATCTACTCACTGCCATATCGCGCACTGCTGCACACACTCTTTTGAGCTAATGCTTGCACATATGACACGCTTTTGATTTGTCATAATCTAGAATGCCATGGATCTAACTAAGATTGTATTCTGTACTGGCTACTACTACGGACAGTGAGCTGTGATGTCCACATATGCAAGTACAGAGAAAGCATGATTTATATGAAAAAGGAGTCAAGTACAAGTAGCAAAAAGATGTCTGCCATCTTGGCATTTAGCAGCGGTAGTACAGCTACTGCTACGGCTGAGAGCTAGCTAGCTCGCTCCACACGTCGAAACGAGAGAAATCTCACGGGTTCTGGATTTTTTGCCGGGCTAGTGGTGTCGGGAGCCACGGTGGTCACATGCACGCACAAGTAAATTATAAATGATGGTAAGATAAATCTAGGTTTGAAGTGATCGCACATATCATGATGTTTTATTTTTACCAACTCCTGTACATATGGTGGTATGAGTAATAGTTGTTCCAAATGAAGAACCAACTCGAGTTGTCCAATTCAAAATTTTTTTAAAAAAACCATGTAAGAACAATAAATGTTAGCATTACTGACGCATACAGACACCAGTCATATAATATAATTGTCAAAACTGTGAAAGCTAGATGAAGTTTTTTTTATGTGGTAGTAGTAGGTCCGTATGCTATTTCATTAAAGAGAGAGAAAGCAGTGTGTTACATCGGTTTGGATCCACAAAAAGACGGTGTGTAACACATCAGTGTGTTATATCGGTTTTAGTTGGGCAATTTCGACCATAAACAAGACAATAACAAAAACAAGTCGGGTTGAGGTCGAGTCATGGTTTCCCTTTCCCTTTTCCGAAAGGAGCAGATGGCAATTAAGTGTGTAGGCCTAAGGGCATCTTGCCACAATAAAGCAAAAGATGATATGCATTAGTACACTGCGAACCATATTACCGTAGCAGGCAGCGCATTCCAAAATTCATCAATTATATTTTCTGACTCGTGACCGAGACAGAAGCATGCATCAAGTGATGATATTAATAATGAGCATATAGTATCCCGGAAGGGAAAGAACCAAACTGGCCACGTGCAAACGGCCAGTAGTCAAAATATGCCATTATGCCTGTGGCATCATCAACAAATATGAGCCATATAAGCCAACTGATTATCATATAAAACACTGAGGTCTTTATTAGAGACTCGAATTCAATCCATATAAATAGATTAATTTATTAGTACAAATCCTGTAGTGGAAGTATAGCTATGGAGGTTTGATCCCCTGATTTTTTTTTTATATGTTTACACTTTTTAGATAAATATTTTAATACGCATATAAAGAGTTTCTCCTTCTCCGGGTGGTGACGAGTGCATACAAGTAGCTTCTGCATGGAATACTCGCGCCAGTGGTCCATACCCAAACCAACCACTGTGCCTACATGTCGAACCCTGTACGGACACCCTCAGTGCGTGCTGCGTTGTAACAAATGTTGTTACGTACTCTTTCTCTCGTCGAGGCAGAAAGGTGGCACGAGAGATATGGATAAGTAATGCTCAGAAGGAAGAAGATAAGCTACTCAAATGAGATATTATATGCTCAGATGGAAAGACACTGTACGTAGTTTCTATTCTTTCCGCGGAGGACACGGGTATATGGTCTCATGTGTGCCATCGCAATCTTTGTAGTGAGTGCCTCACATTATTGTGGAACGATTACCTCCACGTGTCGGCCTCCGGTTTGACAGGCATCATGGAGAAATATTTTCATGTATGGAGTTCACCGTCGCATAGGAGTAGACGAAGATCACCTCGATTTTGGTCCGAAGCGGAGCCTTTTTACCCAGAATTCGCAAATCTCGGACGATTTTTTGGGCTAGCCTGAGCGCAGCCCGTGTAGTCGAGACTGCCAGGCTCAGTTAGCCCAAGGTAGCTTCTCATGGCCAGATGCCCAGCATGGCGTAAGACTACATGGGCTAGGCTATAAATGTATTTACTCGGCGTCATCGGAGCCCATGATTTTTTTCAACCCGATTGTGCCAAGCTACCCGTTAAAATGGATACCGTTTCCTAGGGACATTTTTATTTAAATTTATGTTAACACTATGTTGATACTTGAGCTAACATTTTGCGATTTATTTCTTTGTCGATAATGAATATAAAACAAAATGAATGTTGATCCGCATACTACATCGTATCCAGGATACAATCATATTTGACACAATCAATCAAGAATCAGTTTGTATCTGTTACCAAGTTTTATTTTCTTTTGGATCAACAAGCTGAGGCTGGAAATGTGGAAGCATATGAGTGGTTTGGGGTATCAATTACAAGGCACTCTCCGATGTAATACTATTGTGTAATTGGTTACTTATACTGGTTTTTTATAATATTAGATATTGTCTAGGTTAGCTAGAGTTAAGATCGTGTTCAGCACCATACTTTGTGCAAAAGTTGTTTTATTATGAGATGTAACTTGAGAGTCATCTGCTGTCTTGATGTAAATTTGAAAGTTGTTAATAATAAAATCCTGACATGGAATCAAGCGGACATTACAATTTAGGAGTTGTGTCGAACTCCACAGAAATTTCCTGAGCTCTCTTTCTGTGATTGTTATTTCTACTGCAAATTTGATCTTCACTCTTTCAGCGAGCCATCCAATCCTTACACATTATATATCTCGAATCTATGTTTTAAAATTGTGCCTACTAGCTGGTGTGCAAGAGATAAATAAGTCACAAATGTGCCGAAGAGTTGAAGGATGAATTATATGCGTTTTAGTCTTTTTCTTCTTTCATGGTTCTACCCAACCCATTTTTATTCTTTGGGCCTTCTTCCCTCAAACTCATCCACTGTAAAGTGATGTTGCATTTGCACCTTGTATGGTTATAATGTCAGAAACTAGTGAAAAGGACCTTCCATCATTGACGTGAATCGAATATTTATTCAGATATTGTTGAAAATGGCCAATTGAAGTGAATGGCCTGGATGTTAGCAACTTAGCATAATCTATAACTGTGCTGTGAATATGATATTTAAAGTGAAGCGTGCCTAATTTGAGCCAACACTTGGAGTTGAATATAAATGACAAGACTATTCGATGCAGCTGATCCATTCATTTACAAATACATGGAATCAAAGCTTTACGGAGGAAAAGAAAAAAAAAATATTTAGGTCCACTTATGGCCAAATAATGTGTTAAGGAATATGTATCAATTGAAAGGACAAGAAGCAAGCTTGAATCGTTACGACTCTTTGACCTCTCTTTTGTTGAAAAAAATGCAGTCCACATCAATTTCCTCTGTGTGTATTAAGGAAATATCTTCTACAAAGTTAAGAACGATAATGGTTCACCTGAACCCGATGACTTTTTTATTTGGTGATGTTGAGTGTTAAGAATAAAGCTCTGAAACGAGTTAAATTGCCTTAAAACGAATGATTACATAAGAGAATGAGACTGGTTTGGACTGGTCCTGTCGGCCAGACAATTTAATATTTCAGAGATAGGATGCTTACAATGGTCAGTCTGACGCTTCAGCAAGAGAGTCTGAAACTTCACAAGCAGAAGATGCGAATTAACACTAAATAAGTCATACTTTATCCAATGTTATCTAATTATATGCTTGTACTATTTCTAATTTCTATAGCATCCCTTCTTAATTGTCATTTAGTACCAAGAAGCAAGTGCTATCGCTGGGATTCCGCTCGTAATGTCCGACTTTTGGAGCAATGTTTACTAATTTTCTGTTGGAAGAGGCAGGTGGCTCTTCTTGATCAAAGGTTTCCGCGGGCGGTTGTATCCTACTCTTAACTAACACTGTCTGTTCCATGCAGTAGAAGAAAAAAAAAACATGGAAGTGATCTCTTTTTGTCTTCCTTGACAACGATGTTGTTCTTGCAGCAGTTTTTTTTTTTGTAATCAGTGAGCAAAAGGCGCTCTTATGTCATGAAGCCAAAAGGAGATTTGGTCATGTTTCGTCAGGCAGTTTAATTTCCTTTTGCAGTTGCTTGCTGTTTTGCTTGCACTGACATGCTATTTAGCTGTAGTTTATGTCTGTGGTTAGAAGTGTTTGTTAGATCCACTCCATTTTGGAACAAAACCATATCTTTGGGCATTGACAGTAGTTGCTATCTTTTCTTTTCCAAACTCCAAATCTCCAATATACTTATGTCAACTGGCATGCAGGTGGTTTTGTGATGCTGCTCCTAAGCTCTTGGTCAATTATAGTTTATCCTAATATTTGACTAATTGGAGAGCCGTCTATACCTCTGTTTAGCACCGTTCAGGCTTGGTTGTGCCCATGATGTAAGTTCGTTTGTGCTCTTCATTTATGAGATCTGATATTGATCCGGGACGACCCGTACTGGATTGGAAAGACATTTGTACATATGCCTGCATACATGAAGACTTGTTTCTTCATGTAAAAGCAAAATAGGAAGCAGCAACTAATGAAGTAATTAGTGAGTAAAAAAGATCAATTGCATGCATAAATCTGTTAAGATTAATCTCAAATTGTATTACAGTCAAAAGCCCAGTATATATAGATACGGCCTAAAGGACGAAGGTCTGATTTAGACACGACTCCAATACATATACACATATACTTAACACCCCCCTCAAACTCAAGGCGGTTCAAACGTATTGAGTTTGGAAAGACTGAACTCATGGCGATCTCGTGTCTGCGGCTTTGTGAAGAAGTCTGCAACCTGAAGATCAGATGCCACATACTGAAGAGCAATAGTACCGTGCTCACAATGATAACGAGTAAAGAAAGCATCAATACCAATATGCTTGGTTAACTCATGTTTCACAGGGTTATATGCAATCTGTATGACACTCGTGTTGTCACATAAAATTGACGTAAGAGCAGTGCAAACCACACCGAAATCAACAAGAAGCCAACGAAGCCTCAACAGTAGTCGTAGCCAAAACCCGAAGCTCAGCGTCTGCACTAGAACAAGAAACAGCGGTCTGTTTCTTGGACTTCCAAGCAAGAAGATAAGTGCCCATGAAAATGCAATAGCCAGTGATAGAACACCGATCAGTAGCATCACTCGTCCAAGTAGAGTCAGAGTAAGCATGTAGTTGAAGTTGACTAGTCCGTGCATAGAACAGACTGCGGGAAGAAGTACCACGTAAATAGCGAAGTACTCAAAGGAGATGACTGTAATGTACTGAGGTGGGAGCACTGACAAACTGACTAAGGACACTAACAGCATGTGAAATATCCGGCCTAGTGACAACTAGATACAACAGGCTCCCAACAATGTGAGGTATCTAGAGGGATCCTCAAGAGGAGAGTCATCTATGGGTCGCAGTTGCAGATGCAACTCCATGGGTGTAGTAGCTGTCCGAGTGTACCAGAACAAGCAAGCAGATCAAGAACATATCTTTCTTGAGACAGGTAGTAGCCATCTGCAATATAAAGAACCTGAATACCCAAAAAATAGTCCAAAGGACCCAGATGAGACATCTGAAACGGCTCACTGAGACGCGCCTTAACAAAGGCAACATACTGCTCATCATCCCCCGTAATCAACATATCATCAACATAGAGTAAGATAAGCGTCTGACCGCGAGCAGAAATGTGAAAAAACAGGGCTGGATCATGAGCACTAGCAACAAAACCAGCAGCAAGAAGTACTGAACTGAAGCGAGCAAACCAAGCACGAGGTGCTTGTTTAAGACCATACAAAGCACGACGTAGGCGACAAACATGACCAGTAGGTGCAGAATAACCAGGTGGTGGCTGCATATAAACCACCTCCTGAAGATCACCGTGAAGAAACGTATTTTTCACATCCATCTGAGAGATAGCCCACTGACGAGTAGCAGCAACAGCAACGAGAGTACGCACCGTTGTCATATGAGCAACGGGAGCAAATGTCTCCTCATAGTCACAACCATACTGTTGCTGAAACCCCCGAGCAACAAGATGCGCTTTATAGCACTCAATAGAACCATCCGACCGTGTCTTGATTTAGAAAACCCATTTGCAAGTAATGGGCACTGCACCTATGGGTAAAGGAACAACATCCTAAGTCCCTGTAAGCTCCAAAGTTGAGAGCTCATCTGTCATAGCTAGCTGCCACTCAGGTATAATAGTCGCATCCTGATAGCTATGAGGCTCCTGAACTGAACTGGTGATAAGCATACTATAACGAGCAGGAGGTGAAATCGTACTATGATCACGAAGTGCATACCTGTGTGATGATGATGCTGACAGATCATCGGTAGGAGTCTCATCAGAAGAGGCCAACTCACGAGGAACATAATCCAAAGAGAGCTCAGGAGAGGAAGAAGACAAAGGCTCAGAAGATGGAGGCTGGACTATAGAGGGCGGTGGAACAGGTGTAGAGCTAGGATCGGACGGAGACGCGGAAGCAGATGAAGTGGAAGAAGGAAAGAAAGAATAGGAGGGGATGGAGAGAACTTATGGACTCTGTGGGAACAGACGAGTCAAAAGAAGAGGAATAAAAGAAAGGTCGACTCTCATCAAAGGTGACATCTCGAGAGAAATGAAGACGACGAACAGAGGGATCGTAACAACGATAACTCTTATGCTCACGGCTGTAATCAAGAAAAACACACTTAATAGACTGAGCGGTCAACTTGGTACGCTCACGAGGAGAAAGAAGGACATAACACGCACATCCAAAAACTCGAAGATGTGCATATGTCGGAGGAGTGGAAAATAGAAGCTGAGAAGGAACCCGACCATTGAGACTAGTGGACGGCTGTATATTTATAAGGTATACAGCCGTGGAAATAGCCTCAGCCCAAAAGGAGTGCGGAACAAAAGAGGCAAGCATAAGAGTACGAGCGGTCTCAAGAATGTGACGGTGTTTACGTTCAGCAACACCGTTTTGAGTATGAGTACCTGGACAAGATAACTGAGGAAGGGTGCCCTTGTCAGAGAGGAACTGTCGAAACGATGTGGACAAGTACTCACCTCCAGAATCAGATCGAAAGGTCTGAATGGAGTTGGAAAACTGAGTATGAATCATACGAGCAAAAGACTTGTAGATAGATAACAATTGTCCACGATGTTTCATGAAATAGATCCAACAATAGTGAGAAAAATCATCAATAAAGATCACATAATATTTATGTCCACCTTTGAAAACAAAAGGAGCAGGACACCATACATCAGAATGGATAAGCTGAAAGACACGACTAGACCTAGAAATACTAGTAGGATACGGACGTTGTAGCTATTTGCTAAGCTTACAACCCGAACAAGATATAGAACTATCAGAAGTGACAGAACCTAAAACACCCTGACGCACTAGACTAGATAAGCGAGGGTTAGAAAGGTGACCCAAACGATGATGCCACTGGTGGAAGCTGATAGACGACGCAGGGACAAACGCGAAGGCTGAAGAAGTGAAGACCGAAGTAGCAGTGGTCGGAGAAGAAACCGGAAGATGTAAGTAATCAAGTTGGTAGAGATTCTGTGGGCTACTGTGAAGTCGGCCACGTCCAATGAGAGCTCCCCTCCGACGATCCTGCACATATCAAAAGGAATCATCAAACCCAATAAAACACTTCAGTCTAGCAAGCTTAGAGACAGACATAAGACACAGCTTGAGCTATGGTACACAAGAGACATCATAAACAATAAACTGAGTGGTAGAAATGATGTCCTGATGTGTGACCGGTAATGTAGTGCCATCAGTAGTTTGAACAGAAAGATGATCCTCGGACGACTGACATGACCGTAATGCTGAACAATCAAATGTCATATGGAAAGAGGCCCCTGAATCCAGAACCCAAGAACTAGCTGTACCTGATGGTGGTGTAGAGTGAACAGCAGCCCTGGCAGAGGACGAGGAGGATGTAGTAGTATGGCACTATAGAAGATTATGAAGCTGGCGCAACTCTGCAGCCGTGAGAGGAGCTGGCTGGTCCGAAGGTGTGCCAGAAGGCACAACAGTAGCAGAACAGCTACGGCGAGCAACACGATCACGCTCAAACTGAGCCTTCAGCTCCGGATGAAGACTGAAGCAGCGCTGAACAGTATGGTCCGGCTTCTTACAGTGTGAACAGACAGCAGGGGCACGCGCATCAGTGCGCAGAGTAGTCGAACTAGGCTACGACATAGCCAACACTGTAGAGGGTGATGACGAGAACTGAGACGCCGAAGAACGCAGTCGAGTCTCCTCAGCAACAAGAGCCCAGACAGTCTCTTCCAAAGTGCAGGGGGTCTCACGATTCAGAAGTTGAGATCAAATCATCTCAAACTATGAACGGAGATGCATCAGAAAGTGAAAGACACGCTCCTCTTCCCTATACCGGAGGGTGAGAGGCCCTGCATCGGTGGATGCCATAGAGTCCAGCTGACGCCAAATCTTGTAGAGCTGACTGTAGAACTCCTCTACAGTCTGATCGCCCTGCTAAGAGGTAGAAAGCTGCTGGTAGCGAGACCAATGAAGTGCATGACTCGCCTGTCGGTAGCAAGAGGCAAGAAAATCCCATATGTCCTGACAGGTGGAGAGAGAATCGATGCTCAACTGAATATCCGACGAAGTGTTCTGCATAATGACATCCTTGACCCTGGCTTCATCACGCAGTCAAGTGGGCAAAGTAGGATCACTGGGGAGTGTCTTGCGTCGTGTGCCGTCCACATGTCCACGCAGGCCAAAACCGTCAAGAAGAGAGGTCATGACAACAGACCACTCTCGATAATCAGCGATGCTTTTGAGTTTTACATCACAAAGCGGCATGGAGAAACCCCCTGAAGAAACTGAAGATGCCATAACATTGGATGAAGGGATCGTAAGATCCGAAGAGACAGACGACATCAACAGAAGAAAGCACACACAAAAAGGGTGCTGGCTCTTTTTTTTTTTTTTTTTTTGCGAACAGATCTAAACAAGGCGGCGGAAGGAGATAAGCCTGCGGTGGGAGGAGGGCGGCGCAAGGAGGTCGGCGCGGGTGGGCGGCGCGGGGGAGGAGGCCGGCGTGCGGGTGGGAAGCGGCCGGCACGCGACGAGAGGAGGCCGGTGTGCGGTGGGAGGGCGCGGGGAGTCCGGCGGCGGGGGAGGCCAGCGCGGGGAGGAGGTTGCGACGGGGGAGACCAGTGGCGGGGGATGGCGCCGGCTGGCGCGAGGAGGCCGGCACGAGGATGTGGCGGCGGGGGAGGCCGGCTGGCGCGGGGAGGAGGTTGTGACGGGGGAGACCAGCGGCGGGGGATGGCGCCGGCTGGCGCGGGGAGGCCGGCACGAGGATGTGGCAGCGGGGGAGGCCGGCTGGCGCGGGGAGGAGAGGCCGACGGCGAGAAAGGCACAGGCACGGGGAGGCCGACACACGGGAAGAGGCCAGGAGACGTGGATCCGACGACGGCGGCGTGAACGTCAAAGTCCACGAGAAGTTAGGGTTTAGAAGGCTGACTCTGATACCATATTAAGATTAATCTCAAATTGTATTAGGGTCAAAAGTCCAGTATATATAGATACAACTTAAAAGATTAAGATCTGATTTAGACATGACTCCAATACATATACACATATACACATATACTTAACAAAATCAAGGAGCGTGGTTAACAGAAGAACACAACTGCAAGGCACAATACTCAAGTCAAGGATGTGCACGTTCGCTACAATGGTGCAACTACTTAGTGCTGTTAGTTATTGCATATTGCACGTATGTCAGGTGCCGTTACTTTTCCTTTTTTTTTTTTTTTAGAACACGCAGAAGGGCTACATCCTACATATTATCACTGGTCAAGAAAGGAGTTTTTTTACAGAATTACAGAACCTAAAACAAATCAAAATTGCTGTTCAATCCTGGACTGCAAGGTTAGTTTTCCTTGAAAGGGTTTATACATAGAACCTTTGTATTAGTACGAAGGCACCCATTTTTTTTAAGCTCAAGAGAAAAGCTTATAGAGCTTACCCTTTTGGCGAGGCCAACATATATCAAAGTCTCACTCCATTTGCAGGTGGGTGAGAGAGAGTAATTGTAACCTCTACTATTTTGGTAGAGAAGCAAAATTGAGTGCTAATGTTTGTGCTCCTGAAAACATGTCATGTGTCTTGTTTTATTTGTTGTATTGCTGGTTTTTATTTCGTCATCGGTTGCGTTGGGTTTGCGTGTTTGTACCTTACTATTTTGGATCAACTATAGTTGCATAATAACTATATACGTGTAGATTATTCAATAAAAAAATTGATGTTCTAAATCGATCATTATAAAAAAAATAAAATTAGTTTTCTCATAATTTTAGATGATATCTTAATTTAAACTATTTAATCACATAATGGAACACAAAGATTTGCACAGCAGTGGAACCCCGTCCATCGGCATGGAGAGATGTACAATTCGCAAGCCTGTTACGGTATTTGTGCATCTGTTATTTAGTTCACACAAAGTGATGATCCATAAAGAATAGTACTATTGTGGCATGGAATTTTACAATAAATTTTAGGGACAACGGTTGATAGGTGGGTCTCCGACCCTATCAGCTACAGTTTGTAAAAATTTCCTAAAATTTCGTAATTACACACGCACTTTTCATCATGCAAATGTTATAGTTAACACCAGGTTATGATCCACATCAACTGAAAGCGAGGCATAGGAGTATAGCAGCTCAAAAAAATTGGTGGCGCAGGAGGCCATGCACCGTCGCTTCGGGTCTTTTGACTGCCACCGCTACATGAATTTGGGGCGGGCCCGGTCGAGGTAGGCGCGGGTCACGCGTGCGCAAGACGTGGGCCCGCTCACTTGGTCCCACGATAATGCGCTCGACTGTTCGGCGTCAGCGTGGCGTCACCCGATGTAGGCCCACGTACCAGGCAAACAAAACAGTTTTTGCAGTGGTGCCTCGGCTATTTCTCCGCCGTCCATTTGCCGTGCCGCGCGCCATCGATTCTACTCTTTGACAGGTTACATGAGAAAGGTAATTTGCGTGGACTATACTAAGACCTTCTCCAACAGTGAAACATAAAATCGGATCTCTATATCTCTATATACATATCTCTCAAAAAAAATTCTATCTCTATATTGTAACCTACTCCAATAGTAATCTCCAAATCGGATCTGTAATCCTCAAAAATAACCATTCGGAAGACTGTTGGCGCGTGGGAGCGGAGTTGCAGGCGTGCTTCATCACAGGTGGCGCGGGGGTCTGTGGCGCGGGGGGGCGGCGACGGGAGGCGGCCACGCCGGGGCCCAGCAACGCAGGGGAGCACAAGCGCTAGGGAGCGGCGGCCACGGGTGGCGGCGGCGCGGGGGAGCGGCAACGGGGGGAGTAGGGGCGCGTGGTAGCGGCGGCGCGGGGGCCCAACAGCGCGGGGGAACGCAGCGCTGGGGAGGAGCGGTGTAGTGGACCGGCGGCCATGGGTGGCGGCGGCGCGGGGGACCGACAACAGGGAGGAGCAGGGGCACGTGGTAGCGGCGGCGCGGGGGCGAGCGGCGGCGCAGGGAGCGGGAACGTGCGGCGGGGGCGCGGGGAGCGGGGACCGACGGCGTGGGGGCGCGGGGTGTCGCCCGGTTGGGGGGTTGGAGGCCACAGGTGGCGGTGGCGTGAAATCACCGGCGGCGCGGGGGAACGGCGGTGTAGGGTGGCGGCCGCTCGGGGGGGCCGGCGGTGCGGGGATCGGTGTGGCGGGGTAGCGGCGGCGTCGAGGATGTCGCACCGGAGCCAGGCCCCCCAGAGGACGCCGGCTGGTCCACGCTGACGACCGACGAGGACGCCCCCGCTACAAGACCGACGAGGACGACCGACGAGGACGCCCTGCCGCTATCGACAGTTCGCCGGCCCGCCGATACTGACGAGGATGCCGCACCGGAGCTAGGCCTTCCACGGGCGACGTCGCCTCTCCAAGAAGCAAACTCCCGCGTGAACCGTCGACAGTTGGGGGCGGACACGACTGGGAAGAAGATAGCAACCGAAGAGAGGATGTCGAAATCTCGACATCCTCTCTCCGATCTGCATCGCGGTAGTGCCGGATCCGTCTGCTGTTGGAGCAACAGCGGTAACCCAAATCGCGGAGAAAACCCAAAAAAATCGGATGAACAGTATTTTGAGGAGTTTGTTGGAGTAGGTCTAAGCTCCCTGGCAACTCACATAACATCTCAAATACAAGATTACGAGATTTAATCTTAAAAAAAATCACAAATAGTCCGATTAATATTTAGTTATTAAAAATTAAATCTTAATATTTAACTAAACAACTCATATACCACATTGATTGAACTACTATCTGTTGATCAGGAACATATTTGAGTTTTAACCTGATCTGATTACTCTTGTTTTACGGAGTTGATTTAGAACTTTGATTGTAAGTTAAACATATATTTGTTAGGTGATCGATCCTTTTTCCTTAAATAAAGAGATTATGTATAAGCCGTTTATAGCCAAATAAGATTTTTTTATTTCCTCTTGAAATGGAAGTTTTTAAAAAGGTTCTTGTTGATTATAAATAGACCAAAAACTGTCATTCTAAACAAATCCTTAATTATATTTTATTAGTGATCTAGGTGGTATTTGGTTAGTGAATTTTACTCTATATTCTGATTATGTATAATGGAAATACGTTGTTTGTTATTTGGTTAAACCACTTCATTCTCATAATAATAATATTTGAAATATATTCTAATATATTTTTAAATATATCTCACTTGAATGTATTCGAAAAATATTCGACCTCATTCTATTATTTACTTGAACTAAATATTTTGTATTTACTCATTTCATTCCTGACTCCAATATATTTTAAAACACATTACAATTATAATTATGACTTTGAACCAAACGTTACCTTAGGATTTATTTGATGAGCTCTTTTAAAATCCTCCCAAATTCTTTTTAATCATCCAAATTAATGATATCTGACGGTCTAATCAATTTTTTTAGAAAAAAAAAGAGATGCAGGGTATAATAATAATTTTGAAAGCCCTCAAATTTCATATGACACATCCAAATCCTGCCCAATCCGCAAAATGCCTCTCGCTTTGTACTCTCCAGTAGAAGGTTGGGGCACGTCAAGCTGCGCCGTACCCTTCTTGTCCAGCGAGCCTACCACCAGATCTGCGCGCTCATGGTGCTAAGCCTCGCCGCCCAACCTTATTCACATACTAGATCTTGTACTTTGCCATTTTTGCTACTTAAGCAAAATTAGAATGGTTGTCTTGCATTTAGTTATTGCAAATTAAAGTAAAATTTGAAAAACCAACTATGCTTACGTCCGTACCTTTGACCACTTGGTTTGGTTCACTTCCTCTTAGACCATGGAGGGTGGATGGGTTTTGGGCTTTTGGCTAACGGGAAAGATAAAAGAAAATCAGTTTGAAGTTGGTGGTTGAATAGGATAATTGAGAAGGATGAACAAGACCAGAGGTTCTTGGGGCTTCCAAGATAACTATGGACTCTAATTAGGATTTGAATTCGTTTGTTTTGATCGGGAAGAGGTTGCAGAACTAAATTGATATTATGAATTTAGGAGGAAAAGGATTTGTAATTTTGTTGGAATCATGGATGGAAATGAACTCATCTCATATAATTTTACTGGGGACAGTTTAGGTGGAAAGATTTTGTTTGAAGCAAAATTTCAAAACTACTCTTACTAAATCAATGATTCGACTAAATTAACACTTCTTTAAAATGGAGAGATATAAATATCTCATAAAAAACTACAGAATTTGCCTTATTTGATGCTAGTTACAACCAAGAACTAGCTGAAGACCAGCAGCAACAGCCAAAGGGAACCGAACGGAAAATAGGTGCTTGAACCTTACAATCAACCATCGAAAAACTTAAAACCGCCATCTTATGAGTGCATTTCTTAATCTGACACAATGTAGAAGATACAAAGGAATTTTTCATGACACTTCTACTTTCATCATCAAACACAGCCCATCCTACATACCTTTTTCCTTTTCTTTTGCAAACAACACAAGAACTCGAAAAACGCGCAAAAGAACTCCAATGATCAACACCTTGATAGCCGCACAAGTTGAGCAAAAGTGCCCACAAGAAAAGCTGAGGTGTCCATAAACTAGATCTTGAGGCAGCTAGGAAACATCCCCTTTGTTGTTCTCTTGCATTTGTCTGTTGCTGAAAGCAAATGAAAAGAGAGGCAAACAGAATGCATGCATGGCCCCCCCAAAAACCTCACTGATCTTTATTTGGTGTACCACTTCACCTCAAGACAAGGGCCTAATATTGTGGGTTATTCCTATATATTTCTCAAACAATTAATGGAGCTAGCTCATAACCGGCACAAAAGCTGCCTATCCTTGCTTAAAGCTAGTACTTGCAACATCAAAAGTTTACATGCATTGAGCTTGCTTTTCTCATAGGAATATGAGCAGTTTCTTTTTGGGTTTAAAGATGACATATCATATATATGATATTATCAAAGTAGAAGTCACCAAAAAAGTCAATAATTTTTCCAAGACGACCAAACCGTGTTGGAATCTGAGTTGAAAAAACCATGCCCTTTTCATATGAGGAAAATGGATCCATTTGACGAAACTAGTGATCTCCGATCGATCTAGATCTTCATCTTGAGCTAGGCATGATACCATGATGGATGAAAGGTCCCCTATTTCCTACTTGTGGTCCAAGTGTCCAACAGAGGTAACCTCTTGATCAAGCAATATCTTGGAATATTTTAAAGCATCTCATGCAGCAAAACAAAATGAAGTAACTTCGATTATGTTGTTGTTTCTTTTTAAAATTTTGAACCAGAGAACTCAAACTAACTCATTTAAAGTTTTTCTTTTTACTCAATCCACCATTTCATTACCAATCGCCATTTAGTTTGGACCATGTTACCTACAAGTTGGTTTGAGTAGTCATTCGATTTGCTGCTCTCCCTTGTACATCTCCACTCCGTTCCATGTTGTGAACTTTCTACCTCACTAGTGATTTAGACCTACACCGACTTAACGATCCCGCCGATGACATTTTGACGTAACGCAGAACGGACAACATTTTTGTTGGATTACCAGTAGGTTACGTTACTAGAATTTTAAAAATTTTATTCAAATGTTACAAGTATTAGATCATATATTATATTGTTATCAGCAGTAAAAAGAGAGTTAGTGAAGTAACCAAACGTACACAAAGATTGCTTGTGGATTGTCCTAATCAGCAGACATAGATAACAATGACCGCTTGCAGATTGTCTTAATTAGTTCAACAATTGCAGTAGTGGCTTTACTAGTATTCACACGTTTCGAGATGAAATGTTTTATGTTGGTGTATTAGCATCAACACGCACGACAAGAATTTGTAGGCCGCCTTTCTAGAGGCGGTGATAGCTAGATTTTTTCTTGATATTCATCAAAAATCATTATGCCTCTTTTTATATAGAATTTTGCAAAAAAAAAATCTTACCACATTAGATTTCCCGATGTGATACAAAATCACATAACGAGTCCTATCTGAATTATAGGAGTCTAATGTTAATCTCTTAGTGTGATACGAAGAACCCGATAATAGATCCAATCTAAATTGATTTGTTCCAACCTGTTAAGTGTGTGACTTTGTAGGTTCATGTATATCTGATCATGACCCAGAAATACTTACCCGAACTGTGAGTCAATGTGGTCCTAGCAGAACATAACAACTATCTAAATATACAAAAAAATCATATCCAACAAATCTATATAATATACTTATGTTGATTTTTTTGTCATACAATACCAAATTATACACAAGGAAGGTAACATGCTACCCTTGCACTGATCAATTCTTTCTCAATCTCTTCGTAGTTGACACTCAACTACGAACGATATGATCATACACTTCTCAAATCATGACCATACAAATTTCATTTTAATCATTCACATTGCTCCGTATGACTCATAGTATACCCGAATATTATCTTTATTACCACTCAATTAAAAATATTGTTTGATAGTATCAAAGTATAGTACTACATATGTAGAAAATTATGACGATTTTAGATCTAAGAATCAATCATAAATATTGTTTGAGATTAACTGGTGATACTTATATGACAAATCCAAACAATATCTCAAAATGAGTCTATCAAATTTTATATTCTCCAATGTATTTTCACATTATGAATTTCATATCTTATATTTATGATTTGTGAAACATGATTATCAATCAATATATGTTAATCTATTAATCAATAATATTCTATTTAATAATAGTGGATAAGAGAATTTATAGAATAATATTATCAAATAAATTAAGAATTTCACGAATAAATCATACAATAATTGATATGATAATTTATTAAAAATAAAATAATATATTATTAAAAGATTCATAAACATAATAAAAATAAATAATCTATATGATTTTCTTTAAAATATATCCCTAACAATTTTGCTATCACGTCTTCGTAAGGAAGCCATGCCTGAAACTCGTGTCCAAGTGGAGTAATATTGTGAGTTAGATCACATTTTTGCGAAAGGTCTGTACGATTGAATAGGATCTTAAACACAATTATGTCAATTAGGCAGAAGAATTAGTTCAAGAGTGGCATTAATTCATGTACATAAAACATATATAATATAGTTTTTAAAACAGTACTTTATCTGTTCTTTTCTATTTATTGTTTTAGACTTTTCATAATCTCCAGAATATAATTTTTATCAATAACTTTTAGAATTGTATACTAGTAAAAATTATAAACAACCATCGTATTATTTTTATGTGGTGCATCTCGATATTTTTCTATATATTTGTAATTAAAATTTAAAAAATATGACTTATACGTATATGAAACAACAAGTAAAATGAAGGGAGAGAGAATATTTAATAATGAATCCATTTATTCAGACTTGTTTATAAAAGTTAGAAATTTAATTTTGTAAATTTGCCTGATAAGCTATATCTTAACCAAACCTACAAGCTACAAATAACCCTAAGTCAACGGTTAGCCGGATTGCTGTGCAATAGTCGTGAGCTTTCCATTTCATGGTTTATTTATTCCCTTTCTCTTTAAGAAGAAAAGTGTTTTGAATAATAGATAAAAAATTAACAATTCAGATTAAAATGGAGAAAAAATTTATAATTTTTTACGAGATAATTAATCATATTTATTTATTTATTATGTATATAAATCATCCAAATTCTGATTAAATAACTGACATTTTAAACAAAACACACACTGTCTTTCTTTTAACACTGAGAATCCCAATCCGTTCTATAGCTATTCCCAGTGGAAGGGAATTAAGAAGGGAGAGAGGGGAGAAAGCAAAATAATGCCCATGATTTGTGGTAACAATAAAAGGTCATGAGTGAGTTAACCATCTCCTTCGTACTATACAAGAGAGTAAATTAAAGCAGCCAAATCATGCCCCTTTCTACGCAAGAAAATACTCCAAATTAATCTCTCTCGCTAAGGTTGATTAGTCTTACTTCCGGGAGTGACAGCCAGCTGTAACTCAGTTAATAGCAGTACATCACATTAAATTTTCGGATAAATGTTGAGCGTGGAATGTCACATCTCTGCTCTGATTTTTTGAAAAATCCGCTATGCAACAAGCTGCTGGGTAATTGGGATTAAATAATCTAATTCAACAACGTCTCTTCCTCCTGATTGAGTCAGATCATCCAAGACGTAAGCGCTTCAAGAATTAATCTTTTTCAGTTCTCCACGGATTGTTGCTCCTAGAAACCAATTCATTCCGGATTCTCCAAATGCTCCATAAGCATGTAGTCAACACTATTCTCCAAATTTTATGTCCTAATGACATTGTTGTCGGTATAAGGAAAAGTTCTTTTAATCCTGGCAGTATAGCCACATTGAGGCCCAATTTTGTCCAGTATTAAGACGCAAAACAATACAAAATTAACAAATGATTGGTAGATTCATCATGTATATAACATATAGGGCATATAACACTCGGTATTTGCAAACCTTTTTTTTTTTTTTGGAGGTTTTCCCTGTTTTTTAATCTATCCTTTAGCAGAAGCCAAACAAAGATCTTGCATTTGGTTGTTGCGCTATATTTCCACACGAGGTTGTAATTTCGGTCAGATGGATAGTGGTCCTGAAGCTTTTTATAGCCAACGCTAGATTTGAATCCTCTACGTAATGCACCTCTTATGACAACTTGATTTTCTTGTATTGGTTGGTTTATATCAAGTATGCGTAGCAGTTGTTGTAATTGTAGTTCAGCTACATCAGATAGAGGCTATCAAAATGCTCCAAAGTATCCTACATACCGAAGAAATCATTTAACTTTGATATGGATATCTTTGTTACTCTGTTCAAGAGTAATATGTGTAACCAGCAGCTAAAATCGTTATTCACTGCCCTTCAATACTTCAATGTTAAAGATTTTTAGTGGAGTCATTCTTTAATATTTTTTGGAATTCTATATAAATATCTATGTTGGAAGGTTTACCTACAAAAGCTAGTTGGCCTGATTTAGAAATTATATGATATCATATATGGTATCTATGTATATATGGATACATATTCGTAGATTACGCTCTTTTATTGTTGCATACTATACATTTGAGTTAATCTCTTAATACAAATTGTAAGATTTATCATTTTCTAACATGGTATCAAAGCGAAACTTGGAAAACACCTAACCCTAATCTCACCTGAGAATTCGGTGTATCTAGCCTGTGCGCCACCGCCTGCCGTCTGTTGTGTGTCGTTGCTGTTGTGAGATGACACTTCTTGTCACTGCTTTCGTGTGACACAAGGTCTCCTGCGACATTGCCGCCACACCGCCATTGTTGTCTTCTGTGCATTGATGGTCCTCCTGCGCGCTGCCAATCCCCTGCAAGCCGCCACCATACTGCCTTCGGTGCCTCTGCGTGACGCCGCCTCCTCTTGCACAGCCGCGGTCTCCTACGCGACGCCGTTGCCTCTCAAGCAACATCGCCGCTTCTCGTCGCTGCCTCTTGCACGCAGCGTGCGTCGCCATCGTGCAGTTGTTTTAGATCTATGGTTGCTTGTCGTGCAGCTGCTTTTCTTGCTTGTTGGTTTTGTCATGGCTATTCCTATTGGTACCATCAACACTCTTCCGGTTTCTGATATGAAGTTGAATGGTACGAATTATCGTGAGTGGGCTTCGATTGTTCGCATGCTTCTCAAAGGTGTTGGTCTTGTGTCTCATCTCACGAGTGATCCTCCAGCTGCCAAGGATAGTGCACCTGATACTATTACTTTGAGCATGGCTGATGATCGTGTTCAATACATTCTCTCTCAGAGTACGGAAGTGTCCATCAGGCTGCACTTCGTTGATCTTTCGACTGCTCGGGAGATGTGGGAGTTGTTTATCTCATCAATATTCACTAGTCTTCATGTCTTCGTGGCAAGTGTCCTGGCGAGCTTGTGTTTTCTACTCCTCCCTCCTACACTTATCTTCGTGTTTTTTGCTACACTTGCTATGTTCTTCTTGCGCCTCGTGAGCGTACCAAACTGACTGCTCAATCTGTTGAGTATGTGTTTCTTGGTTATAGCCTTAAGTATAAAGATTATCGATGCTATGACACCTCTGCTCGGTGCATGCGTTTCTCCCATGATGTCACCTTTATATATCGAGGATATACCATATATTTATTCTTCTGCTACTCGGTTGTCCTCGTCTCTTGACTCAATTTCTTTTCTATCTTTCCCTCCTATTCCATCTCCAGATATTTCTTCACCTGCTCCGTCTCTTGAGGATGTTTCTTTACCACCAGACTCGTCTTCAGCTGACTCCTCTTTTGATCCTCGGCCTTCTTCTGTTGCTCCCCTCCCTTCTAATGGTGTGGTCAGTACTGATGCAGGTGACTTTATTAATGATTTGCTAGTTTCGGAGTCTTCTCCCACCCTCAGTATGATCTTCGTGATTGCACTACTATTCATCGTCCAGTTCGCTATGGTTCTCTTGCTCTTGGTGCTCTTTATGAGCCTTGTACTTATCTGGAGGCTGCTAGTTTACCTGAGTGTCAACTGGCTATGTCTGAGGAGCTTGCGACTTTAGATTGTACTGGTACATAGGATCTAGTTCTTTTGCCTACTCATGTTGTTCCTATTGTTGCTTCTAGACCCTTAATCTTGATTTTGATGATAAATTACAACAAGTGTCTTGGACTAATCTATTTGCTTTGAGTATAATCAATAATATTAGGTGAAAAGAAGAAACGTCAAATGGGAGTCGCAAGCGCAAGGTCGCAGTGTCGCCCGGATCTGCAGGTCGTGAGCCAAGATCACAAGCGCAAGGTCGCCAAGAAGGAAGCAGTAAAGACCTAAGATAAGTGCTTGTTTATTGTAACAGTCTCGGAGTTTGGAGTTTGACCGGATTTTATAGAAATTCTTTTTAGTTTTTAACCGTACTATTAAGAGGGGTTGCGAAATCTCTTTTAGTTCCGACAAAAATTGAGAAACTCTTAAAGCATTTGTTGCATTTGCATTCATTCATATTCTTGATCAAAATCTGAAAAATATGTAGATTTTAAAGAGAAACTGAAACTGGCCTTTTGAGTACTGTTCATTTGACCAGAGGTCACACGAATACTATTTATTTTGGTCATGCATTGTTCATACGACCAGTAATACTGTTAATTCGACAAGACTTTCTACCGGCTATTTACTAGCTGGCTGTTAGCTGTACTGATTCCTTTCTTTTTCGACCATAACGGCTAGCTGAGAGGTTAGACTATAAATATAGGTGTTTTGAGCAGTATTCTCATTCATCTCAAAACATATTCTCATATACACCTTCAAGCATCATCTCTCTATTCTTTTGAGCAGTTTTTAGAAGAAGTTTTTAACACTTTTGAGTATATTTTCGCTACTGTTTTTGAGCAGTTTTTAAAATACTTTTGAGCAGTTTTTAGAAGAAGTTTTTAACACTTTTGAGTATATTTTCGCTACTGTTTTTGAGCAGTTTTTAAAATACTTTTGAGCATATTTTCGCTACTGTTTTTTGAGCAGTTTTTAAAACTCTTTTGAGCAAATTTTTTCAATTGTTTTTGAGAAGTTTTTAAAACCATTTTGAACAGTTTCTATGCACATTTTCGAGCAGTTTTATAAACAGTTTTTGAGCAGTTTCTGTTCACATTTTGAGAAATTTTTAAATAGTTTTTTGAGCAAATTTCTCTACTGTTTTGATCAGTTTTATAAACACTTTTCGAGCAGATTTTTGATTAGTTTTATAAACAATTTTGGAACTAATTTTTGATTAGTTTTACAAACACTTTTGAGCAGATTTTTTAGCAATGTTTGAGCAAATTTTTGAGAAGTTTCTGTTCACATTTTTTATCAGTTTTATAAAAACTTTTGGACAGACTTTGATTAGTATTTATAAATATTTTTTTGAGCAGTTTTTCTAAAGAACCAAGAGATATATTTTTGATATACACTTGAGCTCAAGTGCTAAAATCTTAATCTTTTGATCAAGTATCATTCATTGTGATTGAGAGAGAACTTCTGTGAGCATTCATTTACATCATTTATATCCTTAGAGGTTTCTCGGTATTTGTTGGGGGACCTGTTGCATCTAGGCTGTTATGCCTGATTTTGATGATTAATGAAAACAAGTGTTTCAGACTAATTGTGCTTTTGAAATATTTGGATACAGAGTTCGGTTGGGAAGACATTCAAGATGATCAAGATGAACCCAACGAAAAAGAGAAAAAGCACAAGTCGCAAGACAAAACGCAAATCACGTGTTAAAGATGCAAAAGGACCTGAAGTAATATTGGTTTTATTTTTTGATCGATCTCGGTGTTTGGAGGTTGATCGGTTTATGAATTTGTTTTTAGTTTTAACCGTACTATAAATAGGGGTTGCAAGTCCACTCTACATTTCCAGCAAAAACCGAGAAACTACTAGGTCATTGCATCTCATCTGTTTCGGTTGGATTTGATTTGATTTTTTAGTTGAGTTTTTTGACAATAGAAGAGTTTTTGCTTTTTATAGAAATATCTAGGCAGATCTGACTTTTGGTTCTGTTGACAAAAAGATAGCTCTTTAAATTATCTTTCAAAGGAGCTATCAAACACTTCAATCGAGCCTATGGTTTAAAAGTTATGACTGTTTTTATTTATGTTGATTGTTAGTGTGCTAAACTGACTATTAGTTTGAATGTTAGTCTATTTAATCTGACAATTGTCCAGAGAGTGTGTTTTTTCTGCCAAAAGTCTTTGACATATACTGACTGTCAGTTTGTCAATATTGACTGTCAGTATGTATTTCAACCTCGAGCAGTTTGTTTTGAGATTGTGTTTTAACTGGTCGATTTTGTGGTCGATACTAACTGTAAGTTTGTGATGCTGACTGTCAGTATGAGATATCAATTTCCTTATACGACCAGCAAAATTTTATCCGTGATTTTTGTCAGCTGTTGAGGTAGTCACTGACTGTCAGTTTGTGCTATTTTATTTCCATATACGACCTCAAACGGCTAGCTGAGTTTTCTCCGAATTTTACTTCTTTCTGGTCGTGACCCAAACTGACTGTCAGTTTGCACTGTTGATTTTACAGCTCCTGCACAATGGCTCTTTTGATCATTTGGGCTATAAATAGAGGCTTTGAGCTAGTGTTTCACATACCAAGCAGTCCTCTTCTCATACATACACTTGAGTATATCTTTTGATCAAGTCGTGAGCTTTTAAGATCCACCGAGTTTTCAGTTCGCATCATCTATGCATACTTAGAGTTTCTCAGTACGTGTTGGAGGTCTAGACAATATCTTACAGCTCATTACTCTTGGTGAGCGCCCTCACCTAAACTGTTTGGTGGCGTGGCCGTTGACTTCTCCCATTCGGAGATTGTTGGAGAGGCTCGGCGTGATTGTAAAAGGCATCGGTGCTCGTCTTTTCGGAGTGGACAAGAAGCAACCACTAGTGAGAAATATCCTTCGTCGATATTGAAGCAAAACTCATTTATTTGAATGCTTCAATGAGAATTAGAGGAGACCGGGCTAGTCTCCGAGACCTCGGGAAAAATCTTGTGTTTGTCTTTCTCTTCTATTTAATTGTGCAATATATTGTTAATCTGTTTTTGAAAAAGTGTTTTATTTGAAAAGTTTTAAAATCCTCCTATTCACCCCACATCTAATCGGCATCCTCGATCCTATAGGACCAAAAGAAGATTTTGCAACTTGCTACTCTTAGTGAACGCCCTCACCTAAACGGTTTGGAGGCGTGGCCGTTGACCTCTCCATTAACGGAGGTTATCAGAGAGGCTCGACATATTTTGTGAAAGGCATCGGTGCTCGCCTATCCGGAGTGGAGAATAAGCAACCTTAGTGAAAAATATCGTTCATGGATATTGAAGCAAGAATCATTCATTTCAGTGCTTCAATGAGGAGTAGGGCAGACTGAGCGAGTCTCCGAGACCTCGGGATAAATCACCGTGTTTGATTTTCTTACTCTTTCTTAGTGCAAAATATTATTAAATTGTTTGAGTTTATTTGCTCTTTGTCTTTTCCTTGCAAAAATTGTTTTTAGTCGAAATGTTTTAAAGCCTCATATTCACCCTTCTCTAGTCGGCATCCTCGATCCTACACCTATCACTTGTAGGTGGGTGTTTACGATCAAAACAAACTCTGATGGTTTTATGGAAAAAATGGTTTTATGGAGCGTTGCAAGGCTCTTTTGATTGCTCGTGGTTTTCAGTAGGAGTATGGTCGTGATTATGATGAGACCTTTGCGCCTGTTGCTCATATGACTACGGTGTGTACTTTGATTGTTGTTGCTGTTGTTCACCAGTGGACTATCTCGTAGATGGATGTGAAGAATGCTTTTCTTCATGGAGATATACAAGAGGAGGTGTATACGCAGTCGCCTCCAGGTCTTTCAGCTCCTGCTAGTCATGTTTGTCGACTTTGTTGTGCTTTCTATGGTCTCAAACAATCCCCTCGTGCCTGGTTTGAGCGCTTCAATTCGATGACCATTGCTACTGGATTTACTACTAGTGCTCATGATCCAGCTCTTTTTGTCCATGAGTCTGCTCGTGGTCGAACATCAATCTTATTTTATGTGGATGGCATGTTGATTACTGGTGATGATATGTAGTATATTGCTTTTGTCAAGTAATGTCTCAGTGAGCATTTTATGATGTTTAACTTAGGACCTCTTGAGTACTTCTTGAGTATTGAGATTACTTCCACCGATGATGTTACTATTTATCTCAGCAGTGCTACAGTCATGATTTACTGTTCGTTCTAGCTAGTCTCATGGATACATAGACTGCTGCTACCCATATGGAGCTTCATCTTCAGTTGCATCCTACAGATGGTACTCCTCTTCCTAATTCTTCTCGTTATCGCCATCTTGTTGGGAGTCTAGTTTATCTTATTGTTACTCATTTAGATATTACTCATGTAGTTCATGTGCTTAGTCAATTTATCAGTGTTCCCACCTCTGTTCATTATGCTCATCAACTATGGGTGCTTCGATATCTCCATGGGACTACTTCGCATCGTTTGTTTTATGCTTGATCGAGATAGTTTTAGCATCATGCTTACTCTGATTCTACTTGAGTGAGTGATCCTGTTGACTGACATTCTATCACTGGCTACTACATATTTCAGGGTACTTCCCTTCTTATATGAAAGTCCAAAAAAAGACTACAGTGTCTCGTTCTATTGCTAAGGTTGAGCTACTGGTTTTAACCACTACAACTACTTAGATTGTCTGGTTTCACTGGTTACTAGCTGATCTTGGTGTGCATTGTGTTGATCAAAGGATGCCGATTAGAGGGGGTGAATAGGCAATTTTAAAATTTTAATTTCAATTTGCAATTTCAATATAAAACAATAATGTCAGATTATCACGACCAATTATAATTGCACAATTTAGGGTTTTTCTTTCCTAGAGTATCAAGACAACATCAAATATCTCCAAATATGAAATTTGCAAGAGGAAGAAATAACTGATGACACAATTGATTTTTCCCGAAGTATCAGAAATTTACCGATTTCCACTAATTCTCATTGAAACACCCTCTACTCGAGTATTACCTCAATTTCACTGGTGGTTGCTCTTTTCCTCTCTGGATAGGCGAGCACCGAGCCTTCATACCCAAACATTGGGTCTCTCCGACAAACACCGTCGATGGAGAGATCGTCAGACTCCCGGGATCGTCTAGGTGACGGCAATCACCAAGAATAACAAACTTAGCACCTTCGTTTGATCAAACTCAACTATTGAAGCTCAAGATGCAATGCAAATCTCTCTCGGAGCTAGCTCTTCAAAGCAATAAGAAAATTTAACACACACACACACACTAGTTCCAAATGCAAGAATTTATGAGCTCAAAGGCTTAGCAAGCAGTAGCAATGAATTCTGAGTGCTAAGAGAACTAAATGAATTTCAAGTGCAGAGTATATATAGCCCATGAGCAGAAACTAGCCGTTTGAGAAATTTCAGACAAAATTTGTATTGGTCGGACATTGTCCAGTTACATCGGACTTTGTCTAACCAATACATATGACTAGTGACCGTTGGGCAATTAATAGCTTGTCAGTTACTGTTCGAGACAAATTTTGTTAAGGCTGGACAAATGGCCTGGACAATTTCATCTATCTATGATTACACTCCATTTAACACATACATGGTTTTTGTATTGGTAGGGCATTGTTAGGTCGCATCGGACAAAGTTCGGCTAGAACAGACAAATGGCTGGATAGATATATATGTCTCTGGTTATATTTTTGTTGAAACTTAGTATCACCAGATTTAGTACTAATACAACCAGGTTTTGTGCTGATACGACCTGGTTTTGTACTGGTCGAGCATTTTCCGATCACATCGGACTTTGTCCAGTCATATTAGACAAGTTGTGCCCGTGTAACCAATTTTCGGAGACTTAACCCAGAGTTTTGCAAAAAGATTTTAACTTGCATCTATACTATATGATATACATTTTGAGCTTTAAGATATTGGATAGATCAAACTATTAAGGCTGCACTCCTCTTAGTAGGATGACCGATGAATTTAGAAAAACAAAAATTAAATCCTATCTATTTCTATACCAAAATTCGGCAAATGACAATGAAACCGATCTTTAATCTTCATTTTGCGTCGGCCGTACTTTGTAGAATTTTAGGGGTCTCCGATTCTCGCTTTCATGTCACCATCATCATGCTTCAACCTGAAACTTGATTAGCTCTGAATAATCGTATTAGTTACATGTTTTCACTCATCATTAATCACCGAAACTTTAAACAAGATCTAGATTCAACACACTGTACTACTCCTACTTCTCTTCTATGTGACAATAAGAGTGCTATACATGTTGCTGATAATTCAGTAAAGCATGAGTTAACAATACATATTGGTGTGGATGCTTTTTTTACCCATTCTCATTGTTAGCAGGAGACAGTAGCACTTCATTATGTCTTGTCTGATTTTTAAGTTGCTGATTTCTTCACAAAGCCTCAGACTAAAGTGCAACACCAGTTTCTTTTCTCCCAACTTCGTACACGTGATCGTCCTGAGTCGTCTTGAGTTTAATGGAGGTGTTATAATATCATATATGGTATCTAGGTATATATGGATAGATATTTGTAGATTATTATATGAATATATATTCATCGATTACGCTCATGTATTGTTGTAGACTATATATTTGAATTAAACCCTTAATACGAATCGTGAGATTATGTTTTTCTAACATAGAATAGAATAGATGCGTTCTCATGTGTGTTCATTTAGCTCACCCTCGTCGTGATCATTTACTGTGAGTTTTATACGAAAGGACATTATTTCATTGTTGTACACAAGTTCGGATGAATAGCGTTAAAAAAATGCCATAAATTTAAACTCAGGTTGGAATGACTTATATATTCAGACAAGTTTAAGTGTTTCTCTCAATTTTTTAAAACCTAATTTATAAGATGTTTTCTACAAATTAAACACATCCAAATAGAGTCGTAATACAATATAAAATAGGTAATTATACGTGTAAAAATGGGAGCCCAACCAAACAGAAACTAACTGTTTTGTCCAGTTAAAGAAAAGTAAGAGCCTGATGAGCATAGGCACCCCTTTGGTGCCCTTTCCAAAGGTCAGACTCCCCTGCAAGTCCACCACGTCTTCATTATTTCCACAGCCGAATACCACAACTTCTGTACAACTCATATATACCCAGATCCCTCTCCGTCTTTGTCCCCCCATTCCATCCAACCAACCACACCTGAAGCGAAAGAACAACAGCAAGAACAGTGAGAGAAATATATCGATCTCTCCATGGCAGATGAGTGGTGGAGTTCTCCAAGGGGCCACGGCGCATCGGCGTGCTCGACCGCACCACCCACGGACAAGGCCTCCTACTGCTGGACGTCGACGTCCCCCACCGCCACCGCCGCCGCCGCCGCCCCCGCCGCCGCCGAGTCGACGAGTTCGATCACTTTCCAAGACCCCCACAGGACTCCTCACCAACCTTTGTCCGATGCCGCTTCCTCGGTTGGTGATCCACACATGAATTGGGCACACGCCTTCTTGTAAGTAGTCAGCTTTCTTTCATCTCCCACGTAGTTACCATATCTTACTTGAGTTGTTACTTGTAGGAGTGGGAGCCCTGATGCTAGCCTCCAAGTTGTGCTCCAAGATGACATGAGCGCCGCCGCTACACCCTACCGGCCACAGCCGTCCGCCGAGGAGACTGTGATGAGTAATCCATTTAGGAACACGAGCCATAGCTTCCTGCTAGAGCAGGCACCTCTAGCATCCTCGCTGCAAGGCCTGCTGGACGCCGCGGTGCCGATGGCGGCGTCGCATAGCATTCCGATGTACGGGGACAGCTACAGTGCCATGCCAGTGATGCCGACACTCTCGCAGTTGATGAAGTCCTCAGCGCCGGACGTGTCTGCGCAGTTGCAAGGTAGCGGAGCGCAGCTGCAGTACTTCTCCGGCAGTAACATGCCTTTCGGTGCTCCGTTGCCGTCGCAGCTTCTCTTGCAGGCCCTAGAGCCCAAGCACAGCTGCAGCTCCCCTAACAATAGCACCCTCATGGTAAAGACAAAGACATGAGTAACCAGTAACTATAGCTAGGGTTTCTTCAAAGTTGTAACCTTAGCTTATCTTGCAGTCAAATTCGGTGTCAGTTCAAGACGCCTGCTCGTCGGCGACGAGGAAAAGCGGTTTCGAATCGCCTGCGGTGGCAAAGAGGCCACGCATCGAGGCGCCATCGCCATTGCCAACGTTTAAGGTGAGGCGCCATCCGATTGGATTTTCCTTTGATCTTTTTGAAGTTTGGTGTGTCTTTTTGTCACTTTGATATCTGATATCTCTTTGTGAGCATTAATGGATGATGACTTTTGGATTGCAAAAAATTTTCATTTTTGCTCGCTTTTTTCTCTCTGCAGGTGAGGAAAGAGAAGCTAGGGGACAGAATCACTGCGCTCCAGCAACTAGTCTCGCCTTTTGGAAAGGTATTAATTCTTTCTGTATTAATCTCCTTTCTTTTCTCTCCCGTTTAATCATCGCTACCCCTTAACATAGCGAACAAGTACCTTGTTCTAGAATTCATCTCTGAGATAATTAAAAACTTGATTTATAATCTACATGATTGTGCTTTAGACCGATACTGCATCAGTTCTTCACGAGGCCATCGAATACATCAAGTTCCTTCACGAACAAGTTGCGGTCAGTGTCCCAAATGCCACTGCATCACTAACATTTCTTGGTTAACTTAGTACCAAACAACTAGCATCTAGCTAGTTTCAGATGATTAATTCTTGCATACACCATTAAACAATCTGCAGTCTCTGAGCACGCCGTACTTGAAGAATGGGAACCCCTTTCAGCAGCTCCAGAAGAAGGTACAAAGCCCACATTTCTCCATCAACACCGGTATTTGCCTAATTGCATGTACTGATTGCATTTTGCTCGTCCACTAGGGTACCGAAAAGGCGAAGGAAGGCGGCGAGCCGAAGCAGGATCTGCGTAGCCGAGGCCTGTGCCTCGTCCCGATCGCGAACACGTACACGGTCGCCAGCGAGACGGCGCCGGAGTTCTGGCATCCGACATTTGGAGGCACATTTAGATAGAGAGATTTCACATAGCTAGGTATCTAGACAGGTACACATGCTAAGCAAAACAGTGTTGAAGCTAAAGCCAAGCAATGCCATGTGTTGTAAACCTAAGACAAAAGGTATATAGACTTATCATATAATTAATCAATGGCATTTTAGTAGCTAGACTGGGAAACAAAAGCAAGGATGGAAGCCGAGAAATCAAATGATGTTTTAAAAAGAAATAGAAATGGAGAAGTAATGATAGGATGTGAGTCTTCAAAGACAGGCTACAACAAACATACACAATGTTGGGACAGGTATAAAAGAGAATGATGTGAGGCTGTACTAAATGGGCATATATACTCATATATACAAACTTTGCAAAGGAATAATGCCATTGTTAGGATTGCATGAACTGGCTGGGGTCCAAGAGAAATGTTGGGGCAGGTGCTAAAATTTGAGAGGAGGAGGAGTGATTGGTTAGTGTTTTAGATGGAGAGCAATTAATTGGTCATGACTTTTTTTTCTTGAGAAAAATTAATTGGTTATGACTTGGTGTTATTCTTTCATATAAATACTCAAGAAAAGTGCCCAATTTTTCATGCAAAATGCAGTCACATGAGTTCAAATTTTTAGAGTTGTTGTAAACAAGATAGTTGTATTTTGGTTTATATTCCATGGTTATATAACTGCAGCAGTACTGCAAACAGGCTTTTATTAGGTCTTCAATCAAGTGAGATTATATATACTATATTTTTCGCATCTCACGGCCTTGCACTCATGCTAATCTTCTTTATATCTTTCCAAAATTTGGATCTTATATGTACTGAAAACTGGATTTTATTCTATAAAATTTCAGAAGGTATATTTTGGGTGATCAAGCATCCAGCAAAATTTTTCAACTCTTAATTCAATATACAATAGAGAAACAAAAAATCTAAATTTTGATGAATAGTAACTTTTATCTTTTTCTTGTGTTATTTTTTGATTTATTTCTCAGTAGAATTTATCTTTTTTATTATTCTCTCTTTTGTGTAGATTGAATTTGAAATTGAAAAGATTTTATACCTTCATCTTCAATTTTTTTTAGAATTTTTTTATTATTAGTTACATATAATTCTAAAGTTGGAGAATGCACCACAAAAATTGCACACAGCCTAATTAAGACCCGTGGTTACTTGGTGCAAATCACTGTGCGATTCTTTTAATAGAGAATAGAAGTATTTTTCCCAAACTCAATTAATTTCCATATTAAGAACAACAGTGTTGAACTGAAACCTATGCTATTAAAAATAAAAAGAGGTGAGTAGGGAGTATGCATTTTTTTGAAATTATCTTATACCATTTATAGTCATTGGATGTAGATCTAATCAAACATCATTCCCTTCCTCCCTTCTCACCCACTCTCCACAAACTGGCAACTGCTATCCTTTTTCATCACTATTATTGGTATTAGTCATCTTCACTACTACCACTGTACTTTCAAATTGTCTCAACCACCATATAAGGATCTGAAATATAGGGGCGGCTGAATCATAAGAAAAAAATTCAAGGATGGAGAGATTTGATCTAATAGTAGAAAATAATATATACAAAATTTCAAAGGGAAGAAAAACTGAGTACATGCCTCGTAGCAAAACTCGATTTTGTTTTTAAAAAAACACCACATGCTATCTGGTGGTCGTATACAAACATGACTTGCTTCCGAAATAATCCAGCACCAAGAACCCAGTAAGCGGCACGGAGTGTAGCGTACGTGCAACGTGACTCCCCGAATGATAACATGGCGTGCAAAAGAACTGGCAGAGCCGTAGCAGCTCTGCTTTGTCTTTTTATGCGTGTTCTTGCCAAGAAAACAAAACAGCACAACGGCAGAAATGGGAAGCGACCAGGCACTGATGGGATCAAACGCGGTGCATGTATACGTGGGCCTTCATCGTTCAGGAGGGGATCTAAATTTTGGTTTCCTGCGTGTGGCTTTCTGAGCCTGACGATGGCACTGCAAAAGTCAGAGGATGGCTGCCCGTCCCAGCAGGACCATCCCTTAACCATCTCTGGCTCCTTTTTCTCGCGTCTGGCGCACCATGGTATGCGCGTGCACGCGTCAGGGTGGATGACCCGACCTGACTCCCCCAGTGACCACCCTCACCTTGGGCTTAATTTATTCACCAGGCAGTTCCTCAAATCGAGTATTCGTTTGTTTTGTAATTCAGTGCAGTTTACTTATTTCCTCCCATTTTTGTTTCCATTTGTATTCCCAATCAGGGTTCATGTACAAGCATGTGGCAGACACACAAAATCCTTAAATTCCAATAAATTTGAGTGGGGTTTCCTCTTTATGTGTTGTGCCCTAACTAGTACAAAGAACCAACACTCAACAAGTTGATAGTCAAACTAGATCTTATGTCTCTTTTTTAGGGAATTTCAAAGATATATTACTTATATGCAAAAGATTACAGATACGGACACCTCCTGAGAGATTTGAATATGCGGTTTGAGTGCTAGAACATTGGAATCGATGTTCGTATTGATTGCCTATCATTTTGTAGAGGGTCCATTTGGCAAGCATGTTCGCTATCCTGTTTTAGGATCCACATTCCTACGAAAGGATTTGCAGTTCGGAGTTATGGTTCGTGAGATATGAACTCCGGGGTATATAATATACATGAAAATCTTATGCCTTTGGTACCGTACAAAGAGTCAATACGTTGGTAGTGAAACTAGTTTGATTTTTTATTAACTCTTAACCACTTGAACTAGCTTGGTATCATATCATTCTAGTGAAAATCAAGCTTCAGGAGCACCTCCATCACCTATCCCGGTAACCTATTGAGTATATTTCTATTTCGTTATCTTGGATGTGTGCAATATGAAATGTTCAAAATAAGTGTGGAACGACACACTTGCCATACTTAGCTAAAAAAATTGATATTTTGCCATACTTTACATGTAAAAGTGATCACGAACCAAACAGTTCTAGAGTGTGACACATCTCACTTTGCTTAGACTCTTAACTGACACAATTGGTGCGAATGATCTATATCACTCACTATCACGTATCAACGTTGAAGGCATTGCAAGGAAATGCTGCATTCTGCATGGCTGAAGAAAGAAGTTGAAGAAAAAAAGGAGGCAATAAACTATATATATAAATGAGGTGAAACGCAATATTCAATTCCAAATTACAACCGGTTCATTAAAACATAAAAATCATATATATATCGGCATCAGAAGTTCCACAAAGCCAAACAGCACCTGGACAGCGCAAAAGAACAGACAAAGCTATCGACGGTATGGTGGAGACTGTAAAATGTTTACGGTATGTGCGAATGGCAAGATATTGATCAAGCAGACCCTTTGAGCTTCTTTGCAATGCCTGCAAAGTACTTCCCCTGGTGGAAGGCATGCTCCAGTTCTACTTCAGTTGGCCATCTCGAGCCATCCGCGGCGAATGTGCCGGCACCGTAGGGGCTGCCACCCTGAACTTTCTCCATGTCAAACATCTTGGCACCGAATGTGTATCCCACCGGCACAAACACCATGCCGTGGTGAGTCAACTGAGTAATTGCTGTCAACCTGAGGACAGTAACAATGGAAATTGGCAGCACCATCAGACATTTTGATGTTTTAGGATATAATGTCTTTGTGCAGAGATGTAGTAGAATGGGACTTACGGTGTGGTCTCTTGCCCACCACCCTGAGTTCCAGTGCTGAAGAAGATGCCGGCAGGCTTGCCGGCAAGGCTCTGCTCCCTCCACAGGCCACCAGTTGCATCAAAGAATGCTTTCATTTGTGCAGCCATCATGCCAAACCTTGTAGGGAACCCAAAGAGGATTCCGTCAGCTTCTGCGAGTTCCTGCGGTGTGATAATCGGTGCATCAAGCTTAGGAGGTGCGCCCATCTTTCCAAGTACTTCCTCAGGAAGATTTTCAGGGACCTGTTGAACAAACAAAAAAGTGAATATTATATGACGAAACAAAAGCGAAGAGCAAGGGAATAACTTTCCCACGTGACATTGAGCAAATAAAGGGTGATAACATTTTACTTATTACTCATTTTCTCTCACTAAATGAGGGTCCAAGTTTATTTTCTATCCATGATTAGCAATTCATTCTGGTGGTGTTCGGTTTGGTTGTCAACATGAATACAAAGTGGCCCGGATGGGCAAGGTTGACATGGACACGATGAGAGATCCAATAGCGATTATTTGATTGGTTGCATGAGATGACACTAGTTTAGTTGAGATGTTTGGTTCGCTAGATGGGTTATGCAATAAGAGACATTGTATGAGGTGAGATGGAGAAGGATATTATCAAAGCTTTTAATCTACCTTGATCCATCTTAACAACTCTATAATCCACACCTTAATGGACCTTTAGTCCACCTTACTCTGTCCTAATAATGCTTAATACACCATAATCACTCACTTAATCACATGATTAGATGGGCCTAGGTACTCGTATGCTTAATTCGAGCATTTCTTTTAGCATGGACCGGAGACCCCATTTGCATCTTTCAACCAGTCCTATCCATGCAAGATAGTCAACCAAGCATACCCCCCACCCAAATGTTCTGCTTCTCAAAGCTAGGTCGGGAGCCATTCGACCAAACAAAAAGCCACCTATATGTAGAGTTCAATGATTGCTCAACAAACTCAGCTGCACATATGATTCGTGAACAGACCCGGAAATACAGCATTGCTTACTGTTGTAACTTGTGCTCGATCCGATTGAGTACCAACAGTTGTAATATATAATCAATCATGAAAAACATGTTATGGATAAATCAACATGAGCAATTGCAAATCAAAATTTGGATTTTATGTTAATTTTGTACCTTTTGATATCTAAGCATTTTGAGCACCTTAAGGCGTTAGTTTTTTCAGCACCTTAGCCTGATGAGTGCAGAGTACCCATGGACTATATAGGAAAATTTATATTGTGGTGTATTATGTGATGAGATATTGGGGCTGACCTGCCATATTTTAGCTTCAACGCCTTCAACAGATGAGGCACCGTTCTTGATTTCTTCTGCTAGTTTGGCAACATGCCCATACATTGAGTAGTACCTGGTGAAGAACCAATGGTGTTTTTACAACTTTTGTTCTGAGTGCATATTGCAATTATTAACGTCTCATACTCTAGGAACAGCATGAAACTTAGAGATAAAGAATAAGAACATCATTAACATGAACTGTATCATCACAAATAAATGTTATGTTCCAAAAGAAAATATAGAAGCAAAAGAGAAGTGAATAAAGGCAGATGCCTATGTTCACACAGATATTGCATTCAACTACTTCAGTTAAGCTAGCCTTGTGTCTTCAAATTCATTTGCAAGTGATTAAAGAGTTTACTTTAATACGAAGAGAATAAAATATGTGCATCCACAACATAGGTTGAGACAAATATTAAATTTTACGAGAGCTGATGATAAGAAAGGAAACGAAACTGTTACACTCTCTTCTTAGCTAAGCACATTGTTTTCACTTTTCTTTACTTCTAGAAAGACAGCTTGCATTAGCAGGCCCACAACACAGATAAGAAGGTTGTAGCAGTCCTAAAACAATGTACATAAAGATAAACTATTCCTAATGTGCTGTTGGTGCAAAGGTGGATTAAAATAGCCAAGTGTTTCCAATATTCTATTCAAAAGTTACTGAATTCTATTTGTTAGTTCAGTCCGCAAAACTATAAACACAGTTCAAAAACTTCGACAGGACAGTCATAAAATTATATTACTTATATTCTGAAGCTTATTCAACAGACCCAACCTCACGAAGTATATAGATAATACATAGATAGAAAGGAGCTGTCTGACTTGCACAGAGATTGTTTGCCAATAAAAATGTGGTTCATGAATCAAATACCGTATGGTCGAAGGCACCACTTAATTTCGTCTGTTCAGAAGTGGCATCTTCTGAACACTGGAAAATATTGTTCCTTTTTGACCATTTTTCTTGGACCATTTATATTTATGTTTATGTTCATTGTGTGATTGAAGCAAGAACTCCTAAACTCTCAAACATACAAAGGACTGTACGGCTATTATGCACTAATTTGCCTTGTTATCACAAAGAAACATGCAGATCAGTTAGGACAGAAACAATTGAAAAAAGACCCCATGTAGTTGGTGTGACACTGGGAAGCAACAGGAGCTAGCATACAAGAATGTACCACCTGACAATATACTGAGTCTCTGGTGGGAAATCCACATCAACACAAAAGGACAACATAGAAATCATAATTTCCCACAAATGAAAAGAGATACCATTTCCCCCTGAGGCGCCACAAATTGACAATAATTTTGCAAAGCAAGACGCACAGAACGACATCCAATGTTTAATGACGCCATTTTATAGACACATTCCTATACAAAAAGCAAGCATCTAGAAATTCACATGGTAACTGGAAAAAAGTAGAAATTTTTAAAAAAAATATCTTGGTTCTCAATGTAACAATGACTGGTTAACATTTAAAGCTGATGATGACGACCTGAAGGACGAAGTCGGTAAAAAAACCGGACATGAGTATTTTATTTCATGATCCTAACTTCATGTTAAAGGGCTTTTCCACCTGCTCCAGTGGTACTTAAATTGAGAAACTAACCTAATAATAATTTTGAAACTGGGGAAGCAATTAGCATAGTTGCCACTGGGGCACAACCGCACAGGTGTGCATAAAAAAAAGCCAAGCAACGAGGGGGGACAACTGGCGCAGGAGCCCACCACTATCCGGTCCCATTACGGCATCAATTCCATCAATGACCAAAACCTACCGTCATGATGGAAACCCTGCCATCGAAAAATCAACACAAAAACTATAGAAAAATCCTATTTTTCCCGACTTCTTTAACCCCTCTCACAATCAAATCCCCTGTGCGCTTTGACTGGAATCGGTTCCGCCCGTCTACTGATCTTATCTACACACAAAAGGATCGAAACTAAACCCCATACTACTACTACATATAGTGACTAAAAATTGATACCTTAAAGGCAGCCAAGATACAATTTCCGGTTGTCGAAGCATTTAATTCCAAAAAGATTGGAAACGAGACCATGGTTTGTGACAAAGATATACCAAGAAGAAGCGAGAAACAAGAGAGAATAATTCCAAGAAGTGAGTAGTGTGGATACTTACACGACATAGACCTTGACAGCCATTGGAGAGGGCTCGGAGCTCCTAGGATTTGAGATCTGAGAAGGGGGAGGAGGGAGGGTGATGCGGAGAAGAAGTGTGTTTCTTGGTGTTCCTGATGGCAGTCAGGGGTCAGGGAAGAGTATTTATAGGCGAAGAGGTTGTGTTAGTTTGACCTCGATCTGTTGTTGGTCAAGTTTTGCTCCTCCTCTCTCTTTTTTTTTTCTTCTTTTTGCGCAAACATTCTCAAATTATGGATCTGGTTGTTAATCATAAGATGATATTGTTTGGGGTAAATTATTAGAGGCTGTGTGACTATGATATGTAGTTTAGGTGATAAGAAATTTTCATGTTCAATTTATTTTTCAAGTTATTTTAACAAGTAAATTTCAATATCAAATAATTAATTTCACATCATATTTCTCTGATGGATTAATGGGTATCTATTCATGGGATCTATCCAATATATTCTACCTAACTAACTTTTTTTAAAAATAAAGTTAATGATAATTTATGTTTCTAGCTTCTTGTGGGTAACTCCTTGGCTGATAGTCTTCCAATCGTTTTTTTTTTTTTTTTAGAAAAGTGTAATATAATACCTTGGACAAAAATATTTGCTAAAATACATGTTAAGTACTCTCTCTGATCAAAACGATTAACTTTTTTGATTAGACACATTCAAAAAATTTTATAAACATCTAGATTAATTATAATAAAATTACATATACACACAAGCCACACAAATCCAATAATCTAATTTAATAAGAGAAATGTGAGAATGTTTTCTTAAAATTCATAAAGTAACACATATTTAGAGAAAAATATGAAAAAAATGACACATATTTGAGAACAGAAGTAGTATCATATTATGATTTTATATAGCATTTTCTCTGTATATCATTCCTTCGATGTAATAATGAAATTTTATTTTCCCAATAAGTTTGTCTACTAAGACTATCGTCAACAAACTTAACTCTTGCTTAACTCTTAAACGGAATATTCCTGCGAGCACCATCTTAAAGCACCAAGCCTCCAACAACTTGACTCTTGTTTGGCTCTTAGCGTAGGCCCCACACTCCTAACCACCAACAAACACCAAGCAAGAATCAAGCCATCCAATGGCATAGTTCTTGCTTGACTCTATACGATTTGCTAATTATATATTCAACGAATTTATATTAATTCATGAATTTCAATATTAGCAATATATTAACATATTACTTACGAAATTAAATTCGACATTTGCGACAAAAAAATAAATTCCATATTTTGGATTTAAAAATTGCACTTGACAAAAAAATAATAGATATTAAAATTCAAATAGTGGTACATGACATAATTGCGAAATACACTAAAATTATATTTGCAAACAAATGCATACTACGAAATTCGGTAAGATACTACTCGTCGACGTTTCCTCCGAAACGTTGCCAAATATACTCGATCAAGTCTCTTTTGAGTTGCGTGTGCGTAGGTTGAGCACGGATGGCAGCATTTCTTCAAAGTACATCTTCGAATAAATGCGTACCCCCAGTGTGATTCACAGGCGATACTACCATGGATGTGCCCGGATGATCGTTGTAGTTATAGTTCTCGACATTGTCGTCGCATTCGTCCTCTACGATCATGTTGTGCAAGATGACGCAAGCCCGCATGATCTTCGCGAGGGTTAACTGTCTCCAAAATCTTGCCGCACCGTGCACAATGGCGAACCGAGACTGCAGGACTCCAAAAGCCTGCTCAACATTCTTTCTTGCTCCTTCTTGATGCTGTGCGAACAACCGGGTTTTCACCGTCTGCGGAAGCGGTATCATCTTTACAAAGACAACCCATTCCAGGTATATACCGTCGACCAAATAATACCCCATGTTGTACTGCCGACCATTGACAGTGTACTCAACACGAGGGGCTCGCCCTTTCATTACATCAGTGAACAATGGTGATTGATTCAGTACATTGATGTCATTGTTAAAGCCTACCACACCAAAAAAACATGCCATATCCAGAGATCGTAAGAAGCCATTGCTTCAAGTATGATCGTCGGGACTCCATAATCTCCACGCGTAAATTGTCCCTTCTATGCTACTGGGAAATTTCTCCATTCCCAGTACATGCAATCAATACTTCCCAGCATACCCTGAAAGCCACGAGCCTCTACTTGTTGCAGCAAGCGGTGGATATCATTGACGGTGGGGCTGCGAAGATATTGCTCGCCAAACTTGTCGATGACGCCTTACACGAAGTGCTCCAAACATTCAATCTCTGTGGACTCCCTTATCCGCACATACCCGTCGACGGCATCAGCGGAGCCACCATATGTTAGCATACGCATCACTGCGATGCACTTCTGTAAAGGAGAGAGTCCACGGCGATTAGTGGCATCCCTTCTTTTAGTGAAATAAGGGGACCACTCACCGAGTGCTTTGACAATACGAACAAAGAGAGGTCTCCCCATCCAAAATCGCTGACGGAATACACCGTCGGGGTAGACCGGAGAGTCGGAGAAGTAGTTCCCAACGAGTCATAGATGGCCATCTTCACGGTCTCTCTCAACATATCTCCTATTGTTGCGTCGACGACGTCCACAGGAGGAAGCAGCATCAAATCGGGCGTACAGACCGGCAATAATATGATCTTCCTCCTCTTCCACCTTCACAAAGTCCACCAAGAAATATTCTATTTTGCTGATGGTATCCTCCTCAGGGTTGTTTGTGCTCGAACTAGAGCTAGATGACATTTTGTGAGTGGCAACGAATGTGAGTTTGTGAAGCGCTATGCTGTTTTGCAAGAGAAGTTAGATTGTGAGGAGAACGTTCTTAGGGGGGTTGAATATATAGACAAGGAGTCCAACGGCTATATTCCAATGGGTTGGTTTCAACGGTTAGTTTTGAACGGTTATATTCCAACGGCTAGTTTCAAATTTTCATATTCCAACGGCTAGTTTTGAACGGCTATATTCCAACGAATAATTTCCAACGGCTAGTTTTCAACAGCTACATACCAACGACTATATTCCAACGGTCATATTCTAACAAGAATGCTAAATTTAATTCATGCATTAATTAATAAAGCATCGTATATATATTAACAAAGAAATATACATGATTGGCTATCCAAAGTAAATTCAAAACATCATAACTAATCTTCGTCCTCCAGGGCTTTAAGTTTATCTCTTATCATCTTCATGCCCACCGTATACTCCTCTCTCTGAGCGTCTTCTATGGTGGATTTGTCGATGCCCATCATTCTCGAGTATGCCTTGTACAACGCAGACTTCTTCTTCGACTTCCCCAGGCTGCGCAATGACTCGGACACACAAACTGCGTCCTTCCTTTTTTCGACACGGTCATGGTGATTGTTGATGAAGGCATCAAGATCCTCTCGCATTGCCGCCGTAAAATCCTGCGTTGCATCAGTTTTGCTCTTACATTTGCGCTTCCCCTTAGCGACGTCTCGTCCTTCTGGCCGTGTCTCTACTGGTGACACATCATCGTTGTTGGACGATGATGTGTACGTACCCGACTCAGACAACCTGCTTCTTTTGTTGGCGGCATCAACGTAGACTGTGGACCACTTAGGTTGCCCACGAACTGCTGTCCACCAATGATCCAAGACAAATGGATGACCCATCTCCGTCTTGTACATCTCACGGGCCAGAACGACCGCTAGCGTAGACATCTTTCAGTCGAAGCCAAATACCATTAAATTGGACCACTTTTTTATTGCTCCGTTGCCAGTGGTCCTTGCAGTGTTTGGTCTCCCTTCTCCTGTTTGTCGGGACCGTCTCGTTGAATGCCGCTGCGACATTTGCCCAGTACATATCGCACTTCCTATTGTTTCCATCAATAGGATCGAGCGAATTGTTGAGCCATGAACTGATCTGTGTGTTGTCAAAAAAAATATTAAATAACGAAGTCGAATGTAAATATATTTCCCTCATAGTACTGTTATACGAAAATCACCGACTTACCAATTTTATGTCATCATCGGTGGACCACGGTAAGTGCTTCGTCTTTTGGCTAGTGTCGATGGTAGCATTGGTGTTCGTGTCATCGACGACAACTCAGGCCGCCAAATCAGGTAGAGCAGAGTCTGGAGTGCCATTGTCGGAGACAGACGCAAAGTGCGGTTGAGGTGGGGAAAACTGTGTACAGGCCGGCGGCATACCGAAAAAATGAAAATTTTGGCTATACTGTGGGGCAATGGAATTGCGTGGCCTTGTGGTGAATAGGGATGATAATTTTGACTGTACTATGGATACGCTGGCTGGTAAGTCGGTGGATACGGCTGGTAATTCGGTGGATACGGCTAGTAAGTCGGTGGCTGTGAAAAATCGGGTTGCTGTTGGTTGTTTGAGCTTTCGGTGTTTTCGCTGGGAAAATGGGAAGAGACAAGCCAGTTAACGAAACCGCCCGGTGGATTAGAATCCATGTCGGATTTTAAAAAAATTTGCGAGGATTTAGAATGTCTTTTGTTGTGGATGGATGAATATTTTTGTGTCAAAATAGGTCAAAAACATGCCCTTTATATAGGAGAGGGCTGCCAAAATTTGTTGTGATTTTTTGGAATTTTTTGGGATTTTTTGCTATTTTTTACGATTTTTTAAGCCCAAAAAATATTAAAATAATCTCTAACGGCTATTTTATAACAGCTAAATTCCAACGGATGATTTTTGTGAGGCTGACAGGTGGGCTATGGCCAAAAAACCAGTTCAACAGCTTTGATTTTGTGCAGCCACTGAGGCCACATGTCACTGCTGGGGGTCAAAAGAGACGCAGTCCTCAACACGGTTTCTTTTTTTTTCAACACACACGTTCTTTTTTCCTTTTACTCACTGACACATGGGCCCTAAAAATTTGTGGCCCCACTGGTCCGTGACTCAAGCTAGCGTGCGTGCGCGTCGCTGATGCCAGCGAGGCTGGCGCACTCACTTGTTTTACGAGCTGGTGGGGCCTACGTGTTTACACTTTGTCACACGTTTACCTAACAACCAGTCACTGACGTGTGGGCTTTTTCTTTTTGTGGATCCACATATCAGAGCCATTTTTGGCGGGTTGAGTTTGCTGTTTGGTTTCTTCGTGGGGCCCACAAAACGCGTCTCTTCGCGTTGGGTTCTTCTCCAACACCGGTGTCATCCTCGCCTCGCGCTCGCTCGTTGTTTAGCTCCGCCCGTAGCGCACGCGCGTCCTATCGCGCCGAGAAAACGCCGAGCATGCCACTGCCGCCGTCGACGCGAGCCAAGCTTCACGCTGTCTTTGGAGATAGCCTAATAAATAGAAGGTAGGGAGATATAGATAAATTTTTAATTCTTTATTGTCTTTCAAAAATTTGTAAGTCCTTCAATTTCATCAATACAACAGATGATCAGAATTTAATTTCATCAAAAGTTTATACCTTCTCCGTGAGGCACCACCTAAAATTAACAAGTATAAAAGATATAGATTTAGTTTCGTGTTTCCCTTTCCCATAGCCATAACCGACCGGCCGCCTTGTTCCCATCTCGCCCAACCCAGCAGCGGTCGTCCTCCCCATCTCACGCCCAAGCAAAATAAAACTGCCCTTGGTATAGCAAAGTGCATTCAAATCATTGATCAAGAGTCTCTTGAACGATTTCTTCTCGTCAGTTTGAGCAAATTAACACTATTAATTCCTAGTATTAATCAAGTACACTTGTATTCTTCGTATGATGAATTCTACGATATTTTAGAAGATATTAGTATCCCTCCTGTTTTCAAAAAATATAAATTTAATTTGATCATTGATTTAATAATGATAAATTTGTAATTTCGTATCAAACAAAATATATCCACCGAAGATAAAATCCCAACAAACTATCCTTTTCCGATCAAATTGTTCATTCAGCATATTTTTAAAAAAAATTCAGTCGGACGTAACTTCCAAGCCCCGCGAATCCGAGTTGGTGCCTCAGCTCTGTCACTGTGTGTGCGCTTTTCCTCGCAGTTTCTGATAAGTATCAAAAATATACCAACTCACAAGTATTGTTAACGCCTAATTAACTCATGTTTTGTTAGCATATTTCCAGATATTTGGAAATCTAAATTAATTCCCTCGTGATGAAACCTTGTGAGGATACATGCACAAGCATGCAGCATGACCTCCTCTTTGGTCGAGTTTGTTAATAAAAAATTAAGTGCAGATGTATTGATTTGGTTAGAGTTGTTAGGAGGATATTTGATTAGATAGTTTAAAGATTTTGTGAGATTTGAAGTGGGTAAGATGAATAAAAGAATTTTTAAAATTATTGTTTTATTTTGTATCTCTATTTTTTAGATAAATTAATTAGGAAAGATACCGAAAGGTACTAGTATATTTAAATCATTGAATGTTACTAATTTGGATGATTCAAAAAAAAATTGGGAGGATCATAAAAAAGCTCACAAATTTAATATGATTGTTGATTTAATAAAATCTATATGAGGTCCCAACAACCCATCCTTTTCTTGATCAAAATCTTCATTTAACGTATTTCAAACAAAAATAAATTCAGTGGATAAGAATTCATCGATCGAGCTTAAGTATGATGCGATCGTGAAATACATCTTGTTATCAACTAAACACTGAATTCTCGTTGACACTATGGTGAATTCGACCGTGAATTCAAGCTCAACACATACTCAAGCAGTGATTGTGACCTGTTCTGATTGTCAATTTGAGCAGCGTCGGAACTTGTGAGGTCACCCAACAATGAAAGTTCAACAAAAGCATGCCGGGGCAGGGGCAATCGAATTATTGATACTTTACAACATACGAAATGAGTTCAATTTCTCATGAGTCTTAAAGATCTCTGTCAAATTTAAATTTAGGAGGGCAAAAAAGACGTATATTTAGCAGCTGCCGTACTCCACATGTTTGGCATATTGCGGATGCACGGCAAGGCCGTTGAACAGGCAAATCAACACGAGCGTAAAGGAGGGTGACGGAACCACACTTGCTCGCCGAATGAGTGGACGACGGGAGACACTTGCAGTTGGACAAAGACGTAGAGGATTAATTGGCATGTCCTATTAAATTTTAGATTTGTTGTTTAATTATGATTTAATGAATATATAAAATATTCATCGTATAAAAAATATTGTTATTTAGTGGTATTAACACATGGTCATTTCTCTTCCAAATGATGTCATATGGAGTAATAACATAGTTTGTGATGCTCTTTTTTGGGGGAAAAAAAGAAACAAAGACAGTAGCATAGAATACTTGCATGTATTTCCGAGGTTCGTGGATGCGACTGAGTAAAAATATAGAAAAGAATCACAGCAGAAATTTTTGTACGGATAATCTAGAGTTAAAAAAAAATTTAAAAATAACGTGTAATAAAAAATAATTGCAAAAATGACTTAAGTCGTCATTCCGCGTGGCGACTTACCGCAAAAAACAAACAGAGGGGACATCAGTCGCCATACGGGATGACGACTGCGGAATGCCCATCAGTCACCAGTTGGGATGGCGACTGATGTTGGAAAAGTGAAAAAAAAACAGAATTCACTCACGGGTCACGGCGACTGATGATGTGGCCTTCAGTCGCCGACTGAAGGCCAAATTTCAAAAGTCGTCATCTCGTGTGGTAACTTAAGTCATTTTTGTAATTATTTTTTATTACACGTTATTTGTAATTATTTGTAATTATTATTAACTTCAATGACAACATGCATGGATCACCAAAGTCAGAGAGACGCAATTTTGATGAATTGTACAACCCACCAACCACATCGCCTCTGCCAACCCTATAATTCGGTGAAAAAGGCATGTACTCCAATAACGAAACTTACTAGCTGCCACTCTGTTTTGTGTCTGCCTTGTCCTACACACCCACCACTGTTTCAAATGCGTACGTATTGGACACCTATGGATGACGACCTCTGTCGGTAGTATGTATTTGATATTTTGATTCATCAGACCTGCAGGCTCCGCATTTATGTATGCAAGCATAATAGTTCATGGTCGAGATCCTTTCGAAGGTCTTTGTCTTGTCTCGTATATATATCTCCGGACATCTGTAGTTATAATTAAGCCCTGTATTATACTCCTTTCTAGATTTAGTTTGTATTTGAGATTATGGTATTAAATACAGTAACAAATTATTTTAGAAAAACTATTTTTAAAAAGTTACTATAAATAAAGTTATGTATGTTTGATAAAATCATTGTTGTTATTAGTTCTAAGTTTCACTGTGATTGAGACAAAATATATCAGGTTATGTTTTGATGGGACTATAATTTTTACTGTTGTTTTATGATAAAAAAATTTCTTAAATAGATAGGTTAGACAAAATAAATAAATATGTTTTTTTATCGTGAAGCCTAGGCTCTCGAATGCAATGGTAGATTCTCGTGAAAGCCTGGATGAATAGGGAATACATAACGCGATGGGGCTATGGACCAACCAGGCAAGGACAAGTACATTGAAACTGGGCAAATCTATAGGAGGCAAAGAAAAAAAAATTCTCAGTTATATGTTCACACTTTTGTTGCGAGAAGTTCGCCTCCTAAGATTGAGTCTAATGTTAGGGCGTCTGCTTCAGTGCTTCAAAAGAATATTTTTAGTATATTATGTGTCACGTGTGCGAAGTAACATCCGAAACACTCACAACTTCAATCCAAAGGCGTCTGGGGAGGCGTTTCACACGAGTCTACGAGTAAATTAAATATTTATTAGAATTTAGGTAATTTTAGTAAAACATAAATAATTTTTAATCTAAAATTCGAATATATGAGATGTTTAATCTTTGTATGAAAATAATTTAAAAATCTATAACTGTTTTTATAATCAAGATCTAATTTGAACTAGGTTAATATAAAAATTAAGAATATAATTTGATCACACGTAAATGAAGAAAGAAATAAAAAATTCTGAGACAATAGACGCAACAGGAGGCGTTGTGTCTCTCATACACTTTTATTGCGGGCGCCGGGTCGGGCGCCCGCTTTGGACGCAGCCGGAGACCACCATTATTATGTACATGGTCCATTTTGGAGGCTTCAACACCAATGGTTTGAAGGATTGGCGTTTGCGGCATGGGAGTGGGACATGTTTACCCTGAATTGTTCCCCAATGGAATGCCATGGCTCAGCCGATTGGTTTTAAATTTTAGATATCGGGTTACTTTTATTCGGGAGTACTCAATATCAGGATATTAAGTGCGATATATTTGATAGTATATTTTTATAGTGGATTTTTAAATTTATGTTTAACTTAAATTTATAGATGTGTTTTGAGTATTTATTTAACTTTGCGTATAGTTTTGTTAATTTATTATTACTTGCACATTGTTAATTACCTGCGAGATGAAAAAAAGAATTGTAAATGATATTTGACTGATTTAGAGTAAATTCGGTGGCTCCAAAGTATTTCTGTGGTGATAATCGAGTCTTGACTCGTATGTCTTCCGTGACAATACAAGAATAAACCCTTCTTCTTTTTTATATGAATACAAAATAATTTAAGTTTGTACCCTGGAATGTACCGGCCAAAATAAAATAGAACACTGTACCAATCGACACCCTTGCCCATACATCAGGCAGAAAATGGTCGGAGTGGCTGATATTCAAGCCTTTGTTTAAGGAGGTTTGAGCTTGAGTCTCGAGCTCTCACATGTTTATGTCATCTCAAATAAAATATAGTAAAAGAAATTTCTCAAGAAAAAATTAAATTTATTTTGAATTAAGAAGTCCTAAGAAACTTAAACTCTTATTTCCTAACTTCTCTGAAATTTTTTTAAAAAATCACTTTTGGCAAAAACTTAAGTCAAAATCAATTCAACCAAAAATATCAAGAACAGTGAACATAAGAATTTCATAGGAAACTCTCAAGAAGAGATAAAAAAAATCACGACTGACAAATAATAGAATCATTATAAAAATATGAGTACAAGAAAGAATCTCTCATCCTCATAATATAATGTGTAAATATGAAAAAAATGACTAATGAAAAAACCTTTCTCCAAACATCTATTTGTAGTTCTTAAGAGAAATTGAATTGTAGTATAACATTTTTTTCAGTTAGAATAAATCTTTTCAATCAAAAAGATAAAGATTGGAAAAAGTATTGGATTTTGAGGTATAACCAATAATCACCACATTTACTCAAAATCCACAATCTACTTATTACCATAAAGCCTCGAGGAGTATTTGGTTGTCATGAATACCAATCAAAATCCAAACAATGCTTGAGTTTGAAAATTGAAAGTGGCTTCGTGATCATATCCGCAAGATGTCATTTGTGTACATTTTTTCACTATAATTTGACCTATAATAACAACATCGCAGATAAAATGATATTCACATCAATGTGGTTGATCTTATTATGATATATATCAATTTTAGTTAAATATATGGTACTCTGACTATCATAATAAATAGTATTGATATCCTTAAAAACACCAAATTCAAAGACAAGATCGCACAGCTAAGGCCCTGTTTGGGTATCTCAAAACTAGAATTTTGAAAAGGGTGATACTGAGACTTTATTTTTTGAAACTAAAATATTTAGGGTTGTTTGGATTGAAAAGGAGATATTGCAGTATTAGGCCCTAAATTGAACCAAAAAAAAACCTGACATCGTCGTCGATCCCGCGCCGCTCGTTTTGTGCCGCCCACCGACCGCCGCTAGTCGTCCTACTGCTCGTCCCACTCGGCCCACCACCCGCTGACCGCGGCCGCTCGTCCCGTGCCGCCCCCCAACCGCCGCCGCCATCGATCCCGCCCTAGTCCCGCTCGTCGCACGCAGTGAAAAAATTTTCTCTGTTTTGAAAATTTTGGGTTGGAGTAGAGTTTTCAAAACAGTGAAAAACTGAGTTTTGAAAGTAAAGTGCGGTATTTTTAACTTTATTTTTGTTCCACCCAAACACACCTCTATTTTTTATACTAAAGTTTTGTATTGTAATTGCATAATATTAAGATACCCAAACAAACCCTAAAGAGTTTTTTTTACATCTTTCGTAGCTGAAATATATTCTATTTTAGTAGTAGAAAGTATAGTAATTGATTGAAGTGATTGCAGAACCACAAAGAGTGAAAATATAATTAAAAATACTGCGAAGCTGGCTACACAACTGGCATGAGGGATTCCTAAGGACTAGTTGAGGGTTTTTGTGAGGTAGTCACACATGCATGGAAGGTTCAGGACTCGAGCTTATTCTTTCCAAACAAGCCTCAGCCGGTGGATTTGGGTGGTTATTCTTTCCAAACCAGGAGCATTGGTTGCTCACACGACTCACGTCAAGAAGTTTATCACTCTCCAGAAACAGTAATGGAAAAAGATTTGGCTGGTGCAAAGGATTGTCAAGGGGCACTCTAAGCAATTGCAACATCATGATCTTGGTCCTCTGAGCGTAACGAAGATGCCATGAGAAGGACCATTCGACTTTTGTGTCAAGGACTCTGAGCCATAGAGCTGGCCTTACTTGCAATCTTGCATTATGATTTATGATGGTGCCACTTTAGAAAAAGAAAACTTAGAAAGATCCAATAATCTTTTGGGATATTAGCTAGAGAGTTCATCGATCTGTGAGACCCACGCGCGAGGAATGACTTTACTCGTCTCTTACTAGAATAGGCCTCATCGCTTGGATGAATAGAACATAATCAAAAAGGTTCAAACGAATTAGCGCACCATAATTCCCCTCGCTTGGATGAATAGGTTTCATCGATCAGCTTTCGTTGTAAAGTAGAGGCTTAATGATGGGGCCGGTTTGAGCCGTGAACGCAGGCAAACTCGTGCCTCGGTTTCTTGGATTGGTGTGAACCGAGCTCTGAATCCCTTGACACCGAATAAAGCGGAACGCGCGCATGGACTGAAATCGAGCCGACGTGCGGGGCCAAATCGAGGCTTCTTCAATCAAGAAACAATTAAAAGTAAGTTAAGGATCACACGCCTTGTCTTAACCTTCAAGGCTGTCTCGCCGGCAATCATACATCATGCCCACGTTTTTTTTTCTTTTTTCAATTTTCCTTTCCCCTTTTGTTTGTCCTCTTTTGTTCATTTGTTGGAAGAAACAATTTATTAGGGACCATATTAGGCAAAAAAAATCATCTCTTAAAATAGAAAGATATAAATTCTCAATGTGATCGAATTTCATCTGTTTGAATAGAAAAAATTAATATTACTAGTGTCTCACAGAAAATTAGTCTTTATTAGCATCCCATAAATGAACATAATTTATTTTCTTACCAATCAAATGGTTCAAACCATGAGTTCACACTCTTCCAACATTCTTTCAACTCAAGAAAAGTTCTCAACTAATTCGCCGCTACCAATCTATATGCTTCACAGCTTTTGGTCTTATCTGATCTATCTTTTAGAGGGGCATCATCATTATTAAACAAATTGTATCTTTTTTGTGCAGGTTGACAGGAAGATGGCTTGGAGATATGAATGCCATTGGAAGGAGTTTTAAGACGAATTACAATGTCACTGTTCTTTAGGGTGCACAGCCGGATGTTTGCAATTGAATTAAACATGTCTGCTCAAACAACTAGGAGTAAAGGCAAACTATCATATGCTTGTTGAACATTCTTGTGACAGTACTATAGCGATCTAGTGGAAAGGAAAAAACAAATGTAATTGTTAAGTTTTTTTACAGACTGGTACTTTTATGAGCTCTTCAAAAAGAAATTAACAGAAAAAATTGCTACAACATTTAAAACTTGTCACTTCAAAATATACAATCCTATATAAGCAAGACCCCTCAAACCTTTGAAAGAAGGGGAAAAACTGGCCAACTTAGACGCGGGCCTCCCGCAAAATGCTGGGAATTGTAGGCCTGATGAAGGCTGCAGTATTACCTGTTGTTTTGGCCCAACCACTGAAACGGAAGGTACCGTACAATCTAATTCTGATGAGATAGAGGCCCAAATGACATCCATGTCGGACGTGTTAGGCGCCGCGTATTATGCTACGTTAAAACAATCACAGAAATGTTGAGAGATAGTAGTACATGTTTTTTGCACGTTCCTGCGGAACAGAGATGGGAAGGTATTGTTTTACGTGAGGCTATACAAATAATTAATCCAATAGTTATAGAGAAAAGTGATGTGATATAGTACGGTGTTCTGAAGAAGAATGGGTGCTATTATCGCCACCATGTATGCAGCGTCATGTATGATGAAGCCAACAGAAAAAAGAAAAGGCATCAGGACGAGATTGCTTTGGGATATTGTTGTTTACGATAAACTATGATGCAGGTGGGTGGCGAGCATGAGCAATATGACAAGAGGCTAACTGAACTTTGGTGCTCTGCTCTCAATGACAAAGTACCACTCAAATGTTAGGCTGAACGGGTGTGTGGACGGCAAAGCTGACGAACGCCGTTCACAAGGTGCATCTTGACAAGAAGAAAGAAGGTAACTAAAGAACAAAAGAAGAAACGAAGAAGGGCTTCAATTTGGAGGCAAAATATAAGCATCGATTTGATAAACCAACTGCTTGAACCGGGGCCAAAAAATTGTTACCCCAATTATTCATGCCAATATATACTCTTCGTGATTGTTTTACCAGTTTTTTCCTTTTCTTGGACATGAAAACCAAACGCACCATCATCCTGCAACAGAACACCTAAGCCACAGAAACTCTGCCTGTTCAGGTTGAAGCACTCTTCCCTGGTCACTCCACGACATGCATCAACGCCCAAGCACCAATCCGTTCCCAGAAGGCCATTGAGTCCACTCGTCATATACACCATTACGTCCAGCCGTGCACACTGAGCTAGCTTAGTACAGTGACTAGAGAGCAATGGCCTCCCTTCTCTCCCTCCTCTTCCTGCTCTTGCTCCTCCAATCCTCTTCCCATGCCAGAGACATCATCACGCCAGGCCGCCCGCTCGCCGCAAACGAGACGCTGGTCTCGGGCGGCGACTCCAACTTCGTGCTCGGCTTCTTCACCCCGCCAGACTCCAACAACACCTACGTCGGCGTCTGGTACAACAAGGTCTCCGTCCGCACCGTCGTCTGGGTCGCCAACCGCGCGGACCCGATCACGGGTACCGTAACGGACAACCCCGGCGCCACCCTCTCCGTCTCCGCCAGCGGCACGCTAACCATTGCAGCCGGCAACTCGACCGTCGTGTGGTCGTTCGTGCCATCAACTAAACTGACGAACCCCACGGCCCAGATACAAGATACCGGCAACCTGGTGCTCGCCGACGCCGGCGGCCGTGTCTCGTGGCAGGGGTTCGACTACCCGACCGACACGCTGCTGCCTGAGATGAAGGTGGGCATCGACTACGTGACGGGGAAGAACAAGACACTGACCGCGTGGAAGAGCCCCTCCGACCCCTCGCCGGGCCCAATAGTCATGGCCATGGACACGTCCGGCGACCCTCAAATTTTTATCTGGAACGGCCCCGAAAAGGTGTGGCGCTCCGGGCCGTGGGACGGCGTCCAGTTCACCGGCGTGCCGGACACCGCCACGTACGCCGGGTTCACATTTAGCTTCATCAACAACGCACAGGAAGTCACCTATAGCTTCCATGTACTACTTGAAGCTTTACACACCCAATTAACAAATTAATATGTTATATAAACTGGTTTTGAGCTTTGACTGCTCTGGGTGGACTCGCGCGCGCAGGTGCACAATGCCTCGATCATATCGAGGCTGGGGCTGAACAGCACGGGGAACTACGGGCTGCTGCAGCGGTCGACGTGGGTGGAGGCGGCGGGCACGTGGAACCTCTACTGGTACGCGCCCAAAGACCAGTGCGATGCGGTGTCGCCGTGCGGGCCCAACGGCATATGCGACACCAACAACCTGCCGGTCTGCTCGTGCCTTCTGGGGTTCAAGCCAAAGTCGGCCTCCGCGTGGACGCTGCGCGACGGCCGGGACGGCTGCCTGCGGATAACGCCGCTTGACTGCCGCAACGGCACCGACGGGTTCATCACGGTGAAGCACGCCAAGGTGCCCGACACCGAGTGGAGTGTGGTGGACATGAGCCTAAGCCAGAACCAGTGCCGGGACAGGTGCCTGAAAAACTGCTCGTGCACGGCCTACGCCACCGCCAACGTCAGCGGCGGCACCAGCGGCACCGGCTGCGTCATGTGGACCACGGGGCTCACCGACCTCCGCGTGTACCCGGACTTCGGCCAGGACCTCTTCGTCCGCCTCGCCGCCGCCGACATCGGTACGTTGTCCCATACTCTACTCTAACAAGTGGGTACGTGGGTACGTACGTACGTAAAGCATGTAATTGCCATAATGCCATGGTTGATTGGTTGGTGAAACTTTAGAACCTGATAGATGGGCATCTTTGCGGCATCTTTAGTCTGTCCAAAGCATACTGCACGCAGAACAGGAGCAGAGAAAATATTAGGGCATCCTTTGCACCTTTCTGAGTAGGATCCCTCTCTTTGTCCATGTGCAAGGTCTACCGTCGTACATACAATGGGTCCTCCGTTAGACGGCTGGAACAGAGAGCGTCCATGGCTCCATGCCAAGCATGCATCTTCTTAGCCCGCCTCTTTCTTTCCCTTTCTTCTCTTTTTATCATGTTACGGGACGATAAGGAAGTAAAAGTGCTTTAAGCGAGTAGTTAGACAGTGATCCTAGCTCTTGGTCCCGTTCTTTGTAAAAAGCAAGGTACTTATCCAAGATAAATTAAAAAAACAGTCACATTTTGATTTCTAACGGAGCTTTCAAGATGTCTCAAAGATTAGCATTTGAGACACTTACCACCATCCATCTGTCAATATTCTAAAGAATACTTAATAGTGAACACTATACATAAACACAAGTAGAAGCTGATTCGATCACATGCTAAAGTCATATTCATATTCGTTGCATTATAAAAGAGAAGCAACTATTGGACAGAAACTAGCGAATAAAACCACATGACATGTTTAGAAGAAAATTATGAAGAATTATTTTCACATATGTTTAGAAGAAAATTATGAAGAATTATTTTCACATATGGGGTCTATTATATGCTGATTATGAGATCTTCACCATTTGTAGCTAATCTGGATTGTCTGATCATAGATGGGATGATCCAGATTAATTCATTGATCTAAAATAAAAAAAATTCTCACCTTATCTAAAAAATTTAGAGTCAATTTTTTATTAAATGGCTTATATATGAGTGCAGTTTATACTGTACTGTAGCATATCTGAATTCGTAGTGTTGACCATTCATTTCACCACAAACGTTATACCATTCATTTGATAAGCTTTTGGTAGCTATCTATTTATCTATCTATTTGCCATGCATGCATCAAGCCATTTAGAGCACATGATCAATTCGAGAAGTAGTGCCGACAAAATAGGTCCATTTCACTTGAAGATATCGGAATCAACGTGAAAAATTCTCAATGGGATTCCAGTCCCAATCTGACTTGGCTGCTTTGTAAAATCAAATTTATGCATGAAAAGAACATATTTGTCTAGGTACACTAACAAGCACGAACCCATCAGCTCTGGAGGATATATATTCAATGAATTGGCCAAAAGTCCAAATGTTATTGTATTGGGTTATTTTCAAATAATGACGTGTGAGCGGTGTTGGAATCAATTCTCTATGGATCAATCAATCAATCAGAGGTCTAAAGAGAAGTGAAAAGCAAGGAAATTTCTCCCCTTTTATAAGGTGATTTAAAGGTCCTTTATAATGTGGGGCATGACTGATTTGGTACCAGTATGAAACAGCACCAATATTGCTTGGGCCTTCCTACTACAAAAGTAATTTTGAACTTTTTTTGTTTAGTGGTGGAGAAGATTCTAGATGTAGTGGGGGTCAAATTCTTTAGAATTAGCATAACATTGCAGATTTTTAAGTAAATTTATAAAGATATATATTGGTTTCTTTGCAAGAAAGCTAAGAAAACTACGGGTGACCGTAGCTCCAACATGCATTCGACACTGGTTTCATTGTGAACGGGTGAAGGGAAAAAAGATAGGACAATTCGCGTCAAAGATAGACACAGTTTGGAATTTTAACAAAAGAATCTAGTTCTGATTGTCTAGATTAAAATTGTCTAAAAATCCTAAAATGAATGCTTTATTTTGTTGAAGGGTTAGCTATCTCCATCATCATCTTCTTCTTTTTAACTCAGTCAGCTATCATCTCCTAACTTAATTAGTAGTAGATAAAACGATTTGGAGAGAGTAGGTCGCATGTTTTGATTTCCTTTTTTTCTTTAATAGTTAGTTAGAAGGTCATGGGATGCAAAGCCAATTCCAATCGTCTAACGCAACAAAAACGAAATTTCAACTATGTATAAGTGATTTTTCTGATTCTTATCACTTCCTCTAAAAGATAATTGAAATTTTTAGCATGAGACTGCTAATGCTTGTCGGTTTATTCCAGCAAATTCTGCTTCGGTTGGGTTAATGACTTAAATTTGATCTTTAAGATGGTAATAAGTCTAGTTAGTTCAGTAGAGTTATAATAAGATTCTTAAGAGAGATGCTTAAAAAGAAATCGTACGTATTCTAATATAAATGGGGTTGGTTGATTGATCTGCACTAGGCCATAACGAACCACATGTAGTTTAGTTTTTGTGGATTCTTTTTGGTAGAGTAGAGAAGAACTTCTCGTGAAAGAAGAAAGAAAGGATGTGTCAGACGAAACAAGCTAAATTCCATTTTACATGTGTTGCACATTCCAACCAACGAGTACTTATGTCGAAGACGAAATCTTTCGTCAGATCCGCATGATGCCCGAAATAATTGTCAATCGAAAAGTTGCTTATTGCCTAGTTTACTGTGTCCAGTTTAGCAGTTTAAACAAATCTGAAGACATTTCCGGGCTCAAATAATTACCAGTACTATACAAACTTCAAAATGTGATGAGCATTGTGGGGCAATGCTGTGGGCGAAATGGTAGTCCAGCACCTTTACAGCAAAGTTCACATGCGTAGCATCATCGTAAAAAAATAAAATATTTGTAAAAAAAGAAATTTGTTTTTTTATTTTTCTATCTTTAAGACTTATTTTAGTTCCTCTACTTTTGAATGGGCCAAATCAATCCATTTACTTTTTCAACTTGATTACACTTTTGGACATAAGCAGTATAAAGCTAATTTAGCATCTTGATTACACTTTTGGACATAAATAGTTTATAAAACTAATTTAGCACCATGTGAAGTTGATTAGCATCACACAGAGCTAACCCCACTCTCCACTCTCTTCCTCTTTGCATATCTTTTCTCTTCCGCATAGCATTGAGTTAACTATACATGACATTAACTTAGTTCTATGTTGCACACTCTCATTGCCATGTATCATTTTCTAACCAACAACATAGCGAAGGCACAACAATGTTAATCTCGACTAATTTGATTCATGTCAAAGTAAAGAGACAAATATGTGCCCCAGAGAAAATAGAGAGGTCCAAAGTGTATCTATCCCAATGTAAAATTACAACAGTGTTCCACTGTTGCAGTGTCCGTACTGCAAGACATATGCAGAACTTTTAGTGGCAGGACACGTCCTCCACAAATTTGGGTCGGGAGAGTTGGACAACTGTTGGACCAGCCCCAAAGATGCAGTAGAATCTAGGGCCAATTGGCTAAAAATGTCACAGATGCCTGCCTGACAACTGTGTTCTTTGTCCTGACTAGTTGCTTAAAGAAGGCATCGCATCTCATCTGGATGCTGCAGCACCAGGGCCCCCTGTGCTGTGCCACATCCACAATTCCAAATACTAAATGCCAATTCAACTTTATGAAGTTCAGTATGGAACCACCAATTGGTAGTTAATCACACGTCTCCAGCAGCTGAGTTTGCATGAGAAACAGAACAGCTCTAAAAATATCTGAGAGTTCATCAGTAGTTCACTAGCTCTAGCTACAGCAGGGCATGTGATACTTTTTTGACATTTTTCATGAGCATGTGACTGTAAATTTGCAGTGTTCAGTTTTGCTCTATTCGCAGTACTCTTCTTAATAGCCTTCTGAATGCTCACAAATTGTCAGCAAAAATGCAATGCTCAGAGCTCAAACAGAATTTACTACCATATCCGGCTTGAATGAACTACATACTGCATAGAAGAGGCATTTTAAGATCAAACTAACAGTGATGGTATCTTACCCACAGGTTCAACAAGCAGACCTAAGAAGAAGCGACTAACAATTGTGGTTGCTGTCAGTGTCTCTGCACTTGCAATTCTTCTAGTGATTGCATGTGTTTTCATTTGGGCAAGAAAGAAGAGAGCAAGACAGCCAGGTAACATATAGTAGAGTTACAGTAACTTCAACAGACTACAGAATTATAAACTTTCTCAAGTTGAGATGCAGAGATATAGAACAAAGAAGAACATGAATCTATTTATGGATGTTATTCTAACTTCTACATGATAATAGGATCAACTAAATGGAGCAGTGGTTCACGCAGTAATGACCGCCGCTTTGAGGGAAGTTGTCATGATGATGATCTGGAGCTGCCAATATTTGAGCTGGGGACAATTGCAGCTGCTACAGATGGTTTCTCTACCAACAACAAACTCGGCGAAGGTGGCTTTGGACCAGTATATAAGGTATTCATCTCTAATATGAATTATTTCCAATGTAGATGCATGCTAAGTTTTCAAAGGCACAATTCAAGTGGCATTGAGAACACTAAACTAATTTAAAAAGCAACACAAGATTTTACGTATAGAAAAGGAGTTGCTTAGGTTTCTTGTACACAGGACAACATTGGCATTCCAAAATCCAAATAAATTAAGAGTGACGAAATTTTTTTTAGTGCTCCAACTATTGAACCGTCGCTGTGTGTCTAATTGAAATGCTTGGCTTCAAACTACAGGGTAAACTCGAGGATGGACAAGAAATAGCTGTCAAAACACTTTCAAAAACATCTATACAGGGTCTAGATGAATTCAAGAATGAGGTTTTGTTGATAGCTAAACTCCAGCATCGTAATCTTGTTCGACTTCTTGGCTGGAGCATTAGTGGACAGGAAAGGATACTTGTATATGAATACATGGAAAACAAAAGCCTGGACTACTTTCTATTTGGTATGTCCTTGGCTTCCCTTCTCTCATATCAAAAATTGCCAGTTAATATTTGAAAGAACGAATAACAATCTAGATATGTCAACAGAAAAATCCAAGAGTGTGCTGCTTGATTGGCAAGCGCGATACCGTATAATCGAAGGAATTTCTCGAGGATTACTCTATCTCCACCAGGACTCGAGATATAGAATCATCCATAGAGATCTGAAGGCAAGTAATGTTCTTCTAGACAAGGAGATGATTCCTAAAATTTCTGACTTTGGCATGGCAAGAATGTTTGGCAGTGAAGAGACAGAAATCAATACCCGAAGAGTGGTTGGCACATAGTAAGTATGATGGCAGGAAAAAACTTGATATTTGCTATTGTTTATGATATTGGCTATGCAAATCAAATTTCCAATATTGATGTTCATGTGGTTCTTCTATAGTGGATATATGTCTCCTGAGTATGCAATGGATGGAGTCTTCTCAGTCAAGTCAGATGTATTTAGTTTTGGAGTTTTATTGCTGGAAATCATTAGTGGTAGGAGAAATAGGGGGGTATATTCCTACTCTAACCACCTAAACCTTCTAGCACATGTAAGTGAGAATTTACCTCATCTAGTGTATCCAAGTTATATTTCTCAATATAACCTAAGAGTAACTTGGATGACATCTTTGAACTCTTGTCAGGCATGGACCTTATGGAATGATGGGAACAGCTCAGAGTTAATAGATGAAACAATGAACGGCCCATTTGACTCAGACCAAGTACTCAAATGCATCAGAGTGGGACTCCTATGTGTGCAAGAGAACCCAGATGACCGTCCACTGATGTCTCAGGTGCTTCTGATGTTAGCTGCTACTGATGCTGCCTCACTGCCAACTCCTAAGCAGCCTGGTTTTGCCGCTAGGAAACTTCTGATGGAAACAGACACATCATCAAGCAAGCCAGACTGCAGCATATCTGACAGTGTGACAGTTACTATGCTTGAAGGTCGATGACAGGATAAGTCTCAGATTGAACTTCCGTGGGAAAAGGTGTATTATAGTGTTATACAGATGCTTTCTTTATTATCTTGTGTGTTTGGACAACAGGAAATTGTATTAAATAATAGCAGCAAGTAGGATTGTGATTATTGTCTCAGCAAAATCATATGATTGGTAATACTAATACTGTAGTACTTATCATTGACAAGTATTGAGTATTGATGAAAGAAAGTTTTGAATATTTCAAATTAGCACTTCCACAGCATTATCATTCAATTTCCAGTAACATTGATGATTGCTCTAAAGTGTAGGTAGCCATGCAACCATTCTATAAAGGAGTCTACTATCTTCAAGTTTCTCTGTACAGTTTGATTTTGCACTTGAAAATTCTTGTCACAAAATGGTTGGTACTTGGTATAACTGAAGTTGCTTAGTTTGAAGCTTAAGCAAACCGTGGTTAACTTGTAGGCAGCTCTAAATAGAATATATTTAAATACTTAAACAAGGGAGTACTACCCCCGTTGGTATATGAGATACTTGTAAGGGATTTTTTTGTAAAGTCTATATCATGTATATCAAGGACGCTCTAGGATTAGAATATCCCAACTTTTCCCTCTCATCTAATAATAACATGGTATCAGAGTTAGGGTTTCCCTAACTCTTTTTGTACCGCCGCCGCCACCGGTCTCTGGCGATCACCGGATCAGACGCCACCACGCCCACCTTCCTCCTACCACCTCGCCCATACACGAGCAGTGTCCTGCTCCCACTGCCGCCACTAGCTTGGCCTTCCATCCGGCCCCCACATTCACTCCCACCAAAAAATTGACGTCTTCCATATCATCATCTTGTTTTTTCCCATCCACTCGACGCCGCCATCTTCCAAACACAGCCATTGCCGCCGCCAAAGCCACCACCACTGCTGCTATGCTTTTGCCATCACCAACAATACGCTTCAGCCGCCGCCTACCTGGCTTCTTTGCGAGGCCACCCGAAACCACATAACATTAGGGTCACAAAGCACCTAACCGTTGCCACCTACGAGCTGTTGCATCAAACTCTTGCTGTTGAGGATGTCGGGTAAAAGAAGGTAGAGGTCGTGATGTAGGATTGTGTCTGTACCTGTGACTGTTGGCCGACTTTGAGGATGGGGAATCTGATGACTCCACAAGAGATAAGTGAGATGTTCGCCACTCAGATGGAGGGTATGACAAAAATGTTGGAGGCGATGAATGCTATGGCTAAGTCTGTGACTGCCGTAGCTACCACCAGTCAAGAAATGGTGCCCCAACCAAAGCCCACAGTGCAGGTATAGAAAATCAAATTGCCATCAACTAGGGTCAAGCTTGAGGGGTCAAAAAATTACTTGACCTAGTCAAGGTGAGCATTGATACTCCTAGGGGCCAATGGTCTCGAGGAGTTCATCAAGGGTTCAACATGCTAACACGGCAAGTGCAGAGTGGAAGGCATGGCATGTGACTAATCTTCTGGTGGTTAATTGGCTGCATGGTTCGGTATTTGATGGTCTCTCTAAGTCTGTGGAGTGTATGCGGAATGTAGTAGATATTTGGAAGGCTCTGGAGAATTTGTATTCAGGGATTGGGAGTCTAATAAGATGGCCGAGGTAATGTGCGAAATCCATGAGTAGAAGCGGGGAGAGATGTCAATGACTAACTATGCTTCAGTGCTTAAGCGCATGTGGGCAGATCTGAATCACTACAGGCCATTGAAGCTCCAGTGCCGTGCTGATGTGGAAGAGGGAGTGTTGTACTTGGAGTATATGCGTAAGATGAAGTTTCTTAGGGGACTGAACCCTGAGTTCGAGACCAGACGAGCATCTATCCGGCATTAGTCCACCCCTCCGATCCTTGAGGAGACTATTGCAGCTATGACAGAGGAGGAGGTGAGATTGCAATTGATGACGGGTGGCACCACTAACATGACACTCTCCGCCTTGGTGGTTCCTGGAGCTCCTATTGCTGATAACAGGGAATGCTTCAACTGTAGGAAGAAAGGGCACCTCAACTACAATTGTCCTCATCCGCCCCGTAGCACTAACCTAGGCCGTGGAGGTCATGGAGGTTTGAGGGGTGGTCGAGGTAGTTGAGGTAGAGACCCATCTGGCTATTACTAATGAAAACTAGACCCTCCAGATGTCTGCTGTGGATACAATCATGGTCACCGAGTTGGAGGAGTTGAGGTGGTTCAAGTCACAAGTAGAAAGCTCTAAGGGCAAAGAACCAATCATCGAGGATCCAGCCCTCTTTGGTACGATGCCTACTATGCCCATATGGGCACAGGTATTCAGGCTAAGGCACTTGCATCCACAAAACTATGTCGTGTAGATTGGATCAATGATTCTAGAGCATCTAGGCATGTCACAAAGTGTATTTAGTGAGTTTTCTGCATATTGCACACTGTGTCTCATATGCATCTATACCACCTGCATATAAAACCTTCATTGCATCATTGCATTCAGTGTATGTGCCTGATAACTGAAAAGTGGCAAAGCAAAATCCTAGATGGTTGGGTGCAATGTAGGAGGAGCTAAATATCTTGAAGAAGAATGATACTTGGGAGATTGTCTCTCTTCCAGCTGGGAAGTGAGCGATAGGTTGCAAATGGGTCTTTAAGGGTGAAGTAGAACCTAGAAGGGAAGGTTGATAGATACAAGGCCAGGTTGGTGGCTAAGGGATATAATCAAACATATGGGATAGACTATGATGAGACATTTTCCCTAGTAGCAAAGATGACCATAGTCAGGGTGCTGATATGTTGTGCCACAATTTTTGGTTGGCCTTTGCATCAACTGGATGTGAAGAATGCATTTCTGCATGGTGACCTTCAAGAGGAAGTGTATATGGAGATGCCACCTGACTTTAGCACTTCACAGATAGTAAGGTGTGTAGGCTGAAAAAGTCACTGTATGGCCTCAAGCAATCTCCAAAGGTCTGGTTTGACTGGTTCAAGCATGTTGTGTGTAATTTGGAGTACAAACAATACAATGGGATCACACTGTGTTTTATAGGCATGCCAAATCTGGCATCACTATTCTCACGGTGTATGTCGATGATATTGTGATCACTGGAGATGATGCAGTGGAGATTGCTGAGCTGAAGATGAAACTAAATAGGGAATTCGAAGTGAAGGACTTGGGACCTCTAAGACTTTTCTTGTGTATTGAGGTTGCAAGGTCAGTTACTGGCATAGTCTTTTCACAGAGAAAGTATGTGTTAGAGACTAGGATGTTGGGGTGTTGGGTTGCATTCATTCCAATTGATCAGAATCACAAGATATGTGCACAAGGTGGGATCCAGTTGACAAGGAGCCATATCAAAGACTTCTAGGTCGTTTGCCATACTTGTGCCACACAAGATCAGATATCACCTATGCAGTGAGTGTGGTTAGTCATCACATGCATGATCCCAAGACTATTCACATGGAGACTATCAACAAGATTTTGAGATACTTGAAGGGAAGGCAGATACTTGAAGGAAAGCCCTAGGAAAGGCTTATATTTTAGATGTCATAAACATCTCAGAGTAGAAGGTTATTGTGATACAGATTAGACTAGTTGTGTCGATGATAGAAGAGCCACCTCAAGATACTGTGTCTGTGTTGGGGGGAATCTAATATCCTGGAGAAGCAAGAAGCAGAGTGTCGTGGCACGATCTACAGCTGAAGCTGAGTATAGAGCTATAGAAGTTAGCCTCTGTGAGTTTCTTTGGTTGAAGGGCTTACTATCTATCTGAGTTGCGTCTGTTCAAGTTTGGGTTAAAGCTTTGGTGCAACAAGTCTGAAATTAACATTACAAACAATCAAGTTCAGCATGAGATCGCTTCTTCATCGAGGAGAAACTAGACAATGGAGTATTGAACTTCAACCATATCTCTTTTGGGGAGCAATTAACTGATTGTCTTACTAAGGGGTTAGTGCCTAAAATGGTTTTCTGTTTTTAGTAACAAGATGAGGATGATTGATATCTAGCGCTCATCTTGAGGAAGAGTATTGGTATATGAGATATTTGTAAGGGGTTTTTTGTAAAGTCTATATCATATATATCAAGAGAGCTCTAGGATTAGAGTATCCCAATTTTTTCCCTCTCATCTAATAACAACAACACCAATACCAAAAAGACAATAAAAGTAAAAGGACAATTAAAAAAACATAGATAAAATAAATGACTTCCTACTTCCTAGTATTATACAGTGTGGTTTCAAACTTCATAAACAGTGTGGCATGGTGATGTTTTACATTTATTTTCTCCATTTGGACATTTTCCTTATTAAACATGTGCACTACCAAGCTGGTTCTATATTTGACCTACAAAAATTTGTAAGAGACCCTACAAACACTTCAAATTTTTCCTTCCACAGAAGATCTAACCTTAATAAGAACCAAGAGAATTTGAATTAATTATGAGCAGATGCGCAATTAAGGATTAAGAATCTGGAAGGAATATCTACCTGAATACAAGTTCTTAGGTGATAATGAAGTATCCAGTCAACTTTTAAATGGTTCTCACATTACATACTTGATTGTCATAATTGGCATCCTTCAGCAATTCCAAGTTTATATTCTACGATGCCAAATTAGATGGACTACCTTAGATCAATATGAGATATATTGCTAGTCTGATTCACTTGTATCTGCCTTGTAGTCTTGCACTAAATCAAACCAATCCAAATCTCAATTATATTCAAATAATTATCCAAACTTTATGGTCAATTAGGGAGCAGCAAAGTGATGCTCCAAAAAGAAAAGAAAAAAAGAAGGGAATCACTCAGCATCCACTTCTGCAGAGTCGGAACTAAGGCAAGGGCCTTGGGAGGATAGCAATGATCACACCCTTATATGATAGCTATTGATTCAATTAAATTACATTGTGTAACTGTTTACAAAGTGAAGGAAAAATAAATAAAACCTTTGGATTAGCACATAATGACCAAAATTGCCAATAATGACTAACTCTGTTGATATAGCAGGAAAAAGGTAAGGGGTGAAAAGGAGGAAACTCACTACATTATTTACACCATCTAACTAGTTTGGTCACCTTCGGCCATGCAAGAAGCTTTCATACTCTGTTCCCTTCAAAGTATTATTAACATCCATCCAGTTATTAATATGATCACGCAATCGCTTAGTGTGGATTTTCACATGCCGACTGGATAACTTTTTCTTCGGCAATTTCAAGAAATCCAGGACATCCATAAGCTTCTGAATTAAAAAAAACACATGCTGATTAGTACAACAAAAATTGATTCAACCCAAAAGAAGACTCCTGCAAATAAGCAATAGAAACTCACAGTGTGATTGCTGACAACATCCTCATAGTATAGAACAATATTCCGGGTATTCTTGAAGTTCGCCAAAGCATTAGCCGCCAACTTATCAGATCGCCTTATTTCAGGAATCAAAAATTTTGTGTCGATTGTTGGCTTATATTTAGCAAGAACGTCGGCCTACAATCATTAGAGAAATAAAGTAAGATTTTTGTATTTTGCATGTGCGCATGAATGTTTCTAGCAAATAAAGTATCTGTCAGTACAGAGATTTAAATATATATATATATATAAATATAAATATATATATATATAAAAGAAAATAGATTTGATTTATAATACAGAAGTTTGTATATTGAAAAAAAAATTGTCTCCCTTTGAATTGCAAATTAGATTGAGAAGAAGAGAAGGAACCTCAGCTCTGGAATGCACATGAGCTTTATGAGTTCCATTTAGTTGCTTGATAGAGCTATCATGAGCATTTGCTAATATAGAAACATAGCGCTGAAGAAGATTTCTTCTGAAAAGGAAAATTGCATATACACCCCTTCTGTTGAAGTATTCCCCTATCTTTTGATGGTTCTGCATTAGACCCTGCAATTTTCAACAAAATAAAGATATCAAAGGAAACATACCATACTTCAATAATTAAAGTACACAGAATGGTTCATATGAGCAATCAGCAAACCTAAGCCAAAAAAGTTATATCAAAGCAAGTTAGCATTCCTCAAAGCCAAAATTACTCATAGTACAGCCTCAAGATGAATACAACATATATGTTCCAATAAACATACATATTCAGAAAAAAGCTAATGTTAGACAACTATTTCGTTGCTTGTCAAAGCATTCACCTTGTGTCTATATTTCTGCAAATACTGACAGTATGCAGGAATAACCACTTTTCCCAGATTAACACCTTCCAGTAGGTAAGCCACTTAAGGAAAGTTGATGTTTTGGACAAAAAAAAAAGGGGTATAACTATGGCACTCACAACTTCTACATGCATTACATACAAAAAAATTTTAAGAAAAAAATGCGGTGACCTAAAAAAAATGTGACTACCTAAAATAAGAAAATGCGATAAATCTAAAATAAAAAAATGAGACAACCTAAAAAAATACGACAACTTAAAATAATAAAATGTGACAATCTAAAATAAAAAAAGCGACAACCTAAAATAAAAAGAATACGACAATTTAAAATAAGAAGATACGACAATTTAAAATAAAAAAAATATGAAAACCTAAAGTAAAACAATGCGAAAAAACAACATAAAAAAATGAAAACTTAAAAATAAGAAAATGCAACAACTTAAAAACATACGACAACTTAAAAAAATGTGACAACCTAAAACAAAAAAATACAGCAATATAAAAAAATATGACAACAAAAAAAATGTGATAACCTAATACAAAAAAAATGCGATAATCTACAATCTATTAGATCAAGTGATGACTATTGAATTAAGATCTAGTGGTCGGCATCAAAAGTGAAAATTAAATTGCTAAAAAAACAATTTTTTTAGCCATTCCGAAAAAATAGATAAGCGAAAATATAAGAAGAGATGTAAAGGGGAAAACCATTCACTTTGCTGCCCCTCTCTACAATAATTCATTGTCCATGGTTATCAAGTTATTTTTAACAGATTATTGAACCCTTACAAGAAAGAAAAATTTTCATGTCATCAAGGTGTTCTAAACAGACTATATTCCAGGTTGCAATACTTGGGGGCCGTTACATCAAAGGCCTCCACATTCCTTGTTTTCCGAATAGTCCACAATATAAGCTTCTGAAGTCATTGACCAGCTATTCTTTAGATTTTTTTTTTGTTAAGTCATGTATTAATGTTTATCAGGAAGTTAGCCATGTTCAGATTAAGGTGCAATATTCCATATAAATTTCAACACTGTATTGCAAAAGGGCATGACGTAAGGAAATCCCAGCCAAGAAGATTATTACTAGCAATATCAAAGATTCTCCAATCTAATGAACACACTTCGTTACAAATGAATTCCAGAAGTCAGAATTTAACTTTGTAGCAGCTGTACATATAGGCTTATGAGCAAGTCTTAACTCTTTGTTCACTTTACAAGGAATAAGTAATCAAAATAGTACTCATGGCACCATGTTACCTGATTGAGCATCCACTTCAACCCTACAGCAACTGTACATTCATTTTTGGCAGCACTGCTGAACCAATCCAGATTGTACAATTTATCCAATGTCTTTGTGATCGAGGAAATATTGCTACGCCTTTCTTTGACAGAGAAGATCTCTCCATTGGAGCTAATATTCTCATGGCTATTCAACAAAGTTTCAAACCATCCACTTCCTGACCTCTGCATCGACAAGATAGCAAAGAATCTAACTGGTGTGCATGCACATTCTTTCCTAACAAACAAAGAAAACATGTCATTTACTAACCTGACAATGTAAAATTAGATGCCCAAGTCTATCTCCTTTACCTACTGTAAGTATTTGGTGTAGGATAGTGCACATAAGGGATTTCAGATTCTGGAATGCTGGGGTCATGACAAGGTTTTTCTCTTTCTTTTTCTATCATATTCGTCTGGTTGAGAAGCATTCCATTTTGCTTCAAAGATAATGAGAATATGTATATACCAACAAGCATGATCAAAGCCAAAATAGCTATCCATGATGCAAGTGGATATCTCCTCGTAGACTTTGTGTTAATGTTTGATGTATCCTGCAGTTTGAACAAATGGTGAAGGATATCAAGGAAGGCTACCAAATTCGATGAAACTTGTGGACTGTAGCAAGAGTTCGTGAGAGTAACAAAGTTGGTTGATATTATGAAAGGAGACCCAAGTCCTGAACCCATATCTAGCTAGAAGTACAATACAAAAATAAGCCTACAAGACATATAAAATCTATCGACACTGGTAGAACATTAGACTAGAGATTATGATAATTACTTAATGACTTAAATGCAAGTTTCTTTGTTCTGCGATAACAAATAGCACAAACATCCCCTTGTTAAGCTCTTGGCCAAATAATTGTTTCAGCAATGAGACCTTGGCTTAGGAAACTAAATCTACAAGCACTTGTCTTACAACTGGTAAAGTACATGAAAAAGATATTGATGGGAACAAAGATAAGGTACCAATCCATGGCTTCTACAATGCATCGAACCTATACAGTGTGGAAAAAAGAAATCTGATTCAAAGGTCACCCACAATTTGTGTGAGAAATTGAACACCTGACTGATGGGATTACAACTACCCTGGAAAAGTTATTGCATTTGATCTTTACATCCATTGTATTGAATTGAGCAAATGCTAAATTAGAATCACAACATACATAACGTTGTGTTCCAATTAGGCATAGACTCACAGAAATTAACAGAAAACGAACAAACACCAAAAGGACATTGGCTTAACCAAGTCGCCTCACCTTAGTGGCGGCGCCGATATCCTCCAGCTCCACCACCACAACCTTGTCCTTCTCTCTCCCTATCTCCTCCATTGCAGAATATCATCGAACCACCCAAAAAATCGAAACTTTTTGCAAACTTACTCCAATCGAATCAAACCAAGGAATGACTCAAACCAGCATAAAAAACGCCCCCTTTTTTTGGATGGGAAGGGGAAAAAGATAAAATGCCACCATATTGGGCTAGGTTGTGACTGGAGGTGGACAGGGACGAGAATTTCGCATCTGGGCAGAGAAAGTAGGAGGCTTTAGTGGAAGAGAAGAGAAGAGTGCTCTTCTGTTGGGAGCTGACGTTGGTTTTTGGTTTTGGTTTGTCTAATTATAGCTTTGTGAGACGTTTGGTAGGTTGCATCAGTAACTCAAACTTGTTTTTTTACATAAAGTAGCCATGTGTCAGATCTATACAAAATCTGGTGACATCAAATCGACTAAAGCTCAATCAAAAGATCAATGAACCTAATTTTTACAATTGCTCATGATTTCTTTTTTTAGCTTCTAAATCTATTTTTTAATTGAAGATTTCTCTTCCTTACTAGAATACTAGGGAAATCAAGTGCATGACGTTAAGAACTTATAAAAAATCATGAAAGATCTTAGAAGTTTAATATAAAAAAATCAAAAATTTGAGAGTGGATTGCTCTTGCCGGACAATAGAATTTTTTTTATAAAAAAAAAGAGAAACAGAGACCAATGTGAAGGAGAATATTATACATTGAGCCATTCTTTCAACTTAGTTTTCTCTGCCCCCAATTTATGAAATCTGTCATCTTAAGACTTCAAGACTAATAAACATAGACTTAAAATTTATATTTTTTACACTAAAATTAATGAGAAGATATCCACTATAATGATAACTATTACAAACTTTATGTAGCTAATTAGCAAGACAATATTCTAGGTGAACTCAATATATATTGAACTGGATTAATCGAATAGAGAAGTGGCGTGGTACTCTTAACGAGTTACTAAACTATACTATTTAAAAACATAATTACAATGCAAGTAAATAATCTAAAAATAATTATAAACTATAAGTTATATATCTATATCATGATATGATATCACTTAATATATTAAAAGTATTATTATTATCTTAATTTAAATTTTATTTGTCTATAGATGAATATCAATTTTATATACTCTATCTAACACTACATAACACAACGTTTAGTTTATGATAGATAGAGTATATAAAATTGATATCGGTCCCATGCTATTGAGGACCTCCCAATCCCTGAAGACCTAGTGTCCTCGATAACTCTTGATTTCCCGCTCCAACCCTCAATCTTCTCGGAATCCCATATTCTAGGAGATCACGACTAAACATGTGGGCCCCGTTTGCTTGCTAGGATTAAATCAAATTTTGATGGTGGGGCCAGCAGTACCACTTGTCAATCATCTGGAGAATCTTAAGCATTAAAAATATAATCATGCCTCTCATCAATGATTCTCTCTAGGGCATTAAGGACTTTTCGCTTCTTTTTAGACCATAAATACCCTTTGGTTCTATTGGACAAAAACTCATTCTATTGAAACTAATACAAAACAGAAGACACCTAGGTGTGTCTTAGAGTTTCTTTCCTCGAAGACACTCTTAACTAACTCTAAGTCAGGGTCATACTAAATAACTAAAGTCTCTCAGGATCCTAACCTGTATAAATCTTCGGTATCCCTATTCTCTTTTGTTTGACTTAGAGTGACCTGTCACATGATCATCTCAGACCGCCAAAGTGTTTGTGACACGTGGATCATCGTTGTCAGGGGATCCAGGCCCTCAACAAGTCTATTCCATCCAAAATGAGAATAAGGTGGGGTCATGAATTTGCAATCATAGAATCCATTTGATCATTAGATTAAAAGTTCATTCCTTATCGTACTAGACTATGCTTATTCGTAAGTAGGTGACCTAACAAGCATTTCGGGCCAGCCGAATTCACGGCGGGGTAGGTAAGTTTTAACGGATTAAGTTCAAAATTTTGGGTAGGATTGAACTTGGACCGGATTTTTAAAATTTTGGGTTCTTCAGCCAGCCATAAGAGGCCCCGGCCGGCTCTAACCTTGGTCTTTAGGATAAAAGGAAAAGTGCATCCCTCTTTAATGTGACACTAAGTATTCATCAATGAGGCATATTAAGGTGTCGTTGGGTTCATCATTATGATTGTCATTGAAACGGATCTTAAATACATTGGAGCAAGAGAGAGAATCGGACAAAATCAAAATTGTTTGGTTCAAAAAATGTGGAGAAACAAATGGACCAAATGGTAGTGAGAAGAGAGGGTTGGCCTGTTTGTTAATCAGATCTTTGCTAGTTTATAACAGCAACAAACAAATGCCAATCTCTAATTTCACATTACCTAGCCTCTATTGTAGTTATTGTCACATTATTCATAGTAAGGCTTTGAGACGATTCCGAGTAAGATTGATTCTTCGCAGCAGTTAGCCCAGGCTCATTTGGCTCCGGCAGCGTGGCAGTCTCGCTGGATAGCATCATAACAACTGAAGACATCAATGGTCGATTTCTAGGCTGCACTTCAACACACAGGAGACCAACTTGTATACATCTCAGAGCTTCACCATAGTCAAAACTACCCTTAATTGCATCATCAAGCAACTCCATGCTTCTGCCTTCTTTCCACAGCATCCATGCCTGATAAATGATCAACATTGTTTTAAGTATAGTGACATATCATCAAAGATCGTGTGTTGTAGTTCTTAATTTTTACTAGTACTTACATATCTGAGGAGGTTGAGATCAAACTCGGGTTCGTAAAAGCCTCGATTTCTTCTTCCACTGACAATCTCTAGTACTAGGACACCGAAGCTGTAAACATCGGATTTCATGGAGAACACACCGTCCATCGCATACTCCGGGGACATGTATCCACTGCAAAATCATCTCATATATAAGTTCAGTTCAGTCTAAAGGTGCATTGTAGTTTTCGCAGTCAGAAAGTATTGGAAGAAATTAATGTATAGGATGAGAATTGATAACACTCACTATGTCCCAATTATTTTCTTGGTGTGTTCAGTGGTCTGATCACCTCCAAACATTCTTGCAATGCCAAAGTCTGAGATCTTAGGTGTCATCACTCTATCCAGCAACACATTGCTTGCTTTCAAATCTCTGTGGATAATCCTGAACCTTGAATCTTGATGAAGATAGAGTAAACCTCGCGCAACACCTAGAATGATCTCAAACCGTGCATGCCACCGAAGCAACGCGCGCTTTTTTCCGTCTGCACAATATATACATGGAGTGAGATTGATAAACATTATGTACTTGAACAATTAAACTTGCTAGTCAGTCAGTTTTGTTTTGTGAAATGAACTGACCAAATAGGAAGGTGTTAAGACTCTGGTTGTGCAGGTACTCGTATACTAGGATTCTCTCCTCGTCATCGATGCAGCAACCTAGTAGCCTTACGAGGTTTCTGTGCTGAAGTTTAGCGATAAGTTTGACCTCATTCTTGAACTCGTCAACCCCTTGTACAGATCTCTTAGATAGCCTTTTCACAGCTATTTCTTGCCCATCCTCAAGCCTTCCCTGTCCATTTCATAGGTCACTTAATTTGATTATACCTAAGGTTGCAATTACACTTAACTATCTCCATCATTTGATTCTTGACTTACCATATAAACAGGGCCGAATCCGCCTTCTCCAATCTTATTATGCGAGGCAAAGTTCTCTGTGGCGACCCAAATCACCGCGAGATCAAACAACGGAAGGTCCAGATCTTTTTCAGCACTTCTATTCTCATCCAGCCATTGATCTCGTCCTTTGCCCGACGCAATTGGGTTTGCCGCCCTTAAGGGAAAAGCGTCGTTGCCACTGCTTGCCGCCGATAAGGCCATTTCAATTTGATGTTTCTTCGCCTTCTTTCTCCAAATACAGCAGCCAAAAACTCCCAAGATAAGCACACCGGAAACGGTCGTGACGATGGCGATTACAACACCATTTTTCCGACGCCCACGGGTAGCTGAAATGAAGCCAATGGTAAATCACACGTGAAGAGTGGGATACATCTTAATTTGCTATTGTTGACTTGTTTGTGGCTATTGGATGACAAAGGGCAACTGCCTCCAGTTCATGGATCAGAAAAACTTAGTCTACCGAATAAGCATCCAATATCTTCACCGGTTAAAATGCGCGTGCAAAACGCAATAAAGTAGCAGACTATTAAGATTAGTTAAACCAAAAAAGACACACATGTTTAAATACTACATATTTTGACAAGTATGATGGTTGGAGAAAAGAAAAACTACCACTCATAAAATTTATCGTAAGTCTGTTTTTTTCTTTGTTTTGTGAATTATGGTTCTCTCGCTGATTGACTTTTGTGTTGTTCTTTCTTAATTATATCACGAGAGTCTACAAATCGTCATTGGAAACTGGCTAAAATCTAGCCGGTTTATGACCAATTCTTGGCTGAGCTACCAATTACGTAACTTCTTTGAAACAATTACACTAGCTCCTCATAAAATTTATAGTAATCTATTTTTCATGGCACCGTGGCAGCTTGGGCGACGAGAACGAGAGAAGAAGAAGCTCAACGTTGTCTAAACTGACTTGGAAAACTTACATGACAAATTCTGCATTCATAGGCTAATAGCTATTAATTTTTGTGATTACTTCAAAGACCTTCTAAACCCTATTGTTTTAACTGCATGACCAATAGCCCTTACATGGTACCTTTATTTGTATTCTAATGGTTTAATTAATTAATTTAAATCCCTCTTGTCTCGTACCTTACCAAACAATGGGTCTTTGAAAAAAAAAAAGTCTGTTTCTTCTTCTTATGCGAATAATCGCCATCTGACTGATTGGCTTTCGTGTTGCTCTTTTTCAATTATTTCTCGAGTCTACTAATCGTCATCAGAAACTGGCTAAAACTAACCGGTTTATGACCGGTTCTTGGCTGAGTTACCACTTACGTAACTTCTCTACCTAATGCTAGGCAAACTTGTTGACATTAATCCCCCACCCAAACCCACACCCACAAAAATATTAAATTGCTTTGAATTCGTGCAGTTTTTCTGGAATATAGAAACATTTTCCTACATTTAGTACAACGAAGTTGTACATTTTAAGTTTGAAGCACGCATTTAGCATAGCCTTTATATTTGAGAAAATAATGCTAGAAATATGTACATCTTACTCATTAGTTTTTTTTTGTATACTTATAGTAATTGTAAGTTGAATTTACACATGAAAATCTAACTACACAATTTTTTTTGTACAACTGAAAACTTAAAATGTATAATTTTGGTTGCACCACATGTACAACTCATCTCAAATATCGAAATGTATAAATCAACCGATATAAACGCATGGAATCATTTAAAAAAAAAACAGTTTGATCCATAGAACAACTAAAGCAAAACTGAAGAGTTAAAGTTTGGTTCCGACCTGCAGAGTTCAAGGCGTCTATCTCAGACGCCGCGAGCCGGATGTACAAATCCTGCACCACCTCGGTGTACTGCCTCATATCCATCAGGTCCGTCGTCCAAATGACACATTCGCCATTAACTCCGGAGCTAACGTTCGCGCTCGCATAGGCCTTGCACCTGCAGTTCCTCAGGCACTCCTGCCTGCACACGTCCGGCGTCACGCCGTTGTACACCGTGGCGTTCGTGGCCTCCGGCAGCTTCATCCGGTTCACGACCCAGAACCCGTCATCGCTCCCGCAGCTCAGGTTCGTCCTCCTGACGCACCCGCCGGACGTGTCCCGCAGCCTCCACTTCTGCGGTGACCTCGGCACGAACCCCGGCAGGCAGGCGCACAGCTGAGACAAGCCGTTGTCGCAGTACCCGAAGGCGCCGCACTCGGCGTAGCTGTCGCAATGGTCGGTCGGGTAGGACCAGAAGTTTCTCCACGACTGGTCGATCCACACGAACCGCTGCAGATTCCCCTCCGTGCCGTTCACCACGAACAGCGAGCGCAGCGACTGGTCGCTGATCGAGTAGCTGTAGTACACCTCGTCCGAGTTCGCCACGAGTCTGAAGCTGAAGTCCTGGGACCTGAGGTTCGGAACGCCGGTGAGCTTCGAGCCGTTCCACGGCCCGCTCGAGTAGATCTTGGTCTGGCCCCGGAACAGGAAGTACTCGAGTAACCCGCCCATGACCAGTTTGAAGGTGTAGTCCCCCGGCGACGGGTCAGTTGGGCTTCTCCATGAAGTAATGTTCCGGTTGAGGCCGGTCTTTAGGTTCGCACCGAGCTTCATCCCGGGGAGTAGCGTGTCCGTCGGGTAATCGAAGCTCTGCCACACGTCGACGCTCTGAGCGGCTCCGCTTCCGTCGGAGCTTATGACGAAGTTTCCATTGTCGCGAAGCTTAGCGGTGACGGTGTTGTTGGTCATATTGGCGACGGCAGGTGGAGAGGCCCAGACGGTTGTGTTCTGACGGTCAAGAATGCGGAGGCGGCCGTCGGGGGACAGTGTGAGAACACCAGGGGAACTCTGTAGCGGGTTGACGCGGTTGGCGACCCATACCACCGTCCGTCCAGGGATGTCGACGTACCAAATGCAGAGGTACTGCTTGCTGTCATTGCCCGGGCTGAAGAAGCCGAGCTCGAAGACCCGCCCCGCCGAGACGAGCGTTTGTCCTTCGCCGAGGGGCACGGTCTGGTTGATGGAATCTGTGGAGATGGAGGGCGAGAAGAAGGCGACGAGGAGGAGGAGGAAGAGAAGAGAGAGTGCACACGCCGCCATGCCTTTGCGCCTAACGGATGACCTCCGACGCTTTGGTAATTGGTTCTCGGTAACTGTTGTTGCGTACACGGTGAATTTAGGGGTTTTTTTCGCACCATTCAGATGGTATATGACCGGCGATAAGATTCAGTCCGACCATCCGCTTATGATTATTTTCCGAGTTCCCACGTAGATGGCGCATGCATGTATGACCAACAAAGACAAGTCAACATTGGCCCTTCCAGGTGGTGAGTGTTAGTAGGTGGGCCGTGGGCACGGTCGCAATTGGACTCCACCAACCAAACCAGGGTCTATGCGGAAGGCTCCAAGCCTCCAACTTCCAACTTCAGTGTGTACAATAACATGAGGAGTAAAAACACGGACTAACTCAGTCCACTCTAAAATATTTCATTGTCAGTAATAATGGATACGGCGAAATCTTATTTGAATCATGCTATAGGATTTACAGCACCATCGTCAATATTCATCAAGAAACAATCTTAAAATAACTAGAAACATTACACTATACACTATAACAAGAGGTATAGTGGTTTTCCTTGTTCTCCCATTAGCCAAAGCATGAAAATGTGTGGTGTTTCTATCGCCCGCTTGAATTTGGTTCTCATGAGAGTACTGTTCCCATGTAATTTCCTCCATATTCCAAATCTCACAAAGAGCTTGTTTCATCTCCAATCTGTGTTGCCGATCTTCCAATGAAATCCCCTCGTCTTTTGCTTTATGTCAATTTATTTCAAATTAGTAGAAATCTCACACGATTGTGTGGTTAGTTTTTATATGATTTACAATTTTTTCTATATTTTATAGAGATGTTTTTTTTTAATATTATAATAAACATAGAAGTTAGTTTTGAATATAATTTTCAGATGACGAATATATATCTTTATTAATATAATGAATGAAATAGATTTTTTTAATTAATGTTGGAATTTCTAGTAATTTTTTTCTAAGATTAATATGTGAATTTTGAGTATTTTTATGTGAGGCTAGAATTAATGTGGTGTTTCAAATATCATCAGAATTTATTATATAACTAATAATTAACCTGTGCACTCGCGTAAGCTAGTTTGTAAAAATAATAATCTTAATTAGATTAACAAAGCCTCATTAGACTCTCAATTAATTCATAACTTATAGTTCAGTCATCAACTTTTTTTTACTTCTTTACAGATCGCTTGTATGGAAAGATTAAAGAGTTGTTTAATCTGTAAATGCTTGAGATAAAATCCAAGCTAAAAAAGACACAAAGTCACAAATAATAAAACGAAAAAAAAGAATAACTTGGAAACTGCAGCTTCACAGGAAAGCATGATGCTTTATCATTTTTTAAGCATAACAATTATTCATATGGAAAGCATCATTTCAGAAAGATAAATTCAATTTGGTTGTTCGGTATTCATATAGGACATGAAACCATTATGAAGAGACTATTAGCTAGATATAGGATATGCATGGTATATATATGTGCAGTTTTTTATAGATTTATAACATACAACTAAAAGGATACATAGAGTTCTAATCATTTATAATAACAATATAATCAAAGAAATTTCAGCCATTATAATTAGAGTTCCTCGTATATATTGCAATCGACCAAATCAAGTAGAGAAAAATAGGAAAAATAGAGTAAATACAAAACTAAAAAAACTTGACATGGGAGATGCCGCATGTCTGCATGCTTCGGTGGTTCATGGGGCACATTCTTTCGTTTTCTAAACCGCATAGTGCTCTTTTTTTTGGACGGATAATTTGTAGGAATAGATGTATACATAATTACATATATATCAAATTAGTTATCTCATATGTATATAACTCAATCTCATAATATCTATCTATCTATCTATCTATCAAACTATCTATATCTATTTATCTATACAACAATTGATCATTAATTTTTAAGAAATTAATAATTTTAATTGTATTAGTGAAGGATTTCTGAATTTTAGAAATTTAATAATTTTAGTTCTGAATTTTTAATTTTCCATAATATTTAGTCTTAGGTTTGTGTTAGTTAAAAATTCAAAAAATTAATATTTTTAATTCTTAATTTTTTATTTTAATTAACATTTAGTTTTAGAGTTTGTATTAATAAAAATTCAAAAAAATTTAATAATTTTAATTCCTAATTTTTAATATTTTGTCTTAGAGTTGTATTAGTTAAGAAGAGTTTGAATTATTTAAGATTTTATAAAATTAATATTTTTAATTTCAAATTTTCTTATTATTTAATCTCAGAGTTTGTATTAGTTAACCTTTCAAAATTTTAAAAATTTTAATTCTGAATTTTTAATATATTGTCTTAGTGTTGTATTAGTTAAGGAGATTTTGTATTAGTTGCAATTTTAATTCTGAATTTTTAATATTTTGTTTTAAAGTTATATTAATTAAGAATTTCATTCATAAATTTTAGTCATTATAACTTGAGCCCACTAAATAAATGTCTAGATTTTTGGCTTTTTCTCTATTAACATAAAAATTTCTTGATTGTTTGGTTGACACGAGAACTCCAGTGAAATCTGAAATTAGTAATATATATTTCAAAAATTTAATAATTATAATTCTAAATTTTTATGTTTTAATACTTAGTCTCAGATTTTTTATTAGTTAAGATTTCAAGAAATTAATATTTTAATTCCAAATTTTTAGACTTTTTTAATATTTATTTTTAAAATTCTTGTTAGTTAAAATTTCAAAAATTTAATAATTTTAATCTAATTTTTTTATTTTTCTTAATAGTAGTATTAGAGTTTGTATTAGGAAATTAATATTTTTAATTCTTAATTTTTAATTTTAATTGATATTTACTCTTAGAGTTCTTATTAATTAAAGATTCAAAAATTTAATAATTTTAATTTCAAATTTTTTAAATTTTGTCTTAGAGTTGTATTAGTTAAATATTTGTTTCATAAATAGATTTAATAATTTTAATTCTGATTTTTTAGTTTTTCTTAGTCTTTAGTCTTAGAGTTTGTATTAGTTCAGATTTCAAAAATTAATATTTTTAATTTCGATTTTTTAATTTTTATTGATATTTAGTTTTAGAGTTCGTATTAGTTAAAGTTTCAAAAATTTAATAATTTTAATTCTAAATTTTTAATATTTTGTCTTAGAATTGTATTAGTTAAGAATTTTTTTTCATATATCTGCGCCGTTATAATTCGAGACCACTAAATAGATGACGAGATTTTTTTTCTCAATTAATGTGAGAATTTTTTTTATTTTTAGGTAAATGGGATCTCGTATTTAGTCGTTGTGATGTTCTTTTGGCAAATATCCAAACGATCAGCCTCAACAGCTTCATCAATCCAGTTATCCGTAACAATCTTCTTGAATTCTTCAAAAGGAAACCGTTTCTCTATTTTGAATGAGGACCTTCAAGATATATTATGTTCACCAGTGTTGAGGAGAAGGGCGGCATGACCATTGCATGTCCTGGCGAGAATCTTCACTTCTGATAGTGGGAGTGTGAGGTTCCAAAGATTCGATCAAGTAATGCCATAACCAGGCTCTCCTAATTAGTGGACCATGTAAATGTCGTACCACTTGCTTTATATTTTATAAGACCAAAATGATCAATCCATTCATTAAACTTGTTAACCAAGTTCAATTACTTTTATCCTGTTGTCCCCTATTCAAATGAAAATCATCCCCATTTAGAATAGGCCAGTCCAATTGCCCATATAATCATGCAACTCTTGTAAAACAGCTCTCTTTCTGATTCTCATAGACTGGACCATATACTGCCACAAGCCTCCAAAGGAAGTTATCTTTACAAGTCCTTACCACGGCATTTATAATATGACCACTCTGATCCCAACTACAGTTGTCATAAACATGGAAGTCAATACCCAGCAGCAGGATCCCCTCAGCTGTGTTTTTAGCGCTCAGCCAATGCCACAAGCAATTCCTGTTGCCTCCTAAATTTTTAAGCCAATTTTCCATAAAATTTTCTTTTTTAGTTTCTTGAATAGTAATAAAGTCCAAGTGGTTATTAACAATTAAATCAAAAAATATTCCTTCCCTTTTCCTTCTTACCAAAATCTCTATTATTCCAAAAAAAACAAATCTATACCCACCCTATCCACACACTCTCTCTCTCTCTCTCTCTCTCTCTCTCTCTCTCTCTCTCTCTCTCTCTCTCGTATAGAACATGCTATCTTGGCCACACCGTCACTCCCAGTCTAATGCTGATACAAGGCTGCTCCACACTGTTGTCATTGCAGCACCTCACCTCACATGCTTTTGTTTTAATGTCAATCATGGTTATCACGGTGTCAGCTAGGCTTCCAGTCAGCGGGTGCCGGACGACATGGAGTCGCCTCGCCTTGCGAAGGCAAGGTGCTTGCCTAGTGAGTCCTAGCATCGCCCTAGGCAACTAGGCATCGCCAAGCCATAGTTGGGCAACCGCCTGGGGGAGGGGGGGAGTTGAGGGGGTGTTTAAGTTTTACACTTTCACAGTTACAAGTTTGCAACCCTAGTCGCTGCCGCCTTCCGCAACTCATTGCCTCACCATCGCCTCTCTCCCTCTAGTCCGTTTGAAGCTGCCGCCACCTCACCATCACATAATCGCCTCCCTTTAACTCATATGAAGCTCGTTGCCTCATCATTGCCTCCCTCCAATCTGTTCGACGCCTCCGCTACCTCGCCAAACGCCATTGCCTCCATCCAACTCACCCAAAGCCGCCACCACCTCCCTCCAGCTTGTTGCCTTGCCATTGCCCCAAACGCCATTGCCTCCATCCAACTCACCCAAAGCCGCCACCACCTCCCTCCAGCTCGTTGCCTTTCCATTGCCCGAAGTCGTCACCGCTGCCTCCCTCCAACTCGCTGCCTCCCTCTATTCTCTTTGTCTCTGTGTTCGTCTATTTGAGGCTCAACTGCTCAGCAGTCAACCAGTTAGCAAAATCAATATATAATAGCAGAGCAAGGTCAGCAAGGTACAAATGACAGTGAGGGCGGCTAGTAGTATGATTCATCTAATGATCCGAAATGGAAGGCTAAGTCTAAACATTTGGGATGGAAATATGAATTTTGGCCAGATTTGAGCAACAAGGATTTGGTCCAGTGTTCACTCTGTGACAAACAAATGCATTTAGGAATCAAAAGATTGAAGCAGCATCTTAAAACGGACTTTAAAGAAGTTATGAAATGTTCCAAAACATGAAGAAGGCTTCAAGAAACAAACCAGTGAGCTTAGATGATGAGACGAAGAAGGTGATGATGATGTTCAAAAAACAGAACATGCTCATCAAGAAGCATCATCCAAGGGCTCCTCTTGTAATCCAACTCCAAGTTCTGGGACAGCTGTTAAAAGGAAGCAATCATCTCTTGCTACTCTTCAGTTTAAGCAACTAGCTCCGAAATAAACTAAATCAGTTGATTCTATACTTCCGAAGACACATGAAGAGGTCATTGAGGAAAGATGTGCCAAAGGGCCTCTCAAATTACCATCAAACAATGTACAAGGAGCAAAGAAGAAAAAGAGAGGGTGCATCAGCATGTAACCAATTTTTTCTACAAGTGTGGCATACCATTCAATGTTGCCAACTCAACGAGCTTTGAAATTATGGTTGAATCCATCAGTTAATTTGGATTCGGGTATAAGCCTCCTAGTTTTTATGAGTTGAGAGTGTCATTGCTTGAAAAGGCAAGAAATGATACATATAAGTTGAGGGAAAAGCACGAGTTGGCTTAGAAGCAATACAGTTTCTCACTTATGTCAGATGGATGAACAGATAAGAGAGGACAACACTTGATTAATTTCTTTGTCAATAGTCCGAAAGGAACTTTCTTCTCGGAGTTTGTTGATGCATCAAATCAATCAGCTGATGCAACGATGTTAGCAGAGTTAATTGAGACAAGAATTGAGGAGATCAGCAAGGACAAAGTTGTTCAAGTAGTCACAGATAATGGTGCTAACTTTAAAGCAACATGCAAACTTCTTATGAGATGATTCCTACTCTATTTTGGACTCATTGTGCTGCCCATTGCTTGGACCTTATGTTGGAGGACATCGAGAAGTTAAAAGAGTTCAAGAAGCATATTGAACATGTTAAGTGTGTCATCACATTTATTTATAGGTATGGAAGGCTTTTTGATACAATGAGGGGTAACATAGGTGGGAGGGATCTTGTGAGATCTGCAGCTACTTAATTTTCCACAGCCTTCCTAACTTTGCAGAGTTTGTACAAGCATAGAGTGCTTTGAGATATCTCTTTGTTAGTGAGGATGGGACTAGGTCCAAATTGGCAATCACACAGTGGCAGGGAAAAAGTGTGCGACATTGCACTTTCTACTAGATTTTAGAATTCAATGGAAGATTGCACAAGAGCATCATAATCGCTTCTTATTGTGTTGAGGATCGTTGATGGTGATGAGAAGCCAGCAATGCCAGAAGTTTCTGCAAGTATAGATCTTGCAAAGAAGAAAATCGATGACTCTTTTGCAAGCAAACTAAGAATACTCAAGAAAGTGATGGATATTGTTGAGTGGCAGTGGGCAAATCAAATGGAGAAAAAACTATAAGGGTTGCATTGTTTTTTAATCCAAACAAATTTTTTGACATCAAAGCAAATGATTATCCATATGCTTAATGTTTAACGATGTGCTTGAAAAAATGGTCATTAATGATGATGATTTTCTTGCCAAGATAATTGACCTAGCTGATCAATATGATAACATGCAAAGTAGTTTTGGAAAATAATTAGCAATCAAACAACAAAAAACAAAGAGTCCTCATAAGTACTACTAATTTCTAAGTGTATTCAATTTCAAATTATCTTTCCTTTTAAGCATTTTAACATAAGTATGATGTTTGACATTTTAGTTAATTCGTGGGGTGCATTTGGTGGCCATAGCTCTAAACGTTTGCAAGGCGTATCATTGATCTTTGTTGTTCAGCCTCCCGGTGTGAGTGCAATTAGAGTACTTTTGAGTTTGTAAGCATTTAAGCTGACTTTAATTTATAGTCAGCCATATACTACAATTTATTTATTTATTTTCTAAATCAGTTTGTTATTTTTAGATCCATGCCAAAAAAAAAAAAGGAACCAGTTATAGCACAAGGGTTTGAATTATTTGGTTTACATTCAATATAACTGGAAGATTGCAAATAGGTTTCAAAAAAGGTGTGTAGAAGAAAGCAATTTTAACCCTTTGATTTTAGAAAAGTTTCAGTGAGATAATGAATGGGTTGACATAGGTGTCGAAAAAATTCATAATAGGGATGATCTTTCATGTGCTCATGTTGATGAAGCCACCAGTGCACCACATATATTTCGGGGTCGCAATGTTCCTATGAGAGTTCATAGTGAGGTGATCGATTATTCTTGACGTGGAGGAAGTTCAATTTCTACATCAAAGTTTACCGAGAAGTCAGATTTAGACAATGAAGAAGATGAACTTTTCATGATTGATGATTTAGATGTTGAAGATGATGATGATCAAACTCCACCTACTCCCCTTCATGAGAATAATGGACCAAGTGACGAGGGCCATATAGATGATTTAGAGTCAAACCATGATATTTGACTTTGAGAGTTGAGATTTGGAGTCTTGACTCTTAACTCTTGAGACTTATTGGTGATAATGGGTGTTATGCTATATTGCTATGCTATTAGTATCATCTACATCTATGTTATTTAATTGTCTCTGAGAATTTTGGTGTTATGATGTTTTTGGTGAATATTAGTTTGTAACTTGTTGTTTGTTATTTTAGGAAAACTTTATTTTATTTGCAATATTATCTTAATATTATATTAGTTTATTTGTTGCAAACTATATAAAATTACTTATCTAATGGATGCCTAGCCATCCAGTCGTCTGAGAGGTAACTCGCCTCACTGAGACACTGTGATAATCTTGATGTCAAATACTAATTGGATCAAATTTCTCGTATAAAGATTTAAAAGCCAGCAACCCAAGAAAATCTATGATCTCTCCGTAAAAAACATGCAAACAATTTAACATAGAGAACATAGTGCCAATGATTATTGAGCGAGACATGTGTCAATCGCTGCAAATTGATTATCAAAGGTCGAAATGAAAATCTAAAGAACATGCAATCTTATGTAAACACCAAATTTTTGAAACTTCAGTTTTTCTAATGCTTGACAAGCCCATTAAATCACCAAGATCAGCATCAGAAACTCATTATACTCTAATTACGACTTGAAATGTTAGCATCAATAAACTCCTTATACTTACATTACACGATGAAGGGATCATATATGTGTGCCACCACCAAAACGGCTGGGTGCATTAGGGTTGGATGGATGGCAAATTACGCTTATATTCTGTACCTCCTAAATCGTTAGTAGTATTGGGCGCAGAGGTACTATTGAGTGCTAATAAATTTAGGTTGTTTGATTTTATTGATTTGGACGTACGATTTCAGAAAATTTAGAAGGGATGTAGAGAACTCTAATATATATATGTTTACATCATAGAAGACCAATTTGATTGAAATTGTCATATTCTAGTGATTTAGACGTGGGCTTTTGGTTGCGTCATGCTTAAACCTTCCCAATTATGTGGTATTGGGTCAAGCAAAAGTTTATTCTATAAATTAACTTATTTGACTATAATATTGTACATATTTACATCGTAGAAGACTGATTTGATTAGAGTTGACAGCTACTGGAGTGATTTACACTTGGGCTTTCAATTTCTTCATGCCTAAACCTTCCCAATCATGTTCTATTAGGTGGTCTTGGGTAACGCAGAAGTTTATTCTATAAATTAACTTATTTTATTAAATGATATATATTTACATCGTAGAAAACCAATTTGTTTGGAGTTGACAGATACCGGAGTGGTTTAGATTTGGGCTTTCAATCACTTCATGCTTAAACCTTCCCAACATGTTCTATCAGGCTATCTCCAACCCACCGGCGCTTCGCTTGGCGTTTCAACAGAATATTCTCCAGTATATTCTGTGCCACGTATGCGAAGCACCATCTGAAGCACCACCCGGCTTCGCTTAGCGCTTCGTACGGACTCACGAAAATTAAATTTAGGTGTTTTTAGTAAAACCCTAATAACTTTTAATTTAAAAATCAAATATATGCGATATTTGGTCTCTATATGAAGATAATTTAAATATCTACAACTTTCTCAATATAATCAACATCTAATTTGAACTAGATTAATACATAAAATAAGAAATAAAATTGTATACAATTCGGTCGCACGAAAATCGAGGAAACAAAAAATAAAAAACCGGAAGCAGTAGACGCCTCATCCAGCGTCTTCTCTCTCCCAAAAACCAACAAAAATCAATTTTTTATTTGATGCGTCGGCTGAAGCGTGGACGTTGGAGATCGGCTCAGGCGGTGTTGGGTCAAGTGGAGATTTATTCTATAAATTAACTTATTTTACTTTAATATTATATATATTTACATCGTAGAAGACTGATTTGATTGAAAATTGACAAATGCTGGTGTGGTTTAGACGCGGGCTTTCAGTCAATTCATGCTTAAACCTTACCAAACGCGCTGGATTATTGCTTTCAAGACCATCACTGTTTGCTATTTGCCAATGAAAGCTTCCAAGTTTGAATGCACCTGAAGGGATGCAAATTTTAAACTTACTGTGATGGTAGGAGAAATTCAAGTTGTCGTGCCCACTCAGTGCAAACTTGTACAAAAGGCCAAACCTATCATCACCATGTCACGCACAATTTCCAGTTCCACGCTGAACAAAATAGGTGCTCTAATGTAAGTTCTGCATCTCAAAAAAAAAATTCCGACTAAGAGTTACACATGATTCTGGAAAACCTTGGCATTCAGACTATTCACTTTTAAAAATAGGGGGAAAAAAGCCACGTGGTTTCTAAATAATTGGACTAATTTTAGAAATAGTAGCTATGTGTAGTACAACTTAATGTTCTAAAAATTATCAAACAGTAAGCGAGTAGAAACTCTACTGCTTAGCTCTCATATTGTAAGTAGGCATTCATATGGTATTATAGGTGTATTGTATGTATTAATAAAAAAATATTTCTAATATTGTAAATTATTGTCCATGCAAATCAAAAAGAAATAGAAACACTATTAATGATTGCTAAAAAAATACTGTTAAGAGTGTTCTAATTTTACTTAAACCAATAAAGAAAAAAATAATTATATGCATTTAAGTCTATTTGACCACTTTTGTGGCAGTTTAAAAATTCAAGTATGCGCTTAACGTGCTTAAATACAAAAACTACTTATTATAATTATTTATATAAAAGATAAATAAAGACAGGACGTTTAGGGCTGAAGTGGACTCTTAAACCGCTGCCGGACCATTTTCTAGAACAATGATCCACCTCAAAAGTCATCATGAAAACCATCCATTCCTATGAACATCCCATCAAACAATCATGACAATTTATTAGACTGGAAGGAAATATCTTCAGACCAATCACTTCAAAAGGTCTGTTCAATGTAAACTCAATTGATAAATACTAACTTGCATACCAACATAACACTCCCATGGTATCTTCTCTAAACATGTACTTTAATGGGCAAGTGTTTTACAAATTTAACAGCAAGAAGGGAACGGTTGAAAGGCACCTACTTACTCCTGGAACAATGAAGCTAAGAACCACAGCTAATGGAGATAATACTATCTACCGTCCAGGTTAGTGATTGTCAATTCATTTAGGGAGCAGGTACTTTCACGGATATCACTTTCAGTTGGAAGCTCAATGGAGAGGAAAGCAGGCTGCTTTGGATCTGGTAAGGCCATGCTTTCATTAGTAAGCATTGAAATGACCTCGGTCGTGGTGGGCCGATCTGCAGCATTCTCTTGGACGCACATTAGGCCGACACGAATGCATCTCACTGCCTTATGTTCAGGACATCCGTTGCGTAGTGATGGATCGACGAGCTCTGAACATCTGCCTTCTTTCCATAATTCCCATGCCTGAAAATTTGACGTTGCTGTTACCAACTTAGTAGTAGTTCATCTACAAAAAAAAAATATCAGACATTTAGAGGTTGTTAGATCTTTTACTCACATGACCAAGGAGGTTAAGAGAGTTGCCACGTCGGTGAGATCCCGCACTTCTTCTTCCACTGATTATCTCCAAAAGCAAGACTCCAAAGCTAAACACATCAGACTTAACCGAGAAAATGCCTTCCATTGCATACTCAGGAGCCATGTAACCACTGAAAGAATAGGAGTCCAATCAACCCAGTATCCATTTGTCAATCTAGAAAATGTTCAATTTATATGGCAAATGCAAATGGAAGCACACATGCAGTACTTACTATGTCCCAACAATCCTGTTTGTATTAGCTTGTGTTTCTTTGGAACCAAATATTCTTGCCATACCAAAATCAGAGATTCTAGGGTTCATATCAATGTCCAACAGAATGTTGCTTGCTTTCAGGTCCCTATGAATAATTCTGATCCTAGAATGCCTGTGAAGATAGAGAAGACCGTGAGCAATACCTTCAATTATACGCATCCGCATTTCCCAGTCTAACGTTATCCTTCCTGATTGTTCTTGAAAAAGCAACAATAGCCATATCTTTAATAAGGAAGCTGAAGAAAAGAACCATGAAGGAGGGACTTTAACAAGGAAAACAAAACAGACCAAAGAGGAAGAAATCCAAACTTTTGTTTGGCATGTACTCGTAGATAAGCATCTTTTCTTCCCCTTGGATACAACAACCCAAGAGCCTAACTAAATTTCTGTGCTGAAGCTTGGCTATCAGTAGGATCTCGTTCTTAAATTCATGTAAACCTTGTCCTGAATTTGCTGCAAGTCTTTTGACAGCAATATCCTGCCCATGATGTAAGTGTCCCTGGAACATAGTTTCAAGAGGATCAAACAATAGAGACTACAGTTATATCTTAGAACAAAAATTCCAACTCAGTTCTTTCTATTTTGCCCATATACCAGTCCCACGTGCCCTTAACCCAGTTACCAAGTGGGTGATCAAGAAGATTGACAGATTGTGGCAGAGAATCATTTGGAAAAGCAAGGACAATGTGACCAGAGGCCACTATTTAGCTAATTGGGAGCAAGTAAAGCAGACCAAAAACACTGGTCAGCATTAGAACACTCAACCTCCATAAATATGGAAGAGTGCTCAGGCTAAGATAGCTATGGTCGTAATGGAAGGGTAAAAACAAGGCATAGGTGGGATCAGAGCCGCCAAGTGACAGCAAAGACTTGGAACTTTCATAAGCCTCAACTAAAATCTGTTATGGATGTGTTCATTGGGCGCACATAGCCAGGCCAATGATTCAACCAAACCATCAGCAGAAAGCTAAAAACATCATGTGTGGATACGATCAGTTTAGATATTATTCAGTTGCTAGATCCTTTTTTTTTCTTTGGGCATGCTATAAAACATGCCACATGGAATAATGAGGTTGAAGAAAAAAGCAATACCTTGTAGACAGGACCAAACCCACCTTCTCCAAGCTTGTTTTCAGGTGAGAAGCTGTTTGTGGCATTTGCTATCTGGTAAAAAGGAAATAACATAAAATGAGAACTTGTATCCTCACTTTTCAAGAGTTCGATTGCAGAGTCCGTCTCCAGGGTCAGCACGGAGGAGTGATCATGCGGTTCTCCTTTCCCTGATTTATAAAAGAGATATCTTCTCAATTTTTTTTACTCTTCTAGTTATTTACGAGCTTATCAATCATGCCTTCTTAGAGTTACCTTTAATTTTCCGTCTCCTCATCAAAAGAAGAAAGAGAAGGGAGCAAAAGATAAGAAATGCAACTGAAGGAACTACACCCGCTATCCAGAGCATTTTGTGACCTGAAAAGGAAGAATAGAGCTTGTCACACTTGATTTCTTTACAGTTTGGTGCTAACAATCTTCCTTGCAACTAGGCCAGTCTTTATATATGTGTCTACCAACCGCTACTAAAATGTTAATATGATGTACATTTCTTACCTGAGCTACCGCTAGATTCTAACTCTGATGCAGCCAAACGGAGATGGAGTGTTCCTACTCCATTCCCACCATAATTGTCCTGCATGTTTTTAAGATCGCCATGCCATACGCTGCATCCCTCTGATAACGAATGAGCATAAGCAGTGCAAGAACAATTCATCAAGCAGGCTGATTCACATTTTCTTTGTCCCACAAGAGGCAATTTCTCTCTGCCATCAGGAAGCTGAATATCAGGCATCGTCAGGAACTTATCGCTATTACATTGCAGTTGCACTTGCCTGGTGCACCCTCTCCTAGTATTTTCGTTGTCTATCGCAAAGCCTTTTGGACATTGACAGAGTGATGTCGGTGGCATGCTGTTGTTGCAGACACCGAATACTCCACATAAGGTATACACTTGGCAACTACTTGGCTGTCTCCATAGCAAAATCCACAAGTGGGCTTGGGGATCAAACTGCATTATGCTTAACGATCCATTTGGATCCAGGACAATCCTTGTCATTCTGCCAGAAGGGTTGGGAGTGTATGTGAATGTAAGGTTACCAAAATCAAAATAAATAGGGATGGTATCGATATATCTTAATTCTGGAATGAGAGCAAATTTATCATTATTCCAGCGTGCACTCGTCCAAAATGGATTACCTTTCCACCAGATAAAGAGTTGAGACTTACTAAAAGGGTCTAGTCCGAGAGAGTAGTCCCCAGTTGCCGGGTCATCATAGCTCCTCCATGAAGTGAGCTTTGTTTCTATACCAACGAATCCAATCTTCATTTCTGGGAGCCATGTGTCAGTGGTAGAGTCAAAGCTCTGCCATGTTAACCGTGAATCGTTGGTGGTGCTCCTTAAGACAAGATTACCATTATCCAGAATTGCAGCCTCTATATCTTCCACTCCCGACCCATTGGCCACTGTAAATGAACTGCCCCTGCCATCTACAATAATCAGATTTCCGCTGTTATCAAACTTAAGGATGCCCGAATTATCATCGACTGGATTATTCCTATTAGCAACCCATACAACTGTGCTACTTGGAACATTTTTTTTTGAGAAATCGCTATTTGGAACATTGTTGTACCATATGCCAACATATCGGTAGATTGAAGCTCCAGGGCTAAAGAAACCAAGTTTGAACATATTTCCCACAGATACTAGGGTATGCCCATCTGAAATTGATTCATTTCGAAAGAAGCTGTCTCTTATCGTGGTTGCAGATAAACAACTTGTCGACAATACAGATAGAATCAGCAAAGCAACAAGCATGCAGTTCCTACAATTGCTCCTTTTCCCAAACATGGCTTTCTCCAAGAGAGCTCAACAGACAAACCAAAGCAAGTAGTTTTGCTAGTAAAGCCAGAGAGAGAGAGAGAAGGGGAGGATTATAAGAAGGTTATAAGCATAATTGCATACCTCTCTGAATTCTTTCAAAGAACAATGAGCCAAAGGGAGAGCATAGAAAGCAGGATATTTTTTGTTCTATTGCAAAAAGTAATGAAGTTCGCACCAGTGGATGTCGCTGAACAATCTTGAACAGTTGAACCCCAAGACTCGTCAAAGCTTCCAATACCCAGTCAAGCATGCCATTAGTATAGGGGTGAAAATAGATCGGATTCAAATTGGATGATGATCAAACTATATTTGTATCTATATTTTTAAGTCAGATTCGGATTTGCATTCAAATATGTTCGGATTTGAATTTGAATTTAGAGATTTAAATAGGATAAATATCATATTCGGAATTTTTGATACTGTGATATTTCTTGATTTTCTTATAACACACTTTGAATGAATTTGTATTAAATTTATATTATTTGTGTAAGAATTTAGTTATAAAGTTGACATACTGTAAATTCAAACAATTATTTTCTATACAAATAAAATTCTAATTTGAGTACAAATATGCAAGTATTTTATTTTATCATATTCGCATACAGATAAGGATAATTTTATGTTGGATTTAGATATGGATAGGAATAGAGAAAAAAATATTATTCGGATGAAAACTTTCTAACCATATATGTATATTGCTAGATTCGATAATCAAAAAATTTGGATAATCCGCAGATGTTTTACACCCCTAAATCTACATTCCACCCTATGTCCGTGGGAGATCAGATTACCACATATTGAGCACAAATAATTGGGAAAAAAAAACAAGGCAGTCTTCCATGGTGAATTTTGACTGTGGACTGACTACCTTTCAACTCCAACACTTGTCATTTACTATGTATAGGATTCCTAGTGGTTTGTTTGTATCACAATATGTAATCCACAACCAACAACATTTTAAAAAAAAAAACTATATACAAGGTGAAAAATTTCGAAGGAACACGAAATAATTTCTGCTTCTCCTTGAAGTAGATTAAATTGTTTTGCAGAAATTACAAGTATCATGCTAAGGGTGCATCTAATGGTAAACTTTATCTAAATCACCACACTCCACACTGCCATTGCACCTGGTCATCAAGGGACATTGTTGCTATGCTGGAATTCTGTTGTGATCGAGTGGAATTCAGCCCAGCATTTCCAGAAGAAAGAAAATTTTGGCATGAGCCAATCATGTCTTTGTAGCTTCTTTCTGTCTTCTTCCCTCATTTCACTTGTTCTCGTGAATCTCGTCCTCTTCCCCTTCCCCAGGCGTCCACTATTGCAAAAGACATCTCCTTCCTCTAATTTTATCACTTTTCATGGTCATGTATTAGAGAACAATTCATAAAGGGAAAAGACAAAGTTGCAGAAATAACCTAACCACTACTATTTCTGGTAAAAGTATCATGTAATAACAGAGCACACGTAACAATGTAGAGATTTTTTAACAAGATTCACAAAAGTACGGCAAAGTTCTCTCGCTAATTAAATAACTCATTTGAAAAAAATTTAATTATATCAAGTAAATAATGAGCATTTAATGGGGGTAATTAAGGAAGAGTATACCTAGAAATTATAAAGTATTCTTGGGAAAAAAAATCTTATTACATAACTTAGCTTCCCAAACGAGGTAGTAGTATGCAAAGGAAGCACGGTAAACAAAATTGTGGAAAGCTATACACACGAAGTTAAAGCATGTAACAAATTTGATTGCAAAAACTTGGGAGGCGTTGTCGTGCTGGTATCGAGACAATAATACTAGGAGAAGAAATTTGATCTCTAGATAAAATAATGCTAAGAATGCATGATTAGGGCTTGAACCAGAGGACATCACCTCGCCGCCACCGCCGCCGCCGCCGCCTCCACCGGCAAGTCTTCCTGTGAGAGTCGGTGCCGGCAATGGCGACGAAGGTGTAGGTGTTCAGGCGCCTTGTCCCCATCCTTCGGAAACTTCCTACTCCCGTGCTGCATGAGCCCTGAGGAGGCCTCCGAAATTGGTTGTACATTTTTGTTGTGGGGTTGAGTTTCCCGGGAACCATGTCTTACATAGTAAGAGATAAATGGCCATCTTTCAGCCGTTTGATCGGGGCGGAATAATTTTTTTCGTGCTTGGAAATAGTATATAGTTGGCAAGTGTTCTCGTCGATTCTGTCAAACGATTCCCGAAGTCCTAAGGTCTCGGCGCTCTTGAGGCTTCGATGAATCCCAAGAGATCTTATGATCTGTTTGATTATTTGGACGAATCATTTATCATGGAATGAAAAAAGATCAGATGAGTGATATGTCATAAAATGATTTAAGATAGTCGTTTGATTAGTGTAGAATGGAATGATCTAGGATTTTGTTTGGTTGAAAGAATAAATTGGTCTAGGATGAGATGAAATGGTGTTTGGTTGTGTAGTTAAAGTGTTGTGATAACCTCAGAAATGGGATGGTACACCATATTGAGGAATGGTATGGTGATAGACGAAACAATACCTCCAAAATTGAGGAATAAGATGGTGCAGCATATTAAGAGAATATTCCCTGTTTTTGTTTTGGGATGAGTCATGATGCATGAGATGATGCAGGATAGAGCCAACCAAACACCAAACCTCCTTTTATGATGCATGAGATGGTCCATCACTTGCAACCAAACACACCCTTACTCTCCAAAAACGTGATCATTTCCCGAGAGTCCATGTTCCGAGTACAACTCTTCCGACAGATCTTGGCTCTCCAAAAACAGCTATTTTCCCCAAGATCTTGGGTCCGTGGGTCCCAAAGGTTATAGGCACAACCCTCTTGAGAGATCTTGGTTCCTCAAAAAAATATCAGTATCCAAGAATCGGAAAAAAAAATTTGAATTCAAACTTACTGATTAAATTATATTATTTTTTAAAATTTTCTGAGTGATATTTTTTTAATCTATAACTCAGATTGACGATCTATTTGACCTAGTGGAATGATAAGATTAAAACGATCAGATCGACACAAATCGATCGTCAACCAGACTTATATATATCTAAAGACATAACAAAATATGATATCTTATAATATATAACTTCGATTGATGATCTGTTTGTGTCAATCTAATCGTTTTGGTCTCACAATTCCACTGATTCAAATGAATCATCAATCCAAATTATATACCAAAAGATATCAATATCGAAAAAATCAAAATTTTGATGTATAAACTAAGTTCATGAATCAAATAGTGTTGCATGTATGTGTGGGATGGCTTAGCAAGCCACTTCTCACAACTCCAAGATACAATAGACACACGTAACAGTCAAAAATGTAAAAAAGATAAGTATGGGTTATTTTTTTTTTTTTCTCCGTGAGTTATTTATAAAAAAATTCAAACTAACATATGGGATCAGAATTTTGGTGCGTGTACTTTTATAAATTTATAATAAAAATTATAGTAATAGTACAATAATGAGAGTGGTGTTTTTAAAATAAAAAAAATACTTTGTGGATATACAACAATCTGAAATTTCTGATTATCTGAGATCGAGGTCACCTCTGCCGAAATTTTCCCATGGAAAATCAAGAATTTTTTGTACGAATAACCCAGATTAAAAATCAAAATTTAAAAATAACGTGCAAAAAAAAGTAATTGCAAAATCGACCTAAGTCGCCACCCCGTGTGGCGACTTTTGCTGTTTCGCCTTCAGTCGTCAACTAGAATGGCAACTGAAGGACACGTCATTAGTCGCCACCTTCAGTCGCCATCCAGGATGGCGACTGAAGGCCTCCCCCCAGCTGGCCGAAACCATTGTATAAATTTGGGTTTTAAATTTATGTTTTTTTAAAATTAACATTGTAGATTACGTGTTTTTTTAATGAAAAACGTTACATAGTCGACTGGCTGACAAACTAAGGAGGAAAAGACCCGTGGTTGGCTGCGTTGATTGATCAGTATATTTCGTGGTTGGTTCAATCTGTCGGGTATCAGGTTCCCAAAAACCAAAATGAACATAAAAAAGGTAGTGAAAACATGAGAATACTGACACAATCGAAAATAATACAACCATGAGAATCCAAATCATGTTCCATAAAAGGAGAACATAAAAAAAAAAACTACTGCCAGCCCCTCTTCGGACGATGCCTCCGATCGCGCTGAAACAACGATGGCGAATAGGTGCTGCACGGATGCACTGTCCTCTGCGAGGGCTGTCGATCGGGGGGCTGAGCACTCGGCTGACTGAGGCCTGTATCAGGAGCGTCCACCGGGTCCTGCGACGGTGGAGGCACCCCACCAAGCTGTGAAGATGCCAACTGATGTTGGCTTTGATCGGCGTCGTCTCTCATATGCAACATATCGGCATACTGGGTGTACGATGGGTCGCGGACCACCTGGGGGTCGGCACGGACCGACTGACGAGGAATGTATGGTGGGTGCCTACCAGGAGACCGAAGCGAACCAGCTGACAAGATAGGCAGATGCTCGTCCACGTGAGGTGCAACACCTGTACGGTACGAGCGAGCTAGGGGTACACCAAGATAAATGGGTGCGGCGACGGCCATACCTGAAGGGCCGGCTGTGTCCAGACGATGAGCGGCTGAGTGCGACGGCGTATGACTGGGTCGGGCCTGTGGACGTGGAGGTGCAACAAAAGTCGACGAAGTGGCGACACTCTCAAAGGTCAGCTGCGAGGCGAGTCGGTCAACGTAGGCGATGGCCTTCTCGTACTCGTCGGGCGTGATAGGCAGACCTGCTTGCCTCCGCTAGACTAGTGGCCGTGTCACAGAACTGATCGCACAGAGGCCGTCAGCCTGCAAGACCGTAAGACAATAGGAGGCAGAAATAAAAATAACAAGTAGGTCATGGGCTCGCGGCATGTACCTCGCGGTGTACCCGAGATGCGTGATGTCGGTCGTATGTCTGATGCACACTCGGAGCAGGCACGTCTGCAGGTGCCAAAGGTGGCGGGGCAATGCGAGCTGTGGTGCGAGGGAGGTACCATCGGAGGTAGTTGTCGTATGTCGTGGAATCGTACGCCCTCTCCTCATGCACGACATCTATCGCTGCTGTCTGCTCCCAGCAACGAGTGTAAGGAGACTGTCGGTCCTCCCAACTGACAGCCTTCTTGCCCTTGCGAGTCTGCCTGCAAAAAAAACAAATGTGTTCAGTTATTTCATAGAGGCAAAACACTATACGCGGAGATAATCGAGAACTTACTCGTGCTGGTCATGCGACAAACGATGTGGGGCGTCTGGAGGAGGGATCGTCTGGAACAAGCCAAACTGGCGCATCACCCTCCATGGAGCATACACCTCCAACATATGGCTGAAGACAAGAATACAGCGGGTGAGCCATAACTCCCGGTCCTCCGTATACACCATAGAGATCGCGCCGCCTGCTGTGCTCTCGATATAGCTTGTCATCCAAACCCTCCATATAACACGCGACGGATGCAACAACTCCAACTCGCCGCTGTACGCACTGTAGCATGCGTGCACCTGAACTGTGGCCCACTGCAGCTCATGTTGCAACCAACGATCCCCCATGGTAGGGCGATCGATCTCATCCTCTGCATCCCTAGGCGGGTGCCCCTCCGGAAGTGCCACGGGCGTGTCGGTGATGAGCGGTCGTCTGACAGGTATGTGCTCATACGACCACAACAAAAGAAGTAGAGGAGATCTGGCCATGTTCGCCTGTCGGGCACGCCGAACACAGGCATCGCACAACCCTGGATACGTCACACAGAGAACCGCTGACCCCCAGCTGATGCGCGGGATCTGATCGATCGGCGTGTCCACGAGCATCTGCGCCAGTGGAACAAGCCAACGATCCACTGTGTCGCAGTGAATACCTGTAGAAAAGCAAAAAAATAGGAATTAAATTCAATAAGAGAAGGGAAATAGCTATGCCTATATCATGTTTAAGCATATCAGTGAACATGAAGCCCCCTAACAAGTGCAGCAGATACGCCTTGAAGTGTCAACTCACAGTCCACTCATCTGCATCTGCTGGGCACATCCTGAAGTAACCAAGCCAAGTCGCAGGAACTCTGACGTCGTGGTGGAAGGCCTCTTGGCCCAGAGGTAGTGGATGAAACCTCTCGGCGAGCATGCCGTCCCATCCGGCAGGAGTGGGTGGTGGTACCCAGGCCTGCCCGCGAATCGGGAGTCCGAACATGATCCGGGAGGATCTCCAAGTCCTGATCGCATGCGGCTTCGCGACCAAGTCCTGATCGCATACGGCTTCGCTACCTTAACCGTGTTCGGATAGGATTCGCGACCATGGATTGGTCCGCGACCAGGAAAAGGAATTCGTTCCATGTTCGGAATTGTAATCCGATCCGAATGTGTATAACTAAGCTTATCTGTTTAGGATTAGTTATATGAGTCTAATACGTTTAGGTCTCTAAGTCTGATACGTACTCATACGATTGGACTATAAATACCTTGTAATAGGTCTAGTTTAGATCATCGAACTCAATCGAAGAGTCATAGAACTTATTTGAGTTTTAGACACTTATAGTTCCTTCGACGTGGACAAGTGTGTCTAACGTTCGACGTGTAAAGCCCTCTTTGAAATAAAGAGTTGTGGAATTACTTTGGGTTTCGGTATTTCCGAGTAAGATCCTGTTATTCCGCATATTAGAATCTGGGCGAGCCTAGTGCGAAAACCAAGACTAGGTCTCAAACGGATCAAGTTGGTATCAGAGCGACTTTCCTATCCTGTGGATGGTGAAGACTCACCAGGGTTACAAAACTTCCGGCGAAATTCCAGGCGATCAATTGACGGTTCCTACAGCCGTGTCTCCGACAATGTCTGACGATACCTCCGTTCAAGCTAACCTAGCCGAAAAAGTGGCTAAGCTCTCCACCGACATGGAAACCGTGCTTACTTGGATTAAGCAGCAGGCCATGATTGTACCTCCTGAAGTAGGGAAGGTTATGGGTGAGAAGACTGGTGAAGACTTGCGCAGGGCAGACGAAGATGAAGACGAAGGCGACCACAAGACCGACGAATTCGCCAACACCTCCTTAGCTGTCGGATCTTTTAAAGTCGACGCTAAGATTGATATACCCATATATGATGGGGTGATCGATGCCGAGAAGCTGGATTCTTGGATCGACCAACTTGAGACCTACTTTGACCTTAAAGGGTTCAGTAGCGCTCAAAAGGTCAAATTTGCACCTTTGAAGATGAAGGACTACGCCGAAGACATGGTAGGAAGGCCCTTGTCGCCAATGGTGAAGCTGACGACCTTGCGTGGGGTCAATTCAAACGACTTCTGCGACAAGAATTCTATCCGATGGGTTACCTTGAGGAGAGATGGGAGCGTTGGCACAGATTGTATCAACGGCGCGACCAGACCGTCCAAGACTATACGACAGAGTTTCGGCGACAAGCAATGGTCATTGGCATCTCACTATCCGACCCTCAGGTATTTCGGAAGTACACATCTGGACTTCAGAAATCGATCAGTACTGAGCTAAGTCTGTTCGGTGTCCAAGACATTGCGACCGCGAGCACAACTGCTATGGCGATCGAGAAGAAGAACAAATCCCGCAGCGACAAAAGCACGAAGGAAAGTGCGACCTCGACAAAGAAAAAGCCGAGTCCGAAGAAGAACGCTTCAAAATCGGGCACGGGTGCCTTTTGCGAACATTGTCAAGTCGCGGGGCATACCAAGGACAAATGTTACAAGCTTCATCCTGAACTTCGACCAAAGAAAAACGGACCAGGGAAAAGAACAGCCACAGCTACTGCGACTTCACTCGACGAAGAAGTTGTCCGAGTGAATTCGGTTAATGAGGCGGATACGACCTTGTCTCTGATGGCAATGCCGAAGGAGAAGGGTTCCGATCCACCGAACGACCATCACCCAACGGAGGACTTGTTCACCATCAACATCCAGGTGAAGCACGAAGTGGTCGCAGCGATATTCGATCCAGGAAGTCAGAAGAATCTGGTCTCCGCTGGACTGGTTCGGCGACTTGGTTTGAAGACAACCACACACCCGCGACCATATCCTGCTGGGTTGGTTTACATCCGACGTGAACCAACAGATTACGAGTCAGTGTGTGTTGAAGTTTGCGATCTCTGCACGATATATCGATGAGGTGCAATGCGATGTTGTCCCTATCGATATCTGTCAGGTGATCTTTGGGAGTCCGTATCTGTATGATCGAGACGCTCACTTCCATCGGCGAGCGCAAGAGTACGACCTCACCAAAGACAGAGTTAAGTTCGTGATCAGTAGAGACATCCACGTCAACACTTCGAACTTGATTACCGCAAATCAAGCCAAACGAATTGTTAATGCATGTCACAAGTATGTGCTTGTCATGATTCGACCCATTGATCAAGGTGAGGGTACTCGACCAGCATTGTCGCTGACGTGCCGAGAGGATTCTGGTCGTTTGTCGGGACTGCTGGAGAAATACAGTGATCTGTTCGAGACTACCCAGGGTCGTCCGCCGAAACGTCCAATCGAGCACGAAATTCAGCTTGTGTCCGATGCGACACTGCCCAATCTGAGTATGTATCGCAACTCAGTATTGGAGAATGAAGAGATCAAGAGACAACTTGGTGAGTTGCTGAACAATGGTGTCATTCAACCGAGTAGTTCACCTTGTGGATCTCCTGTGGTGTTAGTACCAAAGAAAGATGGGACTTGGCGTATGTGCGTCGACTATCGAGCACTGAACAAGATCACCATCAAGAACCAGTACCCCCTTCCTCGTATTGATGACCTGCTAGACCAATTGAAGCATGCTGTTGTCTTCTCCAAATTGGATCTTAAGTCAGGATATCATCAAGTCAGCATCCGAGAGGAGGATACATGGAAGACCGCGTTCAAAACACGGCAAGGTCTGTTCGAATGGCTGGTCATGCCGCTTGGTCTCTGCAACGCCCCGGAAACTTTCATGCGTCTTATGAATGACGTATTGAGACCGTTCATCGACGACTTTGTGACCGTGTATCTCGACGACATATTGGTTTATAGTTGTTCGTGGGATGAGCACCTCATTCATGTCGAAAAGGTGTTCGAACAGCTTTGGCAACATCGACTTCGCCTCAACCGTAAGAAGTGCGAGTTCGGTCAGCAAACTCTACTTTACCTCGGATTCATAATCGGCAACGGTACGTTGCAAATCGACCCGGACAAGGTCAAAGTGATTCGCGAATGGCCGCGACCACGAACAGTTACGGATGTGCGTAGTTTTGTGGGAGCATGCCAATACCTTCGGAAGTTCATCCGACACTTCTCGATTATGGCTTCTCCGTTGCATGCATTAACCAGGATCGATCAGAAGTTCGAGGGGACAGGGAAACATGAGGACACGTTTCTCTTGCTGAAAAGGAAGATCAGCGAGGCGCCTGTGTTAGCTTTGCCGAATCTCCAGAAACCGTTCGAGCTAGAAACCGATGCCTCAGGTTATGCGATGGGCGCAGTGCTCATGCAAGAAGGTCGACCAGTGGCATATCACTCCGAGTTATTCCAGGGAGCTCAGAAGAACTACCCGACTTATGATAAAGAGTTATGCGCACTGCATCAGGCCGTGAAACATTGGCGGTGTTATCTCTTGGGGAAAGAGACGGTTGTCCACACCGACCATCAACCATTGCAATATTTGTAGACTCAGTCCAAGCTACAGCAAGCTCGGCACATGAAGTGGATGTCGTATCTGCAGCAGTTTAATCTGGTGATTAAGTACAAGAAGGGCGTACACAACAAATTGGCGGATATGTTGTCGCGACCACCAGTTACAACCCTCTGTTTATCAGTGTTCATGCAGATCGAGCCATCATGTCATGATGACTATGTCACTATGTACAGTGAAGACCCTGATTTTCAAACAGCACTGACTGAGGTCGAAACAGGGAACCCTACAGAGTTCGTTCGTCGAGAAGGACTCTTGTACAAGGGCAATTTACTTTGCATACCTCGTGGAGCACCTCGAACTCAATGGATGCGAGAAGCGCACACATCGAAGGTAGCTGGTCACTTTGGGGTTACAAAGACATTGCAAAATCTTCACCGACATGTGTTCTGGCCGCGTATGCAGCAAGATGTGGCTAGGTTTGTTCGAGGCTGCGGTCTCTGCAGCATCTCGAAACCGGCAAACCGAAAATTAGGTTTGTACACTCCTTTGCCAGTTCCATCACGACCATGGGAGAGCATATCCATGGATTTCTTGGGAGGATTGCCTAAGACCCGACGTGGCAACGACTATTTATTCGTGGTCGTTGATCGTTCTCCAAAATGATTGTTCTTATACCTTGTCGAAAGACTATCACGAGAGAAGAAGCAGCTCGGGTATTCTTTCAACACGTTTGGACACACTTCAGACTGCCGACTTCTATTGTGTCTGATCGCGATACCCGGTTCCTTAGTCACTTTTGGCGATCGCTCTGGACGATGATGGACACCAAGCTAAAGAGGAGTACTGCTTTTCATCCGCAAACTGATGGTCAAACCGAAGTGGTTAATCGCACAGTCGTTCATCTCTTGAGAGGATATAACTCGAAGCACCCGAAGACCTGTGATGAAAGCATACCGTACCTACGGTTTGCTTTTAATCGAGCAGTGCATGGTTCGACTGGAAAGTCGCCGTTTAACGTCTGTTTAGGATTTCTACCACAGAGTCCATTCGATATGGAGTTTGTGATCCCTACCTCAGCACAGAACAGCAAGGAAGCATCTGATCAGGATCGAGCACAAAAGTTCCTGGAAGGTATTCAACGACTCCATCGTGAGGTTGAACAGAACTTGCTGAAAGCTCAACTCAAGTACAAGGCGCGACATGATCGGCACCGAGTTGATGTGCAATTTCAAGAAGGTGATATGGTATGGTTACATTTGAGTAAGGAGAGACTTAAAGGTGAAGGTAAGAAGCTCAAACCCATTCGTTATGGTCCTTTTCGGATTTTGCGGAAAGTGGGTAATAACGCTTGTCAGCTCGAGTTACCTCCATACATGGATATCTACTCGGTTGTTAATGTTGAGCACCTCAAAGTCTTTGAGCCTTCAATGCTGGATGATGAGCCAGATACCATAGTACCATCTGTTGAAGATTTGGTCTATCAACGAGACGAACCTCTACGTGAAGATGTGATTCTGGAGAAGAAGGTGACTACCACCCGCAGTGGCACCAAGGAGACTTTTCGAATCGGTCGGAAAGATCAACGAGCACGTGCGGCAAAGTGATACACCAAAGAAGATGGACAAGCTCAATTTCCACATCTCCAGTTTGATCGAGAGGTCGCAACAGGGGTTGGCTCCATCTCAACAAGGGAGTCATGATCCGGGAGGATCTCCAAGTCCTAATCGCATGCGGCTTCGCGACCAAGTCCTGATCGCATACGGCTTCGCTACCTTAACCGTGTTCGGATAGGATTCGCGACCATGGATTGGTCCGCGACCAGGAAAAGGAATTCGTTCCCTATTCGGAATTGTAATCCGATCCGAATGTGTATAACTAAGCTTATCTGTTTAGGATTAGTTATATGAGTCTAATACGTTTAGGTCTCTAAGTCTGATACGTACTCATACGATTGGACTATAAATACCTTGTAATAGGTCTAGTTTAGATCATCGAACTCAATCGAAGAGTCATAGAACTTATTTGAGTTTTAGACACTTATAGTTCCTTCGACGTGGACAAGTGTGTCTAACGTTCGACGTGTAAAGCTCTCTTTGAAATAAAGAGTTGTGGAATTACTTTGGGTTTCGGTATTTCCGAGTAAGATCCCGTTATTCCGCATATTAGAATCTGGGCGAGTCTAGTGCGAAAACCAAGACTAGGTCTCAAACGGATCAGAACAACATCGCCACATCCTCCAGAGTAATGGTCATCTCCCCCCACCAGAAGTGAAATATGTGTGTCTCGGGTCTCCACCTGTCCACTAGAGCAGAGACTAGTGATCGGTCGTGCCTGAAAGACTCCAGTCTGGTGATCGTCTTGCAAAAAGGAAGCAGCCCCGCCGTCCTCAGCCGTGCGATGTATCTCTCGTTGAGAGGCCAAGACGTGCCGGACGATCGCAAGCGGAATGGCTGAAGCTCCTCTCTGGATCGCAGCGCTCGAGACCGATGACGATCGTCGTAGTAGTGATCGAGTAACTCAGGAAACTGTGGACGAGGGTGAGCCATGCCTGCAAACAGGAACATTAGGTTAGTACATCATCAAATACATAAGAGGAACGAATAAGTGTTGCACAACATTACTGCGTCATGTTCGATTAGGTCCGAATGCATCAGGATATGTCCTCCTCGTGTGGCCAGGCTGTCGGCAAACGGCACACTTTCGTAGCTCATCGCGTTCTACGTTATCCATGTCATTGCCAATTCGTATTTTTCGCCGTCGTCCAGGGCCTTTCCGCTCCAAGTGCGGTGGTGGAACATATCGGATCTCGCGTGCCCTACACGACCGATCTCTGTAGTGCTGCTGAGTCCCCCAAATCTCAAAGTCAGCAGTCCATGTCTCAGCAAGGTACCGTGAACCATAGTAAACTGACAGGTACATCTCGCTCGACTTGTTGTCGTGCGCACACGCGGCCATCACATAGGAGCACGGTTTATGCAATAGAGTTGGCTTGTTACAAGTGCACTTGACACCGTCTTCAAATGTCACTCCTTGCCTCTTGATTTGTCGCATGTATCTGTTGGATCAAGGATGCCGACTAGAGGGGGGTGAATAGGAGGCTTTTAAAACTTGTAATTTAAAACAAATAATTGCAAATCAAGAACGAGCAAGAGGAGAAGAGAACGAACATAGCAGTTTTTACCGAGGTATCAGAGACTCGTCTAGTCTCCACTAGTTCTCGTTGAAGTACTCAAGTCACTTGAGTTTTGCCTCAATACTCACGAAGAGTATTATCAACTATTGGTTGCTCCTTGTCCACTCCGAAAAGGTGAGCACCGATGCCTTGTACAAACTTGCCGAGCCTCTCCGACAATCTCCAAACTGGAGAGGTCAACGGCCACGCCTCCGAACCGTCTAGGTGAGGGCGCTCACCAAGAGTAATAGGCACCGAGGTCTTCTCTTGACCTCCAAACACGCACCGAGAAACTAAGAGAATGCAAATGCAAATGAGCTGAAACTCTCGGTGGATCGAAAACAGTCGACTTGATCAAAAGATCAAAATTTTAAGTAGAAAACTAAAGCTCAAGAGTGTATAAGAGAATGCTGCTGCTTGTTGTATAAAACTCATGCCCAAATCCCTTATTTATAGCCTCAAGAATCAAATGAACCATTGGAGTTAGGACTGAAAATCAGCAACACAAACTGACAGTCAGTTTTGTGTACAACAGCCGACAAAATTTACGGATAAAAATTTGCTAGCCGTTCGTGGTCTTTTATGGAAACTTGAAACCACAACTGACAGTCAGTTATACAAACTGACAGTCAGTTCGACCAGAAACTCGACCAAAACAAATAGAAACTCAGTTAAAAACAACTGTGGTCGAAACCCCAACTGACAGTCAGTATGATCAAACTGACAGTCAGTTTAGTACAAAAGTTTTGAGCCCAAAATACACCCTCTCTGGACAATTGTCAGTTAATACAAACTGACATTCAAACTGACAGTCAGTTTAGCAAACTGACAATTAGCCTGAACAAAAACAACTATAACTTTAAATCCAGAAATTCAAAAGAGGTATTTAATAGCTCGTTTGAAAGATAATTTCAAGGGATACATTTTTGTCAATAGAAGTAAAAGCCAGATCTGCCTAGATCTTTCTAGAAAATTGAAAGACTCTTCTATTGTCAAAAATTGAACTGAAAATCCAAATCTTTTAAAACAAATTTAAATCAAATCCAACCAAAAAGGATGCAATGTAATGACCTAAGTTTCTCGGTTTATGTTGGAGATAAAAAGAGGACTTTCGCTACCCCTCTTTATAGTACGGTTTAAAATCTAAGCAACGAAGTCCTTAACCGATCTGTCTCTGAACTCCGAGATCGGAAGAAAATCAAATTACAGATTACCTTAGGTCCTTTGCATCTTCAAGTTTGCGTCTTGTCTCTGATCTTCTGCACCTCGTGCTTCACTTCATGTCGGGTTCATCTTGATCATCTCGTAATTCTTCCCGAACAAACTCTGTATCAACAATCTCAGAAGCACAATTAGTCCAAAACACTTTGTTTTCATTAATCATCAAAATTAGGGTTAGGCATGAAGGCCTAGATGCAACAGTATCCACCCCCCACGTTTTTACTGCACAGAAAAACGACCCAACTTTGCCTTCTGCTATTAGGAATGCACTCGACTGAGTGTTTCTGAGCGATCGCGGCTTTCATTTCTAAGTACCTCTGTTCTTCGTGAGGAAATTTTGGTAGTGTGACCCGAAGCAATGCTCTTGCAGCTGTACCTCTCTCGTAGAAGTATTTAGCCGTGTGATGCCATGTAAATTCCACAATTCCAGTGAGAGGCAGACCTCGCACCCCCCTCAACACAAAATTGTATACCTCCGCCATGTTAGTTGTTATTACTCCATATCTGGCACCTCCCTCATCGTGCAATAGAGACCACTTCTCAGGAGCTTTGTCACTGATCCATTCACTAAATTTCTTTGGCCTTGACCTTCCGGTGCGTCGTCTCGGCACATCTGTAGTCCCCACGACATTTTCTTCATCTTCTAGCTGTTGTGAACTGCTTGCCTCTGACCTTTGAGATTTACCTAGATCTGAAGTTTCTTGTTCTAACTCGTCCCAAAGTTGTTGGAATTTATGGCTTTGGTTCTGATCGCACAACCGCTTGAACCTCTTCATAAGCCGTGCGCTTTTGTAGTGTGTGAAGAAGTTCGCCGCAAGTTGTCGTTTACACCACCGACTGATCAAGTCATTCCAGCTGTACTGCGGGTTCTCAGTGGACAACATGAACTCAATGGCACTTAACAGACCCTTGTGTCTATCATGGATTACACATACATTCCGTCTGTCCTTCATGACGGTTTGTTTTAGGTTTACAAGGAACCATACCTAACTGTCTGTACTCTCGCTTTCCACTAAGGTGTACGCCATGGGAAGTAGCTGGTTGTTTGCATCTGCAGCAACTGCTGTCATCAGACTTCCCTTGTACTTCCCAGTTAGAAATGTGCATCCACGCAAAGTACTGGCCGCATGTACTTGAATACAGAGATTACTTAACCAAATGACCAGAATATACGCTCCATGTACTCAGCTCGAGGAACTATCTCACCATTTCTGCCGACAACTGGGCTATGGACCATATCCATCACAGGGCCAGGGTTGGTGTCAACGATTTGTTCGATCAGTCTGGGCACATAGTTATATGAATCATAGAAAGATCCAAATAACATCTCAAGACCAAGTTGCTTGGCTCTCCATGCCTTCCCATACTGAATGATGTACCCAAATGTGTTGTTGATTTTGCTGACAATTTGTTTTGGTGGCATATCAAGATTTGGATGAAGGTTCGACAAAATTACACGTGCCACAAATGTGGACGACATATTCCTATGACTCTGTGATACTTCTGTTACTGAACAGTCATGTTCGGTGATCCTGGAAATAATGAAGTGTTCATTGTCCTTGTACCGAGCAATACGAACATAAAATCGACATCCTTCCACCTTGCACTTCACCGCGTACAGTCGCGGATTTGTTCTGTCAACCTTGAAAGACCGATGTAGTGTCACGGACCACATCGCCATGGCTTGCTTAGCCTCCTCCTTGCTTCGAAAATATTGTCCCAATGTTAATCTGTGTTCACTCCCTGCCCACTGTGAACTGCGATCATTGTGGATTCACGCATGCTCAAAACCACTAGGATCTAGTCATTGTTGTGGAGGTCCCATTCCACGATAGTCTTCTTCACTAGAGGAATCCGCATAGTTTGCGTCCACCTCCGACCCTTCGCTGCCTGAAACTTCCAGACCCTCATCTTCACCTTCGTCGGCATAAGTCTCATCCCCAGGCCACAAATACCCGCCCATGAATTCTGCGTTGGGGACATCCGGAGAATTATGGGTCATGGTTGGAGCAATGTTCGTATGTTGTCCTCCAATTAATGGTTCAGGTACAAGTTCTGCTGCCGGTTCTGGTACATTGTCTAGCTTGGTCACCTACAGTATGCAGTCATCTGGCCCATGATTGGGATTTATCACCCTCCTAACAAGAGAGCCCCATGATCTATCGCCTCTAAGTTTACACAATTTCCAACAAGATGTCAAACCAATAGGCACCAGCGCTTCTATGACAATTTTGTGTAAACATGGGTCAATATTTAGGATGTCCATGGCTTGGGTCTTAAGGTCTTTAAAATTAAGAACACTAAGATCATTCAATTCCATGTCTATACGGTGACAGCCACTTAGGTCATCTCCAGATGGTCCTTTCTAATGATTTGTTCCCCGTGGAAAACATAGACTACTTTTGTTTCCGACATTGTCTACAACATAAGTATTACAAACATTAGCTATCATATCTCCAATATATTTTGCACATTACTCTATGCTCATCCTTAAGACATGTGCGACTTATTTTTTAACATCTCAACTAATCAAAGTACACCGGATTAACGACATCGCATCACATCTAATCTACAATTCTTATATTATCATCTCACATATCAATAATTTAATTATTTACTACTCTTAATTAATACACATCTCACATCTCATTCATAAACATATTAAATTTACATAATATTACACAACAAATCAAAATTATATATACATTATATTCATAAATGCCCAACATATTTAAATAAGGTACAAATCAAATATGTATTTCTGTACATTTTCTACGAATAAACCGCATGTCCTAAATTATCGATTCACTATTTATTAATCTAATTTATTCGCTTAATATATAACATTTCTACATAACAGATCTATATTTACAACACATCTACATAACAGATCTACATATTCCTAAAACAGATCTACACATTCCTAAAACAGATCTACACATTCCTAAAACAAATCTGCATTCTTCACTAATTATCACTAAAAATTTATAATTGTACCTTTTTTTTATGCTTTCTTTCCTCCTTCTTCTTCTTCTCCTTTCTTCTTCTTCTTCTCCTCCTCTTCCTCCTCCTCTCTTTTTCTTTTCCTCTTCTCCTTTTTCCCCTCTCTTCTCCCTCTGCCGTGAGTTGTTTTGTTTTTTTTTTTGGCTTGCAATGCGCCAGTCGCCAGAGGCCCCAAATATATATTACCTATCAGTCACCAACCAAACTGGCGACTGATGGTTTTTCCGCAGTCACCATCCCATATGGCAACTGATGTCTTTTCTGTTTGTTTTTTGGGGTAAGTCGCTACGCAGGATGGCGACTTAGGTCGATTTTGCATTTATTTTTTATTACACGTTATTTTTAAATTTTTATTTTTAATCTAAGTTATCCGTACAAAAATTTCAAAAATCAATGCTGTGCAAAAAGAAGTGGAGGATACTCTTTTTTAAAAAAAAAAATAAAAATCGGAACCTACATCTGGATGCTCACAAGGTCAAAATCCGTTAACAGTCCGTCAACAGTCTAAACTTGACTGTTAAAAAAACAATTTTAATGAGAATAGATGACATATAAATCTAGTTGAAAAATATTAAATCGTGATCTGTATTATACATAATACATAAGAAGAGAGTTCTCAGACGATTTTTTCGCAACAAAACGCCCTCCTCTGTTGCTACTTGAGGTTGAGGGTATTTTAGATAGCAACATTGTTTTATATATTTGTGCACATAATTTTGTTTTTGATAAATTTTCACTATATTATTAAATCATTGCAAATTATCACCTTTCCTCTAACTTGCATGTGAAATAACTTTTATCTCTCTACACTGATATGAGCGTTTAAGATCCTCTGAGGATGCTATTTCACATGCAATGGTGTTGTTGGGGCAAAATACTAGCCAACGCCAGAAACGTCACCATGGGAGTTTTTTCTTCGGGGTCTGGAGAAACTTCTCCCGGAGCGCCCTTCTCCGGGCCGGGGAAGACGTCCCCCGGAGCCCTCCCCCGGGCTCGGGAGAGACTTCCCCCGGCGCACCTCCTCCGGGTTAGGGAGAGCTCCTCTCCCGGAGCCCCCCTTCTCCGGGCCGGGGAAGACGTCTCCCGGAGCCCTCCCCCGGGCTCGGGAGAGACTTCCCCCGGCGCACCTCCTCCGGGTTAGGGAGAGCTCCTCTCCCGGAGCCCCCCTTCTCCGGGCCAGGGAAGACGTCTCCCTGAGCCCTCCCCCGGGCTCGGGAGAGACTTCCCCCGGCGCTCCTCTAGTGGGCACTGATTTCAAAGGGCCGCCACGTGTCAGAAATCAGTGCCCTGGACCTCGTCAAAAGACCGTTTTGCCCCCGATCCTACGGTGGCAAGAGGGGTAGTTCAGTAATTCGCATCTTTTGGGGTCTATGTATACCCTTGTAACCCTCTTTTGTAACCTAAGACATTCATTTGTACTTTATCCAAAAAAGCAAAAAGGCGTGTTCTGGAGCCCTCTCTTCGGGAGAGAGCCCCCTAGCCGACGCTCGTCGGGAGCACGTCGACAGGACTAGGGCCTCCACTGAGGCCCGAACCTGTATAAACCCCTGTGTCAATCTCTGGGATTGTCCAACGCGGGGTGACCCGTCGCACGGTCAGCTCGCGTTGAGGAACACGTGTTACGCACGTCATCAAATCTGCCGAGGTATTTTTTATACCACGACAGTTGGCACCGTCCGTGGGGACTCGTGACAAATAGTCATGGCTCCAAGAAGGATGAGGCACTTAACCTCCATCCCTAACGACGCCGGCCCTAGCAACCCTGCACCGCCGGTGCAAGGGGCCGTCGTCACTACACCTCCTCCCGGGGACACTCGGGGGGAGGCGGCACTTGTTCCCCCCGTCATCCATGGCGGGGGAACGACTCCCACGAGCCTGCCTGAAGGTGCCGGCTCAGGGGGACCAAGCTCCTCCCAGGTAATGCCTTCAACTTCAGGTGACCCACTACTCGGGGCGCTGGTGGAGGGCCAGCTTCGCGCACAACGTACTCTGGAGGAGCTGTTACGCGCTATAGCGCGGCCTCCGGCCCCCGCGTACCCGCACCCGTTCCAGTTCGGAGGGATGACACCTCCGTTCATGATGGGACACCCGGGAGCCTTCTTCACACCAGGGGCTTTCCCCTTCCCGGGAAGCGTTCCCACCTCCGGAGGTCCTTCACTCCCGGGGGGTCAGCCCGTCTCCGGGGGCTACCCTTTCCCGGGAGGCGTCCCCACCTCCGTAGGTCTGTCACTCCCGGGGGGTCAGCCCGTCTCCGGGGGCTACCCTTTCCCGGGAGGCGTCCCCACCTCCGGAGGTCCTTCACTCCCGGGGGGTCAGCCCGTCTCCGGGGGCTACCCTTTCCCGGGAGGCGTCCCCACCTCCGGAGGTCTGTCACTCCCGGGGGGTCAGCCCGTCTCTGGGGGCTACCCTTTCCCGGGAGGCGTTCCCACCTCCGGAGGTCCTTCACTCCCGGGGGGTCAGCCCGTCTCCGGGGGCTACCCTTTCCCGGGAGGCGTCCCCACCTCCGGAGGTCTGTCACTCCCGGGGGGTCAGCCCGTTCCCGAACCATCCCTTGCCCCGGAAGGAATTCTCCCCCCTGGGACTACGCCTATCCCAACGGGTATCCCCGGGGTGATTCCTACGTTACAGGCCGTTCCCCCGTGGGGAAGTCTTCCCACGCCGCGGGCCGTCTCCGTGGCCGGGACTCGTCCGGCCCGCGATTCCTCTCCCGCGCCGGTGACGGGCGCATATCCGCCTCCTCCCCCGGGTCCCCGCTCCTCGGGTTCCCCCGGTGAACCAAACGCGGTTCACTCGGGAGGAGGTGGAGCGCATGCGCGCGGCAAGGTCCGAAGGCGCCCCGTCCCGGTACGGCCGGGAATCACTCGCGCGCAAGCGCGCCCTCCTTGTCCCTACAGACAAGGGTAAAAGACCCATGCAAGAGGCCTCCGTCACTTCCGGAGGTCCCCCCGAGATACAAGAGGTGAGCTCCACCAACCCCGAAGAGCGAAGGCGATACCGGAAGGCCGACGGTCCGTTGGGACCCCTCTCCGATTCGGACAATGAACGCGCTTCCCCCGTGAAGGGGGATATCGATGCAAACTCCCCAAAGGAAGTGGAAGGGGCTAACCAACCCCTTTGCCGCCGCCTCCGGCGTGTTCGGTGGCCGAAACCATATCGGCCGCCCCATATCGAGCACTACAACGGGGAGGCCGACCCCTACGAGTTCGTGCAAGTGTACTCCACGGCCATCTCGGCGGTTGGGGGGGACGAAAGCGTCCAATGCAACGTCTTCCCCCTCTACCTCTCGGGAATAGCTCGTTCATGGTTCTATAACCTAAAGAGCGGGTCCATCAAGTCATTCGCGCAGCTGAAGCGCGAATTCTGCGCAAATTTCCAGGGGAATTACATCCGTCCCCTGGATTCGTCGCAGTTGTACACCGTTCGCCAACGGTCGGGGGAGACAATACGAAGTTTCTTCAAACGCTTCGCGCAGATCAAGAGCAAGGTGGCTCACGTCCCCGACTCGACGGTGATCGAAGCGTGCAAGAGTGGCATTCTCCCGGGAGAGCTCCACCGAAGACTCTCCCGGAGTTGCCCGTCCTCCGCCGACGAGCTCTTCAACGTACTCGAGAAATACGCGAGAGCCGAAAAAGACGATCTCTGGAAAAAGCACCAGGGGACCTCTATCCCCGGGGAGAGGGACGCGAAGGACCCCTCCAACAAACGTCCCCGGAGGGGGCCCCGCAACGAGCCAAGGCCTCGGGACACTTTCGTCCTCGAAGGCGGAGGCGGCTCTCGGGAGCCTAACCGGGGACAGCGTCCCTTTTCCAAGCCCAAAGGCGGTGGGGGAAGCCGATCCTCCCGTCCGCAAGAAGGCAAGGAGCCTGGAGCCACTTTGTGGTGCGCTTACCACAAGTCCAACTCCCATGCAACCCGAGAATGCCACGCTCTCCTCAACCACTTCGCGACATTCCTCGAGCAACATGGGCCGGGGGGAGGAGGAGGAGGCTCTACCTCCTTACCCCTTCCATCACCAGCCTTGGCGGCACTCCCCGCTCCGCCAGGGGGACGTCAGAGGCAAGGCCAGGAAAAGGGTTCGAGCAACGAGCTCCCCTTCCAAACCTCCGAGAGGCACATCAATGTCATTGTAGGAGGATCCGCTTCCGGGCGAGATTCCAAACGCCAGCGCAAAGAGTATGCGCGGGAGGTGAAGGTAGTAGGGGCCGTCAACACGTCCCGGCCGTCCAAATGGTCGGACGTCCCGTTGACGTTCACCATCGAAGACGCGAGTGGGGTGCGCTTCCCCCACAATGACGCGCTGATCGTCTCAGCCACCGTGTTTAACTGCCGCCTTGCCCGAATCTTGGTGGATGGCGGGAGCTCCGCGGACGTCCTCTACCTAAAGGCGTTCAAAGAAATGCAGGTGGACGAGAAGCTCCTGCAACCCGCGGTGGGGCCCCTGCAAGGATTCGTCCCGGGGAAAACCATACATCCTGTGGGGAAGGTCGACCTCCCAATGACATTCGGCACCCCAGATAATTACCGGACCGAAATGGTTCGGTTCGACGTGGTGGATCTCCCCTCCTCCTACAACGCTATAATGGGGAGAACCATCATCAACCGCTTAGGAGCAGCGGTCCACCACAACTATCTTTGCATGAAGATCCCCGGGCCGAGCGGGGTGATCTCCGTGCATGGTGACCAGGGTGTGGCTCGCTCTCTCTACGAGCGCGCCTCCGCAGTGATCGGGGACGTTAACCTGGTCAAGGCCCCGGGGGGAGGGAGCTCCCCCTCAATTCCAAACGTGCCAATTGCTCTCCCCGGGAAGTTCCTTCCCAAGCCTCGCCCTGAGGGAGACCTCCGGGAAATCTCTCTCTTCCAAAACGAGGGGAAGACTGTCAAGATCGGGGCTGATCTCCCCGAGGAACACGCGACGCGACTCGCCGAATTCCTTCGCGAAAACACGGACGTCTTCGCATGGAAGCCCGCGGATATGGGGGGTGTGCCCAGGGATGTTATCGAGCACAAGCTCGCGGTAATACCCGGTCACCCCCCGGTGAAACAGAAGATGAGGAAGCTCTCCCTCGAAAGGCAGGAGGCCATCAAGGGGGAGATCGCTAAACTCCGGGAGGCGGGGTTCGTTCGGGAGGTCCTACACCCCGAATGGCTGGCGAACCCCGTCCTCGTAAAGAAGGCAAGCGGTAAATGGAGAATGTGCGTCGACTTCACCGACCTCAACAAAGCCTGCCCCAAAGATGACTTCCCGCTCCCGCGGATCGACCAACTGGTGGATTCCACCGCGGGATGCGAGCTGATGAGCTTCTTGGACGCCTACTCGGGCTATCATCAAGTTCGAATGGCGGAGGAGGACGAGGAAAAGACGAGTTTTATAACTCCCCTCGGCACCTTCTGTTATGTCCACATGCCTTTCGGGTTGAAAAACGCCGGGGCAACTTTCCAGCGCCTGATGAGCTTGGTCCTGAGGGATCAAATTGGCCTCAACGTGGAAGTGTATGTTGACGATGCAGTCGTCAAGAGCGCGCGCTCGGCCACTCATATCGAAGACTTGGGAGAAACCTTCCGCAATCTCCGTAAGTACGGGTTAAGGCTTAACCCGGAAAAATGCGCATTCGGCGTTCGCGGAGGAAAGCTCCTCGGCTTCCTTGTGTCCCAAAGGGGCATCGAAGCCAACCCCGAAAAAATTCGGGCCCTCCTCGACATGCCTCCACCGCGTTCTGTCAAGGATGTACAACGACTCACCGGCCGCTTGGCCGCGTTAAGTCGTTTCGTCTCGCGCTCGGGGGAGCGCGGCCTCCAATTTTTCAAGATCCTCCGCGGCCTTGAGGGGTTCCATTGGACTACCCGAGGCACAGGCTGCATTCGAGGACTTGAAGAAATGCCTCGCGAGCCCTCCAATGCTCGTGAGCCCGCGTCAGGGGGAGCCCCTGCTCCTCTACCTCGCGGCTACTCCGGTCGCCGTCAGCGCAGTTCTCGTCAAGGAAGAAGACGGGCACCAACGCCCCGTTTACTATGTGAGCGAGGCTCTCCAAGGCGCTAAAACAAGATACACGAAGATGGAGAAGGTGTGTTACGCCCTTCTAATGGCCTCGCGGAAGCTCCGCCACTACTTCCTAGGCCACCCTATCACGGTGCCTTCCTCTCTCCCTTTGGGGGAGGTGCTTCGGAACAAGGAGGCCACCGGGCGAATAGGGAAATGGGGGGCCGAGCTAGCCCCCTTTTCGCTGTCCCTCGCCGGACGAACCGCGATCAAATCGCAGGTTCTTGCGGACTTTGTGGCCGAGTGGGCTCCGGTCCCTGGACTGGAAGAAGAAGCGCGTGCCGCCCCGCCGCGCGACGACCACTGGACCCTCTTGTTTGACGGCTCCCTCTGCCTGGCGGGGGCTGGCGCGGGAGTAGTCCTGAGAAGCCCCGAGGGGAGAACCCTCGAATATGCGGCCAGGCTCGAGTTCCCCGCGACGAACAATGTCACGGAATATGAGGCCCTTCTCCTAGGGCTACGTCTTGCCCGCTCATTGGGTATCCGACGCCTCCTCGTCAAGGGGGATTCTCAACTCGTGGTATGTCAAATGGACAAGTCTTACTTGTGCCATGACCCGAATTTGAGCCTCTACCTTGACGAGGTCCGGAAGATAGGAAAACTACTTCGACGGCCTCGAGGCGCGCCGAATCCCGCGTAGGGACAACGATCGAGCCGACACCCTCGCCAGGGCAGCGAGTGCCCGAGGGCCTCTCCCCGAAGGGGCCTTCTTGGAGGTCATCTCCAAACCTTCCGCGACGGCTCCCGGCCCGGACTATGAGTCCCGCGACCCAGTCGTCGCGGAAATCGTCCGGGCCACATCCTGGATGGCCCCCCTTATCTCTTGCATCAAGGGAGAGGGGGAGCCCTCCGATGAAGCCGAAGCCAAGCGCCTTCGCGCTAAGGCGCGAGCGTACGTGCTGATAGAGGGGACATTGTACAAGCGAGGGGCCTCTGCGCTGCTTCGCTACCTCCCGCGGGAGGAGGGAGTTCAGCTCCTCGAAGATATTCACCTCGGGTGTTGTGGCTCTCACCTCGGCCCCCGGGCCGTCGCGTCAAAAGCCATCCGCCAGGGCTTCTACTGGCCAACCGTCGCCCGCGACGCGAGAAACCTCGTCTCTGCTTGCGGGGCTTGCCAAAAAATGGCAAAGGGCTCCAACCTACCCTCCACAACTCTGCAGGCAATCCCCCTCACGTGGCCCTTCGCGCGGTGGGGAATGGACCTCCTAGGCCCGTTCCCCCCGGCGTCGGGGGGATACAAATACGCGGTTGTGGCCGTGGATTACTTCTCCAAATGGGTGGAGGCCGAGCCCCTCGCCGCCATCACGTCTCGTGCGGTGCAAAGGTTCTTTTGGAAGAACATAGTGTGCCGATTCGGCGTCCCCCGCGAGATTACCGTGGATAACGGAACCCAGTTCGATTCAGCGATCTTTCGCGAGTTCTGCCAGAACTTGGGTACGACCCTCCACTTCGCCTCAGTGGCTCACCCTAAGAGCAATGGGGCGGTGGAGCGCGTCAATGGAGTTATCCTCCAAGGGCTCCGTCGTCGCCTGGAGCAAAGCGCCTCCAGGCGCGGGGCATGGGCGGAAGAGCTCCCGAGCATTCTCTGCTCCATGCGAACGACCCCAAGCCGAGCAACAGGGCGTGCCCCCTTCTCGCTCGTGTACGGGGCTGAGGCAGTGCTACCCTCGGAAATCAATTTCCGATCGCTGCGAGTCGAACTCCTCGAGGGAGTCTCGGCGGCCGCGTTTCAAGCTAACGAAGACAACCAGAGGCTGGAGGTGGACCTCGTAGAAGAAGAACGGGACAGAGCCCTCCTCCGCAACGCCATTTACAAACGCGAGATGGCGCGCGCCTACAACAAGCGTGTTCGGGGGAGGGCCTTCCGTTTGGGAGACCTTGTCCTCAAGCACGTCACCGACCCTCAAGCCCAAGGGAAACTCAGCCCAAAGTGGGAAGGGCCATACAGGATTTCCACAATCCTTGGCTCGGGGGCTTACAAGCTCTCTACTCTCGAAGACCAAGAGCTGAAGCACACATGGAACGCGGACCTGTTCCGCAAATTTTACACTTGACTCCGAGCCTCCCCCCGTCCCTTTGGACTTCGCGAGGGGAAGGCGCGATGAGTTGTAGCAATGGCCTCAAAGGCCTTTTGCCCTCCGCCCCTTTTCTTGCGATCCCGCAAAGGGTGGAGGCATTGTAACAGCTTGTTTTAATCAATGCAAATGGTTTTTCTCCATGTGTTTTTGTGCAGACATCTTTAATCGCCCCTGAGGCAATACCCTCATCTCGAGGATGCCCTCCCCGTGAGGATGCCCCCTGGGGATGCCCTCATCGCGAGGAAGCTACAGGCTCCAGCTCAGCCTTAAAGTCCCGACAGCGGGAGCCCCGTTCCCCCTTGGGCGGCTTACAATATCCCCTCGTGGACTGAGGGCGTAAGCGGCAACCTGGTTCCCAAGGAACCGAGGTAACGAGTCACTTTGGGGGACTAGTCCCCCCCCATACACTCTGGAGCTTGCTTTTATGCTCTCCCTCCTCCGGGAGCGATCTAGGTCGCGCGACCGATAGATCTTTTACCACACTCGCCTGCACGAGGATAACCCTTCGAGGGTGCCACCCCTCATTGGAACAACCGCGATATTTTCTTATGATTTCAGCGCGGGCCGCCTGTTCAGGTCACCCCCCGCTGCAGGGGGAGGAGATGAAATACCTAGCCAAATTCCCTTCGGGGGGCATCTAAGGCATCTAGAATCCTCCGGAGATGGAGCCCTTGCTCTCCGGACCCTCGTCCCCCGGAGGTGGAGCCTTGCTCCCCGGATGCTCGTCCCCCGGAGGAGTTGTCTCCCGAGGAGCCTCTCCTCCGGAAGACGTCCTCCGGAGATGGAGCCTTGCTCCCCGGATGCTCGTCCCCCGGAGGTGGAGCCTTGCTCCCCGGATGCTCGTCCCCCGGAGGAGTTGTCTCCCGAGGAGCCTCTCCTCCGGAAGACGTCCTTCGGAGATGGAGCCTTGCTCCCCGGATCCTCTTCCCCCGGAGGTGGAGCCTTGCTCCCCGGATGCTCGTCCCCCGGAGGAGTTGTCTCCCGAGGAGCCTCTCCTCCGGAAGACGTCCTCCGGAGATGGAGCCTTGCTCCCCGGATCCTCGTCCTCCGGAGGTGGAGCCTTGCTCCCCGGATTCTAGTCCCCCGGAGGTGTTGTCTCCCGAGGAGCCTCCCCTCCGGAAGACGCCCTCCGGAAATGGAGCCTTGCTCCCCGGATTTTCTCCGGAGAAGCCTCTCTCCCGGACCTTTGTCCGGAGGTGGAGCCTTGCTGCCCGGACCTCCGTCCCCCGGAGTCGTTGTCTCCGGAGGAGGACCCTCCCCCGGAACATCGTCTCTGGAAGTGGAGCCTCGCTCCCCCGGAGTTTATCCCCCAGATACTCTCCCGGTGATTTAGAAGCACAATATAAACGAAAAGTGCGATCTTTTTTATTCCATAAAAAATAAGCCGGGAGACAGCCTCTCCCGGTAGGCTTACAGGGCACAACCGGGAGTTGATTACTCCCGGTGGGCATATGGGAGGCTACCTACGTCTAATGCGGAGAACCAGCATCTCCTAGGCCCATCGTCAAGTCCTCGCCATGTCCCGGTACAAGCTTCGAACTCGTCGCCTCGCTGCATTGAACATGTCCTCCGGCCAGTATTCATACCCTTCGGGAGGTTCGATGCGCAAGGGGATTGCCTCCCACACTCCCGGGGGAGGTGCTGGCAACTCCGCGCGGTGGTTGTCAAAATTCGCCAAGTGCCAATCGGGCAACCACCGGAGCAAAGCTTGTCCCCCCCGGGGGACACCGGGGGCGAGACTCCCGGAGACGGGAGTGAATTCCACGTCCTTCTCCGGGACTCCCGCCCCGGGCACCTGACCATGACAAGACGCGACTTAGCAAAAATTTTCATTTCATTGACAAATGATTTACAAGTCCGGGGTTCCCCCTATGGAACTACCGGGAGCAAAAATCCTACAAACAAAAAAAATCCCCTAATCTACCCAGGGGGGACAGGAGGCTCATACTTGCCCGGCATCGTCCCCCCCGGAGGAGGCGTCGCCCGGAGCTTCTTCCGCGGCCTCTTGGCGGCGTCTTGTCCGCGGGGGCTCAATCACCCGGTCGTAGAGGGCCCCCGCCAACTCCTCCAGCGCCGCCCTGCGGGGCTCGTAGAACCCCTGGAAGCTCCGGGGGACGAGGCGCCCGATAGCTTGGGCCCCGACCCCCTGGTACTCCACCAAGGAGGCTGCGAGCGCGGTGGTGGTGGACGCCAGGGCCCGGGCACGGACGTCCGCGGCCTCCGGGATCACCGCAATGTGCCGGGTAAGAAATCTCCGGGCCTCCGCCAAGGAGGCCAGCGGGTTGCGGGGATTCCCCTCCTCCCGGAATTCGACTCCAAGCCCAATCAATGTGGCCCGGAGTCGATTCCCCGCTGATACGAGGGCTCGCGCCCCCGTGGCCTCCGCCTCTTGAAGCGCCCGGGAGTGAGCCTCCCCGGAGGACGCGAGCTGCTCCCGGACGCCCTCCTAGCTCCCGGACGGCAGTGTCCCGGGCAGCCTCCGCGGGGGCCAGCACTTCTGCCCGGAGATGCTCCAAGTCCCGGGCGGTCGCGTCCCTCTCTTGGACGAACCTCTCCCGGGCTTGGACTGCCGCGTCCCTCTCCCGGACGGCGGCGTCACGCTCCGCTTCAGCAGCGGCCAAAGCTGCCCTCATGTCCTCGCTCTCCCGGGCGAGGCGAGTCCGGACGGCGCGGGCTACGGCGGTTGTCTAAGAAAAGGTGGATTAGTAAATGCAAGCGGGGAGGCGAAAAGTTCAAGGTATTTACCTGTAGAGCCAAGGAGACAACCTCTCCATAGCGCTCGTCGATGCCGCCCTCCCGGACATGAGCCCGCACCTTGGGAGTGACGAGGCTCAAGGAGAACTTGCGTGTCTCCTCCGAGGAAAAGAGGCACGCCCCCCTCGCCGGGGAACGGGGGTCACCTCCCATTGGCAGGCCCCCGTCACCAGCTCCACTCCCGGAGCCTTGGGAAAGTCTCCCGGAGGAGGGGCGGGGGACCTCCCGTCCCCGGCACGAGGGGAGCGCTGTAGCGCCCGGCTCGCTCCCCCAGGAGGCGGCGTCGGGAGAGATGCGCCGCCGGGAGCAAAGAGCGCGTCCAGGCGCGTAAAGGCGCCACCGCCCCGGAAATACACCCCCGGGGGATCCTCCCGGAGAGCTTGCTCCGGGGAAGGAGTGGCGTCGTAGTCCCCGGAGGTGGACTCATCCTCCTCCACGACCACGTGGTCAAACACGCCTGATGCCCCCAGGGCATCAAGTTGCGCGACCAGCGTGGCCGTGTCCGTGGGGCTCTCTTCATGCCCCGGCTCCGGGGGCTGCGACCCCCGCTGGGGGGTGACTTGAGCCGGAGGAGTAGTCTCCCCCGGCCGCCGGGGGGCCATTGTACCTTGGGCCGGAGATGGCCTCACTTCCCCCGGTGTTCGACGCGCCCCCGGAGTCGCCTGGACCGGGGAGGACCTCACCTGCCCCGGGGGTCTTGTCTTTCCCGGCGCATCGGGCGTCCCCGCCGGCCTCTGTGCCGGCGCTGGTGAAGTGGGGCGGTCTTGATGGGAGCCCTCTCCCGGTACCTGCGTGGTCTTAGCGCGCTTGGCCGCCGGGAGCGCCCCCGTCTCCCGCCGCCTGTGGGAGCCCGGGGTTGGAAGCGGAACCCTTTCCGGGAGGGTCATCCCGAAGGCCTCGGAGACGATGTTCCGGGGAGGACCCTCCCCGATGGCAGCAAGACACCGGGAGTGCTCGTCCTCGTAGTACCTCCCGAGGAGGTGCTCCGCCTTCTCCCGGGTGGACTTGTAGGACCTAACTGCAAAAAGCAAAGTTTTAGAAACATCCCCGCGATGTGTGAACTCCCGGAGAAAAGAAACTTACGCCGCGCCACCGGGAATCGCGGGGGACGAAGCTCCGGGCGCAGTCCCGGACCCTTCCTACTCCGGCTGAAGGGACTAAGCCGGAGGAGGAGCAGCTCCTCCGCTAAGTCTCGCATGCTCCTCCGGGAGCGAGCCTCCTTCATTTTCGCGACGGAGGTTAGCTCCTCCATCGTCAGCACCGGAGGGCCAGGGGAACGACCTAATGTCGCCGGCCTCGCGGAGTAAATCATCTCCGGGTCGCCCGCTCGGAGATAAAACCATCTCCGGCTCCATCCCTCCCAGTGCTCTTGAGAGGCGGCCACCGGGTACTCTTCCGCCCGGGAGGGAGCGAATTTTAGCATCACGGAGCCGCAAGTAGACTTGGGCCCGTGCTTCACCACCGGGGAGCTCTTTGCTTGCACCCGGTAGAAGTACTGGAAGAGGCGGAGAGTCCCCTCCACTCCGGCGGCTGTCTCGCTTAACCACAGGAACAGCCCCATCCTCACGAGAACGTTGGGCGTCAAGTGGTTGAGGGCTATCCCGTGCTCCCGGAGAAAGTCCCGGAGAAGCGGATGGATCGGGACCCTCAGCCCCGCTTGGATGAAGGCCATGAAGGCCACCACCTCTCCGTCCCGGGGGCTTGGGGTCACCTCCCCCGCAGCTGGGACGCGAATGTCCCTCTCCCCGAATATCCTCCGGGAGATGAGGGTCTCCCGGTCCCCGGCGGAGAACTCGGTTGTCCCGAGGTAATCGGAGGTCGCGTCCTCCGGGACACTCGAAGTCTTCCCGCGTCCCTTCGATGCCATTTCTTCTCCCGCAGGTTTTGTGAAACCGGGGAAGAAGTTACTTCCGGAGAGCGACCGGGGAAGAAATCACTCCCGAAGAATTTGGTGGATTGTGAGGATTAAGGAGAAGGAAAGCGTGCCTCCCTTGAGGTGGGCCCCTCCTTATATAGGCAACTAAGGTGCCCCCGATGGCTGCCACGTGTCAGCTCGAGGGATCTACACCTGTGAATACGAAAGGTCGCACAAATATCGAGGCAATACATGGTTAACTTAAATAGTGCTCCTCTCCCGGATAAGGGCGAGTTATGGGCGTTATGTTCGCTCTCCGGGGGAGGGCCATGTTTCCCCTAAGCTAACGAATCGCACCCCCCGGCGACATCAAAATGTCCCCGGGGGTGCGGGGGGCTCCTGTTGGGGGAAAATACTAGCCAACGCCAGAAACGTCACCATGGGAGTTCTTTCTTCGGGGTCTGGAGAAACTTCTCCCGGAGCGCCCTTCTCCGGGCCGGGGAAGACGTCCCCCGGAGCCCTCCCCCGGGCTCGGGAGAGACTTCCCCCGGCGCACCTCCTCCGGGTTAGGGAAAGCTCCTCTTCCGGAGCCCCCCTTCTCCGGGCCGGGGAAGACGTCTCCCGGAGCCCTCCCCCGGGCTCGGGAGAGACTTCCCCCGGCGCACCTCCTCCGGGTTAGGGAGAGCTCCTCTCCCGGAGCCCCCCTTCTCCGGGCCGGGGAAGACGTCTCCCGGAGCCCTCCCCCGGACTCGGGAGAGACTTCCCCCGGCGCACCTCCTCCGGGTTAGGGAGAGCTCCTCTCCCGGAGCCCCCCTTCTCCGGGCCGGGGAAGACGTCTCCCTGAGCCCTCCCCCGGGCTCGGGAGAGACTTCCCCCGGCGCTCCTCTAGTGGGCACTGATTTCAAAGGGCCGCCACGTGTCAGAAATCGGTGCCCTGGACCTCGTCAAAAGACCGTTTTGCCCCCGATCCTACGGTGGCAAGAGGGGTAGTTCAGTAATTCGCATCTTTTGGGGTCTATGTATACCCTTGTAACCCTCTTTTGTAACCTAAGACATTCATTTGTACTTTATCCAAAAAAGCAAAAAGGCGTGTTCTGGAGCCCTCTCTTCGGGAGAGAGCCCCCTAGCCGACGCTCGTCGGGAGCACGTCGACAGGACTAGGGCCTCCACTGAGGCCCGAACCTGTATAAACCCCTGTGTCAATCTCTGGGATTGTCCAACGCGGGGTGACCCGTCGCACGGTCAGCTCGCGTTGAGGAACACGTGTTACGCACGTCATCAAATCTGCCGAGGTATTTTTTATACCACGACAGGTGTGAATTTAAATATAAGGTTGTAATTCGCAACACCTGAGATATCAAAATCTGAGATCAATGGTGACCTTATTAGCAAAACAAATAATGACATATTCTTATTTTTTTGTTTCTTAGTATCTATCTTTAAAACATCTCCAAGAGTCCAATGCGACTATAAAGTCAACATTAAGAATGGGCCTCGTAACCACGTAGAAGAGAGGGAGGGGTGAGCATACACGTGAGAAGCTTACAAGTGTTGTAGGCGCAAAAGTAGGGCCTACACGTGGGAGATCAGCGTGTAATAGCTAAGTATGGGGTTCTATGTGAGTCTCACATGCTTGTTGAGGAGAGATACAGAAATATAGATATATCTTATATGAGTAAAGATAGAGAGAGAATAGATCCCATTTCTGCGCCTTTGCTTGCAGGAGATGTTTTAATACTTATAGCTGTTAGCCACAAGTAGACTGAATATATCTACATGCATTCGTCATTCGTTAAGGCATTTCAATGACACAAATGAAATTTCCACCAAAGCTCATTGGATTGATTAACTGATCAATTAACGAGCAAGCTTGCAGGAGGCTTCCCACAGCAGCCTTTAGCCCTTTACAAGTTCTTTCTTCAGCCCCTTTACTAGCTTCGTCGGGAAGAAAGAACGTCAATCGTATTGCAGAAGCAATTGAGAAAAGTTTCTGCAAGAACAGTCGTAAGGAAGTTCATGACTCTTTAGCATGTAAACGCTACGTAGCTTTCCTAAATTAATGAAAAGTATTTTGATTATTCACAAGGAAATTTCTCAAGCTTTCCTTTTAAGTATATTAATGTATATAGGGTTACAACATAGTGGAATGTAGATTTTTTGATTAACAAGCAAACAAGAAGCAAGATTCAAGAAGCATTTACACGAAATTTCCTGGGGATTATTTTTAATCACTGCGCCAACATGGAGTTCACCACTACATATTTGCTATTCCATCTATTTCAAAATATAAGACCCCATAATCCTATACACAAGATTAAGAAGTAGGGAATTCAAGGAAAAAATAAGAAGAATGGATTATATAACTGCATTCGAGATTGTTGAATAAAAAATGATGTCATTTACATTTGAAAAGATAAAAGTAGAAAATGCTCATTAATTTTTGTGGAGTTTTATATTGTAAAACAAAATAAAAAAATATAATCTTATATTTTAAAACAGGAGGAGTAGCATATTAATGTAAAAATATCTCCCACGTGAAAATCATAGTTAGACTTATATCCATGGGAAAGCTTATCACCTCAACGTAATGATGCGTTATTAGGTGCCTTGGTTTTTATTTGACTCTTAAATAAAATATTCTCTACCACACATGTGACAGTCAAGTCTCCAACAGTTTAACTCTTATTTGATTCCTACTAAGCTCTTAATGATTTGATAAATAAATATTAAAACTTATTAAAAATTTTCGTATCACTAACGTGTAAACAAAATATTATGTATCACTTGCAAGTGGGGTCAACCGTCACTAGACCCACACGTCAGTGACTCAGGTTTGAAACCGTACACATGCACAAACAAATCGAGACTGGCACACTCACGCAGTTTACGCGTCAGGTGGGGTCCATGCACCTCACTCACGTGCGACAGAAACAAATCTGACCATCTAATTGACATGTGGGGACTGATTTTGGGACTCAGATGTTAGTGATAGTGGTTAACATGTAGATCAGTATCGTACGCACTGACAACGAGCACTACGCTAGTTGTGGGTCCCACGTCTCCGGTTTCATTTCACGCACACATCGTAAACACCTCTCACTGACAATAGGGTCGTTTGTTCTGTGGACCTTCTTGTCAGATTTAAAAATTCGCAAGTAAGATTAGACGATTTTAATTTTGGTGGGACCACAAAAATGCATTACGAAGCTCTATCTTCGTCTCCAACGGCGACGCACTCGTCGCTGCGCGCTCGCCCGTCACTCACCTCCGATCAAAGAACGCACGCATCCTATCACATCGGCGGCAAGCAAGTGATTACCTTCATTAACGTGCACCGACGATCACATCGCGGTTGGAGACAACCTTAGAAATGTGTACCACATTGTTATTGGAGCGTCAACTGACGCACAGTAAAAATTCTTAGCAAGTTCATAAACCATAACAACCCCAAAGAAACCAACATTATGGGCCCATTAGTGCTAGATCTGTAATACCTATCCTTGAAGTACTTTCTCCGTTTTAAAAGAATATGTCTTAGAAGATAAAAATTATAAAAAAAAAATGTGTTGTTCTATATTTTTCAAGTGAAATATAATTTATCTTATAAAAATATCCTCGTAATTATTATTTTACTTAATCATTAATTGGTTACATATAAACAATATATATATCACATTAATTATAAAAAATAGAGGTAAATATATAATCTTAATTCACTTCTTAAAATTTGTGTATTGAGTTAAAATGATAGTTTTTAAAAAACATAGAGTAGAAGACATGGTATGTTTTTGAAGACATATGAACTGTATGATCAGGATTTAGATGAATAATATTGAGATAAGAAATAAATCTTGCATAACTCCGTACATTTGTAATCAAAATCTCAATCAATCGTGCCTTCCATACCATTTGACTTAAAAGCACATGAATCCAATTGTCACTTGCATGAGGACAAATTTAAAAAAAAATCAATGCTGCCTGCCTTGAGATTACTTAAATTAATTAGCCAGTCATCGTGACCTGAACTTCCATTCAGATATGAACTTCTGGATAACGCTTTAATATATTTCTCCAATGCAAATGTTGTAGTATATATTTTAAGAACCGTCCGGTGTAGATGCAAGGCAAAAGAAACATGACTGATTCAAGACACCAGCAGTTGGATCAAGCCTGCCTTTGTGTTACTTCCCAGAAACCAAGCAAGACTGCTAAATGCAGCAACGACCTAAAAATAAGCATTAGCAATTACCTGTACTTTGGTTGGCATGCATGGAGAGACTGCTTCCAAGAACCTCATGGACTCCTCCCACCAACCCCTTATTTAAGCACTCATCATCCCTCTCCTCTTCATTATCCATTCATCACTGTGGCATGCACAGCCGGTCAGCCATTCTTCGCCGTCGGCCGTCGCGGAGTAAGTGCGACATGTGTGCCGATAAGGGCTCCGTGCAGTTTGAAGACTTCCTGCCGTCGATGGCAAGGAAGCTGGGCGTCGAGGGGCTCATCGAGGAGCTCTGCAAGGGGTTCCAGCTGCTGATGGATTCCAGGACAGGCAGGATCACCTTCGAGAGCCTGAAGAGGAACGCGGCGATGCTGGGGCTCGGCGAGCTCCGGGACGACGTTCTCTCGGAGATGATGAGGGAGGGCGATTTGGATGGCGATGGAGTGTTGGATCAGGAGGAGTTCTGCATACTCATGGTCAGATTGAGCCCTGAGCTGATGCAGGAAGAGGCACACAGGATGTTTGACTCTTGATGTAATTTGATCCTTGTCACATACATTCAACAGAATATAGTGATTATCGTGATTTTAGTGATCCAATTTGATTCTGCATTTTTGTCCTAACAAACCAGAATAACTTGGTGATGGATATTAACAAACAAACAAGGATAACAAGGTCATAGTTAGATCAGCACACAAATACGACCCTGCGCACGTATCCATTTTTGAAGCCACCACAGATCATTTTACCGCTATGCTTGCTTGAAGCAAATACATTTCTAATGTTATATCCCGCTGTCAACAAGGGCCGGAGATTTATTAACAAATAGGGTGCAAATGTGTTTTATAACAAAATTTTCGTTTTCTTTGGCAGGTATAGAACATCATCTCGTTCATACTTTGCATCAATTGTCATATGCCCATCCAACTGAGCTATGGCCTATTGTGGCATTTCCTTTGCTTTCATGAAAGGTCCACAGGCACACCACAGAGCTCTCCGATCTCTTTCCCAAGAAGCTGCACTAGATTTGCTCCAGTCCGCCTATATACCCAGGCATTCGTTGTTGCATCCCAATCAAACCTGGAAGGCCCGCTGCAAACAGAGACAGAGAGCATCTTTAGATAAGAATCAGCAAAATTTACAAATTCATTAAAAAAATTAAAGATGAAGGGACATAATACACTCAATGGCATGATCAGGGCAAAACTAGTTAATATTGCTGACCAGACAATTAAAGCATTTGCATCAATGGCAAAGACTATCACAGGAATCCTGGAGTTCTACCATGTCATCTTTGTAAAACCACTATCCTTGGCAGGCTAGTTAGCACTTATACAGTTATACCAAAAGCTATTACCAATACCAAACAATACTGACAGGGTGACACATTTTTCAAGAATATCAACATGATACGAATAAATATGTAGCTGGTTAAAAAATAACATATTGAAGTAGAAACAAAAGTTTAAAGCAGAAACTTTGACATATAACCAGCTTTGAGAGAGGCATATTTTTTTTGGGGTGGTGGGGTGGGGGGAAGGGGTATGGAAAAATCTTAAAGCCATATCAAAAAGGCATGGAGGCATACTATGGTGTCAAAACCATGTAGGAAAGATATTGGTCACATTGAACCATCAGAGAAATAGAAGTGCTTTTTATTTGAAAATTCATGGATAACTCTCTGATATGCACCAAAGGGGTATCACGGTGGTATTGATATCAGACACAGGTCCCAAAATAATGGCAATTCTCTAGCTTTACAATAGAGGGGTATACATTCATCAAAGTATAGTGCTTATTTACAACTGCAACCACAATGATGTCGTGGCATCAAACAGGCTTATTCTTATCAGCAATTTTCCTTGTTAGCCTGGGAAAGAGAGAACTATATTATCATAGCACTTTCAGCAGCCTTTTCTACTATACAGATTTTATTTAAGGACAGATTCTGAAATTTTCTATTCAGAACCTGTATCCTGTAGTTCAAAGACTATGTATTTCAGATTGTATCATCACTGTCATTATAATGAAGAACCTAAACAGCAAGTGTAGAGAAGCAAATGCTGGTATGCTCAGCACATATCAGCAATCTTACAAGATGCTGTAATGTGTGAAGCAACATTGGTGCTTAAAGCAAACCACTAAATCAGTTCATTGCCCACATAATCTTCTAAGAGTTGGCGTACTTGGATTTGCGAGCTCCTAAGACATTACAAACTCAATTCGATCATTGAAGTTTTATATACATGTAAACCTACAGTAGTAAATAATGAGAGCAGAAAAGAAGGTAAGATGCTACTCAAGGACTTCAAATTATTCTCATTTTTCAATTTGTCATAATAGGTTACTGTTACCTGATATACACAACCATACCTCACAGGTGAAGACAGCCAGATTTGTCTGTTTGGTGTTTGCTTGTTTACAACATACGTCCCCAAATCCCCAAGCGTCATTGTCAAAACTTGATTCTGAAATGTAAAACCAAAATAATTAAAAACTGTCAAAAATCCAATGCATAAAAACAATTTATATCAATAGTTCCAACTAACCCCATAGTCTATGTCAAAGCCATCCATCTGAAGCGAATCGCCATATTCCTACAACAGAGCCACAAAGAGTAATGTTAGCCAAAGAGACTGGTTCAATTGGCATGTTCTTAGTGAAGCTTATATGGACTGCTAGGATTTGAATATCTTATCAAAGTGGATTCATTACCTCAAATTTTTCAAGCAAGTCGTGTATAGTCTCATCTGCTAGCTTATGGAACTCTTCCTCTGGTATTATCGATCTGTTAAACATACACAAGAAATAATCAACAAAAATCCAATGGCCAAAAAAATCATATTAATCACCAAAGTAAGATCAGATTTTGCTCTATCCCTCTCCAATCATATCATGAATAGCTGTATGCCAAGCATTCAGCACTCTTCAACTCTCTCTTACAATCAACCTTTGCAACCAAAATGACCAAAAGGATGGCAGCAAGACGACAATAAAAAACTCAGCAAAAATTGCACGATTGTATTTGCCTCGGATACAGGTCCTCAATACCTCATGAACACCCACAGTCCCACACTTCCCCTACGCTGAAACTATCCAAGAAGCTAAGCAATCGAACAAATACAAAGGACACACAAAGCATGCAGATACTAAGATTCTAGAAGTTCAACAAGGACGAGAGACACACTTGTAGTCCACAGTGGACGGGCCTGGCGTCTCTGCAGCGGCTTGTGGAGCCGGACGCGTCGACGAGATGGATCTCGAAGAGAAGAGAAGCGCCCACAGGGAGCCGCTCGCGTGCCGCGTCGACGCGGCGGAGGCAGCGGCGAGAGAGGGAGAGGTGGAAGCTTCTAGGAGGCAGGAGCTCGAGGAGAGGAAGGGAGAGCAAGAGTGAACTCTCCTCGCGGCCGTGAGGCGTTGGAGAAGCTTCCGCGACGCCATCGGCCCCGACGAAGGGAGGCGGCGCCGGCGGTTAACACTAGCAGTCAGTCCTGGTCCGACCCGACCGGAGATGCAGAGAGTCACGGTTTTTGGTGTGGTCCGTGTGGATCCATTGGGATGGCTTAACGAGTCGGTTCAGGTGCGAGTTTGGGGCGTATTTGGGCCAAGAGCCTAGTTATACAGGGCAACAAGCCAATAAACCGGCGGTAATTTTATAAACAAATTTAAATTTAAAAATACACAATAATATTAATATTATAATCTTTTAAAATTATATAGAGATCTAATATATATATATATAGATATAAATTTATTAGTTTGTACTCATCACATACACCATTAGATAAGTCTATCCCCACTTTAATAAAAATAACCACTCATTAACCGCCATCCAACAAAATAGATTAAAAAACTCTCTCAAACCTAATCTTGTACATGTTGACGTCATCTCATATGAATCAACAATCTCCAATTTGATATTGGGTCACCTCTCTCATGATACCCTACCTCTAAAAAATTTAGCTTCATTTTAAACATATATTTACTATAATTTGACAAATACTTATTACACATAAATAAAGCTATAAATCAATCTAGTATTTTAGATATTTTAGTGCTAATTTTTCTCCATAATTATATTATCTTTCATAAAATTATCATTTTGACATAAAACTGTCATATGTTATTTGTTGTATTGCTAAAACCCTTAATTGAGTTGTTATAGTTTTCTCAAATCATGCATGTCAATTGTTGAAATTTTTTTTATAAAATTACTATAATTTCTCACACAATTGTAACATGTCTTTTATATAGTGTAATGAGAGTCTCTGTTTGTAGAAAATTTATATAAAATATGTACCACAACTAAACAATCTAGTTGTTACATATATGTAATATAAACAACACAGTTATTACACCTTGAAAATGGGTGCTATATATTCTAACTTGCTATGTTTTAAAGAATATTGTTTAATATGAACATCAAATCCCAAAAAAATTATGTCAAAAAGAAATTATATTTCTAACACAAAATATATTATCATTGTTGTGCTCCACTCTAACAAGCACATCATTCATGTTAGAAGCAGAATGATGGGTATGTAGATGCTTTGTTAGGCTGTCTCCAACAGTGGAGGCTCTTGCTTAGCTCTTAAACGGAATATTCCCTGCCACGTCAGCTTGACTCTTGCTTGGCTCTTAGCGTGTGCCCCACACTCCTAACCACCAAGCAAACACCAAATAAGAGCCAAGCACTCCAATGACTTGACTCTTGCTTGGCTCTATACAATTTAACAATTATATATTCAACGAATTTGTATTAATTCATGAATTTCAATATTAGCAATATATTACCATATTACTTACGAAATTAAATTTGACATTTGCGACAAAAAAATAAATTCGACATTATGAATTTAAAAATTGCACTTGACAAAAAAATAATAGATATTAAAATTCAAATAGTGGTACATTTCATAATTGCGAAATACACTAAAATTAAATTTGCAAACAATGCCTACTATGAAATTCGGTAAGATACTACTCGTCGGCGTTTCCTCCGAAACGTTGCCAAATGTGCTCGATCAAGTCTCTTTTGAATTGCGTGTGCGTAGGTTGAGCACGGATGGCAGCATTTCTTCGAAGTACATCTTCGAATAAAGGTGTACCCCAGTGTGGATCACAGGCAGTACTACTGTGGATGTGCCCGCATTATTGTTGTAGTCATAATTCTCGGCATTGCCGTCGCATTCGTCCTCTATGATCATGTTGTGTAAGATGACGCAAGCCCGCATGATCTTCGCGAGGGTTGACTGTCTCCAAAATCTTGCCGCACCGTGCACAATGGCGAACCTAGACTGCAAGACTCCAAAAGCCCGCTCAACATCCTTTCTTGCTCCTTCTTGATGTTGTGCGAACAACCGGTTTTTCGCCGTCTGCGGGAGCGGTATCGTCTTTACAAAGACAGCCCACTCCGGGTATATATCGTCGGCGAGATAATACCCCATGTTAAACTGCCGACCATTGACAGTGTACTCAACATGAGAGGCTCGCCCTTTCATTACATCAGTGAACAATGGTGATTGATTCAGTACATTGATGTCATTGTTGGAGCCTGCCACACCAAAAAAAGTATGCCATATCCAGAGATCGTAAGAAGCCACCGCTTCAAGTATGATCATGGGGACTCCATAATCTCCACGCGTAAATTGTCCCTTCCATGCTACTGGGCAATTTCTCCATTCCCAGTGCATGCAATCAATACTTCCTAGCATACCCGGAAAGCCACGAGCCTCTGCTTGTTGCAGCAAGTGGTGGATATCCTCGACGGTGGGGCTGCGAAGATAGTGCTCACCAAACTTGTCGATGACGCCTTGCACGAAGTGCTCCAAACATTCAATCGTCGTGGACTCCCCTATCCGCACGTACTCGTCGACGACATCAGCGGGGCCACCATATGTTAGCATATGCATCGTTGCGGTGCACTTCTGTAAAGGGGAGAGTCCACGGCGATTAGTGGCATCCCTTTTTTCAGTGAAATAAGGGGACCACTCACCAAGCGCTTCGACAATACGAACAAAGAGGGGTCTCCTCATCCGAAATCGCCGACGGAATATACCGTCGCGGTAGACCGGAGAGTCGGAGAAGTAGTCCGCGACGAGTCGTAGATGGCCATCTTCGCGGTCTCTCTCAACATATCTTCTACTGCTGCGTCGGCGACGTCCACGAGAGGAAGTAACATCAAATCGGACGTATAGACCGGCGATAATTTCTTCCTTCACAAAGTCCACCAAGAAATCTTCTATTTTGCTGATGGCATCCTCCTCAGAGCTGTTTGTGCTCGAACTAGAGCTAGACAACATTTTGTGAGTGGCAACGAAGGTGAGTTTGCGAAGTGCTATGCTGTTTTGCAAGAGAAGTTAGATTGTAAGGAGAACGTTTTCAGGGGGTTGAATATATACACAAAGAGTTCAACGGCTATATTCAAACGGGTTAGTTCTAATGGTTAGTTTCAAATGGCTATATTCCAACGACTATATTCCAACGACTATATTCAAATGACTATATTCCAACGGTCATATTCTAACAATAATGCTAAATTTAATTCATGCATTAATTAATAAAGCATCGTACATAGATTAACAAAGAAACATACATGGTTGACTATCCAAAGTAAATTCAAAACATCATAACTAATCTTCGTCCTCCAGGACTTTAAGTTTATCTCTTATCATCTTCATGCCCGCCGTATACTCCTCTTTCTAAGCGTCGTCCATGGTGGATTTGTCGATGCTGATCATTCTCGAGTATGCCTTGTACAAGGCAGATTTCTCCTTCGACTTCCCCAGGCTGCGCAATGACTCGGACACACGAACTGCGTCCTTCCTTTTTTCGACACGGTCATGGTGATTGTTGATGAAGGCATCAAGATCCTCTCGCATTGCTGCCGTAGAATCCTGCGCTGCATCAATTTGGCTCTTACCTTTGCGCTTCGCCTTAGCGGCGTCTCGTCCTTCTGGCCGTGTCTCTGCTGGTGATACATCATCGTTGTTGGACGATGATGTGTGCGTGCCCGACTCAGACAACCTGCTTCTTTTGTTGGCGGCATTAATGTAGGCTGTGGACCACTTAAGTTGCCCACGAACTGCCTTCCACCAATGATCTAAGACGAACGGATGACCCATCTCTGTCTTGTACATCTCACGGGCTTGCGCCATGAATTGGTCGTCGGAACGACCGCTGGCGTAGACATCTTTCAGTCGAAGTCAAACACCATTAAATTGGACCACTTTTTTATTGCTCCGTTGCCAGTGGTCCTTGTAGTGTTTGGTCTCTCTTCTCCTGTTTGTCGGGACCGTCTCGTTAAATGCCGCTGCGACATTGGCCCAGTACATGTTGTACTTCCTGTTGTTACCATCAATAGGATCGAGCGAATTGCTAAGCCATGAACTGATCTGTGTGTTGTCAACAAAAATATTGAATAACGAAGTCGAATGTAAGTTTATTTCCCTCATAGTACTCTTGTACGAAAATCACAGACTTACCAGTTTTATGTCATCATCGGTGGACCACGGTAAGCGCTTCATCTTCTGGCTAGTGTCGATCGTAGCATTGGTGTTCGTGTCATCGATGACAACTCGGGCCACTAGATTAGGTGGAGCAGAGTCTGGAGTGCCGTTGTCGGAGACAGACGTAGAGTGCGGTTGAGGTGGGGAAAACTGCGTACAGGCCGGTGGCATACCGACAAAATGAAATTTTTGGCTGTACTGTGAGGGCGAAGGAATTGCGTGGCCTTGTGGTGGATAGGGACGATAATTTTGGCTATACTGTGGATATGCTGGCTGGTAAGTCGGTGGATACGGCTGGTAATTCGGTGGATACGGCTGATAAGTCGATGGCTGCAAATAACTGGGTTGTTGTTGGGTGTTTGGGCTTTCGGTGTTATTGCTAGGCGAATGGGAAGAGCCAAGCTAGTTAACGAAACCGCCCGGTGGATTAGAATCCATGTCAGATTTTTAAAAAAATTTGTGAGGATTGAAAATGGGCTTTGTTGTGGATAGATGAAGTTTTTTGTGTCAAAATAGCTCAACAACATGCCCTTTATATAGGAGAGAGCTGCAAGAATTTTCTGTGATTTTTTGGAATTTTTGGGGAAATTTTTGCTATTTTTTAAGCCCAAAAACCATTAAAATAATCTCCAACGGCTATTTTATAACGGCTTAATTCCAACGGATTAAGATTCTGAGGCTGACAAGTGGGCCTGGCCAAAAATCAGTGCAACGGCTATAATTTTAAGCGTCCAGTCACTAAAGTGCAGGCCCCTGCGCCGTTGGGGCCACATGTCAGCTGCTGGGGTTAAATACACGCAGTCCTCAGCGCGGTTTTATTTGTTTTTCCAACGCACGCGTTATTTTCCCCTTTTACTCACTGACGCGTGGGCCCTAAATATTTCTGGCCCCACTTGTCCGTGACTGAGGTTAGCTTGTACGCATGTCACTGACGCCCGCAGACTCACTCATGTTACGAGCTAGTGGGGCCCACGCACTTAAACGTTCTCACGCGTTAACCTAACACCCAGTCACTGACATGTAGGCATTTTCTTTTTCTGGACCCACATGTCAGATCCATGTTCACGCGGGTTGAGTTCGCTGTTTGGTTTCTTCGTGGGGCCCGCAAAACGTGTCGCCTTCGTCTCCAACGGTGGTGCCGCCCTCGCCTCGCGCTCGCTCACCGTTCAGCTTCGCTTGTAGCGCACGCGCATCACATCACACCGACGAAACACCGAGCACGCCACCACCGCCGTCAACGCGAGCCAAGCTGAGCGCTGCCGTTGGAGGCAGCCTTATACACCACATTCTTTATTGCTGTAAATTTGATGTATATTTATCATGAAATGATATCAATTTGTTACAGGCAATGTTAGAAATTCAATGACAACTTGGTATCGATGCATCAAATCTTCCATAAGAACTCTCAATCTAGTATCAGAATCACCTTCATTGATTTGCTTGTAGCTGCTAAAACTCAATCATACTCTTAGAAATAAAAAATATACACAAACAAAAAATATACAATGAATATTAAGAAATCTTGTAATAACAATAATTTCTCACTTATTATAGTTCAAATACATTCTTATTAGTACACATGTGCTTGCTAGCAAACGGAGTCAAAAAATTTCACAAAATCTGTAAAATGAACAGAACAAAACTTTCAAAAAAACTCCAAATCTGACTTGAAAAATATCACCATTGTCTTACTCCATATAAAAAAACCCATCAACACCAATGGGAAGGGAGAGAAAACAACACTAAATAGAGTAGAAATCATGGTGTTGGAGGAGAGGAGAGAGAATGTGTGTATGGAGTAATTATTGTGGGAGTATGCTGTCATTTGGCAATCATAATACCAAACGGTGTCAATAATACTGTCGATGTTGAGCCCCACATATTAATGATTATTGTTTTTATTTTTTTATTAGTAATTTTTGTTTAAATTTAACGAAATAGTAACGACAACAAGATGTTTAAAATTAGAAATAACTTGCGATAGGATTAAAATTACCAAATGACTTATCATAGAGTTATTGAGACTTCCATTGGTTTCTAGAGTTTTGTTTTTTTAAACAATACCCAATCATATATTATTTGTAGTATTTTTTTTTCTTTCTGATTGTTTATTTTAGGATGTTTCTTGAATCATTTGAGTTTAAAAAAGCCACATCATCTCTTTCATCGAGAAATTTTAACATAGAACCAATTTGGCATCCTACTACAAAGTTCAAAGGATTAAAATGCGCCTGATATCAAAATTGGATGATCAAAATAAACTTTCTTTTTCTAATTTTAAAAATATTTGGGGTAGATCAATTGCCGAATATTTATATTTAATGGAGAATTCAGAAGACGCGTGCCACTAAATTTATGCATGTTGAGGTATTCATGTGGTATTGTGCATTCTATTGAATTTTTAAATAGCCCTATAAAAAAGAAATTTCAAAAATGACCTTCCAGAAAGAAATTACAAAAATAATTTCAGCCATTGGTCTAGTCAGCAAATGAATTTCAGTCGTTGACTAAACCAACGACTAAAAATATGGCACATGTGCGCTGGCTAACCCATGCCACGCAAGCACACCTATCTACCCTAGTCCGTAAGTGAAATGTGTGTCGACATGTAGAGCCCACTGTCCACAAGTTTTCGTTATTAGCATGACCAATGACTTAAAGCAGCATCAATAAGTGGGTTTAGTTTAGTCACTGACTGATTACTTAAGTCATTCCAACGGCTTTGCTGGACTCATTTGGAGAGAAAAAGAAAGAAAAAGGGGGAGGAAGCAAAGAGAAAGAAAGAAAAAGGGTAAAATCTTGTTGTTGACTCATTATAATTGCAAATAAAATTTCTTGAACACATAAACAATAGAAAAATTAAAATCTTTGCATCACCTTAAAGTCTAGGCCTTAAGATGAGCATTTTTGGATTTAGTTTAATTGCGTCTAGAATTGATATCTTTTAATTCATGATTTCGATTAACAATCTGTTTGAAACAATAGAATTTTAAGAACAAAACGAATAGATCAGCATAAATGAATCATTAATCTCTATTTTTTTAACAAGATTTTACCCTTCATCTTCCTGTCTTTTCTTTATTTCTCTTTTCTTCCTTTCCCTTCCTCTTTCTTTCTTTCTCTCTTTTTGTCTATCCCAATGGATCCCACAAAGTACTTTGTTGTTGGTACTTTGTTGGATTAGCTTGAATAGTTGACCAACAACTAAATTGCCCATTTATTAGCATAACTTTTATTCATTGACTGAGTTGACAACTGAAACATGTGTGCGGAGGATCCTATATGTTGGCATGCATTTCAGTCGCCAACAAGTGTGCTTGCGTGGCACGGATTAGCTATTGCACGTATGCCACGTCTTAATTGCTAGCTCAGTCAATGACTGAAAGTCAATCATTGACTGGACTGGCAACTAAAGATCTTTTTATATTTTTTCCACGAGATCATTTTTGAAATTTTTTAATGGATTATTTTTAAAAATTTGGTTATATCAGACAATTCATCTTCAAATCCACTCCAGATTTGGCATTATGTTCTAGTTGTAGTTGTTCATTTTAGTAAATTAGTACGACAAATTAGATAAGAGTAATGAGGACAAAAAGGAAGAAAAAAAAAGACAATTAGTTCTGTCAAAATTATGAATTTAATAAATATTATCAAATGTTTTATTAACATGTGGGTCCAATTTTCACGTATTATCGCACAATTGATAATATTTTTACTAATTTAATATTTGTATAAGAGTATAAAACTAATTATTTTAAGAAAAAAAAAAGACAACACTATCCTACTTGAACTTCAGTATAGCAGGTATGATCAAATGTTAAGTCACTGTAATATGATCCGGTGTTGTTTAGTCACGTTTACCCCCAAAACCCAAAAAAGAAAAAAAGAGAGAGAGAGAGAGAGAGAGATGTAGAATACACAAAAATAGAAACCATGAGTAGTTTAACGAGAATTTTTGAATCACAAGTAGATTTTTATGAAAAATAGCTAAATCACTTACATTCGAAAGGGGTATATATGTGGTTGAGATTGATTCAGAAAGTAAACTAGCGAGTGTGAGTAGTCATGTGTCAATCTATCGACTAAAAAATTTGATTTAGTAAAAATTAATTTTCAACTAAATATATCTTATATTTTTTGAATAACATGTGTATTAACTACTAACATTTTATCTTTTTTTTTAAAAAAACCAATAGTGATTTACTCACTATAAAGAAAAAATAATAGTTATTATGAATTGCTGCTGATGTGAACTAAGAGAAGATTTTCGTGGGTTCTAACTTAAGAAAATTATGTGACTTTGCATTGTTTTGCCGGTGAAAATTTTCATTTTGGCGCCATCTCCCCGTCCTTGCTCACCCTCCGCCGCTTCCAAACCTCCAAAACCCCAGCAGAGGTGAGGGCGAATCATGGAGGAGGGGTTGGTGTCGGTGGACAAGTTTGGCGGTGGCACCCAGGCCTACTTCCTGACGCACCTCCACCACGACCACACCCGCGGCCTCGGCGCCCCCGGCGGCTGGAGCCACGGCCCTCTGTACTGCTCCCCCGTCACCGCCCGCCTCCTCCCCACCCGCTTCCCCGCCGTCGACACCTCCCTCCTCCGCCCCATCCGCCCCGGCGCTTCCGCCTCCCTCACCATCTACTCCCCCGCCTCCTCCCGCTCTCTCTCCATCCTTGTCACCGCCATCGACGCCCTCCACTGCCCCGGTACTGCCACACCCTCCCCTCCTGTTTGTTTGCTCCCGTTCCATCCGATTCGTAATTTTGTGCGATTTGGTGGTGGTACGCAGGATCTCTGATGTACTTGTTCCGCGGGGATTTGGGGTGCATGCTGTACACTGGAGACTTCCGCTGGGAGTTGGGCTGTGAGAAGGCGCGGTTGGCGAAGAAGGCGCTTCTCGACGCGCTTAAGGGAGACAAGGTGGACAAGCTGTATCTGGACAATACCTATTGCCACCCTTCGTTAAACTTCCCCCCCCGTCAAATCGTTGCCAGGCAGGTTTGGTTTGCTTCAACCTTTCAATATGAGTTTATGACGCTTCAGCCAATTATTTGTTGAGGTAGAGACGCCACAAGGACGAGTATTCTCAAAATAATGTTACAGAGTACTCATTGGAGATTTTGTGTGTGTAGTGAACAAGCCTATGGTCTTGAGGAACATTTCTGGAATAATTTGATAGTCACAGGAAGTCTGAGTTAGAGCAGTATCATAAGAAAGGTTTTCGGATTTGTGGGCAACTTACAAACTATATTGCAATCAGTTAGAAGATTTATCCAGGGATATACGAATCCAAGTTACATAATGTTGGGGAAAAGATAGTCCCTCAAAGTGGTTCCCCGGGTAGAGGACCTGTCCTCTCTGGTGGTTTCTCGAATGCAGGTCCTGTCTTTTCTGGGTGGTTCCTTAGGTAGAGGCCCTACTCTTTCCAGATGATTCTCTCTGGATGGTTCTCTCCGAATGGTTTCCGGGTAGAGGTCCTGTCCTCTCTGAGTGGTTCTCCGGTGGAGGTCCTGCCCTTTCTCGTAGTTTTCCAAGTGCATGCCGCGCCCTCTCTGGGTGGTTCCTCGGTGGAGGTCCTGTCCTCTCCGGGTGCTTCCCCGGTGGAGATCCTGCCCTCTTCGGGTGATTACTCAAGTAGAGCCCCTGCCCTCTCTAGGTGGTTCCTTGGTGGAGGTCATGCCCTTCCGGTGGTTTCCCAGGTGCAGGCCACCCTCTCTGGGTGGTTTCTCGGTGGAGGTCCTGCTCTCTCCGGGTGGTTCCTCGGGCAGAGGCCCTGACCTCTCCAGGTGGTTCATCGGTGGAGGTCTTGTCCTCCCCGGTGAGTTTTCGGGTGCAGGCCACGCTCTCTCCGGGTGGTTCCCCAGTGGAGGTCTTGCCCTCTCCGGTAATTTCCCAGGTGCAAGCCTCGTCCTCTCCGGGTGGTTCCCTGGTGGGGGTCCTGCCCTCTCCGGTAATTTCCTGGGCGCAGGTCTCGTCCTCTCCGGGTCCCGCTACCTAGGAAAGGAACATAGTTGCTCTCGGGAAACTCCTGTCCCTGGGTGTCTCGAAAATTGAAGTGGACACGTGTCGAAGATTCGGGCCTCATGCCCTGTGAAAGGATCATTACGTCCTCGATCCGATGGTCGTAGTTAGGATAGTTTAGTAATTTGTGTCTTTTGGAGTCTATATATACCCTTGTACCCCCTCTTATAACACAACTCATTTGCATTCAATAGATGCGTCTAGAAACTCTCTTCCCGCGAGACAATCTACCCAACTGACTTGCGTCAGGGTGCGTCGACAGGAGTAGCGTTCTCACTGGAACCCAAACCTGTATAAATTTCTAGTGTCATTCTCTGTGATTGAGCAATGCAAGGTGACCTGTCGCGAGATCAGCTCGCATCACCTTATGTGTGTTCCACGTAAGAAAACCTGTCATGGGGTTCATAACACTACGACACATAACATAAGCTCATTCCATGATTTCTAAGGCAGATCAACCAATTAATTAAATGGACAGGTTTACATTTAAATATGCTCTATTCGCTGATGTTCCAGACTTCCAGTAAATAGGAAGATCTAGAAAAGTTCTTCAGAGAAGTGCACTTGAAGATTTCTCGAATGACCTACCTAGCAAATATTGTTTAGTCCTGATTATTCTTGCAGGGACTATGTCCGGAATCAATAAATACACATTTCTATGCAAGGCATTCCATTTTTCTCTGATAAGGAACTTTCAGACCCTATAGTCCTATGCTGCTCACTGAGGACAGTGAAAGCGTATTGACTTGTCAGAGATTACTGCTTTCAGTTGAAATCTCAAAAAGACGCCAGTTGGTCACCCATCTTGATTCATCAATCAACTTGGGGTTCATATTTAGCTTATGGAATTTCGGTGAAATGTTTTTTAGAACCAATGAAAAAACATTGTGTGCTATAGCTGCAATAGCAAGAAACGGAATTCTAATTGACGATAGTATTGATTAGTTCTTGTGGAAAACTGCTGTGCTTCCTCCTCCTGTTTAGCTGTCCGGATGTCCCACTTCGTATTATGTCAAACATGGGATGGAAGTCCCATTAGTTAATGATACTGTACCTAAGCTAACTGCACTGAGATGCCAGAGTTGCAAGCATTTTGCCATGCATAAGTTTTTTATGTGCAATGAATGAACTATGGTCAAAATATTAATGTATTTCATTATGCCATGCTTGTATTGTTTTAACTTATATTGTATTAGTTGTGAGGTACAGGTGGTTGATATCATTCGGGCACATCCTGATCATGAAGTTATTATTGGTGTTGATACACTTGGTAAAGAAGATCTCTTGCTTCATATATCCAGAGCACTGCAAATAAAGGCAGTCTTTCTCTTTCCTCAACTTATTCCATTTTGTCTACTCTTCCAAATAACCTTGATGGGTTTCTTTCTTCTATTTCCTAATGCAAAGAAAACCTAACTCCAGATATCAATACTAGTCACAATCAGTACATCTTGCCTAAAATTCAGTTTAACAATAAAAAATTTCAAATGCAGATTGTGCTACTTTAACCTGCTTTCTAACATTGTTCATTGAGCTCCCAAATGCTGAAGTATTTTCTCTACTTTCCCTCATCAGGTTTGGGTTTGGCCCCAACGCCTACAGACAATACACCTTCTTGGGATTGATGACAACCAGGAGATCTTCACCACACGAACCAGCCTGACAAGAGTGCGTGCTGTTCCGAGATACAGTTTAACCATTGAGACACTTGAGGCTTTGAACACAGTTTGCCCCACCATAGGAATCATGCCTTCTGGTCTTCCTTGGCTTTGGAAAAGCAGCGAAGGAAACACCAAGTCCAGTGGTAGATCACTGGCAAAAACTATCAGATGCAAAGGGCGAGATGAAGGCACAATAGAGATGGACTTCAATCCCACGTCACCTCCAAAGCTATTTGACAAGTATGCCTACACCCTCCCATACTCTGAGCACCCATGCTTTGCTGAGCTAGAGGATTTTATGCAGACAGTGCGACCGTCAACTGTCATTGGAATTGTCAGCTCATCTTTCTGTTATGTGAATCCTCGCCACCACTTCAGTCATATTTGTGGATACAATGTGTGGCCTGACAAAACACCGGTAAAGAACAACGGTGGTGATACTGAGAACTTGACACCAAAGAAAAAGGCCAAATGGTTCAAAGACTCCAATGGAAAGGAATGTTGGGATGTCAAGTTCAGGTTTGAACAGAAGCAGGGTTACAATGAAAAGGAAGGAGGGCTGTGGTGCAAGGATTGAGGAACCTGAAGAAGTTGTCAGTGTTGCCTGAGTTATTTGCCCATGTAGAGATGTTTTATCATGTAAGATTAACCAGCTTGCCCATCTGGATTCTGGAGCAGTAAGTCTTCTGTCCAAATTAACCAGCTTGCTCATCTGATGCTATTGTTGCTATGTGTTGCTTAGATAACAGTATTTTGTTAAAAAAGACAAATTTTAACTTGTGTTCTTTCTCACAGCATCCTGTACTTTGTACAGAATGACAACAGGATTACATGCAGCCTCTTAAGATAACTGTATTTTGTTAAAAAAGACGAATGAATTTTTTAAATAACTCGTTAAAAAAAGAATTTCAAAACTAACCTGAAATTTTTAAAAATATTAAAAATAGTTTTCAATTGTTGGATCCAAACAGCGACGTGCTTTAGTCACTGAACGGGTGAGCGACTGAACCCGTAAACTCATTAAAAACTGAATTATTTTTTGAACCCAAATATTGTGGGTTTTTAGTCGTTCACCAGTTAAACGACTAAATCCGCAAATCTGTTAAGAACTGAATTATTCAATCGTTTAACGAATGAGTGATTGAATCTAATAATGTTTGGATTCAAAAAATAATTCAGTCTTTAACGGGTTTGTGGGTTCAATTGTTAGCCCAGTAAGTGATTGAATCTCAGTCGTGAGCGATTGAAGGTTATTTTTGATATTTTAAAAAATTTTGAGTTAATTTTGAAATTCTTTTTTTAATGGATTATTTCAAAAAAAGTCAAAATAGACATGTCACTGGTTCAGTTTGATCTCATGCAGCCTCTTGTGACGCTATCATCGGCCAAATCTGAATCCCTTAAGGGTGACCTGAACGATCTTATAGATCACTCGATTCTGGAACTAGTTGGTCTTTTAGCAAACAGTCAGGAAGAGGATGGAGCCTCACCAGATGTCTTGGTAAGGGATCTTATACCAGACACTTCGTTGATTACTACTGGCAATTCCTCTCAGACCTCCATACTGGGCCCGAGTTCACCAGTGGGGACTGCCATGCCAGTGGAGTGCTCGACAAGGAGGTGGAACACGAAGCTATGCACGTCATTCGCTAGTAGGAGAGTCTCAATGAGGAGCAGGGTGGTAATGAGTTAGAAATCCAATCCAATCATTTCTAATAAAAATTAAAATCCAACTCTCATCCAACCCACATTGCATATTCTAATACCCAATCTAATCCAATCCAATTAATATTTCAACTCAACTTAATCCAATTTTTTTACAAAATGGGATTCAATTTAATAACAACTCTCTTTCCAGCCCAATACTAGCCCAATAAAAATCTGCCACTGCCCTCTGGACACTGGTTAGCTGCCGCTGGTTTGCTGCGTTTGCATGGTTAGCTACCTAGCAGTCTAATACTCTAGCAGGCATGGACGCATGTTAATATGGTATATACACGCAGCTAGCAGTCTACTAATACACATACATTCTGGAGATCAGAATCATATAAGCATACACATACACATACACAACAGCAACGCAACAACAGACGAACAGACAGGCATTGCAGAGCTCTCGTTGTTAGGAGGAAAAACAGGTCAAACATCACTTGCTGGTTGCTACAATGACATCTTTTCAAAATGTATTAGGCAGCTAGCCCTTGGAACCATCAAGAGTCAGGCAAGGCTGCTTTACCAACCTCTCTCTTCAGTGACCAAACTAAGCTAAGGAGAATCTTTGCTAGGAGAGCATAAACATTGCAAGCTTAACACAGCACAAAGGTCAACCAAGCGAGATTAAACAAACAGAAAAAGCTCTGAAGTACGCTAAGTTGCATTCAGAAGCCCATGTCTTAGTTTCACATGACAGTTCTAACCAGTAAGTTGCATTCAAAAGGTGGAACCATTCCATCCAAAGTCTGAGCGCTGCATAATCAAATAAGGATCCATCAAAGATCATAATTAGCATGGGAGGGAGCAGAGATATGAGTATATACTGTGGAGGATAAACACTACTTAATTTCTTGATGATGATCCCAAGAGAAAATTTGAGCTATCCTGCATCGTTTTGAGCTAGCATTTGTTCGAAAATTGGCGGAGCACTCCCGTGGAGAGTAGGCGGTGTTACGGTAGATTTCCCTTGACTATCATACGACCCCTTGGTCGGGTCATGAGAGTGTCGTTCATCCTCGATTATCATGTTGTGGAGGATGACACATGCTTTCATAATATTGACAAGAGTTGACCGTCGCCAAAATCGATCAGGGCCGTGAACAATAACAAATCGACTTTGCAAGACTCCAAAAACTCGCTCTACATCCTTTCTTACCCCTTCTTGATGCTGTGCGAACAACCTGTGTTTCTCCATTTGAGGCAAGGGTATAGTCTTCACGAAGACAGCCCATTCACATAACCGCCGGGAGGAGTGTTGGCCATCGGGAAATTTTTTGAACAAAATTTGAGCAAAGAGACAACAAAAAGTGTGTGGTTTGGGCTTGTGTTGAGTACAAATGAGCTGAAGTTTGCTCATATATATATAGGCAGAGGAGTATACAATTTTTCTACAATTTTTGGTGATTTTTTGATATTTTTTATGAATTTTTTGGCTCAGAAATGAATAAAAAAATTGAAACGCTAGTTTTAAAGGCTATAAAACAAATGGTTATTTTTTTCTCGCTGATAGATGGGACCAGCCAAAAAAACGAGCAACGACTAGTTTTTAGGGCTAAAAAACCCCTCTCGTGATGACAAGTGGGGCCTCCCATCGACCGGACCCACCAATCAGCGACCCAAAACGCATACAGGGGCGGATGCACTAAGCACGGCATTTCGTGTCACCATTCGTTTTGTGGGCCCACCAAAACGCATGACTCACACCTCCACCGCACACAAAGCCACAGACATGTGGGTCGGAGCGCGTAATTGGGCCTACTTGTCAGTGTGGTTGACGTGGGGTACGGGACGTACGTGGGAGAGAAAAGTGGGGCCCACAAAACGCGTCCCGGGGTGTCGCGTACACTCTAACACGCGTGGCTTCAACCCAGTGGCGTTGGTGGGCCCCACTTGTTAGAGCTCCGCGGGCACCGCTTCCGTCGGCGTCGTCTCTCTCCTTGTGTGATTTTTTTATTAATTTTTCACGATAGACCTCATCTGTCAAAGCCCGGTGGTGCCGACGTTGGACTCATATGAGGAAAGGCATGACGCTTGCTTCTTTCGCTTGCCCGATGTGCCACGCAGTGGATGAAACAGCAGAACATCTCTTCCTTCAATGCAGCTTTCTGGACGATTTATGGCGCTCCCTGGAGGTAGGGCCCCTGAATGAGATTCCAGGGATGTTTCAACTTTACTCGGAACTGCGGAATGAAGTATTGGAGAACACTACAGCTGGCTTGTCTGTGGAACATTTATTAACTCCGAAACGAGGTGGTTTTCAGGCGTCAGGTGCCGACGGTGCAAGGCTGGAGAAATTTGATGAGAGCTACCTTGCTTGCTTGGACTCGAAGCCCAGGTTCTTCTCACTTGGGTAGATCGAGAACTAGTCGTAATTGTAATGTAGTCTCTTTATTACTTAGCTTAGCCTGATTTATTCAGGCACCCTGTAAATAACTCTGTATTTACCCTCTTTCTAATCTATCCCTCTTGCACCTTGCAGGATAAAGGATTTGATTAAAAAAAAAAAAAAAAAACAGGATTACATAGGAACAGTATTGCTGCTGGATTGCTATAAACTAAAAGCATGTCTACTTGCTATTTATACATGCTATTTGCAGTTTGTGCATCTCTGCAAGACTGCAACTAATAAAGCTACTGCGAAAAAAGAAAAAAGCCGAGGTAGAAAGCTATAAACATTTGGATTTTTTTTTTAATAAGAAGGTTGTATCCAAGCAACACGTTTTACCTTTTTTTGATAAAGCAACTTCTTACAATGCCTTATGTATTTGTAGTTAAGCTTTTCAAGGAAGTTATTCAAAATGGTCCCAAAAATGAAAAATAACACAAATACGAGAAGAAAGCACTTTCGAGGGATTTGTGAAATCTAAAAAAGACCTAACTTGTAATGTCTCGGGGTCCATTGCACTCTTGCCTATCTCTTTATTTTATATAAAAGAATTAACTTAATGTTACTATTATTGAATCTAAGTTTATCACATATCTAATCTAACTCTAAACTCCTAATATGTGATTAAACCACACTCATAGATCATGCGGACCAAATCAACTTGAGCCAATATATCACCCCCCCCCCCCCCCCCCCCCCCCCCACAACAAAAGGGCTTGACATAGTTGTTGGTTCGCGCACACACAATCATACACTGCTAGTGCTTATAACGGCAATTGACTAGGATTTGATCCCGTAGCTCATCTGCCCACCCATCTATCAATCGTTTACTTACTCGCCTACATATGGGCTAAGCGTAGCATAGTGTGCAACGGTCCAACGCAACATATGACACGATCAGACCAAGATCTTTTTTAATACCATCTGTTGGTTGGTGTGTCGCAATTATCATTCAGCAATCTAGCAACTTCCACAAAGCGATTAGATGACAACCATGGAATGATCAGATGCACCCATCCTAAGGGAATTAGCTCCTCTTAAGTAGCTACATAGAAGGTATCGTATGCATTTTTCATTAGATTATGCAATGAATGGCTCATATAGAGTGTTTTAAATATTTTCAAATATTCAAAAGCACGTGAAAATATCTACTTTTTATTAAAAGACCAATTATGACCGTTGTTGTTTATTTTAATGGGTGAGAAAGTAAACAGTGCCCATCAATAGTTATTCTATTTTAAAAGAGCTAATCTCCTCTTTTATGAGGGGAACTGTTTTTTTAGAAGACTATTTTTAAAATATTGTACGAGACTTTCAACATGTATCTACAATTTTTTTTCAATATAACATGTATTTACAAATTAAACATTATACTCCGAGATATAAGTTTTGTTGAGTTCAAATACAATTATTATATGCATATAGCTCTCATAGATGAGATCTTTTCATCTTTTTCCAAATTCAAACAAAAAATGTTTCAAAAGCAAATCCTCAAGGACAATCAATCCGGTGGACATGGTGAACCTTACTCTCGCATCTACTCATGCCAACACATGCAGTGTCGGCATGAACTTTCGGTATCACCTTTCGACTAGCCTATGTCAATTTTTGTGACGTTCCAAAAGGAAATAAGGGAATGTTCCGATCTATCACAACAAGAATCAATCTCATCTCGCAAATAAAGGCATAATCCAGAACTAGTTCTATAGCGCGTGTTCCTGTCAATGTTGCCATAGGCCGGGAACCATGTTGGGTCCATCGTATGTGAAATTTTCTATTACATACAATTTTTTCAAACATTTCATGGACTTAGAAAAGAGAAAAAAAAACCATCGTTACCACAAGACAAGTTTCTCCTACAACAGTTCAAGACTAGGGTTCATCTTTTAATTTTTTTAAATTTATTATCTAATAAAGAAATTTTCTTGTGAGAACAATGAGATTCATATGTCAAAGGGAAATTTAGCTCCATACCCCTCAAAGATATACTCTTTAATAAAACATCACTTAAACAGTTTTACTTAGTAAGATACTATTTAAAGATACCTCTATAAGCAAAATACTGCTTCCCGTCAAGTACCATTTGCTTTTATAATTTTTTTTGAGTTAAAATCTTTCAAAATACCAATTTTGCCCTTTTGATCCAACCAACAATGGCTTTCCTCTCCTTTCTCTCCTTCTCTCTATCTCTACCCAACTCCCATGGCATAAAGGTCTCCAACTCACACACCGTGGCAGTGCCGGCAATAGCGGAAGCGAGCACAGCAACCGGTAATGGAGGTATGGCACGGCGAAACAACGACTAAATTTTAAGATCTAAAAAACCCCAAGTCGCATAAAATTTCACCAATATTATTTGATTCTTGCTCCAAGGACTTAAGGATGATGTGGAGATCTCTTAATTAAACAAAGAATCAAAGAAGAATAGCTCCACAGAATCGACAAAATCGCTATGTCCTCTGAAGTCCTTGTCGGTAAGAAGGCAGTGAGCTGCCGCCGCTGCACATCTAGTAAAGGTCCTTCTTTGATTCTTTCCCTCCAAAAAAGAATTTTTTAAATAACTCAAAATAAAAAAATAATTGTGAAAATGACCCACAGTTTAATGAATTTCTAAAAATGACTTGAGGATCACGATATAGCAATTGTCGCAGGTGAGAGGCGTGACAAAAGATTTGTCACAGGCCTCAACTACAACAAAAGCCATCTGCTTTGTCACGGGCCTCAACCATGAGAGAAAGCTTTTGTCATGGGACACAACCGCAACAGATTTCCTTCAAAACTGTACAAGCATATTTCATATTTTTTGACGTCGATATCTTTTAAATTATAAATCTGATTGACAATCCGTTTAAACTGTTGGAATTATGTGACAGGTCACTCCAAGGCTAAAGAGAAAACAGAGAAGTACAGGATTTATATAGGTTGGGGTCCAAGGGAAGGACCTTCGTCTTGTTGGTATGTATCTGATTTAGAGTCGGTTGAAAGCCTTTTCATTGGGGAGGAGATTTCAAAGCACACCTAAGTTTATTATGTTTGTACTGATTTCAAAAATAAGTCATGTTACAATTGGTGAGGTACAAGGGGTATTTATAGTCTCAAAATGAAACAAAAAAAAATCCTTAATACTCTTGATGGGATAGTTGGATGAAGGGCGTGATCGTCCTTTCATTGCTTGATCTTACTAGATGACTAATAAGTGGCATTGCAGGCTCCATACCTTGGGAATCCATTCTAGTCCTTATAAACATGTCGGGGTCACGCGCCAGGCCAAACCTTCCTAGGACACAGGGTCCTCGGGTGAGCGCATGTCATCGGGGACATGGGTCCCTTAGGAGCCATGGGCTGCTAGGCCTCTGGGTAGACCAAGGGGGCGTAGGGCCCGAACAAGGATCAAATAGGATGTGGTGTCCCCGGAGAGTTGTGGGTCATCGGGGTTGTGGGTTCCTAGGCGGACAAGGATCACCAAGGATGCAGGCTCCTTGAGGAGTTCTAGGACAACGACGTGATGCTTCCCCAATAGGTAGATTATTAGGTGGCACGTTGGTTCCATAGACTCTTGATGGATGATTTGACTTGAGGATGAATGTGTGCTTGGAGTTGAGGATTTTGGAAGAGGGAGATGGCTTGGAACAAAGATAATAGGGTTAGGGGGGTAAAAATACCTAAAGTTACTTCTGTCACATGATAATGATATTTTCACTAAAAGAGACATCTTCTAATGATGTTTTACTAAACGAAACGGTTTGAATTGTATTTTGCTAAAAAGCATACCTTTGGATAAGTACAGATTCTCTATGTCAAATAGTCCGCCTTCTTTCTTTTTTCCTTTTCTTTTCCATTTTGGTGATTTGTGCTTGCTTTCATATCTTCAACATGTATTCTCTCCAACTCTTTCTAGTCTTTGAAAAAAATATGCATTCTCATGGTTTGATTAAAAAGAATTAAAAAGAAGACTATTATTAAGACCATGATATTTCATTTGCTATAAGGATGTACTACTCACAATTTCTAAACTTTTGGTGAGTAAGATGTGGTATTTGTTCTATTTCTTTGTAAATGGACTAACAATAAAAATAATACCTCAAGCAAGTTCCAATAAAGAAAAATTTATATTATCTCCTCTCTACTTTTAGAAAATATCCACATAACTTATACATTTTTAAATCAGGTACTTTATATTATATACTTTAAAACCAGCGTAGATTTGATTCAGAATCAATTTTGATTGGATTTGTGGGGAATTTTGCAATGTGGACGGGCTAGTCTGTGTAGATGTAGATATGGGACATTCTAACGTCGGCTTGACCGTTCCACCTGTTTATTCAGCGATTCACCCACTCCTCTGGAAAACGGAGACAGTTTTGACAAAAACCGAATACCCGCCGAGACCGTTCCCTGTCCGTGTCGCAGTCACGCGGGATACCCATGCCTTCCTTCGGAAGCAAAGCCATCAAATATTCGAATCAATTGCAGTATAATTTAATCTCAAAGTTAACTTGATCTTAAGATTAAATTATATTAAAATTTTTTATTCTTTTAAGACTAATATCTTTTGATATATAACTCGTATTGACAATCTATTTGAATCAATGCAATGATGAAAAAAAAATAATCAAATCGATACAAATCATTTATCAACCAAATTTATATATCTCAAGATATAACAATATATAATATCTTGAATTCGTTTGTGTCGATTTGTTCATTTTGACTTAACAATTCTATCAGTTTAAATGCACTGTCAATCCAAATTATAAATCAAAAGATATCGATGTTGGAAGAATTGAAATTTTTTTTTCAGAACTTTGAATTTGAATTAATTAAAAAAATAAAAATTGTCTGCACTCTAGAGTATGGTAGACTCTTAATTGGCCCACACACAAGATATATAGTAAAGAAGTTTACTGCACTCCTACTGCCATCTTCAGATTTAACTGCGCTTCTAAATAATTATTTTAAAATTTTTAAAACACTAACTCAAATTTATAATTTATTTTTAAAAAATTATTTATATAAAATATTCGCGACATGCGAGTCGTCCAGAGCGACGGCATCCCAACCGACTCAACGTCACCAACAAACCACTCCAACATCCCGGTGGGCCCTGCTGTCATGGGGTATAAATGGAAAGCCCCGCGTCGGTGACGCAGCGCACGTGGACCAAGCAGGCGCGTCCGCCTGGCTCCCGTGCCTATATAGCAGCGAGCTGGTCGTCCCATTTTTTTACTTAATTATCACCTCGAGCTCAGCAGCGCGGCACAAAATCCCATTCCTTGCCTCCTGCGTGCCCCGGAAGCGATTCGAACACAGGTGTTGTTGTGTTGCTCTCCCATTTGCTCTTTGTGATTTGTTTTTTTTTCCTCCCTATAGATAGGCGTGAGGCTTGCTTGTGGTTGTGGGATTTATTTGGCCATGTAAGCTGGGGTTTTCCGGGGTTGCAAATGTGGCGCTTCTGATCCGACCAAGTAAGGATGGTGGCGTTTTGTGCTTGTTGCTTGTTTCAGTGTTCTGCGACTACCATTTGTTATTTAATCTGGTCGTGGTTTAGGTTAAAAATTCTCGATTTTTTTTGGCTAACCCATCCGTCAGTGAGATTGATTTGTTGATTGTTCCAGGGTTATATTGGGTTAAGTTTTGAGTTGGAAATTGGCAATATTTCAATCTAGTTTAATGCCTCCATCCGTTTTGTCCGGCCAAATGGGGTGGGATTAAATGCTGGTTTTTGTGTTTTTACTTGTGTATTGTTTGAGTTTTGATGGGGATTTGGTTTTTAGTGTTGTAAGTTGACAAGTTGTCAGGGTGAGAGCATCCAATTCATGACGGCGACTTGATTGATCCAATGAGAGGGAAACTTCAAAAGAAGTTTGAGCTGCTGTAGAGACTGTGTGTGTTATCATTTTACTTCTCCAAATCACTGTCCTCAGAGGTCAGCGCCTCATGTGCTTAGCATTTGTTGTTAGGATAAAAATAATGGGATTTTTGTCTGTGTCATGGCAAAATTAGAAATTCGAGATATGCTATAAAAAAGACAAATTATTCTTGTCATTAAAATCTCAAAAACTTTCAAAAAAATTGATACTACGATAAGTTTAAAACAATTAATTGGGGTTAAAATGACATTTATATCTTTTCAAAGCGCCAATTGTTTAAATAAAAACTATAGGCATTTGACCAAACATCTTTGAGTGCACACACATAGTGGTAGTGGCGGGCAAGTGTGGCGACAGCGGCAGGTGCGGGAGCATGCGCGTGTGTGTGCAGGAGCAGGTGCAGGCGTGTGTGCACGGTGGTGGTGTCGGCGGGTGCGCAAGCAGCACGAGAGTAGGCGTGGGCGTGTGCGCGTTGCGGGAGCATGTGTGAGCAATCGTGGCCCCGCACGAGCGGCACGGGAGTAGGCACAGGTGTGTGTGCACGGCGGCGGGCGAGTGAAGTGGCGGAGCAGGCGGAGGTGTGTGTGCACGGTGGCGGCGGCAAGCAAGTGTGGCTACTGGCTATGACGACTTTAGGCTGCAAGCGGGGCGCGGAACGTATGCAGGTAATGGAATGCCGCAACGTATCAATGTCAAACACATATAGAGAAAAGAAAAGGACAGGGGTATTCTTGTTATTATTCAGAAAAATAAGTTAAATGGACATACAAAATGATTATTTTTGAATTAGAGTGACATCTAAGTATATAACTAATTCGTCTTTTTTAATGACATATCTCGAATTTTTGCTTACATCAATGACATAGAGCTAAATCTTCTAAAAATAGCGTAATAAATTGACTCAGTGGTTGCTGATTTTAATCGTGACACAAAATGCCCGTTATGTGAATCATCCTACCGCTTAGAAACTTGCAAACTAATATTTAGCGCCTCACAGGAAGGGGCCTTCTCATCCATTGAGTTATCAAAAAGAGAAAAGAATTGGCAGAGTCAGCTGGAAGCATTAAGTTTTACAGTTTTTACTAAGCATGACATGAATGGACGTTAGTTTTTTCTCTTGTCATTTTCTTTAGACTCTTCTAGAGTATTGGTAGGTGCCATGGATGTCTGACCAATTAACCTTGACTGCAATTGGAATTGGTGATGATTTGATTTATTGTCAGACTGACAATGACACCATCTCTTTCATTTTGATCTGTTCTTAGCAAGCCAAGAGCTGCCAAGCTTTTAGCGATAGGTTTCAAGAGCTGTTAAGAATTTTCCTACAAATTACATGGTCAAAGAACATGAAATAGTTCTTGTAATCTTATATTGAATATACTTTGTAATGCAGTATAATATTGCAGGTTGCAAGCTTCAATGGAGAAGAACAATTCTGTGAGAAACAACATGCTGAAGGAATTCTATATTCCTACCTATATTGTTGTGCCGGAGTCTCCAGTGGAGCAACTTTCGCAGATACCTAGTTGTCCAGTGATTGTTTTTATCAATACCAGAAGTGGTGGCCAACTAGGACGTGATTTAATTGTCACATATCGTGAGCTTCTCAACCATGCTCAGGTGGATGTTGTCTATTTCTCTAAAGATACTTGAGTTTTTATTGCAGTACCTGTTGCATTTTCATTGTAAGAAATTAACATCCATGTTTTAGGCTCAGTCTCTAAATATCTAAACTGTCAGGTGTTCGATCTGCTTGAGGAAGCTCCAGATAAGGTGTTGCATGGGTTTTATAGCAACTTGGAAAGGCTCAAGTATGATGGAGATACTCTTGCTACCGAAATCCACAGGAGATTGAGGCTTATAGTGAGTGTAGTCAGGCACTTCCATCTAACAAACTCTCTTGTTAATATTTCTACTATTAAGTTTCATTGTTACTTCAATCAGGCTTCACTTACAGTACATTTTTATCATGGAAATCCAATTAGGTTGCTGGAGGTGATGGGACAGCAGGTTGGCTGCTTGGAGTGGTATCTGATCTCAAGCTATTAAATCCACCTCCCATTGCTACAGTTCCTCTAGGAACTGGAAATAACTTGCCATATTCTTTTGGATGGGTATGTCAAAAGAAAGTAGTTAATCAAGAAAATGCTCTTCTTCCTGTTAGATTTCTCTTATGCTACTGCATTGCATTAGTCTTGCATAAGCCTTTCCTATTGCACCTGATCTATGCTTGATGATAATACCTGAAATGTTGAATTTAACTTTTTAGTTTATTTGAATTGCTTATGGAGAGACTAAATTTTCGACTTGTGTAATTGATCATGTTAGTGCCGCGCATTTCACATTATCTTTTTTTTTTTTTATATTCCACATCATCAATTTAGATAAATAAGCTCCGTTATAGTGGTTGCTAAGAAATTTATCTTTTTGCTGATTTATCTGATTCCAATTTTGTGTGTTATACTTGCTACACAATACTTATGTGGGAGTGTCCACCTTTGCAGGGAAAGAGGAATCCTGGAACCGACCATGAATCAGTTAAATCATTTCTAGAATTGGTAAGAGAATCAAGAGAAATGAAGATTGATAGGTAGGTTTACTTTCCATCAACAGTTATGTAAGAATATGGATGTTTTCTGTTATTGTATCAACTGGGGGTAACAATCTTCATTGTCCTGTATTTAACCTACATAAGGATGTTGGCTAAAGTTGGTATTTACTATAATATTTCAGCTGGCATATTGTCATGAGGATGGGAAGTTCAAAAGGTTCTCCTTGCAATCCAATTGCTCCCTCAGAGTTGCCTCATTCCCTGCATGCGTTTCACCGTATTCCAAAAACTGATTCACAAGACATGGTAAATATGGTTGCTTTATTACTAATTTATGCTAGGCCATTTGAAGTAGAGGAACCACCTGACCTTTCAGTTTTTGTATTAGCTGAATTACTCTACCAATTCATTCTTGCAGAGTTGTCATGTGTATTTTCATTTAGTTTGTACCATATGTTGTTACATGTCTTGAGACTGAGATCTATGAGATACATATTCAAATAGATTATTTTGACAAAGAAAATATCACATTTCACACATCAAGGACTGAAGTGCCCAAAAAGGCTTGTCTGAGTAGCAAGGACAGCTGCATTTTATATTTGATTGGATCTGCATTGTTCATTGCTCTATCTATAAACTGAGTCGTTCAATTTTAAACTATAATTTTTCAAAATGGAAGTGTCAAAGGCTTAAAGCGAACCTCTTGAATTATGCAGTTATATGCCATCTGTATGTGAAATTAAGTTAGCCCCTTCTTTCTTTATGTTCCCAGGAATGTTCTCACACATTTCGTGGGGGATTTTGGAACTACTTCAGTATGGGTAAGTTCATTGTTCAATGGTGTGCCTTGTACATGGTGGGGGGTTGGTTTTTTCATTCTTGCTTCTTTTTTTTTTTTTTAACAAATTTACAATGGAGTGGCAGAAAACATGAGCACATAACTTTAATCTTTAGCTAAACAGTTGGATATTGAATGAAACTTTTTTACTGTCACAGGAATGGACGCCCAAGTATCCTATGCGTTTCATTCTGAGAGGAAATTGCAACCAGAGAAATTCAAGAATCAGTTGTCTAATCAGGTGAATTAAGCTTTCTGCATTTCTCATATTTATTTTTCATGTTTTTGGTCACCAATCTTTTGTGATCATTCTCATTGTTTGCGTTTCATTATTCAGCTGCACCATGAAAAAAATTCTATTTATTCAACTTCAAAATGTGCTATTGGCTTTTCAATAAGGTTTAGTCTTATTATGTGCATGGGCAACCGCAGCATGGAAAATAATCTCTTTTCTGATCTGTAGTGCAGAAAACATATATGAAGCTGGCGTGCACCCAAGGATGGTTCTGTACCTCTTTATGCCATCCAATGTCACGGTAATTCTTTTGTTGGCACCAGATGCTGACTTCTAATCATCCACTATAAGTAGATGAACTGCAGGTTTTAATATTGATTAGCCACTTTGTTGTGACACTAGTTTTATCTACTTGTTTCTGTTGCATACTGTACGTTCTTAACCAAAACGCTATATTTAATATGCTTTTTCACGTTACAGTTATCATTATATTTTCTTAGAACTGAGAATCTAAGACAACCTTCAGGAATACCTTATCTCATTATCTTCTAGATAAAATATTTTATGATGGATACTACTTCCAACTGTTACTGCAACAAGTGTATAGCCCGCACAGTGGACAAGGAAATGTTGGCTTACCTGTACTTTGCTAAACATAGCTATTTTATATATATGCACATATGTTTGGTAGTGGATATGAACTTTCTCTTGCTTTAAGTATGAGTAATACACTATATTTCTTATTCCCTTTCACATACTTCTTATAATTAGGCAAACAATGACCAATGGAACTTGATACTTTTTTCTGTGTTACATCAGACATGGCTTACATTATTTTTGGCATGCCTTCCACTTTAACTACAGGAATATTGCTCACCTTGCAAAAGTAAAGATAATGAAGAAATCTGGAAAATGGGAAAAATTGGAAATTCCTCAAAGGTAAGTTTGTGTGTGCCCTCCGCTCTCCATATGGAACTTGATCGTGCACATCATTAAGTTTTGGATTTGATGGAACTTTAATTATAGCCCAGTTTTTGAAAACAATGTTTGCCTGGATTTGAACATCACTTTTATCTTCCTTTTCAATTTCAGCTCATCATGTAGCAAAAAATAGAATGAGATGCTTAGTGACATGGGCAATTAGACCAATAGTGGTACTTCCCGCACGAACATCTGGAACCATTGGCACAAAGTCAATTTATAAGTTTATAATATTGTGTGCATCCATGTTACAGTTTTTTTGTAGATTTTAACTTGTCCTTACAAAATTAAGAGCCCCCATAGACATCGTATCTGTTCCATAATTGGATGTCAGCTCTATAGTTTTGGCTGGCTACTCGGTAGTGTTCTGTAATAAAAAAAAAAAGTTGCCTTGATTATTCTTTATGATATGATTTAAGATTGCTTATTCAAAATTTGATACTAGTCTATCATGCACTAACCAAGCTTTACACAATTGCAGTATTCGGTCCATTGTTTGTCTCAACTTGCCCAGCTTCTCAGGTGGTCTGAACCCTTGGGGAACACCAAGTAAGAGGAAGCAAAGAAAAGTGAGTTTAAGACTTAACCCGGTTTCTTGTGTTGCAAAATTTTATTTCCAATTGAACTTCCTTTATTTGAAGATGTTTCTTGAATAAAAAGGTCTCAAATGTGAATTGCACTGCTGTACAGAGAGACTTAGTAATGCCTCCACTTGTGGATGATGGCCTTCTGGAGATAGTAGGTTTTAAAGATGCTTGGCACGGGCTTGTCTTACTTTCTCCGAAAGGCCATGGTACTCGTCTTGCTCAGGTAAATGTAAATGCATATTGGATTTGGGTAGACACATAGGGTGTGGAGCATTGAAAAGCTGCAAGATCAACTCCAAAAAAAAACAGCGTGTTCTCAATAATATTAACAAGCCACAAAGCTTGCGGTCTAGTTGAACCCTAATCTTCAGGCAGAGTAGCCTGTCCCTTGGGGCCTCCATCCCTTTAGAGATCGGAAATTCTTATACATAAGGTTGATTCCAATTACATCGTTCATATTTCTCAATTGTTCTATGAACTTTCTTCTATTGACAACTTTAAAAAAAGATGAAAGTAATAATTTCGTTATAAAAGGACTCACAAGCGTATCTAGGAGATCAAGTGGTCGGTACTGATTCTAGGTAGGAACATGTGACAGAACAAGAAAGAACTGAAATTTCTATTCCTCCCTAGGCTCATCGCGTCCGATTCAAATTCCGCAAGGGTGCTACCGATCACGCATACATGAGAATCGATGGGGAGCCCTGGAAGCAGCCTCTCCCGGAGGATGACGGCGAGGTCGTAGTGGAAATCTCCCATGCCGGGCAGGTCAAGATGCTTGCGACCAAAGGCTGCCTAGCCAAAGGCATCCACGAGTCCTCAGCTGCCTCAACGGTTTATCCAGAGTCAGAGTCTAGCAAAGACAGCGATGACGACTTCGCCGAGGAGCGCAGGAACTTTGGTGCTGCGTTGTCGTTTCGGTACATTGGTGATGTGAACAAACAGTGAAAGCTTGCGTTTTGTTTAAGTGTTGTACAGTATGCATAGGGAGTAGATTGCTGCAGTATATTATGGAAGTTGCCCATGTTTAGATTCCCTTTTTGTGATAACTGTTAAGGTGTTGTTAATGACTTCATGACAAGGTTGTCCTGGCCACCTGGGGTCCTACGGAGGCCCATGGGCTACTGGGCCCCTGGCTGTCTTGTACCATAAGCATTTCCTAATCCTGTTTTTTCTTCTCTATTTTGAGCACCCCCCGCACCATAGGTCATATATACAGACTTAAATTTCCAATTCCTGCTCAGTAACAACTAACATGAATCCATATCCCCAAACAATGTCACAGAATATTTGTTTCAGATGATGAATAACATTAGCAGTATAATAATAGCGTACCTCCACATCAAACCATCCAACAGTTGTATTGGTTTGCCACTTCGCTCGAATTACAACATGGTGAACTAGAAGGGGGAAAGAGTCATTTCTGTCAATTGTTAAGTTATGAGCTATCCTGCAAAACTAAGTAAAACAACCCCATATACCAAACCTGGCTCGACAATACACTGCGAGTCTGCTTCAAGATTGCTTCAGTTTGTTATTTGTTGATTAGCTCCATATCAAACAACGGTTGAGGTATGTGGAACTTTGCAAATTGCTTTCTTCTAAAGCTGCATGAGAGAAGCACCAATCAGAGAGCACATATAACCAAACCTGTAAACACTGGAAGAAAATATTGCATCTACTTTATTCCTAACACTGGCACCTACAGAAAGAATAATGGGTATCTGATGCCAGACTTGAGGATGAAGGATACTTGCTAGATACTAATATTCCAGGACTCAACAAAATGTCATAAAATGTTGTAGATGCTAAAAACTTACCAACGCAGAGATGATTGATGTTGCGGCTGGCAATGCTGCATCAACAAGTTGGAAATCAAAAGTTGTATCCAGTTGACTGACATGAGATTAAGAATCTAGATATCCTTGACATGCCGATTTAAGCCAACAATCCTCAATTGCGCATGAAATTGAAATGTTTATCTCAAGCCCATGAGCTGACTGTTTTCTGTAAAATGATTCAGCATATTAGTACATAGGACAGAGAATGTGTTTCCTGAAGAAAAAAAAAACTAGGTTTTGTAGTACAGTTGGGGAAGAAGAGAACTTACTATGAAGTATGAACAGAGAAAAAGCACCGCATGAGTTTTCAACTACTCCATCATTATAAAACATTGTAGCTCGAAGCATACAAACACATTCGTCGACTCCACCTTCAGGTTAATGAAGAATGAGCCCCACAAGAGCTCAGCAGAACCTAATGGCCATTGAATGCTCAGTGTCATCATATGAATAAAGGTATATGCACAGTTCAATCAACCACATTATTGCAACCCCTCAATTAAGCTCTTGTTTACAACTCCTCTTGAGCATAGCTCGCTCAGCATATCTTGAGCTTCCTTCAACAAACCCTCATATGCGAGGCCTTCAATGAGTATAATGTAGGTCAATTCATTAGGCATGCAACCGTTAGACACCATATAAGCAAAAAAATCAATAGCACAATCCGTTTCCCTTCTTTTACAGAGCCCGAACAGTATCTTGTTATAGACCACAGCTTTGGGTCTCATGCCCAAATCTAGCGTTACATCAAACATCTGTATGGCATCTTCAATTCTATCTTCTCTTGAGAGGATGCCAATGATTGAAGAATAGGTGATAATATCTGGGCACACTCCCTTGCTGACCAAACCATGCAATAGCTCTAGGGCTTCTTCAGAGCTGCAATCCTTGGCAAGCCCATCGAGTAAAGTATTATATGTAATCATGTTGGGAGTGCATCCATGCTCCATCATTTGCTCCACAAGTTCAATTGCTTCCTGAACAAACCCTTTTTGACAGAAGAAACTCACAAGCACATTGAAAGTCACTACATTTGGAGGACAATCTTTCTGAAGCATGTCGGCTATGAGCTCTGCAGCATCCTCCAACCGATCGGCATTACACAAGCCCGTCAACATAGTGGTATATGTAATGGTGTTAGGTTTGCAAGGCATGCTGTTAAATAACTCGAGGGCATTGTCAACACGCCCTTGTACGCAAAAGCCATTAACAAGGGCATTGTATGTGACGACACTCACCGTGCATCCATGCTCTGACATTTGTTCAATAAGCTTAATTGCGTGCTCAATCAATCCTTTTTGACACAAGATACAGATGAATGTATTGAATGTCACCTCATTTGGGGGGCAATTCTTTCGGACCATCTCAGCCATGAGCTCCTCAGCATTCTCCCATCGCCCAGCCCGGCACAAGCCCTTTATCACAGTGGTATAGCTGATGGTATCAGGATAGCACCTATATGATGAGCCCATGTTGTTCAAGAATTCATAGGCATCATCAACACGGCCTTGTTTGCAAATAGCGTTTATGATAATATTACACAAGGTAGTGTTGGGTGTGCATCCGTGCTCCAACATTTTCTGGAGAATTTTAATTGCCCGGTCCACCATACCTCCTCGACAAAAGAATCTGACAAGCATATCGAAGGTCACCTCATTTGGCGAGCAATTCTTCTCCACCATCTCAACAAAGAGCTGCTCAACGTGATTCCACCGTTTAGCACTACACAACCCCTTAAGCACAGTGGTATAGCTAACAGTGTCAGGCTGGCACCCATACGACGGCAACCTGTTCAAGAACTCCATGGCATCGTCGACACGGCCTTCCCTGCACATGCCATTGATGATGACATTGTACGTGACGATGTTGGGCGTGCACCCCTTGGCGCGCATCTCGTCAAGAACCGTCATGGCTTGCCCGAAGCCGCTGTTCTTGCACACGGCCTCGAGGAGGACGGTGTAGGTCACCACACTGGGCGGGCACTCCCGGCGGAGCATATCGTCGAGCAGGCTGAGCGCGTCGCCGACCCGGCCGCGGTCGCAGAGCCCGCGGATGAGGGGCGTGTACGTGTACGCGTCGGGGGCGACGGGCATGGACGCGATGAGGCGGCGCGCCGCGTCGAGGTGCCCGCACCGGCAGTACCCAGCCACCAGGGTGTTGTACGCGAAGAGGTCGACGGCCGCGCCGGAGGCCTCGGCGTCGCGGAGGACGCGCGCGGCGTCGAAGGTGCGTCCGCGGCGGCAGAGGTTCCGGATGAGCTTGGTACAGAGGTAAACATCGGGTGGCTCGATGCCACGGGACGTGTAGGCAGCCACGAGGCGGACGGCCTCGGAGAGCTCGTCGCGCGCGATGAGACGGCGGAGGTGGGAGTTCGCGGGGACGGGGGCGTTTGGAAGCGCCTCAGCTCTGGAGGTGGCGAAGTGGAGCTGCGGTTTGGGTTTGGAGCCGGGGCTGGGGAGGGCGGGGAAGGGGTGGGAGGGGAAGGAGGGGAGAAGTGTGGCCATGGTGAGGCTGGGGAGGCTGACGGTTGCGGGCGTGTGTTGCGCATTGTTACGAGGTGGGGATTGGGCGGAACCGGATGAGATGGCTCGTCAGATGATGAGAAACCCGCGGCCGCTGCCGAGAGGCAAGTAAAAACTAATCGGCACTGACCAGAAAATGGGACGGGTGGGTGGGATCAAGTCGAAAAAGTTAGAAACGGGTGGTGCCGCACGGATGATTTCTCCAGTGGGACGCTACGCCTCGGGGCTGATTGGCTGAAACCTGCTAGGCTGCTACTAGTTTGTCCATCCTCATCTTTGGGGAATTTAAGCCGCGCACAGTGACCAGCAGAATTTGTTTAAGACAAATTGCCCTGTAATTTTACTATTTTTTAAGATCAATATTATAATCTATAATTCTGATTGATGATATATTTAAATTAGTGGAATTGTGAGATCAAAACGATCAAATTGATAAAAATAGAACATCAATCAAGAGTTATAAAAAAAAGATATTAGTTTTGAATTTTACAATTATTTTTTTATTAATATCTTGTGATATATAACTTCAATTTGATTGACGATCCATTTATTTCATCTTGATCATTTTAATCTCACAATTTCACTTGTTTAAATATATCACAATCAAAATTATAAATCATAAGACACTGTCTTTGAATACCACAAAATTTTTATCCGAAAATAATTTAAGATTCAAAAGCAAAATCTTATGATTTAAATTTTAGTTCATGATTTGTTTTTGTTAATCTGATCATTTTGATTTCACAATTTCACTAGTTTAAGTGGATCGTCAATTGAAATTATACATCACAAGATATTGGTCCTGAAAGAATTAGGAAGTTTCAGTACAAATTTGTTTGCAAGCGATTGATATGGCAAAGGAGTCGGGTGCTTATCACAGCTTAGAGCTACAACATGTCCTATCGTGCGTCCATGCAACCTATCACGATTTTGAGGTGAAGTTAGCTAACGTGCCGATCATTTTTGCAAAAAGAACATGGCTTGTGAAATAATTTTGTATTTATTTTTTTAAGTGAGTAATTTAAAAAAAATCGATCATAAGGACTGTTTGGAATATAGAGAAAAAATGTAGGAGTTTTGAAGGTCTATAAAAAATTTTCTATGTGAATTGTTTGGAACAAAGAAATAACTATATGAAATTTCTTTGAAATTCTTTGAAATTGGCACTTTCTTAAGAATTTGGGAGAAAATAAAAAATGCGATCAAATGCCACTGAAATTATCCTTTGTTCCTTGCTCAAGGCAAATGGCACTCTCCTTTCAAATTCTTGCATTTTTCACATGCTACATCCAAATCGTTATTTCCAACAATTTCATGTGGATTTGATTGACTATGATATTCAATTTCTGTGTTTTTTCTATCATTGTAATTTATATTTTTTATATTTCAAACAGGTCCTAACTGCAAACACTTTCTGCTAGATAATTGGTCGGATCGGGTTTGTTACCGAAGAAAATGGCCGTGCATTAATTTCTTAGGGAATCCTCTGATCGAAATAATGAGCAAGATTGTATTTGAAAGAAAAATTGTCAATTTGTCATGAATCCACATCCGATTATGATATAAAGCATCTATTTTTTGATCGGTTTGTTCCAAAAAAAACAAAATACATATAGAGGACATACAAAAATGACAATTTTTTCAGAAGGGGGAGCAACAGAGGGAATATAAAATGAGGCTTTACTCCACGAACTTTGCGAATTCCTTTTCAGTAGCACCATCCATCGGGAAGAAGGCAAAGCTAAAAGAGCTGTGTCTTTGCTCAAACACAGTATCTTTCCAAATCAACTCCATGGGAATCATAAACCCTTCCCATGTAAGATTAAGTCCTACCTGGCCGGCTTGGCAATGGACAAGAACGCCATGTATATATTATCCTCAACTTGCACTTAAGTAGTATCACCCATGCACACTGTGACGGGTGGTTTCCAAGGAATGCTTCATCAACTTTCGCATTGGCCACGCTATAAAAACGCAAAGAAGTAAGCCCTCGCATCACCTCACCACCATAACACAAACCAAGCTTATTTCAAGCTTGTTTTTTTTATCTTTATTCTTTCTTCGAGTATCAGAAATTACAGCTGCAATGGCAAACCACAAAGCGGCCTATCTTCTGATGGCGTCTCTTCTTGTGGCAGCGGTCGCCATTACTGACGGAAGGCACCTTGAAGGAGGTATATGTTAAATAACTGCCTCTTGTCACCTTATTTGTATGCCGTGTTTAACACATCATGAACATAGTTGTATATTTGTATACTACTATCTCTGACCCTGTGAAGAAACTACGTGCAGTTGACATGGCGAACGAACTGAAGGCTGTGTCCGTGCTGACATGCAACAAGGTGCACGGGGTGCAGCAGGGTGAGACTTGTTTCTCGGTCGCGCGAGGCTTCGGCCTGAGCGATGAGCAGTTCCTGACCTTCAATCCGAACATCAACTGCGCCACCGTCTTCGTCGGCCAATGGGTCTGCATTGATGCTGCCACTGCCTGAGTTGCTGCATTTGCATGCGTGGATTGCTGCTATGAATCTATGAATAAGAATTGCTGTACTACTTGTACTCTCGTCGGTACCTGAAGAAGACTTTCGTCTCTCAAATAGATATGAAATTACGTGTTTCGGTTGTGGTTTATCATTTATGGGTATTTTGTGCGCGAGTGTGTTCTGAATTAATTTCCTCCTTATATACATAGGATCGATGGTAATGTTCAAATGACAAACCCGATCCGACCAATTGTCTTCAGAATTGGTATCGGCTTCTCTTAGCTCGTGTTTCCCCGACTTATGTGGGTGTTAGCTTTCCGAATAAATTGAAGTTGACTCAAATGATAGTTTAAATTTTTGAATTATTTTTTAAACTGAAATCTCTTTTAAACTATAAATTTTAAATAAATTTAATCACCCTTTATCTATTTATTAGGATTGTAAATTTAAATCGACTTATAACTTCAAACTAAATTAGATCAAATAAACTTTTAAACTTTTAATCATGATTCAAAAAAGTGATTAGCCATAGGCAGGTTGCCAAGTTTCTATCTTGATTTTATTTACAAATCGAACCAAGACATAGTTCCACTCGGGACATATATGGCTTCACAGTGCCACGTTCACGAAAAACTAAAAACATGTGACAAAGATAAGTTCTCCTCGATAAACACAAGACCTTCGTTTTTCTTTAGTCGAAAACATGCCACAAGGACATGCGTTCTTCCTGAGACGCTAGCTAGCTACAAGATGTGAAAAACATTGAGCATATGATATTAAACATTGAGCATCTTCTAAGATTGTTTGGTAGTCTCTATCAAATCCAATCTGACTCACATATACAGAATCTTTGAAAGAGTGAGTTATTTGATTGATTGGATTGTATCAAAAGACCGGATTAGGAGATGCAACATTGATGGATCTGACATGACACACAAAGAAACTCAAATTGAGTTTCTCATTGAACTTAACCGCTTAATGATATTATTAAGGGAATGATTAATATATATTAAATATTTTTAAGATAGATTAAATTGACTCAAAGATCATTAAGACAAATTGAGGATTATTTAGGTGTAATAAAACAAATTAATAAATCTAAATGGTATTTTTTCAACTTATATATTATGCAGTCAACTGAACAACATCTCAACTCAATCTATATCAATTTATACAACCAACTAAACAACCCTAATAACATCTCCTCGTTCTATCTCATCTATACAAACTAGTCTCAAACAGCTGCTGGACGATCTCGAACGCTTCCGAACATCGTGATTCATCAATAGCGCAAAGTAGCAGAAGATCCATGCATACCCGTTCACCCAAAATAAGTGGGACGTGCAAATTAAACTACTTCATGCCTGTAATGCATGCAAGGATCACTTGGTCAAAGATAAGCCTCAATTACATAGGACTTCAAGTATGTGTGTTTGTAACCACATCCTGGAGTGTATTAATAGGCCTGAGAAAACTTGGCCAGCCTTGAGACCTAAAAAAATCAAAAAGCGCAGTTCGAATCGGGCCCAACAAAATCTGTCTGATCCGGCTCAAACCTCACTTAAACCCTACTAAGCTGACTAATTATTAGGTTTGAGTTAGATCGAGTTCGAACTGACCCAATTGACCTAGATTTTTTTTTTCTGGTTCGGCCTTAATCTAAAATTACTCAGGCCTATGTTTTAATAAAAGTAAATAGTATTCTATCATCTATTGAACTAAATTCAATAAGATGCAAACCGGATATGAATTTTGCATCTAGATAATATTTTTTGACTTACTATCTGCATTCAAATGTGAATTCAATTAAATAGTTCATCTGTATAAATTTAGTCATGTATAATTTATACTTAAATCTGCGAATGGACAATATAAAATCTAGGCAAATTTATTTAAACTCTGAGGTTCTCTATTAAGTAATAACAAACTTTGAAATTAATAGTAACATATGATAAATATAGAAATCCTGTTAGTACCTAATTCAATAATTGTCTTATCCGTATTTTAATCCGGAAAATATTTAAATTCAATCTAAATTTGTTTTGGAATATATGGTTATGGATCTGGTACAACCACTATCTAATCCATAATCCGACCAATTACACCCCTCGGCCGTGAACACCGGAGGAGTTGGGCTAAACTCCAAATTGTGCGTACCAGACTGATTCCTAGTCACGCATGATGCTACATGGTATCTGATTCTATTTGTAAATCTTTAATATCAATAGACCCCAGTCAGTGTAATTAGGTAGGCAACCCCATTTATCTATGAGCGATCTTGTGAAGTTCCCAAAGGAAAAGCCCAGGTAGCCAAAAGAGAAAGGACGTGAAATGTCAAAGAGATAAGCCACGGAGAGCTCGAAAGAATGGCCGTGGAGCCCAAATAAGCCATAGCCCATAGAGCTTGGAGAAGCCCACATAATTCAAAGATGAGTGGGTTTAGAATGTGTGTTGTCAGTAGAGGTGTAAACCAAATATGGCTTATTTGAATTATCCCATTATTGAATATGTCAATGGCAATCTGCAAATGTTGTACAGAATTTTCCATCCGAATAACAATTTTTTCTCATGTCTGAATCCATATCTAAATCCCATAAAAAAAATTTTGTATCTATATTCGATAAAATTCGATAAAATAATATACTTGTATGTATAAATTCAAATTTGAGTTTTTATATAAAATTACTATCTAAACTTGTAGTATGTCAACTTTGTAACCAAATTCTTACATGAATAATAAAAATATGATACAAATTCAATCAAAATGTATTATTTATTTATTTAAAATGAAATATGTTAAATTTTGTTATAAGAAAATAATAAAAAAAGAAATATCAGTAGTATCTAATCCAAAATTTGATCCCAATATGTATCCAAGATTTATCTAAACTGAATCCTAATTAAAAATTATAGATGTGGGTATGATTTGACTAATATTCAATCAAATATGATGTGTTCATAGTAACTTCGAATTAAGGTGAGCACGAAAGTGTAATCGCACGAAGGATTAACCAACGCAGGAAGTAGCATGCTGCGCATAGGCCCTCAGTTTAATGATAAGGCTCTGTTTTGGGGGCTTAATTCGGATTTATCTTCGTTTTAATCCTAAATTCTTTCTCATACCAGATTTTCACAATAACTTATAGCCTATCCTCAAATCACCCATAGAAAAAGAAATCCAAGCTGCCCCAAGCTGCCCATCAACTGTTTCTTAGAATAATTAACCGGTATTTACTTCGCAAAGAAACTCAGTACTCCTAAATAGGGCCTAAGGTAGTCTCAAACATGGACGCGAGGGGCGGTGTGCATCGATGGTGGCCGAACTTGCTCGATGCGTCCTCGATGCGATGGAACGTCCGCCGGGCCGTGGCAACTGTGAGCGAGTGGTGAGGCGGGCGTCGCCGTTGGAGATGAAACTAGAGCGATGCGATGCGATGCGGTTTTGCGGGCCCCATTTGACTTTTACAATTGTAACATTACTCACATAAAACCTATACTTACATGTGGGGTTAATAACAGAAAGGGCCCGCACATCCATGAAATGTGTGTTAGGTACGCGCGTGAAACGAAGTTGAACGTGTGGGGCCACAACTAGCCTAAGTGCGCGTTGTTAGTAAGTGCATCATTGATCTAGATATTAGCCGCCATCACTAATAGTTGGGTCTTACAATTAACATCCTCACATGTTAGTTATAGGGTTAGATCTGTTTGTGTCGCACATGAGCGAGGCATGTGAGCCCAATCTGACATGTAAACCGCGTGAGTGCACCAGTTTCGGTTTGTTCGCGTACGTGTATGGTGTTGAACATGAGTCATTGACAGGTGAGCTAGTGACGCTTGACCCCACTTGTGAATGACACATAACCTAAATAACTATTGAAATTCTTTAAAAATTGAATACATATTTTATTCTCCTCGTTGTCGTACACAAAGAAGATGACAGGTGGGACCATTGCTTCCGTGGCCCATCTTTCAGTGTAATATTTTTGGTGTTGTTAAAAAAGAGTTGTTTGGAATGTTTTGGTGGGGTCCACTGTTAACAATATAAAATTTTCTGATATATTTTAATATTTAATTGTCACATCATTTAAAGTCAAGTAAGAATCAAAACGTTAGAGACTTGACTCTTACTTGACTTTTCGAGTGAGTCTTCACACGCGTGACACGAAATATTTCTTTTAAAAGTTAAAGAAGAGTCTGCGTTATTGGAGATAGGGTGCTTGCTTTTGAAAAGCAGCATATCCCGAAATCCCAATCCTGGTTGAAAACCCTTCCTATGTTTTGGTCGGTCTGGGACCAAATCCTCCCAAAAAGATTAGCAATGGAGAAGAACGACATGCATATATTATCCTCAACATGCACTTAACTAGTATCACCCGTATATCCCAGGACCGTCGTTTCCCAGGCACACCCATTTTTGTCACATCCATCCATCTTTTGCATTAGCCACGCTACAAAAAGGCAAAGAAGTAAGCCCTCGCGTTGCCGCACCGCACCACTACAAACACAGTTGCAATGCCAAACCACAAACTGGCTGCCGCTCTTCTGATCGCGCCTCTTCTTGTAGCAGCCGTCGCTATTACTGACGCAAGGCTCCTTGAAGGAGGTATATACATGTTAAATAATTGCCTCTTGTCATCTTTGTATGCCGTGTTTAAGCTTAACACATCATAGAAATTGCTCACGTGCAGTTAACATGGTGCAGGATCTGAAGGCCGTGTCGGTGCTGACCTGCAACAAGGTGCACGTGATGCATCAGGACGACACCTGCTTCTCGGTGGCGCGAGACTTCGGGCTGAGTGAAGTGCAGTTCTTCGGCTTCAACCCGAATCTCATCTGCGAGAAGTGTTCGTCGGCCAGAGCCCAGTGGGTCTGCATTGATGCTGCCACTGCGTAAGTCGCTATACACACCACATATGCATGCATACGCGCATTGCTGCTAGTGCTATGAATATTAAATAAGGAGGTTTGGAGTTTTATGAACTTCTCCAATAGTCCTCTAAAAGAATTGATAGTCTAAAATTTAGGTATCAGTAATACCTTTTTTACTCCAACAGAATACCTATCTCGATTCCTATTTTAGATATTACTGCAGAGAATTGATAAATTTAGGTATTCTCTCTCCTTTATTTATATGATTTTGGGTTTAGAGATTCTGTTGGAGAGAGTAGAAATATAGGTATAGAATCTTTTTAGGGAGGTATGTATATGAGGATATAGAGATCCGATTCTGTTGGAAAAGGTCTAACTCCAGGAGAACTTTAGTTATGATTGGCTGTACCTGTAGTACTATTGATTACTGTGTCCTTGCAAGTGATGTGCTTTTGTGTTACTGAAAAAAAAAACGAATACATGCATGGATTTTACCGTACAGAAACTAAGATTACAAGGACCCAAATGAAGCATTTAAGAAGTACAAAAAGAATTTCTCTCTTCTGAGCCACTATATGTGGATGGTTGAGTAGAATCGGAGCCAAAACGTTAGTAAACTTAATGATCAGCGATGACATCAGAATTTCAAAATTATGTGGTGACCAAGGCCAAGAGAGAGCAGACGTGCAGACTACTCCTGCGTGCTGATGCCAACATTCATGAAGACAAATGGTTGACACATGGAGAGTGATGTGATCGATTTGAAGTGTCCCTACTCTAGGCATGTACTATCTAACTGAGAAATTTTTTGTAAAATAATCCACATAAAAATACAATTGCAAAAACAATACATATTTATTTTTTTTTACAAAAATAACCTTCTATGTCAACATGTCGAATATCGAAAACGCGACAACAAACTTGTTGATCGGGGAGTGGATGACAGCTGTTTGTCGAGTGCTAAAGACTCGACGAGTAGCTTGTCGCGGTTTAGAGATGTGAACTTTTATCGAGTCTCCACCACTTGACAAGCAAGTATATTTTATTTGTTTTAAATTAATATATTTGATTAATGATTATATTTATATTAGGTTAGTTACTTTATTTGATTAATTACTAACAATTAACAATTAATTTATTTGATTAATGTGCATTTATATTTTATGTGGTTAGATTAATTTAGAATGTTGAATAGTTTGTGAGACTTATGTGTGTCCCCTCTCTTCCTCGACGAACTTTTAAATAATAATGAAAAAAAGAAATTCCAAAAATAACTTGCAACTGTAGCCATTTTTATGGCTCAACCAGTTGTAAAAATTCCACCCTAAATCCCAACCATAACCCTAAACCCTAGGCCCCATCAGAAACTCTAATCCTAACTCTCCTGAAGTTTAGTCCTAACCTTAAACCCTAACCTGAACCATAACCCCCTAACCCGAAACCCTAACCCTAACTCTCCTAAACTCCAGCCCTAACCCAAAACCCTAACTCTAACACCTCCTAAACCCCAATCTTAACCCTGAACGTTAAGTGGCAGAAACATTAGCTCTGGGACAAGAGAGGTATCTATATGACGCTCCACTTTTCCGAATTTGTGTCTACTTCATTGCTTTGTTATATTTGCATTGAATTTGTTTCAAATTTTGCTTGTTCTTTACCTAAAACATATTGAGTCAACTCATTGAAGCAGATTGTTTATTTTTCCAATTAAAGCACATAAAATGACGATTTGTACGAATTTTTCCACCAAAAAGAGTTAGAGTTAGGTCGATGGTTCGTGGGGTTTGGGGGGGGGGAGGGGGGGTTCTGCAAATTTTCATAGCATTTGAAGTTGATTTGAGCACTTTTTGACCTTTTGCCAAATTAAATCAGAGTTCTGAAAATTCAAACTTTACGTGGTTTTCAGCTGTTTCATTTTGTTCAACCTTTTCAGCTTTTTAGCTTCTTTAGCTTTTCCAATATTTCCATAAAGCCTCTTCCGATCAGTAAAGCCTGCCCGAGTTCTCATATCTAATCGAAAATGAAATTTGCCTCAAATCTACTTCTTACGTCCACCACTCCCGTTTATAAATATGTATTGTTCTCTCCATGCAGTTACGCACCAACTCTCCCTACTTCTACATCACAAACTCTAGACTTCTTCCTCTTCATCTGAAGTTATGGTTGCATCCAGTTTGTCGTCTGAAGGACAATCCAACGAAACATATCAACCATCACCGATATGTCACTATAACAAGCCATGCGATGAGTACAGGTCCAGCGAACAAGGAATGTTCTGGTGAAGGTACTACAGCTGCGTAGAAGTTAAGATTTCTAGGAACAAATATGTTAGTACTCTACTATGTTTATGGTATCTTTTTGGTATTCAACTTATTGATTGATCATGTTTTATTTTCAGAAGGTCGAGTCCAAGTGTAACTTTGTTCAACGGATTGATAATAATATATTGGAACATGCTAAGTCATATTGTAAGTATTAGAAAAAAGTAAAGGCTCGCCGCAGGAGATTCGGTCTCCCGAAGAAGCTAGATTCAGAGGAGATCGATCTTTACTGTGGAACCCAGTCAAAAAGATAGACGACCACAAATTAACCCCACGAGTTGTTCCCTTTTACTTCGGCAACATCTAGTATGACCCGTTGTCGATTTGCTTGACAATGAACCCTTCAATTTGAATCATTTCGTATTATGGGTTCTTCTTAAATAGACTCATGATCCATAACTTTACGTCCATGAATGATGTGTTATATAAGCTCAAGTTAGCCATTACATATTTGCAATGGCTCATATCCACAACGTGTTGCCTGTCGCGAATTAAGCCATCACCGTAGAATATACAAAAATTTTCTGGTTGCTCAATTCCCTAAACACATTTATACCACATAAATAAGACTATCTAAGTCGATCTAGCCCTAAATATAAATGACTTACGTCTTTATTATTTCAAGCGAGTTTTTAATAAATAACCTACATAAAAAATCAATTACAAAAATATCCCACAGTTCCAAAATTTTGCACAAATAGCCTGCCACGTGATTTTAATTTTGGCAAATGTGGGATTCGAACCCAGACTGTATGGTGAGAGGGGGTGTGGTAACCAGTTGGGTTAGGAGCTTTAGCTGCTCTAAAGCCACTGGACAGGTTAATATTGAGTCACTTGTCGAGTGCCCAGCACTCGACAAGCTGGCAAAAATTGGTTTTAATTGTGGCAAGCCTGGGATTCAAACTCAGGCCGTGGGGATGAGAGGAGGTGCAGTAACCAGTTGAGTTAGGAGTCTTTGGCTGCTCTAAAGCCACTGGACAGGTTGATATTGAGTCACTTGTCGAGTGCCTAGTACTCGACAAGTTGGTGGTTGTAGTCCCTGGTCGATAGAGACTCCTGATCGCGGTCGAGGCGAAATTTATCGAGTGCCCAACACTCGACAAGGGGCTTGTCGAGCCCTGGACACTCGACAAGTCCCTCCCACACGACATATCGCTTGTCCAGTTCTCAGAACTCGACAGGCTGACGTGGCAGGCCATTTGTGCAAAATTTTGGAACTGTGGGTTATTTTTATAATTGATTTTTTTATATGGATTATTTGTAAAAGAAACTCTATTTCAAGCACAAAAAAAATGTACTGACCCTCTAAATTAACTTAGGCCTTAAAAAATACTTTACTGATTAGATCGATCTAACATTAAATATAAATGATTTATTTCTTTATTATTTCATACACAAAAAAAACATACTGACTCTCTAAATTAATCTAGTCCTTGATAAAATACAACACTCATTAAATCGATCTAGTCCTAAATATATGATTTACGTCTTTATTATTTTATACACAAAAAAAACGTACAGAGTCTTTAAATTAACCTAGCCCTTTAAAAAAAATAGTACCGATTAAATTGATTCAGTCCTAATATAAATGATTTACCTCTTTATTATTTGAAGCACAAAAAAAAACTTAGTGACTCTCTAATGTAACATAGTCATTAAAAAATACTATACTGATTAAATATATCTAGTCCTAAATATAAATGATTTACATCATTGTTATTTCATGCACAAAAAAACACATTAACTCTCTAAATTAACCTAGCCCTTAAAAAAAAGCAATATTGATTAATCAATCTAGCCTTAAATATAAATGATTTACATATTTATTATTTCAAACACAAAAAAGCATACTGACTGCCTAAATTAACCTGGCCCTTAAAAAAACTAGTACTAATTAAATCGATATAACCCTAAATATAAATGATTTGCGTCTTTATTATTTCAGGCAAAAAAATACTGACTCTCCAAATTAACCCAGCCCTTTGAAACTATTGTATCCCTAAAAATACATTATTTGAGTATTTATTATTTCATGCACACAAAAAAAAGACGCTCTAAATTAACCGAGTCCTAAAAAACAACATTATATTCTAAATTAATATAGCCCTTCTTATTAATTATTTACGTCTATATTATTTCATACACAAAACATACATTGTACCTCTTTAAATTACCCTAAAATAATTAGGTCTCTTATTTTACTTACATTTATTTTGGTCCCAACTATTTTCTCTACCTATACTACAATTTTTTCCTCTTATAGTTCACTTCATTACTCTAAGTGATATTTTTTCATTTGAATACAATTTATTAAATCACAAATAATTCATGATATAAAATAGATGGACTACTTCATGTCTCTGTCATGATCTAAGAATTTATTTCAACATTCTCATGTTGTTTAATTACCTAATGTAGTTGATCATTCATAGTAACTAAAACAATATTCATTTAATATTGAAATTGAATGGTTTTTACGTCAAGAGGTTATCATGTGATTGCATGTCAACGAAATTTTTTTGAAAGAATCCTTGCCTAATGTGTGTACATATCAAAATTATAAAACATACAGTAAGTTACTCTCATGCTCTGTGCTTAATATCACTAATGATGTCAGTAAGATATTCATGGATATAATTATGGTTGCATGTCAAAAAAATTCACCTTGTTTTGAAGAGTTTCTCTCAATCTACAATTTTGATAATTACATAAACTGAAAATTACGACTTAATATCAATATATTCAATTTAAAAACGACCAATTGAATTTACATGCATTAAAAACCTAAATTTTTAAGAACATCATGTTCTGTAATATCCTCAGTCTTACATCAAGCGTATACATATAAAAAAGTGTTTCTCTCGTCTAATCAACCACTAATTATATAATTAAAATTATGGTTAAAAAATAGTGCATTTCAATGAAATTTGCCTTATTTTGAAGAACTTTCTTTGATTTACAACTTTGATAATTGCAACAACTAAAATTTATGACTAAATTTTAAAATATTTGGTTTTAAAAAGTGAAATGTGTGTGTGAGAGAGGAAATGAGTGACTGAGAGAGGAGTGTGTGTAAAATGGGGGCCAAAGTGTGGGGGTGGTGTGCGTGTGCGCGTGTGGGGGGGGGGGGGGGGGGGGGGGGGGGGTTGTGGCGCAGGAAATGGTTGAAGCGAGTTGGGGGAGTTTGTCGAGTGTTGAAGGTTTGTAAGTGATTTGTTGGGTCTCGAGTACTTGATAAGTCTCTATCATCCAACTAGCACTCAACAATTGTCCTATCTTGTTTTCAGAGCACGACAAATTGATGTGGCATGTTAAGTTTGTAAAAAATACAAGTGTGGATCATTTTTGTAATTAATTGTTTAATCTAAGTTATTTCCAAAAAAAATTCATATAACTTATGGTCGTCTACTCAGAAGGGATGACAAGATTTCAATCTGTGACATTTTGAATTCAAAACGGACTTTTATTTTTTATTTCCTCTCAACCACCGCAACAGTTGGGTCTTTATACGAACTAAACCAATTGTCAATTTTTAATTATCTCAATGAGAAAAGTTCAGAATTTACTTTGTGTAAACGAGCTCTACGATCACATCTTTAGAATAAAATCCTGTTAGAAATCAAGTGGATTTATTTTTTGTCTCATATTTTTCTATTCTATATTTTTTTATTAGGAATTTAAATTTTAGATGGATCTAAAGAACTATAAGACTAAATTACTTGGAATGCTTGTGCCCATAAGAAATCCAAGTCACATCCCGACTCACAGCAACCATTTCAACTGGACATAAATAGAGGGATAAGATAGAAGATAAAAGATTAAGAGGGAGAGTACATCGCCAATACAGTGTGATTTTTAAATTATCTAATTAAATACCAAACTTCAAATCTTATCAATTATATGCGAGAATTTGTGATCCTACTGTGAATGAGGTGCCTACAACTTGATTAATGTTTGCATGGCTCATTATCTGTACCTACCAAGCATCAAGCCACAATTAGGACTCCATTTGTAACATATTAGCCTATTTTTTTTTGTTACTAGCCTACTTACCAACTTAATGTATTTTATTTTTAATACATCTTTACAATTTTTTCTCTCACTAATATTATTTCTTACTCCACTAATATTCTTTTTACTGAATTTCAAATTTTATTTAATAGGAATATTGTAGCCTATTATAATTCTTTTAAATCTTATTTTGTGTATTTTAATCCGAGGTGTACTAAGTAGACCTATATCACGAAACTAAGAAAATATAATTTTTTTCTTTTTTCCCCAATCAATGTGAGAAATTCAAATCTCACGACATCCGCGTGGTTCCAATCCCATCTATTTTTTATCTTATGTATTAGATCACAATATCAAACAAGAATTCTAAGGCTCTATCTATTTGCGAAATTGATACAAGTTACATATACACGTGATAACTTTTGCTAATCTATAACCAACTCATGCATAAAGACAGACGGTAGGCTCTGGTCAATTCGGTCACCAAACTTGTACACATATTAGAAACACACGATATATATCCATCCACCCTCGGGGTCTTGTGGATGCTGCCCTCTACTCCTGTACTCCATCAGTTCACAGCCTCACTTCGCGCAGTCATGTCCAGTGAGCTCTCCACGCATTCCCCTTCCTCTTCCACCTCCTCCGCTCATGGCGCGCAAAGAGAGGAGCAGGACATGCCCCAGGAAGCCAAGAAGCGCCGGCGCCTCGCCGCGTGGGCCGTGGAACCCCGGGCGAGGTGGGAACGGGCCTACCTCCTCGCCTGCGCTGCGGGGCTTATGGTGGACCCGCTCTTCCTCTACGCCGTGTCGCTGAGCGGCCCGCTCATGTGCGTCTTCGTCGACGCGTGGTTCGCGGCCGCGGTCACCGCGCTCCGCTGCCTCGTGGACTCCCTGCGTGCCTGGCACGTCCTGACGCAGCTCCGGACCGTGGCGTGCGCGGCGAGGCGGGAGCGCGAAGACGACGAGGCGCGGCGGAGAGGCAACGGCGGCAGCGCGCCACCTTCGCACGTGAGGTTTAAGAAAGGGCTTTTCTTGGACTTCTTCGTCATTCTTCCCATCATGCAGGTCCGTAGCTAGTTCATACCGGCTTTCTGCAATTTTCATTTTGTTCCTTGAGACGCTTCATCCAGGTGCTTGGTAAAATGCTTCTTCTTGCGGATAGAAGAAGAAACAAGTTGGCAGAGTAGTTTGTTTGATTAAAACAACACATCATATTAGAGTCTAAAACCCAATATATATAAATATAATCTAAAAATATATAAGACTAAACTAGTACAAATCTAACAAGATTAAATGAGTTTGAGTTCAACACTGACATATGAGTCCAAATCCAATACATTTACATACTATATTTAACACTCTCTTCAAATTCAAGAAGGATCATACATATGGAGTTTGGAGAGGCTAAAATCGTAACACTCTCTGGTTTATGATTTCGTAAAAAAGTTTGCAATCTGAAGATTCGATGTCACATACTGAAGAGTAATACTGTCGTGCTCACAATGATAACGAGTAAAGAATGCATCAATACCAATATATTTGGTGAACTTATACTTCACTGGATCATGTGCAATCTGTATGGCACTCGTGTTATCAGAAAGAAGTGACATAGGAGCAGTCCACACCAAAATTAGCAAGTAACTAACGGAGCCATATGATCTCAACTGCAGTTATAGTCAAAGCCCAAATCTCAGCCTCTGTACTAGAACAACAAACAATTGTCTGTTTCCTGGACTTCCAAGCAAGAAAAGAAGTGCCAAGAAATATACAATATCCAGTGATAGAACGCTGATCAGTAGCATCACCCGTCCAAGTAGAGTCAGAGTAAGTATAGAGCTGAGTTGACTAGCTCGTGCATAGAATAGACTATGAGAAGAAATACCTTGTAGATACCGAAGTACTCGAAGAAGGTGATTATAATGTACTAAGGTAGGAGCATTGATAAACTGACTAAATATACTGACGATATGGGAAATATTTGGTCTGGTAATTGCTGGGTAAACCAGACTACCAACAATATAATGATACTTGAAGAGATCTGTGGGTCGCAACTACAGATTCAACTCCATAGGAGTAGCGGCTGTCTGAGTATCAGTGAGATCAGAACGTTCAAGCAGATCATGAACATACCGCTACTAAGACAGATAATAACCATCTGTAGTAGAGAGAATTTGAATACTCATAAATTAGCTTAAATGATCCAGATCAGACATCAAGAATTGTTCACTGAGACACTCCTTAACAAACACAACATACTACTCATCATCCCTTGTAATCAACATATCATCAACATAGTGCAATATGAGTGTTCAACCTCGATTAGAAGTGTAAACAAATAGAGTCGGGTCATGAGCACTACCAACAAAACCAGCAGCAAGGAGCATTAAGCTGGAGCGGGCAAACCAAGCACGAGGCGACTGTTTAAGACCATATAAAGTATGACAAAGACGACAAACATTACCAGCAGGTGCAGAATAACTAGGCGGAGGATGCATGTAGACCTCTTCTTGAAGATAACCATGAAGAAAATTATTTTTCACATTCAACTGAGAGATAGCTCACTGACGAGTAGTGGCAACAACAACAAGAGTACGCACTGTCATCATGTGAGCAGCGAGAGCAAAAGTCTCTTCATAGTCTTTGCCGTACTGTGGCTAAAACCCTTAAGCAACAAAACGTGCCTTATAGCGCTCAATAAAACCATCCGACCTCATTTTGATCTTGAATATCCACTTGCAAGTAATAGACACTGCATTAGTAGGTAAAGGAATAACAGAAGGTCCCTTTGCACTCCAATGTAGAGAACTCCTCTATCATAACTAGTTGTGACTCAGGTATGGCCGCTGCATCCTGATAACTGTGAGGCTCCCAAACCGAAGTAGCGACAAACATACCATAACGGGCATGAGATAAAATAGTAGAATTGGACTGAGAAGTGGAAGCTGAAGAATCAGAAGAAAGAACCATATGATAGAAGGGTAAAGAGAGGAAATTGATGGACTCTGCGGAAACAGATGAGTGAGTATGACAGGATTAGAAGAAAGGATGACTCTCATCGAATGTGACATTGAAAGGGATCTAGGATATCGACTAGAGGGGGGTGAATAGGCGATTTTGCCAAATTATCAACTAATCAAGTAATTAACAATAAATGAGAGCAAGTAGCTAAAATAAGATGAACAACAATCAATTTAACTCAAGAATATATCCCGTGGTCTCGGTGATTTGCCGATCACCTCTAATCCATGTTCGGGCAAACTCAAATTTTTAACCGCTCCTCTATCTAGTCAACTTCCTCTCAAGAAGTGACCTAGATCTCGAACCGGATTAGTGTGATGAGTTATCCAAACCTCGATTCCACTATTGATGCACTTTACCGCTCCGGCAAGGCGTGCTCGACCCTTTCACAAGGTGTTTTGAAGCTTCTTCACAATCTTCCTTGAAGAGCTCTCCAAAACCTTCCTCCTAGCCGTCTAGGAGCCGGCAAACTCCAAGAGTAACAAGCTGGTAATGATCACTTAACACTCTTCTAGTGCCACAAGGTTGATTTAGTGATCTAAATGCAATACACTAGAAGATCTCAAATGCACACTATCTCAAATTCAAGAATTAGAACCCTAGAGTGTATGAGACTTGTTTTAGCTCTCAAAGATGATGGCAATGTTCACAAATAATCCAAGAGTTATGAACAGGACAATGCATGGGAGTATATATACCCCCCACAATAAATATAGCCGTTACAAGTCGTTGGGAGAAAAGATCACTTGGCGGTCAGACCGCAGGTATAAGCCCGGTCAGACCACCGCAATTGCAACAGCATTAAACAGGCGCAATAAATGCTCACCTGCCCTTGTCGGGCACTCTCACGGTCAGATCGGAGCCAATGGCGGTCAGACCGTGAAGCCTTCCGAAGACGACATGGTTTCTGGACACGATTTACGGTTAGGCCGAGAATTTCGGACAGACCGGCCACACGGTCAGACCGTAGTTCAAAAACTCGGTTAGACCGTTTTCGCGGTCAGACCGGACCAACAATCGGTCAGACCGTCTTAACACATCTAGTTCCAAAAATTAGATCATGAAGTTCCAGGAGTCTGACCTAGGGTTTAACTACGGACAAACCGACCTCTTTAAGAAAGAAAACACACTTTGACATAAGCGTCGGTCAGTCCGAAACAACATTCGGTCAGACCGTTTATACGGTCAGACCGGCTAACAATCGGTCAGACCGACTGAGACTGAGTTTGGCTGAATAGAATGGAACAAGGCATTTTCAAAGTATAAGGCATTTTCAAAGTATATGACCTTCTAGTATGCAATACAAGTTGTTTTTATGACTTGTGGCACATAGATGAACTATTTAGTGATACACCACATGCTCCTCTTAATAATACGGCGACTATCCTATAATCTGGTCAAAATTCTTCTCTAATCACCTTAGACCGGTAAAAAAGAAAAAGACTCTATTCCGTACCTTTGCCTTTTTGCTCAATGTCTTTTCTTCATCATGTAGCTCTTTCTTTGCCTTTCATTATCCTATCTTTTGAGTTTGTTCTTGACACAACTTAACAGATAGCGTTAATTTAACATTTGTAATTGTCATTAATTACCAAAACACTCTTTAGGGGCCTAGAAGCTACAGACATCTCGAGAGAAACGAAGACATTGAGCCGAAGGATCGTAACAATGATAACCTTTATGTTCAAGACTATAACTAAGAAAAACACACTCAACTGAGCGATCAACTTGATACGCTCACGAGGAGCAAGAAGTACATAACATGCACATCCGAAAACTTGAAGATGAGCATATGTCGAAGGAGTGGAGAAAAGAGTCTGAGAAGGAATTTTTCCATCGAGATTAGTGGACGGCTGTATATTAATAGGATACACAGCCATGGAAACAGCCTTAGCCCAGAAAGAGTGAGGAACAAACAAGGCAAGTATAAGAGTGCGAGCAGTATCAATAATGTGATGATGTTTGCGTTCAGCAACACCGTTTTGAGCATGAGTGCCTGGACAAGATAACTGAGGAAGGATCCCCTCATCAAAAAGGAACTGGCGAAAAGTTGTCAACAAATACTCACCTCCAAAATCAGAGTGAAAAGTTTGAATCGAACTGGAGAACTGAGTATGGACCATGCGAACAAAAGACTTTTAAATAGATAACAACTGACCACGATGTTTTATGAAGTAGATCCAAGTATATCCAGAGAAATCATTAATAACGATCACATAATATTTATGTCCACCTTTTGAAACAAAAAGAGCTAGTCCCTATACATCAGAATGTGTAAGCTGAAAAGCATGACTAGACCTATAAGAACTAGTAGGATATGGGCGTTGTAACTGCTTGCCAAGTTTACAACCCGAACAAGATATATGACTTTAAGAAGTGATAAGACCTAAAACATCTTGATGCACTAGACTAGATAAGCGAGGGCTAGAAAGGTGACCCAAATAGTGATGTCATTGGTGAAAGCTGACAGAGGACGTAGGAATGGATGCTAAAGCTGAAGAAGTGATGACCGAAGTAGTAATAGTAGGAGATGATACCAGAAGATGAAGATAATCAAGCCGGTAGAGATCTTCGGAGCTACTATGAAGTCAACCACGTCCAATGAGAGTTCTCATCCGACATAGCAAAACGAGTCATCAAACCCAATAAAACAATTTAACTAGGTAAGTTGAGAGATGTAGGATCAAGGATGCCGACTAGAGGGGGGAGTGATTAGGAGGCTTTTAAAATTTCTTTTCAATTAAGCAATTTTAAAGAATAATTGAGAGACCTAAATTATACAATGAGGCTTAAAACAATTCAATCAACTAGTTGCATTCAACCATATGAAATATTTAACAATACATGCAACAATAGTGATATAAGCAATTGTGTCAAGATGAATATAAAGCAAATAAGAATTATGCAATTGACACAATATTTTTACCGAGGTCTCGGAGACTCGCCCGGTCTCCCCTACTCCTCGTTGAAGCGCTCTCTCGGAGCCTCGCTTCTATATCCACGAAGGATATCTCACTAGGGTTGCTCCTTCTCCACACCGGATAGGCGAGCACCACACCTTTCACAATCTTTTGCCGGCCTCTCCGACAAACTTCAATTGGAGAGATCTCGGCTCTCCTCCGGCACCGTCTAGGCGAAGGCGATCGCCAAGAGTAACAAGCCGGATGCGCTTTCACTTGAATCAACCAAGTGCTAGAAGCTCAATGATGCAAATGAGATGCTCAACACTCTAGCACTAGCAATCTAATGGAAATGAAGTGCACTAAACACTCACACAATCTCTCTCAAGCTCTCTCTCAAATCTACTCAAGATTTGGGCTCAATTCTAGCCTCTAAATGCTATAACACATATGCAACTCAATTGGCTAGGTTTTCAGCTGAAGAATGAAGTCTTTGAGCACCCAAAAATGAAGCCAAACACAAAGTATTTATAGCCTCCACGAAAAACTAGCCGTTTGCAAGAAATCGGGCCAAAAGTTGTACAGGCCGGACATTGTCCGGTCACTTCAGACACTGTCCGGCCACTTCGGACAAATAGCTCCGGACGGATGCATTTGTCCGGCCAGTGCACACTGACTGACAGTAAAACAAGCATAACTTTTGATCCAGAGATCCGATTGAGGTGATTTTTGGCTTGTTGGAAAGATAACTCAGAGCTCTACAATTTTGTCAACAGGAGCAAGACCTAGAAAGGTCTAGAAACTTCTAGAAAACTCAGAAACTTTCCTGCTGTCAAAATGTTCAAGCCAAAATCATCTCAAATGCAATTTTAAAGTATTTGCACATACGGATTTGCCGTTTTCTCACGGATGTGATTTGTGTCACTTAGCAACGACCACGACCACACAGGTCTTGACATCCGATCGAAAACAGGTGGTCGATAGGGTTTGGTCGAGCGTACGCAAGCGAGTCGAAGACTGGTACGACCAGTCCGAACTCCTACGACCACGCCCAAACCCTAAACAGAAAGCCGCCAAACAAGCGATACGACCACGACCACGTATCAACACTGATACGATCAGAACATGCAAATACGACCACGACCAGCTCTAGATAAATAAACCAATTTAAACAGCTGGCGATCACGACTAAGTGCAGTTTTCAAAACATTTAATCTAATACACATGAACTACACTTAGACTCACTAACAATGCAAGACACTAGTGCAAGATGATATGAATGCATCTGAGCTTCCGCACTAGATAGATTCAAGCTACTAGTTTCCGACCCCTCTTAATAGTACGGTCAAACTAGTAAAAAGAAACCTATCAACCCGGTCTGTCTCCAAACACCGAGACCGGTAAAATCCTAAGAAAACAATTCTTAATCTTGGATTTTACCTTAGGTGAAGTTCGACCTCGTGAAGTTCGACCGCTCGACGCTTGTCCCCGCAAGGCTCGACCTCGCTATGCTTGACCTCGCGAAGCTCGAGATGTCTCATATCGACTTCATCCTCTTCACACCCTTGCTCGCTTTTATCCTGCAATCAAACTGAGACTAGAACATATACACTCAATGCGCAAACATTAGTCTCATTTGCAGTTCGTCATTAATCACCACCAGATAAATCACTCCACACAGGAGTTCACTCAACAATTTCTTTCTTCGGTGAAATGACAAAACCAATTTCAATTGAACAACAAATGAGTAATGGATGAATCTCACAATCATATAGATCCATATATGATACAAGAAATGCGCACACGATCCATACTACTCAAGTTATGATATCAATCAATATGGATGACTAACATCATGAGCTCTCTCTCAATCATACATAGAGATATCAAATCCAGAACACGGAGTCATCAACCTTTTGCACAGACATGGATAACTAATCATCCTGAGCTCTCCCTCAACATGTGCATCGATATCAAATCCACAACTGAAGTCATCAACCTCAAGATTTAACATATAACATCTTGATCAATCAATTAGCACAAGCTTGATGCAACCACCGAGCTTATCCTCTACATATGCATCAATATCAAACCCGCAATCGAGGAAAACATCCAATTCAGGGTTTACCGATAATCAATTCAATTTACTTGTGCTAAATCAGGATTTATATAAATTGTCATTTAATCATCAAATCTGATATTTGCATATTAACTTTAATCATCATGGATTTATCCAAAACGTCATTAATCATCAAAACCTAGATACTAAGATCTACCTAGATCCAACAAGAGACAGACATAAGACACATATTAAGTTGCGGTACACAAGAGACATCAAGAATAGTAAACTAAGTGATAGAAAGAATGCCCTGATGTCTCACCAGTAAAGAAGTGCCATTAACAATCTGAACAAAGAGACGCTCCTTCGAAGGCCGACATGACCATAATGATGAACGATCAGATGTCATATGAGAAGAGGCCCCGGAATCCAAAACCCAATGACTAGTTGTACCTGACTAAGGTGGTGGTGTAGATGAACAACAACCCAGGCAGAAGACGACGAGGATGGTGCAACAACTTAATGCTGGAGAAGAGTGTGAAGTTGTCGCAGTTGTGACTTAGTGAAAGGTACTGGCTAATCCCTAGATAAACCAGGGGGCACAACTACAACAGAACGTCCATGATGAGCAGTCCGGTCATGCTCAAATTGTGCCTTCAGCTCTGAATGAAGGCGAAAGCAGCGCTAAGTAGTATGACTCGTCTTCTTACAATGGAAGCAGACGACAGGGATATGTGCACCAGTGCGTTGAATAGCCGGACTAGGTGTCGAGGTAGCCAACATTGTAGAGGAGTATGATTGTGAAAACTGAGATGTCGAAAAAGAACGCAGTCGAATCTTCTCAGCAACAATGGTCTTCACGGTCTCCTCTAGAGTGCAAAGGGTCTCACGATTCAGAAGCTGAGATTGGATCATCTCAAACACTGAACGAAAACGCATCATGAAGTAGAAGACACGCTCCTACTCCCGCTCTTGGAGAGTGATAGACCCTGCATCTGCTGCCGCCATAGAGTCCAACTGACGCCAAATAACGCAGAGTTGGTTGTAGAACTCCTCAACAGTCAGCACTCCCTGCTAGGAGGCAGAGAGCTGCTGCCACAAGGACCAACAAAGGGCATGACTCATCTGCTTGTAGTGAGATGCAAGGAAATCCCAAATGTCCTTGCAGGTTGAGCAAGAGGAGACACTCAACCAAATGACCAACGAAATACTCTGCAAAATGACATACTTCACCCTGGCTTCGTCGTGCAGCCAAGTGGGCAAAGTAGGGTCACTTATCGTCGGCTTCAATAGCCTATCGTCCACATGCCCCAGCAAGCCAAATCCATCGAGGAGAGATGACATAAAGAGGGACCACTCCTTGTAGTCACAGGTGCAGTTCAACTTGACATCACGGAGCGACATAGAGAAACCACCCAAAAAGGCCATAACACTAGGTAGAGGACTACTATGATTGAAAGAGACAACGGACAACAAAAGAACAAGAATAACACAGAGAAAAGTTGTTGAATTTTTTTTTTACTGAGAACACTAAAAAAAGCTTAAAACCTAGACCTCACTATTGAGGTACAAAGATCACAGAGAGCAAGAGACAGAGGAAAGTGAGTTTTGAGGCCAACGACTAGAGAAGACGTCATAGCCAACAGGCAACGACGGGAGGTATGAGTTAGGGTTTAGGATCTCATGACTCTGATATCATGTTAGATTAAAATCACACATCATATTAGGATGTAAAATCCAATATATAAAGGTACAATCTAAAAATGTACAAAACTAAATGAGTCCAAATCTAACAAGACTAAACGAATTTGAGTTCAACACTGACACATAAATCCAAATCTAATAGATATCCATATTATATTTAACATAACTTACCAGTGCAATCTTGGCAGATTGGCTTTGTCCAACGCATTTAGAAGAACAAACAATTCAGTGTCTTCGAAATTTGTATTCTTTTACTGTCAATCCAACACCTTAACATGATCAAATGTAGGATGACATTACCCCCCAAATCACAGTACATTCTCACGAGGAATAGTAATACTACACTGCATGTGGTCCTCTGTTCGGGCTACGTACTGCCATTTCATTCTGCGGTGCAGAAGCTAAGCTAGCTCTGCACGCAGCAACGTGCCATGTCAGAATCCACACACAGAGGATCAACTAGGAAGTGGTGTATCAGGCTACCTCTAACGACAGTGTGATGAGCGGCTCACATCAACGGTGGTGGATATGTGTTCGGTGTTTTCTCGGTGCAACGAGACGCGCGTGCGTTACGGATGAAACTGAACGATCGTTGATTGCGAAGTGACTGTAGCACTGGTATTGAAGATGAACGGGACATTTTGATACACATTTTACGGGTTCTACAAAAAAAAAAATAAAACAACGAATTCAGCCTGCGCAAAATTACTACTGGCCTGTACAAAGACACATTCTTTGACTGCAAAAGAATACGGCAATATACGTGATCTACATGTCATTTGTTGTACGTTTTGTACGTGTACTTCTGTAGAATGCATAGATGGGGACCATGGCACTGGAAGAATTTATTTGCCTGCTTGGTGTTTTTTGTTGCTTGGGTCCCACTCAGCAATCAATACTAGCCATTGCATTTCCGAAATCGATCAATCACTGCAATCAATGCTAACTTAGAATACATCAGGAGGTCTCAACAGTTGCACTGCAAATAAACTGTGGCAAGACCGCAAGAGTATTTTTCTTTCCCTATTCTCTTATGGACGTTATGCAATACTTAGTATTTAGTAGAACAGTGTAATACGTCGGACTGACCTTTTCACATCTCAAATGAGTTAGTAGGACATGATACCAGAAAATTATCATATGAAAGAGGCTAAGTAGTAAATAATAAATATTTAAGAGTTAGATGAAAATTTTTACATATTTTATGTAGTAAAAATTTGTGATAAAGAGATTATGTATCTAACATGAAGAGGACATACCTTTATTTACTCTTATCTCTTCATCTTTAGAGTTAATAAAAGTGTATTTGATTGGTTATATAGAATTATCCATACAATTAATGAAGAGTAAGTACTATATATGATTTCTCCGAAGAGTGGTTCGATCATGCTTTAATCTTAAAAGATGGCCTCATGAGAAAGTGGAAGTGTTTCTTCCCTCATCATCCAAGATGCTTCATTTGTGATTAGTGATAATTTTAATCGGTGATAAAGGATGGTGGCAATTAGTGTTGTTTACTGGTAATTAGTGGTGATTAGTGATGCTTGCGTGGTTTTGTGTGATTATTGATGATTTCAGTGATAATTATTTATGACTATAGGTGATTAGTTATCTTTAGAAGAGATTAGCGGTGATACTCCACATCAAATTTTCATTTTTTTTAATTAAGGCGTTGGATGTTCATACAATTATAACAACTTTTATATAAAACATCTTACATCATCTTACACAATTAACTAAATAGAATTTCAACTCATCTATACAACCTATCAAATAATCCTATTTGAATCATCTCATACATGAAAAAACTCATCTTTTTTTTTATCTCATCTCATATTAAATTTATACAATCAATTAAACACACTCAAAATTAAGTCTTAAGAACATCAAATTATAAGTAGAACATAGTTACATGAAATCATATATGTTTCTTGACTGATTATTTTGGAATGGATCAGCAGAGTCGTGTCATGTCATGCTGTAGTTTTACACTTTTTAATTGCTGCTGTGATGCAGCTGGTTATTTGGGTGGCAGCACCATCACTGATACGTGCCGGATCGACGACGGCAGTTATGACCGTGTTACTGATATCGTTTCTGTTGGAGTACCTGCCCAAGATCTACCACTTGGTCTGCTTCTTGCGCCGGTCGCAAAAGTTGTCGGGCAACATTTTCGGGACTATTTGGTGGGGGGTTGCACTCAATTTGATGGCCTACTTCGTCGCAGCTCATGTGAGTCGTCCTTCTTCCATGTCTGCAATACAGTCTCTTTTGTTCTTATGTCTCAAGTCTTTTTCAATCAGCAGATTCTCAAGTGATGCTGATAAGACAAAAATTAAGCAATAATATTATCGTACTACGGACCACAGTGTCTTGCCAAAAACAAAACTGTGTGCGCGTGTTAGGTAGATACTTCTGTCGTTTTCTTTACATGTATTTCGATATATATTTGTAATTAAAATTTTTTTTAACTTTAACAACTAATATATAAAAAATATGAAGATTGATTATATAAAAATAATATTAATATATTTTTAATCAAATTTATTTTTATATTATTAACATTTTTATAATTTTTACTAACATATAATTATAAAAATTAATGGCCAATCTTGTATTTTGAAAACCATAAAAAGTTCATAACAATAAGTAAAAAATAACAAAGAGAATGATTATGCTGAGGCACTATTTGGTAATCTCCTGCTCTAAGACTGGGCTCTTGAGCAAGCTCTCCAGAGAAATATTATGTGCATATTACATGTTACGTGTGTAAAACATCACCCGAAACACTCACTACTCCAATATAAAGGCTCTTGGGGGAGAATCCTAGTACGGACCCATGTGCGAAGCACCTTCTCAAGCACCAAGTACTCCAATGCATTAACACTTAGGTGTCACTTCGCATGGGGTTCGCGTGTATATATATATATATATCTATGTGTGTGTTGCATTATATGATTATTAATAGTACAATAAAAAAATAAAAATATATAAGATAATAATTATCAATTGTCTTATTTAAATCGCACATAGAAAATAATAATAAACATACAAATCAGATACATTTGGCCATTAATGACCACATAAACGTACTAATTAAAATTTAATCTAACTACTACTCAGTATTGTTGCCCCCCGAAACGCTGCCAAATGTGCTCGATAAGATCTCGTTTGAGTTGCACATGTGATAGGCGAGCACAGATCGCGTCATTTTGAGCCAATATATCAGCAAAAACTAGCAGAGCACCATTGTGGAAAGTAAGTAATGCTATGGTAGATGTCCCTTGACTCACATACGAAGTAGTGAGCGGGCCATTAGAGTCTTACTCATCCTCGATTATCATGTTGTGGAGAATGACACATGTTCGCATAATTTTAGTAAGGGGTTGATCGTCTTCAAAATCAATTGGGGCTGTAGAGGATAGCAAATCGAGATTGCAAGACCCCAAAGGGTCACTCCACATCTTTTCTTGCACCTTTTTGTTGTTGTGCGAACAACCTGAATTTGTCCATTTAGGGCAAGGGTATGGTCTTCACGAAGACAGCCCATTCAGAGTAAAAAATATCGGTCAGGTAGTATCCTGTATTGTACTCTATCCCAATCACGGAGTACTGAACATTAGAAGCTTTGCTTCTCAACACATCGGTGAAAAGGAGAGATTGATTCAGAACGTTGATATCGTTGTTGGATCCGGCGATACCAAAGAAGACATGTCATATCCACAGGTTTTGGGAGATGATCGTTTCAAGTATTATAGTAGGGACTTCATGATTACCGCGAGTAAATTGCCTCTTCCATGTAATTGGGTAATTGTGCCATTCCTATTGCATGTAATTGATGCTTTACAATATCCCTGGGAAACCACGAGCCTCTCCCTACAGGAGTAGACATTGCATATCGTCGATAGTAGGTTCACGGAGATATTCTCCCACAAACCTGTCGATGATTCTGTCGATGAAAGGCTCCAGGTACTGGATTGCTATGGACTTGCCTATATGTACATATTCGTTGACGACATCGACGGGGGAGCTGTACGACAACATAAGCATTGCCCCAGTGCAGTTTTGTAAAATAGATAGCCCCTTACGAAGAAGAGCATCTCTCCTCTCATTGAAATAGGAAGATCACTCTCCCAGAACTTCGACTATTCAAAAAAAAAGGGATCTCCCCATTCAGAACCTTCTACGAAACAAGTAAGGTAGATCGGAGTGTTGGAGAAGTAGTCTGCCATTATACGGTTATGACTGTCTTTGCGATCTCTGTCGGTGTACCTTCTAGTACCTCGGTAGTGGCGGTGCGAGGTACCAGCGTCTATGCTGGCTTGAATATCAGTGAGGATGTGACGGTATAACAGTTGTAGGGCCAGCCCGCCTATGCGAATCCCGTCATAGAATCTTCAATTTGGTTGATGGTTTCCTCCTTCACACTACTTGTGTTTAAACTTGAGCTAGACGACATTTTTGCAGGAAGTAGTATAATAGGGTTTTGGTGCTTGAAGAAGAGAGGATTGGGTTGTGAAGATGAGAGGATGAGAGGTCTGAATATATAGGGAGAGAAGAGAGTAATCGAATGCCTCAGTTCCATTGGCTAAGTCTAAAAGCATCGATTCCATACCTCAGTTCCAACAGCTAAACCAAAAGCATCAATTCCATGCCTCAGCTCCAACGGCTAAATCCAAAAGAACATATTCCAAGCATCAGCTCCAATGGCTAAATCCAAAAGAAATTAAAACAAAAGTACGAATACATTTCTTGAAATAAAAAATTATATGATTTAGCATACTACTTATTTCTCATTTCGTTAATCATGTCGTTCACATACTCTAATACGGCCGCATACGCCTCCTTTTGCATATCTAAGAACTTGGATGTCTCGACCATAACCAGTCTTGTTAACAGCTTCATAAAGATGGCCTTTTCTTTGCTTTTAGCCATGTCCTGCAATTTTGAGGACGCAACAATAGCTTGTTTAGCCACCTTAGCGAGATTGGCGTTTGCTTTGCTGATGCTCTTTATGCTTTCCTTGACAGCCGTCGACATTTCCTGAAGTTTGCTTTTCCCCTTCCGGTCGTGTAAGCTCGGTAGGGACATCGTTTGTCTTTGATGATGACGTGTGGGGACCTTCTTCATTCAATCTTGCTCTTTTGGTGGCATCAAAGTAGCTTCTGCACCACTTCCATTGACCCCAGATGGCATTCCACCAGTGTTCTAGGACGAAGAGGTTACCCACCTCCTTCCTGCACATTTTGCGTGCCTAGACAATCAATTGGTCATCCAAACGACCACTAGCATAGACATCTCTCAACTTGCAGTAAATACGATTAAACTGAACAATTTTCTTGTTAATTTTTTGCTAATGGTCTTTATAGTGCTTTACGTCTCTTCTGCAACTAGTTGGACTACTCGCGGTGTACGTCACAATGACCTTTCCCCAATACATGTCGAATTTTTTGTTGTTGCCATCAATCGAGTCGAGAGAGTTATTCGATCATGCACTAATCTAGAAAACCAAAAATAAATTTGTTCACAAATTTTGCAACAAAAGCAGGAATATTTTCTGGTCCACAAAATTTCAAATTTAAATTAACACTCACAAGTTGAATGTCGTATTGTTGTGACCAAAGCAATCGTTTAGGTCGAGCTCTAGCAATTCCTTCGGTAATGCCATCGTCGTCGTCATCAATGACAACTTGGGGCTTGGTTCATGGAGTGCCGCTATCCGATATCGATGCGGAGCGGGAATTTTTGGTAGGTGCTTCTGGAGGTGAAAATTGTGCAGAGTTGGTCGGCATCTCGACAAAATGAAAATTTTGACCGTAAGGGTTGTAAGGGGGTTGTGCATATGGAGGAGGCGGTGCATATGGATGTGGTTGCCCATATGGAGGGGGCGGTGCGTATGATAGATAACACATCGGATAGTGGGGGAGGATGAAACTTGAGTAGATTTTGGCTACTAGCTCATTTGGTGTTGTCTTCAGCTATATTAGACTCGCTAAACCAATTAACAAAACCGCCGGGGAGATTGTTATCCATAGGAAATTTTTTTTGAAAATTTTTAAAGGATTAGAGAATGGATAGTGTGAGATTTGTGAGTGAGTATGAAAGAAAACGAACTCAACTATGCTCATATTCATAGGGAGAGGATGGTAGAATTTTTTTGTAATTTTTTATTTTAGCAATTTTTAAATATTTTTTGCCTTAAAAATCATTAAAATAATTGCAATGGTTATTTTTAACGGCTATATTGCAACGATAATTTTTTTGAGTAATTGATAGGTGGGACTCATGAAATAAATACATCCAATGACTACTTTGAACCCTTACTAAGCCTATTCCTTTGACATGTGGGTCCACTTCATCTTTGGCCCACTGTCATCCACAAGCTCTTCAAAGCCGAGGTGGAAATAAAATAATTCAATTCAACTCTAATGGAAACAAAACAAAAAAAGAATTCTTTAATTGACATGTGGCCTCAATATCTGTTTGGACCCACCTGTCAGTGAAGTTCGCTTGGTTCTTGACCGGTGCGCGCAGTGCTCAGGCGAGCGCACCTACGTCCAATTCACGCACTTTGTGGGGCCTGTCTTTGCCGCGTTGCAAAGCGCGCCACATGCTTTTACAGCGCACATATCGGTTGACTTGCGGGCCTGGTAATTAACTGGTCCTACCTGTCAATGTGCGTTTCAAGGTGGGTTCGCCAGGCACGTTGCACAAAATGTGGAACCCACAAAAGGTGTCGTCAGGCACCATCAATTTGTCCAACACTGCCGCTACGCGTACCCAAACGCCGATGGATACCACCTGTTAGAGCTTCAACCGACAACTACTTCACTGCGCGTCGCCGTACAACTTACTTGTCCACGCGGATCCGACATGTCAGCGGGGCACAGGGTGAAGCGCAAGAAGTGGACTTAGCCTAAAGAAGTTTGGACCATGTAGCTCCAACCAGACTCCACAAGTTGGAGACTAAAATCTAAAGCCCAAATATGTTCACTGGAAAGCTTTGGCTTGCGCGTTGAAAATTATGATTGGCCTTTTTTATCCATACCAATAGCAAAACTTTGTAATTGGTTGCAATTTCTATTGGCATGTTGTCAATTTTTAAAGTTGGTGTTACTAGAACCCAAAAACTTAGCTCCAACTTTTGTAAAAGACTCTGACTTCAGTTTCTTTGGACTCCTTTTGAATCAAACTTAGTGCATTTATGTTCGATTAAGTAGCTCCAGCTACAACAAGGAAGCCAAGAGAACTAGACTCTGGCCAAGTATCATGTCCGGCTCTCCATCACGAACTCTCTCATATACATCACTCTACACATAGCTTCTAAGAGATCAGTTTCTTCAAGTAAAAACGATGAATCATGCGTGACTTGTCCCGTGTAATCGGTACCATCTCGCAGGCCGTGGGCGCATGCTGGTACTTGCTTGGGGTCCAGAGGGCAACCAAGTGCCTCAAAGAACAGTGCGTCCAAGCCGGAGATGGCTGCACGTCCAACGCCCTTGCTTGCGCCGAGCCACTCTACTACGGCACCACGGCGGCCAACATGGGAGCTGACAGGCTCGCGTGGGGCCGTAACGCCCAGGCCCGGAGCACGTGCCTCGACAGCGGCGACAACTACCTGTATGGAGCTTACAAGTGGACCGTCATGCTCGTGGCCAATCCCAGCAGGCTCGAGAAGATTCTCCTGCCAATCTTCTGGGGCCTGATGACCCTCAGGTCAGGACCTCTTGACCTTAATTTCTTTTTAATTGTGTGGGCGTTTGGTTTAGAGACGTTGATATGAATTCAGATTATTTCAAAGAGAATTTGGTACTTGGTGTTTGATTGGATTGTTCCATAATTGTAATATCTATATTTGAAATGTACCCGATAGAGCCTCCAAGACATCCATTTCATCTATATGAGTGTCACTGTTGTCTGTGTCTGACTAGTTTCTCCGTTGTTTTAGCACCTTCGGGAATCTGGAGAGCACGACAGAGTGGCTGGAGATAGTCTTCAACATCATCACTATCACTGGGGGCCTAATACTTGTTACCATGCTAATAGGAAACATCAAAGTAAGAATGTGAAATAAACATCAGACAGAATTCCACGGCTATGATTTGAGCGCGTTAATTGATGATGGTTGATTGCAATGTGGCAGGTGTTCTTGAACGCCACGACGTCGAAGAAGCAGGCGATGCACGTGAGGCTGCGGAGCGTGGAGTGGTGGATGAAGCGCAAGAACCTGCCGCAGAGCTTCCGGCAGAGGGTGCGCCAGTTCGAGCGCCAGCGGTGGGCGGCCACGCGGGGCGTCGACGAGTGCCGGATCGTCCGGGACCTGCCGGAGGGCCTCCGGCGGGATATTAAGTACCACCTCTGCCTCGACCTCGTCCGTCAGGTAAACTGCATCGCCATATTAGATTTGGGCCTTTTGGCCGCACTGCTGTATGATGCATCGACCTTTGCACCAAATGCAGGTGCCACTGTTCCAACACATGGATGACTTGGTGCTAGAGAACATATGTGACAGAGTCAAATCCCTCATATTTCCCAAAGGAGAAATTGTTAGCACATGAACGTAATTTGCTCTGGAATCACACAATGGCACAATATATTATATTTAACTGTCTGTGTTTTTGCAGATTGTTAGAGAAGGCGATCCGGTGCAGAGGATGCTGTTCATAGTGCGAGGGCACATGCAGAGCAGCCAGGTGCTGCGTAACGGCGTGAAGAGCTGCTGCATGCTGGGGCCGGGCAACTTCAGCGGCGACGAGCTGCTGTCGTGGTGCATGCGGCGGCCGTTCCTGGAGCGGCTGCCGGCGTCGTCGTCGACGCTGGTGACGCTGGAGAGCACGGAGGCGTTCGGGCTGGAGGCGGGCGACGTCAAGTACGTGACGCAGCACTTCCGGTACACGTTCACCAACGACAAGGTGCGGCGCAGCGCGCGCTACTACTCGCCCGGGTGGCGCACGTGGGCGGCCGTGGCCGTGCAGCTCGCGTGGCGGCGGTATAAGCACCGAAAGACGCTCGCGTCGCTGTCGTTCATCAGACCGCGCCGGCCGCTGTCCCGGTGCTCGTCGCTCGGCGAGGAGAGGCTCCGGCTCTACACCGCGCTGCTCACCTCGCCCAAGCCCAACCAGGATGACTTCATGTAAGATGCAGTATTGAAACTCGGCAGCCCATCGGTCCCTAAGTCTAAACTTTGGAGTTCTGATATTCTCTGCAAGTCTCATAACCCCAGGAGCCAAGAAAAAAGGATGCAATTTGTAGGCGTCTAAGCTTATGATTGCTTTGCAGTGTGCATCGCCAAATTTGAGAAGATATGCAGTGAAAGAGAGCTCTGTGCAAGGTTTCTGGAATTTTGGGTTGGAATTGATGTGTTCTCTTACCAACATGGCAAATTTGCAAGATGTAATCACTTACTGGGTGGTGGACTGAAACAAGACCATGAAATTTGAAATTTTCTCTAATGCCAACTGAATTAGCATATTACTCCAATAGATAAAGCAGAATTTCAAATAATATAAAGTATTCAGTCTGTTGCATCATCCCAAAATGGCAAGGTCAAAATTTGGAAACAGAACCTTGCAAGGATAGGTAGGAAATGAGCTATAAAAAATAATGGCGCAAAAAGAATGAAGTATGGAAATAGTAGCAGCTCCTGTAATTAAATCATCGATTGGCAAAGGTAGGTAGGCATGGAACTATGTAATCCACCGGGTTCAATTCATAGGCTGCTGGAGTCCCTTCCAAAGATGAACCGCCTTGTCCAGTCAGATACAACAAGCATCCTTGTGCGCCAGCTGACTTGCTTGCTGTGTTTTAAGAACAAACGACAATCAAAAGTCTATATATACACTACACTGCTAATAGCGAGGCAAGAAGAAACAAAGATACAAAAAGAAAGAATGAGCATACAATACATACAGTTGAGAGGGACTAATACCTTGCATAGACAGAGTACCACAGCCATTGAGAACTGTGGCCAACATGTATCCAATCTCCCGGCAACTGCGCAGCTGTTTGCTCTCCACCCAGTGGAGCAAATTGGCCGAGATGCCTGTACCTGTGCATTGTATGATAACATAATGAGTAACTGCTGGGTACTGGACGGTCAGTTAGAGCCAAGCGAATGGAAGCATTTCTAGACCAACAGCATCCTAATTCCGATGTTAATTGTACTTTTTTTCTCGTATAATTCCTCAGTAGGGACTGTCATGCCGGACTCTGTTAGACACGGACTAGTAAAGTAATAACAACTTAAAAATATCTTTTCAAACAAGTCATAATATGCTAAAATTTACAGAAATCAACCGTCAATATCACTACCTTGCCTTTCTAAACTTGCACTAAAGAATGTTGTAACTAGCTGACACACTTCAGCCTAGAGAATATTGATTAGTTTAGTTCATTAGTTTATCCCCATAATTTTGATGATCTACAGGAAAGAAGCCCAGAAGTAGATTCATCTATGAGTAATCAACTGTTTTGCTTTGACTGAAGCATGTAAATCATAATTTCTCTTGATAAATTAGATAACATATATTGGATATTCATTGAAAAATTGGAGCAGCTTCTCAGCATTTCTAATATCTATGAAGTTATCCTATATTAGTTGGCAGTGTACAAGAATGTCGATCACATGATTGTTAAATAACAGCTAGATAATAGCAAATTAAAATACAAAATCTACATGATGATGTATGAAAGCTCTAAGCCAGCCATCCAATAGTTCGCATAAGATAATATAAACAAATCCATAGAAGTACAGGAGAAGATACAAGAGCACTGATCTTTATTAGATGAAAGTATATGTGAACACAGAAGACAGACCTGAAGGGTTTGAATCGATGACGCCCTGCACCTCTGATCCTAATAGGACCTTCAGGGCTTTCTTCACAAATATTCATCCTATTGAAGCAACTTGCGAGATAAGCTCCCTCTTGTGCCGCAACCTGAAGCATTGCATAGTTAAAAGCATCAATAGACATGTATGGGTGGCTAGTACTTAACAATGCTTACATTTTATAGTCCATCTGAACACTAGGAAGCTTGAATGCAATAGTACAAGTGAATCACCTGAGCTGTCGCTGGAAGCATCTTGACCTGTGAGTCCACTTGAGCAAGGGCCCTTTCGAACGCTTTTATGTCCAACTCTTTAGACTCCTCAACATAGTTGCCGTCGGAATCTTTGAGAAGATCATAGAAGTCCTTCATTTGCTTGCTTTTAAGATACAGTTCCACCTGTGGGTACCTTTCATATATGTCACCTAGAACATCTTTGATTTTCTTCACAGTTAAAGTTCCTGAATTATCCTTGTCCGCCACAAGAAATATTGCAGCTATGTCTTCCTGAAAATAAATTTATATGTTCCAATATGTTAGAGAAATCAAAAAACAAGTGCTATTAGCATAAAGACTGTTGAGAAATTAGTTCGCTGAAAATAATTAAAATGAAATATTTAGGATTTGTATTTAGTACTAAATCAGTGATCATACAAGCAGAAAGCAATATAGTGTTAACTGCACAGAATGGAATCGTTAAGTGCACTGTGTGGAAACTATCCCTGTGAACTTCAACCCAATAGCAAAAAATGAAAACATGTTTATTACCAAGTACATGGTTCTAATTAACATTTTATCCTGGCTTGCAAGGGGAAGATTACTGATTTTGGACCAAAATGGACAAACAAGTGGGTTTACACCACATAATATTTTCCATTAGAACAGTTGAGCTTATGCAAAGTAGATGATTCTGATAAACAGAGAGCTGATGCAAAAATTCAGACACTTGAGATTATAGAAATGTTACAGTGTTTGAAGTTCAAAGTTTTGATTTCGGATTTGAGTATATGCACATACCATAACTTTTCTTTGAGTTATTGTTGCACAGTCACCAAGAGCATAGATATTGTCACATCCAAGAACCCTAAGCCATTCATCAGTTGCTAGAACTCGTCGATTCGCCTACAAATATGAAGAGGATTAAACATTTTACATTGTATGATCTGTGGAAACTAGGGTTTCTTATAGTTTTTTTCTGGATGAAGGACGTGACCGATACCTGATCAACTTGCTTCATGAAATCCACAATGATAGGACGAGTCCCAATTCCAGTGGACCAAACAGCCATGCCATAAGGAACAGAAATCTCTCCAGTTGCGGAATTAGTCATGGTGATGGCCTTATCAGACACCTTTACGACCTTAAAATTTGTTTTCAAATCTATACCATCTCTCTTGAACTTCTCTTCAGCAAATTGGGTGATTCTTTTGTCAAACCTGCATAACAGAATAACGGATTTTTTAAGCAACAGGACTGAATGTTTAGTAGTAATATTGAAACATGAGAAAATTTGCATAACAAATTCACAAGAGTTCAAAATATCGTATGACCAACTGCGGTCAGAATATAAAACACTCTAGAAGATGCTGTCGCCTCTTAAATATGAAAGAATAAAATACCAACCAATATTTTTTTAAGATGAAAACTACCAACCAGCCCATGTCTAACAAACTATGACATTTTTCCCTCTTGTTACATTAACCTTGTAAATGTAAGACATAATGAAATTTCAGTAATTTTCCTTTTTTTAAAAAAATAAAATTAATTCACTGAAAGTTAGTAACACATTTTCTTTTGACATTAATACTTCATTCGACCACTATAGCATAATTTTATATTCTAGTTATATTAGAATGCCCTACCAGAAAATTTTTGAATCAGTTGAACACCAAAGGGGCATTGAACACTACAAAAATTTGAAATTTTGACAAATGATACAAAGAAGTCCTTCGAATTTCAAGATCTTACATTGAAAGGATGTGCTCTCCAGCTTCAATAACTGATATGTTCACAAACTTCTTAACATCAGGATACAACTTTGTCAAGTCCTCATTGACAAAGTCATGCAGCTCTGCAGCAAATTCTACACCTGTTGGGCCACCACCAATGATGACAAAATGAAGATTTTTCTTCCTCTCTTCTTCAGTAAGGTTTGGAAGAGAAGCTTTTTCAAAACACCTCATGACACTCTTCCTAATTTTCTGAGCATCCTCTATTTCCTTCATAAAGAAAGGTTGTATGATCAGATTTCATTATTAAAAAATACAGTGTTTTCAGGGCAGTTTGTAACACAGAAATTTTTGCACCGCAGGACCTACACATTATAATGAAGCTTAATAATACACACAGAAGTTTAACTATAAACAGTGCAGAAGAGAAGTAATGGTGATGAAAAGACACTAATAATGAACCTAAGCTACTTATGCACATGGATTATATATAGGTGTGGCTTAGCAGATACTTGATTTAAAAAAGGTTCAATTATTTCATGTCAAACTGGAACAGTTGATGTGAGAAGAACACTAATGTGTACCGAGCAACAGACTGCAACTAGGCATCAAACAACTAATACTCATCAAGATATACAATAACTGGTACGCAATATAATTTTGACACACGACATAAATAAGTAATGGAGAAAAAGATTCTTGAAGATTCAGAGATAAAAAGGTTAAATTTGTTTTTACAAAAGGTTAATTTTTCTTCACCCAGTTTACACTTGGACGGATATATTGCCGCCTCATGTGGTACTAACCTTTAGGAAATGACAGTTTTCAACAACACCTGGGGTGTTGAAAGTATTAGGCCGAGCTCCAACAGAGATGACCAGGTAGTCATAGTCCACGATAAATTCACCATTACCCTCAATGTTAGTCCCAATGTTTGATCTGCAGTGGATCTTTTTGTTCGTTGGATCAATCTTGTAGCATTCTGCTTCCCAAAATCTAAATGCCCCACCTTTCTGCCAAATAAAATTCACAAGTTGCATCAAAACTTGCATCATCTTATATATGAAATTCTGTAGCACGGAGCACATTTACTGACAGACAAAAACATCTGTTGCCATGAAATGATGCACTATATCAAGAGAGTTACTATCGCGCTCACTAATCAACATGACCATACCTTTCTCACTATGTTGCGGATGGGCTCCACTATACTACGTGCTTCAACCGTACCACAGGTTACGCTTGGCAGCAAAGGAGTGAATGCAAAATAGTTGCGAGGTGATACCACATGAATGTCGTACAAAGATGTGTCAAGATTTCTCAAGAAACTAGTGCCTGCCCAACCAGTTCCAAGGATAACCAGCTTCTTCTTGCCGGCTCCTTCAGAAGTTTGAAGAACCAGATTGTCCTGGCAAGCATAAGTCAAAGCCCCGCCACTACAAAAGATCCAAATCAAAAGGGTGTCAAAATGCTGAAATAAAAGTCAAAAAATAGAAATCTTAAATAAAAGTTGGCATCATGTTCACTCAATAACTTTGCTGATCAAACTGGGAACAATTATCTTTTGCTGACTAGCTGTAGTGTATGGCTGAATCACACCTCCAGTACAGGAAATCAAATTGAACAAGTTTAATGTTTTCTGAGCTCAGTAAATTTTGTCGGCCAACAATACAAAACGTGAGTAGCATACAATGATTTAACCAGGATCCCTCACAAGTTCTTGTAAACAACAGTTTGAAGAATTTGATATACTTCAGTCGGACAGAGACCATCGAAATACTTTTGTACTTTTAGCTTGTATTACGAAAAATTACATAAATCCAGAATTGTAGACGATGACTTTGGTCTCATAGTACAAATTAAAATAGTGAAAAAACCCGCAATCTACAAGAATTTGGGTGCAATGTGAAGTCCAAAAAAGGGCACCCGGAAGCTCTGAAACATGCACTAACTACTGGGCTAATATACTCAAGACTAGTCCAAAACAGACATGTAGAAAACAAGAAACTATGTAGTGAGCTAGCATATTCCAATCTGCATTAGTAGTTCTAAGCATCACATGCCAACTACAATCTAAAGGAGCATAATTTGCTAGATTTCTAGTACAAAAATAGGATAAGTGGCCTATGCCAAAATGCCATGAAGGATTTTGAAAATAAAAAAGGGCATAGGAGTGAAGGATTCGTGCAAAAGCCATCATACCATGCACCAATGCCATTGCATGAGTGATTTCTTACTGATATTTTGCGGTCTGCATGTTACTTGTGTGTTAACCATATTGCTCACTCTACCATGTGAAGTGCGATGCATGTATATAAAAATACGATGCAAAGCGGCAACAGTTAACTCGGAGACCGAGAGATGTCCGTCAGTGTTCAGCCTCTCTGTAGTGGAGGCCAGCATAATTTGTAATTTTTCTCTCTGTTTTTAAAAAAGGACCAACATTCCAACAATATATTTGCTCCATAGAGAAAAGGTCTATATGTGTTGTTTAGATTGCAGAATAAAATGGAATATGATTCAAAGATATGAGCAAAATATAGTAAACTTCTATCAAACAAAGTCATGAGCATGTGTACGATAGTTCGATAGTTTTATGAAACTTCAACACCCAGCACAGCGTAACAGAACTAGAGTAAGTGAGATAGAAAAATCTACAATGATGCAACCAAGAGCTGGAAGGCTTTATATATGCAGATATGGAAATGTACAATAAACCACTAAAAAAATGCACTTTTTCTACATACTGCATCCGCCCCAGCCACGAAACAAAATCTCACAGGCTATCAAAACATTATAAAGTTCAATCTAAACACAACGTGGCAAGCTGCAAATTGTTACGCCATACACACGGCCACCAGCACGGAAATTAGTATGTACAGGATGATCAAACACCACACCACCGCTCCAGGCCATGCACAACAACAGGACGCACGTATCGGCAAATGTACGCGCCGAAACAGTAGCAAACACACACAAAAAAAAAGGAGGAGGAGAGAAGGAAGTGAAGCACCCGACAGTGGCGACGACGAGTAGCCTCTTCCAGTGCGGCGTGCCGCGGAAGGCCTCGGCGGCGCGGCGGACCAGCGACGAGCTCGCTGCGGACATTGCGAGGTCTCGGGGTGGGACGCGATGGGTGGTCGCGAGCAAGCGCGTGGTAGAAGGCAGTATTAAGCGGCGCTGTGAGGGGAGGGGAAGGGAGGAGAGGAGAGGAGCAGTTTGCTCGCTTTCGAACACGCAGATGCGGAGGAGGACGACGTGCCCCCCGGGGTTCGGGTAACTAATATTAGTAGAAGAAATGTGCCTGCCTCTTTTGCACAATAGCCCCTCGAGGAGTGCTAAATGATGGTAGGAGACATGCGCTTCACGGAATGAATTGCTGTTTGAAGGGCAAATCTAAAATTTTGGAACTGTGTGTGTGAATCGACGAGAAGGCCACGCCCTGCTTCCGTTTATAGTACACTCACTTTCCAATATTGTGGCTTCCTCTCGCATCCGTACAACGTGGACGGCCCGATGTCCGCGAGATCGGGCTGTTCGTGCATCGAGATTCGGGCATGGAGCTCTGGCTTGTTACACAAGAAAGGAAATAAAAAAAAAATAGTATGCGCTGTTTATACTGGATGCAACTGTGCGGCAGCCCAGCTGTACAGCGGCTAGGGTTTTCTGTGCCCTGGAAAGCTGCAAATCTGCAATGTTTTTACGTCCTCCCTTTTTAGGCAGGAGTTTTAAAGAGAAACTGCACCACATTCTACGATTTGTTTGCTTTAATATAACAACCAAATCGACGAGCTTTGTTGGTCTGCACAATCGTACTTTTAGCAGTTTGAATTTTGGATGTTGCCTTTTTTTTTTTTTTTTTCTAACTATGCGGCTGGGTTACTTTTATCTAAATACGCTAACCAGAAAGGAGAAAAAACGCTAAGAATAGTCAATAATACAAATCCTGCTTTATACAGTAGATCTTAGAAAACCTGGTGGGCCCAGTCTCCTCGAACCTAACGTGTTTACCCCGCAACAAAGGCCCGATCGTCTTGACGCGAGCTTGGCCCGTGAACAACCCGAATGGGCCGAATTGATTATGTGTTTATGATCGAGCTAGGCCAAACTGCTGACTAACGGTGGAGTTTGTAGCAAATACCGAGGAATTTTTATTGTCAGGTTTTGGATTTTAATTTAATTAAAAAATATAAAATCTTGGGGAGATTTTTTTCAAAAAAATTTTGCACTTACCCAAACTGCACCAAAGACTTTGTCCAACTTAAAATTGGATATCTATATCCCCATATACATACCTCTTTAAAAAGATTTCCTCCTTATATTTCTACTCTCTCCGCATCTCCAAATCTCAAAACCATATAGGTAGAGGAGAGAGAATACCTAAATTTACTAATTCTCTACACCAATACCTAAAATAGCAATCGAGATAGGGCGTCTGTTGGAGCAGCTGAGGGGGAGGCGAATGTGCAAATTTTAGACTACGCATTAGTTTGCATATCCTGTTAGAGATGATCTAAGATGGCCTAGACAAAATAAGGAGTCGAAACGTATAAGAGAGGTTGTGTTCAGTGTTCAAAGCTTTCAATGTTACTACCTCTAACTAGGATTGGTGATAGGTTTAAACCATATTTTAACCTAGTTCTAACCCATATATCACATGTAAGAATTCAATCTCAATCTAATCTAAAAAACTATTCCTAAAATCCAATCCAACACTAACCTCTTTCCAATCTAACTATTACCCATTTCCAACCTTAAAATCCAATCCATTTGAATCAAAGAAGCCTATTTGCACCCTAAAGAGACTTAAATACCACAGAAGATAGAGAGAAAAGAATAAGGATTTATATTGATTTGTGAGTTGAACCCATTTGCACCCTATTTTTTTTACTCTAACTCAATTCTTATCCTGTCTTATTTTGAAGTTACTTCAACTCGATCTAACTCTTATTTATTTTCAACTCATTTAGACCCATCCAAAACTAATCCATTATAGACCCAATCCTTTTAGGCCCATTTAAATCATATCTTTTACCAACCCTACCTTCAAGCCCTCAAGGTGAGCTAAGTGAAGATTGTGGGCTTAAAAGAAATATTTTGAGCTAAGATTTTGCATTGATTGATTTGTCATTGATGGATATGAAAAGATATATGTTGATTCGAATACTAGATGGTATCCACGAAGTTTGATTATCTATTCAAAATACAATAGATTGTTGTCATAGATATGGAGGCATATACATAGTTGGAAGACGTCAGCTATAAGAGCTCTCTAATATAATATCATGTAATTTGTTATCGATACCAAAGTTTTGTAGGATTAGTATCTTGTATAGCTTAGATGCCAGAAGGGTCATGTTCAGCTGTCTTACTAGCATGCAAAGACCGTTAATAGCGAAATTTTGATCTGGAATTTAGGCGGAGATGGGATATGTAGAACATAGGAGGTGTGCCAAATTCTATAAAAATCTGTGTATTTATCTCTGTGATTTTTATTTTGCCACAAATATAGTTTCGCTCTCTCGGCAAGTTATATGATCCTAACAAAATACATGAACTTTTTTTGGAAAAAAAAGAGACATAAGTTGAGTCAATTAGTTACTTCAATTTTTTGTACTACACTAGATAGGTTATTTGTTGTTGTCAGAATTAGATTTATTTAGTCTGGTTTAAGATTATATGTCAGCTTAAGTCTCCATGTCCAATAATTTATTAGAGAGGGGTTTAGGGTTATTCACATTTCTAGTTTAAATAGAGTTCCAACTTTAAGAATAAACTTGATATTTAAGTTCTCTTTTAATCTGACTTCAGTTTATTTAAAATGCTGAAACTCATAAGTTAGAACAGATCATAGTAACACTTAATAACATTATCTTTTGTGTGCCAATCTTATGATAGATTATTTAGCTAACTTTATTTCCTTAAAAAAACTAAAACCATTAACACATAATACTCTAATATAGAACAAATAATTTCTCCTTTAATACAGAACAAATGATTTCGCCATTCCCATAAAAAAAAATCGCATGTACCATCTTTCCTTATGCACCAAGCCACCAATACCGTATTACGCTATTACTACCTCCTAACCTCATTCATATTGTCGTGCCGTCGTGCCACAGAAGATCCCATGGCAGGAATATCTGTGGGGAGATACGAGGGTGATTGCGATGTGGGGTCTCACCTGCTACCTGCGCGCCACGCATGAGAGAGAAACACGGAGAGAGAATGGCAGCGCTACCGTGTGAGGCAACGATGCCATGTGGGCCCCATCATGTGTGTGCGGAAGACGAAGCTCGGATCGTCTGATGTCGTGATATAACACGATCATTGTTGTCCGATCTCGTTACGTGGAGAGAGAAGTAGAAACTGCCTGCTGGTGGAGCCCACGCTTTTTAAATTAATACACTGTGATCGAAACTGGCCATTGGATCAAGCACGTGGCCAAATCTCGGCCGTCCGATGCCCGAGTCATTTAATTTGAATTAAAATTTTGAAAAACAGCCATTAATATTTCTAAACATGTTAAATAATTATATAATTTTTTGTAAAATTATAAAAAATCAGGAAAATTGAAGGAAAATATAGAAAATGTCAAAAATTTAGAAAATATACTACACAGTAATTTATGTAAAAAAAAGTTAGAAAATTGTTTAAAAACTGTACAAAATGAAGAACTATTATATATAATTCATAAAAATTGTGGAACAATCAGAAAAATAAAATTTATCTATTAGGAAGCTTAAAAATTTATTTTAATTAATATTTTTGAAGAAAAATATTTCAAATGATTTGCTTGTTCGAATAGAGTAGTTATTTTTAAAAAAATTGTTTAAAATTATGAAAAATTTTAGATAATTTAGAAAAATTAGAGGAAAATATAAAAAATAAGATCTCTTTGTTAAAAACATAATAAATTATTTTTTAAAGGAAAAATATTTTAATTAATTTTTATAAGAAAAAAGTATTTCTATTGATTTGTTTTTTGAAAATTTTAATTTGAGTGCTTCATTAGAACAAAAATAGTTGTTGGAGAATATAGTCATTTGAGAATATAATTATTTGAGAATATAGTCATTTGATAATATGATTATTGAGAATATAGCGTTGAACATAAACTTTATAAATGTGCATCTTCATTCGTTAACCTCATTCAAACATTTTCATTCTCATACAACCACCCGAAATGGATCACAATCAACATGATAGTTTCAAAATTGGTCATAATTTGACATTCCAAGTACTCAACACTATTTGAAAATTGTCCCCTGACACCTAATATTCTCAAAATTTCAACTATTAGCCATCACTTTCATTTCCACCAAATATATCAAACCTAGCATATCCATCCAGGTACCCACCCTATTTTCTTGTCACAAAATTTCTCAAGTCACAACAACTCTATACATTCCGGTTTTCCTCTATGTCGAATTCAAGTATTCCTGTGTTAGGGAGAATCTCAAGACTGCCCCCAGTTGTCAACATCACTGCGAGCAGCAGTGGCAACGAAGACGAATGAAGGCCTTCAAAGTGCAAGGCCTAAGCAGATGCAGACAACGTGTGCTTAGTGAGTGCATGGTTAGAAAATTCTATTGATCTTATTGATGGAAACTCCAACAAAGGGCGAGTGGATTGGAGTAAGGTCACAGTTGTGTACAACTTAAATTGCCAAGCTCATCAAGAAATTAGGCCAAGCATTGCAATGATCACTGGAGAAAAAATGAACAAGAAAGTGGTCTTGTGCAACGACATATAGTCTGTTTGAGAGATGTGCATATTAGTGGTTAGTTCGATGATCAACTAATAGACAAAGTTTGGGAGATGCATTGCAGCGAATGCAAACAACAATTCTTACTCAACTATGTGTAGAAGGTGTTGCTGATGTAGCCTCTATTTTCTCTTGTGTACATATATTATTATTTATGTTGTGATTAAATACATACAAAAGCAATAAAATAATCTATCAAATTACAACACTTACGTAATTAAGTGGTACAACAAAAGTAATAAGAAAGACATTGGGACAAGGCAGCATTATTAGCCCGATGGCGGGGTTAAGTCTGTTAAGTGAAGAAAAAAAAAGTAAAAAACATGATTTAAGTCAAGCATGTGTAGACTTCTTAGTATTACCTAATTGCTTTCTTTAACATTATTGGATCATGATCATGCAATGTCAATCATGATTTGGCCTGATCTACGGGACATCAATTCTACCAATAATGCAAAGAAAAAATTGACTTTATACGATTTTATTAGAGTAGTATTTACTATTTATCTATATTATTTAATAAAAAGTGAGTTATAATTAGATAATTTTCTCTTTATTTTTTTCTTAAATACCCTCATTTGATTGTCTCTTAGTATTTCGTAACAAACTATTTTATAATTTAAAAATTAAAAAAATATTTACAAACTAACTGTTGGATATAATCTAATAGACGATACTAGTGTATCCATTTTTTATAATTACACTGAATACCCTCAATGGTAATGACTATTTACAACTCAGCCATCATCCATCTATTTAAAACAAACTGATATCTCCCAATAAAATGATAAAGTTTGTGGCAGAAGAAAAAAAAAATTCTTTCAACAACAGATTTTAACACAAAATCCATTGCGGCAACAAAACAAATGACAACAAGAGGAAAAAGTTCCGAAATCTCTAAACAAATAGAGCCACTTTTCTAAGAGAAAAAACACATGTGTTATGTGTGTGTATATATCCAACAAAAAATAGAAGATTTGAAGTAACTAGGCTTTGCTCCTCCTTGATCCTCTCATTAGCAGCACGAGCTAGCTAGTTCCCCAGCACTACCTTGTGTGAGGTCTTCATTGCAGCCATCCTCCTCGCACACATAGAGGAATCTCTAACAAAAAAGAAATTCAATTCAATTTAATCCAACTGCACACAAGTGTAAACATTAAAGGGTAAGTAAACTTACAGATTTTTTCTGTCTACTTTTGTCGTTGTCATCGCAGCCGTGGGCTTCCAAATGTCACGTGGGAGTGGCGTCTCGCCAATCCGGCCGTGCACCAGCAGCGACACCAAATATGCATGAGTCGTTGCAAGTGGTAGAATAGGGGCGGCGTCTTGCCAGGCCATGCATCGGCAATGACGTCGTTGCCCATAGCACAATGAGAGAAGCATAAATGGGGCAGTGTTTTGTCGATTCGGCCCGTACACCGACGATAGTGTCATGGCTCATGCTATGGCTACACAAGAGAGGAAAGAGAGAGAGAAGGGCAAGGGCTCCATGGGGCGGCGTCTTGCCAGTCCAGTAGTGCATTGACGGCGGTGGTATCTCGATTCATGTGCATCAGGAAAAGAGAGATGAGAGAGAGTGGAGGCAACCAAGAGGGTGGTGAAGTGGTGCTTGAGGGCTACGGCCAACTAGCCGATGGGGTGCAAGTGGTTGTGCTGCATCCCGCGGAGTCGGTGGCTTACCGATTCAGCCATGCATTGGCTATGGCGCTACCTTCACCGTGGTAGTAGGAGCAAGAAACAAGGGTGAGAGAGAAAGAGAGAGGAGAGAGAAAGGGAGAAGGGGGCGGACCTCGTGGGGGCCTGGCCACCGCCACACGTTGCTATCTCTACTATATCACTACACGTGGGAGGGAGTGAGAAAAAGAGAAAAAGTGGGAAGAGAGAGAGAGGGTGAGAGAGATGAGGGTAGGGGAGAGAGAGAGAGCCCTCGAGGGCTGCGTCCCACCACCTGGGTCGATGCGCCGGCGGTGGCACCACTGCATGGTTCATGCCGCGTGTGAGAGAGAGGCCGAGAGAGAGAAATTAAGAAGGGGGAGAGAAGGTGAGGAAGAGGGAGTAGGCCACGGAGTGGCAGATGCTGCTCCAATCGACGTGCTGGCGGAGGGGCGGCGGCTCACCAATCTAGCTGGGGGCCGACGGCGCAGCCATCCAATTCGGGCTGTCTGAGGGGAGATAGAGTAAGGGGTTTTGAAGGAGGATTTGATCCCCTGTGGCGGTGTCGTGTCTGCCACGACTGTGACATCACCTGTGAGGAGCCCAGCTCGGTGCAGCTGGTCCCTTAAACCACTTGACTTTCCAGGATGAGTCAATCACAGGGATACATTGAAGCAGCAAAATAATACAGTAGTCATAAATGTATGGCCATCAGGCCTTAGTACAAAACGAGGTACAGTGCCTTACAAGGCACAAGGGTCTAACAAAATAACACATCTAGTCGGCGGAAGCTAGGCCCAAAAGCAATCCACAGGAAGCAGAGGTTGACAGCAGACAGCACCACATCAGGGCTCCGGAGGAAACTGCTCATCATCTTCTGGGTCCGCAGCATCTTCAGGGCATCCTCCAAGGTCGTAGAACGCTCCATCTATAGAGGAGTTGTTGCAAGGGTGAGTACTTATGTACTCAGCAAGTCATAGGGGAGGTAGAGATATAGTTACAGTATAAATGATATGAGCCTATGCTATTGGGGAAAGAGTGAAGGGTTTTTCCCAAAATACATTTCTTTCTCAATTCTTACTCAACTTCTGATCAAACCCATGGCAGTAATTAAATCATATTGATGGTGATACATATATCCCATATCCAAGGCGATATAATCTCATATCACACTACTCTTATTCAAGTCTTTCAATCATATACTCATAGCAGTATTTCATAACTTAGGGCATAAACCACATGCCTCTTAATTATCATATGTTTGCTAGATTATGGTATTACCGCGACACGTCAACACATGACAGCCCACGGCAACGCCCCTTATCATGACAACACATGCCACTTGGGTAATCTTGAGCTAACAAATTTTAGTTTATAAAACAATACTTGTGTCACACTCCATGGATTTAATCCACCGCGGCATACTCCTAAAACTCGGGAGCACGAAGTATTCGAATACATTTTTAAACTCTGCAGAGATGTACCTCTTTTTAAATCCACTTTTTCACTCGACTTCCAAGTCGGGCCAACTCCATGCGACTTATACGCATGTGACAAGGCCGAGATCACACAACGTTCTGCAATCTAGTATTAACAGTATCCCTGCCCGGTAAATGGACAATCCAGTCCCAAGTACCGTTGGGGGTCCTCCCCACTGCCTTACTTCCTAGCCTGGGTCTATGTTCCCGCAGGACACATGACCTCTTTTGATTACAGTCGCGCACGACTTAATCTGGCGTAGGGCGTCTTCCTTCTTTACACCTTATCCTCTCATAATTTTTCTGATCTCACATCACTCATGGACGAACTGCGTCCCACCAGTTTCCACGCGAGAAACCGGATCGACAAGCCATGCAGGGAATTGATAATACTAAGAAAGCTACTAGGTTGCGCCTGTCCCATACCAGATAAGTGGTTGGTACGTTTTCCATGCCACTAGACGCATAACACAAGGTTCTAGTCCTTACATGCCAGTGACCAGATCATACCACAAACTATGCACCTTCAGTGCCTACACATTCAGTGCAGCCAAGCATCTCCAGTGCTACCACCATTCCATACCAAAATACTGGTCACGGCTAGGGGTTCTATTTCATGAATATAAAAGTACATGTTTATACTTTTATTAGTTCGTGGCTTACTATCTTATCAAGTTCACATTCCTCAAGTATTCAATCTATCACTGCCATAACATCATTGATCTCAACACATGCAATATTAATGAGATATCTACTCATGGAATAGTATAGCAATTCATAAAATATGGGTTTCAATATGATCAAAGTATGACTTGCCTTCCGCGTCGTAAGTATCAGCAGTTGATGATGGTTCAGCGACAAGATCTTCAACCCCGGACTCTTGCTCTAAACAAGATCAAACAAGCAAACAGGTATTACAATTCATTCTATTCTTACTAATTCACTACATGCAAAGATGCAAGGAGAAAATACTCTGGTGATACAAGGTTTGAAAGCGATTTGAGTTTAACTATGGAAATCAGGGTTAAAATTAGCTGTTAAGGTTTACAAGTTTCCAAAATATCAGGGTAATATCAAGGTTGTGACTGGTTCGCCCAAAAACAGCGAATGTCTTTAGGTTGGCATTCGGTTCAAGGCATCGACATAAGGTCGATGGGTGATAGAGGGCTCAACTCAAGTTGTGACAGTAGAGAAAAGTGTAGATCACAATGTCAGGAGTCTAAGGGACAAAGTTATTTTCAAGTTTCATGGCTGGAAGTGGGTGAAAAGGCTCAATGCCACTGGCTGACATAGGCTGACAGTGCTCTAGAATGGCATTGACATGCTTTGAACAGTTTCCAGTGGCCAAAGTAGGTTTTGATTCAAGCATATGGTGCACAAGGTAGTGAGACAACTATTTGACAAAGTAATTTCTGTTTTACACGACCAGAAGTGGGTGAATAGGGCTAATGCCACTGGCTGACATAGCCTGGCATAGGGTTGACATGGCCAGAAACTAGGGTTAGCCTTATCTTTTGACTCAGGGTCCAAATGATGCACCACTTTGTCTGGTGGTTAGGCATTTGTAACAGGAACAAATGTCTCAACAGGACCTAGGGCAGGAGATGGCTGGAAGGTGATGAAAACCAGCGAAGAAGTTGACTGGCCTGGAGTGCCTGCAGCACAACAGTACAGTAACTAGGGCATAGCCATAACTCTTGTTCTAGGCCGAATTAGGGGTCGTGGTAGAAGACAAAGTTGCTCAAAATGGTCCAAAACATCTAGATGGAAAGGTTTCTAGGGCTGCATTGGCTGGATTTAGGAGATATTGGTTGGAGGAAAAATGAACTAAATCCTGATTTGGGTATTTCTGTTCTAGGGCAATTGAACTCGAGTCCTTGCTTGAGGAGGGTCTCTGGGGCATACAAAAGCTATGTGTGAAGCTAGATTGTCAGGAGAAACACCAGAGAAGCTTAACAGCGAGCTCCAGCTTACATGCAAGGTGCAAAGTTGGGATTCTTCATATTTTAGCAAATTCTTCGATTCTGGTTGCTTAGAGATGCTTAGATAAGTTCACTAATCAATATTGATCACAGGCTCGAGAGCTAAATCGGTTTAATTAGGGTTTAATTGCTCGCCGGAGTTGTCGGGGAAAATCAGCAATTCCCGGCGAGGTGGTGCGATAGAGTTCAATTGGCTGCTACTACACAGGTAAGTAGATGAGGGTTACTTACTGGTAGCTTCAATTTGGAGCTCGGTGCAGTGGATTGGCCTAGCACCGTGAGCCTCTTCTCGAGCTCGCCGAAGAAGACGAAGAAGACGGCGAGTTTTACTGATTGTTGGTGTGAAGGGGTGTAAGATGGTTGCTTAGGCCAGGGGGTTTAAATAGGCGAGGCTGTGGGAGCTCCCAACGTCTACAATTGCACGGGGAGTTGAAGCCGGCTTGAATTGACTGGGAAGTGACCGGCGGCGAAGACAGGCGGCGAAACGACGTCTTCACCGGTCGTGTCGGCTGCGCTGCTGTCACTGCGACGAAGAGATGGTGAAGTGAAGCTCAATCGTGGCATGGCCGCAACGTGGCACGATTTTGCTGTGGCTGTCGGGCGCAACGCGGGAGAGCAAAATCTTGCCGGTGCTGGAGAAGGCGATCCACAGTGGCGAACAGGAACCCTCCACGTGGCGACGAGGCAGCGGCTAAGATGGCTTTGCTGGTGATCAAAGGCTAGGAGCTCACGGCGTAGCAACGGTCGAAGGAGCAGTAGTAGCGGTGAGGTCGAAGCTCCTGTGCTCGTGCTCGAAACCGGTTGCTGTGGTCGATCGAGTGCCTGGTCGAAGTCGAACTGAGTGGTCAGGTGATGAACAGTGGCTCGTGGTCGAACCAGGGGCCTGGTTGTGATGATTTTTGATGGGTTTTGGACTAAATTGCAAATCTGGTCTTAAAGAGGTTTAATTTGAGATTTGATTTCATGGTTGAGTATAATATTTCTATTAATACTCATTTAGCTCAAATTTGGAGAAAGTTTGATAAGGTTTGAGGGATTTCACCTATTTTCGAAAATAGGGTAAAATTAGGGTAAAACAGATCTGGGTTTTGTCGATCTCGACTTCTGGTGATTGGAGAGAGTTTTGGAAGTCTGATCAAAAGGGAGATCTGTATCAAATAGTATTTGGAAGGTGTTTCCTGAAGAAATTCTGGAGTTTGAGTTGATTCGTGGATTTTAGCCTTTTTCAGGCCTCCAGGTAAACAGAAAAGGACCTATTCGCAGTAAAATTTGGACTAGACTGCGAAAAGTGTTTAGATGAATTAATCTGGCTCCCAACTTTTTGAAGTGAGTTTAGGATGAACCTAGGAACATATTCCAGGGGTTACTTGAGTCTGGATAAGGTTAAATCGAGATAACTTAATCATCTGGAAACTGGGGTACTTAGGGTAAATCTGAATTTTTCCTGTTTTCGAAAACAGAGAAAGACTTAGGTACTGGGAGTTAGGGTCAGAATTTGATCTGGCTCCTGAAGACTTTTATCTTCAGGGTAACTGGTAGGTTAAACCTGGATGGTCAGATCTTGATCTGGATCTAGAGAATAGATTTGGAGATTTTTAGGGTTTGGGAGAGATCAGAGTTCAGCTGATCTGGCTACTACTATAGAGATACATGCATGCAGGGTTTTTATGCAAAACTTTTCACCCCCAAAACTAGGGTGTTACAGGCGGCTAGGGTTAAGAGGGGCATATGGGTCGTGGGCCAATCCAACTTGTTTTTTTTTTCTATTGTTTCTCTTTTTTCTTTATTAGATAATAATAATAATAATGTTATTTATTCATTTATTCTTCCTCATTTTTCAAATTCATAGAATTTTAACTAAAAGAATTTTTTTCGAGAGAGAAAAATTTTCTTCTTCTTTGTTTTTCAAATAATTTATTTAGGCGCATGACGATGCAACCGAATTGGAATTGGAAAGAGTCAAACACATCCACATGTCTTGATGACACTAAAGCGTAGTGATTTAATGTAGCTTGAAGGCAGATGAGTGGCGGCCAACCAACTTGCCAATGTAGCTATGTGCGGATGCACATCCTAAGTTGGTGGCCCACGTTGTCATACTAGGTATATAATTAATAACTTTATTTAAATTTTACATATAAGAAATTTAGGAGTATTTTTCATTGATCATGTTTTAAATTATGTAGTGTTTTTTGTGGCACATGTAGAAAATTAGGGAGACCGCACTTGAGAAGATATGAATAGTATGACAGCCACATAATTTTCTTATTTTTTTCTTCAATTTAAATTTATGCTAAGTTTTATTGTTTTATTTTTACACATATCCCTGTTTTCATTCAATATAAATACAAAGAAATGAAAATATTAAATTTTTACAGTTTTAATTGGATTTATCTTTTTGACGAGGATTGACACCCGAGTCAGTTCAAAATAAGTGCACGATTGGTTCAAGATAGATTCGAGCCAGACACGTGCCTGGCGGTGCGAACTCAAGACATTTCGAGAAGTACCAGCCCAAGGTCGCAGACTGTGCGCGATCAGATCGCAGTCTTTACGCGATCAGACCGTAGCTAGTGCGCAGTCAGAAGTTCGTATGCTGTGCGCGGACAGAAGGTTGAAGGTGTTGCGCGGTCAGCCAACATCTCGCGGTCAGAATTCTTTCGACCAGGGAACGTGGGATTAATCTATTTCTGCTACAGGAATATCCCAAGTATCCTGAAAATTCTTCCACGTAGAGGAGCAACCGTCAGGAGGTTAATACGTGCAGTTATCCACGAATAACACGTGTTAAACCTGCGTGGGAATTAACAGCGGTTCTCCAAACCGCATCCAAGCAACCGTTTGATGCCGTTACGACTTGGCGCCCTTTCGACCAGTATAAAAGGGCGGCATGGTGTATCAAACAGGGAGATCAATCGAGAGATCAAGACACAACATATCTCACTTGAAGAATCAAACAGTCAAGGCTATGGCTTATATTAGATAGCTTCCATAAGGCTTCTAGGCTTCATTTTGTACACTCGTACAGGGAAAACCTTCGCCTGTGAAAGTCTTTTCCCGTCACTTTGCAACTCTTTACTACACACAGTGCAATCCTGATAGGACGTAGGGCTATTACTCCCACCATCGAGGGCCCGAACCTGTATAAACTTCTCTGTGCTCCAGTTCTCCATAATTCTACATACCTTCCCGGAGGGTCACCCTGAAAGGTCTCACTATTTATAAATTCTGCATAAGTTCGGCTAAGAACCTCGAGTCCGAATCATCGACAGCTGGCGCCCACCGTGGGGCCTTTCTCAAGGTGTCCTAATTTTTATCCGGAGGTTCGCTGAATCATGGCTGAAATATATGATTTCGAGAACGATTTCGATCTCGAGGATTATGCTCACATTCCGATGCCTTCTCCAAACGATCCTGTTCCGATGGAGGAGGTTGGAGGCGAAAATCTCCCAGAAGTTGAATCATCTCTCCAGGTCACGTCCATCGACCAGGGAGCGACTAGTCCAAGGTCAGAACCCACCGAGGTTCTTAATGCGCTAGAGGGTGAGTCTGGTCTGTCATACGACCCCGCTGAGGGGAGGGATGATATCGACCTGGAAATCAGCCCGGGAAGGTTCGACCCTGATAACCTCCACCGTCTCTTTGATTTCGAGTCAGACTCGGAACAAACTGAGATGTTTTCCCCATCGGCAACCTCTCTCCCTAGACAATTCGCTGCCTTATCGGAGGAAACTCCTGATCAGCAAGCTGCTAGGGAAGAACAGGAACGCAAACAGAAGGAGGATCAAGATCTAGAGCAACAAAACAACGAATTGCGCAGAACTGCCCTAGAGGCTCTTCAAGATGCGCAGGCTCGTTACGATGCTGCTCCGAGTTCTTCTTGACGATCACGTGGTCGCAGACGCGACCAGACCCCTTCTTTGCCTCCGGAGCGTTTCCCGATGGACGAAGAAACGGTAACACCTGGTGCCCCTAGGAGAAGTACACATGGTCGACTGCGATCTATTGCGGAAGTCATGCGTAATTTCCCTCCTATGGTCACGGATGCGCAGAAACCGGCCTTCACCAGAATCCTGGCGGAAATACTGGACGGGGTTGCATCTGAGGCGACCCCAACGGCCTCTTCCCAGTCGGTGACACGTTTCCACGAACGAGAGTATTCTCACTCTGGTTTTGGTCAACGGAGTTACCCCCCGCTTGTACCATCCCGCTAGGACAAGTACAAGCGGACATAGGATTCTCGTGGTAGGGATCGAGTCCCTGTTCACTCTCGTTTGGGACCGCGGACAACTTCACCATTGCGTGAAGTCGCCCGTGATCCGGTTGAAAGTCACAGGACAATTCACGGTCCCTACGTTGGTTGTAAAGCTTTTTCACCCGGCCTTCATGCGGTCGTTTGGCCTGATAAGTTTCGACCAGGGGCCATTGAAAGGTTCGACGGAACTCAGAACCCATCCGAGTTCCTTCAAATCTATATCACTGCCATCCAAGCGGCAGGAGGCGATGACTGGGTCATGGCCAACTACCTGCCTACAGTCCTTGAAGGACCGACTAGAACTTGGCTGTTTAATCAGCCCGAGGGTTCTATCTATAATTGGGAAATGCTGTGCGACGCTATCCTCAGCAATTTCCAAAATTGTTATCAAAAGCCGGGTAAAGAGGACGATCTTCATCGACTACGACAAACTTCGACCGAAACTCTTCGTCAGTTTGTCAAGAGATTTGTCGGGGTGAGGAATACCATCCTGAACATATCTGATGGCTCCGTTATCAGGGTATTTAAACATGCCGTTCGATACCGGAGATTCACCGAAGACTTGCTCATCCACCCTCCTCGATCAGTGGCTGATCGATACTCCGACGCGGCCGAAGCGGTCGATTGGAACCGGATGGTCGATAAGGGTGACTTATCGCCTCAACCAGGTTTCAAGGACGCTAGGAAAGAAGATTCGAGCAAGAAGCCGGAATCTTCGTCGGGTGGAAAGTCGAAGAAGTCGAAGAGGTACCGCTCTGGACAGTACTGCGAGGTCGCAGTTGCAGAGAAGCCGCCTTCGACCAAAGGTAACAAGCCTTCATTTAAGAATAAAACTGCTCCTGGTGGTCATAGTGCCAACCAGTCAGAAAAGTCGACTAATCCGCAGGAAGGCAAGAAGCGGTGTCCACTCCACAACTCCGCAGGCCACGACCTCAAGAACTGCAGGAGTTGGTTGAAGCAGTTGGATGACTTCTACCAGGGAGTTGGACCAATGCCGACCTTACCGGCTAAAGAACAAGCATGCGGACTTAGAGACGCTGACGGAGATGAAGAGATGTCCTACCAGGTACCTCGTAATCACGTTAATGTTATTTTCGGGGGTTCCTCCTCTTTTGTTTCCAAAAGGCAGTTTAAAGCCTTTTACCGAGAGGTTAACCAAACGGAGACATCCCTTGGTGAACCTCAGTACCTCCGCTGGTCGGATACACCTTTGACGTTTGATCGCACTAATTGTCCTGCAGGGCCTACTTGACCATTGAGGCTCCCTCTGGTCATTACCCCGATCATCAGTAATACGAGAGTCGAAAGGGTTCTGATCGATGGAGGGAGCTCCCTTGACATTTTATTGGTCAAGGCACTCGACGAGATGCAAATTCCTCGCTCGAAGATTAAGCCCATAATCCATCCGTTTTATGGGATAATCCCTGGTCCCTCCATGATGCCGTTGGGACAGGTGGTCCTCTCGGTCACACTGGGAGAACCGGATAACTTCCGAACAGAATTGGCTACTTTTGACGTGATTGATTGTGATTCGGCTTACAATGCAATCTTTGGCAGGCCAACTCTCGCTAAGTTCATGATGGTAACGCACTATGTTTATCAGTGCGGTAAATTACCTGGCCCCAAAGGTGTCATCTCGGTTCGAGGCAGTCGCAACGTGGCACTCACGTGTGACCGGCTATCTCTGGAGATGGTCGACCAACTTCCCCTACGGGACGCTCAGGTTGCCACTGGCGCCACTGACGCGATCAAGGCTGCTCCTCGACCAGATGAGAAACTCAAACTAGTTCCATTGTACCCAGATGATCCATCCAAGACAATTCGGGCCGGATCAGGCCTGGATGACAAATAGGAACTCGAGCTCATTACTTTCCTCCGGGCTAACGCAGATGTGTTTGCATGGAAACCGTCCGACATGCCCGGTGTCCCAAGGGAAATAATCGAGCACAAGTTAGCAATTCGACCTGGACAGCGACCAATAAAGCAAAAGCTCAGGCGTTTTGCTGCTGACCGACAGGAAGCCATCCGAGAGGAGTTGGACAAACTCCTAAAGGCCGGGTTTATCCGCGAGGTCCATCACCCGGAATGGCTCGCCAATCTGGTCATGGTCCGCAACTCAAATGGCAAGTGGCGCATGTGAGTCGACTACACTAGCCTCAACAGTGCCTGTCCGAAAGATGACTTTCCCCTTCCCCGCATCGACCAGCTAGTCGACTCAACTGCGGGTTGCGAACTAATGAGTTTCCTGGACGCTTACTCAGGATACCATCAAATTAGCATGGCAGAAGAAGATGAAGAGAAAACTGCCTTCATCACCCCGTTCGGAACCTACTGCTATGTCAGAATGCCGTTCGGTCTCAAGGACGCAGGTTCCACGTACCAGTGCTTGATGCAAAAGACCTTTCTTTCCCAGATAGGGCGTAATCTCGAAGCATATGTAGACGACTTGGTTGTAAAAAGTACCAAGAGATTGTCTCATTTGGACGATCTTGCTGAAACCTTCTGTAATTTGAATCGCTTTGGAATAGAGTTGAATCCGGAGAAATGCTCTTTTGGGGTTTCTTCAGGAAAACTTCTTGGTTTCTTGTTTGATCCAGAGGCATTGAAGTCGATCCTGAGAAAATCAGGGCCATCGAACAAATGAGGTCGCCCTCGATCATGAAAGATGTTCAACACCTGGCTGGTCGCATGGCGGCCTTAAGTCGCTTCATATCGCGACTAGGTGAAAGGGGATTACCTTTCTTCAAAGCCTTGCGGAAACATCACAATTTCACATGATCAGATGAGGCCAAAAAAGTGTTTCAGGAGGTAAAGACATATCTATCTAGTCCGCCAGTGTTGGTGTCTCCCGACAAAGGAGAACCATTGCTTCTTTATCTGGCGGCCACACGGCACGCGGTCAGCACTGTCCTTATTGCGGATAGGGAAGGAATATACAGACCCGTCTACTATGTGAGCGAGGTACTTCATGGTCCTAAGGAGCGTTATCGTGAGGTCTAGAAGATACTTTACGCGCTACTGATGGCTTCCCGTAAGCTACGACATTACTTCCAAGCTCACAAGATCACTGTACCCTCCTCCTTTCCTCTGGGGGATATTGTCTGAAATCCAGAGAAATTTGGTCAAATCGCCAAATGGGTGGTCGAACTCGGTGCTTTTGATGTCCATTTCACGCCCCGCACAGCGGTTAAGTCTTAAGTTTTGGCCGACTTTGTGGTCGAATGGACCAACCCTGAGCCACCCGTGCAGGTGCCCGAGGAATTGGAATGCCCCGATCACTGGACAATGTACTTTGATGGCTCCCGTAATTTTCAACACTCGGGGGCTGGAGTGGTCTTAGTTACGCCTCAGGGCGAACAGCTTAAGTATGTCATCTAACTACACTTTGTTGCGACCAACAACGCAGCAGAGTATGAATGTCTTATTGCAGGGCTCCGGGTAGTAAAATTCCTCGGAGTCCGTCGATTAGTGGTGAGGGGAGACTCACAGCTGGTCGAAAACCAAGTAAACAAGGAGTACAGCACCTCCGATGAGACAATGGCTCATTACCTGGGGGAAGTGAGGAGATTGGAAAAACACTTCAGTCATTTCGAAGTCCAATACATCCCGCGAAAGGACAATATTCTCGCAGACCAATTATCTAAAATTGGGTCCTCACGCACATCCGCTCCGGCAGGAGTGTTCATTGAACACTTGGACCGTCCTTCGATCATGACTTCGGTCGAAGATGATCCGGTAACAGGCTGCGTTACCAATCTCAGTCAGGAACAGGATTGGACTCATCCATTGAGAGTCTATCTTAAACATGGGACCCTACCCGAGGATGAAACCGAAAGCGATCGGTTAATTCGAAAAGCGCGTCTATACAAGCTCATAGATAGAGTTTTGTATAGAAAAGGTACTCAAGGAGTATTCATGCGCTGCATATCTCAGGAGGAAGGTAAATCCCTCTTGAAAGAGATACATGACGGTGTATGAGGTGCGCACGCGTCATATCGGACACTGGTTGGAAAAGCTTTTCGACAAGGATTCTACTGGCCTTCGGCACTTGATGATGCCAAGCACATGGTCAAGATGTGTCCTCAGTGTCAATTCCACGCGAGACAGGTTCATCAACCTGTCTACGCGTTACAAACCATTCCCCTCGCATGGCATTTTGCGGTCTGGGGGATGAATATTGTCGGTCCTATGCCACAAGCGGTCAATGGGTACAAGTTTCTGTTCGTAGCCATTGACACGTTTACAAAGTGGATTGAGGCCGAACCGGCACGAAATATTACCGCATCAGCAGCACAAAAGTTCTTCCATAAGAACATTGTTGCTCGATTTGGTGTTCCAAACCGTTTCATCACAGACAATGGTTCTCAGTTTGCCAGTGGTCTTTTCCTGGACTACTGCGATCAGATTGGGACCAAGATGTGCTTTGCTTCTATGGCACATCCACAGAGCAATGGTGCCGTGGAACAGGCCAACGGGCAGATATTGCAAGGCATCAAAAAACGTGTTTTTGATCACCTTAAGACTTGCTCGGGGGCTTGGGCAGACGAGCTCTACACCATTCTATGGGCACTACGAACTACCTCTAGTCGAGCCACCCGTGAGACACCCTTCCATCTGGTTTATGGGGCCGAGGCTGTACTGCCTATGGAAGTTAGTGTTGGGTCTGTTCGGACAGAACAATTCGAGCGAATTGATCAGCCCGAACAGCGATCACAGGATCTCATCCTCTTAGAAGAAAGGCGTGATCGCGCTTTGATCAAGTCCACGGCATACTTGCAAGCTTTACGCAAGTATCATAACAAAAGGGTGCGAGCACGTAGTCTTCACGTAGGCGATCTGGTTTTACGAAAAATTCAACACCACTCTAATCGCAACAAATTCTCCCCGAAGTGGGAAGGCCCTTACATTGTTGTCTCAGTGCCGCGACCAGGATCCGCGCGGTTAGCCATGGAGGATGGCCGAATCCTGTCCAATACATGAAACATCGACCAACTACGCAAGTTCTACGTGTAAGTACTCAATCCTTTTTCCTGTTCAATTAGCATTGTTTAATAAAACAAAAAATATTTTGTTTTCATACGATGAACATTTCCCTTCATGCCCATGTGTTGCGAACTCGACTCGGGGGCTGGTCGCCGGCGGTTAGATCACTACAACGTTCTAATCGGATTCGCTGGCCGATCTCATGACCACTTCTAGATAAGTCACTTCTAAATAAGCCGTTTCTCAACGCATACAAGGCTTTCTGGTAAATCCTTGGTCACCTGAGTGACTGCCGGTTTGCAACAAGGTTAGGCGTTACATTGATCATAATTGCTGATCTGATCGCACACCCCTGGACGTTACACTTATATTTCTCCTGTGTTTATAATACTAAGCCTTCAGTATTTATAATCACAGGCGGAGGCTAGGGGGGTATGCTTGTAATATGAAACAACAAAAAACAAGAATATATTTTCTTTCAAAAATCAATTTGTACATGCATTGCATTCTATATATCTGTACAGTTGTAGGGATTATACAATCCCAAGCTCGGTCAGGAGCTTGTCTACAAGGGGGGTGATCTCCTCCATAATCGCCTTCAGTTGCTCTTCACTCTCGATCTCTACCGGTCCCACCAGTGGATTCAAATCTGTATCTGGGCCATGATGGAGTCAGAACTGGCAGAGAATGGCGGAGGCTGCTGATCAAACCCTGGTTCTGATCGCCTCTTCCCGTCGCCGTGTATCTTCAGGAAGATACTCGAGAAGTGACTCCGCTTGGGCCATGACTAGTGTGGAGCAGTCACTCGAACTGAGGTCGTCCTTTGTGGTCTCAACCACATCAGGCCTCAGGAGATGAGCCACCACCTTTAGCTTTTCAAAGACGGATTGGCTCAGCTCTCTGTTCGCCTTTTGGGTGGAGTTAATGGAGCACTGGAGGATCGCCTTGTCCTGACTAAGTCGTTTTATTTGACTTGCTTGCACTGCAGTAAGGAGAATGTTACTCGCAAATTATGGATTCAAGTCTTCCTAGTCGGGAATCGACTTACCAGAGAATTCTGACCGCAGCTTATTAAGCTCAACTTCTTGCTTTGAAACAAAAGAGATCGACAAGCTGTCTCTTTCTTTCTGTATGGCCTCGACGCTCGCTACCATAGCGATCGATCTGGCCGTCATCCGGGATAATTCCTGTGAAACAAAGAGAAGTCAAAGTTGTCTTATGCACAGTTCAGGTACCAAAAGAGAAATTCATCATACCTCTGTATACTCCCGGAATGAGACTTCCTCCGAGGTGGCGGGAGGTCTGGTCGAGGAACCCGTCGCGGCCTCGACAGGAGTAGTAGGAGGATGTGCCTGCTGACCCTCAATCGTAGGTTCTGTGGTCTGCGGCTGGGTCTCCGCGCCTGATTCATCCTTCACGGTCCGGATGACTTCCTGGACCAGAGGGGCAGAGCGCTCCTCACTGGAGGCTCCGGCACCAGTAGCAACTTCAACCCTCCCCGGGGCGGCTGAAGGGCTCGGCGCTACCTCTTTTCACCTGCCAAGAAAAGAGGAACTGACGATTACGTTGATGATCGTCACAATCCAATCTAGTATAACCAGAATAGGTTTCTTACCTTATTTGAAATCCCATCAGCTTTTGGGATTTCAGGGGAGGCTCTCCCTGAGAAAGGGGACAGTCACTATCTGTCCTGGTCTTCCTTTTTATAAACAGGCCTTTCTCCCCCTATATGTGTCTTCCTGTAAGTACATTCATAAGGGATGATAAAGACTTGTGGTAAGAACTCATACCTGTGCAACCTGTCCGGTTGGCAGGGTTATGTCCAAAGGCCTGGGTGGCTCCTGTGCTTCTGGAGCCGGCACCGCATCTGTGACTCTCGCGGGGTCTTGTTCGGACACCTCCTCTCCTGTCCTCAGGAATAGAGGATTTTCCTTCCTGGGACTCACAGGAGTTGCAGGGGGAGGATCTTCGCCCTGTATAAGTGTTGGTTCGATAAACACGTGTACAGAGGAAATTGAGAAGATAAAACCATGAAGGAATCTTACCGTGGTCACCCCTTCGGTCAGGGGAGCAGAAACAACTGACCCTGAAGCCTCAGGGGCTTCAGGAGCAGGGATCACGCCCGCGAACACGGGACTTTCGGTGGCTGCGGGATCCGCTGCAGTTACTTCTGTTTATACGGAATGAGGTGGAGTATAGCGGGATGGAGGGTCTGCTGTCTTCCTCCTCCGGCGGATCAGAGGGATATCATCTTCTTCCTCCGCCTCCTCGCTCCTCTCGCCCTGTACGACGAAGAAATGATTCCAGTTTGTACCTGGAAGAATAGGAGGTACGTGATATCTTACCGCAGTCTTCCTTGCGGTAGGAGGAACGCTCCGTGAAGACCCCTCCCCAAGAGCTTGCTTGGGTTTCTTGGGGGCAGGATTCCTCGTCCTGGGTTTCGAGGAGATCTTCTTCACGTTCTTCATCGTCGGCTTTCCGAGGGAACCGACGTTCTCACTCGGGAATGTCGCCTCGGCGAATCTCCCCAAGAGCTGTTTTGTTCCGACAAGTTCATCAGCGCTGGGTATATATAAGACCTGCGAATAAGAGCCAAATGGAAGATGACATACCTTTCGGCGTTCCTGTTTGAGGTCGTCGCCGGTGTGAACCAAGCTCTGGGGGCGAGGCGATCCCTTGGGGCCCTCTACATCAGCGTTGTAGGCCCTGAGGAGATAGTTTGTCTGCCTCTCGACCTCGAAGGAGGGCAGGACTGTTCCCAGAATGCAAATTAGACAATACATCACAGAAGTGTGAGGTCTCGGTGTCGAGATCACATACCTTTGTTGTAGTCCAAGGTGTTGTCTGCCATGGACTTAATCTCCCAAGCCGGATGAGCCCTTTCACGCAGGGGGCTCATCCGGTTCTTCACAAAGTCGCGGATGACGTCGCGAGCAGTCAATCCCTGTTGGACTAGGTGAAGAATTACCTCGGCGTGCTTCATGAACTCAGCGTTCATCGCCGGGGGGGAGTCTAGCTCGCTCGGCTTCTCTGGCCGCGAGTTCTCGAACCACAACCCGCTCTCAGACGGAGGGGTGCAGTAGAACCACTTCTGGTGCCACCCATGCACCGAACCCCGCAGGGGTGGGAAGGGATACTCCTTCTCCCTTAGCCGGAAGTAGATACATCCGGCGACGTTGGCGCTCTTCGACCATGCCGAGTAGTAGAAGCGCCGGAAGAGATCCACGCTGGGATACACTCCGACGTATGCTTCGCATAGATGCTGGAACACCACCAGGATCAGCACCACATTTGGGTGGAGGTTGATCAGTTCCAATCCATAATGCTCGAGGACGCCTTTGAGGAACCGACTCTCGGGGAATCGGAACCCACAGCGCATGTATTCCTCGAAAACCACCAGTTCGCCATCTCCGACGACTGGGGTTTCTTGGTCCTTCTCCGCGGGCCGCCAGTTGATTAGCAGCCGCGGAGGAAGGATTTCCTCCTTCTCCAGCGCCAGCAGACTCTCCTCAGAATGGTGGATCGATCTGCTCCAAGACGCCATTTCTTGTGAGAAATCGGGAGAAAAGTTGGCGACTTTGGGGAAGATGGAGGCTGAGGGAAATGAGGGTTTTGTGCGGCGGAAGTATTGAGGAAGGGTTTTTGGCTGTGTGGTTTCCTCAAGAATAACTGTTCCTTTTATAGACCCGAGGAGGCACACTAATGTGAGTAACGTTCCACTCAAACGTTCCGCTTAATATTTTATTCATTTCCCATAATGAATACTATCTCTGGAGAACCTGTTAAAGTGTTCCTGGTACCGGATCTGAAACAAAAAGGACTTCTTTATTTCGAGATTTGAAGATACAAAATTATGAGAAGTTTTCAAGGGTTTTCGAAGGACATTTTCCTTCATGCGCCTTATAAATTTTCGTGAAAATATCCTATGACCAAGTTTTTGGACGTATGGATATGTTTGATCAGATTGCGGTATGGTCAGAACCATGTCCTCGACTAAGCTCCGATTCTAATCGAAGTGATGGTATGATCGAGTTTCGGTTCTGATTGCAGTAATCTTTCAAATTGAACTTCGGTTCTAACCGCGGCTTTAAGTTTGATCGCGGCATCAGTGCTGGTCGCGGTACTATTAGAAAAACGCGATTCTGGTCGAAGAGCTGAAGTTTACCTGTGTATGAATGGTCGTAAAGACATTGCTTATGGCCATGTTTTCGCACAGAAGATGTAAAGAATATTCATGTAAAGAAAGAGATTTTATTTCTTGCATTCTTTACATACGAAAGGGATACCGGCGACTAAAACGTCGACCTGATCCGAAAGAAGTTTGCAAAGTTCTCCTAGGGACATGTTGTTGTCAGTAGGATTTACACTGACAACCCCCAAACAACTAGCAACCTAAGTCTATCTACATCATCCCTAACAAGAGATGCACTATTGTTCCTAATCAAATCAGAGAGTTCTCGCTGTTGCTGAGCGTGATCCCTCTCTCGACGGAACTGGTGCGCCTCTTCATGGGATCTTTCAAAACATTCTGTCAGATACAGAATCGCCGAAGACATCTCTTCGGTCTTCTTCTCCAGGGCTTCTTTTTCCCCTTGGAGAGTTTGTCCGAGGGAAGGAGGTGGAATCTCAGCAGGCTTGTCGCTGGGAGCTCCAACAATTTTCGTCTCCTACATTTGCAAACATTAGTTTTCTTAAACTGTGACAGACAAGCAAAGGGAGACAGAAGTAATTACCAATCCTAGCAAGCGACAGGTTGGTATATGCATCCTGGAAGGTAGATCATCCGACAAAAGCGGATGATCACTAGATGGTGGAAGTGCAACCTTCCCACCATAAGATTGCTTCCCAACACAAGTTGAGGATCATCCGGTCAGGTAGTCACCACTTACCGACCAGAAAATCGATCATCCAAACAAAAATGGGGAGCATTGGGGTGAAATGGAAAAGACTGAGGAGAATGTCCCTCCAAAGGTGGGGATGAAAGTTCAATCTGCCTAGGTGCATGAGGAAAAGAAGGTTGCGTCTTCTACCTTTGCTTTGCTGGAGGATCCCTCATCAACCTTGGGTTTCTTCCTTGAAGGAGATGGATTTTCAGGCATCTGAGGCCCTTGTTCGAAAACTTTCTCTTCATCGCTCTCAATCTTGATGATGTTGTGATCTGCCATCGGGGAGTGGATGAAGAGAAGGATGAAGGTAGCTTTGGAAGAAACTTAGCCGTGAGAAGATGTTGTGGAGCTTTGTAATTCGAAGACTTCAGTATTTATAGCCGCCAAGGTGATGGTTCGCATTCCAAACGCCTTGGGTTTTTAAAAGCATTTACAATTTCACCTCGGGTTAAAAAACATTTCAATAGTGCCATCATTACCCGTCACATAATACCCAGAACCCGTCTCGGGGAACCAACCGTCACACTTAGTGCGCCACTAAGTGGAAGATTTGAAGCGTCGAGTTAAAAATCCGATGCATGTCTTGAAATTCGAAATAAACACGTCCCTTCGTTTTCTTCGAATTTGGGGGCTAGCTGACGAGGATTGACACCCGAGTCAGTTCAAAATAAGTGCACGATTGGTTCAAGATAGATTCGAGCCAGACACGTGCCTGGCGGTGCGAACTCAAGACATTTCGAGAAGTACCAGCCCAAGGTCGCAGGCTGTGCGCGATCAGATCGCAGTCTTTACGCGATCAGACCGTAGCTAGTGTGCGGTCAGAAGTTCGTATGCTGTGCGCGGACAAAAGGTTGAAGGTGTTGCGCGATCAGCCAACATCTCGCGGTCAGAATTCTTTCGACCAGGGAACGTGGAATTAATCTATTTTTGCTACAGGAATATCCCAAGTATCCCGAAGATTCTTCCACGTAGAGGAGCAACCGTCAGGAGGTTAATACGTGCAGCTATCCACGAATAACACGTGTTAAACCTGCGTGAGAGTTAAGAGCGGTTCTCCAAACCGCATCCAAGCAACCGTTTGATGCCGTTACGACTTGGCGTCCTTTCGACCAGTATAAAAGGGCGGCATGGTGTATCAAACAGGGAGATCGATCGAGAGATCAAGACACAACATATCTCACTTGAAGAATCAAACAGCCAAGGCTACGGCTTAGATTAGATAGCTTCCATAAGCCTTCTAGGCTTCATTTTGTACACTCGTACAGGGAAAACCTTCGCCTGTAAAGGTCTTTTCCCGTCACTTTGTAACTCTTTACTACACACAGTGCAATCCCGATAGGACGTAGGGCTATTACTCCCACCATCGAGGGCCCGAACCTGTATAAACTTCTCTGTGCTCCAGTTCTCCATAATTCTACATACCTTCCCGGATGGTCACCCTGAAAGGTCTCACTATTTATAAATTCTGCATAAGTTCGATTAAGGAACTCGAGTCCGAATCGTTGACAATTTTATATTATCATGTTATATGTTATGAACGTGCAATAAACACGCACCCACTTATTAGTCATTATAGAAACATATCTTTATTGAGTATCACGGTATTTGAATATTAATTTGCTATATATTTTTTCATTAAAACAATTATTTTGTAATAATTGAAGAGAAATTTTATGATAAATGACTATAATAAGTCTACGAGTCTAAAAGATATATTTTTTACCTTTTACTCAAATGACAGATATCCAAATCTTATTTTTGCCTTGAAGCCTTGCATTCACTTCTTGTGCGCTTTAGGCTTACCACTCGTTGCCACGTGGTGAACAACTCAACACCGTCCTAGTCCATACATATATACTAAAATTCTAGAGGACATCATTTAAAACCAGCAACCCAGCTCTCGTTGGCAACCAAATTTGACAAATTCAACACACACGTCCCATGATCTGGCCAGATTCGGGAGGTCCTCCCTGACGCGAACAAAAACAAAATATACAAGGCAGCCCACCAACTCGGAAAGCGCCGCCGGAACCAAACAAAACCGAGAGATAAAGTTTGGCTGGGCCTTGACCAACGCGCCACCCGCCATCAGCACGACCCATAGATCCGTACAAAGCGTCAAAACGGGGAGATTGGTTGGTGCACGAGTCTAACATGTGCTATTAGGCAGATTTGTATAGTTAGAATAAGATAAAATAATATAATTAAAAATTATTTGATTAGTAGTATGAATTGATATAGATTAAGATGTTGCATAAATAATATAAATGAGAATGTTTGATATAAAAAATATTAGAATTACTAAGATAATTATTCATATACCTCAATAATTTTAATTCGCCTTAATTTATCTTAAAAATCTTTAATATCTCCAAATTATTCTCCAAATATCATCCTTAAGTGGGCCTAAGTCAGCGAGAACTCAATCCACTTTTATTTTAAGGTTATTAATTTATCTTTATTGCATTTAAATAATTATTCATATACTTTAATAATTTTTAATTTACCTTAATATATCTTAAAAATCCTTAATACCCACTAATTATTCTCCAAATATCGTCCTTAAGTGGGCCTGACTCAGCGAGGACTCAATCCACTTTTATTTTATTTGTTACTAGTGCAGTCATACACTTCAAACAACTAAACATATAACTCTTCACATGTCCTTCAAGAAATGAGCTAGATTTAAGATTGGTGCAAGCAACCAAGACACCCCCGGGAGACCGCTAGAGTATAAACCTCCACTTTCCCTCCGCACCTTCGTTCTTATCGCGTGCGACCCGAGATTCTCTCCCCAACAACCCGCAGATCCCATCCAAACAAAAAATATTCGAAGTCCACGAAGTCTCCACCCCTTCCTCCCCCGCGCCTCCGGCGACGACGACGACTTCCTCTGAGGTACTATCTCTACGCACCCGCAACTATTCTATGTCCAGCACTTAGCGCGATGGTTGGTTGGTGTGTTTGCGCCTTGGGTGCACCATCGCCCGGTGGTAAGGAGGTCCGATTGGAGTTTGTGGTTTTAGGATTAATCTATGTTTGTTTGATTAAGCAATTGTTTCTGCGGGTTAATTAGCATGGTGAAGTGGTCAAATCTATTGCTGTGAACTGTTTGATTATGATCATCATAGGATGTAGTAGTGTTGCTGTTGGCTTTATCGGGGTAGTTATTGGCTTGTTGGACTTTGCATCTTAAGCATTTATATAAGGCAATTGATAGGAATTATGTGTGTTTTAAGCTGTTAGTGATGTGTAGGCACAGGCAGTTATATGTCATTTTTTTAAATGCGTAAGAAGTGAATCATGAATGGCTATGGAAAGGGCTTAATTGTAATTTGTTATGTGAAGTGAAAAGCATTTATGATATATAGTTCACCGCAAAGGCGTGAAGGGCTTTATTTCCAACTACGTGGAATGGGGAAGGGCTTTTCTGCCTATATGTTTGTGCATTTTTTGTTGGTGGTCCTTGGGAGAGATGGACTGGACTTGGTTTCTTGTTATAGATTGGACTTGGACCCATGCATTGTTAGATATGGACTAGATTTGAAGAAATATTGTTTGAAAGTAGATCGTTTTAAAAATATATGTATTTGACACTCCAATCCATATCAATCCATCTACTTCTTGCTAGATGAAAAGGGGAATTTTTTGTTTGTCCTTGCATGTGTTGACATATACCGCAACAGACTGCAACTGGACACATAGACACTGCCACAAAATTTCTGAAATACTCCAGTGTGGAAGCTTGGAGTAGTTAAGCTGAAAGGCGTTGAACTTGTGTAATAACTGCTGCATCTAAAGCAGTGTCGCATGGATGTACTAGAATCGCCACTCCTGCATTGATAACTTGGTAGCAGTGGAGGGTCTCTCTATGTGCGCAACGGACGTGTGTGCACTTGCACATTCATGCATGTATAATGTATTACATCTGACATTCTTGGTTTGTCTACAAGAGTTTATTTGTGAATTAGGGTTGCACATGGCAGAAGGCATCATTGAGATGCAACATTACAACTTCCAAATGTCATAGGGTAGTAGTCATGTATGATTTAACTGCATACTACTAGACATTGGCAGTACTAGACCAGTGGCAATCTTCCAACAAGATGCAGCTTCTGGTAGAACTAAATGTAGCACAATGATATCTGTTTCTTTCAAGTTAATTATGCTAGCTCTTAAGTAGTAGCACTGTGCTTACATTTAATTGCTATTGATTTTATGCAGTGCTCATTCCCCCTACCCTGCATGGTGTTTAAATGATCTATTGGTGAGGGGTGTGAACCCTATGTAAATCTTAAATAGTGTTTAAGGATTCAGATTTTAGTTATAGAAGATGAATGATTCAAGTGGTTCCCAAGAGCATCATGTCAATGGAGAACAGAAGCAAGTGAAACTTGTTGGGCCGCCCATTTTGAACAATGGACCAAAACACCGTCCATTGACACCCATGAGACGATGCCGTGGCATAGCATGTGTGGCCATTATACTGTCAACAGCATTCATGATGATAGTTTATTTAGCCCCTATAGCTACTTTCCTTATACGGCTATTCAGCGTGCATTACAGTAGAAAGGTGACTTCCTTCCTATTTGGGATGTGGCTATCCTTGTGGCCGTTCTTGTTTGAGAAGATTAACAAGACCAAGGTGGTTTTCTCTGGTGATAATGTGCCTCCAAAAGCACGTGTGTTTTTATTTGCCAACCACAGGACTGAGGTGGATTGGATGTACTTGTGGGATCTTGCATTGAGGAAAGGCCATTTGGGATGTATCAAGTATATCCTTAAAAGCAGCTTGATGAAATTGCCTGTTTTTAGCTGGGCATTTCACATTTTTGAGTTTATTCCAGTAGAGCGGAAGTGGGAGGTTGATGAAGCGATTATCCAGAGCAGGCTTTCAAAATTTAAGAACCCCAGGGATCCCCTCTGGCTAGCAGTTTTTCCTGAAGGCACAGATTATTCGTAAGATATCTTTGTAGTTTTTTCTATCTATTCATATAATCCACTTGCAGTGATTGGAATATGTACTTCATCACATATTTGTTCAATATTTTGCTTTTTCAAGTTAGTACTGTTGACAAACCAAACAGTCCTGGACATGTTTAAAATTGCTTCAGAATTTGTTTAAGAAATTTTCTGTCATTCTATCACTTGTACAATGGTTTAACTATGGAAGATTCAGAATAGTTTGATCTTTAATTACTTGGTTGCCCCTATTATCTTAGTGAGGAGAAATGTATCAAAAGTCAACAGTATGCAGCAGAGCATGGTCTTCCTATTCTTGATAATGTCCTCCTTCCTAAGACAAAGGGGTTCATTTGTTGTTTGCAAGAGCTGAGGAGTTCTCTAGATGCAGGTGAATCTCTCTCTCTCTCTCTCTCTCTCTCACACACACACACACACACACACACCCCCCATTGCATTTTGGTATCTTTGTGGACAACTAACTGGGTGTTTTTTTGGTGAGGGGATTGGTTAGGGCATGTTTGTCTTGGCTTTTTCGGGCTTCAGCTTCTCAGATAGAAGTAGCGCCAAACAGAAGGCTAAATTCAATGCTTATTCTATAATCTAAAGCCCATTTTAACTAAAAGCTCCAAATAAGTTTAAACCCTCTACCACCAGTTTATTGTGCTTATAAGTTTAAGCTAAGCTTATTCTCCTTGTTTGAAAGAACGTAATATCCAAGTCAAGTCTTCAATGTTGGGATTCCTTCTAGTTAAGGAAGTTACAGATACAGTTGTCCGTAATCATATATGAGACCATCATTTGTAAATTATCGGAAATTACTTCTTATTATTGTCTGCTAAGTATCTCATAAAGACAGTATAGTATTATTTAAAACCTGTAAAGTTTCTAAAAAACAATCTTGCTGAGTTTGGCTTGATAATTACGTATGGTACATAAGTTATCATAGCATATGAACAACATCATTCTTTAATTTTAGATGATGCATTCTGAGTTTGAGTTTAATGACTAATGAACGAGGAGCATATCTTACATTCAAAAGAACCAAACAAGTTAATACTATTATGCCCAATTGATTAGAGGTCAAACCAGCCTGTGGCTGCTTTCCCAAAACATCGTATCAGTATTAGTGATCAAACAGATGTTCAGACTCTTGCTGTCCCAGGACAATATTCTTTAGCATATGGACCTAGAACCACATACATTTGAATTGTTGAAAATTTGAAACATAACTACAATCAGACATAATATCATTTGGACTGTTGAAATGCTTGATTTCTTATTAAAATGGATTTTTTTAACTTTTTATATTTATGTGGTTGAGAATAATTTAGGCTAATGAGAAAATTTGCTCCTTTTTGCTGCTTAACTTCTGACATGCCGATTCATGCAGTTTATGATGTCACAATCGCATACAAAAATCGATTACCAGATTTTATGGACAACATATATGGCATTGATCCTTCTGAAGTCCACATCCACATCAGAAGTGTTCAACTATGTGAAATCCCCACATCAGAAGACGAAGTAGCTGATTGGCTGATAGAGAGGTTTAGCCAAAAGGATCAACTTCTGACTGATTTTTTCAGGCAAGGCCACTTTCCTGATGAAGGAACTGAAGGAGATTTATCCACACTGAAGTGCCTAGCAAAATTTTTCACAGTAGTTAACTTAACAGGCATCTTCTTGTACCTAACCCTTCTTTCGTCTGTATGGTTCAAGATCTATGTGGCATTAAGCTGTGCTTATCTTACATTTGTTACCTACTATTCTATACAACCACCCCAACTAATACATTCCCTGGAGTCCAGCGGCCATGCCAAGAAATCTTCATAGATCAGATTGTTAGACTAGATTGTTATTTGCAACTGAATGCTGTATGTCAGCAAATCAATTTTTCTGAAAAACATCAGCAAGAGATATTTACTGCATAAATTCTTGGCTTGTGTCATTTTTACTGTTTTACTTTTGCAAGATGACCCACAGTATTTACATACTTCATGTGGTTCACCGGTCTATAGTTGTTCTGTTTTGAGGCACTGAAGTTTGCTATGTGGTAGAGACTAGCATAATATATCTTGCTGCTCAGGAAAGCAGTGGGCCTCTACTGTTGATGCTGCTGCACTTGGATAGACAGGTACTTTATCCCAGGTTTGAGAATTTCATCACAGTTTTAGTTTTGGACATTAGGTGGAAGCAAATAGCTTCTATGATCCAGTGAGTTCAAATCTCTGGTCCTGCTCTGAGAATTGGTCATTTTTATACTAGAGGCCATAATAATGTACTGGTCTACTGGTGAAATTTGTGGTACTTATTTGGAAATGAAGTGTTCTGGACGATTAAATGCAACTTGTCTTGTGCAACATCATATTAACCGGGCGTTGCAATTGTCAAATGCCTGATAACTGATGAGTGGTGACGCTTTCGTGGGTGAACTCTTTCTTGAAGTGAAAGTGTGACAATTGAGGAAGCACAGTTCTTTGCCGTCAGAAAAGTGCATGCTTTTTATCAGTACTGATTTCTGAATGCCGTAAAAAGAGTGTGCCAGCTCTTGCTTGGTTCATGAGATCAGGTTTATACCCAACGGATGCCACAATCCTACTTTGAGAGTACGTGCTGGAAAGCACGGGAAATTTATGGATAGAATCGTTATCTATAATTTTTTTTGTTTAATTTTATTAATAAGCATCGGAACTAAAGTCGTTGTAGTATAGCGGTGAGTATTCCCGCCTATCAGGCGGCGACCCGGGTTCGATCCCCGGCAACAGCGTGTTTGTTTTTTCTATGTGAGGACCTTTTTCCTTTGTTCCCCTTTGATAAAAATTCCCCAGATAGCCTGCCTTTTGTTTTGCCAAATGTAAACATGGTTGCCGGTCAGTACATGCTTCGGTTTTTGGAACAAATGATGCATGTTACATGTGAGGTGTAATAAATTTTTTTATAGTGTTGGTGGATGTATACATAATATGTAAATGTTAGAGGATTCAAACTGTAAAAAGATAGATAACATAAAAGAAAAGAAAGGGATTGTGCATGAGAGTGCTGCCCATTTGCTCCCAAATTGTTTGCTCTCTCTTCACTCTAAAACTTTTGCAACTCCACAGAGCGATCCAAGCGGCATACCTCGTCCTCGGTTGAAGATGGAGCGAGCCAGAATGGCTGGTGAGCGGACGTGAGACGCCGGGAGCGGGACAGAGAGCACTATAGGCGGAGTTGTGCATAAGGAGGCACGCAGAGGCAGCTCAATGACGGTGGCAAGGTTGGTGCGCTGTTCACTTGCAAGAACGCACGGAAAAGGATGTTGATGATGGCAGCCCAAGCTTACATGCTCATTCTTGAGCTGTTGGAAGCCCTAAAGGTGCTAGTTGATAAGTGTCATATTTATATACGAAATAATCTAAGTTTTAGTTTGTTTCGATCTCTTATCACAAATTATTCGTGCTATATTCGCTAATTGGATAAAGTTACTGTCAAAACTTGTTTTCTATTCATTTCAAGATAAAATACGATGATTTGGGACAAATCCAAATCAAATATGCGAAGAAACATGATTGAAATGAGCTCCTCGAAGTACAAACACAACGAATAGAACCTGGCATGGACTTGCCCAAACCCATGGTCGTCTCGGGTCACTGTGTGCAATAGTCAACACCTAATAGAGGGGAGCACAAGTCGTGGCACACCATGCTCTCGCACGAGGGGGGGGGGGGGGGAATTGAGGAGATTTTCATGTTTTGCAAATAGGTCGAGGTGACTGCTTGAAGAATAATATACAAAGACATTTAGGCTATAAATAGTCAAGCTTTAAAATCATCCGGAAAATTAGGTTCAGAGATTCAGTTTTCCTCTCTCTAAATTTTGAGTTTAAATTAGTTTTAGAATTAGCTCTCGTCGAGTTTTATAACTATCAATCTGGATGATAGCTCTTTGTTGTTAATTAATTTCATTACATTATTTTTATATTTTATTTCTTTGATGGTATTCGTTATGGTTTTACGTGAGTAATTTTTCTTTAGAGTTGGAAATGACCTAGTCCAAAGAACATAATTTTAACTCTGATTTGTTTGATTTAATTGTTTGAATTTTTATACTCTAAACTCTATATTCATGTTTCATCTGCAGTATTATTTATACTCTACAATATGGTATTTGTACACTAAAGCAACATGTGAACGTTGCGCCTTAATGATTAATCTATGGTTTGAAAGAGATTTTGTACCTAGTTGAATTGGAGCAACAAGTATGATCTTCTCGAACTGTTGTTTGGTTTCCAAGTCATCAATCTAGCGAGTTCCGTTGAAAATTCTGATAATTAATTTGGTGATTTACTGCCTTTGCTATAAATCGCGCCTAATTGTGACAGGATTCCCGAAACCTTAGATTTTTCTCATCTGATTTCTATAAATTGATTTCTATAGGTTTAGTAGTTTTAGGTTTAGCTCTCTCTCAAAAATACTTAAAAATTTGCAATTTTAGATTAATAATTTCAATCCGACAGAGTTTCACGGTTGTTCCTTGTGGAATCAACTCTCAAGTGATTAATATAAGCCGTCTGCTTTCGATTTCAACAAAACATACGCTTATGAGATGTGTCACTAGTTCTTGTGTTCTAGTTCAAATCACAAATTGTTTGTTTAGTGTGTTTATTGCTGCCTCCATACAGTGCTCTTGCTTCTAGGATGATCAAGTTGTTACTATGGTGTGCATAAATGTGCTCAGTTGGATGGTTTAGGTGTTTGTGGGAATGTCTGTGAAGATGCTAAAGTGTAAATGAAGGGTGTCTAGATTGAGATATGATGGCATGCGTGAAGTATTGCTGTCATTAGGGAGCTCTCACGATAATTGTGTTGGTTTGGTGTTTTGTGTGACCACTTGAGTGTGTGGTTACTACTGTACACTATGCGGCACATGGCCGATTCTAGTGGTAATGTCGCAGCGCAGAGCCTCCTTCCAAGTGTCACAAAGGAAGTATGGTGTTATGTTATGTCATCATTGTGGAGATCAGGACATTTAAAGGCATTCTGTTGGGATATTTATGGGAAGCCAAAGAATACTTCTAGTGTTGTGCAGGACAGAAATATTGATGTTGCAGTACAAAATAGTCAATTGGGTGGTGATGGAAGGGTAATGCTCTGAGTGCTCATGACATCTTTAGCATATGAGAAATGGAAGAGGTTTAAAGCAGCGAAGTTTGAAGGTAACTCTATGATGGTGAATAGCAAAGGTGAACAACATCCAAAAATTCAATTGTCCACCAGTAATACATGGTTGGTAGATTCAGGCGTTTCTCGGCACATGGTTAGTTCATCCATGATGTTCAACACATATATCTCAAGTAAAGAGAATGATAGTGTGAGACTTGCTAACGGATCCACTAGACCAATTTTGGGTACTGGTTCCATACAATGCAGTCCAAATCTTTCTTTATCGTCTACATTGCATGTACTATCATTCCCTATGAATCTTCTCTCTGTGAGTGTTGTTACCAAGGAATTAAATTGTGGTATTGATTTCTTTCCAAATTGGTGTTTGTTCCGACAGTCGAAGAATGGTAGGAGGCTTGGAAAGGGGGTTATGAGAGATGGGTTGTGCTACTTGAAGGAAGAATCTTGATACTACACTTGTAGCTGCAGTTTTTGTTAAAACATCGTCGTTTAAGCCATATGTCATTTCTTGCACTTCATCTTCTTTGTCCTACTCTTTATGATGTGGCCAACAAAGAGAAGTTAGTGTGTGATGCATGTGAGTTTGGTAAACATACTAGAGTATTTTATGCCCCCTTTGGTGTTAAGGAGCCAAAAGCCAGTCCATACCATTCCCTTCGATGTTTGGGGCCTATGTGAGACAGTATTGTGACTAGTTATAAGTGGTTCATTACATTCATTGACTATTTTAGTAGAGCTACTTGGGTATTTTTTTGTGAAAGACAAAAGTGATGCATTTGACTGCTTCATGGAGTTCCATAGGATGGCCTTAACTCAATACGAGGCCCAAGTGAAAGTTTTTCTGTTAGATAATGGCAAAGGGTATGTGAACAAGAAATTTGATTAATGTTTATCCTCGTATGGAAGCATGCATCAAACAACATGTTTGAATACTTTGGAGCAAAATTGAGTAACTGAAAGGAAGAATAGATATTGTGAATCAAGGATGCTAACTAGAAGATGGGGTAAATAGAAGGCTTTTAAAAACTTTTGGAAAAAATAATCTTTGAGGGAAAATAATTTTTTCAATGAAACACCAATCAAAGAGACAAAATGACCAAAAGAATCAAAACACACACAAAAGGAATCACGAGAACAAACAAATAACAAAAGAGTGAGATAAGAATAACCGAAGACATGTTGATGTATCTCGAGGTCTCAGAGACTTGCCAGTCTCCCCTACTCCTTGTTGAAGCGCGCTACACTTGAACCTTACTTCGATATTCACTAGTGTTACTTCTTTACCCTTTTAGATAGAAGAGCACGAATCTTCATAATCACACCGAGCCTCTCGTACAAGCTTTATCAATAAAGAGTACTCCAGCTCTTCTAGAACCATCTAGGTGGCAGCGACCACCAAGATACTCAAAGGTATGAAGAGAGTCTAGATGAACTAACATTCTCAACTCAATGAATGCAATGAATGCTCTTAAATTCTATAAATGTCAAATGAATACTCAAATTTTTGATCTCTAGGCTTGGAAGTGCTATGACTTCAATAAATAAGTAAATGAATCCAAAAGTTGAGTATTCATAGTCCACCAACTAGAAACTAGCCGTTGCAAAAGCAACTCATAGAAAACAACAAAGTCAGACGGTTTGACCCAAAGTCGAACAGTTTGTGTCAGTACTAATGGTTAGTACATTCAATGCTTTGACATAGACGTTGGGGGAGACGATTAACAATTATAGACTGTTGGTTTTAATACTGGACAATCTAAATTTAGTTTGAACAGTCCGTATCTATTATAAGTTTTTGGACAAAAAAGCATGACTTACTATTAAAATGTCTGGTACAAAATCTTGGACTATTCGAGTGTACTTGCAGAAAATCAATTTTATTGTCAGACTTAAAGTCGGACTATCTGCCTGCATGTTAAATTTATCCAACTCGAAAACCAATCTAGTTTCCAAAGAATGAGCAAGTAAATCCACAACTAGACATGCAACAGTAAATAGAGAGTCGTGATGTATGAATGCATTTGAGCTTTCACACAAAAGGAGGTTCAAGATATTTGATTTTGACCTCTCTTAATAGTATGGTTAAGACTAAGAACAAAAAACAATCTGGTCTACACCGAAACACCAAGACCGATAGAAACTAGAAAAGATGTTCTTAGCCTTCAAATAGTTACCTTCAATGTCTTTGCATGACTTGAGATAACTAAAGCCCAATCATCATCCTTGAAACACCAAATGATCCACGTCTTTTTTATGTCTTTAGTCTAATTACATTTAGTGCACACATTAGTCTAAATATTTAATTGTCGTTGATCATCAAAACCAAGATTTTGGGCCTAGATGCAACAGACATTTATTGGAGGTTACTTGGTATATGATGTTGCAGATGAATGTGCCTAAATTTCTGTGGAATGAAGCAGTCATGATTGCGGCCTATATCAATAGGATGCCATCAAGAGTATTGGACAAGAAAACACCACTAGAATGTCTAACATGTGAGAGTTTGTTTATTGTGCTTCATAAGGTGTTTGGATGTGTTTGTTTTGCACATGATCATAGGCATTTGGTTGGAAGGTTGGATCTGAGGGCACTCAAATGTGTGTTTGTAGGTTATTCTAGTCGACAAAAGGGGTACAAGTGCTGGTGTCCCACTGAGAGGAAAATTGTTGGTAATTATGGATGTAACCTTTAGAGCCATTCTATGGTGAGTAGCTAGACTTATCAGATCTATTAATTCTTAGATGTAAGGTCCCCTGGCACGATAGAGGTTTGAGGTTTGTAATGGTGATGAAGGGGAAAATGTGCTTGATGAGAGGAAACAAAGGCAAACAATGATTATTGGGACAATACCAATAAACATCTCAAGGAGTTGTATGGGTACACTAAATACTGATGGTAGCACTAACGAGGATATTGCACAATATGATGGCACCATTGGAGAACCAAATGGCACTAGTGATGATCCGGTCAAGGATGCATCATTGGAGCACGGTACTAGTACTAGTGATGTAATTACCAAGAGCATAGAGGAGCATGCTACTGAGGGGGGCATGGTCTTCAGTAGGTGCAATAGGCCCAGGGGGAGAAAAATACATAAGTGATTATTACTCTGGATCAACCCATTGTTGAGGATTTGGATGTTCCTATTGCTCTTAGGAAGGTAGCTCGTAGTACTGCGGGTAAGTTGTCTACTAAGTTGAGTGATTATGATATAGCCAATTATGTTTCATATGCCTCTGGTGGTGATAAGTATAAAGCTTTTGCTGCATCATTGGCCTTTACTCCAACACCTCAAGATTGGAAGATAGTGAAGCAACATCCAAAGTGGAAAGCAACAATGTTAGAAGAGATGACAGCATTGGAAAAGAACAACACTTGGGGAGTTGGTTCACTTCCCGAGGGAAAGAAGGCTGTTGGTTGCAAATGGGTGTATATAATAAAAAAAACACTTGAGGGAAAGATGGAGAGGTATAAAGACAAGTTGGTTTTAAATGATATAGTCAAACATATGGAATTGAATATGATGAGACTTTTTCTCCTGTGGAAAAGATGAGCACTATCAAGATGTTAGTTTCTTGTGTGACCAATAAGGGTTGGAAGTTGTTTTAGATGGATGTGATGAATACATTTCTTCATGGGGAATTCCAGGAGGAGGTGCATATAGAAATTCCTGAAAGCTTTGGCACCCATCAAATAGAAGGCAAAGTTTGTAGGTTGAAAATGTCCTTGTATGGTCTGAAGCAATCTCCAAGAGTCTAGTTTGACAGATTTAGGAAGGTCATATGTGCTATCAAATATAGCTAGAGTAATGTAGATCATACTCTATTCTTCAGGCCTCATCAGAGCATAATAATTGATGATCCCCCCCAAAGGCACCAGAATTTTTTGATGTCCCACAAGTGCATAGAGTCAATTGTAGCCTTCAAATGAGTAGAGTTGTCAATCCCATGAGGACATGAACTATTTTCTTATGAAAAAGAAATTTCTGAAATCTTTGAATAGCCACAAGGGAAAAGAATTAAGCAATAAATAAGGAAAAAATCAAGATTAATTCTTATGAATTGAAACAATCTCTTGGATTTTGATTCATCAATATATTGAATAAATTGCAAAGATTGATTTTAGTAACTATTGTAATCAATTGTTAATTATTTTTGGTAGGTGGTTATCCCTTAATAAGATGCATCTCTCTCTCGTGATGCTACTACACCTTATAATCCAACGGAGTGCATCCCGCTTTCGTCACGCTACTACACGATTCAGTGATCATTTATGCTTCGTGGTAACCGTTTTCCCTTCGAATAAATAGTTTAAACCATAATTGTTTGGCTGTCACTACGAAGATTAGAATACAAACTAGATACAAATTCATGGCTTGAGGTTTTGAATCTTTCACCCCTCTCAAGGAGATGATCAATCCTAATGATTAGAATTATATGGGCGCCTAAGTATAACCTACCATTAAGAAAATCACTCCAATAAAAAAAAATAGAAGGATAACAAATATATTCAAAATAAATCACCTCATACTTTATTCATGAATTGAATTCCCTACATACAGAGATCGCTAGGGTTTCACCCCGCCATCCATCCGGCAGATGTAGTCATCATCTTCAACATCGCAATTACAAAATAAATAAACTAAGAAAATCTAAACAATTTGTGGATCTAAACTAAATAAGTGGATGGATGAAGCTTGGTTGTAAATTGATCGATGCCTTTGTCTATCCTGCTCCCCTTTTATAGCCCCCAAGAGCCCAGAGAACTTCGAAATTGTTTTTTTGTTCCCACGATAACAAACTTTGAAATCTTCACAATTGCAAACTATTTGACCTTATCTATATGTCAGAGGTGCATATGGGTTTCAAGTTGTCAACCCGTATGGCAAATGCATGTAGCTTTGTTGACATGTGTTGTCTCTGTTTAGTACTCCAAAACTCCATACTACTTGCAATACTAGTTGTAACTAGTATCTTAAGTGGTGTGTTTCGTGTTTCTTCAAGTTTCTTTGTCATTTCATGTGATTTTCGTCTTTGAACCTTCAAAATAGAGGATTAGGGTAGATCAAAAGCAAATAAACTAAATTTTAATGACTTCTAAATAAAATCTAAGACTAAATGAGGTGAACTAACTAATTTATTTAGCAAAAATAATAGTAAATAACAGTGGAAAATCACTGTTATCAATCACCTTATTTAGTGGTTATGTTGATAATACTGTGATCATAGGAGATGACAACAACGAGGTTGATAGGATGAAGTGCCAATTAGCCAAGTCATCTGAGATAAAAGATGTGGGGCATCTTCATTACTTTCTTGGGATTGATATTGTTTAACTCATCACAAGATATTTATCTCTCCTAAAGAAAGTATGTACTAGATTTGTTGGTAAAGACAAGAATGTTAGGATGTAGGCCAACGACAACTCCAATTAAAGAAAATCATCGAGTGTAGTTTGAGGCTGGTGAGTATGTGGATAGAGAACGATACGGAAGGTTAGTAGGACGTCTCATATATCTATCACATACAAGGCCAAACATTGCATATGCAATCAATGTGGCTAGTAGATACATGCATGATCCACATTCAGGACATATGGAGACCATTTATCAAATACTCAGGTATCTCAAGGGTTGCCTGGGCAAGGGCATATTATTTAAAGCTCATGGGTATTTACACATTGAGGGATACACATATGTTGATTGGGCATGTCATTTAGATGATAGGGATTCTACTATAGGGTTTTGCATTCATGTTGGTGGTAACTTGGTTAGTTGGAGGAATAAGAAGCAAGGTGTGGTAGCTCACTCAACGGTAGAAGCAGAGTTCAAAGCTATGGCATTGGGCATAAGTGAGTTGATATGGTTAAAGAGACTAATAACTAAACTTTGTCTGCATGATGATGCACCTCTACTCCTTATTAGATGCGAAAACAAGGCAACTGTGGATATTGTTAACAACATATTCAACATGATTGAACAAAGCATGTAGATATCAATCGACACTTCATCAAGGAAAAATTGGACTATTGTTATCTTCGAATCCAACATGTGTAGTCAACGGAGCAAGTTCCATATGTATTAACTAAAGGTTTAGATAGTACCATGTTTTTTAGTGCTTGTGACAAGATGGGACTAATTGATATATTTGCCCCATCTTCAAGGGGAGTGTTGGTGTTGAGGGACCTGCCCATAATACAAACCCTCCTTTATGGAGTAGGGATCTTCCCTTATAATTTCTTAGGATACAGTTACATACAAAAATGCATATCACAACCACAACTCATACTTACTTAGATTTTACAAAAATGGCTAAGTTGAAACAAAATATTGGCATCGATGTCTTACTTTACATCATTGGCCAACAAGGCCCAATTAGAGTTTTGCAAGTTTTAACAAAAACACCAGCATGGCCGATTACCCGCCCACAGTCGTGAGATCAACTACAGTATGCAACATAAAAAAGACTGGATCAAACTCATGATCTTCAAAATATTGAGGATCATCCTCAAATGACCCAAATTAGCAACACTGCCTTCCACAGAATTCACAATTTGTAAGAGTATAGAGTACTTAGCAAGTCACATATAACAAATGCATTTATAGTGTTCAGGGTGAAACATGATAGGAGATTCATGGAAACAAGTTTAAGACTTCAATTTCATAAAACATACACACAGTAGATAGATGGAAACATTGCTTAGCATATTAGAAGATAATTTAAAGGTCCATAACTAGCATTTTTAGAAAAAAGGTTAAAGGCTGCTCAATAGATTATTCCAATTCAGTGTAAGACATTCATAAAACTACTTGTACTACACAACATGAATTAATTTAAGTGACCATGACATATTCTAAAAACCCGGGGATACAGAGTACTCGGATACTTCTTTAACTCTGTAGATGCGTACTACTTTATCCACAAGATTCCAACAGTTTTCACAGTCATATGAATGAGTTGAGGAAAACGAGACTTTCTACAAGCTTATCATTAATTATATTCTTGCCCAGAAAATAGACTTTGATAATCAACTTTACCATTGTGAGGTGTACCTTACTACCATGAAACTTAGATCAGGGCTCAAGACGGTCACTCCTCTCACATCTCCCACTTACACCCATTTCAGATCATGAAATGAGAAAAAGCACCATGCAGGGATAAAATCAATACACAATTAGTTACTGGCTTAAGCCTGTTTCACACCATGTTTGTGGTTGATACATTAATATGTCGTTGGTTATTTAGCACTATTGTTTAGTCCATAAGTATATGAATGAGGAACCAATCCACCATACCCACAGATGCACTTGGCATCCACCAACCTTTCCTACCTTTCAACCTCATCGAGAACACCCTTTTCTTTCCAAGACACAACTTTGGCATTTGAAAACACCATGCTTTCAAATGAGCCAATCTTAGGTTAAAATTTACTTAAATTGCATGATTGAATTGATATGCTACTAAATTCACTACCTCTACCTCTAAGGCATTATGAGCATGATATAAAGGTCAGTAAGTCAGGAGTGGCTGTTCAAGTTTAGGTTCATAGCTAAACATGTCATTCCAGCATAAGAAATTTCATCAAAGTAAGATGCATACTAGGCTCAAAATCAAATTACTTTAGCATTTCAAGATTATGGGTTTCAAGATGGTCAAGGGTGTGTGATTTGCCTTGGTCCTCGAATACAAAGTCTTCAGAAGCTGAATCAGTTGGGGCTGCTCTTTTGGTTTTGGAAACTCGTTGCCTATTCACAATAATTAAAACACACATCAATCAATCAACTAGAATATATTTCTATATTGAAATATAGTGCATAAATAATGATGAAATGCATCACAAGCTCAAACTAATGAATTTGGATCAGTTAGAGTAGGTTTGAGGCTTAAACACTAAGATTGCAACAAGTTAAAACTACTAAACAAGCTCAAAACTAGATTAAAAGGACAGATCTGAGTTTCACAAGGAAAAACACACAAAGTAACGTGAATAGATCTGGATTTGGACACTCCTAATGCCACAGTTGACACTAGGAAAGCCACTGGCTTAGTCTTAGCCGGCTTTTCGCTAACTTTAGCCATGAACTGAAAACGGTAGACAAACACCAACTCTCTGGCAACAATCTAACTGAAGGTAGGGGGTTGGACTTGCTGGAATTGGGCAATGTGAAGCTGGGAATACAACCGCGAGGACGGCAATAGCAGTGCTCCACTAGCAGTGAGGAAATAGCGCTGACGAAAATCAACCATAGATGGTCGATGATGAAACAACGATAGGAGGGGAGAACAATGACATTGGTGGGGCCTAGAGGCATGCCCGAGGCACAAGGTTCACGACGGCAACAACAGATTTGACAGTGACTACGGCGAGGGTGTGCACAGTGACGCGGTCGAGCAAAATAGAGGAAATGCCCCATTTCACTAGTGCTAGCCCAACTAGCACATTGATGGTCGGCAGAAAACTCGATGAAGACAAGAGCACCCCTAATTTGTTGAAACCGACGGCGATCGGCCAGAGAGTTGGTGTTTGTCTACCGTGTGGAAAGGGCACGCGAAAACCGATGATACTTGGCAAAAAGGAAATAAGGGTGAAGGAGATGGTGGTGACACACGAGAGACAGGTGGCGAGCTACCACAACATTGGGATGGCAGTGAGGCCGAAGGTGGAAAAAACTAGAACGAAGGTGGGAATGGCATTCTGATGGTAACTTGTCGAAGTGACTGACTAGCAGTGACCAGTGGGCCACCAGGAACATGAATGACAAGGTTGAACTCGACGATGACGAGTGCAGCACGGTGAACGACGCACGGGTGCCACAGACATTCTGGACACTAACAATAGGCTGACAGATGGCAGATAGGCATGCAAAGTGCAAGAACTAGATGTATATATTTGTAAATGCAAGTTTATATGCATGTAGATGATTCCTAAGTGTTTACCTCAGCTGAATGGACGAAATGCTTGGTGATTTTCTCAAGGAAGGTGCATATATATTTGCTAACTCATGCCATGGTGAGGTGTCCATGCCTTTGCTAGGTGGCTAGTGTTCAAGGAGGGGTGAAATGGTCATTTGATAATTGCACATGTTTGTTGTATGAAAACCATGCAAAGGCTTGTTTGCAGATTTATAAAACTCTCAGGCTCAAAATGAAATAAGGGCTTATTTACAAAAGAGCATTATGGTCATTCCACTATTACTCGTATACAATTTACTTATTTAAATATAATATTCATGGCAAATGTTTCTTTTGAATTTTATCAAAACATGAGGTCCTAGCTATAAAAGGACTTAAATGCAAAAGGGTTTTTCCCTAATTATTAAATGCTAAAACATTGGTATTTTTAGTATCTTTATATACTAATATGAAATAGCCATACTAATGACTCTTTGTGGAGAAATAAATTTTATTAAACTTGAGGGTCTAATTGAAACTAAGATATGGTTTGAAAATACTTATGCAATGCAGGACTGAGAACGAGATGCCTCCTATCATGCTTTGTGCAACAAATGCTTGAAAGAAGGGCGGGAACAGAAGCTGAAGAAGATCAAGCTGGCAAGGGAAGAAATCTGGGAGAAAATGGGGTGCCAAACAGGGAATTTTGGGGGTGTGATGGTCAATGGATGTATATATAATATATAAATATTAGAGGGTCCAAACTGTAAAAAGGTAGAGAACATAAAAGAAAAGAAAGGGATTGTGCACGAGAGAGTGCTGCCCATTTGCTCCCATATGTTTGCTCTCTCTTCACTCTAAAATTGCTCCAACTCCACCACAAGATTCAACAACATGTAAGGTGCATGAAAAGTTTGATGAAATTCTACGGATAAAGATGCATAACCCTTTGAAAAATGAAATGCTCAGCCTTCCACCCATATAATGAGCCATAAGCAACTTGGGCCCTTAAAGAGTCTAGCCACAATAGCAGATTCTAGTGAAGAACGTCTTTCGTATCCAAAACAGATACATGATTAACAGTGCAGTCCAAGGGAATCAGTAAAAGTCAATAATCTATACTACTTAATAAAGAGCGAATTATAATTAGATAACTCTTTCTTTATTTTTTTTCTCTAAATATCCTCATCTAAATGCGTCTTATTACTCTATAACAAACCGTTCTTGAATTTAAAAATTAATAAAAGGTATTTATAGACATTTTATCCAATATGTTGGATTAGATCTAATAAACAATATCGAGTATATTCATTTTTTATAATGATACTGAATGCCCTTGATGGCAATGACTATTTACACTTATATCATTCATTCAACAACAAAATCACTTAATACTTATTTAAAACAGATCCATTTTAACAACAAACTATATCTATTTGGCAAAAAATATATATATTTAGGCGCAACAATAAAAATCCATGCAAAACAAATTATCTATATATATGGTAAGATTGCTAAAACAAATTTCTTCTCATGATATGTAATCTTGCACCCTTGATTATCATTTTCTCAAGTTAGCACAGTTTTTGCTATATACAAACAAATATGATATCTAGCTTTTGTTTGTGTTTTTTTTTCATAACTCTACAACCGTCCTTGCAAAGTTGCAATCGTCATCAACTACGGGTTGCCTAGTTTTTTCATCAATAAGTTATATTTGCTTGTGATTATGTAAGATAGATTTGATTTTGAATTGAGAAGTTGAGGTGGAGTGCTTACACTTACCACTAATTGAGTAAAGGAATGTTGTTGAGTTCAATGAGAAAAAGATCATAAGAGTAGAAAGGAACTCTGGGATGATTAGTAATATAGTAAGTGAAATACAAATATCTATGTAATACAACTTTAAAATTAATAAAAAATGATAACTCTCTAGACAAATTCGTGAGTCGTTTCATATTAGCCATGAGTTGTGTATGTGCAAGTTATGGATGTGATTTCTTATTTTTTAGTAGTTTGGCAGATTGGTTGTGTTTTGTGTACAAAGGTGACATTGGTTTTGCATACCCTCGGTGAGTTGGTGGCAGCAGCATGTGGACTTCCTAAGATCACCGATGAGAGACCAGAAAGATGGAGTGATGAAACGAAGAGAGAAGAAAAGAAAAATAGGTGCACTAACATATAGATCCATATGTTAGTGATACATATTTTTAAAAAAAACTAATAGAAGGGGTTAACAGTGATACATAATTTTCTAATATTTATTAATCAATAACCTATAAGATGTGTATGATCCAATTGTCCCTATTAGTTATATCCAAATTTTCTATTCTTATAAGATACTGTGATTTGTTTGTTCTAACAGACTACAACGTCATCACAACTAATCCAAAACTAACCAAGAACATATATTGATAGCTATCCCGCACAATAAATAAATCTCACAAATATTTTAATCAGTACGACAATATCAAAAGCATTGATTGTGGTATTCAGAACGTCAAACACACATAAATTAGTTTCTAGAATTATGTGACAAATAAACTAACTCTTTCTAAACTAACTATCTTTAAAATCATATGAGTACGACAAATAAAATCCATGTGGTGTGATCTATTGTACTATGTATTAATTGAATGTGTGTGCAAATGATACAATTGACAATCAACACTCCTCTTGTATCTCTATGCATGTGGGTATCTTTTTTATTTTCTTTATTTGTGAGTCTAGCAAGAACTGTCTTCTCTAATGGGTTAATTATCTCCACACTGGATTCAAGTACATTTACACTACTTCAATGAGTAGCATCTCATTCTCAGGTTAGGCAGTACTATAAATTTTTTTATTATTTTTAATATCATATTTATAATATTGAACAAGAACTAAAATAATTTTTTAATAATAATTTTTTAGAAAATATGTGAGAAACATACACCCACTTATTAATATTATCAACAAGATACATTTGTGTTCTCGGATCGTTGCATCCTAAGATAAAGACGTACATATTTATCTGGTTATCTATAAATTATTAACTCGTAACGTTAAGCTCCAAGTAATTATATTCTAACGATTGTAGAAATAGAATGCATGTTTCTCAAAAAAAAAAAACAAAAGGTTAGAATACATGGATTCAATGATCTAGACAAAGATTGGTGGAACTTCGAACAGTTGAAAATGACTTGCAAAACTGTACCCTTACGCAGCGATTTGATCTATTGGCCAGGTCGTCGTGGACGGCACAGGCACGTATGAGAGGTTGAGTCCAAAGCCGGCGGCCAGATAAAATATATTTTTTTATTTGAAGAGAGAATGTGCCTAGTGAGGCTGCAGAGGCATGCGGTTTTTTTATTTTTTTTCTCAATTTTTGTGCGACTAAATTGTATATAATTTTTAAGTTTTGATTTATGTATTAATCTAATTTAAATTAGATCTTAATTATATTTAAAAAATTATAAATTTTTAAATTATTTTCATATAGATCACAGATCACTCATATTGAAACTTTTTTTTAGTTAAATTTGTTTATGTTTTACTAAAATCACTTAAATTCTAATAAATATCTAATCTATGAGTAGACCCGTCCAAAAAATCTCTCCATACGTTTTTGTATTGGAGTGATGGATGTTTCAGATGACGTTTTACACGCATAATATAGAATATATCAAAAATATTTCTCGGAGACACATGTCCAAACATTAATGTATTAAACTCAACCTAACGTGACATATCTGATAGTTGAATAGCTCCCACACACAAGATGGATGCAATATGTATGTGTTTCTCCGCTGTGCAAAATCAGCACCATGTCGTTTGATAATCCATTTACCAAACTACAGAGGGTTAAACAGATCATACATAGCAGGTCTTCTAGCATGTACCACCAATTTCAAGGAGCACGAATTGTTTCATGACCTTGTTCTCTTTGCACTCATCTATATTTCTCTTTTTGATCTTGTTTCCTTTACACTCATCTATATTTCTCTTTCTATAATAAAATCAGTATATTTGGTGCAATCATGAAGATTTGTGTCTCAGTTAGGAAATATAAATAAATTGGATTTTATCATGACAAAATTTCAATTTATTCCAAGTAGCTTGGAGTTGTCTGATAGATCTTTGCTGTATAACACTGTATACTACGCAAATCCACTCTTGAGTTGTATATATATTGAGATTAACCATCTTCATCCAATTCAACTTTCAACTTCTGCTGGATAAGCTTTTGTCCTCTTCAAAGAAACATAGACGAGATCTTTCTTAGCTTAAAAGTCAGACGGTCAGACCTCAGAAGCAGAACAGTTCTCGCAACTATCACGATCTTAACTTGTCTGGTACTTCAAAGTCAACCATACAATAGGCTTGCCTGGATTTCATATCCACGCACAAAAACCAAGTATAATTTTTTATTTACCGTGTCCGTATCAATACTTAACGGACCGATTCCACTAGAGTTTTCTTAAATCACACAATTTAATTTGATTGTTTAAAATTTGAGACTGAACGCACAACCAGATGAAATTTATGTGATTCTGCCGCAAGATTGATTCTTATCTTCTATCTTCAAGAATAAAATACACATAAGTAGTGATTTCAAATATAGATGTATATATTTTTTCTATTTGAACTATTAAATTAGAAATTAATCATCCAAATTAAGATAGATGAAAAATTTATAATTCACAAAATAATTAATTACTCTTATTTTTCTTCAATATCATTTGAACTCTAGATTTATATATATAAGATATTAGTAAAGAAACTCTATTTTTTTATTGTCTAATGCGGAGAATACGGATCGCGGAAAGCCACAACAGTAACATAACAGTAAGTGCGCATGCGCCAAAACTAATGCATACATCCCTTTCCCACATCTCACACGTCAAACTCTCATATACAAGTACGAGTAACGAGTCCCCCACGTCCCCGCCTCCATCTCCTCTGATATGGAAGAAGACCACAGCACACTAACAGCCAAAGTTCGCGTGAACGGCGTGCCAGCCGAAGCGGCGCTCTCGGCCACCTCCGGCCGCGACGGTGCCACCCTGCTGTGGCGCTGCACTGGCGGCCGTGGCGGTGCCGGAGAGTGGAGCCTCTCCTTGGAGACAGAAGTGCTCGGAGTTGAGGCGAAGGGTAAGGAGATCGTCGTGAAGGCCTTCGTGGCGTACGGCGCCGCGTCGTTGTCGTGCGCTGCCGGTGGACAGGGGAAGAGATGCAGGAGGGACTACGTGTTCGAGATGACCGCCGGTGAGGAGGCCGCCGTGGCTTGGAGGGAGAGGCTGAGAGGTTGCATGGAGTCGTTTGGTACGTGTACTAGTTTCTCTCTGTTTCTACATGGGGATACGTTTGGTATTAACCAAATGTTCTTGTTTACCAAATACGTAAAATTTTAACCAAATGCTCTGGTACAAAATAAGTTATCCTGTACAAATTTGAGATGTCTTAAACATCTATTTTTCTCAATATGTTATTCGCTTGTTCAACGGTATTAATTATTCTCTATTTTTTTTTTACTTATCATTTGATATATATGCAAGACAAAAATTTTAAATTTTGATTATTAATATAAAAAAATATCAAGATTAATCATATGAAAATGATATTAACAGATTTTTTTATCAAATTATTTTCATGCAATGGTTGTTTTATAATTTTTACTGAGATATAATTATAGAAGTTAATGAAAGTATATTATTATATCTCAACTGTACACCAAATGAGGACCGGAGATACAAAATTATGAGGAGTAAAATATTAATTCTGTGCTATTTCTTAATCATGTCAAAGATTGCTAAATCATCACTTTGTAAAATGAGTAATCAATTGCATATGTCGCAACTCCGTTGAAACAGATTAATTGTTTAGTGCAATTAATGAAAGTTTAGCAGCAACTAGTCATGCTGAGTGATGAACACTTGTACTGTTCGTGTAATAGGCCGGCCAAGAAAGTTGTTTATCTTCGTCAACCCATTCGGCGGCAAAAAATGTGCAAAGAAGATTTATCAGACTGAAATTAAGCCCCTCCTGGAAGCTGCCGGTATCAACATCACAATGCAAGGTTTGGCATGCAAATTCACATAATTTTTCGTAGTTTTGAAGTGTTTTTATACATTTTTTGCGCTTAATTTGATCTGTTTGATTTGTGGATTGTTCAGAGACCCAGTACCAGGGCCATGCTCGGGAGGTGGCATCTTCTCTAGACCTTGCAAAATACGATGGCATTGTCTGTGTTAGTGGTGATGGCGTCCTTGTGGAGGTTAGTATTATACTTTCCAATGTAATGTAATTTCTTTGCATTGTTGGAATGACAGTATCCGAAAGTTAGCATTGACTAATGACTTGCATTTTAGACTAACCAGATTGGCCAATGCAGTTGACATTCATCTGATACATCTCACAAAATTCTAACATCTTATCTGGAATTATTTAAGAGAGTCTATAAATAAGAATTAAAACATTGCTTGGAACTTGTCGCTAGGTCAAAGTTGCAGTGCACTTGGCAATTGGCATTGTTCACCCTTTCTTATAATGACCTTGAACCAATCCATTGCCTTAAGGACTGATCCATGTAAATTGACAACTTGGTATACTGACATGATCCACCATATCAGCACATTGTAGAAATTTTGACAGATTCAGATACAATTTAAGATTGAGATAGGTTTACTTCCTTGAAATTACGCAAAAATGTGATCGGAGTTCTAGCTGGTCTCTCAATTTTAATTTCTGATGTAGGTGGTGAATGGAATTTTACGACGAGAGGATTGGGAGGAAGCCATAAGAAAGCCAATTGGGGTAGTTCCAGCTGGTACAAACAGTTCATCTCGAGTAGCGCAGAAAATTCAGAAAGCATTTAGGCACTCTTTTATGTATGAACTTGTAATTTATGCAGGTAGTGGAAATGGCATGGTCAAATCACTTCTGCATGCTGCCGATGAGATATGCTCGGTTCCAAATGCTGTATTTGCCATCATTAGAGGTCACCCTCTCGCTTCATCACATTTCTTTTACAATATAGAACATCACAACAAAATATAGGATCTATTTGGTTGATTATCATAATTTGACAAAAATTTTAAGAGCATCATACTCGTTTAAACTATTGTTTACTTTGTGACCAAACAAAAGTGTAGAAATTAGTATACAAGTCAATCTCACATGCATTGCAAAAAAAAATATATAAAAATAACTGCGACAACTATTTGGAATGTAGAAAAAAAAGTGTAGCATACCATACTCCCCCGCCACACCACACCTTTCTTATGTGCAGTGTGCCAACTAGCCAAACATGTCACGCTTTATCATGATTCCTGTAGAGAAATTTTGTGGAAACCTCAATCTTTCTCGTTGCGCAGGTCACAGACAACCATTGGATGTTTGTAAAATTGTGCAAGGGGAGAAGAATTTTTTCAGTGTGCTGCTAATGACTTGGGGTATGCAAGAAACTTATATATACGATACATTTTGTTCCAACAATCACTTTCCTAGTAGCCCTCTGATTTTTTGAGACGTAAAGAATTTCAGGTTTGGTGGCCGATATAGACATCGAGTCTGAGAAATACAGGTGGATGGGAAGTGCACGCTTCGACTTCTATGTATGCCCCTCTCATGACTTTGAGCAATTTCCATTTCTTTTTGGTTCTCTCTTTCACCAGCTCCCTTGTAGGTGTTAACTTGCACGTCGGTAGTGTCTCTTCAATTGCAATATTTGTGCAACAAATTTGCTCAGATACCCCCTTTACCCAATAATTTGTGCCTTGCTCTTATTATATATGGTGCTTGCTTCGTGTTCTTTCTTTCCCTGAGTACTAGCTTAATGTCCAAGTGGTATGGAACTGTTGAGTATTGATATCTTAGGTCTCTAACAAGCTAAGAGCAGGTTTTGGAAATAATTATAAAAATCAACAGATTTCATCAGGTCAAATTTGGACTACATCTGTAAGTAAAAAATGTCAACAAAGATGAGAAAATTTTATTTGAGGACATTCTCATTCTCAGAAAGGTTCAAAATCAAGCAATATGTCAAGAGACTGCAGGGGCACTATATATTTATCATGTTCTTGGAAGTCTACTAGTTAGGCAGAAACAGCTGAAAATTAACCTGACTACCTTCGATTCAAAATTGTAAACTATAGACTATTGAGAAATCTAATATACTTGACCTTGCCTTGTTTCAGTCTCTTCTCCGCATAATGAACCTGAGAAAGTACTGCGGGAGCATTCAGTTTGTGCCCGCCCCGGGTTATGGGGCATGCGGAGAGCCTAGAAAGCAGCTTGAGAGTTCCCTCCTCGATGGTCAAGAACAAAATGGAAAATCTCATCCGCATTCTTATCAAGATACTTCAGTTGAATTTCAAAGTTCAGACTGGAGATATCTTGACGGCCCGTTCATTGCAGTTTGGATAAACAATGTACCATGGGCTGCAGAGAACACCATGGCAGCTCCTGAGGCCAAGGTAATATAACTTGCAATAGTTCCTCCAATAATAGTATCCAAGGTGTCCTTTTGGCTGCAAATCAGTGATTAGCTTAGCTATTACATGTTATTAACTTACTATTCACTAGTACTGGAAGTTCACTTGCAAAAATGTTAAACTTGAGAAGAAGTTACTACAGATATCAGTAGTGTTGAATTGATAAAATTGGCAATGCTGCTCTCTGGATTTTACTTGCAAGTGGGTAGGAAATGCTTTAATCCATGTCTAGGCTGTAAGACAAGATGATCACTCCATCATTCAGTATCCCTAAATTTAAGCCAAGCCTATAGAAATCAAACAGTATCTTTCCAATTGGTATCAATGCCATTCATTTCTGAAGGTGCTTTTCGTTTCAATCTTGATGTAATTTACTTGACTCACAGAAGATAACATTCTTGTAGCTGTGATGCAGTTCTCAGATGGCTATATGGACGCAGTCATAGTTAGAGATTGTCCAAAGGCAGATATTTTGGCTCTCCTACTAAAGATGAGTGATGGGAGCTATGTCAAATCACCATATGTCACATATCTCAAGGTTAGTAGTTCTCAGACCTTGAAAAAAAGGATAATGTTCAGAACGATGAAAAATATTAACTTACATTGTGAAAATATCAATCCTAGTACATTATGATGCCATTTTGCCAAAGTGAAAATCTTTAGCAAATGCTATTCTGAAGGGATGAAAATTTCTAGAGTATTGCACACTAAAATTGAGCAAACATATCTTGATTCAGATATTTTAACCACCACCAGAAATGAAATATCAATACTTGTCCTGCCTGAAATAACAATAGCACAAACTAAATCATCCATAAGACCATAACCAATTCCATCACTTACTGTGGCTTTGCAGGTGAGAGCTTTTCGCTTGGCACCCGGCCAGCTTGTTGACAATCCAAAAAGGGGTGGAATCATAGATGTGGATGGTGAGGTAATTGCTAGAGGGGAAGGTACTGATGGCAAAAGCCAACATCAAGATATCATGGCTTATGGCCCTTCCATCCAGATGACAGTGCACCAGGCCATGGCCACTGTATATTCTCCCAAATGATCCTTCCTTTTCACCCCATTACTTCTCCTCCTTTCTCCTGAGATTTATTTATCTATATCAGTTGCTTTATTCATTTGTTCAACTATATCGTGTGATATCTTTGTATTCAAAAAATGAGATTAGAAGAAAAAAAGATGTTTATACACCACACGATATCTTGAATTTGATAGTCACTTCCCATTTATAATGAAGAAACCTTAGCCCCGAGGGTTATATACACAGTATATTGTCAACTCAGCGCCAAATTGACAATATTTACAACACTAGTAACTAACAGTCAATAAAATGGAAATAGCTCGTACCTCATATATTGATTGTTTAGTCAATTGTCAGATTGAACATCAAGGAAAACTCAGAACAGAGTACATGGCACATTTTCCCAAAAGAATGAACATTCAACATTTTTATGCTTGGAAGAATAAGAAGTAAAAAATGTACATTTCCGAGATAACCCTTTCTTTCAGAGAATCACTTACAAGTTACTAGATATCCGTGAGAATGCATTACCCGAAGTTTTACCTTTCTTTTGTTAGAAACTGGGTAGCACAATTCATTCCATATCCTTCCAACGTAAATGGGCAATCTTCGGCTAGTCTTCTCCACCAGGTTTTCAGCAGCTATCCTTCAAGAGCTCACAGCCATATATTTCTATTTGATGGAGAGATGGCATATATGGTAAAGATGATATGTTGCGGCACGCTATGAATCTAATTTCCTCCAGACAGAGGAAGCTATCCAAAGGAAGAAACCATCACCTCATTATATCAATGTGCAAAAGAACCCATTACATCTAACACCGTAAACAGTCAGAATGTGCATTTCCCATTACTAATTACCATAGAAATTGCATATTTATTGACAAGAAAAAAACAGAACAAGATCCAAATTACACACATCTATAACTCTGCGTGATCCATAGACAAAGGCATGACAAAAAGGAAAGAACCAACCAATCGAAGACCAACCCGATCATCTCTCACGCGCCGGCGGTGGGCAGCGCGGCCATGAATGCGCTGTACGCAGACTCGAGATCAAAGTTGAGCTGCCTCGCCTGCTGCTCGGTAAGCTCATCAGCAGCACCCATCTTGGCCAGCCTCGCCAGCCACTCCTTCACCTTGGCCTTCCCCTCGAAGTCCGGCGGCAGCACGGACCCTAGTCGCCCCATCGCGGCCGAGAGGTCGGCGAGCAAGGGGTGGACCTGGTCGGCAGCGAGCATGTTGAGCTTGACGGCGTCCATGGCGGTGATGAAGCTCTGGACGCACTGCGCGATGGCGGCTGCTGAGGCGGCGGTGGAGGCCGAGGCGGATGCGGCCGCGGCGGCGCGGAGCTCGGCGGTGGCGGGGACACCGGAAGCGAGGAGGCGGTGGAGCGCGGCGGGGCAGTCGAGGCGGTACGCCTCCGCGAAGCGGGGCACGGAGGGGACAGCACCGGCGAGGGAGGAGGATAGGGAGTTGAACTGCGAGATGAGCTTGAGGCACTCCGACTCGTAGTCGGCGGCGGGTACGAGGTCGCGGACGTAGGCGCGTTCCAGCTTCTCCGTCGCCTTGATGATGGCGTACAGGTCGGCCAGGCTCTCCAGGAGCTCCCGCTCCCGCTTGTCGTGCCACAGCTTCACCTCCATCGCCGGCGAGGTGGGGTTCGGCTTAGGGTTTCGTGCGAGAGGGGGAGGGGAATAAGGGATGGATTTGGGAGGCGGGTGGTTTACAAATTGCGAGGGGTTTCGTGCAAATTGCGGGGGTTTTGCCTTGGCCGGTTGGGGTCGGGACTCGGGAGGTTGTTTGCACGCTCTGTCCAAGGCAACGCACCGCGTTTTGCCTTTCTTTTGAAGTTTTACTACCGGACGCGGTCCAAGCATGACATTTCGTACTACCATTTCGTAAGTCTTAAAAATAGCCTTTTCTTAGAACTGAAGTACAATTAGAATCTGTTTGATATTGAGGTATCTTTTCAAAAACTCTGTTCAATATAATATTTTTAGACACAGTTATTTGATAATTGTTTAGATATTATTCTCTCCTATTTGAAAAGAATACATTTTTATTGTGGATAATGATGTAATTTTCATCATTATTTTTATAATAATATATTAATAAAAATTATAATATTATGAAAATATTTTTATGACAAATATACTCATATAATTATTGTATACTCGATTTAAATATTTAAAAATATATTTTTAGTAAAAATTAAAAAAATTATGATCAAAAAAATTTTTTCTCTTTAGACTGAAAAGAATAATAATATCTTATCAAATATAACAAATTTGTCATAACTATCACCTCATAAGTAACACAAAATTACAATGCAATTCTAAATAGTGCTTTAGTTTCATGTAATTAGCATCTTTAACCTAAATTGGTTTTTTGTATTGTAGTGGTATATTGTGAGCTGTTGCTTCTTGAATAGTGAAAAATTATAAATATACCACAGGTAAATTTTATTTTGTGTACGGCTTTTCATCATCAGTGTTTCCATTTTTGTTGTTGTATTATTTTATTTTAGTTTGTTACATGTTTTAGGCTATTACATTTTTTAGTTAAATTTGTCATATTTTCTCATTTTAAATTGTCTATGTTTTTTATTTTAAGTTATTGTATTTTTCTTATTTTAGATTATTGTATTTTATTATTTTAAATTTTCATTCTTTCTTAGTTAAAACTGTCTCATGTTTTTAAAAAAATTATATATAAAAATTGTGTACATCTTAACCATACTCTTTTGTTTTATATATCCACCAACATGAAATATTAAACAACTAATTGTATTTAACATATAAAATGAAGATAACACTTTGCTCATGTGTCAATTTGCTCCTAACTGAATCTATCATGGTAGATTTTCTTCTTATAATGTTTCTAGTGACAATGTGGTACAAATGAAAACGTCTTTGGTAAAGTGACTGATAGGTGGTCTCTTACCTTTGGTGAAATTCCCGGGTTCTACGAATTAGTCACTTTTCCATGGGCGTTTTGTATGCCCATTTTGTGCCATTTTGATTTTTGATAACTTTTATACTGATTTTTCTTCAAAGACCCTTTACGCTCTGCCATTGTCTGTATGACATGAAGAAATGTTTTCAATTATACTGGGACAATTGGTATTTTCTGTAGGCTCCTAAGAATATTACAGACTTACGTCCTAGTTTATACATTAGCCCATGAAGCCTGCAACAGTCTGTAATATTTGGACACTGCTCGAGGCAACTGCGTACCAGAATCTTCTTTTTTAAACAGATTGGTAGGATTGTGCGATAAAAAGTGTAGAAGTCAATAGAGTCAGTAGCGACACTGTCGTGTGAAGAAAGAAGGCGACAGATTGTGCTGTACAATCTACAGGCTTAGGCTGAACTTTGCAAGGGCCCAAAAGCCTGGAAAAGCATTAGCAGGCAGCAAAGAGGCCCACTTTTCTAGCATCTTCTGGGTTGGATCGTTGGACCGAGGCAGCCTAAGTTCATCTATTACCATGCACCTATATGTTCTTTTCCCGCAGAATCTCGAAAATTCTTGTGTTTTCAAACATGCTCTAAAAAGTGAGGATAGAGCAGAGTGGACTAGAGCACACCTAAATAGCAGGGTCAAATCTTGTTACTGTCAATTTCATTTCTGAAAATAATCATGTACGTACGAGTAGTAATTGCATGCATAATTTTTAGCATATTGTTACCAATAAAAGGATACAAATGTGTAATTGCTATAAAAGGTGAAGTATAGATTTAGTATTTTGTATACGGTATAATCTATGTTTACAAATAAGGTCAATAATAACATGAACAATAAATATAACTTGATATTTATCTTAATTTTATTGCATAATTCCCATAAGTGCATTATATTATGTCACATCACTTTTTTTCCACAACTATTATATTATTCTCTAGAACAATCTAGATTTTCCAATCTTCTCCTCTTCTCCATATCCTGTTTCTTTATTATAAATCCACTACTTAAACCCACTTCAAATAATCAATTATTGTTATTCACTTTATTCTTCGCAACTCAAGCTTCTTTTATCAACTAAAATTTGAACAATTTTTATAGTTGTATCAAAAAAAACATCCTACAATCGTGGACATGTAACAATAATTTTGTACGAATCATACCAGTGGCAACGGGCAGGATTTATGGTAGTTTACTCTGAGGTCTACTACCTTTTGGGGTTTTGTGTTTTGGTTGCTATGCAGTGCCTACCTATATGTGGAATCACTGTGATTTTTCTCAAGGGGAGAAATTATGTAAAAAAATTTCTATATAGTCTTTAAATTTTACGTAGACAATTCCAAGTTTTTAGAATTGAATGCATTAGAAACGTGTATGTCCAATAATTCGTGAAACACTAAATAGGGTTTGTACGCAATGTTCGTGCACTGAGCTGAGCAGCGTGCAGGCGCACGCCTGTGCACTTGTGTTCACGTGCCAATAGCTAGTCATTCTTCAGCCTTGCCGACCATCCGCCAGTAAGTACACACAAGTCAAAGAAAAACTGCAAAGGAAGCAACGTCAATCATGAAAGTCACGTAGGTGACGTATGAAGGATTAATTAGCAATTTAGCATATAATGCAATGATTAATGACGAACCACTGTATCTACGTCTTGAGATATGTAACTAGATTAGCATTTGTAATGATTACTTTTTTTAGAGCACATGATGATATGGAATCTAGGACGCTTTAATTAATTATTTATAAATCAGAAACCAAATGGGGTCCAAGTCTTGAACAAGTGGATAACAAGTCTCCGCGACATGTCAATTCAATTTTTTTGACAGTGCAACCTAACAATACGCATGTGTCAGCATTTGGTAACTTGGTGTGACATAATTCTGACTTTTTATTTTTTGGCATAATATTTGACTTCTCTACGTCGTTCCAGCAAGTGGTGAAAGTTACGAAACATGGTGAAGCATGAAATCAAACAGATGTATACAATTGTATGTCGAGATAAAACCGTAGTATTGAGTTAATTCGTCAAACTGACTGTAGACCTGAAGTAAACTTGTGGATCGAACTAACTATTAATTTAACACTTACAGAAAACAACAAAAAAATGTTATAGTGGAGACGGATTTGTCTAAATCTGCAACGACTGACTTATAAGGAGGAGTATCAAATTGAGATGGCAATGGTTGATGGTTCTGCATACGATTAAACAACTTGCTTCGTAGTTTGCTAATGTTCCTTTTGTTTATGTAACGATGAACTCTAATGCTATTGCTCCTACTTTGCCCAACCGAACTCGATTAGATGGTGTAACCAGAATTTGGTTTGGCATGTACATGGAGTTTTTACATGTATACTCTTTAGAGGGTTGTTGCTTTTACTTAATATAAAATTTTCGTTAGTTTTTACTAGATATTTATCTTTTTAGGTGTACAGAGAGGTACTTTTTTTTATAAAAAAACTACATTATTTATATTATATATTAAAAACCTACTTTCAATCAACATTCTCTACCTCTCCTCTGTTGGTTCTCCGGTCAGCGACGATCACCTGCGCCGGAGAAGATGAACAGCGGCTGCACAGAAAGGAAACATGAACACACACAAACAGAGACCGGACACAGTTCTTGGTGCTGCGTAATGAAGCTGCAGCTTTTCTGGTTCTTTTGCTTCTCTATTTATTATGCATAGACGATAACAGAATGAGAGCGTCGGAGCGCTTCTCGCGTCGTGGCCTTGGTGCGCGTCCATCCCCACGCCCGCACGACGCGTTCACGTCCGAGAGGTCGGGCACGCCGCAAGCTATTCTCTCCACGGCCTCATGCGCGCACGGCGTTCACAAACCGGAGCTCGTGCGCATGCAGGAAATCAACCGATGCATGTAAAAAGCAACTAACTAACTAACTAACTAACTACGTGTACAAGGCTTAACTAACATCCTCTTCTATCTTACCCATCTCCACCTCCTCATGACACTATCTCCTTCTCTCCTCTACAGTTGTCTCCGTATCTCCCCAATGACTGTCAACTCCCACAAATGCCCTGTCTCCACCTATTGTCAGGTGTCAAGTTAAGAAGAAGACTAAACAAGTTCCGGAATAATAGATCTAAAGAGAAAGACTTAGATCCACGATTGAAGAATGGTGTATGTAAGGTAAAAAAACATGTACTTCCTGATTAGCAAATCACTTAAATTTTTTTACAAAATTCTTGTGAAATCGTTTGAGCAGGTTTTCGTAGGGAATTTTGGAAGAACAACCCATCAATGTGCAATCCAAACTTACAATGATCCACGTGTTGTAGGATCGAAGATGTCGACTAGAGGGGGTGAATAGGAGACTTTAAAGCTTTTCAACTAAAAATAATTTTTGCAAAGAAAAGACTTAAGAGCAAATAAACTAAAATAATTTAATAATATTTTGTACTAAAAAAGAGTAAGAAAAAAAACACAGTGATTTATCCCGAGATCTCGGAGACTCGCCCGGTTTCCCCTACTCCTCGTTGAAACACTCAAATGAATGAGTCTTACTTCAATATCCACGGAGGATATTTTTCATTAAGATTGCTCCTTCTCCACTCTGGATAGGTGAGCATAAATGCCTTTCACAAAATATGTCGAGCCTCTCCAACAACCTCCGTTAATGCAGAAGTCAACGGCCACACCTCCAAACCGTCTAGGTGAGAGTGTTCACCAAGAGTAATAAGTTGCAAGATCCGGTCTCCCCTACTTCTCTTGACCCCCAACAAATACCGAGAAACTTCTAAGGATGAACATGATGCAAATGAATGTTCTCGGAGGATCTCTCTCAATCACAAAGAATGATACTTGATCAAAAGATCAAGATTTTAGCACTTCGGCTCAAATGTATATAAAAAATATATCTCTTGGTTCTTTAGAAAAAAATTGCTCAACAATTGTTAATAAACAGTGATCAAAATCTGTTCAAAAGTGTTTATAAAACTGATCAAAAATATGAACAGAAACTTCTCAAAAATCTGTTCAAATACTGTTAAAAAATTGCTCGAAAATATGAACAGAAACTGATCAAAATGATTTTAAAAACTACTCAAAAACAATAGAAAAAAATTTGCTCAAAAGTGTTTTAAAAAATTCTCAAAAATAGTAGCAAAAATCTGCTTAAAAGTGTTTTAAAAACTGCTCAAAAATAGTAGCAAAAATCTACTCAAAAGTGTTTTAAAAATTGCTCAAAAACAGTAGAAAAAATCTGCTCAAAAGTATTTTAAAAACTGCTCAAAAACAATAGCAAAAATCTGCTCAAAATGTACAGAAAAAAATGCTCAAAGGTGTGTACAGAGACTGCTAAAAAATGTGTATGAGAATGTAGCTTGTGATATGTTTTTGAATGTATGAAAATACTGCTCAAACCACCTCTATTTATAACCCAACCTCTCAGCTAGCCGTTGTGGTCAATAAGAAAAGAAATCAGGCCAGCTAACAGCCAGCTTTGACCTCTAACGACTAGTAAATAGCCATTGGAACCTCTGGTCGAATGAACAGTGCCTGATCAAATGAACAGTGTCTGGTCAAATGAATAGTGTTCGTGTGACCTCTGGTCGAATGAACAGTACTCAAAAGACCAGTTTCAGTTCCTCTTTGAGATTCTTTACCAAGATTGTGAATGAATGCGAATGCAACATATGACATAAGAGTTTCTCAGTTTTTGCCGGAACTAAAAGAGATTTTGCAACCCCTCTTAATAGTACGGTTAAACTAAAAAAGAATTTCTTATAAAATCGGATCAAACTCCAAACTCCGAGACCGGTACAATAAACAAGCACTTACCTTAGGTCTTTGCAGCTTCCTTCTTGGTGACATTTCACTTGCGGCTTTGGCTTGCGTCCTCGGACTGCGACCTCGGGCGACACTGCGACCTTGTGTTTGACCTTGTGCTTGCGACTTGCAAACCTTCCTGGATCACTTGCAAACTTTACAGAAATAACACTCCATACAAGTAGCTCAAAGACACGATTAGTCCAAGACACTTAATGTCATCAATAATCAAAATCAACCGAAAAAGGGCCTAGATGCAACATGTGTAACCCACGACGCGATCGAAGCACTTTTCTAACATAAGGATGTCTCCAACGCGATGGCTTCGAGCAGCGCACGGCAGTCGAAGCAGCTGGTCGAACGGCGCAAGCAACGCACGAGCACACGGAGAGCCACTCAAGCAAGCGCTCGCAACGTGCTGTCCAAATTGTGGGTCCCACTAAGCGCGGCTGTCGAAGCGGCTCCGTTGGAGCTGGTTGAAAGCATGTGCGTACGAGTTTTGTGGGGCCCACAAAATTTCGACAAAATCGACACTGCACAACCCAAGTCGACAACTGACAAGTGGGACACAATCTCAACGGCCCGAATGTCAGCGATTGAGTATGAAATTTCTTCGATTCACGAGGCGAACACGGTGCGTCCCATTCCTGAAACACGTCAGACTTTATTTCCTCCCCATGATGACCACACGAAGTCCTACCACCTTCTATGACATGTAGGGCCAGCCTTTGTTGGGCCCAACTATCAGAGACTCGGTCGAATTATTTAACGGTCGATTTTTAACCGGCGGGGAAGATTTTAGAGTTTTAAATTTATTTTGGAGTGGGACCCACCTGTCAGTGCCAGTAATTCCAATCGTTGGAAAATTAGTCGTTATGTAATTTTTAATTGGTTTTCATTAAAAATTCCTAAAAATACTAAAAAAATTCAGAAAAAATCACATAAAAACCACACAGCATTTGTCTATAAATAGTGAGCTCATTTCCTTATTTCACCGCACCCATCTCACAAATCTTACACTATTTTCACATTTTAGTGCACTAATTTTTTTTAGAGTTTGATATGGATAGTAATCCCGTGAGGGTTTTGTAAACTAGATTAGTTCTCCTGGCACACCTGGAGAAAATCTGAAAACACCCAGTAATCCAAATCCTCCACCATATCCACTCGGTAATCCACATTTCCACAACCACCTTATCCATCCGGTTATCCTCCGTACCCCCTAGCCCTCAATATGCACATGCTGCTCCATATCCGCATCCCTCCTCCATATACATTGACGCCCTCATTTCCACATGGCCATCCGCATGCACCGTACAGGTAGAATTATCATTTTGTTGGTTCGCCGGCCAACTATGGTCATCCCTCGCCATTGCTACCCCACGGGAAAATTACGAAATCCGCATCCCCCTCAGACTCCGGTATGCCATATTCTTTCACAAAATTGGTTACCACTGACAAATCAAAATTTAACGACGACGAAATGAGAGATCATGCGGAAGTGTTGAAATTTGTTAAAAATTTGATCAAGGAGGCTAATTTAGAATAGGCTAAGTCGTGTACCATTTTATTTTCAGTGTGTATGTGCAGAACTATGTATCCTCCATTTGTGCAATTAAAATATCTTTGAAAAATAGCCGTTGGACACATATGTTTGGAAACAACTGTTGGACGCATCTATTTGGAAAATAGCTGTTGGACGCATCTGTTCAGAAAGTAGCCGTTGGATGCATATGTTTGGAAAATAGCCGTTGGACACATATGTTTGGAAACAGCCGTTGGACGCATCTATTTGGAAAATAGCTGTTGGACGCATCTGTTCAGAAAGTAGTCGTTGGACGCATATGTTTGGAAAATAGGCGTTAGACGCATTTGTTTGGAAAATAGATGTTGACGCATCTGTTTAAAAAACAGCCGTCGGAATATTCAACTTGGCCTATATAAACCGAACCATCCCAACACATATTTTTCATCCTCAGCAATACTCCTTTACAAATCCCTCTTCTTTCCAAATCCCTCTCCCTAAAAAATGCTGTCCAGCTCTAGTTCAAGGACGTATAGTGAAGATGAAGAGACCGTAAATATCTTACGGAATCTCCTCGCGGGATTCGTCAATCCAGATCCCGCCATGGTGGAGTTAGAAGAGCGTCTTATATCTGGTATTCAAGCCAGACAAAAGCTTCTACCTCCCGCCATCGTCGGCGCGGTAGCAGGTGATACATCGACAGAAACCGTGAAAACAGCCATAACCGCCTCATGGCGGACTATTTCTATGAGGATCCGATTTACCCCGGCCATTTGTTTCGTCAAGGGTTTCGGATAAGCAGACCCCTCTTTCTTCGAATCATCGGATCTCTTGCTGAATGGTTTACCTTTTTCACTGAAAGAAGAGATGCCGTTAACCACCGAGAGTTGTCTCCTATATAGAAATGCACAGCAGCCATTCGTTTGTTCACGTATGGCTCTCCTGCCGATGCTGCCGATGAATACGTACGGATCGAGGAGTCCACAGCAATCCAGTGTTTGGAGAAATTTGTCGATAGAGTGATCGACAACTTCAGCGAGGAATATCTTTGACGTCTAACTGTCGAAGATATGCAACGCCTATTGCAACAAAAAGATGCGCGTGGTTTTCTGGGAATAATTGAAAATATAGACTACATGCATTGGGAAATTGCCCAATAGCATGGAAAGGGTAATTTACTCGCGATGATTATGGAATCCCGATCATTATACTTGAAGCGGCTGCCTCTCAAAACCTTTGGATATGACATGTCTTCTTTGGTGTTGCTAGGTCCAGGAAGGATATAAATGTGTTGAACCAATCCCCCTTGTTCACTGACATTTTGCATGGATGAGCTACTCAAGTACAATACTTCGTTAATGAACACGAGTATAACATGGGATACTATTTAGCAGATGGTATATACCCAGAATGGGATGTTTTTGTGAAGACAGTACCCCTACCCAGATAGAAAAACTCAGATTGTTTGCGCAGCATCAAGAAAGAGCAATGAAGGACGTGGAACAAGCATTTGGAGTTCTACAATCCCGCTTTACCATCCTCCATAGCCCCGCCCACTTTTGACAATGCTCAACCCTCGTGAAAATTATGAAGGTATGTGTCATATTGCACAATATGATTATTGAGGATGAGTTAGAGTCTGATGACCAACTCTACGATTTCGACAATAGTCAAGGGACTTTGAACGTAACACCGCCTCATATCCAACATAGTGGTACAATTGCTTTCGCTGATGTAATTGCGAGAAGCTTCAACAGTCGTGCGCAACTGATGCATGCTCAGCTCAAAAGAGATTTGATTGAGTAAATTTGGGAGCGTTTTGGAAGTGAACACAACAAGTAATTTTTATCTGTCGCATTTCTAATATTTTTAATTAGCACGTAGATGTTAAATTTTAAGTTTTAATGTCCGCATGTACGCAATGTCGTACGTTTAATTTTATGTTCACCCGTCCGAATTTAATAAAAATATTTATTTTCAGCATGCTGAATTTTCAATCCGCAAGATAAATTTTTACATGTTGGAATTATTGTCGTATATTTTTTAATTTATTTTATCAATTATTTAATCAATAATATGATGCAAAAAAATCAAATTAGATATTTAATACACGAGACCCACCGAAGAGGCTCTCGAGAAACCTTTGCATTGGAAAGAAAGATTCTTAGAGATACTCTTCATGTGTGGAGCTCACAACTAACTTCTCTAAGAACTTTTATATTAGAGACAAAAAATCGCTGATATTACAGAAAATATTTTTAAAAAACATTTCTCAAGAAAGAGTTAATATTGGACACAGTTTAACGTACCGACGATGCGCGCGGCGCAGCCGACTTTGTGCTAGTTTCTAACCGATTTGTGGCCATCTTTGAAGCACGCATATAAAATGATAGGCACTCATCATCCGGCCGCACTTTTTGTTGAGTTGTTGCTTGACGCCTTTATGTTAGTACTAAAGCCCGTTTTAGCGGCCACTCGGCGGTGTGTGTGCTGCGTCGGGTCAAATGCTGATGGCCCAATCAATTACTCGGGTTTTGTTTGGAGCTACCAGATGCAGATATCAGTCGTGATCAATCATGCCGAGCTCCAACAAATTGTTCTCCAATTATTGGGTTAGGTGGCCACGTGCTACGATTTTCGCACGAATCATCATTATTCAAAGGTTATTGTTGAAATTATCATTCACGTTCCATCTAATCACTGGATGGATGTGCTCTGGATTTGATCAAGTTTTGATTTAGGTTTATATTGACTTCAATCCTAAACACTCAAGTTATCGTAAAATTTATTTTATATTTTTAAGCTCTTAAGCCTCTATTGAAGTCGGTAAGAAAGAGTTTTAACTTAAAAACTAAAACTCTAATAAATAAATTTATTGGAAAATTTAAACTCAACCAAACATGCTCTCTATATGCTGAATTAAAACTAACTAGCCATTGTAGAATATTTGGCAAATTTTTTGTTATGACTTATTTGCTGGTGATGAACTGAAATATGACTAAATGCCAAATTTACTTTGGCCGACATAAAGAGTTTTTATCCTATTTGTATAAGTAAGCCGCAACCACTCAGGAGGAGATCATTGAGGCTTATATTCTACGCCTGTCTCCCCCATTTTTTCTCTGCCTCCTTAGTTAGGCTTATGAGTTGTTATTTTATCAAATAACTTCTAAATTTATTTTAGATAGTCTCCTAGACTTGATTGGCCAAACACCCATCAAAGTAAAATATAGAATATTAGTATCCTTGAGGCCTCAAGGGACTTCTCATCTTGTTGATGCAAAAGCATATTGCTTCAAAAAGAAACATCCAATATTGTTTCATATCAGCAAGCAGTTTCTCAATTTTCACTAGCTCCTACTGCAGAAGATGAGCTTGAAGCACACTTACTCTAATATGAGGAATGTACAACCTTGAAACTTTCTCTATTTGTGCTTTGGTCCTTATTGTACCAAACTACACACTTCTGGTATCATTGTCAACAAAACTGACTCCTGTGCTTAAAACAATATTGTACATCTAACACTTCGTGCACTATAGGCTAAGCTGGTCGGCTAGATTCTCATCTTAGTAGTGGTAATTAATTTAATGAACACTTCGAATACAACACTAGAGATGCTTAGAAAGTACCATAACCTAACAATAAAGTAACACAATATATTCTCTCATTTTTTGCATAAATGATGTCTTATGACGAACATTTTATTAAAGAATGATGTTCTACGATATTTGAGATAAAATATATGTGACCATTAATTTAATTTGACCAAAACAACATGGTTCTATTTATCTTTTGCATACTCCACTAATAGATTTAGGCTTTATTTGGTTGGAATCCGGATCCTAGTTTTTATGTTGGAATAGAAAATTTTGGCTAAATGAGGGCTCCAATTGGTGATTTTTCTTCAGTCGAAGTTGAAGTGGAGCTGGAGTTATATTTATACTAGATAATCAAAATAGGATTTAAGATGCTCCAACAACTCCAACTTTTAAAATTTACAATATATCCATAAAATTCAAAATAATTATATAACTATGACATTAGTTATAATTAATATCATATTTTATTCGCAGAGAATAAATGTTATTTAAAACATTAAAATAGAGAACCTAGAGTCTTTTGTCAAAAACTTCGATTTCTAGTTTATTTAAAACTAAGTTATATAGTTTCAAATTCTTTATGGTATAAGTTGGAGCTAAAGCTCAACCAAACTTTAATCTATACTACTATATTAAGAAAAAGTTATAGTTAGGTAATCACTTCTATGTTATTTCTAAAAATTATCTTAAATAGTTGTCTCATCTCTTAATATCTATCTCTTTTTAAATTATTTATTTAATAACAAATAGCCTATTCTTTTATTTCAAATCAAAATTTATATCAGTTGTTGCAGTTGCAGAAATAACATCCCATAGATGAAATTAAGAGCACCCCACACTTTTTTCTGTCGGATGCCCTACAGTTTTTACATTACTTGCCCTCAACTGAGCACCACTAGCAACAAATAACATCCCCCAACACCATCAGAACAAATAATATCCAGCCAAACAACAGCCACATATTAAACCAGATAAATCTATACTAATATATTAACAAACATGCTATCGAATAAATCCCGTCCCTTAACAAGCAGATAAACTAACAATGCAAATCGCAGTTAATCATGTGCTGGCATAATAAACAAAACTAAGCGACAGGAAATGAAAACTAACACCACAAAACCGAATGCTTGCAGAAGCATCCATTAAATTCAAAGAACATAACAGAGCACGACGTAGCAGAGTGCAAGGAGAGGAAGCATAGGTCTACAACGCCAGCACCACGGGAGCCGACGGCGAGTGTAGACGATCAGTGCTTCGATGAGCATGTTGTAGCCCCACATCAGACCATCGCTGCTGCCCCTAGCGAACGTGACAATGCGTGCGAACACGTCCAGGACGCCATTACTGAGCAACAGCAGCATGAAAATGGCGCTGGCCGGCGGCAACCAGGGCCTCCGATCGTTACTGATGCTAAGTTCGGTCTCATGGCCTCATGGGGTAGCTGGCTAGCCGCTGCCACAACACCCAGAGTCGCCTCCTCTCAGTCGACCCACGACGTGTTTGATGAAATGCCCCAATTGTAAGGTTGCCTTTTTTTTTTTTTTTTTTTTTTTGAAAAGGCAGGAGCGCTGTTTTTTAATTAAATAAAGAAAGGGTGTACAAGGATTAAATCCAACACATTGAAGACACGGAAAGTTAAAACAAGGGGCATTTGGAAAAGCGCCAGAACAAAACGCGAAAAGGATCTCTCGACAAGCAACACCTCTCGCAGGGTCCTCTTGCGTTTTACCCATTAGTCGACATCGCCTTCTATTTCTTTTTTTTTTTTTGCCTCTATTTACGTTATGAGTTCCCCTAGTTTCCACGCCTCAGCCTGCCTCCACTCGATTGCATTTGCGAGAATTTCCAACCTCAACTGATCTGCTGCTTTGCCCCTCCCTTTGAAAATTCTTTGAGTTACACTCATTCCATATTTTCCACCAGACTAAAGATGACTAGCGAGTTCCAACCATTGCACCCAGTTCCTGCTAGTAACAGTGATGATTCATACCAGCCATCCTCCAAACTATGAGAGCCTAACAGCGATGGTAGTGGGTGTTGGAGGCCGAGGCCTCTCAGCAGGTTACTCCAAACAGCCTATGTGTAAGGATAGTGCCATAGGATGTGCATGAGAATGGCATGGTGAACAGTAAGGGTTACTTATCAAATTGTCTGATGTGAGAGACAAAAAGGCTCAAAAAAATATAAAATAATATTAAATATGGTCAAGTGGAAAATAATAATTATTTTAATTTTTTGAAGTTGCATACTAAAGACGCTAACCATTCAATGACATTTTTTGGATATAAAAAAATCTCTATTTTTATATTTGAGCAAGTGGCTAGTTAATAAAGTTGTTTGTTTTAAAATTATTAGTGCCATGACTGATCAGGATTTGAGGAGCCCCTTGTGCATGGTTTGAACAGACAGGATTAGGGGAAGAAGAGCCACTGAACCAGACTAGAGGGTGTAGGTGCTACTGAATGCCGAGATAGGAGATTACCAGATCGGTGGGGCGATAAAGACATCTATTGAAAATAACATATGCAGAAGACAATGTTAAAGTAACATTTATTTTTGTTTACTATCAAACATTGTAAAAAAAATCAGCTTTCCATGGGTTATGAATAACAGCAAAACAGTATCTCAAGCCTCCAAAACCCGGGTGCGGGGCTCGTGCTCCGGCCCGGTGGCAGCACGTGGAAACCATGGCGCCGCCTTGACTGCTGGTGTGAGCACGGCTGTGATCTACATGCCCCACAGTAAGTAAGGTGTTTGATGATATACCTTAGCTTAGCAACTTTGGTAAATTTCTAATCTTTATTGAAGGCTTTTTGAGTCAGTGCAACTTTGAGCCAAAATGCCATACTACTTCTCCAATATATTGTGTAAACATAGTGACTCAATTAAATGGCTTATTGTTACCTGTAACATAAAGATTACATATGGGTATTTAATTTTGTTCGTTGATTTTTACTATATGTTTGATGCATATTGAGAGTTGGGTGTGGATACAGGTCCAAGAACATGGATGACTTGGAAATTATTCTATTGTACTGATCATATTACAAGGTTGCTTATTTCAATATTGTTTTTCTCACCGAGATTACGTTGTCCTATGTTCACTGGGATTATCCCGCTTCCATGTGCTGCATGATTGCTTCCCAGGGCTTCACCAAGGAGAGAGAGGAATTCACAGATTATTTTGATCTAATTCAACTCAGAGACAGTATTTGGATGCATGAGAATTAAGAGACAAACAGTTATTTCATTCTTTCTTTTTTGCTTTCTGTCTTAAGAAATAACATACCGTTACAGTTTTATACCTAATCGTTTTTCTCCGGTTCTTCTTATTAATACGAAAACAATTAATAGTCAAGTAGAATAATAGTTATACGGACATTTTAGGACGATAAATCATATTTCATCAAAAAGTTAGAGTGATATTTTTTAGGTAAAATTTTCTTCTTAAAACAATAATTAAAACAATACGGAAGGGATAGATAGATTTATTCTCTTTGGTATTGTAACTTCACTATGAAATTTTTTTTTTAGAAAAAGCACTATAAAACGTAAGAGCACCCGTTTGTCATCATTTTTCGTGTGATCTCTATAAAAAGTGCTATTCCGTTTAAAAGATATATTTCAATGAATGAAACATTTTTTTTTGCAAAAATAATTGTATTACAAATATGGTATAAAATATGAAATATTTTTTTGTATTTTAATATAAACTTCGTCTTATTTGTATGTCCTGTTTTAGTTTTTATACAGGCAAGTTTGGGACATTCTTGAGTGTATGTATTGCAGTACATGTTTTATGGAAAAGGATTTTAATTAAAAAAAATTTCTGTATTGAGTTATAATGTTGGAACAAACTTTTTCTTTTTTTTAAGCTCTTGTTTTGAATGTTTGGTGTTATAATGGCAGTCTGATGGTTTCAATTGAAAGAAATGCCTCTTGTTTTTATCATGTATCACAACTGCGATAATTGATTTATCGTGCCCAATCAGTTTATTTTTGTAAATTTATTAAACTGTGGGTCATTTTCACAATTATTTTTTTATTTTGTGTTATTTAAAAAATATTCCAAGGCAGCATGTGCTCCACAATTTTCTTTTTTTTTTATATTAACTGTCTTCTCGATTTTCATATTAAGTTATTTTCTAACTATTTTTTTCTCTTCTTTAATAAGTAAATAAATATTTTTTGTTACTTTCTCTCCTTTAAGAATCTCCTCAAGAACTAGTGTATTGAAGTAGTTACTCTTCACACGTATAACGCGAAATATTTCTTTAAAAAATCTTTTGAAACACCTCTTGAACTTAGGCTTATTATACGAGCATTTCTTTTTTTTTTTTCGAATACTGATGATTTAATTCTTTGTTGTACGTGCATATTGTTTCTTTTCCTTTCATATTACCTTCCGAAGAAAAGTGCAAAAAACTATGAGTGGAGTATACTGTGGTTTTTCCTGAATGAGAAAGTGGAAAGGTTAATCAATCACCCATGCTTACAGTTGGTTGGATCCGTACTTTGTTTTTTTTTTCTTTTGATGGTTGACTTGGCACGAATTTTTTATTAAATAAATGTTAAAAAATCCTAAAATGAACCCTAAATTGTTTTATTTTCATGAAATGCACTCAATCTGAGTAAACAATTTAATGCTGTAGGCCAAGTCATTATATATTACATGATAACACTATAGTTTGTGATAATAACAGGTCTCACACCGCCATGTAGGAAATATGGGTTAGTGACATCAATTGTTTAGTAACGTCACCACCAATATTGTTATTAGGATAAGATCTAACATCACAGACTATAGAATTACCTCTCACACATATCCATTTCAATTAGATTAATGTGATAAGTTATAGTAGTTATTAGAATCATTTTACTTGTAATATTTAACCTCAACGGTAGCACTACCAACCATAGCGTTACATTTGGGCATTTAATGAATTGCTCATGATGTCCACAATTCTAACTGAAAATCACTAAGCATAGACATATAATGCCATAGTCAATTATGCTAGTTGTTACCCATATAACACAATTATTTAGGGTGTTAGTCTTTACTGATATAGATAGTCCATCATTTCTATGTGACGGTGTGCACAGTGATTATACCATAGGTTATAGTGTTATGCTATCTAATTTTAACATCTCAATCCGTGGTATTAGACTATTGTCGAATCTGGATTTATTCTATGAAAATAATATGATTTGAGTCATATCTAAAATTTTTCTTTAACTTAATTATTTAATAAAAAATTCACCTCAGCACTTAGCTGATTTTGTCCAATGTCCTCTTTTGTTTGAAGGGGGATTTGCTGCAAGACTTTTCCTATCCAACTTGGGTACACTATTATGACTGTGGGACTTTCCTGCCGTCTTCACCCCTCAAAAAAACTTGGATACACTAAAAAACAAGGGCAACATTTCCCTCGGCGCGTCATTGTTCTGGAATTGTCTTGATTTTCTATTTTATATATTATTTGTTTTTATCGGTAGTTAGCATTGAATAATACATAATATATGTTATAGGATATTCCACTCAGGAAGAAGACATCATTGTGACTCAAGGTACTCTCTTCATAAGTTTTATTGTTCATTATTTTTTTGTTTGCCATTAGTACCTTGTCTCGTGATGTTGGGCGAAAATATCGGTCTTTTGGTTTCAGTTACTAAAACAAGTTCAAATCAATGGAAATCCTCGAGCGTCTAAGAATTGATTCCTTTCTATCATCCATCGGAGGAGTGGAGGTGATCTAGGGGCTCTATAGGACAAGACGAGGCTCGCTAGAGAACAACGGCTATCCGAGGGTGTGTGTATTGGGGAGAAGAGCCAACAAGGTCAATGGGTGTGGCTACTTAAGGCAGCAACAACAAAGCTCTAGGAGGTGTCATTGGCACACACGAAGAGGCGACCAGCATAGTGGACTACACGGGGTGCGGTGACGAGACTTAGGCTCAAAGTTCTTGAATGGTTTCTATTAGACGAGTGAAAAGACAAAGTGTGAGTTGGAAGAGGACATGAGGTGGTGCACAGTCGTAGGGAGGATGAGTGACGACTCATCAACGTGTAAGTGGTGGCGCCTAATAGAAGAGAGGTGGTATTAGGGAACTTGGGGGAAAGACCGAGATGGGCCCGAATTGGAGATCACATGGATCTCTAACTTTGTTCCCAAAACTTTGGCATTTATTCATTTTAGTTATTCCCTTTTTATAATTTCAATATAGTCCAAATTTATTTGACTTCTTCTTTTGAGACTCCAAAAGCTTAATTTCAACATGATTTGATCCGGCCTGGTGCAAAACAACTTTATAACAAGAAAATTAGTAAAAGGTCTAATTGTTTGGTGCGCCAATTGCCATCCGATGCCTGCATATAGAGTGAGATGGGTGGAGGTGTAGTCTACCCCGTGACATGCATGGTGCATGTTGAAGAGCTGACAAGATCAGTGAGGGTAGAGAGGGTGGTGGAGTATCGACCTATTGGAGATTTTACAATTTTGTAAGACTATTTTATTTGTTCTTTCTTCAAATTACCTAATTTTGCAATTTACAAGTGTAATTGTTGTTACAATGCCAATGTGGTGCCGCGGAACAGTTTGTGATTCACTTTAATTTCAAATTTTAAGGCTTTAGTGTTTGATATTTCTTGTTCCAAACACTAATATGGATAGTTGAGATTATCACTTTTTATGTACTTCTTTGGTTGTGTATTATTTTGAAGTTTTGAAGTCATATATTTTTGTCGATGTATAAATTAGAGTTCTTTTACCCATGCATGCACCAAATTTAATGTTTAAAATCAATAAATTTGCCTTAAACTACTCTTGTTTCATACAATATTGAATCAATAACAATAACTATTTTTATATATATGCGAGAAATATGAACCCCTTGCTGATAAGATAGTATTAAGGACAAATTTAATAAAGATAGACCAATAGTCTTATAGCATTTCTTAAGTACTATTATGGATAAACCTAAAACATTACTTAATAAAAAATGAAAGAAACAACTCTACACTCGAAACACGACCTTAGAATGAGAACATGTCACGCATCAAGTGGTCGGCATATACTTGGATGGCCAAGTTAATGAATTTACTACTCTTACAGTAGTACTATATAGCAAACGGAGACGATCAGAGCAGCACGCAATTGGAACGGAAACACGCACAGAATCCGCACCGATGCAGCCCACGGCGGTGACGTGAACGACGGATGTGAAATCAGAAACAGGTATACTCGTTTCCAAGTAAGAAAACGCCATGGCTATGGGCTGGGGGCGCCTGATGTCACCACACGAAACGCAGGGGGGGCGCTTTATTATGTTTACCATCCCTCCCCTTGGGACTCAGCTGCTGTGGGCCCCACCGGCCACCAGCCTTTTCCCTTTTCCCAAAATGGCCTCCCCCGTATCTGCGCCTTCCCCATGCGGGCCCCACACTTCAGCTGCCCGAGGTGCACCGCAAACGGTAATCCCCCTCACTGCCCTGTGGGTCCTAACGCATGGAGAGCCCGCATGTCGGTGAAGGTTAAACTAAAACTCCTGAAACTTTGGGAGGTGCTGAGGTGGAGCCAGCGGTATCCCAGATTTCTCCTGTCGCCACGCCTCGTCCGTCCTCCTTGATATGATGCGAGGTGGGGGGGAGTTTTTGAAGTGTGAGAGATCCTTTTCTTTGCAATTTAGCCCCTCATTGTTTTTTCAAGACATGTAAATTATGTCCACTTTTATTTTCTTTAACTCAAGGGAATTTCTGTTTTGTCACCATGAAACAACCTAATTTTATGATTATCCCTGTTAAAAATTAAATCTCGAACACATATATTGTTTGTATTTATCCCAAAGTTAACTCTTTTGTTATCTTTTTCTTAGGGACATATATAGTACAAACTACTATTTTAATATTAACATGTTAATCATGTCGATTAGATCATCTAATCATTACAAAAAAATTTAGATACTACTCGGAGCAATTTAGAATCCTGCAAAATTTCAGGTCAAAACTCGATCAAACTTGAGAGAAACAAAAAGCTGAAATTTACTGTGGATAGTGATTTGTTTTTTTCTGTTTTATTTTTTATTTCTCAGAAATTTTTTTTTTGTATTTCTCATAGCACAGTATAGGATGATAAATAAAATATAGGACTATATATATACAATTCTTTTAGAATTTTTTTATGATAATTTAGTGACTTGATCAATGTGATTAATATATTAACACTAATACAGAGAGAGCACTTGATGGCTCCCCTTTTCTTCTCTTATCTTGTTATTCACTCCTTTTGGTTGCTACTACCACTCATGGTCAATTATATCGCTATCCAAACGACTTCACTGTCTATTTATCATGTGTTTTATCTTATTAGTGTCCCTGAACTTACTTTTTAAATCTTGCTTTAGCTCATCACATTTTATTTCATTTTCGATGGTTCTGAGACTTTTTCGTGATATCCATCAATTAAAAATAATGCAGAAGCCTTCAAATTAATGTGGCGCACAGGTCCCATAAGTTCTTCACATAACATGGGACACTAAGAGGCGTGCTACATTAATTTCATGGTTGACATGTCTTACCTTAGTTGAAAAATTCACATGGCATAATACATTCTCTTTTTTTTTTCACACCTATACTGACAGATGGACAAAATAACAACAAAATAAGTTTATGACCTATATAAGTAAAATAAAAGTTGATGAATTGAAGTAAGGCCTCGTATTAGCAGAAGATATTACAAAATTGCTTTATAAAAGTTTAGAGTTAGTGCGTTTTTTTGTCGTGGCCAATAAATCTAGTGTAATCGTTACACAATAGATTTTTAATTATCACCGTCATTAACTCAATGTATAATTGGTGTTTGTTGGACCAGTAGGCACCAGCAATAATAAAACGTACTAATTGACGGTGCAAAATACTAATGAGATATCCATTAGGTAATATATGTAGCAATATTTTTTATGACCAAAACATATTAGTTGAGTGTCCTTACCATTAAGTAGTATATGCAAATTTGATAAACTTGACAAGAACCCAACCCTGACTACTCATAGGGTCTAGCTTGAGCCGAGCCAACTAGGCCCAATGATATGGAGCTTTTCCGTGTCCCAATCTAGTCACTTATTTGTATATTCTTCAGTTCCAAAAAAAATGTCATTTTATCTCTATATGTAATTTTTAAAAAGTGAAGTAAACTGATATGTCTATCTTAATACTGATAATAAATATGACAGATGAATTATTTACATGTAAGTAATTAATGATTAAGTAGAACAATTGTTTTAAATGTATTTTAAAAGATAATGTCATATTTTACCTTTAAAATATAGAATAATTTTTTTCTCTATAAATTTTACTCTTTGAAATGATATTTTTTAATTACAGAGAGAGTAGGTAATCAAGATCAATAGAAATTACCTATATGCCTACCATAAACGCCCTCCTATTATGAGTGACACTACTCACCTCCATCTTCTATCATCACCCTCTTCCTCCCCTATAAATCACCACCATATCATTACCCACGTCCTACCCTATTGCCCTCCAACTCTATTGTCACCCGTGTCAGCCCAATCAACCATTGTTTTGCATCATTGTGATTTGTCATTGTTGATACCACCGCATGCTGTATTGGTTTACTACTACCTGAGCAATCTGCGATGGAGGATGAGTGAGCCACAAGGAGAGCTGATCAAATGGTGGAAAAAAAAACACATTGTTAGACTATCTCCAACCCTCTCGGCTTTATCTTTGTTCTTAAACGATATATTCCTTGCCACATGTGCGAAAATTATCCCAGAAAATCAAGTAAGAGCCAAGTCTCCAACAGTTTGACTCTTGCTAGACTCTTACTGGGCTCTTAAAATAAACAAATAAAATATTACAATTTTATTAAATAATTTGTTTCACTGACATCGTACCCCACAAAAAAAAATTTTTACACTAACACCCGGGAAAACATGTGGCGTTACATTGACATGTGGGACCAATCATAACTGGGCCCACACGTCAGTCATAAAGCAACAATCCTCAGGCGTACGGGAAAACAAAAGTGCTGACGCACTCACGCGTAAATTGCGTCCGGTGGGACCCACATGCGTCGCTCACGTGTTTACGAGATTAGATCTGACCCACTGACTGACATGTGGGACCATTTGTTTCGTAGCCCCACTTGTCAGTGACTGTGGCTGAAGCATTGATTGATAACAAACTTTCTGACAACGCGTACTGCAGCAGTGGTAGCCCCACGCGTCCGGTTTCTTTTCATGTACGTATCGTCAACACTTCTCAATGACATGTGAGGCCGTTTGTTTCGTGGACCCACCTGTCAATTTAATTTTTAAGCTGGTATGATTTACTACTTTATTACTCGGTGGGACCCACAGTGCGGGCGAGACGAAGCGTCGTCTTCCTCCTCCAACAACGACGTTTTCATCGCCGCGACCTCGCCTCACGCTTGCCTCCGCCCGAAGAACTCGCACGTCCCATCACGCCGAGCAAGCGGCGAGCACGCCTCCACCTCCGTTGACGCGAGCCGCCCTTCGCGCTGCCGTTGGAGATAGCCTTAATGAAAAACATACATACAAGTTTGAAAAAAATATATATATATGTAAGTCAGCAGCCCTCTACAGATCAAAAAACTGCCTCGTAAAAAATTTAAAATTTAAAGTGATCGTTCATTCGGCAATCTACATTTTTTTCCCTCGTTAAGCATTACACAAAGAAAATTCTGGCTATAATTATCATTAAAATCGTTAGGTACTAGTAAAATTAAAGTATTAATTGAGGCAAACGATGGAAATCATTAATTGGTTCAAGCATCTATTATTCCCTTCTTTCAGTTGTGTAGGTCTATTTTTTAAAGTCTGCCAATTCATAATGTAAGTTCATGGGTAAAAACATATTATTTTATTATATTTTTTCTTATTTTACTCTCATAATATAGATATTCCATATTTGTTATTTTTAATGGAGAGAAAATAAACAATTATTAATGACATATTGTATTTTAATTAGAGGTGGCATGATTTATTTAACATTTCTTTTCATTAAATTTTGTAATTCCTTGATCTATGTATATAGTAAACTTAGATTAATATTGTAAAATAGAGGACAATCTATTAGTGTTAACTACTCCCTCTGTTTTGCTGTATATGTCTATTTTCTTAGTAATCATTGTTTCATAGTGTAAGTCGTAGATGAAAACGATGTTGTTTTATTGTTTTCTTTGTGTTTTATCACTCATAATATTCCACATGAACTTTTATTATTTCAACAACATTAATACAAAACATGATTTTTTTTTTCTACTAATAATTTTAGTAAATGAGTTTGTTTAACCATAATAACAATTAATTGTCTATATTAATGTTGTGCTATATTTTAATTAGAAATAGCATAATCTAATTTAAATTTTTTTTATTCAAATGGCGGATTTCAAGTAATATTGTGAAATAGAATGAATATTTATTAGGCAATATTACTAAACATAATTCTACATAAAATTTACTACTACTAGCTATCGCTATCAGCCTATCATTAAAATTGATATCGCGAGCCAGTGTACATTTGAATTATGAAGTTCCAGCAATTAATAAAGCTATTGATTTCGCACAAGATAATAGAAGGTTGCTCATGCAAAATTTAGAAGGATGCTCAACAAGATTGCTGGCCATCCTTTGGAGTGCCTTCTCATAATCAAAAATCAATTGAGTAAACATACATATATTCATTTGGCAAGTTTGAAGGGGTTTTTTTAAAAAACATCTCTACCGTGTCTCAATAGTATATCCAGAATTATTGTTGGATATTAATTTAAACAGTCGTGATTTGCTTAGACCCACACTTTGGTGGGTTTTGTGGCCTTGGGTTTTATAGTCGACATGTTCGAAGTGCATACCACACCTCAATAACACAAAATGATTGTTTGATGTCAATCTGAACAGTCGTGATGTGCTCAGATCCATACTTGGTAGGCTTTGCAGGCTTGGATCCCACACTCCAAGCACATATCGTGCCTTAACAACATACACAGAATAATTGTTAGATGCCAATCTCAACAGTCGTGACGTGCTCAGAACCATACTTGATATGCTTTGAGGCTTAAATCCCACACTTGGCATGCTCCAAGCGCATAACAACTGTTCATATTAGCATTGGGCGGTGACGATGCACGTGTCACTACCGAGACACGACAAATGATATGTTCCCCTTTTCTGTGGTCCAAAGTCTAGAGAATTCTAAATGTTACATAGAAACAATCTATCATCCTTACTTTTTTGCTTAACTGAAAATCTTACCATCGGCCCTATTTTTTTGTAATTCCTAAGCTAAGTCATTTCTTTCAATCTTGAAAATTAAATCGTGTTATTTTTCAAAATTATCCTATTGAATCCCACTTTATTTTAATATTGATTTATCAGACCCATCACTTGTTTGTAAGCAGTCTTTTTGTAATACAAAATCTGAAATGCTATTATCAACAAAGACGAAGGGTCTCCCTGAAACAATTTTTGAACAACAAAAATAGGAAAAAGTAGAAAGAATAGCAGTAATGAGAAACAGAATAAAAGAGAGGGTTCTTACGAGAAGAAAAGAACACAGAGGCGCACACAAGTACACAACATCTCACCGTCCTTCCATCCACCCATAGGTTAAAAGCCCAGCACCAGCACAACACCGAGCTTGCATCACCAACTCCTCTCCATCTCCCTATCCTCTCCTCCCTTCTTCCCCTCCTCCTCCCCCATCTCCTCCCCATCTCTCTCTTCAAATCCCATATCCACAGATAGCGAGATGTGTTGGAGATGGAGTTGGGAGCATTCGTAGGCCCTGCGTGGGCCGGCCGCCCCTCCAGATCCATCTTTTCTGGGTTGGTTTTTTAGGGCGATTTGGAGCGAGCCCCAATTCGTTTCTTGCATAAAAGGAGCCGCCTTTGTTTGCGCAGTTCTTTGCCTCTGCCCGTTCTTGGCATCAGATCATTCTTTCAGAAAAAGGAGGCACCTTTGCATTTATTCTTGGTCCCTGTGGAGAGAGATCGCCTTTGTTAAGATTTGGTGGGAACCCAATTCGCTGCGGTTCCTCACGGAAAGGCGAGGCGCCGCTCTTTGCTCCTGTTTCCCAACAGCTCTACTCCCCTCTATCTATCTTTCATCTACACTTACCTAACTTTCTTTTACTTTGATCCACCAACTGCGGTGCCTGTCGCCGCTCAGCATTGAATATTTGATCAATCTATGGTCTTTTCTTGATTTGACGCGAACCGAATTATTTCTTGCTTCAGTTCTTGTTCCTACAGTTGTTGTTGTTGGTGGTGGTGGTGGTCGTGCTTGTTCTTCTTGGTCGGAGACATGGCTGAGGGTGCTGTGACGAGCGGAGGTGCCGCTGCGCTGTTCAGCGAGGAGGAGCTGCGGGAGGTGAGCGGGGTGCGCCGGGGCGAGGACTTCGTGGAGGTGACGTGCGGCTGCACCAGCCACCGCTACGGTGATGCCGTCGGCCGCCTCCGCGTCTTCGCGTCCGGCGACCTCGAGGTCTGCTGCGAGTGCACGCCCGGCTGCGACCAAGGTCCGTGCCCCCGGCCATACACAACGTTGCTTTGCTCTTGATTTCATGTCCTTGCAGCAATGCACGTATGGTGTTTGATCTTTTGGCCATGGCCTGTTTTGCTCCTACATGGCTACTTGCATGCAATGCCGGTACATGTGCCGGGCATATCCTTGGTATCGACAGTACAGCTCATGCATTGTTACTCTGGCTTGTGGGTCTAGGATTTTTGCCAAGAAATCTTTTGCCTTTTCAGCATTCTGCATGTTGGGAATAGGATTCTTGGAGCTAGTTTTGGTTGGTGGTCATGGAACTGTATCACTCATGTATTCATCCTTCGGTTCAGTGACTCTTCATGCTATCTCTGCGCGGCCTCTAGTACATGTGTCTTCTTTTTTCTCTTCGTGGTACTTGATGCACGTAATTTATTTTGTACGTTTTGCATGTTTGGGATGGGATTTGCCGCTCTGTTTATTGGCTGTGTTCATCATGATAGTAGTACATTCTTACGTCTCTGTTTATCTTGAGGCTTTCTCTTGCATGGTTTAGAAGATTGATCTTTGCTTATTCCATTGTTCTGATTTGGGGCTGCATGTTGCTTTCTTCTGTAACTGTAAGTGGGAATGGCTCTTGTGATAACACCTGGAAGCCTCGTAATCTAGATGTTAACATAGGATGCTTGCCTTCGCAAACAATATGATGGCAAACTTGCTTTTGTCTCTGTTCTAGGCTCGTCCTGATGGCCATAACGTTTCATTTATGAGAACTGTAGGAGATGATACTTTCTGTTTTTTACTTCTCCAATGTCGGGATGCGTCCGTACTTTTGCTCCCAGCAGGCTACGAGAGCAGCAGTGCTATATCACTAGGATTTCCGTTTTACTATACGGCATCTCGCTTGGTCTGTCAATGAGTTTAGTGTCTAAGAGCCAAAGATGTAGGAAGCATGTATATAGTATTTATTAAAACTTCATGCATCAAGAAACTATTTTGCTCCTTTCTTCAATGTAAATCCTGTTTGGTCCAATATGCTTCTCAATGTTTATGGCAGGAAGTGTGAGGTGGTGGTTGCCATGTTATGTGCATTTCTTAATGGGTTTACATATGCATTCTTGTTTTCAAGGATTTGTTTATGAAATCTAGCTATAGGTGGGATTTAAGAAATGAGAAAGGCTCTGTATTCAAAATATGCAGTGCCTTATGCCAATAATTTACGGCGGCAGCCTTCAATAAGAAATGCATCGAGCTGGGCACACACTAGGTTGCTACTCGCTAGAGCAGACAGCCGTCATTTATTTTTAAGGAGGTTGCTTAGGTTTAATGGTTATTTTGGCCGAGTGGACACTGGATATGTTGAAGCTTTAAATCTTGAAGTTTCTGTTGGCTTTCAGTTTGTATCTACTAAAGAGAAATCATCAAGAATGCTAAGTGGTTTGATTTTGTGGATTCATGCATCCCGCATGCACCTATTTGATGGCAACTGATGTCACAAGAAACGAACTGGCTTTACTGTTAACATGTACTATTCACAATTTATTTTCAGATCTTGCCTTTTACTGTTTAGCTGTACCAAGTTTTTTAAGGAAAACTGTTCCAAATTTGTCCTATTCCGTTCCAATTCCGTACCATGATATCACTTTTATGATAGATCTATGTAGCTTTGATTATTGGAACGTTTCAGATAATGTTTGTTTATTTATCTTCTGAACACATAAAATCTTGGAGAACTATCAGATGCTTACCATGGCACAAGATTTCTCTTCATCGTTTTGGTTCCTGTTAATTGTCATAACATTGGTGGCTTGATATTTCAGATAAGTTGACACCTGCTGCTTTTGAGAAGCATTCAGCGCGGGAGACTGCAGGTAAATGGAAGAACACTGTATGGGTTATTGTTCAAGGAGAAAAGGTTCCACTGTCAAAGACTGTTCTGCTCAGATACTACTGCCAGTCCCTCAAATCCACTAATGGTTCTCACAAAGGTCGTAATGGCCGGCCATGTCACCGTGATGAGTTTATCCGCTGTACAAGGTGTGACAAGGAGAGGAGGTTTCGGCTCCGCACCAAAGAAGAGTGCCGTGTTTATCATGATGCTGTTGCAAAACTTAACTGGACATGTGCAGATTTGACAACTGACAGGTATGCATTGGCATTACTGTATTGTTCATTCTTAATGTTCTGTGCTGAACTCTTGCACCAATTTTGGAAGCATGGGTATTGCATTCATGTGGTCATCTCAAGTTCATGTCCAAACTAAGCGTTGTGTCCTCTTTTTCGTTGCACAATTTTCATGTCACTAGCTAGTGTGTTATGGCAGAACAGGTGCTGGTACCTATGTATCCGTTCAATTGTTTGTGTACTCTTTGCATGCCATCATTTCATGGCTGTGACTCGCGAAGTATTTATGAAATTCTTTGTAGATGAGTTAATAACTTAATATGAATTAAATATTAGTTTGCCACGGTGGTTTCTTTACCCTTTGGAGTATGGAACTGAAGTGTCTATGTATAGGTTTACTTGTCTCAACTGGTAGTCTTACTAGAAGTGCAACACAAAATTAATTTATGTTTCACCACAGATTATGCCAAGCCAATAAATCATTAGCGCAATTATTGGTGCTGCCTACTCTGATAACAGACCACTAACGGCCTGATAATCATGAATGCTTCACAACTCTTTTCACACCAAGAATATGCACTTAGCTAACAAACATTTTTTGAACTTTTGCAAAGTACACCTTGCCATCCTCCTCCAAAGGGTAACGAAGTATGAGAAAAACATGAGTGCTTGACATAAATCAGATGACTGCACCATTGCAATCTAACTATAGGAACTAGGAAGTTGAAACTGCTGGTTTGCAGAACATGTTGCCGATGTGTTGCCATATAGGTTTCTTGCCCAACAGATGGTTGATATTTGCAAGCTCCTATATGCAAGTTCTTCATGTGGCTTGTAGCCACAGTGGCACCTTCAAACAAAAAGCTGAAGTGCATAGTACCCATCCCTTGCATGTCGACCTAAGGCTTAACTTTTCATCTAGGACCAAAGGCTGGTCCTATTGTTTCATCTGATGCTCGTAGTATTGTATATTGTTCAACCATCTGCCATACTGTGCCACATCAAGTATTGTGGGGACCTCTGAATTATGAAGTTGATAAAAATTACACTATCCAGATTCCAGATTCCAGATTCATGTTTTTAATAAATATTTTGTGCTTGAAGTGTTCAATATATTTTTCAAGATTGTTGGACTATTCCCATTTCATTATTTTCGGTAATGTACTTAAATATACAATTACTTCATTGTTGAATTTCTTCCACCTCGCCATTTGCACACTGTTTTTCTTGATTATCTGAATTTCTATTTCTGGAGCTGTCTGATAAGTTTCATTTTCTCCTGTGTTGGTCTTGACATAGTTTGTATATAACCTTTGCTTTGCTGTTCTGACTGCTGTGTCATTTTGATCTCACCAGAGTCACTTGCGATGACGAGGAGGAGCGAGCAAGTCGTAAGGTGTTGAGGGGATGCTCGCGTGCCACATCCTGCAAGGGCTGCACCAAATGCGTCTGCTTTGGATGCGAGATCTGCCGCTTTGCAGACTGCAGCTGCCAGACCTGTGTTGATTTCTACCAGAATTCAAAGGAGTAGGGATCTAACACCATTTATTCCATTCATAAGACACCCCGGGGGAAACCCCTCCTCAAAGTCGGTAGTGATCCTGATGGCCCCCCCGTTACCCAGGCCAGTGTTCCAACATCACTGGGGCTCTTATTCTGAAACATTGCTCTTATTAGTTACTATTACCCATGGCTGGCTTACTGATTGTCAGATGAAGCCAGCCAATTTTTTGCTATTTACAATCTCCCGACAATTTAATTGAAATGCCTTTCACAAAGTTTTAAGCACAAGCTCTCTCTGTGTGCAAGTGTGCCTGAGTTATATAAGGGGGCTCATTTTTCTTAGTTTAGTTTCAATTTATTAGTCAGATTAAGCTTATAAGCTCATGAAGAAAGATTTAAGTTTATTGGAAATCTGGAGGTTAAGCTTATAAGTTCATGAAGAAAGATTTTAAGTTTATTTGAAATATCTAATTCAAAGAGGGTTTCAATTTAAAGATAAATTAGTTTTCTGTTTGGTTCCGGTTTAGTTTATCTAAGAAGATAAAACTAAGATAAGTTGGATTTAAGTCTGCATGTATATGTCAACATGCCACATGCAACGCAAGGCAGGTGTACGTAGCATGGAAATGGGGCAATGGCAATTATGGAGAGACCCCCGCATGTAACGAGCTACTGCAATGCAGGTAGAAGTAGAATCCGATGGGACAGGCTACTAGTTGTGAGTAGTGGGTGAGGCTGCCTACAGCTACTATTCTAATGTTGAGCAGGATTCGGGTCGAGTAGAAACATCCAACCAATGTCGTCATGTACAGGGCCGTGGGGCGGCGGCATGTACGGGGTTGTGCCGTGCGCTGTCTACAACTAGTGGGCACCCGCCCCAGGCCATAGTGACTGACGGCATGTTTCGGTACGAAATAGTAAAAAGTGTTCCAAGTGTTGGTGCCTCTTACTCTTGTCAATAAATGATCATTCTGATTTTGTTCCATAAAAAGGAAGGACCTGCTTTTTACTCATAAAGGTTTTGCAATTGTATTATAGTTTCTAGATCATGCAATCGCTCCAGTGACTCTTGATATGTCTCTCTGCTTTTTTACTTGTTGATATTTACTTTAGTACATTAACTTTGGGGAGTAGTATGTTAATTACACCGGTTAAATCACTAAATCATCATAAAATTCTCCAAAAAAAAAATTGTGTTGATAATTGTATAATTCATGTATTATTTTATAAAACTTCAAGTTGAAATTTGATTGGTATTATAAGAATTTTTTTTGACAAATAAAAATAAAACAGAAAAGAATATGAAAAATAAAACAAATTCACTACTCACATAAAATCTATTTTTTTTGTTTTGCTTCAACTTTTTATCGATTTTTGATTTGAAATTTTATAAGATGTTAGAATATTCCGAATAATATCTATACAATTTTTTTGTGATGCTTAAGTGATCTAATTGGCATGATTATTATTAGCATCTAAATAATGATTTACACTAGATATATCCTATAATTTTGAACATGGGCTTAGTCGGACAAAGTTTGGTGAACTACAAAGTCTATAATTATGATCAATCTGAGTGTTACTTAGGGTATGTTTGATTGACTATTAAAATTAGTCAACTTAATGTTTGATAACGATCAATTGTAGGGTATAATCAAAAAATTGACAATGAAAATATGTTTGATTAAAAATCAAATCATATGATTGTCAAAGTCAAATTCGATAGTTAAACTGTGATGAACAAATCATATGTCATATATCTAACTATGGATGATATATAAAAATAGTCTAATCTTAACTAAATTTAAATGATTAGTCAAATATTGATAAAGAAATAAATGAAAAACTAAATTGCATTGATCGTGTCAAGATTTAATTTGACAAAAATTAACTATCAAACAAACATATCTCTGTGAGCTGCATCATATCCGGAGACGGTGAAAGATAGATAGACCACGCAAGTACAAATGAGGACCAAAAATACGATTCACACTGCATCGAGAGGAGCAGAGATCCGGCGAAAGATTTGGAGTGCGCCGGTACAAAGAACTTAGCGCGGTGAGTGGGTCTAGTGAGAGATTCAGAGGTGAAAGCGACAAATTGACAAAGATAAAGAGAGAAATATGGACATGAAACTCCACGCCGTCTATACAGGAGAAAGATCCATTGTAAGATCTTCTTCAATAAAATTGGATCTCTATATCCTCATATACATCTCTCTAAAAAAATTTTATACCCATATTTCTATTCTCTCCAACAGAATCTCTAAACACCAAAAACATATAGATAAAGGAGAGAGAATATCTAAATTTACCAATTCTCTAAAGTAATATCTAAAATAGAAATCGAGATAGGTATTCTGTTAGAGCAAAAAAGGTATTACTGATATCTAAATTTTAGACTATCAATCCTTTTAAGTATTCTGTTGGACAAGATCTAATAGTAGTATCAAATCAATTGCACAAGATTTTAGTTGATGGATTTAAGTTTGATTTAAGTTTTCGACAGTCGAGATTAAAGGGTTCTATAAAAAAAACTCTACCCACTTAGTTTTTGGTATTGTTGATATGGATCAATCCTCTGTTAAAAAAAAAGGAACTGTACATTGAAATCTCTCTGTGTACTGCATTGAGACATCTACCTCAGCCTGAAGTTAGACTATTTCAAACCATGCCACCAACGTTAAGGTTTTGTCTCTCCATGATCATACGCAAATGCGCACAGTGCACTATCAAAAGATCGCCACATGCACCCTAACCCCACATGCACCCTAACCAGGACTGATGAATTATAGATGGAAAATTTATTTTTTAATACTAAAAAAATATCGACGTCTCTTTTACATCTAAATCTCAACCTCACATATTTATCTCACATGTAAAACGGATAGTCTCTTAAGAAATGAATCTGATTAACCCCGTAGTAGTGAGACAGCAAACAAAAAATTATAGATTTATAAGAGATTGGCTCTTTATTTGACTACTTTGCAAAAAAAAAAATGTATAACAAGATCGGCAATAATATCTAAGTGACTTACATACAAAACAAGAAAACAAATATTACCGGACATAAGAACAAAGTTTTATTAAAAGAATTTGTAACACCAACAGAGGAGACTCACTTGCGAGTAAATATTATGAAAATTTTGTTGGTACAAGTAGTCTAAAGACTGACGGTTACATTTTACATGCTGTGACACTTGTTAAATTCTTAAGGCATAATTCTCCGCCCTCCTCCGGACCCGGGCCAACCTTTGAATTGTCCTTGCATTTTTCTCTCATCTTTGCCTGCATGCCTTCTGAGTTCTCACCTCCCCTGCATGCACAAACAGCCATCTCCGTCTCCATCTCCATCTCGGTTAAAATCCTTCTCTGTTCCTTTACCTGGGCCCTATTTCATCTAAACACATGAACAATAAAAATCTCTCAGTAATTTTCTTTTAGAGGCTGTGTCAGATAGATCGACTAGCATAAGTAAGATAATAAGAGGATGGCGACCATGAAGTTAGGTTCCAAGCCGGAAATCTTCGTTCTTGAAGGCCTCATTTGGTTATCTCGATTTCCTTTTTTCTTTTCTTTCAAGAGTATTTTGTTATTTTTTGTGTGAGTGCACAAATTTGATTGTTCTGTAGCAAATTTTTACTCAAATCAAGTCAGTCATTTTCAATTTTGTAGTAGATCAGGTCGTCTTAATATTTACATGCATGCTACTTCTTGAATTGTTTCCAGGAGATGCATGACCGAGCTTGAGAGTGATGTTGTCGTTGAAGTAGGAGAGATGTCCTTTCACCTCCACAAGGTTTGTGTGTCTAATGTAAATCACCATTGCATGTATTTCTGTATTTCTTATATATAAAAATCACAATTACTGCATTAAATGTATCAATCTTTTTTCTTTAAGAACAGAAGAAGCAACAGTATAACATGTTGATCTTAGGATTATAAGACCACAATTAGTTATGTCGGAAAGATTATCACAAATTGAGATATGGTTGTTTATTGTTTTGCAGTTTGTAGTGACAACCCCAGACATTATCTTGTGCGCGTCTTGCCTATCTACTACTTGGATATCCTACATTCCTACTTTTCTTGTAACCCTATAAGAAAGAAATCACAGTACACAACACGGCAATTTGTTTTATAATTTTATCAAATCAGTAGACTGTACCTTTCAATCTGTCAAGGCATGTTCAAAATTAAATTGAACTTTACGCAATTACCGATTCAAATGACTATATCACTATTCTTTATGTGTTATTTCGTAATTTGCTTTCACAATTCTGTTCGTTGCCTAATTTTGCATGGCCAGTTCCCGCTGCTTAGCCGGAGCGGCGTGCTGCAGAAGATGATCAGCGAGTACAACCCTTTGGACGGCGGCGGCGGCGGAGGCATATGCACGCTGCAGCTGGACGACATCCCGGGCGGCGCCAAGGCGTTCGAGCTGGCGGCCAAGTTCTGCTACGACGTCAAGATCGAGCTGAACGCGCTGAACGTGGTGTGCCTTCGGTGCGCGGCGGAGTACCTGCGCATGACCGACGACTACGCGGAGGGCAACCTCATCACCCAGGCCGAGTCCTTCCTCGCCGACGTCCTCGCTAACTGGAAGGACTCCATCAAGGCCCTCGAGACCTGCGAGGGCGTCCTCCCCTTCGCCGAGGACCTCCACATCGTCTCCCGCTGCATCAACGCCCTCGCCGCCAAGGCCTGCGCCTCCGACGCCTGGCCCGTCGTCCCCACCCAGAACGCGAACGCCGACAAGGACGTGCTGTGGAACGGCATTGGGTCCGGCGACACGCCAAGGGCGGCAGCCGCGGCGGCGGGGCTGGACTGGTGGTACGAGGACGTGTCGTTCTTGAGCCTGCCGATGTTTAAGAGGCTGATACAGGCGATAGAGGGGAAGGGCATGCGGGCCGAGAACATCGCTGGCGCGCTCACCTTCTACGCCGGGCGGTTCCTCCCGGGGCTGAAGCGTAACACCAGCTTTAGCAACGCCAGCTTCTGCGAGAGCGGCGGTGGCGGCGTCAGCAGCCGCAACATCACCCCCCGGGCCGCCAACGTGTCCGCGCCGTCCGAGGGCGACCAGAGGTACTCACACTGCATCATCTTTTGCCCTCAATGGCAAATGGCAAACCATCACCTATTCACCTATTGAGCAAAATTTCCCAAGGAATGTATCATATAAAAAATCAACATTAAAATAATAACAATAGAATTAGCAATCTTCAGTTATTCACCATTAAATCAAATCTAGACAACACTAATCAACCACTAAACTAAAGGCCATCGACTTGACTACATAGTTGAAAAGTTCTCATGAATGTTCTGACTTTTAGTCTCGTGCCCTTCTACCTTCTAATGACACAGACCATTTGACTTTATCACATTATTCAATTCCAGTCTGACAACAAAAGTTATAGTTCTTGTTCTTCTCTTTTAATGATGGTTTCTACCACATACATTCCTTGAGCTAATAAATTCTTTTAATTAAATTCCAGTTTATATATAAATACTTCTAATATTTAAACTTATGTAATCGGATCTCTTCTTTCAATTCTTAGTAATAAATTAATTCCACATATTAGTCTTGGAGTTTTTTTTTATAATTAACCCACTTAAAAAAAAAAGAATTCTAAAATTAATCCACAGTTACAAAATATCACAAAAATGGACTGTCACGTAAGCCTGCCGAATATCCAGGACACGACAAGATGGTTGTCAAGTTTGAATAACGTGCCGAATCCCCGGAACGCGACCACTACTAATCTCGACCACGACCGCAACTTGTCGAGTGCCCAACAGCACTCGACAAGTGCTAATCGACCACGACCGCGGCTGTGTGCAACCACAACTAGACTTGTTGAGTGCTGATCACTCGACAAGCTAGCACCATGCAAAAAAACCGAATTTAATTGCAGGAGTGGGGGACCGGGGAATCGAACTCAAGCCTTACACGTTGCACGCTCTAACCAGTTGGCTACGGCTTTTTGCTACTCTAATGATACTGGGTTTTTTTGTCGAAGGCCTAGAATTCGACAAGAAAGCAAAAATTAAACACAGCAGCGGGGATTCAAACTCGGGCAAACGAGGTGGGAAGGGAATGAGTTAACCAGCTGGGCTACGTCTTGTTACTGCTTTAAAGACACTAAGATTTGTAATATACTGTGACTTGTCGAGTTTCCAGAACTCGACAAGTGGTCGCTACGCCTTATCGAGTTCCTAGAACTCGACATGCAGCCTGATCGTGGTCGAAGTGGTCTTGTCGAGCAATGGAAACTCGACAAGCTGCATACACGCGATAACTAGCTTGTCGAGTTTCCACTGTTTGACAGACTTACGTGGCAGCCTATTTCTGTGATATTTTACAACTGTGAGTTAGTTTTAAAAATCTTTTTTTTAAGTAGATTAATTATAAAAAAACTCATTAGTCTTGGCACTTACTACTCACTTGTTAGTAACTCAATAATTTAACACAAGTAACGAAGAATTAGATGAAGGAGCTCAATTGCATCAGAGTAGGGCATAGATTTATGTAATTCAATTTCAAGCAAGAAGAACTAATTACACAACAGACGAGGCCCCTTCTGCAATTTATCCAGAGGCATTTGCAAGTTTGCACAAATATTCCTGTCGTGTCTCGTGACAGTGAGGTATGGCGCGTGCAGGTACTTCCTTGAGGAGATCGTGGCGCTGCTGCCGGCAAAGAAGGGCGTCGCGTCGACAAAATTCTTGCTCGGGATGCTCCGCATGGCGATGATCCTCCACGCCAGCCCGCTGTGCAGGGAGAACCTCGAGCGGCGTATCGGCGCGCAGCTCGAGGAGGCCTCGCTCGACGACCTCCTCGTGCCGAACCTTGGGTAGCAACTTGTACAACCTTTTTGTCCAATTGTTTTGCCTTAGAAGCCTTTGGACATGTCTGTTGAGAAGGTTGTGCGCATGCAGGTACACTGTGGAGACGCTGTACGACATCGACTGCGTGCAGAGGATACTGGACTACTTCATGTCGTCCACGGACACGGGGCTGGGGACCGGGCTCACGTCGCCAGCGTTGGTGGAGGAGGGGAGCCTGGGGGCGCCGGCGGGGACGCCGACGTCCCTCTCGCCGATCACCATGGTGGCGAAACTCATGGACGGGTATCTTGCGGAGGTGGCGACGGATACGAACCTGAAGTTGCCCAAGTTCCAGGCGCTCGCGGCTGTGATACCGGACTACGCACGGCCGCTCGACGACGGCATCTATCGGGCCATCGACATATACCTCAAGGTAACAGATGATAAATCTACATTTGATTCGATCGTGCGTAACTGACATGCTTGATGTGATGCCTCCTCGCCATGCATGCGTGTGTCTTTGCAGTCGCACCCGTGGCTATCGGAGTCGGAGCGGGAGCAGCTGTGCCGGCTGATGAACTGCCAGAAGCTGTCGCTGGAGGCCTGCACGCACGCGGCGCAGAACGAGCGCCTGCCGCTCCGGGTGGTGGTGCAGGTGCTCTTCTTCGAGCAGCTCCGCCTACGGACGTCCATCGCCGGGTGGTTCTACGTGTCCGAGAACGCGGCCGACGGCGCGCACCCGCACCCCGGCAACGCCATCCTTCAGAAGAGCGCCGACGGCGCGGGCCAGACCGAGGCCGATGCCCCGGAGCGCAAGGGCAGCAGCCGCCCTGCCGAGGTCATCACCGACGTGAAGGCGCGGGTCTCGGAGCTGGAGAAGGAGTGCATGAGCATGAAGCAGGAAATCCGGCGGCTGGGGAAGCCGAAGAGGTCGTGGAACATCCTCGCCAGGAAGTGTGGGTTTGGAGCCAAAGTACAACAAGCACAGCCTGCCATGGGTGGTAACTAGGCTAGGCATGTTAGATTCCTGCACAGCCTGAGTATGAAATCTCAACTTTCATGTTAGATTTTCCTCCAATTTTTGTTTAGTGTTCCTCCCTCTTATTTAGTTGTTGTGGGATCGGTTAGTGTAATGCAATAACGCGCTTCTGCTTTGTATGGTATGGACTAGTTTTGGAACATTCCTACTCTCTTTTTTTAAAGAATTCCTATTCGATATGTTTAGTAATATTAATAACTTCAAGCATTATTGCGTCCCATTTGGTAAGCACTTGGTATTTCAGTTTGTTTCTAGTTTAAATCAATTTACTACGGCAGATACAAGCTCAATCACTCAAATCATAAACGCACGAGAACTTCAAGGAGAGCTGTAAGCAGCTTTACGGACAACAGAACATATGACCGTTTCTTGTTAATTTGTTATCACTCAAGTAAATCATCCAAGCCATAACCAATTCACAAGCAGCTAATACTCTTTAAGGCCTAAGGATATTAGAGCCATACTGCAGGTACATAAAAGAACACCGGTAACAGCGAGAGTTTGATAAGACTACAAATCGTGTAACCAAATGTATTCCACAAAAAAAACCGTTCAAGTTACCTATAAGCACATCTGACCTAGGTAAAAAAATTGAAACATGAAAAAACGCTTTGAAATATCCATACAAGGCTCCAGTATATATTACAGAATGGTAAGATCTTTAGATGTATGCTTCCAATGATCTCAATTCTCAAAGACACGCATCATAGGTATGGGGATGTACAAGACGCCATGACTGATTGGCACATCCTGGTCTCTTCCATTGCTCAACGTCGGTAATATTTTTGATCAAAAGGCTGATCTCATCGCACCTCGTGCTGCCTCACGTTTCATCTCTGCAGCTTTCCCAGATCCACGGAAGTACATGTATACTTGCTGCAGTTTGAGCGAGAGAGACACCAATTATATGTAGATTAAGTTCAAAATGACAAGATATAAAACACAAGATCAGAAATTGACAAGAGTGCAATGAAAAAAATTAAGTATATGATGAATAGAATCTCTACTATGAAGGTAGGATATAATCTATGAGGTTTTTTAAGGGTATTTGTCTTTTTTTTCCAGGTATCTTTTCAAATATCAAAGAAGATGAACTTTCAACTTTCAAGCATACTGAATACCAAAAGATTATGCATATACTGACTAAAGAATAATACCCACCTGGATGACAGCAATGCTAAGCAGTGTTTCAAGGCAGAACAATCCAAATCCAACGAAGTAAAATATCTGCCAAAAGAACAGGAAAGTAGTATAAGTGAATAATAAGCCATGAACAACTAAACAAGATAGGCAAATCCAGCAAGTTAGGCTGGTCTGCCGAGGCGTTTGATCAATTGTTCAGCCCCAAGGGCCAAGCCAACAAGAGAAGCAAGCATCATGTACACTCCCCTGTAACTGACAACCGACACAAGAGGTCTGTTACAAAAATGCAAAGATTGCATCCTGTCTATGTAGGGGCTCTGCCCCTGGTATCTCAACATTGTTCAGGTTATTCAAATTATTAGCACACAAATTTGAGTTAAACAAAAGGCAATTTCACACATATGAGTACATCAGCAAGTCCTACCATTTGACTTAAATAGCCCCATAATAAGGATAGTTAATCAGTGTGGACTTACCCCCACAATAGCACTTCTGCCTATGACATCAATTGCCGGCAAAATCCCACTACAGCAACAAACATATCGACACAAGATAGTCAGAATGTTGTAAATAAAGAAAAGATGGTAAAGTCATAAATCTGAAGTTGAGAAAATGGACAGTCTCAAACAAGGCTGTTGCTATGTTAAGCAGTTTAGAGTATATAGCAGAATTGGTATAGCTACAGTATCTCAGATATACATCAGATATTCAAACTTACACACTATTTCACTGAAAAACCAAATGCTGCCTAGGAAAAGTATAGTTCCTTGCACTTTTTTTTTGGGCAGTCTAAATAAGAAAAAAAAAAAAACAAACTTGATATCTAAGCTAATTTGGATGGCATTTTGATTTATAGACAGGATGCTGGGATTGAGGGGGCTAACAAAATAATGTCCATGTCTTGCTACAGAGTATATACTGAGGGGGAAGGAGGAAAGGGAAAAGAAGCATAAAGCAGTGCACTTAACAGGGCCACTAATTTTGCTAGTGTCCATAGAATAGGGTGGATGCCAGCGATGATAGTGTACAGATTAAAAACGAGACTTGTATAAACTTCTTTAGGTTTCAAATTTGCAGTTTTTCCTTGCTTAGAGATTAAAAAAAAGTCGGCTCCTTGAAATATCATTTACAATGTTTGGCATCATTGATGTTTAATGACAAAACCAAAATGATTTTACACATATCTAATATGTAAGACTTACGCCAAAGATTTTCCTTTGAAAGGAAATGGAGGAGCCACAGCTGACCAGATGCAGAAGAGTATGTGAATCTGGAATGAGCAAAGAATGTTACCCTTGTATGGAATATCAGAAATTGATGCAGCAAATACTGTGGGAAGCCCTTGTTTTAATGTTAAAGATCTTACCAGGTAAAACAGCAAAAACCACCCAAACTTCAAGGCGCTTTCAGTCCTGTAACATGCATTTCAATAACACAAGATGTGAAAAAAAAAAGAAATGAAACAAGCAAATTTTATAAATAACAAATGCAGAAGCATAAACACAACCTCATCGCATTATAAAGAGGGCGATACCATAACACATATGCCCCAGGAACACCAGAGATGAAGTAGATAATTGCAAGCAACCAGATCATAACACCTATTGAAGTGAGGGTCTAAATTAGTTTCAAGTGTCAGCATGGTCTTTGCTGTTGACAGCAGACAATAACCTACACCCCAGACATACCTTCCCCTTTAATCCATGCTGCTGCTGTTGCAATGATATTCCAAAAAAGACAAGCTGTCAATCCTGCATGGCACGCATGATGCAAAAATAAGAACATCCTTTAGGCAATGTCAACAAAATCCACAATTTAGTGATGTTGAGGAAAAATCAACTTGAGTGGTTCTAATCAAATAAGCACCTTAAAGGGAACAAAGCAGCTCAACAAGTATTAATAAAATGAAATTGCAATTTTTCCTTGCTCTTTGAAAATATTTCACTTATGCTTCTACTCTCACATGTAGACAAATATAAATTATCATGTTGACAGACATCTGACATGTTACCAATACAAGTTCTTTCCGCTCACAATTAACACAAGGTATTAATAAAAATGGTGGTATAGCTAAATATTTCACTCCTTGTGTTAGTTTTATCCAAGAAGCAACCTGATGAAATGTTCAATTCTCTCTATGATATTTTTCCATAGAATGTTTTACTTTTGTTTGTGTGAGGGGGGGGCGGGGGTGCGGGGGGGTATAAGACCAGAAACAGCACTTACCCAACAATGATGAAAATGCAAGGTACTGCATCCTTTGAAGGTGAACGGGTATCTCATTTGAAATGTCATGATGAATAATTGGTAGAAAGGGTGGCCAGTTTTTCTCTTCTATGACAATACCAGCTGCCAAAAAAGTGAAGTTAGAAGGAATGAGTAGAAAGTAAAAAGTCCTTAAATGCATGAACTGTCTAAGCCAATGCAACATAAGTACAAGCTTTGCTCAAATACCCTTTTTTAAAATAACAAAAATATCACATTCAGCAACGCTGATGGCATACAAAGGGGCAAGTCTAAACCATCAATCTGAAAATGGAATCTCTTCAGCAATTATCACGATACAGGTTGACATACTTGAAGTCCGAAGCTCTAAAATACTCAGTTGTGTTGTCATCTTAGTGAACAAGTTGAGACCTAACCCATAGTGTCATAAAGACTTGAGTAGACTAGCAACAATTTCTTGATAAATTTCCCTATTAATCAACTGTGTCACCAACATCCTGTTTCCTATCTTAAAATCTTTTTGCTCAGAAATGTACAAAAATCACCCACAGCTACTCAGCATAGATAGTATTATACCTCTGGTTGCAGCTTCTTCCTTCCTTTTCAATTCCTAAGTGTCAGTGAAAACAAGAGCATCAGCTAGAGCATTTTAGAGAAAGAACAGTACATACAGTAAGTACAAGAAAAAGCTCATCATCAAGATAGTATAAAACACCTCTGCATTATTGCAAACATATGGAACACAGTTGAAGCAGAAAGGTTTCTTCTTTAAGTTAATTCACTCTGCACATTTCCCCCTCAATTTTGACATATTATATATCATGCTAACACTTGTTGCCCCGAAAATTCTGTGTTTAAATCACGCGGATTTAATACCAAGAACCAACTTTTCAAAACAATTTGGGATAAGTTCTTTCAATATGGTTAAACAGTTCATAAGGGCAGTAACATTTAGGTTATTGTCAGACAATTCATAACACTGTAAGTGGACTGCAAGGCTACATGCAGGTCCCATGTTTACTCATATTTTTCCTCAGACCAAAGGTGCATTGCCTACGGTTTGGTGTTTATAGTAGTCTACTAGATGTTTATTCTCTGTGGTAAATCTGTGTTAGTTAAGTTCACTAGTTAGACACTGCAGCAAAGTAAAAGCTACAATAACTTTTGTTGGCCATGTTACATATTTAACAACCATATTGTAGCCACATGGAGGAGTAGTGGTGTACTGTAAGATATCAGCAAGGAAAATTTTGAAAATTTTGCAGCGGGGAGGATGGCTATTACATACTTCAGAAGTGCTTTTCAAATTCATAACAATCATGGGTTTTATTCGATATAATGCTGAATAAATAAAAAATTCAAGTAGTGTTGTAAAATAATATTGGATGACACATTTGAAATTTCAAGTTTCAACTTATGAAATATACTGCATTTGGAGACCATGGATGTAACACTTTGCACATATAAAATCAAGAAATATTTTACAGAGTAACAGCACAGGGAAATTTAGAACACCCAGCATAAGGCACATACTCTTTCTCGTTTGTTTAGCTCAGCCTCCTTTGCCTGAAGTTCTTTCTCCTTTTTCTTTAGATCCTAGAGTTACATATAAGCATACTCATCACATTAGTAATCATCCACAAACACAACAATGATAGCATAACAGAAATTAAGTTGGCAGATTGCACTTAGTAATATACACAAAAGAATCGCATAACCAGCATTACTTTCTCATGGTAATAGATCACTATTTGATTATTTGCATGCTTGAAAGCTTTTAACAAATTCATGGCAAAGGGAATACCAGTGCTAACGTTACAATGTTGAAGTAAACAAGCCTAGCAAAACTTATTTTCTTGGGCAGAGCAAAACTTTTCAAAATTAGATCGTCATACTACTAAAAAAATTCAACGGACGGAAGTACCTTATTTGAATCAAGGGGAATGTCCACTGTGGCACCACGGTCATTATAGAAATCAGCTGGCTCATGGGGAAGTGGTGGCATACGAGAATTAGAAGCAGGGGGAACACTCCCTCCCTGCAGAACAAGGAGACATTTACAAAACCACTCAATCACAGACAATTAAAGAAAAAAAATAGACCGCCCCACAACCCCACCCACCCCCCCCCCCCCCCCCCCGCTGATTTTCACCCACCCCCGCAAACAAAAAACGATCACGTAAATCGTGACTTCCCTGCCACTTCCCCTCCGACAACCCTTGCATGCCTCCTTCCCCTTCCCCTCTTCCCTTCCACGCAAACTTTCGCCTACTATGATGAGTGCTTCTCCATGCCTTTTCTCCTACCATTCTTACCACCAATTCGCTGCTGCACTCCGTTCTTTTGCATCAACCTGGCTCAGAATCGGAAGCATGAGACTGCATTTCCTTATAATCGGCAGCACACAAAAGTTCCTTGGATTGAACCAAATACATCTCAACACTAAACACTACTTAAAACAAGGAAGAAAATAATCGACACTCCAAACTCCCAGAACTACTTAAGTCATACCAAACGTTAATTACAGCAAGAGAGAATCTTCCAGCCTATCTGTTTAACCTTTTAATCATCCACCATACCACATAGTTCTCATCAACCACTCCAAGGCCAATTTCCCATTTTATCATCCCATTTCTCCCATCAAAATCCCAAAACAAAAAAAAATCCACATCTCTCACACCAAGTAATTAGCAAACACCACGAGCGCAAATCCGCACCTCGCCATCGAGCTCCCATCACCACAGATCTAAGTTCCTAACCCTGGCAGCAACCACTCAGCCAGCCAGATCCAACACGCTCGCGACCAAAGCAAGCATCACACTCAGAAACCACCACAACCTGCTCAATGACCAGATCGAAAGCAACTCGAGATCTACTCGAGAGGGGGAAGCTTCCAGCAGACTAGACGAGACGCTGTTGTGACGGGGTGGGTAGCGCGAGCTAATAGCTACTCACCGCGAAGGGATTGACGTCGTCCTCCTCGAAGGGGTTGCGGTCGTACCTCCCCGCCATGGCCTCCTCCTCCTCAGGTGGCGGAGGCTAAGGTGGCAGTGGCTTCTCCGGCGAGGGAAGGGAGGGATGCGGAGAGAGTAAAAGGGAGTCTAACGTGACGACCAACTACCTTAGACACTTGCCTTAGCTGCGTATTTTTACGTTTGGATTTGTTCGGGGAGTAGTCTTTATTCTGTTTAGTTTATTTGACTCGTATTATTCGTTAGCATCCTGCCGCACTGCAGTGTGACCGACAGGTGGGGTCACGTGGCCAGTGGAATGGGATGAAAATTGTATAGCAACCTTCTTACATCTTGCATATATGATTCTGGATGTTTGTAGTGCGATGTATCAAGACCGTCCGTACAAAAACCGACGGCTCCCAAGACTCTTCTACATATAGGAAGCTTCCTACACAAATTTTGTCTAGGGAAATGAGTCAATGGCGTCCCTTTGATGCAAACAAAAAGTGAATTTTTTATGCCACTATAAAATTTTAATATTTTATATTTTTTCATTTAATATCTCATTAACATATAAATTTTATTCCACCTTATTAATCTCGTAGATCACAATTTTAAAATTTTTTAGTAGCATGAAAGAAATTTTCCAAAAAAAAAATACAACAAAATGTCACCATTTACTTGCAAATTTCTTATGGGGTTCTCTAGGTACAGGTGTCTGTTTATTTCTTAAAAAACTTACATCATCTACATCACCATCCAAATCTAATTTAATCTCCATCATTCTTTCTTCCTCACACTTCTTCTCCCTACTCCTCCTCCTCCTCTTGAACCACCGCTGCTGCCATTGCCTCATCTCCTTCCCCCATTGGCTACCGCTACCCGCGGTGGAGGCGCCACCGCCTCCCCACACCACCGCCACAACCACCACTCCTTCTCGTTACTCATCTCCCCGCAATCACCACCTCTCACTGTCTTCACCAGCCATCGCCTTGCCACTCAGCCTATACCCACTGTTAGGTCACCGCCGCCAAAGAAACTAAACAGAGGCACTAGACGAATTTTAGAAGACTAGATCCAATATGAAGAAAGAGATATACAAAATAAAAAAACAAATATCTAGCTATTAGCAAATCTCATTTCTTATCTTAAGTTTAGCTAAAGATATTTCTCCTGAAATCCAAAGGGTTGGCGCTGATAGCTTTCACTAGATACATCTCTAAATAAAAAAAACAGCTGTTCTAAAAAATGATGGGCACACTAATTTGTCTTGATATACTATTTGCTAACAAATTGGCGCTCATAGTGCATTATTTGGTTGTGTTATTATTACTAAGCAATGTTTTGGCATTATATTATGTTCCAAAAAACTTTTTTTGGCATGTCATTTTAAGATGTAAACATTTATTAATTGTTTATCAAACAATAATATCTTGATATGACAAATATTTTCTATAATTATCATATTCTTTAGCATTGTAATTCACTACACGGCGGTCTCAACCAGAGCCATATTACATCTTCCAAGGTTAATCCGTATATGCCGCATATGTTTAACTTCATAAAGAAGTAATGTGTGCGCACTTTCTTTTGTCATATAAACTGGAGCAGAAAAGGCTTACTAATCTGGCTGGAAAGTCAATACAGAGCAACCGCACAAACAATTGTTTTCTTAATGGTCAAGCGAAAGAATAGATTTTAAAACATATTCAAATGAGATCTCTGCTTTTCAACAAATTAGACTTGAGAGACTGATGGGAATCAACATTACTCAAGTTATAATTAAAGCCTGACTAATTATAGATTCAGCACATATTTCACTTATTGCAATTGGAATTTCTTGTACTTCTAGACGATTTTTTTTTTTTTCAAAACAGCTAACAGCCGGGTCATTCAATTTGCCATCTGTTATGTTTCGCAAGTTATTTGCTCCACAGCCACAGGTAAGTTTTCGCTTTACAAGTTACAACTGCGTGAAGAACAGTGCATAATATGACCGCGTTACGCGACAAAGAAAATACTATAGACACTAAAACAAACTCTCTCTCTCTCTCAGTGATGTTCACACAATGATTTGATTAATTACAGATCAATGCACGTCATCCTCACATATACAACAGTGAATTATGCCGAATCTACTCAGTGAAACACAATTACAAAGCTATGACAGTGACTCACAGGCTACACAATTTTATGGAATTCTTTTACTAAATAATCAATTTTAAGGAAAATTTTAAAAAATACATCATAAACCATTTATTTCTGTAGAATTGTTAGTTCCGTAGAATTGTTAGACATTACATAGTAACGCCACGAGCCAAGGTATTAGACATTACGTAGTATCTCGTGGTGTTACTAGATCCCATATCATCATATAAGAAAGATGTAATAACCACGCTATAACCCATAACGTTGCTAAGACAAAATCTAGAATCATAGACTATGCTGTTATCTTCTATACTTAACTATCTCAACTAAATTTTTGTGATAAGCAATGATAACTCTTAAAACCATTTTACTTATAATGTTATACCTCATTAGGAAGTGCCACTTGTCATATCATTATGATTAAATGTCTAACACCACAACCAATGATGTTCACAAATCTGATTAAATTCGCTAAGCGTGGATATATATAATGTTATAATCTGTGACATTAGATTTTATCCTACTAACATTATGGGTAGTAATATTACCAACCTACTGATGTGTGCAATACATATTTCCAATGCAATGATGTGCTCAATGATAACATCATGGACTGTGATGTTACACTGTCTAATCTATTGTCTCGACTCGTGGTATTACACAGTCTATCTGGATCCATTTTATGGAAATAAAACAGTTTAAGGTATATTTTTCAAATTTTTCTTCAAAATTGATTATTTAATAAAAAATTCAAATTGTATGACACTTCGTGCCAAAAAAAAAAAAAGAATGATATCTATTCTAATATGTAGATGAGCTCAGTGTTAGATATATGTAGATGAGCTTTCAGTGTTAGATCACCACCAAGTCTTGCAAAGATAAATTCAGTTCTTGAGCAAGTTTTGCTGACTGACCACCCCGCCTGCGCCAACAGAACAAGGGGAAAAACACAGGACATCAGAAATACTACTACTCATAGAAAATTCATCCATAGTTCAGATGATAGAAAAGACCAAAAATGATGCATAAAAATTAGTAAAAGCATAAATGTCCCAAGAAAAATGCTCTCTCAATGTGACAAAAACATAGTTAGGAGCTGAATTATTTACTTGATGAATGAAAAAGAAAAATCAGGGATGAAGTGTATGCGAGAGAAAGGAAGGGAATTACATAATTAGGGGATGTAGAACTTGCTGAATCTTTTGCAAATGGTTAAAACAGCGAGTGCAACGTTGCAACCTGCATTGCATGGAGACGTGGGTAAGCTGCCTTGATTCTCGTTGATAAATCTAACTCCAAGAATACTGCTAATGCGCTTACCTCTGCTCAGCCTGAATATCAACTCCAACCACTGAATTTGCTGACAACATTGAATGAATAACTGGCCCAAAAATCTTTATAAGATCCAATAACATTTCCAAAGAAACAGTAGCGTGCCTGCAAAATTGAGACAAAAGTAATCACAAAGGCCTTGTCACTGATAACCCTAACAATTTTAATGTAGGACTGCCAACATTTACGTGATTCATATTGCACCATATCTTAACAGTACACCAACAGGCTGCAAAACAGTAGACCGAGGACAGGCTCACAAGCAGAAACTCAATACACAGTTTTGTGCATCCTCTTTCTTTTCTTTCTTTGTGTGTGTGTGTGTGTGCTGTTGCTAAGTACATGGTCCACTAGGAACCATCATGCAAGAACAGGCATGATTACCTTTCAGCCTTGCTGCTTAGTAACCCCGCAAGAACAGGCAGCAAGCATGAGAAAATCTCCAGGTTGAAAAGATCAAGTTTCCCCTTGAGAGTACTAACAATATCAGCTTGAACCTGCACAAACTCAACTATTAGTAGCTAAAAATAATATGAACTACAATCATGGAATGGAATAAATTGCCATCATAACATATCACGAAGAAAAACTTACAGAATTGTCAGGCAGCTTTGCCATAGCAGCAATTGCTCCTTTGATACCATTCTTCTCCAAGACATGCCGTATCATCTGAACAAACTCAGTGTCAGAACTATCTTAGGCAATCACAACATTTTTTGATTGAAGTTTCGACCTCCACTATTTCACAGGAGCATGTACTTTTCTACACAAGCCTAAAGAAGTCAATAACAATGAACCACTTTCAACCCATTGTGCAAACGTGTGATTCCCATCAGTTGCCTTGCCATTGATGACAAACATCAAAATAAATGGAACGGTAATGTCAAGTTTTCCAAATATATTAAAGCACCTAAGGAGAGATGAACCAATTTTCCAGATCTCAAAGGTTCTTGAGAGCAAAAAAGAATATCATCATGCATCATACATTGTAAAATTGTATACTTGTAATCCTTATAGTTACAGCAAAGTAAAAAGGATAACCACTCACATGTTGGACACATGTTAGGAAGGTGATGACATTAATTCATGGCTAGCATACGAACTAATAAACAAATGTATACAGGTAAACTGAAGGAATTACCTCTAGCTTTGTCAACCGAGATTTTACAGTGTTTATGAATTCATCGTGGTTCTGCATCAAATTGATTGGACCCATTTCCTCATCCACTGTTGACAAGTCCTTTTCATATGCCTGACTTGGTTCCACCTGTGCAACCCAATGACCACAAAATATAATAATTTGAACAGCCGAAAGATTTCTAACAGTAAGAAAAAGAATGAGCAAACGAAAAATATAGCAAAGGTATTATCATATTTGTTTGGCTCAATGCATTATGTATATTGTATATAGATGTATAGTTAATATTTGTGCATATGACCCATGTGACCCATTTAGTTTGTATCCTATGTATACTTCTAATCTTAATACAACTTATTGGTTGAGTTTCTAACATGGTATCAGAGTCATGAATAAAACTCTAGTCATTTTTCACCACTCCCAATCCCAAAGCCGGCCATCTACACCCTACCTTCAGATCTACTCACCATGACTAGGGCCACTGCCATTCTGTCCTTTGTGTCGCCGCTGCCGTCACCTCTCTTGTGTGACACCACCACCGTCGCCCCTTCCACATGCCACCACCGCCGCCTCCCGCGCGATGATGCCACCACCACTCTCTCTCTCTTGGAGGATTTGGCCATCTGGGTTTTTCAGTTGGAATTTGATAGTAGCTTTTGTCTTGTTTCCCTTGGATTCTAGAGCTTCCTGCTGAGTAACCATGTTGGGAACTTGCCTTGATTATATAGCCTATGATGCTAAGAAAGCATGCCTCCTCCACGTGTTGTGATAGATCACTGAACCACCTGCTAGCTTCCTCAACATGTTCTGAGCTCTGGTGATTTGATAAGAAAAAAAAAACTGCTCCCGTAGGCTGATTTGGTGTGGTCCAGTCCAGCTGACCTGCACCTAAGTTTTGATTCAAACCTGAGGCTTGCACGTGGTTCATGGCCTCTAGTGATATTATTGGTGGTGTTCTTATGGCCTCAAATATCAAGCTGAATGGCCAAAGTTATTGGGAGTGGGCTTCTTCAGTTTGCATGCTCCTCAGGTCCATTGGTCTTGTATCGTTCCTCACTACAGACCCTCCTACGAAGAAGACCGAGGCTGATGTTGCTAAGGCCTGACATACTAGTGATGATCGTGTTATGGGCATCTTATGTCATAGCGCTAAGATATCCATTCGGATGAGTTTCATTGATCTTTTCTCGTCTAGACTGATGTGAGAGTATCTTTAAGGCCGTTACTAGCAGAAAAGTGAGGCACTTCACTTCTCTCTTCAACAAAGTCTTCACGCTATGCAACAGCAAGACCAGTCAGTTGAGGAGTTCTATAATGCATTCACGCGTGTCTCAAGTCAACTAGACTCCATGGTGCTCTCTAGCTACTCTGGTTGTACTGGGTGTGCAGCTAAGAAGAGATATGATGAGTATAACCTCATGTTCAACTTCGCCATGCGCCTTCATTCCAAGTTTGAACCCATTCGAGCTCAACTCTTGGGGCGTACCACACTCCCCACCATGGCGGAGGCACTAGCTACTCTAATTGCTAAAGAGACTCATCTTTGCTCACTTGCTGGGTCTTCTGTGGTATCGCCGCATACTGTTCTGGTGGCCTTCTATTAGACAGATCCATCTCATGTTGCTACGACATCTTCCACCCAGGTTGTTTACTCTCATTGCAAGAGACCTGACCATCGTGTTCAGTGGTGCTTCAAATTACATCCTGAGTTGAAACCACTACGTGAATCGTATCGTCGTGGTGGTGGTGCTGCCTCTTCTCTAATATCTGCCAGTGCTTTAGAGCCACTTGCTACTCAGCGGAATCAGCTTCAGACTCAGATGAGTAACCTTCAGGTTCTCTTTCAGCAACGTTCCTCCTCTGCTAATCTTGCTGCTGCATCTTCCTCTGTCATGTACTACCCCCTTGGGTCTTGGACTCTAGAGTCTCATTTCATATGAGACCAGATGACTATCAGCTAGTGTCATGTCGGCCTGTTTCAGATGGTGCCTATGTTCAAACAACGAATGGCACCTCTTGCAAAATCATTCGTCAGGGTACTCTTGTCACTTCTCATTTCGCTGTTTCGGATGTGACTTGCACCCCAGCTATCTATGAGTCTTATATCTGTTGGACAGCTTACTGATATGAACTATTTTGTTGGGTTTGATGACCCTTCTTGTTTTGTGCAGGATCATCAGACAAGAACTCTCATTGGTATTGGCCATCGTTGTAGAGGCTCTAAGGGGCTTTACACTCTTGATCGTTTGCGTCTTCCGATATCCTCTACTACTGTCTCATCCACCATCTCATCTTCAGTTTCTGAGTCTGTCTCAGCGTCTTCCGCCAACTTTCCTCAATGGCATCATCGATTGAGTCATTTATAAGGTTGTCATCTCTCTACATTAGTTTGTTAGAGTGTCTTAGGTTGTCTCTGTTGACACCAGTTTTCATTGTAAGGGTTATAAGCTTGTCAAACAGTTATAACTCTTATATCCTTTTAATATCTCTAGATCTAGTCATCCTTTTGCTTTAGTTCATTCTGATGTTTAAGGCCCTACTTTTGTTTCAAAAGGTGGACACAAATATTATGCCATTTTTATAGATAATTGTTCATGTTATACTTGGGTCTAATTCAGAAAATATCGTTCTCAGTTGTTAACAATTTATCAATCTTTTGCTCGCATGATTCACACTCAGTTTCCACTGGTATTCAGGTTTTTCATTCTAATTCAAGGGGTGAGTATTTATTGATTGCCTTTCGTCAGTTTCTTTCTGATAAGGAGACTCTTCCTTAGCTCTCTTGTCCTGGTTCTCATGCTCAAAATGATTACTGAACGCAAACATCGTCACATTATTGAGACTGCTTATACTCTTTTAATTGCATCACATGTTCCTCATCATTTTTAGGTTGAATGTGTTTCTACGCCTGCTTATGTCATCAATATACAACCGTTTTCTCATCTTCAGGGCAAGTACCCCGGTGAGGTCTTGTTTCCCACCCCTCCGGGTTAAGATCTTCAAGCCTTCGGGTCTTACTAGCTATGCTCTTCTCACGCCACATGAGCATACCAAGTTAATCGCTCAATCTGTTGATTGTGTTTTTCTTGGGTACAGTCTTAAGCATAAGAACTATTGTTGTTATGATTCCTCTGCTCGATGCATGTATATCTCCCGTGATGTCTCTTTTGTTGAGGATTAACCCTATTACTTATCCTAAACAATCTACCTCTACTGCAAAGTCCATCTCAATTTTTAACCTCCCTCCTATTTCATCCTCAGATATACCACCAATTGTTGAGTCTTCATCTCTACCTTCTCTATCTCTTCCCCCCACCTCAAGCTATGCCTCCATCTTCGGATATATCCCTATTCCCTTTCCAATATACTCGTCGTCCTAGGGTTCTATTAATCCACCATCTTCTGTTCTTCCTTCTAATGGTGTTGCCAATACTGATGATCCGCTGCCTCCGTCGTCGCTCCCGACTTCTCAGTATGATCTTCATGATTGCAGTACTGTTGTTGCTCCTAATCGCTATAGTCTCACTGCTGCTAGTGCTATGTATAAACCTCGTACCTATCAAGAGGCTGTCGTTATTCTTGAGTGGCAGTTGGTTATGTCTAAAGAGCTTGCAGCTTTAAATCGTACTGGCATTGAGATACTGTTCCGCTACCTACTCAAGCTGTTCCCATCACCTGCAGGTGGGTATTGAAAGTTAAGACCAACTCTGATGGTTCAGTGGGGTGTTGCAAGGCCCACCTTGTTGCTCAAGGTTTTCAGCAGGTGTATGGTCGTGATTATGATGAGGTATTAGCTCTTGCTACTTACATCACTACAATCCGCACTTTAGTTGCTATGGCTACTATTCGTTTTTCGACTATCTCTCAGATGGATGTGAAGAATGTTTTCTTTACGGTGATCTATAGAAAGTTTATATGAAGCTACCTTTGAGAGTTGTGGCTCCTGCTGGGCATGTTTGTCATCTTTGGCGTGCTCTTTATGATCTCCAACAGGCTCATTAGGCCTGGTTTGAGTGCTTCAGCTCAGTGGTTCTAGCTACTGGTTTCTCTCCTAGTGATCATGATTCTGTTTTGTTCATTCATTCCTCGACACATGGTCGCACATTGATATTGCTATGTGGATGATATGTTGATTATTGGAGATGATGTAGAGTATATTGCTTTTGTGGAGCAACATTTAAGTCAGCAGTTCTTGATGTCTAACTTGGGGCCTCTTAGTTATTTTCTAGGAATTGAGATTACATTTACTGATGATATCTACTATCTCTTTCAGCAGCGTTATGTTCAGGATTTGTTTGCTCGATTTAGGCTTATTGATACACGGACTACTGCTGCCTCTATGGAGCTTCATTTTCAGTTTCATCCCACAGATGGCACTCCCTCGAGGATCCTTCTCACTATCGTCACATTCTTGAGTCTTGTCTATCTTGTTGTCACTAGAACAAATATTGCTCACGCTGTCAATGTGCTCTGTCAGTTTGTTAATGCTTCCACCTCAGTTCATTATGGTCACATGTTTTGTCTGGGACTACTTGTCGTCTTTTTTATACTCATTCGAGTCAACTTTAACTTTATGCTTACTCTGATTCTGATTCGACCTAGGCAAGTAATCCTATTGACTGTCAATCCATCACTGGCTATTGCGTATTTTTTGATACTTCTCTTCTTACATAGAAGTCCAAGAAACAGATTGCAGTATCACGTTCTAGTGCAGAGACAGAATTTCAAGCTTTGGCTGTTACTACCTCAGAGATTATCTAGCTTCGTTGGTTGTTGGCTGATCTTGGTGTGTCATGTACTGCTCCCATGTCTCTTATGTGACAACAACACTGCTATTTATATTGTCAATGATCCAATGAAATATGAGTTAACCAAGCATACTAATGTGAATGCCTTTTTCACATGTTCTCATTGTCAGCAGTCGACTATTGCTCTCCAGTATGTGTCGTCTGAGTTTCAAGTTACTGATTTCTTCACCAAGACCCAGACTTGAGAGTAGCAATAGTTTCATCTCTCCAAACTCCATGTTTCACATCCTCCGGATCCATCTTTTGAGGTTGAGGGGAGGTATTATGTATAGATATATAGTTAATACTTATGAATTTGGCCTGTGTAGCCCATTTAGTATGTATCATATACATACTCACCTCTATTCCTTGGTTGAGTTTCTAACACAATGATTGCCCTAAAATATAGCTATTATGGTGCTTAGGCGGAATTTTCAAATTATGTGAACTTACCACCCAATATGCCCCTCTACATCCCCTAATTTTGAAGAACTTGAAAATGTATAAACTCGTGTAACTACTATGCGTAGTAGAAAACAATAAACACAAAACACAACACCCCTTACCCCCCCCCCCCCCCCCCCACAAAAAAAAAACCCAAAAAAAAAGTGGATCCACCCCTAAAGTGCCTTTTAGAGTATAAAATAAATTCAATTTTCATAGATATGTATAACCAATGCTTTGACATCAAATGCAGAATTCGAGAATCAATACAGCTAATAGGCAAGCTATTCCTAAGCATTTATTGATAGCAAGAAAGCACATTTATGTTCTGAACCATGAAAAAGGTCAGACCATGTTGAAACTAATTTATACTCAGAATCATAAGTATATACCGAAAACGAGGGGGGGCTGTCAGTTGTCACTGCACGATCACCACAAAAGCTAGTTGGCGATGAATAACCAGTGTTACAAGTCTCTCTCCTTTCCCATCTCTCAACTAGAGACTTTGTTTTACCTAGTGGTACAGCAACTGCAAAAGATATGGCAATATCATAGAAAACTCCTTTTAGACTGATTTTCACCCCAGCATCAGTGTTAATGAAGAGTCATAGAGTATAATTACGCCCTTAACAACATCAGTTACATATACACGCACCTCCTCTAACATATTTGACTCTTGCTGTTCCTGTAGTTGAGCATGGTGGCTCAGAGCCTGGAATACAAGAGAGTTCCAATATGAAATCATGAAAATGAGCAAAACAGTAGGGATTCAGTGTTTAACAACAAGAGAAAAATAACCATACATATATCATCATTTTCCTGAAGAGGATGCTCCAATGAAACCGCTCTGTCCAATTTTTCTGCCATGTGTGTAATAGTTCCTCTATCCGCATTGCCAGATTCTTCAACCTTGTGATCTGGAGTTAATCCAAAGGAGAACTTTAAGCCAGACAAACCCTCTGAGCCAATATCAGGCTCAGTAAGCGTCGATATTACTGAGCTGTCACTATCAACAATGCTACCACTAAGTGAGAGTTTTCTTGAGTGAACAGGACTGCAGAATTCATCAGGAACCGCAGCTCTTCCTCCAATTCCTCTACTAACACTGCCTGCTGTTTTGTCCTCTAAAATGTCTCTAGGTACAACAACAGGCACAGAAACAGCAGGTGATGTTGTGTGAATATCTTTCACAGATACTGACTCTGCCAGATGGCCCTTTTTCAGGGTTGAAGAATTATTAACTGCCCCTGTACGTGAAGTCAATGAGATATCCCTTGGTGCAAAATTACGGTATGCAGTTTTTGGGACAGTGGAAGAATTATCAGCAAGCTTCATACCCCTCATAGGAGTAGAACTCTGAATAGATGATTTTAATGATGAATCAAATCTCCGAGGAACAGTACTGCTCTTATCTTTCTTGATTTTATCCATATTTGTTGAAGTTGAAAGTGAACCACGAAGTCCGCTCTCAGCTATTGTCATGGAATACATAGGGAGAGAGAAGGCATGGTCACTATGGAGTATTGAGGTGAAAATTAAGACATTTCTATGCATAATGAAAAAACATATGTATGGTTTGAAGCTATACCAATCCCTGACTTATTCACTTTGTATACACTGTTCGGATTCGTTGTCACTAGAGCAGGAATAGACTTTGCTGTGCTATCAAGTGGTTTGACAGGATGATCATCTACAGAATGTATGGTCTCAGCGAAAAAATTTGCTTTGGGCAAAACATCAAGAGCATATGGTCCAATGAGCTGGATCAAAACATAAAAGTTAGAATAAACGGGAAAAAAAAATCAGATTATACTCAAAAAGTAACACTCACTGATATATCGGCGACCCAAACACCAACACGGCATTCATGATAGGAGCAACCCAACAGTTTTCCTTCATAAATACTAAGATCAGACAAATTGTTCCACCCCATGTCAACAATGTCATGACATCTTACTGGTTCCCAAGAGAATACCTAACAATTGCCAACATACTTAAGCAAGCACAAATATGGAGAAATCACATCAGAAAACCAGACCTACCTTTAAGCTTTGGTCAAACCCACAGAATAGGGTTTTACCATCTGGATGAAAGACCATAGAGCGTACACCAGTGGCCTGGGAAAAGAGAGATAAATTTGTAAATGCTCTTAATGCATAAGGTTTTCCATTTTTGAATACAGAAACCAAAACAAAGGCACAAACAAGTTCAAACTATATGCAAGAGCATACCCATCCCAACCACAACCACAACCACCTCAACCAAACCCAAAAACTACCACATTCAAATGTGAAAAGGAAGATCATCTGAACTTTTTAAGGATACGAATAGAATACAACTACTTTGATCTCAATCTTTCTTTTGAATCCTGTTGGTGCCAATTTTAAAGAGGGAAAAAATGAAAAAGGCAGCATGTGCTATTATAATGGTATTCATGCAAAATCCATACATACACACATATATACATACACAAAGCTTGAGTAGTTGGTGTTTATAGTTCATTAAAACAAGTTAATCTTGCACAAAAACTAGTCTGATACAAGAGAAGACTTGCAAATACCTCAGGTCCAGCAGAACCTATCAGTTCAAATGTTTCAAGATCCCAAAACTTCACTGTTCGATCAGCTGATCCTGGAAATTAGCAGCACACTCACTGAGAACACACTTCAGCTTCTTAGAACTTCACTTACATCCAAGAACTACCCATCAAAGCCGACAAAGATGGCAACTATGATTGCCATCAATAAAGAAATTCACTTTTTACTAGCATAATTTTCATGGTTGTAGTGGATTCCTCTTCTCAATTTTTTTAAGAGAATGTAATAGAGTCAATATGTCACACTGAAATAGTCAAAACCAAAACTAATTAACAGCACATTGGACAGATCATCGTGTTAATTGGACAAATAAATCAGTTTTCCTGCATCATATTCATATTTCTTCTGCAAACAAAACAAGACATATAACTTTCTCTATGTATTCAAATCCAGCATTTTTCTTAAAACAATGCAATAAGCATTGCTACATAGTATGTAGATGTGATAAAAGGCCAGCAAGCACTTGGTTAAATGATAAGGTGTGAGATTGGTAAGCAGAGGCTGAACAGTTCAAACCTTCAAGGTCCAAGTGTTTTACAATTGCTGCAGAGGAAAAAAAAATATAGTGGCATGCATTTTATCAGAATTTATAACTATGGAAAATTTTAGACTGTACTGCAGAATAACATGTCAATTAATGACCCAGCAGAAACTTGATAATTTTAGATTAAATGAATTTTTAACCAACTTCCAGGGCATAACCTACTGCAATTCCCCTGTTTAGAACTGATCCCACCATCTGCAAATTCAATAAACTCACAGCTGTTCTCTCTTCCATGACTGCGAGTAGACAACTTTTCTTATTCACAAATGAGATTTCCAATATTATACAATGAAGATAAGGTTTCTCAAGAAATTATCAGGCATAAAATTACTCGTACATCATACTAAACGGTTCATAATTTGATATAATAGATTTCCAAATTAAAATGCTTGATATCTTATACCACAAAATCAACGATGATGTCTCAACAGTCTCAACTTGAAAAGAACTGAAAAGAAAGTAGGAACTAGGAACCTGTTGCAAGCAAAAATTCTTGAGGATGAAAATCAATGCAGCGGATTGGTCCACTATGGAACTTGAAATCATGTAGAAGCTTTCCTGCCGTCAAATCCCACACCTGCATGTAGTAGTGACATTGGCAATAGATTACTAAGTAACATTAGTTGCTTTTTATATTAAGACCTGAAGCAAAATTGAACTGAGCTTAGAAGTACCTTCACAATGTTATCTTCTCCACCTGTGACAACCCATCGTCCATCAGGTGTAAATCTGATTGTTCTAATGGCTCCTCTGTGACCCTTATATGTATGGATGCATCCTTTTTTCTTAATATCCCAGATCTTAAGATCCGTATCTGAAGAGCCAGATGCAAAAAACTCCCCAAATGGATGGAATTCGACAGCAGTGCAATTTGATCTATGCCCAGTGAGAGACCGTACAACTACATTGCAATTCAAGAACATAAATCAGACTTGTGTCCCCCAAACATAGTGGTCAGTAATCAGTATTAATAAGAAGATCTTGTAAGTTAGTGTATGGTGAAAATGGCAGAATTTGTTTGCATGCTTAAACATTGATGAAACACATGATAAAGATTGGGAAGACAGAGGTGGTTATAGAAAGTAGAAACACTATAGGGTATGTCTTCAGCTGCCATCTCATTTAACCAATAAGATGGCTGTATTTTCCCATTCAAAACAAACAGCAGATAATATTTTGATGTCATCATACGAGGAATTTTGACAAACCTGAACTTATATTTGTTATTTCTGAACAGCCACTCAAAAATCCCAATTGCCCCATTAGACTGTGTCCATTTTTATCAAAGTCATGTAAAACCTACGCGGATAATTACATGAGAAACACACACTAATATCACAGAATGGCCACATTTTATAGTTGTTGAGTAATGAGCAAACACATGCATGAAAGCAAAAACAATTCATTAGGCTATAACCCAGTTTCTTGGGCCTTATATATGCATTAGCACACCTTTAGCCTCCTCCAAGTCCCAGAGCTTGATGGAACCATTCGACAAGCCAGCAAGCACCAGCACCTCCGCGGAGTCAAACTCTACCACCTCGACGGAGCTCGTGTGACCTGACAAGCTCTGTGCAAACAATACCACACCCATTTAGAAACACAATGCAGGAGCCAAATCCTGAGATGGCTAGAAGAACTAGCAGGGTCACGGAGACGGCACCAGGAGAGGCGTCTGCTTGCCAATAGCCCACAGGTTGACCTTGCGGTCATTGCCACCAGTGATGAACACGCGACTCGACTTCTTCCCGATGGCCACAGACCTCACTGCAGCATCATGCGCCACAAATTCCTCTAGTTTTGGAATCCCAAGTTAAGGAGAAGTTAAATTTCAGCAATGTACACTTCGACTTAGTACTTAGTAGCAGTTCCTGGAACTATGGATGGTTGGTTGTGAACTAAAGTGGGTGAAGAATCGGTTAAAACAGCGTTAAAAATAGCTGCTTTTGGACTGAATTAGCCCACCCGTATCAGTAGTAAGTCAAAACTGCTTTAAAATTTCAATAAACACTGCAAAATTTGGTGTTCCTGGGCAATCAGAGGCAAGTAAAAAAGATGGCCAAATAATTGGAGAAATCCATCTCCATTGCTCCAAGAAATTGCCCGCAAAAACAAAAACAGAAAGGATTCACTAAAAACAAATTCTCCAAACTTTAATAAAAGGAAAGAAAAATTACTCTGGTGCTTAAACAAATGCCTGCCAAATGCCTGCCCAGACTGCTTCAAGAAATGGCCACTTCTTGCTCAAAGCCAAATCGGATCAAGAACCAAGTGAACAAAAAGGAAAAAGAAAAAGGAAAAAGAAAGGGCAACTGGGAGCCGAAGCGAAGGATACGGAGCTTGAAGCCGCGCTTCTCAGGATCCATCTCTGTCGCCCGCGCGCGGGAGTGTTTGGTTGCCAAGTCGCCGTGTCGTCGACGACGAGTAGGATGGATGGGATCCGAGTGGTATTTGGAGCAGAAGGACTTGACGAGTGGGCGAGACGAGAGCCGCGTCCTTTTGCTTTTTCCCCCCTACCTTGCAATGACAACGAGAGGCGTATGGGTGTGTGGGTGGGTGCGAAGTGGAGTTTTGTCGTTTTTTTAGTTCTTTTTTCTTTTATTCGCTTCTCTTTTCGTGTCTTTTCTTCTGTACCAAGGCCAACACAAAACAAACAAGTAGGTTCTCCTCTTCCTTGAAGAGGAGAAAGAGCCCCCGTGAATCTGGCGTATCAAAGTCTAGTAGACCTTTTGTTGTGAACCTGTCATGTGTCAACAACAATTTGATGAGGTAATTCAATGAGATCTTATTTAAAAATTACCAAGAATATCTTACTCTTTTATTTTTGACATGTTTTTGTTCTGATTTTACATTCAAACATTACATCAAACACAAACAAAATATTTTATAATACTAGAGCAAATGATGTCAATGTAGAGCTCAAGAGACCAAAATCCCTATCGAGACTTTAAGGGGCATTGTGCTCAATGACCTTACCAATACTCATGCACTAGCATCACTACCTTGTTACATCCATCTCACGTGGCTACCGGCACTGTTGCCATACATGATTATTATTACGATTGTTGTTCAGCTACCTCAAACATCACTGTGCTACAGAGATAGTCTCATCTTGCAGTTGTTACTGCCTCAATCTCACGTGGTTACCACGATATTGCCGTGCATGACAACCATCACAACTATTACTTGACTACCTTGAATGGCCACCAGACACAAGGTAGCCTCACCCCGTTGAATGGGATGCCACCCATCGACAATGCTCCTTCGCTTCATCCAACCACTATACTACAATGTACTCTCACTTCTTGGCTGCCAACAAGGTGTTCAGGTGATTTTACAACAACAAAATACATAAAGATATTTTTATTAAAATTTGATATTTTAAAATGGGTGTAAAAATCATTTTGATCTAGGTCAGCCATTGACTTGATCATAATGCATATTAAAAATTGTTTAAAACTAAACTTGTGTATTGAATCAAGATCACTTTTGTTATACACATTAAAAAGAAAAGCAAAATACATTGGTGTAGTTTTCTACTATTATCAACTTGGTATTCCACAAATTCCAACAAAAGATGGCCACAAAAGTAGAGCAGCACAACACCACAACTTTGGTGCACCAGGCGCTCCATGGACGAGGCATATAAAGATCACATTATTCGCTTTGGTAGGGCAGGGGTGTGGTGAGACCGTGAGAAGTCGCTCGGGAGCAGGAGGCGGCAAAACACTTTCCATTCAGCAAGGTTCGAAACAACCGGAGAAGTGTGAGTTGTGAAGGGACGAGACACCGCAAGCAAGCGTGCGACACGCATGACGGATGGCACTTTTTTCTGAGCCTTATGCTTGCGAGATTATTAGATTAAGAAACGTGTAACACTTCGAACAAGTTTGCGATATGTAAAGCGCGGTGTCAATTTTTTTCCTTTTTTTCTTTCATGATGTGGGGCAGCGCATGCTGTGTTGTCTGTGTAAGAAGAAGCTGAGCGGCGCCGGGCCCCGTCCTAGAAGAATATGGCTCCACCGTGTGATGTCCATTCCAGGTCAACAACTAAATGACATGCAACCAGCACAATGAATTAATGATAATCACTATGCTTAAACACCATGGAGCTTAGAGCTAGCAATTTTCATTTGACATTTTTCGTGCTTGCTACTTTGATAGGACTTGGCCTATTTCCTTCGTACATATCCTCCCGTTTCTAAAAGGACAATACTATGTACAAAGCATTCTACCTTAAAAATGATATAAAAGTTTATTTAACATATAAAGGTTTTTTTTTTGTGAATGGATATGATATATTGGAGCCATTCTTTGCTACATTTAAATGATTAACAGATAATTCCCATCCTATTTAAGTATTGTCCCTCTAAAAGTTGAAGTATCTGACCTCCGGAATCATTTACGGTGTTTTAATCTCAAATTTGTCTGTCAACACAAACCATACTCTAAATTTACCTGTTCAATCTAATGATTCATATTGAAAGTTAAATTGAATTTTTTACCATTCTAAGTGTCACTCCAGTTATTCTAATGAATTCATGTGATTAGTAGAAATTTTCAGGCTCGGCACTCCTGTAACTGTGCAAGTTATCTTTATCCATTGATTGGTAGAATCGAATGATCAATTTTTTTTTTATGGATTCACTTCTAATCAGCTGTATGTTAATACGTACATGCTACATGAGTGCTTACTAGTTTTCTGTAATGTTATTTGATTGAAGGGGATTTGCTGTCACTTGTTTTTTTAAAAAATTAGCTTAATACCATTAAAAAATTCTATTGGAATAATATACTATTGGGTTAGAGAGAAAAGTGGGGCTCCGGCCCACAAGTCAATGTAATACTCGGTTTTATTATTAAGGTCATGTTTGAGAAGATTGAATTTTTTTTAGAAGTAACTATAGACTATCTGTCCTGGGAAGCAATTCATGTACAGTTTTGATTTCTCTATATATGGACAGTTTAGATTTAGCATATAAATTGTTGTCTAAATTTAGTGTTTGAGGGACTTTAGATTTAAAGTCAAGATATGCTCAAACTAAGCTCCAAACAGGTATAAATACTCAACTTTCTGATATTACCAAGCTACTTTTTTAAAAATAAAAGTGATATATGTGAGATTCCCACCGGCATATCACATATGCCATCAATGTTACATTAGATAAACACTGCACTGTTTTTGTAGAATTCAGTTTCCCTGAGGATTTTTTTAGAAATCAGTTTGCATGGGCATTAAACCGGCCCATTCAATAGCAAGTCAGCAAACAAAGGTCCAGGTAGCTGCAAGCCTGCAACGTACTGCAACATGAGATCGGATCCAGTCGTAGCGCAAGGGCCAATTGCGTCCAAGGACCAACGACCCTTGTTCCTAGATCCACCCGGGACCCCATTGTCAGAGGTCTATGAAGGCTTAGCATCGTAGGATCAGGGGCATTTCTGTCATGTCGTTGTATATAACACTGGAATCTCACGTGACGGGTGGCAGTGCCACTTCATTTGGCTTCCCCTTATTTATTAGTGAGTAACATTTGACAAGCAAATGAATTTTAGCAAGGATTCAACAACTTTTTCCACTATTAATGCGATTTGTTCACCATATTTTGATAATCATTATTGCCCATAACTATTATACGACTTAACTATAAATTAAGTATATATTTATACCAATTTGTGTTATTATATCATATAATTAGTTATAACCACATATTGATTTGACAAATTTTAATACCATTTGATCTAATACATAAAGCATGTGTAGGAGGTAAGGCTGTCATATTGCGCTGAGTACGTAGGACTAATCACATAAAAATTAGCTCAGTGATACTAAGACGGTCCCCAACAGCGACGGTTGTGATGGCACGTCAACAGTCGCTGACGCGTGCTCGACATCATAGGACAACAATGTGCTCGGAGCGGAAGTGGGTGGTCGGCGAGCGCATGTCAAGTGAATTGTCGCCATTGAAGATGAGGACAACGCGAAGAGACGTGTTTTTGCAAGCTCCATACCAATTTAATCCGACAAACATTATTCACCAAAATTTAGTTCTGACATGTGGATCCAGAAAAAAACGCCCACTTGTCAATGAGAAAGGATTTTGGTGCATGTGTGAAACAAAGTGAGTCGTGTGGGTCCCACCAGTGCGCTCGTGTTAGTGTGTACACACACCGCTCGAATCTTCCCCAGTACCACTCACAGTTGGGTCTCGTGAATTGTGTCCTTGCATGTCAATGAATAAGTAAATCCTGAGCACGTCACATTAGAATCGAGGAGCGTGGGCCCACCAAACTCGTAAACCGCATGAGTACACCAACTTCATTACCTTCGCCCACGCGCACGTCTTTGTCCACTAGTGACTAAAAGGTAGGTCTATTGTTTCTTAGCCTCACATGTAAGTGAAATAATTCAAAAATTAACCATTGGAATTAATTAAAAAATCGAATAATCTTTCAAGAATTTCGTGTTGCACACACACTGGCTGACTGGTGGGCCCAATACTGTATTGGCCTACCTGTCATTTTCTTATTGTGTTTTCATATAAAACTGATGTTTGGAATTTACTGTGAAGTGGATCCCACTTGCCAGTGACACAAAAAAAGAGTTGTCAAAATAGAGCCGTTAGAAATAGCCATTGAGTTGTTTTTTTATTGATTTTTGCCAAAAAATAATTCATAAAAATAGCAATTCCAGAAATTTTACCCAACTCACTCCTCTATAAATACTATGTTGTTATTTCATTTTCACACACGAATCTTCATCAATCTAGCTCCAAACTCACTCCAAATTTCTTACAAAATTTTCTAAAATCCTCATATAAATTTTAATCCACCTAGCAGTTTCCTAAACTAGCTCGATTCTTCCCAATCCCCCGATGAAAACACCGAAAATCCTAGCAATCAACAACAATCCAATCTTTCACAACCACCATATCTTTCAAACTACCATCCATATCCATCAAATTATCCTCCTATCCATCACACAGCCACACATTTCCGCAACATCCTTAATATGGGTAAAATTTTCATTTTATCGGTATGCCGCCGAATTATCCACAGTTCTCTCCACCACAACCGCCAAGAGACAATGCACACTCCACGTTGGAGTCTGACACCAGCACTCTGAATTCTACTCCAACCAATCTGGCAGCACTAATCGTCATTAATGATGACAACACCATTGTTGCTGCTGATGTTAGAGGGAAGTCGAAGCGTTTGTCATGGTTGGCGAATGCCGACATAAAGTTGATTTTTTTAAATTTTATTTCTCTTGATTAGTGCTTGGTGGACAATATTTACTAGACTTAAATATATTTTAGTTATCACATTATTCATTTTGGTCGACAACATGATGATTAGCGCCTGACTTAACAATTCACTCGATCATATTAATGGAAACAATAGGAAATGCAATATGTATTGGGTGAATATTGAAGCTGCATACAATGAGACAATCCCGAGAAGCAGGAGAAGGGAGACCAAACACTGCAAGGACCATTGGCAACAAACTAAGAAGAAAGTGGTCCAATTCAATGGTGTTTGGCTATGACTTCAGGAAGTACATGTTAGCGGTCGTTCTGACGACCAACTCATGATGTAGGCCTGTGAGATACAAGGCGGATATGTGTTATACTTTCGTCTTGAATCACTAGTGCATAGTAGTTCGCGGTCAACCTAAATGGTTCAATGTCTACGTCAAGCTTGCTAACAAAAGAAACATGTTGTCTGAGTCGGGAGCCTACATGTCATCATCCAATAACGATGATATGCCACAAGAGAAGACACTGCCGGAAGGACGACATGCTGCTAAGGCGAGATGTAAAGGTAAGGACAAAATTGATGGAATGTAGGATTCTACAGCGTCAGTGAGAGCGGACCTTGATGCCTTCATCAACGCTCAAGTTGACCGGGCAGAAAAGAAAAAGGACATAGTTCTTGTCTCCCAGTCCTTGCGCAACATTGGCAAATTGAAGGAAAAAACTGCCTAATACAAGACGTACTAGAAAATGATGGCTCTCGACAGATCCAACTTCAACAATGTATAGAGAGAGGAGCATACAACATGACTGAAGATGCTCAGAGTGAAGCTCAGTGCCAAAAATGATTAAGATTAGTTATTTTATTTTAAATTTATTTAGGTAGCCAATTATTGGCTTATGTATCTTTTTTATTGATCTATGTATCTTTAGTTAGTCTTTGTATCATTTTTATCAATCTATTAATTTTTACTTAATTTATGCGTCTTTTTTATAAATCTATGCCTAAATTAAATTTAAATATTACTCTTCAAAAGTAACAATTGGAAACTAGTCGTTAGAAACTAGTCGTTATAATATAGCTGTTGAAAAATAGTTGTTGGAATATAGCTATTAGAAAGTAGTTGTTGGAATATTGTCGTTATAAAGTAGCCATTGGAATACAGCCATTGTAAACTAGCTGTTGAACTCTTGGTTTATATATTCACCCCTCACAAAATTCTCTTCATAATCCAACTTCTCTTCTCAAATGACATAACTCTTCATAAACTTTTCTTCGATATCCCATGCAAAATTTAATCTAGCTCTAGTTTCAGCACACGTAGTTTTGAGGAGGATGCCATCAACAAAATGGAAGAATCTTAGTGGACTTTCTGGAAGAAGAAGAGGTCGAAGATGAATTAGAAGATCGTATAATCGCTGGTTTTCATGCCTAGTTGGAAGCTTGTTCATCCCACGGATGCCGTCGATGCAGTAGTAAGAGATATATTAAGAGGGACTATGAAGATGGTCATCAACGACTTGTCGCGGACTACTTATCTGATAATTTGGTCTACCCCGACAATATTTTCCACTGGAGATTTCGGATGAGGTGGCCCTCTTTCTTCACAGTGTTGTAGCTCTCAGTGAGTGGTCGCCCTATTTCCTAAAAGAAAAGATGTCACTAATTGTAAGGGACTTTCCCCTTTACAGAAGTGAAATGTAACAATGCGTATGCTGACGTATGGTGGCCCTACCGATGCAGTTGATGAGTACATGCAGATAGGAGAGTCCACAACGATTCAATGCTTGGAACACTTTGTAGAAGATGTCATCTGTAGGATCAAGGATGCCGACTAAAGGGGGCGTGAATAGGAGGCTTTAAAAACTTCAAATTAAAAACAACTTTTGCAAAGATTAAGAACAAAATCAATATAGCACAATTAAAAAGAAGAGAGAGGAAAACAAACACAAGAATTTTTCCCGAGGTCTCGATGACTCGCGCGGTCTCCCCTACTCCTCGTTGAACCACTCAAATGAATGAGTTTGATTCAATATCCACGAAGGATATTTCTCACTAGTGGTTGCTCCTTGTCCACTCCGGAAAGGCTAGCACCGATACCTTTTACACTCAAGCCGAGTCTCTTCGACAATCTTCGAACAAGAGAGATCAACGGCCACGCCACCAAACCGTCTAGGTGAGGGCGTTCACCAAGAGTAATAAGTTGCAAGGTCTCTCCTAGACCTCCAACAATCACCGAGAAACTCTAGATATGCAAAATGATGCGAACTGAAAAATTCGGTGGATCACAAAACTCACGGCTTGATCAAAAGATCAAGATTTTTAACTCTAAAACAAATGCTCAAGTGTGTATAAAAGAGGGAGGCTGCTTGGTGTGTCAAATATCTGCTCAAAGCCTCTATTTATAGCCCAAATGAACAAAAGAGCCGTTGTGCACGAGCTGAGAAGTGACAGTGCATACTGACAATCGAATTTTTTTTTGAAATAACCCTATAAAAAAAAACAATTGCAAAACTAACTCTTAACTTTTTAAATTTGCAAAAATGGCTTTCAGTCGCGAAATCTTCCTCGCGACTGAAAGTTTCCCAGATTTCAGTCGCTATACCGTATAGCGACTGAAACCCGCAGCTTTCAGTCGCTATACGGTATAGCGACTGAAACCTGGCTGGCACGGCACAGGTGCCAGCGGGGCATTTGTGCCGTGCCACGTCTTCAGTCGCTATACCGTATAGCGACTGAAGACTGTCGCGAGGAAGATTTCGCGACTGAAAGCCATTTTTGCAAATTTAAAAAGTTAAGAGTTAGTTTTGCAATTGTTTTTTTTATAGGGTTATTTCAAAAAAAAATTCCTGACAATCAGCATGGTATGCTGACAGTCAACATGGGTCACAACCAGTATGAAAAAATCTCGGAGAAAACTCAGCTAGCCGTTTGAGATCGAAAAAGGAAACAAAACAGCTCATACTGACAGTCAGTGTGTCAAACTAACAGTGAGTGTCTATCTCAACGGCTGACAAAAATTACAGATAAAACTTTGCTAGCTTTTTGTGGTCTATATGAAAATTGACACCTCATACTGACAGTCAGTATCGACCACAAAAATGACCAGATAAAACAGAAAATCAAAACAATCAGCTCGAGGTCGAAATGCATACTGACAGTCAGCATGGCATGCTGACAATTAGCATAGGTCAAAAGAATTTTGGTACAAAAAATACACTCTCTGGACAAATGTCAGTTTAAACAGACTGATAGTCAGTATGAATAAAAACAGCCATAATTTTTGATCCAGAAATCCGATTAAAGAGTTTTATAGCTCGTTTGAAAGATAATTTAAATGTCTATATTTTTGTCAACAAAAGTAAAACCCAGATCAGCCTAAATATTTCTAGAAAATGCAAAAATACTTCTGCTACCAAAAACTCATCTGAAAAACCAAATCATTTCAAAACAAATCCAACCGAAAAGAATGAATGCAATGACCTAATAGTTTCTCAGTTTATACTGGAAATGTAGAGAAGACTTGCAACCTCTTTTTATAGTACAGTTAAAACTAAGACACAAATTTTTTATAAACCGATCAACCTCCAAACACCGAGACCCGTACAAAATAAAAAGTCATTTTACCTTAGGTCCTTTGCATCTTTAATCTTGGCGACCTTGGACTTGCAACCTCTGACGACACTGCGACCTTGTGCTTTCGTCCTCGGCTCGTGACTTTGTGCTTGCGACTTGCAAATCCTCCGGATAGCTTAGTTCTCTGTGGCTTTCTTCTTGCCGACCTTGTGCTTGCGACTTTGGAATACTGTAACCTTAGGTGAAATAGCTCTTAGGTCTCTGCATACAGATAGCTCAAAGACAAGATTAGATAAAAAAACACTTAATGTCATCAATAATCAAAATCAACAATAATAGGGGTCTAGATGCAACATCATCGACAAATTTGGTGATCAATATCTTCGCAGTCCCACCATTGAAGATATCCACCGCCTGGTGCAACAAGAAGAGGCCCGTGACTTTCCGGGTATGTTCGAAAGTATTCATTACATGCATTGAGAATAGAGAAATTACTCAGTAGCATGGAAGAAACAATTCACTCATAGAGATTACGGAGTCCCAACTATTATACTTGAAGCAATGACCTTCTATAACCTCTGAATATGGCATGTTATTTTGGATGTTGCTAACTGCAACAACGACATCAATGTACTCAACCAATCGTCTTTATTCACCAATGCATTGAAAGGCCAAGCTCCTCAGGTTCATCTTACTGTCGATATAATCTCGCCGATGGTATATACCTGGAGTGGACTATTTTTGTGAAGACAATATCGCTCCGACAAATGGTGAAAGACAGGTTATTTACACAACATTAAGAAGGAGCAAGAAAAGATGTTCAACGAGTTTTTGGACTCCGATATTTTCAGTATGCCATTATGCATGGTGCGGCACAATTTTGACGACGCTCAACCCTCACCAAGATTATGCGAGTATGCATCATATTGCACATGGTAATAGAGAATGAGCGCGGCTGTAATATCAAGAACTATGATTACAACGACCACCTGGACACATCCACCATAGTGCTGCATGTGATCCATAGTGGGGTTACGTTTATTTTCGCCGGTGTACTTGCAAGAAACGCTAAAATTCGTGATAAGCCTACATATACACAACTAAAAAGAGATTTGATTGAACGAATTTAGCAATGTTTCAGAGGGAAACACATCGACGAATAGTATCTTGTTATATTTCTTAGTTTGTCAAAATTATATTTTAGTTACTTTTTGATATTCGAATATAGTAGATTTTTTTGCAAGTTTAATTTTAGTTTAGCTCGCTTAATGTCATATATAAATATTAGAATTTTATGAAATATTTTTTTTCCATCAAGTGCAATCTTTAATTTAAAAATCATTATTATTTTTTTTTTCTGAAATGCCAAATTAAATTCTCTAAATATTATTAACATAATATTACTAGCAAAATTCATTAATGAATACAAATTTATTAAATATTTAATTGTTTCATCACATAAAGATAAATAAGAGTCAAACTATTGAAGTGTTTTGGCTCTTGTTTCATTCTTAATTTGGTTTTATAAAATATAATCCTAACATATAGAGTCAAATAAAAGTCAAGTCATTAAAGATTTAGGTATCTAAGATTCTCCTCGTACGAGTGATACAAAATATTTTCTTTAAGAACTAAATAAGAGATTGTATTATTGGACATAGCTTAAAGTGTGTGATGTAGTACCGTAGTACACAAAATGTAGCAATTAGTTCCTGGAGTACTGCAATAACTACGAGTAATCCTGTGGCAAACAATCGTGTTGTACAAGTATATGAACGTTTGTAGTGGTGTAATCAAACTTTCTTGAATTGTGCTATCAGCGTATAGCGGTGGCAAATATGGAATAGTTTGCAAGAGTGGAGTTATGTTGTACTCCATCCATATAGTAAGAAAAATAAAGGGCACCCGTAAGAAAAGAAGAAAAATAAAAGAAAATTTGATTTTATACCATTAAAATTTGGTATCTGATACAATTGTTTATCGATTCTTAGACTCTTTGATATGTGCCACTGGATTTTTTTGTCTAATATTATGTATTTTTTTTATCAATTATTAAACTGACCAAAATACTCTTATTAACTATAATTTAATTATGTTTAATCATGATTTAAATAAATAGAAAGATTATAACGCAAAATTACAAAAAATAAAAATTATCATTTCAATCCTTTTATTTGTTTTAAAGCATGATAAAACCTAACTAATGGCAACTAATAAGATTATTTTGGTCATTTTATCGAGTAAATGGCTAAGAGATGGCATATAATATTAAAAAATCCAATAGCATATATCAAAGAATCAAAAAGTCAATAACTTATTATATTAAACATCGAATTTTAATGATATAAAATTAATTTTCCCAAAATAAATAAGTATACATACAAACTAATGGATTTCGATCAATTTACCTATCCATTTGGTGAGATCGTGGGAAATCCACGGATAGAATTAGGGAGATGGGTAGGGGATGGAATGGGAGAAAGAAGCGGGCGTCCAACAAGAATATAATTTGTACCCTAACAAATCATGTATTTGAGTTGTACCCCTATACGGCTATACCTAGGTCCTAAATAAGGGAAAAAATTTGCTAGTAATATTTTTGTTTATAGCTCCCACTTATCTTATTAAAATTTATGCATGTCATGCTAAATTTGGTCTTTGTTTAGTTAAAAATCAAAATATAGTCATAGCTAAAAGAAATTAGCAAGTTTTGAGTGCTTTATCCCAAAATATTTGCCAAAGTGCAAAAACTAGGGTGAGAAAATTGTCCAATTTAACTTTGGATGCTAATTTACCAATTCTTCTCTATGATAAGTGGATTATATATTAACTTCTAAAATTTTGATATGTAAATATTGTACATTATTTGATTTCTGATCAATGATCAACTTATTTTTAGGTATACCGCATATTTAGTCGTGATTAAATTTCAACTATAACAAACAAAAGATACCATTATTACTTATTTTCCAACCAAACCCGTTGCTGTAAGAAAACGTGACGGCAATTGCAAAACAACCAAAGTTGCCCTTGGTATCTTGGCCTATTGGGCATTGGGCATTGGGGTGGATGGTGCGTGCATGGGTGTATGAGGTATTGTGGCGTCTCGCTCGCGGGAGCGAGGCGGCCCGGCCACGAGCAACAAGGACGGCGTGCAGATGCAGGGCTCTGATCACCACTAAAGCAGTGCGGTCGGAAGCTCAGGAAGAATAGACAGCCCCGGGGCAACCAAATAAGAACAACTGAAGGATGAGACGAGACGAATACGACGACGAAGAGCCTGCACAGCAGCGCCCGCGCGGGTGAGCATGCAAGCGGCACGCTTTGCCCGGTGCACTGCCTGCCTATCCGGCCCCTCACGGTCGACGTGAGTCCAGCGTGGCTAATGGCCGGTGAGAGGTTTTTAGCGCCGGTAGAGGCCTAGATTGCCAGGGTATCGAGTTTTCCTTTTGAGAAAGCCGCGTGCCTGCGACCGTGAGCACGGCCGCTTGGGGCGAGTGCCGAGTTGATGCGGTCACCGCAACATATATGCCACGACTGCGGGCCACACGCCTCGTGACGCCAGGACGATGAGACGACACAGGCACACAGCATGTGGCATGTGCGTGCATCTAGTATGTGTGACGTGACAGTCTGACTCGCGAGGATCTCACGGCAGTGGGGTCGAAGAATGGTGGTTCCGGGCTCTTAGAACCTTCCATTCGGGATCGAGATCCTTTCGATTTTACTCATGATCAAATTTTAATATAATTAAGTGGATAAACAGATCAAATATATTCTTAGATGCTAGTCGTTCAGTTAAATCTATCTCTAAATTATATTCTTAGATGCTAGTCGTTCAGTTAAATCTATCTCTAAATTATACTCGCATTTTTAGTGTTAACTCAGAAATAAATGTATGGGATTGTGTAAATCCATTAGATAGATTTAAAGAGAACCGCAAAAATCTTAGATAATTTCATTTGTAACAAATCTAGTTAGATATGCTAATCATTGTCATTTTTCACTAATTTTGTGTTGAAACTTATGTTAAAGTACCGCATGGTATGATATTTGATACATAAAAAAGGAATCCAAATATGTTCAACCACGAGTTTTTTTTACTGTTAATCCAGAGTTAAAAAATAATTTCAAAATTAACCCACAGTTACGAGAATTTGCAAAAATGGCCTGCCACGTCAGCTTGTCGAGCTCTGGGAGCTCGACAAGCTGCTAGTCTCACGGGACAGCCACTTGTCGCGCTCCCCAACCACGACAACAGCTTGTCGCGGGTCCCGAGCACGACAAGTTAAAACATTTATTTGCCGAAACGGGGATTCGAACCCGGGCCAGAGGACTCAGAAGCGAGTGCGCGAGTGCGCGAGCCGGTTGGTTTAAGGCATTTATCTGTTATATAAGCACTGGACATTTTAATATTCTGCAGATGGCTGAACTGGGAGCTTGTCGTGCTCCAGGAACACGACAAGGACTTGTCGAGCTCTGAGAGCTCGACAAGCTCTAGTCGTGTTCCTGGAGCACCACAAGAGGCTGCCCGTGCGACTAGCAGCTTGTCGAGCTCTGAGAGCTCGACAAGCTGACGTGGCAGGTCATTTTTGCAAATTTTTGAAACTGTGGGTTAATTTCGAAATTATTTTTTAATTCTGGGTTAACAGTAAAAAAAACTCGTTCAACCACTGGTGTTACGATCTTTTGCATTCTAGGTCTTCACATTACGCATTTGGACTTATATTTTTCATGTTGCATTTAGATTGAATGGTTATCCATACCTCACGGTACGAGCATTGAATACTATCGTCAACCAAGATTTAGTAGTATTAGCTAGCTGTTTGTGCATAACTTTTGAGAAACCATACAGGTTTTACCAAGATTTTTTTTAGATCAGAAATATTGTTTTTGATATGATTTAAGAAAAAAAAGTATGTCAAATACTTTAGCCTTTAAATTTAAAAAATAAAAATGTGCAAAACAAATCATTTTTATTTTGGAAAAAACCATCTATCTGGGTGCAAAAATGTAAATTTGAAAATACATATAACTTTCTAAAATTATCCAAAAGAATTTCTAAAAAAAAAGATTATCCAAAAGAATATTTTAAATTATATTTCTAGTGTAGGTTCATGCAACAACCTACTTGACAACATCATCAACTGACATGGCCACACACTATCGCACACCGATGGCTTATGGCAACCTGAGGGCCCTCGTTAGTTACTACCCCACTAAATTTTTTTTTCTTTTATACTCTTTAACAGGAGGCCATATGTTTTTAATTTTTAAGGGGGAAGCATAGTGTGAAGAGCTGGACAATTTATCAAATGACTTTTTTTGTGATAGTAGATATTTATTTTCTGAAAAACGAATATATCGTCCTTATTATTCATTTGTTATGTTCCACCCCTATTGATTGCATTACTAACTTCCCATAATTAATTTGGCGTAAAATATTATTCATGTGTGTGCCTATGGTGGCGGGTCCGGCACGGTAAGGGTGGTGCAACTAGTTCTACCTTGATGTATACCATTGATTTTAGTCCAGCGCTACTCTGTTATACATCAGACAATATCTCTAGTATTTTAAGTAATATTTAGCAACATATTTCATATATCCTTGCACCATACTTTTGCGCTTGGTACTAATCGGCTACCGTGTTTTAATAAGGAAAAATTAGTTTTATATTATTGTGTTAGGGTGATATTTGTTATATACTATTTTGAAAATATGATTTTGTTTGTTGAGTCAATCTCCATTATATTGTTGATTTTGATGATTTATTACAAACATAATTATGAGACTAATATATTTGTTGAGAATGTATCTTTTAGTTTCTATCAGATTACGAAATACCAATGAAAAGATCATCTCAAAGATGATGTATTATCGAGTTTCCTCTGGCATTAACAAACTCAATAAAGGTAAAATCAAAGATTAATAATCTATTTTCTACAATTTTAGCGGTTTTGATGTTTTAGAGACGGCCGAGTTATTAGGATTTTGTTTCCTAGTTTTGGTCGTTCTCTTCTCCTCTCGCTCATTTTATTTGTTCTTACTTTGCAAATATTTGTTTTAGTTTAAAGTTTTTAAAAGTCTCCTATTCACCGCCCCTCTAGTTGGCATCCTTGATCCAACAGTGACGATGCTGGTAGCCTGCCGCACATGCTGACACGTCATTGGTAGCCTCGCCAACTACCTGGACCGTCACTGTTGTGCTTTAGGTAAGTGTTATGCTCCACTTGTTGTGTCTTGGCTGTGACACCATTGCAGTGTATGATTTGTATTCTGTGTTTTGTGATGGCTGTGGCGCCAATGTGCTTATGCTAGTGTTCTTGCTCTATGCTTGGTTCATAAAATGGGCTATAATTTGTGAACGTGTATGCATGTGATGGTTGCAATGATCATACGCTTGATTCTGTGATCCTAAGTAATTGTGCAAAAGAAACGCGTTGGCTTAGGTTTGATCTTACCTTGTTGCCCTGATTCTACTGTTCTCCTCTGTTCTACTGTCTTAATTCCCGATTGTGTTCCTGGGGAAGAACAGAGATGAGTTGGGGATGACATGTTAAATTCTTGGCTTTGGAATGCTATGTTTAGATGAATTCTAAGTACTGACTTACTAGCTACCTACTATTTTGGGAACCTAAGGCTTGTGCATGCTAGTTAAGGGCTTTAATACTTGACTTCTTCTTGCTGGTGTCCCCACAGTAGTGGGTGTGGCAGTGATCACTGTTACATTGTCTTATGTGTCACTGTGCATAAAGGCCAAATGTTTTGGGGACTTTTTTGTGATTTCTGAAAAGTTTGGGGGCTTTTGTGCAAAGGTTCAGGCCCTTTGTTGAAATTTAGAACAACCTAGGGCTTAAATGCAAGAGTCTTCGGGTTTTTATGAAAATTTTGGTTTATAAGGATCAGGCTGCGAAAAGGGCTTCTTAAAAAGAAATGGGTTGCATGAAATTTTGGGAAATTAGGGCATGGATGACTAAGATGGGAGCATGTTCGCCCTCTCTCTGAACTGAAGATGAAACGAAACTCAAAACGAGACCCGAACGACTTAAATTGACCCGAAAGAGAAAATGACCCAAGAAAAAGAGCCGAATCCTAGTATGCTGGATGATGACACAATGCCAATTGAGCAGCAATACTCACCGAAAAGGCTGAGACGCAACTACGATGAAACCCTAGAATAGATACCACCGCAAGTCTGACAGCAAAAATTTTAAAACTTTTAAAACTAAAAATCCTGTCTTGTCTTTTGTCAGCAACGTGACTGTTGCATCTAGACCCCTATTATTGTTGATTTTTGATTATTGATGACATTAAGTGTTTTTTATCTAATCTTGTCTTTGAGCTATCTGTATGCAGAGACCTAAGAACTATTTCGCCTAAGGTCGCAGTATTGCCAAAGTCGCAAGCACAAGGTCGGCAAGAAGAAAGCCGCATAGACCTAAGTTATCTGCAGGATATGCAAGTCACAAGCACAAGGTCACGAGCCGAGGTCGAAAGAACAAGGTCGCAGTGTCGTCCGAGGTTGCAAGTCCAAGGTCGCGAGCTATGGTCGCAAGTGCAAAGTTGCCAAGAATGAAGCTACAAAAGATTTAAGGTAAAATGCGTATTTAATTTTTCCCGATCTCAGTGTTTGGAGTTTGATCGATTTACGAAATTTGTTTTTAGTTTTAACCGTACTATAAAGAGGGGTTGCAAATCATCTCTACATTTCCAGCATAAATCGAGAAACTACTATATCACTGCATTGCATTCATTTTGGTTGGATTTGATTTGGTTTTTCAGTTGAGTTTTTGATATTAGAAGAGTTTTTTCTTTTCCTAGAAAGATCTAGGCAGATCTGACTTTTTCTTCTGTTGACAAAACGATATCCCTTTTAATTATCCTTCAACCGAGCTATTAAACTCTTAAATCAGATCTTTGGGTTAAAGTTATAGCTATTTTTATCTATGCTGACTGTCAGTTTGAATTGTTAGTTTTGTTAACTGACAGTTGTCCAGAGATGTTGTTTTTTGAGCCAAATTCTTTTGACCTAAACTGACTGTCAGTTTCCATACTAACTGTCAGTTTGCATTTTGACCTCGAGCTGTTTATTTTGTGAGTTTTGTTTTACTGGTCAAGTTTGTGGTCGAAACTGACTGTCAGTTTGTGATACTGACTGTCAGTATGTGATATCAGTATCCATATATGACCAGCATTTTTGTCAGCTGTTGAGTTTGAAACTGACTCTCAGTTTGTGCTATTTTATTTTCATATACGACCTCAAACGGCTAGCTGAGTTTTCTCCGGATTTTACTTCTTTCTGTTCATGACCTAAACTGATTGTCAGTTTGTACTGTTGATTTTCAGATCGAGTTCCCACGGCTCTTTTGATTGTTAAGGCTATAAATAGAGACTTTGAGCTATTGTTTTATATACCAAGCAGCCTCATACTCTCTTATACACTTGAGCATTCTTTTAGTTTAAAAATCTTGATCTGTTGATCAAGTTGTGAGTTCTGAGATCCACCGAGTTTTCTGTTCGCATCATTATTGCATACTTAGAGTTTCTCGGTGCATGTTGGAGGTCTAGGAGAGACCTTGCAGCTTATTACTCTTGGTGAACGCCCTCACCTAGACGGTTTGGTGGCATGGCCGTTGATCTCTCTTGTTCGAAGATTGTTGGAGAGACTCGGCGTGATTGTAAAAGGCATCAGTGCTTGCCTTTCCGGAGTGGACAAGGAGCAACCACTAGTGAAAATATCCTTCGTGGATATTGAAGCAAGACTCATTCATTTGAGTGCTTCAACGAGAATTAGAGGAGACCGAGTGTGTCTCCGAGACCTCGGGAAAAATCTTGTGTTTGTCTTCTACTCTCTTCTATTTTAATTGTGCAATATAAATTCATTTGTTCTTTCTTTGTAAAAATTGTTTTAAATTGAAGTTTTTAAAGCCTCATATTCACCCCCTCTAGTTAGCATCCTTGATCCTATAGTGACCTATAGCCAGCTCTATGGCCTCAAGCTGCCAACCAGATTCATGGTCTTCACATAGACCAAATTATGTCTTAATTCTATTGAGAAAAGTATAGCCTTTCGAGTTAGCTTTCCAATGAGTCAAGCAACACCTGAATCCAATGCCTAGATCAAAAGTTATGCTTGTTTTTCTGAGAGCTGTGCAACATGTCAAATAAGATCAAATGTCCGGTGGTACAGGACTGGATGTTCGATGAAACACGACCGGATGTCTGGTCCCCTTAAAACGGCTAGTTTTTTTACCATTGGATCCAACTATTGAAGTCCACCGGATGTCTGACAGTCCCAAATCGCATGTTCAGTGGACCATGCTTGTTTCTGCCAGCAGAATTCCAACGGCTAATTTTTCTTCTAGGGGTTATAAATAGATTGCTTGGGGTTTTCACTGCAAGTTTTGGCACTAAAACTAACTGACATATAGCCCGTGCATCCTCTAGAATATTCAACTCTCATATATTGCATAGAATGAAGACATTTAGTGAGTTTTGTGCATTCATTGAGCATATTGTGAAATGAGGAACTCATTTTGACTTCTCCTCATGTATTTGAAGCTCTTGGCACTTAATTAGTATGAAGTGAAGTGTTTTAGCCTATTATTCTTGGTGGTCGCTGATATCTAGACAGTCGTGGAAGGTTAGTGATCTCGCCACCAACCAAGATTGTCGGAGAGACCTGAAAAGGAGTTGTGCAAGCTCAGTGCTTGCCTATCCTGAGTGCAAAAAGAGAAACCTTAGTGGAATAGAAGTAAGGCTAGTGTGAAAACACTTCAACGAGGAGTAGGGGAGATGTCATGAACCATCCCTTTAATACCAACATGACGGCACTAGTCTTCGGTATTATCTCGATAAAACAGTGTTTTATCGAAATAATCTGTGAAACAAAGTAGTACAAGAGAGTAATAGCACGAACAGAAGATTTTATTTACAAAACCCATTGGGACTTAGATGCAAAATACATAATTGATAGACTCCAACCATTGCGAAATACACACTAGTATTGAACCAATTAAAGACTCTATTTCAAATTGTCATTTTCTTGACGATTACTCGTCCTAATCTCCACTCCACTCAAGATTGTTGGCTGGTACCTCGAGTACGCCTCTTCTTTTAGGTCGTAGACGCCCCCATCTATCATCCATGTTCTACACACACACACACATATATATATAAAATAAAAACTAGGGTGAGTGCAATTATACTTAACAAGAATGCGGTTGCATAAATATTTTGTTCAATGGCCTGATATAAATGCCTAAATTTTCATTTAAATTAAGGGTGTGTAAGAAATTTTATTTCCCTTTTTATTAAAAGAACTACCATTTACTTACAATGCGGGTGTAACTTAATATTCATGTATTTTTCTCTACAGAGGTGTACAACATGACCCACAGAAACTCTCAATCAGATATATTTTCATGATTCTTTAAACATGAACTCTTAATTCAGTGAATAAAGTTTTTTCCAAATCCGTATACTAAGTATCTTCATTCGGCATCCCGAATGCTGTTGTAGTCGGTCTCATCCGCTACTCCTCTTGTCGAGCATATAGTTCGTGGTTACTTTCGGGCATCCTGTAGAATCTACATGATTATTTTGAGCAATCTATGATGCCTCTTTGGTTATTTGAAATGACCCTATATATATATATATATATATATCGTATGTTCCTATGTGGAGACTTAGCTAATTGATAGGGTACTTAACTAGACCAATCACATACTAGATCTTTGGCCGATACGTGTATACGGTGCACAAGGAAGTGACAGTTGATTATTGCTGGATCAAGGATGCCGACTAGAGGGGGGTGAATATGAGATTTAAAAACTTTAAACTAAAACAAATATTTGCAAAGCAAGAACAAATAAAATGAGCAAGAGGAGAAAAGAACGAACACAGTAATTTTTACCGAGGTATCAGAAACTCACCCACTCTCCACTAGTCCTCGTTGAAGCACTCAAGTCACTTGAGTTTTGCCTCAGTACTCACGAAGAGTACTATCAACTAACGGTTGCTTCTTGTCCACTCCGGAAAGGCGAGCACCGATGCCTTATATAAGCTTGCTGAGCCTCTCCGACAATCTCCGAACTGGAGAGGTCAACGGCCACGCCTCCAAACTGTCTAGGTGAGGGCGCTCACCAAGAGTAATAGGCAGCGAGGTCTTCTCTAGACCTCCAAACACGCACCGAGAAACTAAAAATATGCGAATGCAAATGAACTAAAACTCTCGATTGATCAGAAAACACTCGACTTGATCAACAGATCAAGATTTTGTGTAGAAAATTAAAGCTCAAGAGTGTATAAGAGAATGCTGCTGCTTGTTGTCTAAAACTCATGCCCAAAGCCCCTATTTATAGTCTCAAGAATCAAATGAACCATTGGAGCTAGAGCTGAAAATCAGCAACACAAACTGACAGTCAGTTTGCCTAACTGACAGTCAGTTTTGTGTACAACGGCCGACAAAATTTACGGATAAAAATTTGCTAGCCGTTCGTGGTCGTTTATGGAAACTTGAAACACACAACTGACAGTCAGTTCGACCAGAAACTCAACCAAATCAAATAGAAACTCAGTTAAAAACAACTATGGTCGAAACCTCAACTGACAGTCAGTATGGACAAACTGACAGTCAGTTTAGTACAAAAATTTTGAGCCCAAAATACACCCTCTCTGGACAATTGTCAGTTTAATTAAACTGACATTCAAACTGACAGTTGTTGCATCTAGGCCCTTTTATATTGATTTTGATTATTGATGACATTAAGTGTTTTGAACTAACCTTGTTTTTGAGCTATTTCTATGCAGAGCGATTTCTGTAAAGTCTGCAAGTGATCCGGGAAGATCTGCAGGTCACAGGTCCAAAGTCGCAAGCGCAAGGTCGCAATGTTGGCTGTGGTCGCAGTTAAAGGTTGGAAGTCAAGGTCGCAAGTGCAAGGTCACCAAAACGAAAGTTGCAAGGATTAAAGATGCAAAGGACCTGAGGTAATATTTGTTTTATTTTGACCGATCTCGGTGTTTGGAGTTTGATCGGTTTAGGAAATTATTTTTTAGTTTTAACCGTACTATAAAGAGGGGTAGCGAAAGTCCTCATTTTATCTCCAGCACAAAACCGAGAATTCTAGGTCATTGCATTGCATCTTTTTGGTTGGATTTGGTTTTGAACTTATTTGAAAAATCTGGTTTTTCAGTTCAGTTTTTGATAGCAGAAGAGTATTTGCAATTTTCAGAAAGATCTAGGCAGATCTGGCTTTTGCTTCTGTTGACAAAAATGTAACCCTTGAAATTATCTTTCAAACGAGCTATTAAACTCTCAATTTGAATTTCTGGATCAAAAGTTATGGATATTTTTATCGGACTGTCAGTTATTTGGTTTTTCAGTTTAGTTTTTGACAGCAGAAGAGTTTTTGTATTTTCTGGAAAGATCTAGAGAGATCTGGCTTTTTCTTCTGTTGACAAAAAGATAGTACTTTAAAATATATTTCAAATGAGATATTAAACACCTCTTTTGGATTTCTGGTTTTAAAGTTATAGCTGTTTATGTTCAGACTGACTGTCAGTTTGCTGAACTGACTGTCAGTTTGCTGAACTGACTGTCAGTTTGAATGTCAGTTTGTGTTAATTGACAATTGTCCAGAGAGTGTGTTTTTCGGGCCAAAAATTTTTGTACTAAACTGACTGTCAGTATGCCCATGTTGACTGTCAGTTTGGGTTTCGACCACAACTGTTTTTATCTGAGTTTCTATTTGATCTGGTCGATGTTTTGGTCGAACTGACTGTCAGTTTGAATAACTGACTGTCAGTTTGAATAACTGACTGTCAGTTGTGGGTTTCAGCTTTCCTGTTTTGGCTGCAGACGGCTAGCTATTTTTTATCCGTAAATTTTGTCGGCCGTTGTGCACTAAACTGACTGTCAGTTTGCATAACTGACTGTCAGTTTGGGTTGCTGATTTTCAGCCCTAGCTCCAACGGTTCATTTGCTTCTTGAGGCTATAAAAAGGGGCTTTGGGCATAAGTTTTCTACAACCAGTAGCAGCATTTCATACACACTCTTGAGCTCTAGTTTCATATATAAAATCTTGATCTTTTGATCAAGTCGAGTGCTTTTCGATCCACCGAGAGCTTCAGTTCTTTTGCTTTTGCATACACTTAGTTTCTCGGTGCGTGTTTGGAGGTCTAGAGAAGACCTCGCTGCCTGTTACTCTTGGTGAGCGCCCTCACCTAGACGGTTCGGAGGCGTGGCCGTTGATCTCTCCGTTCGGAGATTGTCGGAGAGGCTCGGCAAGTGTGTACAAGGCACCGGTGCTCGCCTTTCCGGAGTGGACAAGGAGCAACCATTAGTGATAATATCCTTTGTGGATATTGAAGCGAGACTCAAGTGATTTGAGTGCTTCAACGAGGATTAGTGGAGACTGGGCGAGTCTCCGATACCTCGGTAAAAATCATTGTGTTCGTTCTCTTTTCCCTTTGCTTATATTATTTGTTCTTTATTTGCTTTAAGTTTTTAAGTTTTAAAAGCCTCCTATTCACCCCCCCCCCTCTAGTCGGCATCCTTGATCCAACAACAGTCAGTTATGCAAACTGATAGTCAGCATGAACAAAAACAGCTATAACTTTAAATCCAGAAATTCAAAAGAGGTGTTTAATAGCTCGTTTGAAAGATAATTTCAAGAGCTACATTTTTGTCAACAGAAGAAAAACCAGATCTGCCTAGATATTTATGAAAATTGCAAAAACTCTTCTGCTGTCAAAAACTCAACTGAAAAACCAAATAACTCAAATCAAGTTCAAATCAAATCCAACCAAATAGATGCAATGCAATGACCTAAGTTTCTCGGTTTATGTTGGAGATAAAGAGAGGACTTTCGCCACCCCTCTTAATAGTACGGTTAAAAGCTAAAAACAATTTTCCTAAACCGATCTATCTCCGAACTCCGAAATCGGAAGAAAATAAAGTACTGATTACCTTAGGTCCTTTGCTTCTTCACGTTTGCATCTTGTTTTTGCTCTTCTGCACCTCGTGCTTCACTTCATGTCGGGTTCATCTTGATCATCTCGTAATTCTTCCCGAATAAACTCTATTTCAAAAATCTCAGAAGCACAGTTAGTTTAAAATACTTTATTTTCATTAATCATCAAAATTAGGGTTAGACATGAAGGCCTAGATGCAACAATTATGACCTTAAAATATTAACGTGTACGTAGAAGAACTTAAAACTCACCTCAAGACTCTCCCTCCGAGCTCCCTCTACCCACCATATAACTATTCACTGACTGCTCCATCAACTAGTTACTTCAAACATAGATAATCATATTTTTCTTTCGAAATCCATCTGATTCTTTCATAAAATAGTCATTTCTTATGCAAGCATTCATATTGAATTTATTTAGATTAAAATTAATTATAATGAAAATAAATCGTGCATTCAACATGATCAAGAAGGCTTTCCTATTGAGTTGTAGCTGATCTGCAAATCAAATGTCATGATGGGTGCCTTGATTTCTTGAATCTCGGTTCTTGAAAAGATATACAAACAATCCTTTTTATCGGTGGAATTCCGAAAACATACTCAGCGTTGCATTTAAAAAATCCTAAAACCTAAAAATTGGCATTAGGACTAAGAATTTTGAAAATTTTACTACTCATCAGACTATCCCTGAATTGCCAAAATCAATCACCCTTCAAAATTCATCCTTTAAAAATATTTCCTATTTTTTTTCTACAATTTTCCTCCAGTCTGAATTGTCCTGAAATTTAAGAAACCTAGAACAAAATAAGCCCCTATTAAAATTAGAAAAGCTAAGTCCTTCTTCTAATATTTTCTATTAATTTCCTACATTTATTCTTTTCTTCCTTTTCTTTTCCTTCTCCCTCAATTTTCTTTCTTTTTCTCTTCTTTTCTTTTCTCTCTTCTTTTTTCTCTCTTCTTTTCCCCTTTTTTCTTTTTTTTTTTCTCCCTTTTCCTTTTCTCTCCCTCATTTCTTCCCCTTATCTCTTTTCTTCTCCACTTGAGCCTGAGCCCCTAAACCTAAATGTCACCTCCATCGATCCCCTCTTCGCTCGCGCCTCCTTCAGTCGCCTCCAATCACTAGTGGCTTGTAGCTGACACCCTAAACCTATCCCCTAACCCAATTGGCCCAAATTTCCTCCAAATTTGCAGCCCTAATTCAAACCTGGTGGCCATCATGGTGCAGATGGTGTCGCACAATTGCCGGAGTTCACCAGGGTGTTGGTGTGGAGCAAGGGCAGCTTCCTGCATGGAGAATTACCGACGGCAAGGCCCGAGTGAGTCGTCGAGTCCTCCTCCCACCTCCTCTATGTGTGTATGTGTGTGCTTACAGTTGTGTGTATTCCTCTTCCCTCGTCACTCGTCGCCATTTATTACTCTTGGCCACCTGCTCCTTGCCGTAGCGTCTCATCCACGGTGTGGGCATGCATGACAGCCTTGAGTCCCCTCTCTTTCTGGCTATCGTGTCCGTAGTTAGCGTCACTATAGCTGACGTACCCTGCTTGGACTTTTGGGTTCGTGGCCGATTACTCACGAGTTCGGTGTGCCAGGGTGATGCGAGGCACACTGGCGTTGTACGGTCGTCACACAGCCGCAATTCATGGCGAGGTCCAACGGATAAAACGATGCCTCATGGGTTTTTGGACTGTGCTTTGTGAATTCAATAAATTTTAGGGTTCTTAGGCACACTTTGGATCATATTCTTTGAATTTTTTATTTGGCTGAGCAAATTTTAAGGTTGTTCAGGAAACTAGCAAGTCTCTAAGACTTCGAAAAAAAAATCTCTTATGTCATCTTGCCTTATTACTTTGCTTTCTTTTTTCTCTTGCATTACTTTATTTAATTTTGTTTATCGTGAGCATTCATTGTTCTTGTTTATTACCCTATATTTTCCAAACTTATTCATTAAGGGTGAATGTTCATAAGTGTAACAATTGGTTTTTATCCAAAAGATTTTAAACTACCTATTACCCATGGAGATCTCCAACCTTGATTCTTCATCGCTAAATACCACTGTGTTTGCTTGTTAATTTGCTATATACTACTTCCTCTATTAAAATAATTATTTTAAAAAAATTTGAAGAGAAATTTCATATTAAATGACAATTTTATCATTCTACCTATTGAAAATGGACATAAATTAGTTTGGATTTATATGTTATAGCTATTTTGAATCTTGATCCCTCTTTCTCTTGGAATCGACTTACCGTCTTAGATTCCTTGCACGGTTCCTATGCTTCGAGCCGCTCGCGCTCAAACAAGTTAGACTTACACTAACTAGATTCAAAATGGCTAGATTGAATCAATCCTAAGTTATTCATGTCCATCTTAATTAGTCTGGGTGGTATAATAGTCATATAATAAGAAATATTTCTTCGGATCCTAAAAAATGATTATTTTAATCAAGAAAGTGACATATAGCAAACTTTTATCGAAATGTAGTGATATTTAGCAAATCATGTGTTCATAACGATAAATAGTAAATGTCACGATAATGCAATGATATATAATAAATTTTCACTTATAAGAAATATTAGTCTTTAATATTTTGTAGTTTTTGAGAAAATGGAGGCAGATTGCGAAATTTTCTTTTACATGGAAGGTTTTAAGGAAATTTCGTCTCGAGTATACTAAAACGTCTGCCACGTACGTCTCCTCAGATTAACAAGTCTGCTTTTTACGATCAGGCACTCTACCGGTGGCTGTAAAAAAAAAAAGTCCTGCCTTCTCAAAAAAACCTGTACCGGTGTACCCGATTACCACCATTTTACAACATCGCGTCATAAATAACTCGCAACACCTCTTCTCTACAAGACTCCCCTTCGAGAGACTGTCCCCACGCCGCTCTCCCATTCCCAGCACCCCTCGCCCAAATCGAAGCACCTAGGCTAGGACTAGGAGTGGGAGAGGACCCGAAGACCTTTCCCCCTCAACTACCCAAACTACCCCCGTCTCTTGCGCCACTTCGCCGGAAATGGCGGCGTAGCTCCGACCGCCGGCGAAGACATGGGCTGCTGCTTCAGCAAGAAGCGCAAGAAGCATCCTGCCAGCGACCTCGTCGCTCGCCGGTGCCAGCCGGAGGCCCGCGACCCACCGCCGCCGGCTTCGCCGGAGGAGGAGAAGGTCAAGGAGGTGCTGTCGGAGACCCCAAAAACTAAGCGAAGGCAACAAACCAAGCCCGTTGCTTATGGCGCGGCCGTGGAGCAAGAAGAGGAGAAGGCGAAGGCTAAAGCCGATGCCATTGTAAGTGATCTTGGTAGCGCAGTGTCGCTTGCCACCGATGAGAAGTCCAAGGTGGCGTCCGAGTCGTCGGCGGCGACCACGGCGGCGGGGCCGGAGAGTTCGCCGTTGAAGCCAGCCAGGAAGCGCCCGGTGTCCGGTGAGCTCGGGCGCGACCGCGCCGGGGCCTTCTCCGGCGTCGGCAGCCGCGCTTCGCCGTCCCCTCAGCCGCGGCGCGACCTCCGTGAGAGGTCCTCGAGGAGGACGCCCTCGCCTGCGGCGAAGCGGCCTCCGGAGCAGCGCCGCGTCGCGTCCGCCCAGCGGAAGCCACCTGTGCCAGCGAGGCCATATGGCCGCATGTCACCGAGACGCGCAGAGGAGGCGCCTCGTCTGCCGCTGCCGCCGCCTCCGCAGCCGGAGGACGACGCTATCACCGTGGGAGACGAGCGCAGCATTGCCGATGCCACTGCCGGCGATGCGGAAGGCGAAGGTGACGGAGAAGGGAAGGAGTCGTTGGAGAACCCCTTGGTGTCCTTGGAGTGCTTCATCTTTCTCTAGAGTTAATCTCTCGCTCTTATTCCTTTGCATGCTTTAGTTAATCAAGTTTAGGATTTCTTACTATTAATTTAGTGTAAATAGGTAGATTGGAGGTGTGACAGGTGTCACCCTATTCCTAGTGCCATCTTGTTGGTAATTTTCTTTGGGGCTATTTACCTATCCTGGTTAATTTTAGTGTGTTTAAACCCCAGTTAGCAATGCCGACTTTTGTGGTAGGTGTTGGATGGGGTTGGACGGTCTGTGGTTTTTGCTGTCCTTGCTGTAATTTTTTACCAATCATCATGTGTTAGTTCTACTATTTAGTTTTTCTGATCGCCAATGCAACCTTAAATCTTGAGAATTAGAAGCAGGTATTTCAAAGAAAAATAGTATGTTCTTTATTACGCGGATTTTGTTAAATCCTTTCGTTTATACGACAAGCATTACGGTTTGTATCAAATTGTTTCCTGTTCTGTAACTTCACACTCGATAACGTTCGCTCTTCTGTACCCGTCATGTCATGAAGGCTCTTTGGTGTGTCTTGGCTTCTTAGCTGAATTGCTAATGATAGGAAAAAATATATGCCAGCAAAACCAATCAGTCAAAACAAATCAGAGGACATATTGCTACGGTTGTGTTTCATCCATAAAAGTTAAATTAAATAAGAGATTGTTATGATTATCTTTTATCTTATTTGAGTCAGAAAAAAGTTATTTTTTATCATATTAATAAAAATTTGAGTTAGAGTTAGGATTAATTTCAATTTTAACTTTAGATTTATGTAAGTGACGATACATTTGTAATTTCATGTCTTTTCTCGAGAAATAAAGACTCCTTTAACGCAGTCTGCATGATCAATCACTTCACATCTTTGTCCACAGGCCATCGCTTGCATTTATTAGTGGAGTGATGTTTAGCTAACCCATATGGTAAACAAACGCCATCAAAAGTCACGGTTAAACCTTTAAAAACAACTGTGCCGGGCAGCTACTTTTCACATATAACATTTGTTTGGTAATCTTTGGGTTTGGTTGAGAAATATCTTTATTTTATAGTTGAATATTATGTGATTCTAAATAGTTTTATTTAGTTAGTAAAATATAATGAGTTAGTTTTGACAATAATTATTTTCATAAGAGATAAAGTTAGATATAAAATGTGGAATGAGAATATTCAATCAATTTTTATAGAATGACCTCGTCTCCTCCGAACTAAATTGATCTATTCTTCCCCAAACGAAACGTCCTTTTAATATATCTCCTCGTTCCAAGGTTAACCGCATTCCTAGAGGCAGCCTGAGGCTCTGATGCTATCTATTTCAATATTCGTTTTTAATCTTTGATGCACCATGGTGTGGTAAGGAGAAAAACTAAAAGAAAAATCATCCTTGGATGCTCTTCTTATGGACATGTTCTCCACCGATTTGAGGAGTAGATAAATGAGTCTTCGTTAAGGACAGTCCTAAACGAAATTGCTTCTGTGTCATCGAGCATCAAGCACTGTTTCACGAAACCAAGCACAGATCTGTGATCTCATCTCCAGGATCAGATCTGCGTGAGATGCCGTCAATCTAGGCAGCTGATAGCCATCATGCCATGGATGCTTTGGAAGACAGTTATGTGTATTCTCATCTGGTTTTGGTACTCTGCATTCAGTCATCAGAAGGGGTGTTAATATGTGTATTAGAGAACATGGGGAGGTCGTTGGTGCTAATAAATTTGCGATGCTGCTTCTCTGACGGTGGCATGAGTGGCAGCAAGAAACGAAGTCAGGTTAAGATCAAGAGATCTGGCTTTTTTTTAATTGGTTAGTTACACTGTCAGTTCGCTAAAGACCAGCTGACGTGTTAATCAGGCCGCTGCACCCGCCACTCATCTTTCCATCTTGTTTTGTTCGTGTTGCGCTTGTCTTTATGCAGTCGTCCCTCTGTCTCCATGCTGACGTATGGGGCACATTTTCTAGGACTGAAAAATGGCTTTGCAGTATCAGTTGCTACTGACTCCTAAACTTTTTGAGTTTTAGTTTTGTATTCCTTTAAATTTACTAATTGTATTACTTAAATTATAAATTTAGTTAAATAAAAATATATTAATGTGACTAGTCCTGCGTCTCTCATATTTACTTAATTGTGTCATTTAAATCTATGTTACATCATTTTCCTATCACTTAACTAATGAATAGACTTAACTAGCCCAACTAAATAAGTTCTGGGATTTGATATTATGACTTATTGTTGTATATGTCTTTAGAATAGTTTCACTAGCCAATTATTCTAATATCTCTAAAAAGAGTCGTAAGCCGTAAATCCAAATTTAAAAAAACTTAGTGGTACATCCAGGTGAGTTTGGCAATTCATTATTTTTCTCAAGAAAAAAATTTTCAAGGAGAATCCATTCATTCATTTTATCTGCCGTTCTCAGTCATACATGTAGAAATTTCTTTTACAAAAAACAGGGTAAAAGACATGTGAGCATGTGGCTGAACAACATGCTGTCTACAATCTATGCATGCAACAGTCTCTCTAAAAATAGTTGACTAATTGCTGTCTCTTTACCACGTGGAATCAGTAGCAGATCTTGAGACAAAATCAAGAGAGACCGATTGATGATTATGATAGAATATAATATAAAATTTTTTATTAGTGTTTAAAGTTGAAGAATTAAAATAGGTACTTTCAACAAGTCAAATAGATCAAAGCACAAAGTTAGATGATCAAAATAGAACTTCTCTCTGTTTATTTTATCAAATTTAGATGCACCTAGTAATATGGAAATTAGAACATGTTGTCTTGTTACATAAAGATAGGGATATAATTTGTTCTGATAAGAAACAATGAGAGGTTACCTCCTAGACTTGAGAAACAATCAGTTATTAAGAGGTGCCATTAGTGTTTGCTCCCTACTTAATCTTTTGCTTAATTCCTCGTAAGAAGGGAGATCAAATCCCACTATAGCCTACTATAAGCTCCGCCAATGTGTGGAATGATGCACAAACTTCATATTCCAATGATGGTCAGCTTCAGAGCCAATGCCATGTATCCCATTGGAGACTTCAGAAAACATAAACTGCAGGGTGAAAAAATTCTGGCAGTATGGAGAGTTGGTGAAAGCAACAACACGCATGATAAGTCTAGTCTTATTGCACACCACAAGATCAAGTTGCTTGAACTTGCTCGCAAACAGAAAAGCTTAGCTCTACACCATTAAAAAGAAAAATTTCTGGCTCGACCGCTAACGGGTTACGTCTTGAGATGCAGAGGCCATGATTTCATTCACGTAGCTCTGGCTGTGTTGTCAAGTCTTTCGTTTTTTTAGAGGAGCTGTGTTGTCAAGTCAGATGTTGGAAAAACGAGCGGCACCCAGCGTCTGGATGACCATGGAGGCCTATGGGCTCTTGTGTGGGCTGCTAATGGGCCGAAGACCACACTAGGCTGCTGCTGCCCTGTCACTCTCTGTATCGTACATTTGTCCTCTGACGGCGGCCCGTTTTGGCGACTTTTAGGCTGCCTTTGTGATAGCGGTAATAAACAAGGAAACAAATTATTTTAAACGTTGTTTTTAAAAAATTAAAATCAATGATGTCAGTTCCACAATGACACCATAGTTTGGTGGTAACTTATTGTGTCAAAAGTAATTTAAATTAAATATTTATTACTAATTCCATCGTATTAGGAAAAAACATATCATGCTTTGTTTTCACAAGGACTACTATTTTTTGTGCGTTGCTTTGTAATAAACGTAAAAAAAAATCTTTCAAAAGATAGATTAGGTAATACAATTTAAAAAATCTTTCTGTTGAGACACGCCCAACAGCCAAATGCATGCTTAGTTAGCTGAGGTTTGTACGCTTTTTTTTTTTTTTTAAGGAGAATAGGAATATATATTACTTATATACAGAAGTTTACATTCAGTTGGACCTCAAGACAGGTCTGAAGGACCGATTGGTGAAGCGTAGTACATGAAAGTTGGTGACCATTGAGATGACACTGGAAGTCTGTAATGTTAGAATTCTGAAAAACTTCTTGATAGTTGACTTAGTTAATATGTCAACTATCCTATTCAACTTCCTTGATATGTGATGGATTCGGTAGTCGACTTCCTGGAGTAAGTTGTGGCAGTCAGACAAGGATTGGTCTAATATTCCAATGACAGTCATGGACATCAAATGTTGTTTTGTGCACTTTGATGGCGAGGATGTAGTTGTCAGAGAGTACATCAACACCCTAGAAGTCTCTGTCTTTCAGGTAGATTAAAGTAGTGTATAATGTCGAAGCTTCCGCCGGCAAAGGAGAGGAAACAGTGGAGGCATGCTCCTGAATGTGTAGCTTAAGAGGGTATGAGGTTTGGATCATAAATCAAGATGCCTATTTCGGCAATGTTGATGTCGGTCTGGGCAGTGTCAATGTGGTGTGATTTTTTATGATTTGTACGAGTACTAGCATTCACATACCTAGAGATAGAAACACATATAGACATATAAAGAGAGAAAAAATAGATGAATCGCTCCTTTAATCGTGATTTGTAGTCTGTCACGCATGGTGGTGCACAGGCCGCGCACCAGAGCACAAGTCGTGTCCAACCATCCGCAATACACAGCCCCGTCGCCTGGTTTTGCCTGAACCAGTAGCCGCTTTTTAGTCTACGTGCGCCGGGGAGAAGGGTGCTACAGTGATACTGGCCCTCGCTTTGCAACCCCGTCCATCACCACTGCCCTGGCCACCAGTCCACGAGCCACCGCAAGCGCCGACACCAACATAGTAGCCATGGCCCATACTTGTTCACACCAAAAAAGAAAAAAAAAATTACTAGTACTCGGTTTGCCTGATCACGGAAGGGGTTAAAAGTCACTCGGCACGACCCACCGCCCACGAGGCAGCTGATTTGATCTGGAATTGCTGGTGTGACCGTGTGAATTCCAACTAAACTCAGGCCCTACATTGCGTTCCTAAATTCTCGGCCGTGAAAGGTAGGAAACTTGTCTCCATGCCGCTTAGATCCGGATACAAACCTTCTAGTCCCAATCCTTTTCTAAAGAAATATCCGGTATACCTTAGTCAGTATATTTATAGACCTCACCTTAAAATATTATATAATTGGTCATAACAAATTTCACAAAAATTTAAAATATAGACATAAAATCAATTACAATTTCACAAAATTTCAAAACTAAATTTAGTCCACACAAGAACAACTAAAGAAAGACAAATTCTGCTAAAAACTCTGAAAATAAAAGATAAAAAGGTAGTATACATTGAAATTGTTATTTTTGTTTCTCTTAAAGTATACCAAGTTTAGAATTGAAATTTTGTAGATTATTTCATCATTCAAAGGCACACATTTTCAAATTTTTGTGAAAATTTTTATAATTATTTATATGATATTTCGAGACGAGAGGAATAGATACACCAAAAGATTAGAATACAGCAGGTACTTACCCCTTCATCCGCCGTTAAATGCGATAAAATATGGAGAAATGCGTCTCCGGAGCGCCCGGCTGGCCGCTACGGGGCCACTGTGCATGCGTCAAGGGCAAGCCTTGGATGGTCCGTGGCAGGGTATACAATATGCTTGTTTGCGGTAGCCACCCGCTCACTACTTTATAGTAAGACCTGAGTATTATATGTTTGGTTTGGTTTTGGTGCAGTCTAAATCTAAACGAAGCTCTCTTTAAAAAAATAAAACTAGACCAAACTTGGTATAATAATAGACTTGCTAGTAAATTAAGATAAAACTTCAATAGGAATTTTCTATACATGGGTATGTGAGAAATCTTTAAGAGCGGTCTGATTAGAGATAACGGATTATTTAGATCAATCTACTTCAATCACATAAATTCACAAGTGAGATATTTGATTTAATTCAAACCATCTAATTAAAATAAGACAATTATTGAGAACTTTCTACATAACTTTAGATAGGAAACTTTCTAAATTATTAGGATAATATAAATCTTTATTTCAAGAAAAGAAAAAGCACACAAAAATGCAGACTAAAGATGTAAGTCTAAAAAGATAGGAATAAACTAAAAACTAAAATTTATCAAAAATCTAACTAACACTCGATTTAAATTTTTATTAATAAAATAAGAGATAATCTTAACATGAGTCATTGCAAGACCTGAATCAACCTGATTAGCAAAAGACTAAGTGACAAGTCAAATTCATAGTAATTGACATGTAACACGTCTATACTTTCCTCCCTACAACAAAATTTCCATCATATGTCGTTCAGAACTTGGAACAATGTACGGTGATAATTTATGGAGCATCACATGCAGCACATGGAATATTGATTAACAGAACACGAGAATTCTTGCCACATGAATACATTGCTGGTAACCCTTTTGACCATTGTGGTTAACATTTTTTACGTTGTACTTATTAACATAACTTCACATTTTGAACATTGGTGGTATACCTTTTTGCTGTTCAGCATCCCAGGTATAGATCGACTTAAATGAAATAAAATACACATATAAATACAACAATAGGTGCAACTTACTCGTAAAAATTCAAAAGCTTTGTTCAAAAGTGTGATTTTAAAAACTTTAACGCTATAGATGAGCAATACTCCAGCATTTTTGTGACTATAACAAAGAGAGACATTCAAAGTCAAGGCAAATAGAAAACATGGGATCCAAATCTCATCGAAATTTCGTCGATTTAAGCAAGTCTTTGCCCAAAAGTAGCATGAGAATTGCACTGTAATTCGTACAAAAATGTGAAATGGGTACGCAATTTCCAGTGAAAAACGAGACGGTTCTTGCTTGTTGATCTGAGCAAGATTTGCCAGTAAGCTAGTGAAACATAAAGAACTGAAAGCAAAAACTCGATATTGACTGCATAGATGTTTATCAAACGTTAATCTTTTAGATATGTCGGTGGATACTTCTAGTTGATGCGACGTTTGCAGCCTATGACGTAAACACCTTGAATTTATCAACAGAATTATGCTTCACTTGTGCACTTTTTACGCAGACATTATCTAACTTTAAATCTTATCAGTGGACACAAAAGGAAGATTTGTCATGCGCTTCCCTCTTCCCCCTTGTATAGCTTCGACCCCAATCCCCAGGGGAATTTGCATGATACCATTGCAGAATAAGCATCGAGTTAAGCAATGAATTCCTCGCCGCTTAGTATTTAGAATTTTTTAAAATTGTATAAATGATTTTCAGTCGCAAGTTGGAATTCACAACTGGAGACGTGGCAAGGTCTATATGCATCGCTGGTTTAGGGAGATGCCACGGCTGCTTTCAGTTCCAAAATCCGGGCTCGCGATTAAAAGTCATTTTTATAATTTTAAAAAATTTTGAGTTAGTTTTCGATTTTTTTTTTATGATTTTCATAAAAAAAATTCTAGTATTTAAGCAGTATGCACAAGAGAGTACATGTTTTTAGGATCGATCTATCTATCTTTTCTCAATCTATGTTTATCTATATATCTATTACTAAATTCAGACAATCTATTAGTTCCCTTATTTATCAAAAAATCGTATATTACTAATTTCATACTCTTAGAAGCACCCATGTTAAATGATAAATCAAATAAACTCTCACATTAATCAAGAAAAAAAGATTTCAACATCTATTTGGTGGTCCTTAGTTATAATAATGCAAATTTATGAAAAAAAAACTCTTAATTAATATAATTCTAAAACAAAATATTTAAAATTCAGAGTTAAAATTATTAAATTCTAGAAACCTTAACTAACTCTAAAACTAAATATTAATAAAAATTCAAATTTTCAAGTAAAAATATTAATTTCCTAAAACATTAATTAATACAAAATCTAAGACTAAATATTAAGAAAAATAAAAGTACAAAATTCAAATTATTAACTTTCTAAAATATAGAAATTCTTCACTAATAAAGTTCTAAAAAAATATTAAAAATCCAAACATAAAAGTATTAAATTATAACTAATATAAATTCTAAGATTAAATATTAGTGAAAATTTAAAAATTCAGAGTTAAAAATACCAATTTCTTGAAACATTAACTAATACAAACTGTATGATAAAAATTTCTTGAAACTCTAAAATTATTAAATTTCTAAATTTTAGAAATTTTTAACTAATACAACTTCAAGATAAAAAATATTGAAAATTTAGAATTAAAATTATTAAATTTCTTAAAACTTAACTAATATAAACTCTAAAAACTAAATTTTAAAAAATCAGAATTAAAATAATTAAATTTTAAAAACCTTGATTAATACAAACTTTAAAAGTAAATATTAAGAAAAAATTAAAAATTTCAGAATAAAAATTACTAAAATTTTAAATTCTTAAATAATATAAACTCTAAGACTAAATATATAACTTATCTGAATCATTAAAGATATGTTATTCTTTAATCGGTCTCCTAGGAGACTTGGGACTATAAAAGAACACCCCGATCATATCTCATCAAAAGCTATTAAAATTTGAATGATCAAGTTTTGCTAAATTCTCTCCTGAGTTCTAAGTTTATAGTGTTGATCGAAGGATGCTGACTAGAGGGGGGGTGAATAGGCGGTTTTAAATTTTTTCTTCTAAATTAGGGTTTAACAACCTAAGATTGCAATAACAAATCTTCTAAGGGTATGAAAAACAATTCAATTCAGATTTAGCACTTTCTATAATATTACTAGCAACAATTCAATCATAATGAAAATTTAGCAAGTAGTAGAGGTAACCGAAGAGATCAAGTTTTTCCCGAGGTCTCGGAAATTTGCCGATTTCCACTAATCCTCGTTGAAGCGCTCTTCGCTTGAGCTTATGCTTCGATTCCACTAGGGGTAGCCCTTCTCCACTCCGGATAGGCGAGTTCCAAGCCTTTACAACCACTCGCCGGGCCTCTCCGACACACCGTCGATGGAGAGATCGCCGGACCTCCCGGGTCGTCTAGGTGACGGCAATCACCAAGAGTAACAAGCCTAGCACCTTGCTTGATCAACCTCAAAGCTTGATGAACACAATGCAAATGCAAGAAGGCTTGGAAGCAAATTCACTCAACTAGCACTCAAGAATTCTCAAGTTTTGACTCTAATTGCTAGAGAATGGATGTGAGAGAGCTTGCACACTGTTGCTCAGGGTTTATGAGATGTATTTCGTGTGTATAAGACATCTACAACAGTGATCTATTTATACTCTCAACAAAAACGGTCGAAATCAAGAAGATTGGGCGAAAGTTGTACTGGCCGGACATTGTCCGGTCACTTCGGACAATGTCCGGTCAGTACAAAAATTTTGACCGTTATTCACGTGAATTGCGAGTGTCAGTAGCCGTTTGGATCAAAATGTGAAGGCCGGACAAATGTATTTGTCCGGACAAAATGTCCGGACAGATGCATTTGTCTCTGTTAACACCCTTGTTTAAAATGATGTGTACACGCCGGACAGATACATTTGTCCTGACAAAATGTCCGGACAGATGTATCTGTCTCTGTTAACACTTAACATAATACACTCTAGATTTTTGTATGGGCCGGACATATGGGATTTGTCCGGACAAAATGTCCGGACAAATAGATTTGTCTCTGTTAACACAGCCCTTACAGTAGCCTAGATTTTGTATTGGCCGGACATTGTCCGGTCACTTCGGACAATGTCCGGTCACTTCGGACAAATCCTCCGGACAAATAGATTTGTCTCAAATCAATATGTTGTTAACATTTGTACTGGCCGGACATTGTCCGGTCACTTCGGACAATGTCCGGCCTTCACCGGACAGATGTACCGGATAAATGTATTTGTCTCTATTGCGCTTGTTTGCAAAGTACTGAAATTGTTTGTATTGGCCGGACATTGTCCGGTCACTTCAGACACTGTCCGGCCAGTACAAAACGAAAACAGACTTCTGAATTTTTATTCAACTTTTGATTTGGGGCAAAAACAAATGCAAATATGCTTCTAAAAACTTCAAGGTTGATCAAGATACTTGTGCTAAGACCCCTCTTAATAGTACGACCATCTAACCTAGAAAATTTCAAAACGAGAAGACGCTAGGTTTAGGTATCTGTACTTTTGTCGAGATTTTCGTCGTTTTCGCTTTATGGAGTCTTGATAACCTTGCTTTGTCTTTTCTTGATGCTTTCTCCTTTGATTTACCTGTGTCTCACATACAGAGATTAGTCGAAAATCTAACGGATGTCATTAATCACCAAAACCCTAATTAGGGCTCAAGATTCAACATATAGTAAATATGATGACTTTACAATGACATGCAACACGGTTTTGTTTGCTTTAGTAAAAGTAAAAAATTTGTACTTTATTTTTTTAAGGAGTTGTTATTCTCATATTTATCTGTATATAACTATAGTTCATTGGATATTACAACTTACATAACTAATATATGAGTATTTCAGTTAGTTACTCTTTGTTTATTCTCTAACTATTACCTTTTGTTTTAAAGCAAGAATAACTAAATTCTGATGGACTGCTTGACTGGTAAAAAGTATATAATAAGCAATTCATTACATACGACTTTTGATTTGTTGTGTATCTATTACCAAAACACTCACATAAAGATTGTTGGATTAAAAATCGATTTTCTGCCTTGGGAAAGATAGGGAAGACACCGTTTTTACATTTTTTTTTAATCACAATAGACTCTTTTTTTATCGCAAACATTCACAAACTAAACAACTTTTTAATCTTTCCATACAATCAATCTTTATAAAATTAAAAAAAATGACGATGAGCAGACATAGGTTATGAAATACAATATAAATTATGAATTAATTGAGAGTGTGCTAACCCGTATATACAAGATAAAACTTTCAAATTCATAGTTTGATTACATTTTTTAATAATGGAATCCATATCGTTCAATTTTTTTATTTGCAGTAAATAACTTTTTTGTTTTTTATTCATATTTTAGTTCAGATTCATATGGATCAAACTTTTGTGTCTAATTCGAAATGTTAACTTATACGAACTCCAAGATAAAATATTAATGAAAATAAAAATTGGGAATTAAAATTATTAATTACCTGGAACATTAACTAATACAAACTCTAACACTAAATATTAAGGATTAAAAATTCAGAATTAAAAATATTAATTTCCTAAACCCTTAACTTAGCAAACTCTATTAGTAAATATCAAGGATTAAAAATTTGGAATTAAAAATATTTATTTCTGAAAATTTAACTAACAGAAGCTCTAGGACTACATAATTAAAAAAAATAAAATTAAATATATAATTTTTCATAATCATTAAAAATATATTATTTTTTAATTAGTCTTTAAGGAGACTTGAGACTATAAAATAACACTCCAATGATAGCTTGTGAAGGCCATGAAAGTTTGATGATTCAGTTTGTTAAGCTCTCTCTCGAGTTCTCAGGTTAAGGTAGATTTGATAGCTTTACAATAATATGCAACACATGTTTATTTGTTTTGTTAAAATTAAGTATTTGTATTTTATTCCTTTTTAGTAAATTGTTCTTATGAGATTTGTCTAGCCTATAAGTATAATTTGTTAGGCCTGAGAATTTTCATAACTTATATCTAAATATTCTAATGAGTCATTCTCTATTTGCTCTTTAATTATTATCTTTTATTTTGAAGCAACATGAATAACTAAGTTTTTACGAACTACTCGCATGTAGATTGTTGGATTAAAAATCGATTGTCTGGATCGACAAAAAATAGGAAAGACACATGTGTGTTTTGAATCTTTTTTATTTTTTTCACAATAGACATTTTTTTATGTCAGACGTTTACAAACCAAACAACTCTCTCTAACTACTACCAAAACTCCCCTTTTCTCTCCCATATGTCTCTCTAATCTATTTATGTGTTTTTGTGCACAGGATATCTGCAATAGAAAATATCTTGGACAACTCTACATGTATATTACAAAATTATTCATAAATTTGCATCAAAAGTAGGCATAGATTATTAAAAGTAACTCTCTAACTCAGATCTAAAAAGAATTTTACATCCTACACAGCATATTTTTACATTATTTTTTTTCTTTACTAATCCAATACAACTTGGATTTTTTTATATCAATTTTTTTGCCACCATCTTTTAGAGCTAATTGTTGCTAGCTTATCAATATTTTTCTATTTTTACTTTTTTTTTAACATAGTTTAAGGAAAGTTTTGTCGAACAAATATAGAATGTCACCACCATGTATTTTCTTTTACGAGTTTTTTTATTTATTGAATCTCTACTTTTAAAAGTTGTTCTGCAGTTGCTGTAGATTGACTTATAGTTGTGGTTCTGTTTGATATATATTAACATTCTAACAATCACAATACATAGATTGTTCCAACTAATCTGATCATATGGTAGTCCAAAGTTACAACAGTGTAGACTTAAAGTCATCGTTAAGGATCTTTCCTAAAACCATTTTTTTAAGAAGCAATTTTCTATATATGTAGGGAAAATAAAAAAAATTGGAAAATTATTGTATTTTTGAAATCTTGATTAATATGAACTCTAAGACTAAATATTAGAGAAAAATTTTCTGAAATTACTACTAGTTTGTGCAAATACACGTGTTGACGACTAGTATTCTCAATTACAAATTTTATAGGAGCTCCAACATTAATTAGAAAATAAACAAATCTCACATTGAAAAAAAAAATATCTTATCTTCTACTCGGTGCTGGACAAAAAAATCGAAACTTGCAAGCTATTCGGAATCTAATCGAAGATCGACTTGAGCTCTTAACAAGCCGAACTCGAGCCGAAGGTGAAGTGTGAGTGAGAATTCGAGTTGAGCTCGAGTCTTCCCGAGCTCGCTTGAGCTCGGCTTGTTAAAACTCGATCCTCACTTCCTCCTCAATTCAATCCTCACCTCCTCCTCGGTGACTCAGTCCTCACCTCCTCCTCAGTGACTCAGTTCTCACCTCCTCAGTTCAATCCTCACCGTGTCACCGTCACACTCCGACGGCCGCACGGGATCAAGGGCGGCGCGGGCAAAGGCGAATCCGGGCGAAGGCGACGCGGGGAGAGGCGAAGGCAAATCAGGGTGAAGGCAGAGGCCTGAGGCGGCACATGCAAAGGAGGATCCGGACGAAGGCGGTGCGAGCGCAGGTGGAGGCGGATGCAGGCGAAGGCGGAAGCCTGAGGTGACGCGAGCGAAGGCGGATCCCGACGCAGTCGCGCAGGTGAAGACGGATGCTGCATAGGGGACGCGGGCGAAGACGGATCCGGCGAACACGGAGGCGAAGACTGATGCCGGCGAACACGGAGGCGAAGACGGATGCCGGCGAAGATGGATCTGGCAAACGCGAAGACAGATCTGGCGAACGCGATTGAGGATGCCTGTCCGCCACTTGTTAGATTCGCATTTGTTTTTTACAGTGGCAAGCATCTATTTGTCAAGCCGAACTCGAGTTCTATCGAGCTTGCTTTGTGTCGAGTCCGAGTCTGGTTCTAAGTTCGTTAACAATTCGAGTCGAGCCCAATACACTATCGAGTCCGAGTCGAACCTACCTGGACTCACTTTAGTTCGACTCGTTTCCAGTCCTAACAGTGGACCGAGTTATAACGACTTAGTTTTTTTTTAAAAAAACACTTCTTAAAAAAATCTAACCATCTTATGTGGTCCAGTTGTAATCAATGAGATTAATCTAGTCATATAGAAACATGATGGCCCAGTTATAACGGATCATATTTCTTAATGACATTCTATAATAAGAATACGAATCATAATACCATACGTTTCATAAGCAGATGCGGTAAAAAATGTGGGCTTATGTGAAGAAAAAACCGATGTTGATCAGGTTCTAGACTTGATCTAGACGTCCATCCAAATTCATGAAGCCTCATGCACTCCTTACCAATGAATTCGTTGGTTCATTAATGCTTGGATCAAACCGGAGAAAGATAAGCCGGTCATACATGTATATGAAAAGAGCATCAACAAACTCGCATCAATTAGGAGACACAAATACTGGAGGTATTCATATCTCATATCTATATAATTATTTTTGCTTTACAGCATGGGTGTGGCTAAACCATTCACAATTTTTTCATGCAAAAAAAAATTTAGATGTGATTAATACTCTTATATAAAAAAGTGGAAGTTGCTAAAAAATATTCGTTCCATAACCATTTTATTATTTATATTTATTTTAATTTTGGTTAAATACATATTTATGTATCTATGCTTCTATATACCATCTTGCGACCTTGTTGTTGCTATATGACCAATATTTTTATCTATTTTATTTTTTTTAGATATAGTTTTAAAAAAAACTCTTATAACATACATCTAATTACATTCTCCAAATCGTCTTCTCAAATTCTCTCATACCATCTCAAGCACCTGTACCGGAACTTCTTGTTGCCTCTGATTGGCCTCGCTTCTCTTTTCCTTGCACATGACACCTAACATCGTCTACACATTTTCTCAGGCAATTTTTGCTAAGCTGCATGCTTGCATGGCATGGCTCCACCTGCCCAATGATGCCATGGATTGTGCCCCCTACCGCCCCACCCACCCAATAGGGCCTTACATTCCTTCCCCGTATACCCTTTACCTCTCTAATACATAACATGAGTTCGGCAATGCGACAAAAGTTTATTTGGTGTTAAGATTTGGAGTGATATTTTTAAAAGTGTGCTTTGTTTTAAGTTTTGGATAGTATTTTTAAAATGGCATAATTGGCTTTTGTTATCACAATTTAATAGGGTGACATAAATATAAAGTTTATTGTTTTGTAGTTGTATCTTCATAATCTAGAGTTTTGCAATAACATATTTGTGATTTAAGGGTTTTGCAATGGTATATTTTTAATTTTCTCTGTATATATTTGTTATAAGGTAAAATATTAGTAAATAGACAACATGTATTCCATTAATGAGAAGTGACCTAGACGAGGACGAGGAGAAGCAGATAGTAAGGTTGAAATACAAATGCGGATTATTCTGAATTATTAGATTATAGAATCCAACAAACATGTGGATATGATAAGGAAATATGCATCCAAATAACATTTGTTCTCTATCTAGATTGGTATTCGAACCCAACAAATATATCCATATCCAAATTTAATAAAATGATATACTTGTATATTTGAATTCTATTTTTATAAAAAAAATACTTGTCTAAATTTGTGGCATGACAACTTCGTGATCATATTGTTACATTAATCATAGAATTATTATACAAATTCACTCAAATATGTTATTTCTTGATTCGAAATGAGTTAATTTAAATTTTGTACCAATAAAATAATGAAATCAAAAGAATATCAGTAGTATTCAAATTAAAAATAATCCGAATTGTATCAGATATTTATTCTATCCGAATCCAAATCCAAGTATACTCAAATTTGCATCTGATTAAAAGACATGGATGCGGATATGAATTGACTAATATTAGATTTAATATCAATCCATTGTTACCTCTAGTGAGTAGTGTGAAGTAGACCTATGCTAAATTGGCCTACCCTGGATTCGGATTAATTGACAATTGACTTTTCTAGCCAAAGAGTAGTGAACAGTAGTGGTTAGATACAAATGTGGATTATTCGAATTATCCGATTACCGAATCTGACAACTTTAGATATGGTAAAGAATTTTGCACCCAAATAATATTTTTCTCTATCCAGATTTGTATGTGAATTTAACAAAAATATCTGTATTTATATTCAAATACAATAAAATGTTATACTTATATATTTGAATTCAGATTGGAATGCTATTTCTATAAAAAATACTTGTTTAAATTTGTGATATAGTAACTTTGTGATCAAATTCTTACATGAATAATAAAATTATTATATAAATTCATTCAAATATGTGATTTCTTGATTTAAAACGAGTTAATTTTAAATTTTATACAAATAAAATAATGACTACTGTGACTACTGTAAATTTCTTAATTTAAAATGAGCCCGTCTGAGATTTACATAGACTACTGTGAAGTGTAAACACGACATAGGAGGGTCTTGAATAATTCCCGTGGCACGGAGGCACGCGGAAAATCCGCCAGTAAGCAAGGAAAAAACCTCCAACAACCTCGAATCAGAATCCGCAGACCTCGTCAGACCGCACTGCACCGCGCAGAGAAAGTTTCACTCATTTCTTACACATACATCCCCTACAACTTATGAATTACCAGCATCTTCACATGCCTTTTGCTTCTAGATTGGAACCAGCGTTGACTGGCCTGCATGGAAGTCTCCAAGGATATTAATATATTATTTTCTTATGACGTGGATAGCTTATAATTTATTTGGTGTATGATTACATTGTTTAATTCTACGTTTGCTTGTCTTTTTTTTTTTTTTAATAAAGATCGTTTGCGTGTCTTTGTTAAATAAACCTTATTTTTGTTTTACTTTGAATTGGAAAAAATAAATTTGGGTTAGCAATTTACTTAATTCAACATGTAAACGTGCACATCAAATCCCAAACTTAATCTTACGCCTTCGGCGTTCCCTTGGTTATTTTTGTTTTATTCAATGTAATGTTCTCTATAAAAAAAATACTATATACCTCAAATTTATATACTAAAATGTTACTTACCTTTCCATAATATGAAGAAAAACTATGAGTAATATTTTTCTTTTTTCCCCCCAACTAACAACTCCGTGACATATAGCAACCCTCCAATCATCTATGATTGTTTCACATTTATATACGCTTTCCAAGACACAAAGGAAGTATCAACCTTTAAAATTCTGAATTGACAGGGCAGATACCATGATATTTGAGCTCAGTGGAACCAATTGTACGGACGGATATTGTGTCAGAAATTTCTTAGACTGTATCGCTTCCACAGTCGGACAAACGGGACCCGCATTATAAAATTAATTTTTTAACCACGCGAGGAGGGAGAGGACACCTCACTAGGCTTCGATCACAACACTCTGACAAGCGGGCTCCACTGATGCTCAGGTGGTCGAAGCGGCAACATTGGAGTAGTCAACGACGCCCGAAGAAGCGTTTTATGGGGCCCATGTTGCGATCGTCTGTGGCTCCCGTACCTGCTCAATAAACCAAACTGATAGATGTGTCAAAAAAACTCCAACCCACATGTCAACGAGAGGTTGTGCAGTAGAGAAGTGCGTCACACAAAATAGCGGGCTCCACAAAACGAGTAAATCCATGTGGGTGCGTTTGTTTTGCGTGCCACGTGCACCCCAGACATAGTAGTCCATTGTCGCTGATAGGTGAGCCCGTGCGAAGCGAGGGGCACATGTCAACCCGACAGGTATGTGAGAGTTCCGAAAAAGAGCTGTTGGTTTATTTTGGCAGTCGGTCCCACATGTCAGTGACTTATTAAATTTACTATTGAAATATACTATTAAAATTAGTCGTTGGGGCCTTACAAAGTTGATTTACTGTTATCCACTGCCTCAATCGATTTTGGCAACAATCAAGGCTTGCCAATATTATGAAAGCGTGTGTCATTTTCCACAACATGATAATTGAGGATGAGAGACACTCTCATGACTCGATCACCCATTCGTACGATAGTCAAAGGGCATCTACCGTAGATCGCCTACTTTCCACGGTAGTGCTCCGTCAATTTTTCAAGAGATGCTAACTCGAAATGATGCGATTCGTGTTTGTCCAACGCATTTGCAACTCAAACGGGATCTTGTCGACCACATTTGGTAGCGTTTTGAAGGCGACGGTACCAAGTAGTAGTTTACTTATTTCCTAATCCGCAAATTTGTGCTTTCGTTAACGATTGAATGTATCTAAATTTTATGTTTTATGTTATTTTTTATGTATGATTTAAATTAGATAATTTTCAATTTTTGTTTTCTATGTTATTTACAAGTTTATCTTGTATCTGAATTTTAATTGATGTTGCCAATGCATTGGAGTGTTTGGTGCTTGAGAAGGCGCTTCGTAAGTGGAACTTGTGTGAAGCGCCTTTGCATTAAAGTAGATGGTGCTTTAAGTGTTTACACGTGGCACATAATATACTAAAAATATTCTTTTGAAATGTCGAAGCAGGCGCCTCGACATTAGATTTAACCTTATGTGTAAGAAAGTTTTTAAAATCATTAAATTTCATATGGATGATTTCCAATACATCCTAAACTGTCAATGCAAAATCAAAGCAATAGGAGGAGGAAGCTTTTACACAATCCATCCCAATTGCATTGTAGTTGCTTGTTGATTTCTACACTAGCTACTCAAAAAGATAGGCCAACTTTACCATTCCGAAGACCATCCATGCATCCACTTAAGTACGGAGACATATTTTAAAGACAAATTATGTAAGAAATTTTTTACAGAATACATCTGATAATTCTAGATATCTTCCTATCGATGATAAAAGGTTTTCTACATAATTTTTCATCAATATGTTTAATAAGTTTTTGACAAAGCGTGGGACAAGGCAAAAATTGAATTACTTAAGGGGCAAGTATGCTGCCCGCCGGCAAAAGCATTCCGAAAGCAAAAAACCAGTCCCTAAAGTTCGACATGGTGAAACACTGTAACACACATTTTCGAGTGATATTTGAACCATCTTTCAGTGTCTAAATTTTTCTATACATAATTAAAAACAACACTGGAGAAGGCAGCCATCGGATTATAAACTTTTTTTGCCGAATGTTTGGTTCAGCCGCGAGTATATGTTATCCATGCTCGGACCGATGTAGCTAGAAATTAATTCTAATCTGTTATTGTGCATGCCTAGCATCTAGAATGTCAATTAATGGATTAGATACAACATCTTAAATATATTGACACACAGTCACTTCGTTATATGGCATATTGTCTTATAAAAATAATTTGTGCCAAATATTGGTACTAAAATCGCCTGAAGTGTCACTAAGATATCTTTTTTGTAAGAAGAGTTTACTATGATAGTTGCCAACCATAATAGTTTGCTCCATGTGGCAGTTGATCAATGACGAACTTAGTGTGGTATTTATGAAACACTATCGTGACAAAGCTAACGCCATCGTATCAAGGACATAGAACAAATGGTAACTTTGTTGTTAGACGAGTCCGGACACACAAAACAAACTTTAAGAAAAAGTTAGACACATTTTTCCTAGTTAAAATAAAGGAAAATTTTTTTTCCATACCGTTAGAAAAATTCTAAAATTATAATTTATGAGGCTGATAAAATATGATCAGACTTACATATTAGTGAGACATTTAGTAAAAAATATAAATATAAAATTTTGTAATGATATAAAAAAATTTGCCCCCTAAACCCAATTATTTGTTTGGCTAAATCCAACTGAAAATTTAAAAAGCGCCGGATTCCATTAAACTGCAAAATCTGCAGATTCCAGGAACTTGTATGCATAATTGCTCCCGCAAAGATGCGCGGGTCCGTATGACACACGGACCCGGTCCGTGACCTCAAACCCGGATCCGAATCAAGTCGGTCCAATCCCGCAGCCCCCTTGCCTTCCGACTACACCGCGTGTGCACATGCCACTCCACCACCACGAAATTACACCCACCACCGGCTCATCAAATCCCATTCGGATTCGGCTATTCCCAAACTCCCCACCTTTCCTTTTAAAATTCCCAACCGAATTTTTTTCCCCTTCACTTCCTCCACCACTTCGATGCGGATGGCATCTTAGGCACCACGCCCCTTTTAGCCGTCCACAATTACAAAACCGATAGGGTTTGTTCGGCACAAGCTTTTCCCGCAAAGTTGTATGATCGAATCGCGTCGCCGATGGCGGAATCAGATGTGGATCCCGTGGCCTTTGACGGCTGCGCCCCCAGCGGCGGCGGCATCGGCGTCGGAGAGGATAACCTGTCCATCACCGTCTGCGACTTTTGGGCCTTATTCAATAGCGAGCCCGCGCCCTCGGAGAACGGCGAGCCGCCGCAGCAACAGCAGCCAGGGGTGCGTGTTTTGCCTCGTTGCCCTAATTCGCGTTTTTTTGTTGTATTTTGGGCTTCGTCTATTGAGATCTGATTTGGTAGGTGCGATAGTTTGGAGCTAGAACCCAGGTGCTCAGGCTAGGGTTTGGGATTGCATGCGGCAGTGGATTGGTAGAGTTTTTTGGGGATTTTTTTTTAGTTTGGTGGTTTTGGACGCCTAGGGGCTCAATTGTTGGGTTATTGGAGTAGGGCCTTCTTATCGTGTTAAGGAGTAGGAGTACTAAGTATAAGCTAAACTGTGATTGAGATTATACTAGGGATTCATGCCACTTTGCGGTTTGGTAGTTCTGTTTTTGTTTAATTTTGTTTTTGTATTAAGTGGCACTCTCGGCGATGTTGGAATGCTTTGTTTGAGCATCAGGCAGTTACGTTACACTGCTATGATTTAGATTCAATGTTGTTTGTTTGCCCCCTGGATTCTAGTCCTTTGGATTTGATTAGGAATGAAGAAAACAGAGTTAAGTTGTACTGTGTCTGCCTGTTGTTGGGCTGAGCTTTTGTGGGCAAACTAATATTCATTCGGTTTACAAGAGTAGAGAGATGGTCAGAATATGGCAGTAGCAGTTCTCGCATATGCAGACTATTTTTATGTGCCTGCACAACCATTAGTGGTAGGTCTACTGCTTTGTTAAACCGCTCAGCCGCTTATGTGTTGTTTTGATATATACAGCGCTCACATTTTATGCAAATGTACAGTTTACTCAAAATATATATTTCTTGATATTGAACAACATTTCTGAGACTCATTAACAAATTGTAAGCTTTGTTTGTTTATTGATTTTGCATATATGCCATAACATTGTACATATAAAATATATCTATATTTTAAAAGGTAATCATATATAAGGATATACAACATACATGCAGAGCAGTGAGGTGATCACTCACTCGCCCTATTTAAAAACATTGGTTTCTGTTGTGATGCTTGATGATGATAGTTTTGTTATTTGGTGCTGTGTGTCTGAATTGTGCTTTTTTGTGGAGTAATTGAGTAAAGAAGCTAACATGGTTTATAGCTGTTAGTTCCTTTTTAGGCAAACGGTGAGAAGATTGAGTTATTTTTATTTGACGAGAGGTTACCTGAAACACTGGATGCTTTGGACAAATGTTGTGGGAAGATAAGGCTTTTGAAGTTAGACTATGCTATTGTTGGATCAGCGGATCATGTTTTTTCTGGAGTTTTTAGTCAGTGGTGGTTTTTGGGAGGTTTTGCTGTCACTTCAATTTATGGTATTTGTTTGAAAATGTCTTAATTTTTGAAGCTGGGTTTTGGATTCATCATGACTCATGAGTATCAAATTGTTGGGTTTGGGCTGGGTTTGGTAAAGTAGGACTGTGCACTATTTGTGCCAGTTTCAGTATTGGTGATGACAAAAGATAGTCTTTTGGATTTGGTCTAGCTTTTGCAAAATGCAAAATCACAATCTGTGTTTTTGACATTTTGTTGCATCAAGCTTAAAATTTACAAAGAAATAATAATCTATTACTATAGCTCACCATATTGTACTGGGCATATATTTTTATTTCGCTGATGCACATTTAGGTAGGGCACTAACCACTTTGTACATAAAGGCGTATGAAACTAGCCACCAAGATAGTGATGTCTATACTGTTTTTCAATAGAGTATGTTTGTCTGTCTATTTAATCTGGAATCGAAGAGATAAAGAAGGGAAAAACATTTTCTATGATCCATAGAATCTTAGCTAATCCTATGTTTCTCTTGGTCTTCTTTGGTTCACGTTCACATGTCTTGCCATTACTCCTCAGCATGAATTGACATCTTATGTTCAGAATTGCCATCATAGATCATTTATTTTGTACGATGATTTAGAAAGATACCATGTTGCTATGTAACATTCCTTTCACTGGAAGCTATTATTTGGTGCATGAATATCCTTGAGTCCTGGTAATTGGTACTTACACATAGACCTGGAATGGTTGTAATTAGTATATTACTTTTGTGACAAGTGTCTGATAAAGTCTGTTCTTTCCAGAACCATGTCTGTTCTGTAGTTTTCTATTATTATATGACTATATGTTAATAATGGGGAAAGGGGCATTATTTTAACTTTTTATTTGGGTATTGCTTATCTTCTTAAGTCCTTCCTTCAGTGTCTATATCTCATATTCCCTAACTTATGTTCAATGAGTTATGATGCTGAATACAGGTCAGTCAAGGTTGTTTAGAGATGTCAGTGATTGACACTACAGGTTTTGAAAATGTATATCAAAGCCATGAAGGTAGACTGAATTGCTTATCTCATATATTATTTTACAGGGTTCATAATTTTCTTTCCCAATTATTATTGTTAATGTTTTTTTTCCTTGTGAAATCTGCAGAAGTTTTGGAGAACAAAGAATTTTGGTCAAACTACTCACACGCAGTCCCCTCGCAGTGCCATATGGAAAAGATGCAACTCAACCAAGTGGAAGGAACTTTTGACCACTCAAGTGATAACCCTTATACATCTCTTAGCAATGGTGAGAAGCAATTCAATGACTTCGAAAATTAGTTTTGCTCTTCCAAATGACTCGGAACATTTTCTTAGTTTTGCTCTTCCAAATGACTCGGAACATTTTCTTCCGTGCATTGATTCCAGATTTATTTGAAAATTCAGGGATCGACAATTTTGACAGTCAACATTTGCTGAAGGATGAATTAAATTGTAATGAGGCTGTTGAAAGAGCAACTGCACCTCCATATGAAGATTTATCAAATGGTTTCTCCTATGGAAACCAAACAATGTACTTTGACCAAAGGCAAGTCAAAGTAGAAACAAAATTTGAGGGGATTGAACCGCAAACAAATACTTGTATGTGATTTCCTCTTGGGCATTGTAATTTTGTGTCATATGAATATAAATAAACCATTAATCCTTTGATATCTACTGCAGATTCATCATATGATATGTTCACAGAACAATCTGGTTTAAGTGAAGTTAAGTATGAGAATACAAATGCAATGCTTGACAGTGGTGGGCAGGAGAGTAACCATTTCACCTCAATGCCCATGTTCTCTGTTGACCATAATAGAGCTATGACGGAAATTTCTTGTGGTGAGTTGAACATAGGAGAGGCTACTGGAAGCATTTATAATGGCAACAGCAGTTGTCTTAGTGTGCAGGGAGAAGTTCTGCAGGGAGAGTATGGAGAATATCGACAGGGAGAGTATGGAGAATATCGACATGGAGAGTATGGTTCTCAGGATTTGCCACATGATTTTTCCCAAAATGGTCAGCCATGTGAGATGGAACAGCTTCCTCAGAATATCTGTGGAAGCAGTTCATTGCATGTGGGATCTCCAGATGAATTTTGTGATGATACATCTTTGTCAGAGTACTACATGGATGTATCTTCACCAGAGTCTTTATCCTGTGAACAGAGCCGGTCTGAGGATATTTGTTTTAGGAGTGAGTCTAGTACTGATTCTTCTCCAGTACCTTCAAGCCGAAACTCTACCAGTGAGGATGTTGACAGATACTTAGCAGACACATCAAAACAGTTGCCAAACTCAAAAATTGGTTTGATTGGCAACCAACACCCATTTAAATCTACAAGAGATGAAATACTTCCAGCTTTTCATAAACGTTATGATATCCCTAGAGGCGACAATTCTTTTGTTCCAATGAATCCTCCAGCAATAAGTTGCTTCAATATAGATGGCAATGATGATGCTGATTTATGTATTCTTGAGGGCAGTAGCAATCCTGCTCCAAGTTCTCTATTGCCACTACAGGGAAAACTTCATCAGAATTTTCAGCAATCTGTGTATGCTAATCCTATTCTTCCTCGATTTGGAGGGATGAGGTACAAGCCACATGATGAAAGAATGACTCTAACGCTTGCATTGCAGGTTATATATCCCTCTTTTATGTTAATCTTTATGTTACATGCTATGATGTTTTTTCCTATAACTAATTTAGAACTGATATGACCTTTTGATATCTCGCTGACTTGCTGCCCTTTCAAAATAGTTTTGGAAAGGGAAACCTTGGGAAATCGTGTTCATTAGTCATATCTGCTTGAGTCTAGCCTGCTTGCTATTTCTGAGTTAAGATTGGAAACTTTCCACTTTTTGCTGGAATTTTCAAGGTATTGTTGCATTGCGAACTACTGGTTAATTAGTGTTTAAGCATTGGGTCAGTATTCAGATTAATTGAGGGCCTGAGGTGTTCTACAGAATAATAGGGATTAACTTCTTTTCTTATTTTTTTAAATTTTTTTTGCTTAACCTAATGGAAAGCAGTAACCCTGTTTCTTGGTTCAAGGCATCGTAAAGCTTAGCTAGTCACCCAAGTAAGAAAGCAATTTGTAGAAGTATAGGATCTTTTGTGAGGTTTGCTAGCTGCCAAGTTTTTAGGAGTAAGATCGTCCTCCTCATCTATTTAAAAAAAAAGGACATCATGATTTCATTAAACAATGACTTCACCTTTGTATCAGAACAACAAAATAATTTGCATTAGATTTTGCTGATGACTAGAGAATGTAAGATCATTTGTCATTTATAGCATATTGTTTCTTCTGTAGCTTCTTGGTTTTGAGCATTGGTATGCTCCACTTTTGTTGTTAGTTGGTACATTAAACTCTTGCATTCAGTTCTCTTCTCGAGCTTGTGCAGTAGACTAACATCCTGGATGATTGACAGGATATTTCTCAGCCAAAGTCTGAGGCCAGTCCGCCTGATGGGGTTTTAGCAGTTCCTTTGTTAAGGCATCAGGTATGCCTCTCAATCAGTGTTGCTTTGTTCCCTAGTAGTAGGAAGTAGCAGTTGTTGCTTTGTTGTTCTTATTATTTTTTTCTGGGACAGAGAATTGCCTTATCATGGATGGTGCAGAAGGAAACAACTGGTTTGCACTGCTCTGGTGGAATTCTTGCAGATGATCAGGTATACTAATTTTTTTTCTTTTTCTTTTTTCATGGTGTTCAGCAAAGTGGGCAAGATTGCCTTAGAGGTAATTTGATACTTTTCAGGGCCTGGGTAAAACTGTATCAGCTATCTCACTAATTTTAACGGAACGAGCACCGACATCACAGTCGTCTGCTATAAAGCAGGATAAATGTGAAGCTTTGACTCTTGATGATGACGACGACGATGATGAGTATGCTGAACCTCATTTGAAGAAGCAGCCACAGACATGTAGCCCTGAAGCGATGAGTAGTACAGTCAAGACGGAAAATCCTATTGTAGAGGTTAAGACGAGGCCAGCTGCTGGAACTTTGGTAGTTTGCCCCACAAGTGTTCTGCGGCAGTGGGCTGAAGAACTAAGGAATAAAGTTGTCAGTAAAGCTAATCTCTCCTTTCTAGTATATCATGGTAGTAACCGTACAAAGGATCCTAATGAGCTTACCAAGTATGATGTTGTGCTAACTACATATTCTATAGTAAGCATGGAGGTACCAAAGCAATCAAGTCCTGATAGTGATGAGGAAGAGAAAGGGAAGCCTGACAAATATGGTGCTCCTGTGGGCTCTTCAGGCAGCAAAAAGAGGAAGTCTTCCACTTCTAAAAAAACCAAAAATGGAAGCTCAGCAGAGAGTTGTCTTGCTGAGAGACCTCTTGCAAGAGTCGCATGGTTTAGGGTTATTCTTGATGAAGCACAAAGTATTAAAAATTACCGTACTCAGGTTGCTAGGGCTTGCTGGGGTTTGCGAGCTAAAAGAAGATGGTGTTTGTCAGGAACACCAATACAGAATGCTGTTGAGGATCTCTATAGCTATTTTAGATTTCTCAGATATGATCCGTATGCTGTTTACAAGCAATTTTGCTCCATGATCAAAGTGCCAATCAGCAAGAACCCCACTAATGGCTACAAAAAGCTTCAAGTTGTTTTGAAGACAGTAATGCTACGCCGGACTAAAGGTTAGTTAATAATGAAATTATTTAGACCTGTTGTCCAGTCCTTTTTTGTGTTTAGGAATCTAAGGCTGGCTATGTTATGTTCCTAAAAATGAGATGTTCTGCTCAAATTTGCTGAGTCCAACCTGTGAACTTTTAGTTAGTCTGGTTAACTTCTACTTGCCTTTAGTATAGAAAGAGTTGCTCTGCTAAATGCGCCTCAAGTGTTATTATATTCTTGTTTAGCTACATGTATACTTTAATCTACAAACGTGTTAAATGGTTGGTAGCATTTTTTTTTTGTAGATGTGTGAGCTGTTATGACCTTGGTGCAGCCAGAAATTTCCTGCAGAATAGATATTGAACCTAGTTGATTTGGGCTTTCTTTCTTTTCCCTTCTCTTATTATACTTTATAATTGGTCTTGAAAATTATATTTATTTATTCTTTGTGTTATTCTGTGTTGATCTCTTAGTTATCATCCACTATTTTGCAGCTACAATGCTTGACGGAAAACCAATCATCACCTTGCCGCCAAAGAATGTTTCCCTTAAGACGGTGGACTTCACGAGTGAGGAGCGTGCTTTTTATTCCATTTTAGAAGCTGAGTCACGAGAACAGTTCAAAGTGAGTTCAAGATGACTATTGTTTTTGCATTTACTAAGGCTGATCAAGTATTCCTTGTTGATCTTTTCTTTTCTATTTTGTTCTGTCATATCTCTCTCTCGTTAATGAGCTCTAGGCATGTTTCATACATGATGGGAGAAATTGTAAATTAAGCAGGAATATGTTCTTTGCTTTGAAAGCTATTCCCCTTTCATGTTGAAACAAGATAGAGATTCTTGTCATTCTAACCATCACGTGTGCTTGGAATGTATAGCACTTTAAATAACAATAGGGCAGTGGTGTAAGTTTGTGAAAAGCAGGCTTCTAGCCACTATGAATGAGCATGATTGAGGTATGGCACTTTTTATGAGTCGAGATTATGGTTGACCTCACATCATGTATGCTTGCACAGCACTGGAAATAATAGTAGGGCAGTGTTGTAAGCTTGTGAAAAGCAGGCTTGTAGGCTTGTAGGCCCTCTGAATTAACGTGATTGAGATATGACGCCTTTTGGAGAGGGGAATGTGTGGCAATATAGCTGACCTCTCAACTCATTTCATGCTCAGATCACTTAAATCTTGATATTGGTTTATGCTTATACATTTCTTTTGTGAACTTCAAGCGACCTATTTTTGTTCACTAGTGTAAATAAATAACTTGTCTGCAGGTTTATGCTGCTGCTGGTACTGTCAAGCAAAATTATGTCAACATCTTGCTGATGCTTTTACGGCTCAGGCAGGCATGTGATCACCCTCTTCTTGTTAAATGTTATGAGTCTACCTCTAACTGGAGGTCTTCCTTGGAGATGGTGAAGAAACTTCCAATGGAAAGGCAACAAGAATTGCTGGTTTGCTTGCAATCTTGTTCTGCCATATGTACTCTCTGCAATGTAAGCGAAGTTACCCCATGTCACCATCTGCATCTATAATTGTCTACTTATATTTGTTGCCTTTTCTTTTGCTATTTTCTACCATACCGAGTCTTTATTTAAAGAACTCTTGCAGATATACAAGTATCTAGCGCTGCATACTTTGCATGGGTTTCTGACACTAGCAAGCTTACTGACAGCTATTTTTATATGAAACACATCCGAAATTCCAATAAATTTCTGCTGATATAATATAGTAACAGGAAAATATTAGTCCACCACTGGGAGATTGGTTCTTCAGTGCATGCAAGGCCATGTGTTGGAATGAAGTGTCATTGCTCCTTTCCCTCATGATCTGCATCATCCTTTTTTTTCCCTTGTGTTTTGAGTAGTGGCAATATTTAGATGCTGACCTGTATGATTAGTTTCAAAACAAGCATATGCAGTACATCCAGTGTTAATAACAAGACATAGATAAATTGCTTCAGAAAAGAACAGGCAATTAAGGTGTACTGGAAAGGCACAATGGCATGTTCAGTTGATTTCTTGTTTTCTTCCTGAAGTACAACCCGGTGCCTGATATAGTTCTTGATCTATTAGTATGTGCCAAAGACTGCTAAAAGGGAGTAGTAGTTCGGTTCTAGGCTTCTAGCAAAAGAAATGCCAAAAGTGTGTGTGTGGGGGGTTCTCAGTAGCAGGGTTAACGGCAAGGGCCCACAGGGGCCTATAAACTATGTGTAATCATTCTGATTTGATCAGAGAACTGCCATTCTTTTTTGTTTGATTCTGTTTAATTGCGCAATCTCTCATATGGGCTTGTCTTGTGAGCACCATGTCTTTTTCTAAGGGAATTATAGCAGTTAATATACCATTTGAGCATTATTTTTGCATGTCTATGCGTGCAAGGAAGCTCATTGATGCCACCTGGCTTGCACCCTGCTCTTTCTGAGCTCAGCCTGTGCTGTAACAAGCAAATCTTGAGTTTGAAAAATATGAACTTCAGGAAAGAAGAAAAAAAGACTTATTTTGACTTTAGTTTACTTGAGCTCATATAGGTGCTGGGCCTTGCATTTGTGTTATCTGCTGCATTATCAGTTCTGATTTTTAACAACACAATTCTGCAGGATGCACCAGAAGATGCTGTTGTTACTATCTGCGGTCATGTTTTTTGCAACCAATGCATATTGGAACATCTTACTGGTGATGACAGCATATGTCCAGCATCCAATTGCAGAGTCCGACTAAATGCTACTTCCTTATTCTCCCGAGGCACCCTGGAATGTTCTTTGAGTGGATTAACTTGTGATTTCCGGTCAAGCGATTCATGTATGGAAATGGTACATGCTGAAAAGCTCTCTGGGATTGATTCATCTTATGCATCCTCCAAAGTGAGAGCTGCCCTAGATATTCTCCTCTCATTGCCTAAAGTAGATTCTACCCAAAAGAGCGATAGCAAAAAATCAACTGAAAGAATTGATGGTAAGAGTTCTAGTTTAGAAAGTGTGGACACCAAGGTGACAGAGAAGGCTATTGTTTTCTCCCAATGGACCAGAATGCTGGATTTGCTAGAGGTCCATTTAAAAGCTTCTCATGTGAAGTACCGGAGGCTTGATGGAACAATGTCTGTTGCTGCTCGGGAGAGAGCTGTCAAAGACTTCAATACAGTTCCAGAGGTTTGGTTTCGGTCTTGTTTGGTATAATTGGTATATGATATATGATAGCTTCTTGAAACATCTCCAGTTGTTCTGTTCCTTGTTGACTTTTACTGTTTGACAGGTTTCTGTTATGATTATGTCTCTTAAAGCTGCAAGTCTTGGTTTGAATATGGTAGCTGCCTGTCATGTACTTCTTCTTGATCTTTGGTGGAACCCTACGACAGAAGACCAAGCTGTTGATAGAGCACACCGTATTGGCCAAACACGACCTGTCACAGTTTCACGGTTAACTGTAAAAGATACAGTTGAAGATCGTATTCTGGCTCTCCAGGTAACTTTGAAATGTTCAGGGTTAATTGCTTTTAACTGCAAAAGTTTGCATTTGGGCCCATGAGCAGATGTTGAGATCCCAGCTGATGTATGTGAAGAATCTGCCCCCGTACTCTTTCCTTCTGGATTTCATCCTAGCAAAGTGGCTAATTGACCAGGGGAAACAAGCTTGGTATCTATACCAAGGTTCAAGATCCCGGTGATATCCAGCCGGTTACTGGTGATACTAGCCCAGACTGGTTCATGAAAACTGGCTGGTTTAGAAATATTGGAAATCTAAATTAAATTTTGAGATTTAAATATCTCCTTAATCTGTCCTGGAATCGATTACTGGCTGGTAATTGGGTATTGCTGACCTTTTACCACAAGAGTCTGGTTCCAATTAGTGAACATAAAATTGTGCCATTTTTGAAATGGTAAACTAGGTCAGTTTTTACCTTTCCTGCTTGTAACTGCCAAGAAACCGGTGCTGGCCCATCTGGTCTGGTCTGGTTCCAAAGTTCTGGACCTTGACTCAGATCTGCCATGAGTAGTTGGAGGACCACCAAAATTAGTAAATGTGAATAAATCTCTTTTGGAATTACTGATATTGCTAATATTGTGAAGAAAAAAGCTTGCATGTCCTGGCAGCTTCTTGGGAACAATATTTATAATGCAAAAGGCCCCTAAAAGATGTTCTAAGGAAATTTCTAAAAAAAGAAACTTAAGGGAAAAAAGGAGCTTATGCTGACAGAATTCTCCTGTACCACTTAGATTTCAGTTGCCAACTACGTGAAACCCGAAATCATATGCTAATCTTTCTGTGTTGAGTACCATTTCCTGTTGCATAGCTATTATCCAGTAGTTCTTGTTTATGTGAAGATTAACTATGGGTTCGAATGAAGACTGTTAATGTAGGTTGCTACTATTTGGTGCAGCACTAATTATTTTTATGTACTTTCTCTCATATGAAGTTTTAACTTGTACAACGTCTCAGGAGAAGAAGCGGGAGATGGTGGCTTCTGCATTTGGAGAAGACAGATCCGGTTCCCGTCAAACTCGTCTGACTGTGGAAGATTTGAATTATTTGTTCATGGTTTAGCATCACTTGAGACTGCACACAATTTTGCTCATGGTTTGGTGCAATAGGCATTGACAGATAAAATATTTCTCAGGAACAAATAACAAATAGCATTTATCTAGTAGTTGTTCTAGGTTACAAGTGTTTGTAGGTTGTACAGGTGCTGAGATTTTGTAGTTTGAAAGTGGCAATATGGTGGTTTGCTCATCTGATTCTTTTTTGTGCTGTGGGCACAAGGTACTTCATCTGGTAATTTTCTTTTAACTGCAATGGTGTCTGTTGACGTACTATATAAAGATAACAAGGAAAATATCCTAAGCTAACTCCATATTTGTAAATATTTTTCATCTGCATATTTGAAATTCTTATGGGTTTGAGAACTTAAGCAGTATGGCTGTATATGAGAACCATGTAAAGATTGCACTTGTCATTTCTACCGTATGACAATCTCAACCTGATAGTTTTTGGAGAATTCACTATTGAATTTCTCGGCATTATTTTGTGGTCCTGAAATTTGTGGTGTAGAAAGTATTGATTGTATGCTGAATTTTGATACCGTGTGGCCGTTTCAAAGGTTTTATTGTTCATCTTGCAATTTTTCAAATCCCTGAATCACGGGCGAGATAAAATAAGATAAACCAGTCCAAGCCATGATCACGAACCAGCTTCGATACAAGCTTGAAATTACCAGGAAAAAACTAGAAAGGAGCATAGGGAAGATACGGTTCGGTGACAAGATTTATAGTTCTCGTTTGCACCTTGAAATTTTCGGCCGGTGTGATTAAGCCTTTGCCCCCTTTGCCCCGAAGATTAATCATTCACCGGAACAACCAGAAAATAATTAACAACAGAAATATTTCTTGAAATGATTGTCTGTTGATAGATTTTTTTGGTGCAACCTACCGGCCAGGATACCTTTTGGTTGGTGGCCTTGCAAAATCACTACTCCTTGGCCATGCTTCACGAGTTCGATAATATCCTCAAATTACCTCATCTCACCTCGCCTGAAGTGACTTCGCCTTAACATCAGGCACACCATTTGGATTGCCCATGGGGGGCAAAGAATGCAGGTACGTCAGTTATCACTTGTCTATTGCATTAGTTATCAGTATCAGTTATCACCAAGTCATGCAGGTAAAATTCAGGTAGTGTTTGGTTAAAGTCCTTGAATTGTCTTGTGATAACCCATTATACCTTAAACGTCTGTCTAGTGCTAAAGTTGAATGCTATGTGGGGATAAGCTTGTTAGTGTATCATTTATTACCCAAGCAAGACTTTTGTTAAGGTTATCAGCAGTTCGGCACAAGTCAGCATTACCTGACCTTTTGTTAAGAACAAAAAAGGCTTGTGTAGTGAGGCAAAAAAAAATTGTTAGTTGAGGCAAGTCCAATGCATGCCTTGCGGCATGGCATGTTACTGAGGTCAAGAACAAAACAACCCCTTAAGAGCATCACCAACCTGGTGTTTAAATCAATGCAACGGTTAACTCAGTTAGAATGTTACCTGCTATGTTGTTTGAGAAGACAATATTAACTGCTATATTGATCTTTATGCAGAAACAACTTGCATGTTGAACTAGCGAGTATATGTAGAATGAGTGAATTCACTCACCATTGAGTGTGAAGTTTCCAAATGATTCATCCTCCTGACGTGTGTTACTCCAATAGTAAAATAGTGGTTCCAAAACCTTATCAATATCTTGAATTTCACTTTATTCATGAAGCATTCTGCCAGTGTACTTTGGTTTGGTGTTCCTCCGAGTCAAATCTTTGGTAACAGTGAAGAACAAGTCAACAAAAAGGAATTGAAATCAAAGCCTCAAGAGGTAAATGAAACAACTAAGGAAGCCAAAGGAAAGACTCTAATGCTGTACAATTACAATATTTCAATCATTAATACTTATTCAGACCTGGTAACTATTTGGGCCATCATCGATGAAGCCTAGCTCTACTATATATGGTCTAGCGCAGCCATTAGGGCAGCAAGTTACCCTGACTACCACTGACTGGTAATCCTTGATGCCAACCTATCAAGCGCATGAAAGTTACCTCATAAATCAAAAGGCTACATATATTGCACAATTCTTACCTACTGAAACAATTTGCAGCAGGAGGGAAAAAAAACCTCGTCAAAAACAGCTCGAATTCGCTTTAGAATTGTTGGAATCCCTCATTCAGCTTCTGTTTGTGCTAGTGGACACAGTGGCAGGGCAGGACATGCCATGGCAGTCAGATTCAGAGGATCAACATCCTTTGGATCCTACACACATAAATACCCAACTCAACGTCAAATATTGAATCAATACACAGAAGCTATTGGAGAAATCAAACCAACAAAAAAAAAAACAGAAATACTTGCAGTCTACATGGAGTCTCCAATGTGAGACAGTGAGAGAGTGCTGAAAACTTAGGTTAGCCAAAAAAGAAAAAGAAAAAACAAAGGTATGTTTCAACATCAAAATGAATATATGCATGCCTTGGTGTCTTCTAAGCATTTCTGGTAGTTCAAAGATAGAATATGTTAAAGTACAAGTAGATTGAGTCTTCTCTCTCAACAATTTAAATTTTGGGTGAATTAGTTAGTGTGTGAAACTCAATATGATATCAGAACCCACAAACATTAGAATTCGAGATTTAGTTATGGTAATTTATGACAAAAAAAAATAATTGAAGACTTCGGTAGTGAAATAGAGAATCCTAGAGGTGGATTAGATTCCGGTCTAAATTAAGTCTACGTTGTAAGTTCAATGGAGTTTAGACATACGGGAGAGAGTTGAAGTATGAGCATATTGACTATTTTTTCTAAACAATTTAAGTTTTCGGGTGAACTGATTAGTACATGAAACTTAATACTATTCATCTCTAATTGTCTGAAGGTGTAATAATAGATACAACTTGAATTTCTAGAAAGAGTGCCAATGAAAGGGTTCAGCAAGTTCAATTTGTTTGCTGGTTATTCTCATTAGACAGTTAGCTACTTGTTTGACGAATGGTGATGCATGCTCATATGATTGATACGAAGAATGGTGTGCTCTTTCCCTAGTACTTTCTATGGAGCATCCATGGAAGATCTTAATCATTTTCACGAAAGAAATTCAGCAGTCTAATCTTTGATTCATAAGTCTACCTCTCTAGCCATCTGCTTGTGTTTCAATTCTTCCAATCAGTGCAATGATAGAAATGCTCATTTTTGTTTAAGTTAGAGAGTACACAAGGATAATTTTAAAGAGAATATCAATTAGAATTTAATGTCAACCAGCATACAGCATATCATCATCCCGGTGTCTGAAATGGAGTACAGAATCTTACCAATAGACAAGCTTGTGCAAGAGCTGCAGTAATGGAATCTCTCCATGTTGGGTCGATACCACATAAGATGAGATTTTGGTTTGGAGTGCTATGGACATTCAATTTGTACTTGGTTATCTCGCGTAAAGTTTTCTTTGCCTGGCCTCCAACACGGCCGTTATCAACATGCACTCCATAGAACAATGCCCCATCACCCTGCAACAGAAGCACAAGAAAACGATAGCTCAAAGCTCATGAATTGAATACAGAAGTAGAGAACAAATAAACACATAAGAGATCAAGCAGATTTATTAGAAGACCAAGCTTAGACTACAGCATGAGAAGACAATATATGTTTTGCATGAAAAAATTGGAGGCAAGAGGAGTGAATGCTAACAAATGAATTTTGTGAAATTGGTTGCTAATCCTACTACGACAGCATATATGTTTATTTTGATACCTTCAACGCAGATCATATTATCATGAAAAAAAAAGCGCTGATTAACTTAAGATAAAACTTCCAAAAAGGGCAACCCATTTAAAAAGAGAATGATAGAGTTGCACCTGTTCCTGCCAACCAAGGTAATTCTTGAACTGCCACTCAAGCAACGGACGGAAATTCTCAAACTTCTTTCCATAATAATTTTCAACTTCAGCTTGGAACTTGTCAATTCCACATTGGTCAATCAGATATTTCATCCTGCTATACTTTCGGTCGTCCCTTCTTCCATTGACCATTTGTGGAGAACTATTGCCTTTATAGCACATAATATATCTTCCTTTGGGACATAACCTAATGGGTCGGTTCATCGAAGGAAGGTGGTTTCCACTTGGTGTGTCCTTCCCATTCCACCTCCAGCCTAGAAATGGGAAAGAAAAAACAAAGAACAATTCATTCACAAATACAAAATGCTTTGCCAAAAGCACATCACAAGTTGGAGAAAGCTAATGTCAGGTCCTACAAAGATGTTGAAACCAATGGGTTCCCCTTCACTATCGGAAACAACAACACCAATATCGTTGGTCAGGATGTCGACGGAGTTGTCCCCAGCCACAGTGACTGCAATCTTGAACTTCTGAGGTAGAAATTGGGTGCCATAGATTGGCTCGGGTGAATCAGGAAAGTTTGTTCCATGTGAGTTGTCATTGCGGGCCTCAGTCACCTCTGGAGGCTCCACACACATGATCTTCTCACCATCGACCGACAAGTCATAATAAGCCCCAGACTGTGGTGTGAGCAGTGCCGCAATATTCTCTGCAGTTTTTTGAGCAAAAACATAATCTTTTCGGACATAAGGTGCTGCAGGCGCAAGCACATTCCTGTTCAGATCCCCACAAGCGCCCAACGTCCATCCCATGATCTTTGTCAAAGTGCTTATCACCGTTTTCAGGTTCTCTTTCAGAGCACCATGTAGCTGAAATGTCTGTCTAGTGGTCAACCGGAGGGTACCTATCCCAAACTCATCTGCAAGTTGATCCATAGCCAAGTACAGATGGTTCGGCACTTTGCCACAGGGGTTCTTGGTCCGAAGCATGAATGAGTAATTCTTCTTCCCGTGAACGTCTCGGTCCGTCTGCTGGTAGCTTCCATGGAACTTGATTAGCTGCACGACGTTCTCATTGATGTTTGGAGCCTCTGTGAGCAGCTCCTCATTGAGAGGGTACTGGAGGAAGTTGCTCTTCTTAATTATCTCAACCTTGCTTCTCTTCACTTCAGATGCATCCTTCTTTGTAGGCTGCAGGTACAGAAGTACATTATATGCGCTCAGTAACCATTAACCAAAATGGTAAAAAGATAGTTCCTTTACATTGATCATTTAATAGCACACTACAAGGGACAAATTCACCGGCAGGTCTCCCAATTGGTGGGCATCTTGCCGGCCAATGGAGTTTGTAAAAAAATTACCGGCAGGTGAAATACAAAGAGTACACTTTACACACTTTGATCCCAAACAGTTAAAACCTCCAAAACAAATTATCTCATTCTGAACAGTCATTCTCCAAAGAGTTCTTGACGAAGCAGTAAAACCAAACAGCACCAACTCACCGCTGAGACGGCGCGCATACTGGCCTTCGCCGGCGAGCCACCGCCGCCCACCGGAGACGCCGTGGGCAGGGTCACCCTGAGCGGCCTACCGAGCATCTGCGACCTGGTGAACTGTGCCGCGCCTCGGAACCCGAGGAACTCGCCGCCACCCACCGTCGCCACCGGCATCGCCGGAGTAGGAACTGATTGGAGATGCGGCGAGCGAGATATTTCTTGTGTGTACGTGTGTGTTTCGCACTTGTTCTCTCGAGGGAGTAGGACTCGAGCTTTTTATGCAGAAATTTGGGCCCCGCATAGATAAGTGAGGTGGGCGCTTGCTCCACTGTGCACCGGTCCGTTTGTTCATGGCACAGACCTTGCGGGTCCCACTTGCAGTAAGTAGTAATAGAAAGGTTCCGGTGTACGCACCCGAGGGGTTTGAGGAGACGACAGTGGTATTAGAGAGAGAACATAATAGGGCGACCGGGGATCGGAGTCCCACTGGGCTTATGGCCCACCTGGCAGTGAGGTGTGGCGGCTTGATGCGATCCGATAGTTTTCGTAATCTGGGGACGTCATTTTCCACGTCGATTTAGTGGGCCACCACGGTCAAGACTTTTTGCTTGGAGTAAGGCCATTTCGGCATTTCCAACATTGCTTACTCTCAGGATGTATTAAGTTATTTTACAACCTCACAAACAACACTAACTCTAACTCTAACAGTCAAGTTTTAGAGGAGATATAGTACACTATACAGAATTTAGCACTGTAATTGTTTGCTAACTAAAGCTACCTTCTAAAGCACAGCTCAAATTACAAAAATATAACTAATTTCTTATGGGCTATCTACGGGGCAGACACATATTTTTTCTCTTAAAAAATTTACATCATTTATAACATATATCATGAACTAAATTTAATTTCTAATCTTCATCCTCTAACTTCTTCTTCCTCCTCACCGTCACCTCTGCCCCGCATCTTCTTCTCCCCCTTCGGTGGCTATTGCTACCTGCAGTCACACTGCCTCACCACAGTAATGACTCTGCCTTTTCTATCGCTTATCTTCGTCGCCGACCGTCACCACCGATTAGGCCAGCGATGCTATTACTGCTTCATTGCCCCATTTCTGTCTATCGCTGGAGAAACTAAAGAGGGGATTAGGTAAATATTAGAAGATTAGAGTTAAAGAGAGAGATTTGATCCAAGAGTGGAAATATGTGTATATAAGATAAAAAAAAAGTTAATTGCTAATTAGCAAAAACTCATTTCTTATTATCCTTTCCTTTTGAGTTTTGATCAGCAAATCCAATACACTTTGATGATATACAGATCGAAATAACTCATACAAAATCATCACTCCATTTCTACAATCAAAGCACCAAATAACAAAATCTGAAAACATACAGAATTCTGAGAAAACCATGGTTAAGACAGAACATCTCACTCATTGCTTCAGAAGCCAGTCTGCGAGTGATGAATCTCCTATGACATTGGACCCTGAGGATCCGTAATCGGTCGATATGCCTCCGGCAGACATCAAAACGCCCAAATCAGGCGACGGAAAGTACGTCGGCACAGGCATCTTCACTGGGATTATGGGCAATGGCGCCTCAAATTTCAACACATTCAGAGCCTGCCTGATACTTGGCCTATGTGCATAATCAGGATGGGCACACCATAGTCCTACAGTCATCAGGCACACCATCTCCTTCTTATCAAACTCCCCCTTTAGCCTCCAATCCGCTGCTTCGAGAAGTGCTCCCTCCCCATACAGCTCCCACACCCATGGCACCAGCCTTGCCTTGATCGGCTCCTCCTTAAGCTCCATTGGCCGCCTCCCGCACGCAATCTCTAACACCACCACGCCAAAGCTGTACACGTCTGACTCGTGGCTTGCCTTGCCTGTGGTCACGCATTCGGGTGCCATGTAACCCAATGTGCCAGCAAGGACTGTGGTGTCAGGCTGGCTGCCATGCTCAATGAGCTTGGCGAGGCCAAAATCGCCGAGCTTGGCGTTGAAGGTGGAATCCAGCATGACATTGCTCGGTTTGATGTCACGGTGTACAATGCACTGCATGCACTCCTCGTGGAGGTAGAACATCGCCGATGCAAGTCCTAATGCAATGTCATACCGCATTGGCCAAGTGAGGGGCACGCCCTTGCCATAGAGGTGGTGATCAACACTGCCATTGGGCATGAGCTCATACACAAGCAAGAAATCACCATGATGCTCATGGCACCACCCAACAAGGCGGACTAGGTGTCGGTGGCGCAACTGGCTGATGATACGCACCTCGGCTGCGTATTCTTTGCGCCCCTGCCTTGATCCCTTTGACACTCTCTTGATGGCCACTTCCAAATTGAGCTCCTTCATGAACCCCCGGTAAACTGCCCCGAACCCACCCTGCCCAAGCTTCCTCTCCTCTGCAAAATTCTTGGTCGCAAATGCCAATTCGCGGTACCGGAACCTTCTCGGCCCACTGTCCTTCTCAAACTCACCACTAAGCTCATCGTACCCCATGCCATCGTCATCGTCGTAGTCATAGTCATCACCATCATCTGCTTCTCCAGCCTTCCTCCATTGCCTCACAAACCAAACAACCCCTGCGACAATTAACACAAGAAGAACACCGCACGAGCCCAACACCACCCACATCACCGTCTCCTCCTTGGGGTCAATATTGGAGGTGAACTCCCAATAGAGCACTTGATGCAGCTCAGCGGCCGAGCCCGTGGCAGCCGAGAAGCCGACCGCGACGGTGTCGGGCAAGTAGTCTCTCAAATCCACAGTGTAGGACAGCAAGACATCCGTGGGCGTGTCCCCCCCATAACAGAGCGCGACGGTGAGGTTCTTGGTGGCGCCGTCGTAGTTGACGCGCGCGTGCGCCGTGTGGCCGTCCTTCATGCTGGTGGGCCAGTCGGCCGTGGCGGCGGAGACGATGCCGCCGAGGTCCACGCCGACGTGGTCGTCGCTGGGGTCCCACTCGTTCTTGTAGGTGTCGAACTCGACGGCGACGACTGGGTGGGTGGCCGCAGAGGAGGAGTTGAAGAGGCCGAGGAGGCCGCCGGCGGAGCTGGAGGGGATCAGGGAGGGAAAAGGAGAGAGGAAGAACGCGAGTCCGTCGCCGGAGGCGGACGCGTCGGGGGCGGCGATGGAGAAGGAGAAGGCGGTGGAGAAGGTGATGGCATGGCGTGAGACGGGGTCGGAAAGGGGGATGGGGCGGGAGTAGAAGGCGCGGCCGGCGCTGCTGGTGATCGGACCGAGGCGCTCGTCGCGGGTGAGGCGGATGAACTTGTTGAAGAAGGCGTCGCCCTGGAAGGAGATGCCGACCGGCGGCGAGTCGGAGGAGGTGAAGTTGTAGGTGAAGGAGAAGGCCGCGGTGACGGAGGGTAGCAGCAACAGGAGGAGAAAGGAGGAGACGGTGGAGATCTCCATGTTGGAGTCTTGAAGGGAAGGGAATGCCATGGGATTGACCACCATGGGAAGGGTGTTTCTTGCTGCGATGAGCAAGGATTTGTTGTATGATCTCTACGGCGAGGAAGAAAATGCAGTGTGTAGTGCTACTTTTTTGAAACGATCTGATAAAAAATGTATGTTGCGGATCATGTTCTGAGTAGCAGGGTGAGAAATTGAGGAATCGATTTCTTGCTTAAAATTCCTAATTTAACGTCCGAGATTGAGCCCAATCGTGTTTCTCGATCGAATGTGGTGATTTATGTGTATTTATTGAAGTAATGTAGAGGATCCGTTTGTTGACTCTACTGGTGGAGCGGCATGTTGGCTTCACTGTAGTCTGTTTGCGCTGAGAGCCTGAGAGCCTGTGAAGTGATTGTCCATGCATGTCTTTTGTGCTTATTTGGATTGGTTGGCTACATACTTGTTAATTCCGTTTAGGTGTCTATTCCAAACTTTTTATGATAAAATGTTTTAGTATCAGGCCATTCTGGTGTACAGTTTTGGTTTAGTGATCTTATATAACTTCAAAAATTACACATACCTTCCGTATTTTGTGCAAGCGTGCAAGTAGAAATATATTTTCTAATGAAATACACCACTCGATCTACACAATATAAACATTAGTTTTTTTTTAGAGAAGTCTAAACATTAGTTGAGCCCATGGGTGGTGGAAGGAATTAAGGGTTCAAATTCTGCACTTAATCTCTTTTTATCCATGCGTCAAGTCTAAAATTTTATCTGTTATAATCTATTTCGAAAGTCCAGTCTAATTATGTCTTGTTTATTCTATGGCCCATTTAAAATCTCCATAAATAGATCCACTAGTTTGTCTGTCCATTTAACCAACTGGTTGCTCAGCCAATTTCCAAGCTTAGCCTACATCATCTTATTTGAAGAATAGGTGCAGCCTTGGGCCTTGGCCATTTCAGTCAATCAATAGCACGAGCCCAGAGTCTCCAGCTCACTTTGCTTGTGCTTGTTTGGTTGTTTTTTTTTAACTTTCCTGACCAGGTAAGTTGTTTTGTTTGATTGCTGTGCTGGTTCAGACTACATTGTAATTCAAAAATATACTTTCATGATACATAAAGTGTAAACAATAAAATATATTTTAAAGAATAAACAGTAATTCTTCAAATTATTTTAATCAACTTATTCCGGATCCATGGCACAACCGCCGGCGGTGGCCTTCGCGACATTGATGACCTTCTTGGTGATGGCGAGGCCTTACGGCGATGTTGGTAGCCTTTGAAACGACGGCGACGGTGATTTGTGCAGCTGCGACAGTGACCAAGCGAACTGCTAGGCGTGCCTAGGGCGGCTCTCAGTCTAGAGCGTGTACCAAATTGCCCGTTGGTCAGTCATACAACAGTGAAGTTTCTTGTGCTCGAGGTGGAGGCTAATTCCAAGAACAATGTTGCCATGTCTATGAACAAACTTTTGTTACTAATTTGTAGCATCCAACGAAGTTAAGAGTGCTAACAGATAAAATTTACTAGGCTAATTTAAGAACATGTTTGCACAAGTTTAAGTTTTTTTCAAAAAAACTAATTTATTAAAGATTTAGTTTATAAACTTAATAATTTTCTTTCCACAACAGATTTTAGCTTATTTAGGTCTAGTTAGAAAGAACTTATTTTTTTATAGAATAAATTCTGAAATAAATTATAGATATTTGATTATAGTTCTAACTTATAAAACTATAATGGGAAGATAAAATTTACCAATCAACTCTAATAAATCTCACAGAACTTCATGGAAGAAGAATGGTTCGCCGGGGTGAACTTTTCAGCAGGTACAAGAAGAGAATATGTAGGACAAAGAAAAGTGACGCCGCAAAGGAAGCTAAGCCGCGAGAGGAGGGCCACCTTTTGTCTACACCCAGCACGCCCCACTTGGAGTGCAACCGAAGCAAGCAACTCCTTGTTCTTGTGAGCGGATACGGGAGAAACCGGCGTGCCGCGCCAACCAGCGCAGCCACGCGACCCCCAGCCGCCCGCCCTCCACTTACCTTATCTCCGCATCCACCACCCAGCTATAACAAGGTAGCAATCCAATCGCATCACCGCTATATATGCCGTGCGTAGAGTAGACAAGTCCTGTCCGTCACGCGCGCACGGCGAATAGAGGGCATGTGCCACCCGGGGATGCCGCCTCTGCCGCCGGGCTGCGTCGTTAGGAGAAGGCCGCCACAGCAGGCGGACGTCGCGCAGCCGCCTAGGCGGCCGCACTACTGCGTCTGCTCGCCGACGGCGCACCGGGGATCATTCCGGTGCCAGTGGCACCGCGGCAGCTACGAGTGGGGAGCCGGCCGGAGGGCGGCGGTTCGCGGCGTGTCATAGGCTCAGAGCTCGTCCGGTGATATGGGATGCACTGGCTGGCGGCTATGTGTCGTTTTCGGTTTACTGTACACGTAGTATTGTAAATAGTCACACGAGGTATTGGTGGATCTAGAATTTGTCATATATAGAAAATTATCATTCAAATTTTTTATATCACACAAGAGTCAATTTCTTTATATTTTGTGGATTCTATAAAAAAAATTTTCAAAAATTGTGGATCAATTAATCTCACATCACAATTTATAGTGTAAATCCACCACCGATGATCTATAAGTAGACAAGTGTACATGATTTTTTAGCAATTCATTTTATAACTTTTGGCAAAATAAAACTCAGTAATTGATTTATGAGATCTTCCTAATAGACTCGATTTTTGATACAAAGATAATAAAAAAAAGATTCCAGTTTAAGTGGTGGAGATTACCATTCAAGTTCAACTATTTAATCTTGTATAATTGTGTATACATTAAACAAGACATAAGCATATTTTATGTCAAAAGTGTAAAACTACACTTATTTAGATATAAATTTTTTTTTCTAGAACAACATTTAGAAAGAAATAGAAAGAGGAATATGCATTGCAAACTAATGAATCACCAATTGCACGACAGGGTACCAACTTTCCAGAGATATAATCTGAACTTTTTTTAGGGAATATATTTGCAATTTTGCACTAAATCTTATTACTAGCAATGCACTTGATTGGAACTGCCAATTGGAGCAATATAAAGGAAATTCCTGCTCGATATTCAGGCAGAGAAAACAGTTTGGTAATGAAATATCCCATTAGAATTGACTTCATATATATTCACAACTGAAAATAATTTGGAATGATGATCCAACAATTGAAGCCACTATAGGGAAGAATTAGCAACGTTTGAAATACTTTTCAATCCATTGTGATTTGGCCTGGACCTCCCTTCAGTGAGCGGTACAGCGGCCTTGATCGTTTGAATCCAAATATATCCACAATCCGGTAAGTTTTGGGTGGATCAACTTGTGCAATAGCCTTCTTGTACTCTTCCAAATGGTCACCGCCAAAGACTTGCACGCTTATAGTTCTTCTTTTAGGCGCATCAACTTTGATGTACTGATTGAAGAATTCTATGAACTCTTCTTTCTTGAGCTCTTTCAGGAGAGCAACCTACAAAATTTTGCTTTAGGTCAAATATCTAATATCTTGAATACCAAGAACAAAACTTCCGGAAATCTTATGAGAAAGTAAGTTTCATGATGTGATGCACCAGTGTGCAAAAAGGAGACCACTTACCTCCGACTCGGTCCTATCGAACTTGAGAGTTCCTGCCTCAATCTCTCCCCAGAAGAAATCAGATTCCTCCCACAAGTTCTTAAATTTCTCCAGCTTCAAATCAATGAGTGATTTGACATTTCTCTGAAACAAGTGGCCATATCAATGCCTATTGTGCTACCTTCTGAATTAGAAATGTAAATATAACTGAATAAAGTGAACTCATATGCCCTGGAATGAGGCCATACAACACTATTATACAACATCACAGATATGGAGAAATTCAACTATGCGACGTGATATTTCTCTCTTGTTTTTTATTCGTGCACTAATGGCACTCTAAATACAGTTAAATCCCTTCTCTGGTGGCCATGGTTATACTTGTTGCATGGTTGCAAGTTCTTTGAGCATTTTTCTCTCCTCTATATTGGTATCGGTTTTATGATCCAGTACTGATCCTCTACTGGATGTGGCCATGTGTCAATCAATAATAGGCGTTTAGGAATATCTTCTATGCGTATTTTTGAAATAATTGGAAATATTTGTATTAAGTATCACGGAAAGCTAGGAAAAGCTGAAAGCTCAATTGCTACCACTTAAGGAAAAACAGAAGCCACTAACCTCGAAATCCTGGTCAGATAATTCACAGATTTTGCTTTCAAATATCTTGAAAAACTCATCAACTCTAGCATCAAGATATGATGGATCCTGGACGTCCAACATAATTTTCGTGTTAGCAGAAAGCAGCTAACGTATCATGACAACAACTGCAGCTTACTAGTTTTGAACTTGTACCTTTAGTGTGGACTGAATAGTGATCTCAACAGCCCAAACTCCGGAATGAGATCTGAGCAATGGATATTTTCATTGTCAGTGAGGATTTTAAATGAAATGTGAACCAAATCATTGTGTTTCTCATAGAAAGACAAAAGGTAAAAGCAATAGGTTTGGACAAAACCTCTAATATACCTTAGAGAAAGCTGTGTTATATAGCCAAGTTGCTCAACAGTTCGCAGCTGGTGGTAGGCAGGCTGGCTAGCAATTAGGGAGAACAGCTGGAGTTTGACATTTGAGATGGCATCATCTTGATGAACCTGTATAGATTATAAATCCTTAATATCCTGACATACTTGCTGTTACAAATCAGTAGATCGTGTAGTCAGCACCATTTCTTCTAATTTCTTGAGGTACTATGCTATTGTTGTTTAAAAAACATTAGTTTTAAAAGGCCCAAAACTGCTGAATTTTGCAAAATTGGCTCATAGTCACTCTCGGGTATATCGATCGATATATGTTGTTCCGTTGGAGTGTCTCTATCGGCTTAATCATGCTCTAGCTCTGTAACATACTGGGTATCATAGCGACTGAAAAAAAAAATGCCCTGCATCTCTTTTGTTGCGGTTCAGCAAAGTGACTGAAGGACAGCATACTACGTTTCCCTTCTGCTAGCTCAATCACAGTTTGAACCAGCAAGTGATGGCTCAAATGCATCGGTTGTGGGGCGTCCTTCATTTGTTATCCCAAACTCCTGCAATGTGATTATGCAACACATTTCTATTGCTATCCCATTGAGTGACTAAGGGCAAAATTTGCAAATTCCATTGGTTTTGGATTTTTTTTTTTAAAAAAAAACAATACTATGCATAAGCATATCGGATTCAGGATGAATAGTATAAGCAACAAGATGACAATATTAGCGCACGATATCTGTTTTAAGCTACTCATGAAGCAAATGCAGCAAGACAATTTTCAGTGAAAAGGAAAGGGTGTCTATTCAATGTAAAGAGAAAAATGATTCTGCTATCATACTAGTGGCGGATTTAGAAATTATATCTAGCGGGGGCACAACAGCAACAACTACAAATTTTAGCTATCTATACAATATTCGATATTTTTAATGCTTTGTAGTAGTTCAACAGGGCCACTTAATAATTTTTTTAAAAATTAAAGGTTATCTATATAGCATTCTAGTGACCTTTGTGTGATTTCAAAAATCCAGGAGGGCCCAAGTACTCACTATCTCATACAATTGCTTCCACCCCTGTATCACACTTGCAGTTTTTTTTAGGTTGTATTCTCAGGATTTATCATAGCAATGTTGAACAATTTAACAAAGATGTGCATTTTCAAAATTTTAATTTATGATTTGAATGCAGATGAAAATTAGATATACTTTGAAAAAAGAGATAAAAATTAGATAAGGAAGACAAAATTGTTTGTTAAACTGTACAATTAGTTATATTAAAAAGTACACCTAGAACTCTAAATATACAACTAAAAAGAAACCATTAAAGCACCACAACCCTTGGGAAGGAAAATTTTACTACATTAGCTCAAACTAAGAATTGTTGTGTTATTACTTATATGTGATAACTTTTATTACCAACACAATTCAATCAATACAATTGATTTCGATGGAAAGACTGGAAAATATGAATATAGAGAACCATGGAAATATGGATATTCTTCAAGATATAGACTGCAGACAGTTATTTGAGAGGTTGCCCTCACAATGCACAGTCCTTTTGACCATTAGAAAAAATAAATATATTGATTGAAGTGTTAATGTATATAATTGTATTAGGATTAGGGCCCACATCTAATAATCCATTTCGTATTCCCTTATTAATCCAAGATAATGTGATTGGTGTTTCTCCCAATCTCTTACATGGTATTAAAATCCAGAGATCTTGAATTCAAAATTTGGTTTTGATATAATTTATGAAAAATGATAAGTACGAAGTGTTGAAGAGTTTGGTGGTGAGACCAAGAGGATCTTAAGGGTGGATCAGATCTTGAACTAAGTTGAGCTCACATTGTAGGTTTAATAGAGCCTAGATGTAAAAGAGAGTGTTGAAGTATGAGTAAATTAATTATCTTTTTTTAACAACTTAAATTTTTAATTGAATTGATTAGTGTATAAAAAACAAAAGTCATGACTATAGAACAGAATGGCCTAAACATTACTAAGCCAAAACAATGCAATGCAAGAGATAACTCTATGACTAAGAAAATGTATACTATTTCATCCAAAATCATCATGACTACAGCTAAGGTCCCTACTGCATGCGGTAATCAGCCAATTACCATCAGTAACCAGAAATTCACCAATGATAAGTTCCTTTTGGGTCTGGTTTAGGGATTTTAGCATGAGCCTTTCTAATTTATGAATGATTTCCTTCAATTCTAGTTAAATTTCACATCATCTTTGCAGAAATCCTAATTCTATTGAGTTTCACTGCATTGGGTAAAACCGGCTGGTCCCCAACTGAGTGGCTAATTGCCAATAGTCTTCTTGAAAGTGCTTCATCTGTTATTGAGCTGATTATCACCAGAAAATCAGCTGGAACAGTTACTGACCAAGTAAGAACTGGTTTGGTGAACACTTGCAATTCTTGCATCAAAAAGTACAAGGAACCTTTACCTGGATATATTGGACAAGTGATGAATTCTCATCCTTCTGATTTAAGCCCTCAATTTGATAGCAGCATTTTAAATCATTTTCAAGCATCACAACTCTTTGAGTCAGATATTGCGATGGAGACATGGCTTTGAACATAGAATTGGGGGCATTAAATATAATATCTTCAATCTCCTGGACAATAGATTTTGCTTCACTTGGTTCAATATTCCCTACAAAGAGAATTGTTAATAAGATTGGAAATGCACTACGTTTCCCTGTCCCCCGACAATATTTACAGGATGATTAATATGGAAGTCTACCATACCTTGAACATAACATTCCAAAAATGTCTTTGAAAGCAAGTATGGCACAAACTTAGCAAGAGAATCTGCTTCGAGCTTAGAAAGGGCTTCAAGGTTCTCAACATATGGCCATAATTCGTGTTCCAATATCAAAGAGAGATAGTATGAAGCTTGAGAAAATGGTGGTCTGAACTTGAAATTTTGGTAGTCCTTGATAGAAGTTTCCTGTGATGGTGACATGTTAATTGAACAATTATTCATGAAAGAAAGTCAAGAAAACAACACTATATACAAGTTTGAGAAATGAGCTAATGCAGTGCATGGCATCCTAGACTTAGTTATGATAATCAATAGACCAAGAAAGAAGCTTCAAGTATATGATATTATGATGGTATTTGGCACTCTTCTAAAATAATGATGATCAGCATCACTATCATTATCGCCAACTGCCGAAGGCTGCACTGCTTTCTTTTATTATAATAGCTCTGCGGGTCACACTGCACTTCATGAAATGTGTTATTTACTAAGGGGAGCATATTGAGCATATGACAAGTTATGAGTTAAGGTTTGCACTCAATTAAAAATATAATCTGATTATGATAGCTATGTGAGATTGGAGGCTCCACGTTCTCCCGGAAGACTACAAGTATGCTTGGTTCAATACCACCTCCTGTGACCACCGTTTGGCTCATAGCCAGAAAAAAATATGACATGGAAAGTGTGGTAAAAGAATCCACATGTCATCTTATATTTTTTCTAAGTGAAATATGATGCACCATACTCGGGTATTACATGCCACACTTTGTTTAGGCAAAATATGGTGGTAAAGCAAACATGCCCCGAGAAATGTTGATAAAAACAGAAAATACAAAATCAATAATGTACCCAATTATGATGATTTAGATTTAATTTTTTGAAATATTTCATCCCTGGTCTAGTCAATTAAAAAGACACAAGCATTAATCTATCACAAAAAAGACTTGTGAGCATATCTCCTAAATCATAACTAATAAGTTGATCTCCTAGTACAACCACCTATTTGGTGCTGAATGCTAACCACTAAACCACAACTGTTAGGACATTATATCTCCACGAAGAATCCAAAAAAGAAAAATGAGGTAATATATGGAATGGCTTATCAACTTTAAAATATCATGTCCAAACTCAATTAGTGTTTTCAGAGAAACAAAAAAGAAAAGTTCGTTGTGGATACTAACATTTTTATTTATCTTTTTAATTTATCATTTGTCATAAATTTCAATTTTTTGTTTCTCCTAGCACAAATTTAGTTTGAAGTTTAAATTTTATATGGCAGACTGGCAGTAGATTGCTTTGAGAGCCTGTGCATAATAAAGTGAAATCCAATGGCCAAACAAGCAGATTCAGACCAAGTTCAAAACAAAGGGAATAACTAAATGCAGAAAGGTTGTACAAAATTAGGAAACGGAGATTCATACAGAATTATAGGGCCCACATCTTACCTTATGGACAGCAAACCTGTTTGGCTTAACTTCAAATTTAGCAATCTGCTTCATTATGGCATGTAGCAAAACTCTCATCTTGTCATTATAACCATTCACCATGACCTTTATTATAAACAGAAACTTAAATGTGAGAATTCTAATTCGCAAGTTGTCCAATACAAGTAACCTCACAATGCATGACAATTGCAATTGACTGTAAACAGATTTGAAGATGCATGAGCAGCTTAGCTGCCTTGAACGTAGTAGAAAAATCATGAGAGTAATCAAATAAAACCTGGAATCCAGTAGAAGTAAGATATATTAAATAGTAAAGGCCTGCGATTTGAGCTTCATATGCTGCAAAAGGCACAAATACTTTGTTAGCATATGCTTGAGGTCATAAGTTGTTATTGAAGAATAACAGGTAACTGTCATGAACAGTGCACTAGCAAGCACTACATCAACAAGCTTGGGAGAATTTAACAGCTTCAATCTATCTACCAAGTTCAACATTCAGAACAGTTTTGGGTTTAGAGGTAGTCAGTGATTTTCTTTATTTTTTTGAGAAACCAGCATGAAAACGTTGATTAAATTTAAACCATTTGATTGACCTAAGTCTTCTGCTTATTGTTGTTGATACCTTTCTACAATTGTACTATTGCCCTTTCCTAGCTCATTGTAACTCCTTGTTCTTGATACCTTTCTACCATTGTACTACAGCCCTTTCCTAGCTCATTGTAGCATCACAAAAAGAGAATGTCTGAACATCATGCACCTATTGGGTGGGTGGATTGGTATATGAAACTCAATATTATATCAGAGCATAGAAGCCTTAGGTTCAAGATCTATCAGGTGAAGTTATGGACAAAAAATAATAATGGTACGTGGTGGGTCGATGGTGGGACCAAAAGAATCACTAGTGTAGACTAGATCCCAACTCATGTCGAGTCTATGTCATAGGCTCAATTAAGCATAAGCAGATTGACTATATTTTTCTCAATAGTTTAAATTTTTAAGTAAGTTGATTCGTGTATGGAACTCAACAAGTAGGCCTATAATCATAATTAAGGCATAATTAATGGCTGATTTTTAAGTAAGAATGAGGTGGATAAATTTCATAAAAAAAATACTTAAATCATTAGAAATTCCCTTTCAAAAGAAAAGTCAAAATACTGATTTCCGAACTATTTGGTGCCATTGGTAACTATTACAAACTATAACATGATTTCAGTATTTTATTAATTTAATAAAATACTTTTAGTAGCAGATCAAAAAGTCCATAACAATGTCCCATTTTAAAAAGTTTAAATCCAGATTTGTCATTGGCGTAATTGAAACATTTAGCAAATCTCACTTACAGGGACAAAGACTTTTCCAAACAACATTGAGAGGGATAAATACTTTACACCTCAATTATTTGGTGGGACAAATCCCGAATCAACTGTTATGCATGGACAAATATGCAAAATTGCAAATGAGACCAAAGTGACTAGCAGCTTACCATACTCATTCAAGTAATCTACTAATAGATCAACAAAGAGCATTGTAGAAACAACTGCTTCAGGTGAGTGGCTTGACAATGGACAGTGGAAATCAATTGCAATATAGACCTTTGGAGTGGAGAACACAGTGTCGGGCTTATACCACAATCTTGATAATGGTGTCTTCCTTAATACTGTTGGAAATTTAACCTGGTAAAAAAATAACATATTATAATGTTAAAGTTATGTTGCTACTATGTTATAGTTTCAACAGTTGATACAGAAGATGCTAATTTGAATATAAAACACCACCGAGGTCCTTCAAGATTAACCTTCTCATGTCCTTCTCTAAGAGATAAATCCTTTGGTATGAAAATGTTAGGCTTTGGGATATGTAGCTTTTCGGTAGCAGCTTTTTGAATCCATTGCTGCCAAGAGAAATAATTCACCAACATATTATGAGAATCATTTGCATTGATTTGAATAAAATGATCATATGATAACAATATGGTGTGTAGAAATGAGATAGAAAATAAACAAAGAAAATGAGATAAGATGAGAACCTCTATCATGGAAGGAGTGACATTTTCAATAGAATATGATGTACTATACCATGGCTCAACTGAATCTGTAGATCCTTCAAATTTTCTAGACTCCCAGAATATTCTAGAAGGGAGAAGTGTTTCATCAAAGACAGAAGAAAGGCACAACATTAGATTTAGAAGATGCTATATATTGATGTATGTGCATGTAATATATAAGACTTGGGGCAAATCTTTGTATGCCATTGACAAATGTAAAACTTCAGGAAACGCCACTAAAAATAGGTAACTATTTGTAGAGTTGTAGAGTTGTAGAGTAGCATGTCACTGCAAATCAAGAATCCTAATAGAAATGCCACTCTGACATGGTCAAAGTGATCATAACCCAAATGTCCTAGAACATAAACAAGAGCAAAAACATGTATTAGCTAGTCTAGAATCAATCTTGGAAGGTGGTGCGTCATTTGGAGCTCTGTGTGAGAAGTTATGGGCACCGAAAAGGAAGATACGTATGATGAACAGAAGGACATGCGAGAATTGCAACCAAGAGGAGTCCATGCCATTAGAAGCATTTAGATGTGTTTCAACCTACTGGTCTAATTGCTAATGAAGCCAATCAAGTACCTAATTCCAATCAAAATTGAAGTTGGAAATGAAGTTAGAGAATCTGAGTTGAAGGCGAGAATGATGAGGACAATTTGGGTTTGAGCACGTGCCAAATGCACAAAAATACATAAATCAACAATATTATGTTCTCTCATTCATGAATCTACTATTTTAGAAGGATTGAAAATCAGATCTATGGATTGAAAGATATACGAGTTTCTGAAGTTCAAGTGTGTTGCAGATTTTGTATAGACATGTTTTTTATATTGTTTTTCCTTTTTAGAGTCCTAGTAGTATTTAAGTTGCCTAGCTCATGTTTAGAGTCCTAGCTCTATTAGAGTTACTAATCTAAGTTATTTCTAAATTTTTAGACCTATAAATATGTACCTAATGCCCTCCTTTTGGGGAGACCAAACATAATTATAATGTGATACTTTTGCACAATTTGGTGTCTACCATTCCATGTTCTTGTGTTGGCTTGGCCACCCCTATGACTATCCAAGATGTAAACTCAATCTAGGCCGCAACTTTACTGTTGCTTAGCTTGGTTGCTTTGGTGATCGTGGTTGGGTGAATGATCAAGTAATAGATCACAAGGAACATCGTTGATTGGTTACTACATTCGTGTAGTTACCTCACTAGTTACCTTTGATCATAAGCCATGAAGATTAGGACCGCAAAATGATTCATTTCACAAAGGGTTTGACTTGGGTGCAAATGACTATGCTATCCTTTTCAAATGCTATTGCAAAATTGAAATTTTGGAGAAATGCTACCCTTACCCAGGCGCAAATAATATGTCAGCGACCTAGCTTGTCTTCTCTTATTTTTCTTTACTTTTTTTACTCCTCTTATTCTTGATCACTCCCTCTGTCTAAACCATCACCATCACCACCACCTCACTGTTCACCACCACCATCTGATGAGGACATCGCTGACACGGTTGCGACCGCCGCTCCTTCCCCTACTACTTCTTCGACGTATGGAGGTCTCAATCCACAAGCCGTGCCTTTCAAGCCTTCATCAGTAGTCCAGAGCCTTATGCCAGAAGCCTCAACGCCTCAAGGAAGGTCCAACTCCAAGCCCAAGTTGCCGTCGAAGCCCAAGTCGCAGAAAAGCCCGTTTCGGCAGTCCAGGAGCAGTTCAACTTCAAACGGCCGTAACTTTCGCGTCCGAAATCCGTTTTCGAAGATCCACCACTCCACGGAAAGCTTATCTCCTAAGCTTTCCAATGGTTCTGGTCCCACTGCCAGATTTGGCCAGGAACAACAGGAATCGCCAAAATACACCATGAGACAGAAACTATCAGGTGCTACGTCACCTCTTCTTTGGGCCAAAAGCCCATGTATTCCTAGGGTTGCGTGTGTGTGGGTACCATTGTGGCCGGCGCCCCTCCTTTGGCCACCGCTTTATTTATGGCCGCCACTACCCTTCTTCTTGCTCGGGTTTTGTTTTGTTTAGTTATCCACTGCGCGTGTGAAACTTCCTCGATTCTTTTTGTATCAGCTAGATCATCAGGAACGAGCTTGGAACCCCAAATTGTGTGAGCTTAATCTAATTTCAGCAAATTTAGTTGCTTTCATCTTGTTCTTGTTGTGTTTCTTTGGTTGCATCGCAGGAGTCGACCTTCGTGGTCAGGTCAGCCGTGTTTGGCACGGTTGATAACAAATTGTGATCATGGTTTGACGATTGCCGGCGTCCACGCCTATCTAGATTGGTAGCCGCTTCGCCTAGGCCACATTCCACCCAACCAAACGTACCCTCTCACCAGAAGATCGGCATCCGTAGGCGCATCACCATCTCCTCCATCACTACATCTACGACTGTGAAGCTTGGTGATGCCTCAAGCTGCTGTAATGACAGGGCTCAAGAACGACTGGCATGGTTATGATAGTGGTAGGTATGGCCGATTGTGCAACTGCACAAGAGGCAAACACAGTGAGGCGAGCAATGGTAGCTCATGCGTGGCTCGTGCAATGACTTCCGCAATAGATGTGAAGCTCAGCGGTGATGAGGCATCTTGCGTAATGGCAGTAGTAACGATGCTCATAAGCTATGCGGTGATGATGTTGGATGAGGTGGGTCATGTAGCAATCAGGCGCAGTGGTGGTGAAGCTTAACAACAAGTCCAACTACGTATGATGGCGGTGAAGGAAGGTGTGGTGAGACATGGCAACTTGTAAATCAATGATGACGAAGGGATTGGGAGGGAGGAGAGGGGTGAAAATGAGGGAGTAGAGAGGGGGAGGGATGATGTTAAGGCTATAATCGTCCATTTTCCAAAATCAACTGACAGTAGTGGTTTAGGAGTAATTATATTTGTTTTGTAATTTCATAGAGAATAAGCTATTTTGAAGTCCAAAATTCGGTACTTGTGCAGTAGCATAGAGCAAAATTTTCCTTTTAATTCAGACTTATCAGCATAATAAACCCAAGTTAGGGCCAAATGGATAGATTATTTTCAGGTCTAACTCTTTAAGTTTAAGCCCTCATTCCTGAGAGAAGGTGAAACCAATGAAGGTAGATTTGGGGTTTGTAACTTCATTGGGGCTTGTAAGCTAGGTTTACCAAATAACATTTATGGCTTATCAAATGAGCTAGTCTATGAAGTTTATAAGCTATAAACCTAATAAAATTGGTTTGTGAGACAAGTCTAAAAAGGGCTAAATATGAATTTGTAGATACCAAGGTCATTGGGCTTCCCTACTATAGGTTTTGCAAAATGTTAACTGCACTTAAGCACTAGAGTTTTCTCCTTTCTAGTTTTTCATTTCAATCTTACAAGAATCAAGACCTTCCATAATTCCATATGGAAGCATATAACTGACAAAAAGAATATCTGCATTCAAGAGGAAGTGAGAAAGTTTTAAACGAGCCATCAATCTGCACCCTGTTATAGTTCTTAACTTATTAATTAGTACTAGCATCAGCTAGTAACTACCAATGCCAGCCATCTATAGATTCATCTGTAAGTGGACAAATAGGCAAGTGATACTCACGAAGCGTTATATGTTTGATGTAATGCTTGGTCTATATAGGAGTTCTATTCCTTTGTTCATAGGCCAAGAACCATTTTCATGGTTATCTATATGTTGAGAAATGAGAAGCAATAAAAATTAAAAAGAGAAAGGTCTTAATAAGCACAAACAAAGCTGAACTCTGGAACTATACCTCACTCTTTCTGGAGACATCTCATCAAGTATCATCTTTATTATATCTGGCACATACTTTGATGGTAATGATGCTCCAACCAACCATTCTTCTGGTGGGAATAACTGCCAGCCAATTCACAAGTGTTAGAAAATAAAGACACTATTAATCTACAAAATCAACAAAGCAGCTCAATAAATTTCAGATCTGTTAATGAAGTCCTAGACAACAGAACAATAGGTACTTTATGTACTATCAATGATAGAATACCTCCATGTGACATGTATCATAAATAAGATCATTAACAAGATGGCATGGTAAAACATGAGGTATCTAATAAGCTTTAAGTGAATTTACCCGCATGGTTGAGACTATATTATTCACATATCTGATTGGATGGACTTTGTCTTGATAGTCGAACTCCGTCTTGTTTATTGCTGCAAGCTAGCAAATGAAACCATGTTAGAATTCCTGTACTTTATGAACTACATGTAAATCATATTTGTTTCATGACATGCTAAAATCATGCAGAACCATGGAACCTTACAATCACTAATGGAAACAAACAACCTCAAGTAATAAATTTAAATGAAGCAAGGTTGTGTTATAGAAAAAAAAAGTAACAGGGTACAAGAGCACAATATTCATATGTGCTCGCACTTACTTTATCGCTAGAAAATAAAATATATCATTCAGAAGCATGATATGGATTCTGTTACACTCTCATAAAACGAACAGAAGCTTCCTTTTTAGTATACTGCTTCAGCTAGCTTATTAAATTATTTGTTTGTTTCAAAATTTTATAAGTTTTCCTTACATATAGCGTCATTCTTTATCAATGTAAGATTCATTTGGATAATATGAGGAAGTTTCTGAGGTAAACTTCCAATTAAGATATTCAAAGCTCAGAAAGCTAAATATGCAAACTCTTCTTTGCTGTGCTCTAGAGAAGTCACTAAATACAACAAAGTTCCATCCAGGCTTCAGAATTTCGGTTCTGAAACAGTTCTCGGCGGTAGACCAATACTGGCTTCTGACTGGTTACCGTGGGAACCGGAAGTTAACCGCCCAAAAGGGTTCAACCAAAATTCAGATCAAAATTTACTAGTGATGTACTAGTTCATTAACTTAGATTAATTTCTTTCGTACCACTGTTTTCATATTTTGTTGTACTTTTGGTAAAATTACTGGTTATCCTAATTTCCTAGCTATCAGGCAGGTCTCTGATAAAGAATCGCAACTTTAAAATCTCAGCTCCTCGCGTGGACGTCAAAAACCTGAAACCAGGTTAACCGGTATGCACGTCTAAATTGTACCGGGCCCATCCCACGTCCAACAAACCCACGTCTGAACAGTAACCACTTCCAACAAATCCGAGTAAATTATGCAACTGAAGATTTTCCTAAAATTATGCAGTAAACCTGAAAGGTGAGAAAGTCTTCCGATACCTGTTTCATTTTTTCTTTTGTTTGATGTTTGAAAACAGAAAGAAGCACCCAAATTGTTCGTAAATTTATATTTTCATTGTTTATTTTTTTTTTATTAACAAAATAGGTAATCAAGGATTTCCCCAAGTTTCTTTTAAAAAGTCACAATCAAATTTTGAATTTAAACTAAACTGCCCAGTTTTTCAAATCCCAGCAGGGTCCAGGAGGGCTGGTAACCGGCTGGTTACCGCTGGGATTTGCAACCCTGGTTCCATCTAATAATGTTTCACACATAATATAAGCAGCGTGCCATATATTTACCTCATTAAAGATCCACTCATGGATTCCACCTTCTTTTAATAGGAGGATATATTTGAAGACTAACCCAACAATATCCTCTATGTGCTCTGAAATCATTCACATGCAAATAAGAAACTTAAATAATGTCACAGAGCATTTGAAAAGGAATGCTAATGTTAGTACTAAAAAAATTGGAGGAAGACGAAAACCAACCATGTCCAGCATCTGTGAGCCTCATGCTAACAGAGAAAAAGGAGTATTCGGTACTGTCACCGCCCTCCCCAGCCCCCAAGTTCATGGCCCATCCTAAAGCAGTAACATTGGCATGTCACAGGTGAAACAAGAAACTATGGAAAGACTAAAGTTTTGACTAGTAAATTAAAGCGACAGTGTATGGAAATCAATTGTTGAGGTTAACTTGCCTAATTCCTTTATAACATGAAAGATGGATCCCTCCCCTTCATGCCCAATGAGGTGACTGAGGTATTGACAAGGACCTTCTTTGTAAAAATTCATGTTAGGAGTCACAGGCCATGTTATTCTTAGATGGTCGCGTTCTGCTATTGGAATCGCTTTAACAAGAAGCTGCACAAGAAAGAACAAGGAAGAATGATATATCATTTGCTGTTTTTATGTTTCTGAAAGTTATGACAAACAGAAACTATTGGGAGCGGATTCATTGCTAAGTATTGTATGCACTGCGTCTACTAAGAGGGGTTGGTGTATTGCTTCAAGTTTATACCTGTAAATGCTCCTTTGCGAAAGGTTGACTGGGACATTTGAAGTAACTCTGATTGGAGTTTTTGACCTCACTAAACAAGCGATTAACTAAGCCTTGAATGCAATCAAGGCTCTCTACAAAATCATTTATCAGTAAATAGTAGTTTTACATATGTGAGCAGTAAGCACACTATTTAGAACCTTTAATATTTACCTTTTCCATAAACAACAAGGTGCATAAGATTTGCTGAATAGTTGTTCTCATAAAATTTGAGAAGCTCAAGTCTAATGTCCAAGCCCCTCTCTTTTGGTTTAGTTTCTAGTGTTTCCCAACTTCCTGATGCATTGTATCACAAATTAGTAGTAAGAAAAACAATGAAAAACTTATTTCATAGATTTGGGATAATTCATATGGAACAAAACTATATAAGATATAAGCTACATGAGATATATGTGTATTACGGATACACAAAACAAGAAAATATTGAACAGCCAAACATCGCTTGACATCGATTTAGATGCAACAGTCACTTCAATTGGCATAAAAAGGCATTCTTTTGATGTGACTTGAAAGAAATTGTGAAGGTGGTCCGTATATTCAGACGTGGAACACAAGAAAACTGAAATGCTTTGTGCTTGTAAATCTGCAGTATTTTTTTTATTTTGATATACACAAAAATAATGCTTAAAATGAGCCACCAACCTCATGAGAAGTCAGAATGCATTAACATAAATTTACAATGGGGATATTAAACAAAGATTTAGAATTGCTTACCAGTACTAAATTTATGGTAAGGGTGATCCTTTAAAGCCAGATGCTTTTGAAGCTGAGAAAAAAGTGAAACTAAAGTAAAGACCAAAGCCAAGCCTCCAGATTAAAGGTGAGGTGGGAGCTACAAAATTTTTCTGGCATTGCTACCAGATGTAACTATAGGAATGTTCCCCTATACTATTCCAAATAAAAACAAGCACGAATTTCAACCAAAATCTGACTCGAGATCATGCCAAATTTAGTCAATTCTTGTTTTGAGTTAATTATAATGAGGGATTTCGGTCTATGTCACTGACAAAAGTGAAAATTCAAAATATGCCATCGAAAAAAGATTAATTGGTCTCATGCCACTGGAGTCCCGAAAATTTTCGAAAAATATCATTCTGATAAGATTAAAACAGTTGACTTGATTTAAAATGACTCTTTTACTCTCAAGCTCAAATAACAACGACGACTTACACGGCGTGTGCGGTGACAATAACAATGGCCTGCACAGCTACTCATCTATATAAGCAATGCATTATTTATGTTCGATGAAATGCTTCAACAAAATTAGTGTCAAACATGTATAAAGAAGGAATGGGTAGAAGTATTATTGCCATTTTCAAAAAAAAAAAAAAAAAAGTTCAGAATGACATTTTTTGAAAACTTTTGGAATTTCAGTAGTATGAGATCAATTAGTCTTTTTTTATAGCATATTTCAAATTTTCACTTTCGATGAAGGCATAGAACCAAATTTTCCAATTATAATTGCTTTAAGATTTGTGCTCGCTTATTTGATGCATCTTCGAATTTTATTGGTAGTGATTTCTATTAACCCTGAGGGGTGGGGGTTGCATGGAAGAATAACGATGTGTCTAACAAAATAAGTCAAATAAAGTACCTGATACATTCGGCAGCCATCAGACATCAAATTTTTCTTGTATTCTATTAGGATAATAAAGGCAAGTTAGTTGAGATCTGCTTTTCACTTTTCAAATAAAGTAAGCATATAAGCATATAAGATCTTTGTCAGAAAGTAAATGTTGAAGTACTTATGATCAATTCAACATAAGGACCAAATGAAAGTTGTGTAATCTCAGCTCGTCATCCAAGCACAGTAGCTTTGGAATGCAAGCTTGTTTTATTTGGATGGAATAGAAGCATGTTAGTTATACTTAAATCCTAGTCTAAGAGTTCTGCTGCAAATAGCATTATCTTGAACAAACAACTCTTTACCAGAATCAACAGCTTTTATCTCTCTAGAAACAGCATCCGGTGACATCAATGGCTTTATAAAGAACTGCGCAAATCTGTGGAACAGGAATTCACCTAATTATTTGAGTAAACATGCATTAACTGAACAAAAATATCATATAAAAGAAACTTACCTATCTAAGGCTTCATCAAAATTGCCCACATTGACATCAAAAAAGAAATTGGTCGTCTCAGAGGATGTAAAGGCGTTGTAAGAGCCACCATGCTGATATTTTTTTTCACATAATGCCAAAAAAAACATTCAAAATCTAATCCAGTACAGTTAATGTGACTTTCTAAGCAATATCCACAATCTTTAAAATGTGCCAAAAGAATTATCATGCCTATCGTTGGTACATGTGAGAATAGGACTTGTAAGAAATAGTACTGGGTATAGCTCATTTACCAACTTACGATAGGATTGGACCTATCACATCATTCCTTCTGTTATTTCACTGATGGATGGATCTAATGATACTACCAAGCAAGTTTTGGGGACATGCCACATTAAAATTCAAATTTAAAAATCTAAATGATATAACTGGACAAGGTTAAGAATCACTCATGCAATTTACTCTACTGCTCAGCACATGAGCTCGGCGTTGAATCTCTCATTTCTTTTTTTTTTTTAATGTATTAGGAAAGAAGGCTGCATATTCGAAGAGGTGGAGGGAGTTTTCTATTTTACGTACATGTTTCCTACATTAGATTTGCAATCATAGCAACTATACAATTTTTTTTTTTAAAATGAACATATATTATTGTGCAACCCCATCGGGAAGTTGTCCGGTTATACACATTATAGCTCAAACTAGTTATTTAACAGAACTGCATATCACATATAGTCATATACATGTATCAAATGAATCCTTGAATAATTCAATTAATTTAGCCGGTAGAGATCAGATTTTCCAAATTTGGCGTGGCTATGTCAACCTGTTGTACTCCAGGAGCACGACTAGAACATGCAAGCCTACCAATCATACAAAGAGGAAAAAAAAAGGATGCTAAATATTTTGGTAAGCTTAAAGCTGATTAATTAATGTGTACCTCTATGATATATTTTGTATAACCTTCTTCCTCAGGGTACTTCTCACTGGCATAAAATAGCATATGCTCTGCAAATTGAAATCACACACATAAATTAAGACAAGAAAAAAAGAAAATAATACTCCGAAAGAAATTTGAATTATAATTTGCTGAGGACCTGAGACCTTCATCCATCACACCATTCCCTAAAGCAGACTGACAACTTATATATGGTTTTTTTTTTGCTGCAACGGATTTGTCTTTTGAAATGACGTACATATATATTCATGCATGTTAACTTGATCTGTAAAATTCTAAGGAAAAATGATACTGTGTTGATGAAATTTGTGACACTGATACCTTGTTTGAGAGGGTTTAGTTTCTGTTAAAAGTGACTTTTCATAAAAATTGAGAGAGACTAAATCTTTCAATTCAAAATGGATTTATCCTTCTCTGAAAAATCCCTCTTATAACATTTTGTTTAAGAGTGCTTAAATTTCTTGCAGTTTTAAGTTAAAGCTGAAACTCTCCCAAACAACACTTGGCTCTTGTCCATATATAATACATTTGTGGCAAACGGTTGGCACTTTATAAGCTATGTGATCCGGAAGCATGTTATTCTACTATGCATTCCTCGAGCGTGTTTATATTTTCTATTGTACAATAAAAACATGTGTAATTGGAGGCACCATACGTTTTGAGGTCTAGAGATTCTCAAATTAATCAAAGAAAAAAAATTGTACAATACATTTGGTGTGTAGATCAATCAAATGACAATATTGATGTTTATTATATTTTTATAAATTTAAATATCGTTTATAAAATCATCCGTGCATTTTGGGCTAGTTTTTATTAGAAATGTATTTAGCAGCGGGTCTCACACAAACACACTAACTTGTGTGTAAAATGGGTCATACAAACTTCTCTGCTAATTAGGCACAGAAAATACAATTTTGTACCGTACCAACTTCCGTTCAATAAAAGTTTGTACCGCACCAACAGATGTGGAGTGTTCCCAACAAAAGGAAAAATGTGGTGTGGAAAAATGGCCCTGTGGCGTCAGCAGCGCGCGTAAATTTCTAGGAAGCTGCCGAGGATCCTACTAGACAATAAACGTGTAAGAGCAGGTCAAATTTTTTGGAAAACGACACGCTTTCGTCCTCTCTTCCTGTCCCAATCAAGCCGTCCAACTACATAGAATTCTTGAATAGCTCCAGAACAATAACATTTAATCTACCATTGAACTAAAAAGCTTTTAATTTCTTTTGAGAGAAAACTTGGATAGGAAGTTTCCGACTAAGCCTTGTGAGAACTTCCCAGCCGTTTAATCCTGGCAATAGACGGCTGAGATCAGCCCGAGACACAAACCACCCTTTCTCTTTCTCACTCCTACTCTTGTGCTAACCTGAATATTTTTGCTGCCGATCGAACGGCTCCGGAATTCGTTTCATGGAGGCTTCCGTACTAGATTTATTGTAGTTTTAAATGGAGTACAAGTTCGAACAAAAAAATAAAAACAAAAAAAAACTACGAGAATAATATATCGGTGGACTTGGACTACGAATTTTATGTTAGATTCCAATTTCACACTGCTCGATTCCAAAAGATATCCCGGTTGGAAGATTTAAGATGTGGATATCTCAGACAAAAACTCAACAAACTAGCACCAAAACAAAAACACAAAAACCAATGGCGCTATAAATGATAAATCATGCATCAAATCGATCAAAAAGCTCATGGATAGATTAATGGTGGAAGAAATCGAACTCACCGAGGAAGTGCGCGAGGCCCTCCAGCCCCTCGGGGTCGCAGAACGACCCCACGCCGACCTCCATACACGCCGCCGCCTGACCAAAATCCCCCAAAAACACGACCAATTTCAAAAACTCTTTACACAAATACGAATAATTCTACGCAGTTCTTAGCTTCACGGAGCGGACCTTGTCGGTGTCGGGGTCACTGACGACGAGGACCTCGAGCGCGTTGCGGAGTACCACGCGGCGGTACTCCCGCTTGTCGCTGCGAGCTCGGATGAACTCGACATTGCCCCCCGCCATCTCTCCCATCTCTCTCGCTCTCGCTCAATCAATTTGCTTGCTTGCTTCCTTCCTTCCTTCCTTCCGTCCCCAATCTTGCACTGGAGGGAAGGCTATAGGTAGTGGGGCATGATTAGATGGTGGAAAATATAAATATAAATATAAATATAAATATATATATATATATATTACAGCACGGCTTTTGAATGAAGTGAACCAACTCCTCGCTGATAGCAACTGTGTCTTTCTTGTTTGCTTGCTTCCTGTATTGTGTGACTGCCAATGGTTCTTTAATTTCCGGTACTCTCTCCATCTCTATGTAAGAATGATATTTTGCACTGGTTCTAAAAAGTGGTTTGAGTGACCAGTTAAACACCCACTTAAGTGATAATGTTTTCTTCCTTTTTATCTTTTATATAAATGATTATAATAGGCGGTTTTAATACTTAAGAAGTTAAACATCCTCTTAAGTGATAAACGTTTCCGCCATTTACTTTTCATATAGACGATTGCAATAGTATGCCCTCTTTAACACTTAAGGGACCACATAAACAACTCAAATAAATTCAAATATATATCATTTTGTCTTTCTTTATTTTCTATTGATTTAAGTAATTAGAACACTCTTAACAATATTTCTTTATAATAATCATTAATAATGTTCTCATTTCTTCTTAATTTGTATGAAAAATGACTTATAAAATTATATATACTAGGAAGCGGGTGCACATTTCTCTTACATTCATAAAAAATATTTTAACAACCGGCTACAATAAAGAATAATAATATTGATGGTTTTAGTTAAACCAAAAATAATGCAAAATGAAATAAAAAAAACTTCCAATGAATCTGAAGGCAGTAAACAATGCAATCTGATGAAGCAATCTGAATAATTGATCTTAATTACATAAATCGAAGCATTAGGTTTGTTTGATTTGCTACGTGAGAGAAAAAAAAAGGAAGTAAATTGCAATATTGATTAGAAAAACAAAATGCAAGGCCCTAAAATTTTAATTTTTTTTTTTATAAAACGGATGCACATTACTCACATATTACTAAAATAGATATTACAGATTGTAATATATATCCACAAAATGGCTATCTTCAAATTTATTGGCTTTTACATTAAGATGAAGTGATGAACCACACCATTAGGCCCATTATAGCTCTCACTATTTGTGTAAAGAAGTCATGAACTACCAAAACAAAAATAGGGTAATAGTCAAGTATCAATCAATTATCTTCAAATGTTGTATAAGTTGTTGCAATTTTCTGACCAACTCATTTATTTTGATATGAAATTTTATACATGGAAGGGTGAAAAGAGCCCAAAACAACATATGCAATTTTATCAGAAAATGGCCGTGTGTGAAATACTTTCGAGAGGGATATTATTGCAAGTCTGCAGCTAACCCTTCATATTTTTTTTTTTGCTTACAACATTTCCTCTAACAGAGCTCGTCATTTCTTTGCTTACATTCATGATGCTATTTCACAAAATAGAATTTTTTTTCATGTCACTACAAAAATTCTAAAATTTTAGTTTGTTGGAATATCAAAATGAGGATTGAAACAACCCTATTGCAATAATGTTAGCCAATTGGTTGAACACTTGTTTTTAGGATTAGTTAGATCTAAATTAGAGTTTTAAAACCCCACAAATAGAAACCGAAAGTATATTATAGATTGAAAACAGCATCGTCAAACCTGGGGTAGTATCTATACTTATTAAAGGCTGTTTATTGAGAATAGGTGTCGGTCAAGTCAGTGTGGATCCTAATCAACCAAAATTAGGATTTCATCATCGACAACTTGGTTTTTTATTTTAAAAATGTGGAGTGCATATTCGAGGGTCAATCAGAGGACGCACACTCACATACGACTGTAATTTCTTGCACAAAGACCCTCTGACTTAGACACAATCCTTTCCAAACCAGCAGAATCACATTATAAACCTTAAATACTACCAATTATCATCCCAAAACCCAGCGGATGATACGCTGCCCCCCACAGCGGTCAAGAACTACACAGGACACCTCTAAAGCCTCCCAAGATGCCCAATGGAATCCAAGGTCCTACATCTGATGAAGCCATTGTTTATTGTGTTTATTTAAATAGTAGCTTGTTTAACTTGCTATTTTAAGTTAGGCAATTTGATTTTAGCCCGGATTCGGCCCTAGGGGCAAAGCTTGTATTAGTTGTTCTAATCTGTATCTATCATTATTCGGTTGTAAACCTCTGACAATTGAGTTATTAACAAGTAAAACATGTCTTTAGTGGTTAATAATTCAAACGTCAGTGCCGGGTGATGGGACATATTATCACAAGAATAGACTTACATATTAATGAACATCTAATAAAAAATATAAAATATTTAAATTTTATGGTGCTATAAAAAATTTGCTCTTCAATAAAATAGTACCTTAATTGTCCTAGAAAAGAAGAATGATGAAGAAAGAATCAAAGACATATATATTAGCAATTAAGACCCATTTTCGATATAGTATCACATGGACAACGTAGAACCATCAAATTCATTAAGTGCAGAGAATAAATACCACACAAAACTATACTAGACTTGTGAGTTCGTATCTTTTATCTTATAATTCAAAAATCACATGTCTTTTTTTTTTTTCTATTTTGATCATTTGATCACAAATCAACCCTCTTGATAAAGATGAGTGAAAAATTAAAAATTCACATAAGACAATAATCACATAAATTTCTCTCTCATATCAATCTGAACTATCTAAATTTCAATCTATCATTTGAGATAATAAACAAGACACTCATATCTCTAAACATAAGATCGAGGTTCCAATTCCTTACTTGCAAAGAAAATGCCACACAAATAAATAGCCTATAGGGGTATTACGTGGGAAAAAAGCTATTCTTGATTCCATCTAATCTACTGGATGTTAATTCAACAATGGAGATATTTTGATGTTTAAATTAATAGGTTTTTTGTTACTAAATAAATAGTCAAGTGCCCATTTGATGCCACAAAATCCTAGATAAACATTCTAAAAAGATTTATAACATGTGAGATGAATATTCAAAAAATATTGCCATAATAACATTATTCATAAAAATCCCATGCAAAAACAAAGATGTATAAAGTTCCTCGTCTACAACAGTTATCATTATCTTCAAATTTATTTCTTCTTGTTACGGCTATTGAAGTATTGCTTGCTTGGATAAATGTAGTGTTTTAACTTTGAACCTTAATGCCATGGCTAGAAGCTTCTCGCATGCAACGGTTAAGTCCATACACAGAAAGAATTGCATAGTAAGAATAGTCTTGTCATTCGTATCAGCATAATATAATGTCGAAAACATTCTACATGAATTAAATCTTATTGGAAAGTACTATCTCAATTACAACCATATATGGGCGATTTTAACCTCCAGGCTCCAGCAAAGTACTATCTTGACCAGTAGCGAAGTAAGCATACTTTTAATTTTTCACTACTTGGGAAAATTGAATAAAATATGGCAATCCTCGTAGTTGCTTGCAACTCATCAGCTCGAGCATCCAATAATTATCCATCTAATAATTATCATGCCTTGTACGCAAAACACATGACCAGTCATTGTTTTTAATACACTATTGAGATTAATTATAATAAGAAAAAATTAGTTGAAAGACACTGAAAAAATATGATATTATTATAGGACACTGATTATGAGAATAAAATTCAGATCTAGGACCCATATGCCATTAAAATAATAATATCTTATAATTAAATTTATAATTTTTCTAGTGTTATATAGCAAATTACTCCTAATAAGTTTATAATAAATCTCTCTGCAATGCATAACTGATGCAAATTAAAGAGATAAGTAGAGAGCTAAATACCACCACTTGTTTATCACCGAAGGAACTCATTATCCTCACCTTTAGTGTGCACTTAGACATTTTATACTTTTCTATCATTACAAAACTATGAATGGTTGCAGAATGAATTGATGTGCTCGCAAACTCCTCCTCCGTGTCGGCAAAGGCAGTTTACGGGGAGCACATTAACCTCTACCTCGCGCCATCCGTCTTGTTCGTGTTCAGCGGGTGGTCAGGGTGTTTGGCAACCGCTTGTATTGCACATTCAAGTATAGAATAAACAACTATGTTCTAATTTTGTATTGCCAAACAGTTCAAGCAGACAGACTATGGCATCATATCTTCATCAACTAATAGTTGTTGATCCCTCGATATAAGGTGTGAGATTATCCAATTCTAACATGGTATTAAAACTAAACCCGGTAAACCCTAACCTTTATCTCACTTGAGCCTCTCTTGTTGCCATTAAGCCACTGTCTACTGTGTGTTGTCTGTCGTTTGTCGTTCGCCACCCGTCGTTGTGTCGTCTCGAGGCCGCCGCCATCTGTCTACTCAACTATTGACCAGATCGTCAGATTTGATATACGCCGCTATTCGACGTCGATTTGATCTGTGCCGCTATCCACCGCTGGTGAGAACGTCTGTCGCCTCGAGCCATCTGTTGCGTCATCTCGACTGCCGTCACTGTCGTCCGCGCTTGGCAGCGCAACGGGGTCGCCATCTCAGGGTCATTGTTGTGTCGACGTCGCTCCTCTGCACCATCGCCACCATGTTGTGTTCTCCACAATCGCCACACACCAGTTTCACATGCTTGCGTGTTGCCGAGCCACCATGTGCCTTCGCTCGCTTGGCCAGTTCTGTTTTGGGTTTTTTTTTTGCCACTTTGAGCCCATTCTTTGCTCCATGGTCCGTGTTCGCGAACCGCTACTGTTGGTTGTTGTTGAGTTGTGCTCTAACTACTGTTAGCTATTCTGCATGTTCATCATGAACTCCACTATTGGCACTATTAACACTCTTTTGGTATTCGATGTCAATCTTAATGGACAGAATTATCATGAGTAGACATCGGCGGTTCGTATACTTTGTTGCATCTAGGCCATTATTCCTGATTTTGATGATTAATGAAAACAAGTGTTTCAGACTAATTGTGTTTTTGAGCTATTTGATACAGAGCTGTGTTGGGAGGACATGCAAGATGATCAAGATGAACCCAACGTGAAAAAGAGATAAAGCAAAAGTCGCAACGAACAAAGACGAGATGCAAATCGCAAGATTGAAGTTGCAAAGGATCTAAGGTAAGATGAGATTTTATTTTTACTGATCTCGGTGTTTGGAGTATGATCGGTTTAGAAATTTGTTTTTAGTTTTAACTGTACTATAAAGAGGGGTTGCAAGTCCTCTCTACATTTCCAGCATAAACCGAGAAACTGTTAGGCCACTGCATTTCATTCTTTCCGGTTGGATTTGATTTGGTTGTTCAGATGAGTTTTTGATAGTAGAAGTCTTTTTACATTTTCTAGAATGATATAGGCAGATCTAGCTTTTTCTTCTGTTGACAAAATATAGCCCTTTAAATTATCTTTCAAACGAGCTATCAAACACTTAAATCGGATCTCTAGATCAAAAGTTATAACTATTTTTATCCACATTGACTATCAGCATGTGATGCTGACTGTCAGCATGAAATGTCAGGTTGTTTAGCTGACATTTGTCCAGAGAGCATGTTTTTTAAGCCATATTTTTTTGCCTATGCTGACTGTCAGCATGAGTTTCGACTTCGAGCTGATTTGTTTAAGAGTTTGTTTTAACTAGTCGTTTTTGTGGTCGATATCGACTGTCAGCATATCAGTTTCCATATACGACCACAAACGGCTAGCTAATTTTTATTTGTGATTTTTGTCGAGCAGTTGAGGTAGATGCTGACTGTCAGCATTTGTTGCTGACTGTCAGCATGTGTTGCTGACTGTCAGTATGTGTTGTTTTGTTTTCTTTTTTGACCTCAAACGGCTAGCTGAGTTTTCTCCGTAAATTGATTATTTCTGGTCGTGACCCATGCTGACTGTCAGCATGCACTGTCACTTTTATAGCTTGTTCACAACGACTCTTTTGGTGTTTTGGGCTATAAATAGAGGCTTTGAACAGATGTTTAAGACACCAAGCAGCCTCATATTCATATACACACTTGAGCTTTAGTTCTTAACACAAAATCTTGATCTTTTGATGAGATCCACCGAGTTTTCTGTTCACATCATTTTTTCATATCTAGAGTTTCTCGGTGATTGTTGGAGGTCTAGGAGAGACCTTGCAACTTATTACTCTTGGTGAACACCCTCACCTAGACGGTTTGGTGGTGTGACCTTTGACCTCTTCTGTTCGGAGATTGTTGAAGAGGCTCAGCGTGATTGTAAAAAGCATCGGTGCTTGCCTTTCTGGAGTGGACAAGGAGAAACCATTAGTGAGAAATATCCTTCGTGGATATTGAAGCAAGACTAATTCATTTGAGTGCTTCAACGAGGAGTAGGGAAGACTGGGCGTGTCTCTGAGACCTCGGGAAAAATCCTTGTGTTTGTTCTCTTCTCTCTTCCTTTTAATTGTGCTATATTGTTTTTGTTCTTATTCTTTGCAAAAGTTGCTTTTAATTGAAAAGTTTTAAAGCCTTCTATTCACTACCCATCTAGTCGGCATTCTCGATCCTACACATGGTATCAGAGCGTGTGTTGCATCTAGGCCTCCATGCCTAACCCTAATTTTGATGATTCATGAAAACTAAGTGTTTTAGACTGACTGTGTTTTTGAGATTGTTTGATATAGAGCTCCGTTGGGAAGATAGTCAAGATGAACAAGACGAACCCAACACAAAAGAAGTAAAGCACAAGTCGCAAGGAATGAAGTCGAGACGCAAATCACTAAAGCGCAAAAGACCGAAGGTAACATTGTCTTTATTTTTACCGATCTCGGTGTTTGGAGTTGATCTATTTAGGAAAATTGTTTTTAGTTTTTAACCGTACTATAAAGAGGGGTGGAAAAAGTCCTCTTTTTATCTCCAACATAAACCGAGAAACTTAGGTCATTGCATTGTATCTTTTTGATTGGATTTGATTTTGAATTTGGTTTGAAAGATTTGGATTTTCAGTTGATTTTTTTGATAGCAGAAGAGTTTTTCAAATTTCTAGAAATATCTAGGCAGATCTGACTTTTTCTTCTGTTGAAAAAAATATAGTCCTTAAAATTATCTTTCAAACGAGCTATTAAACACCTCTTTTAGATTTCTGGATTTAAAGTTATAGCTATTTTTGTTTAGGCTGACTGTCAGTTTGCTAAACTGACTGTCAGTTTGAATGTCAGTTCAGTTAAACTGACAATTGTTCAGAGAGGGTGTATTTTGGGCTGAAAATTTTTGTACTAAACTGACTGTCAGTCTGGAGTTCGACCTCAGTTGTGTTTATTTGAGTTCCTATTTGATCTGGTCGCTTTGTGGTCAAACTAACTGTCAGTTTGTGAGACTGACTGTCAGTTTTGGGTTTCAAGTTTCCATATACGACCATAAACGGCTAGCTATTTTTTATCCGCAAATTTTGTCAGCCGTTGGTTCTGGAATTGACTGTCAGTTCCTCTGTCAATTTGTACTGATTTGTTTCCTTTTTCAACCGCCAACGGCTAGCACTGTTTTCTCCGGATTTTTCTTCTCTCTGGTCGTGACCTAAACTGACTGTCAGTTTGAGCTGTTGATTTTCAGCTCGAGCTCCAACATCTCTTTTGAGACTTGAGGCTATAAATAGAGGGCTTGAGTATTTGTTTTATAGAAAAAAGCAGCCATCTAGTCATATTCACTCTTGAGTTTTAGCGTTTTATACAAAATCTTGATCTTTTGATCAAGTTGAGTGTTTTCTGATCCACTGAGAGTTTCAGTTCTTTACATTTGCATACTCGTAGTTTCTCGGTGCGTGTTTGGAGGTCTAGAGAAGACCTCGCTGCCTATTACTCTTGGTGAGCGCCCTCACCTAGACTGTTCGGAGGCGTGGCCGTTGACCTCTCCAGTTTGGAGATTGTTGGAGAGGCCCGGCAAAAGTGTACATGTCATCGGTGCTCGCCTTTCCGGAGTGGACAAGGAGCAACCACTAGTTGATAATACCCTTTGTGGGTATTGAGGCAAAACTCAAGTGACTTGAGTGCTTCAACGAGGATTAGTGGAAACTGGGCGAGTCTCCGATACCTCGGTAAAAATCACTGTGTTCATTTTCTTCTCTTCTTTCTCATATTATTATTTGTTCTTGATTTGCAAATATTTGTTTTAAATTTAAAGTTTTAAAAGCCTCATATTCACCCCCCTCTAATCGGCATCCTTGATCCTACAGTGTGGTCTCTCAATTAAATAGGCTTTACCGCCTACAGAGAGGATGACGTCAAATGAGGGCTTTCATCTCGGTCATACCGGTCGTGCGCCTATTTTTGATGGGACTAACTATCTTTATTGGAAAGTGCGCATGTCGGTATTTCTAGAGGCCATGGGGCTTGATGTTTGGGATATTGTTAAGCTTGAGTTTACTCCTCTGGATGATCCGGCAAGTCACTCTGATGATGACAGGAGAAAACTCCACTTAAACGTTCGTGCTAAAAATGCTCTCTTTGCCGGCTTGTCGTTAAATGAGTTCAACCGTGTGAACAATCTTACCACCGCTCACAAGATTTGGACTACCCTCAAGGAAATATACTAGGGCACTACTAAAGTCAAAGAGGCAAAGTTGCTCATGATAAGGCAACGATACAAGACATTCACCATGTCGTCAACCGAGCCCATGGATTCCATGTTTATTCAGTTGAACAACATTGTGAATGAAGTCAAGGGGCTAGGAATTATTTTTACTAACATCGATATTGTGAGAAAAATGCTCAGGGCTATTACAGAGAGTTTCGACACTCCAGTGACGGCACTCACCAACTCCGACCTGTCGACCACCACACCTACTGATCTCTATGGGAACCTCATCACCCATGAGATGCATCGAAAGGAGAAGAAGGAAGCGGCCGAACCTTTGGAGATGAAAAACAAGGCGTTGGCTTTTAAAGCCGGCTCCAAAAATGACTCAAGCGATGGCTCTTCCGACGAGGATCTAGCCCTTATGGTAAAGAACACTCAAAAACTTCTTCGCAGGTTACACAAGAAGGGAGTCAACATCGACACCAGACCAAAGGGGATAAAGAAATCAAACTTCAAGGACATTACATGCTATGGATGTCACGAAAAGGGACATATAGCCTCAAGATGTCCAAACAAGAACAAGACTTGGGACAAGAAGAAGAAATTCTTCAAGAAGAACAATGGTGCATCCAAAGAAGCCTGCTTCGGAGAATGGATGTCCGGAGGAGAAAGCTCGGACTACGACTCCGACAACGAAGAAGGATGTTCCAAGATGCTAGCCAGACTAGCTCTCGGCAACATCAACACATCAACTAGTCCATCTCTTTGTCTTATGGCCAAAGGTGATGAAAAGGTACATTTTAATGATCCTTCATATGATGAACTAGTTGAAATGATTACCAAATTAAATGAAGTTTTTGGAAACACTAAGAAGAAGTATAGAGCGCTTAAAGAAGAGCATTCTTCTTTGCACACTCAATACTCAGAATTAAAAGATTCATATGAAAGTCTTCTTATGAAAGATATCACTAATGCTCCATCTAAGTTAGATGTATCCATTTCTTGTGATCTAGTTGATAATCCTTCCAATACTAAAATGACTACTAATTCCCTTGATATACCATGTGCTTCAAATGAAACAATTTTAAATGAAAATAATGAACTTAAGGCTCAAATTGAGAAATTTGGAAAAGGATTAGAAAACTGCTACAAAGGAAAAGTATCTCTTGATCTTATTCTTAGCAAACAAAAATGCTCCTTTAGAAAAGAAGGACTTGGGTACTTTCCGAAGAAAGGAAAGAAACTGAATACAAAAACCGTTTTCGTAAAAGCGTGCAACACATTTTGTTTTAAATGCCACAAAATAGGTCATTCACATGAAGCTTGTCCTTTAATGACTTCAAATTATTTTGATACTTGCTACATGCTTCAAAGGTCAAAGAAAGGATATGCTATCGCAAAGTTCGTTGGTGCACCCAAGCTAAATAAAAAGAATAAATCAATCTGGGTGCCCAAAGCTTTGATTGCTAACATTGAAGGACCCAAAAGAGTTTGGGTGTAGGATCGAGGATGCCGACTAGAGGGGGGTGAATAGGGGGCTTTAAAACTTTTTAATTCAAAACAATTTTTGCAAAGAAAAGACTAAGAGCAAATAAACTGAAACAATTTAATAATATTTTGCACTAAGAAAGTGTAAGAAAAATAAACACAGTGATTTATCCCGAGGTCTCGGAGACTCGCTCGGTCTCCCCTACTCCTCGTTGAAGCAATCAAATGAATGAGTCTTGCTTCAATATCCACGAAGGATATTTTTCACTAAGGTTGCTCCTTCTCCACTCCAAATAGGCGAGCATCGATGCCTTTCACAAAATATGCCGAGTCTCTCCGACAATCTCCGTTAATGGAGAGGTCAACGGCCACGCCTCCAAACCATCTAGGTGAGGGAGTTCACCAAAAGTAACAAGTAGCAAGATCTTCTCTTGACCCCCAACAAATACCGAGAAATTTCTAAGAATGCAAATGATGCAAATGAATGCTCTCAGAAGATCTCTCTCAATCACAATAAATGATACTTGATCAAAAGATCAAGATTTTATCACTTGGGCTCAAGTGTATACTTAGAGATATGTAGGAAAACTGCTCAAGGATGTTTAGAAAAACTACTCAAAAACTGCTTGAAAATGTTTAGAAAAACAGCTCAAAAGATGTATAAAAATCTTCTCAAATAGTGTTTAGAAATCTGCTCAAAACTGTTTTTAAAATCTGCTCAAAATTGTTTATAAAAACTGGTCAAAACAGCGGAGAAATCTGCTCACAAATGTTTATGAAAAACTGATCAAAACAGTAGTTAAAATCTGCTCAAAAGTATTTTAAAAACTGATAAAAAACAGTAGCGAAAATCTACTCAAAAGTATTTTAAAAACTGATAAAAAACAGTAGCGAAAATCTACTCAAAAATATTTTAAAAACTGCTCAAAACGAATAGAAAAGATGCTCAAAGGTGTGTACAGAGATTGCTCAAAAATGTGTATGAGAATATAGCTTGAGATGTGTTTTTAAATGTGTGAGAATACTGCTCAAACCACGTCTATTTATAGCTCAACATCTCAGCTAGCCATTGTGGTTAATAAGGAAATAAATCAGGCCAACTAACAGCCAGTTTCGACCTCTAACAGCTAGTAAATAGCCGTTGGAACCTCTGGTCGAATGAACAATGCCTGATCAAATGAACAGTGTTTGGTCAAATGAATAGTGTTCGTGTGACCTCTGATCGAATAAACAGTGTCTGGTCAAATGAATAGTACTCAAAAGACCAGTTTCAGTTCCTCTTTTAGATTTTTTACCAAGATTGTGAATGAATGCAAATGCAACATATGACCTAAGATTTTCTCAGTTTTTGCCGAAACTAAAAGAGATTTTGCAACCCCTCTTAATAGTACGATTAAACTAAAAAATAATTTCTTATAAAATCGGTCAAACTCCAAACTCCAAAACCGGTACAATAAACAAGCACTTACCTTAGGTCTTTGTTGCTTCCTTCTTGGCGATCTTGCGCTTGCAACCTTGGTTCACGATCTCGCGCCTGCGACCTTGGGCGACATCGTGACCTTGCGACTCCATTTGACATTTCTTCTTTTCACCTAATCTTATTGATTATACGTAAGGAAAATAGATTAGTTTAAGACACTTGTTGTCATTTATCATCAAAATCAAGATTAAAGGCCTAGAAACAACATTAGGTATGTACCTAAAAGAACTTGATTCTTTTTGTAGGTGAATTACAAGACCGGTGGAAAACATTGGGTACTGGATAGCGGATGCTCCGAATATATGACCGAAAACAAAAATATATTCACCTCACTGGAAGATAACTCAAGTGAAAATCAAAAGATCACCTTTGGCGACAATCGTCAAGGAAATGTGGTAGGCTTGGGTAAAATTGCAATATCCAATGTTCTTTCAATTTTGAATGTCTTACTTGTTGAATATCTGAATTTTAATTTGCTTTCCGTTGCACAAATTTGCGATATTGGATTTCGTTGCATCTTTTATCCTAAAGAAGTTTTAGTTGAAAGTTTGAAGGACAATTCTTTGATTTTCAAAGACTTTCGATTTGAAAATCTTTATCTTGTTGATTTTCACTCTAAAGATGCATCCTTTTCAACATGTTTTGTCTCTCAAACCTCAAAAGGTTGTCTTTGGCACAGAAGGCTTGCACATGTTGGAATGAATCAACTTAAAAAGGTTTTAAAACGTGATTTAGTTGCTGGCATAAAAGATGTGAATTTTGAAAAGGATAAACCTTATAGCGCTTGTCAAGCTGGCAAGCAAGTAGCTACTTCACATCCAATTAAGTGCGTTTTTTCAACTTGCAAACATTTGGAACTACTGCACATTGATTTATTTGGACCTTCCGAGTTCCAAAGTATCGGGGACAACAACTATAGTTTTGTTATTGTTGATGATTTTACTCGCTACACTTAGGTCTTCTTTATTTCTTAAAAATTTGAAACCCCCGATGTTTTTAAAAGTTTTGCAAAATGTGTTTCCACTGAATTCGAACTTTCCATCAAAAAAATCCATAGTGATCATGGTGGAGAATTCGTTAATTCAATTCTAGTTGATTTTTGTGACTTGCTAGACATTAAACACGAATTTTCTACGTCTTACATTCCACAGCAAAATGGAGTTGTGGAAAGAAAAAATCGAACATTATTAGAAATGGCAAGAACAATGCTAAGTGAGTATGATACTCCTACTCTCTTTTGAGCCGAAGCCGTGCATACTGCTTGCTATTCTATTAATCGGCTTTATTTACATCCTTTTTTGAATCTAACTCCTTATGAGCTTCTTATTGGGCGTAAGCCAAATGTTTCTTATTTTCGAGTTTTTGGTTGCAAATGCTATATCCTTAGAAAAACAAACTTTGGTGGTAAATTTCAAAGAAGAGTAGATGAAAGCTTTCTAGTCGGATACTCCACTACTAGCAAGGCTTATCGAGTCTTTAATAAAAATACTAGTTGTATTGAAGAATCATGCGACATAGAATTTGATGAAACTAATGGCTCGCAAAAGGAGCAAGTCTTTTGTGAAGTTTTAGATGAAAATCTTCAAGAAGCTGTGAAGAACATTACCATTGGAGACATCAAGCCAAGAGAAGATGATCAAGAAAATGATGAAGATATTGAGAATGATGATCAACATATATCATCACCTCATATTGATCCACTAGAACAAAGTCAAGAAAAAGCAACACAAGAAGAAGCACCAAGGCAACATCAAACCATCACCAAGGATCACCCTATAGATCAAATATTGGGTGATGTCAATAAGAGTGTTCAAACTCACTCTCGTATTGCTTCCTTTTGTGAACATCATTCTTTTGTATCTTCTCTAGAACCTAAACATGTAGATGAAGCTCTTAGTGATCCTGATTGGGTAATTGCTATGCACGATGAACTTAATAATTTCTCTAGGAATAAAGTTTGGACTTTAGTAGAGAGACCCAAGGATCATAATTTGATTGGAACAAAATGGGTTTTCAGAAATAAACAAGATGAAAATGGTGTAGTTGTTAGAAACAAAGCTCGTCTTGTTGCACAAAGTTTTTCTCAAGTTGAAGGTTTAGACTTTGGTGAAACCTTTGCGCCAGTAGCAAGACTTGAAGCTACTCGTATACTTCTTGCTTATGCATCAAGTTTTAATATTAAGTTGTTTCAAATGGATGTAAAAAGTGGATTTTTAAATGGAGAAATATCTGAACTAGTGTTTGTGGAACAACCTCCTGATTGCGAAGATTCAAAATTTCCAAACCATGTGTTTAAACTGTCTAAAGCTCTATATGGTCTGAAGTAAGCTTCTCGAGCTTGGTATGAACGACTTAGGGACTTTCTTTTATCAAAAGGTTTTAAAATTGGGAAGGTTAACACAACTCTATTTACAAAAATGATTGAAAAAGATTTATTCATATGTCAAATATATGTTGATGACATTATTTTTGGGTCTACTAATGAATATTTCTGCCATGAGTTTGGAGAAATGATGTCTAGAGAATTTGAGATGTCAACGATCGGTGAGCTAAGCTTCTTCCTTGGACTTCAAATCAAGCAACTCAAGAACGGAACGTTCGTGAGTCAAACGAAGTACGTGAAGGACTTGCTCAAGTGCTTTGGGATGGAAGATGTGAAAGCTGTCAAAACTCCCATGACCACAAATGGACATCTTGATATGGACAACAACAGAAAAGCGGTCGATTCTAAACTTTATAGGTCTATGATTGGTAGCTTGCTATATCTTACTACATCTAGGCCTGACATCATGTTTAGCGTTTGCTTATGTGCTAGATTTCAATCAGCCCATAAGAAATGTCATTTGATTGCTATTACAAGAATCCTTAGGTATTTAAAATGCTACCCAAACTTAGGCCTTTGGTATCCAAAGATGCAAACTTTGAATTAATTGAATATTCGGATTCAGATTATGCGGGTTGCAAAATTGATAGAAAGAGCACATCTGGTAGTTGTCAACTTTTGGGGAGATCACTAGTATCTTGGTCATCTAAGAAATAAAATTCTGTAGCTCTCTCCACCGCCGAAGCGGAATATGTGTCTGCGGGTAGCTGTTGTGCTCAAATTTTGTGGATGAAGCAAACATTTTTGGATTATGGGATTACTTTTGAAAAGTGCCACTCTTGTGAGATAATGAAAGTGCCATTAAAATTGCTAATAATCCTGTTCAACACTCTAGAACTAAGCATATTGAAATACGACACCATTTTATAAGAGATCATATGGCAAAAGGGGATATAGATGTGAGTTACATCAGAACTGCGTTGCAACTAGCAGATATTTTCACCAAACCCTTAGATGAGACTAGATTTTGCTTTCTCAGAGGTGAATTAAACATTATTGATATTTCGAATGCTAGTTGATTTGTTATTTGTATTGAAATATATTTTATTCTCTCTCTGGTCAGAATTTCCTGTTTGGTCGAAATGTTTGCCCATGCTGACAATCAGCATCCCAAACTGACAGTCAGTCCATTGCTCAGGAGCCTGGTCTAGCCTCTGGTCGAAGTTGCTGACCATGCTGACAGTCAGTTTCATACACTGACTGTCCGTTATGTGCCTCAGCTTTTGGTCGTAGCCACTGATCAAATTTGTGACCAATACTGATTGTCAGTTTGAGTCACTGACTGTCAGTTTCAAATCCCAGCTTTTAGTGCTGATTGTCAGTGCTCCACACTGATTGTCAGTTTCAAAACCCTGGTTTCTGAGCTGACTGTCAGTATATCACACTAACTGTCTGTTAGTGTGTGACCCCGAAGCCCAAACCCTTGCTTCTTTTTCGTGTGTCTTTTCGTCTCCTCGTCGCCGCCGCATCTCGCCGGTGCCGTGCTGCATCTAGCCACCGCCTCGCCGTGTCTCGGTCTCGCCGCGCCGTCTCACCGTGTCGTGTCGCCGCATCTATCCCGTGTCGTGCCTCGCCATCACCGGCCCGTACCACACCGTGCCCTACCTAGCCGCACCTCGCCGTCCTTCACTTAGCCGCTGCCGAATCGATGTCGTGCCATGCCGCGCCACTGCCGTGCTGCTGCCTCTGCCTCTTCTCACTGGTTGTTCTCACCAGCTGTTCTTATCGTCGTCGTCACTTCGACGTTCGTCGTTTCTCCTCAACAGTCTCTCTCTCTCTCTCTGTTTCTTTCCTTTGCTATGTCTGATTAGCCGTCTTCGTCTCGACGCGCTGCTCGTCGAAAGAATGCTGCAAACAGCAGTCGTTCAACGGGTCAGCCATCCGAGCCTCGTTCTTCGCCTCCACCCGAGCGCGTCCCTGTGGATTATTCCCGGTGGCACGCAAGTCGCCTCCGCACCCTCTGCTCCACAAACCCCTACCTGTCCCCACGTCCCACAGGTCGCGACTCTTGCAGCATCCTGACTTTCTACACAAACCTGCAGCTTGACCTCTAGACCAGCGTCTACAACCGCATCCCCATCTTCGCTCATTGTTCCCCTCTCCTGGTCTACGATTGCCTCTCGCACAAGCATCGTTTCCCTGTCGGATTCCTTTGCTTCCGTAGGGATCAGAGATCTCATCTATGATTCTTCTCTCCACTGGGCTGATGAGCCCATTCGCCAATTCTATGCTACTGTCTTCGTTTCCCTTCAGTACGACTCACTGACCTTCATGACAGGCTTCCAGGTCCATACTATCACGAAGGAGCAGTTTGAGGCCGCTCTCAGTCTGGTGCGCCCTGCTTCTGGGCGCCAGCTCCATACCCTTCCTGATCTTGAGCATCGGGAGGTGGCCATGCTCTACTCTGGCCTCTTCCAGCTCCGTCACATCGCTGGCCTGCGCCGCGATGTTGATCTGGCCTTGCAGATCCTTTGTCTCACTTTGGTCCCTATGACCGGAGACAGGGCCAGAGTCACTTACCTTTCTCTCCATGTTTTGATCTCTATCTTCAAGGAGAAGCCTTTCGACGTCGCTGATCTCATCATTAGTGAGATTCAGCATGTCCTTCTTGCCCCGCGTCGCCATCTGGTGTATGCCCCATACATCATGGCGATGCTTCTTCACATTCGGGCCGTCGACATAGAGCTCCCTCGTCCCCACCATCCTCTAGCTTTCTATCCTCCGGGTCAGGTAGATCCCCGTTTGGGCGCTAGCCCAGCAGCTGATCTTGGGCCCGACTCTCTTGCATCTGACGACTATGTCGCCGATGAGTCTGGAGATGAGGCTGCAGGACAGGCAACAGATCCTGCACCTACTGGATCTCCAGCAGGCTTCGGAGATACAGCAGTCCTCGGCTTCTCTTCTGATGATGAGCCTTAGGCTTTCTATGTTGACTCCCGCCTTTTTGTGCTTGATGCCAAAGGGGGGAGAATTATTTTGTATGACTTTATGTTTTTGGATGGAATATTTTTGTATGTCCTTTTATGATTGGCTTTTATTGGTATATGATGAGTTGCTATGGATATGGATGTTATTCTTATATGATGTTTTTATGGATATGATGTGGATGGCTTAGATATATGTGATGATTTGATCTTTGTTATTGATTGATATTTATGTTGTATGACCTTGACTTATGATTAGGGGGAGAATTATGATGTTGATTTGAGATCTCATGCATACACTCAGGGGGAGTTATTCATTTTTTTATTACCAAACACTTGTTGTCATCAATCATCAAAAAGGGGGAGATTGTTGCATCTAGGCCATTATGCCTAATTTTGATGATTAATGAAAACAAGCGTTTCGAACTAATTGTGTTTTTGAGCTATTTGATATAGAGCTGTGTTGGGAGGACATGCAAGATGATCAAGATGAACCCAACGTGAAAAAGAGATAAAGCACAAGTCACAAGGAACAAAGACGAGACGCAAATCGCAAGATTGAAGTTGCAAAGGACCTAAGGTAAGATGAGATTTTATTTTTACCGATCTCGGTGTTTTGGAGTATGATCGGTTTAGAAATTTGATTTTAGTTTTAATCATACTATAAAGAGGGGTTTCAAGTCCTCTCTACATTTCCAGCATAAACCGAGAAACTATTAGGTCACTGCATTTCATTCTTTCTGGTTGGATTTGATTTGATTTTTCAGATGAGTTTTTGACAACATAAGTGTTTTACATTTTATAGAACGATCTAGACAGATCTGAATTTTTATTCTATTGAAAAAAATATATAGCCCTTTAAATTATCTTTCAAACGAGCTATCAAACACTTAAATCGAACCTCTGGATCAAAAATTATAACTGTTTTTATCCACACTGACTGTCAGCATGTGATGCTGACTATTAGCATGAAATATCAGTTTGTTTAGCTGACATTTGTCCAGAGAGCATGTTTTTAGAGCCATATTTTTTTGCCTATGCTGATTATCAGCATGACTTTCGACCTCGAGCTGATTTGTTTGAGAGTTTGTTTTAACTGGTCGTTTTTGTGGTCGATGCTAACTGTCAGCATGAGGTATCAGGTTCCACATACGACCACAAACGGCTAGCTAATTTTTATCTGTGATTTTTGTCGAGCAGTTGAGGTAGATGCTGACTGTCAGCATGTGTTGCTGATTGTCAGTATGTGCTGTTTTGTTTCCTTTTTCAACCTTAAACGGCTAGCTGAGTTTTCTCCGTAAATTGATTCTTTCTGGTCGTGACATATGCTGACTGTTAGCATGCATTGTCACTTTTACAGCTCGTGCACAACGACTCTTTTGGTGTTTTTGGCTATAAATAGAGGCTTTGAGCAGATGTTTAAGACACCAAACAGCCTCATATTCATATACACATTTGAGATTTAGTTCTTAACACAAAATCTTGATTTTTTGATGAGATCCACCGAGTTTTTTGTTCACATCATTTTTTCATATCTAGAATTTCTCGGTGATTGTTGGAGGTCTAGGAGAGACCTTGCAACTTATTACTCTTGGTGAACGCTCTCACCTAGAAGGTTTGGTAGTGTAACCATTGACCTCTTCTATTCAGAGATTGTTGAAGAGGCTCAGCGTGATTGTAAAAAGCATCGGTGCTCGCCTTTCTGGAGTGGACAAAGAGCAACCATTAGTGAGAAATATCCTTCGTGGATATTGAAGCAAGACTCATTCATTTGAGTGCTTCAACGAGGAGTAAGGGAGACCGGGCGTGTCTCTGAGACATCGGGAAAAATCCTTGTGTTTGTTCTCTTCTCTCTTCCTTTTAATTGTGCTATATTGTTTTTGTTCTTATTCTTTGCAAAAGTTGTTTTTAATTGAAAAGTTCTAAAGCTTCTATTCACCCCCCCTCTAGTCGGCATCCTCAATCCTACGTACTTCTCAAGGGTGTTGGCCTCTCATCTCATCCTGCTACAAAGAACACTGAGAAGGATGGTATTGCTTGGTGCTTCGCTAATGATCGAGTCCAGTTCAAACTGTCCCAGAGTACTGAAGTGTTCATCAAAATGCATTTCATTGATCTTCCGAATGCTCAGCAAATGTGGGAGTATTTACAACAACACTATGTTCAAAGCAGTTATGCTCATCGCTTCTCCATCTAGCAGTATCTTTAGGGTCTACAACAGAACTTGTCCATTAAGGAATTCTTTGGTACTTTGATGAGTCTTTACAGTTAGTTGGCTCATATAGGTGGTTTTGGTTATACTTAGTGTGCTGCCAAGAAAGATTATGAGGCACAGAACCTCATGTTTGATTTTGTGATGCATCTTTACTTAGACTTTGAGCCCCTTTAGGCATAGCTTCTTGGTCGTATTACTCTTCCCACAATGGAGGAAGGTTTAGATGTTCTATTTGCTAAGGAGACGCGTCTTCACTCACTTTCGACTGTGTCTTTCGTACACTCGTCTTCCTCTGTCCTACCTACTGCACTGCCCTCAATTTATGTTCTTACGGCTTCCCCAGTGATATGCTTACATTGCAAGAAGTCTAGCCATCCTTTTCACCGGTGCTTCAAGCTACATCCTAAGTTGCGGCCACCGTGTCGCTCATGTTGTGGTAGTGCTCGTGGTCCTCCTCCTCTACCTATCGGTACTTCTTCTTCTATGAGCTAGTGATCCAGTGCCGCTTACTGCTACTCAAATCACTCATCTTTAGGAGTTAGTTTAGCAGCATTCTTCTCTTGTGATCCCTTCTGGTGGGTACGCTAGTCTTGCTGCAACATCTACTTCACCTTCTCCACCAAGTATTGAACATTCTTATTGGGTTTTGGATTCTGGCACTTCTTTCCATATGACATCAGATGAATCCCAACTTCAATCATGTCAACTTGTTGCGAATAGTTCTTGTGTTTGGATAGCTGATAGCACCTCCTTTCCGGTTACTCATCAGAGCACTCTTTCCACCTCACGGCTTCATGTTCCTGATGTTTCTCTTGTGCCTCAACTTTCTATGAACCTTATGTTTATTGAACAACTCACTGACTCTAATTGCTTTATTGGTTTTGATGACTCCTTTTACTATGTGCAGAATCGTCAGACAATGGGTCTCATTGGTACTGGGCATCACCGTAGAGGATCCAAGGGTCTTTACATACTTGATCATCTTCAGCTTCCATCGATTTTTGCTGCTTCCACTTCTCCTATATTAGCCTCAGTCTCTGCATCATCTAATAGCTTCCCACAGTGGCATCATCATCTCAATCATCTCTATGACTCTCATTTGTCCTCTTTGGTGCGTCAGGGTGTCTTAGGTTGTGTCGTTATTGACACCAATTTTGTCTATTTGGGTTGTAAGTTTAGCAAATAGCTACAACTTCCTTATGCTTCTAGTAGTTCTCAGACTAGTTATCCTTTTGTTTTAGTTCATTCTAATGTTTGGGGCCTGTGCCTTTTGTTTCCAAATGTGGACAAAAGTATTATGTTATTTTTAGAGATGATTATTCCCATTATACTTGGGTCTATTTTATGAAACATTGTACCCAATTGTTACACATCTATCAATTGTTTGCTCGTAGGTTCAAAATGGTTATACTGAACACAAACACCGTCATATTATTGAAACTACACGTACCCTTCTCATTACCTCCCATGTTCCACGTCCCTTTTGAGTTGACATTGTTTTTATGGTTGTTTATCTCATAAATACTCAGCCTTCTTCATGTCTCAAAGGGAAGTGTCCTGGTGAGATTTTGTTTTCCACTCCACTAGCTTATACTCATCTTCAAGTTTTTAGTTGCATTTGCTATGTTCTTCTTGCGTCTTGTGAGTGTACCAAGTTGACTGCTCAATCGGTTGAGTGTGCATTTCTTGACTATATAGTCTTGAGCACAAGGGTTATCGATGTTATTATCCTTCTTCTCACCACATGCATTTGTCTCGTAATATAACCTTTCTTGAGGATAGACCATACTTCTATTCGTCTACTACTTTGTCCTCTACTTCTCCTGAGTCGACTTCTTTTCTTTCTCTTCCTCCTCTTCCATCTATAGAAGGTTCTTCTTCTGACACATCTCTGGAGATCGTTTCTCCTTCGGTAGATCCCTCTCCTGTGTCTCCTTTTCTGTTTCACTCGTTGTCCTAGGGTCTCTTCTAATCCTCTACATTATGATGTTGCTCTTCCTCCCTCTAATGGTTTGGCCAATACTGATGCAGGCGACTTTTGTTGATGATCCATTGGCTACGGTGTCTTCACCATCTCCTTGGTATGATCTCCGTGATCGTACTACTATTTCTAGACCTGCTCGCTTTGGTTTTCTTGCTCTTAGTGTTCTTCAGGAGCCTAACACTTATCAGGAGGCTGCTGATATCCTTGAGTGACAACAGGCCATGTCTAAGTAGCTTGCAATTTTGGATCGAGCTAATACTTGAGATCTTGTTCTTTTTCTTGCTCATGCCATTCAATGATGAAGACTTCTCTAGTACAAGTACTTCAAATCACCATCCATCACATGTTGATGATCAAATAGATGAAATTTCTTCTGGACACATTGCGAGAAGTAGGGAAAAACAATTACAAAAGATGATAAATTATAAAGTTAACGCTAACCTTACTTTGATTAATTATAAGGTTTCAGATAATATCATACTTTCAAGCACTTGTTTCATAATTCTTAGACGTGAGGAAGTTTTAGGAGACCATGGAGCTGCAAGGGTCTTAGTTCCATCCAAACGCAAGCATGCTTGGACCACCAATCAAAGTGAAAACCCAAGTGCACAAATTCAAGTACTGGGAATCTAAATGGAGATAGCAAGTTTTTCCCAATTTGAGTTCAATCCGTACCAATCCAAATACAACACATGTGTGATCTTTCCAAATCTGAAGTTGAGTTTTCTAAATCCGAGTACTATAGCACGGCACTGTTCACATGAATACATGGTACTGTTCATGTGAATAGTATTCCGAATTATGTATATTTAGAGATATTTTATATTTAGTATTAGAGATATTTATGAATACTTTAATACATGTTTTTGAGTAGAATTCGGCTACATCCTAAACAAGACGCAGACTATAAATTCTTTGTACAGGCACCATGTTAAGCACCCATGAATTTTATGAATACTGCTAGACACTTTGCAACATGAGTTGTTTACTTCTTTTGTTATTGTGAATTCTTGGATTAGATTTACGAGAAAAAAACTTCAATTTCCCTCGATCTGTGCTCTACTTCTATACGACATAGTTAAGTGAATTGGTTTTATCGGCGCGTGGAAGAGCGATTGTCTTGGTAGTAGGTGGCGTGTTGTTCGCATATCGCTCTCCCACTGTTGACTACCTCTTCCTTTGGTCACAAACCATCAATTTATCAAGTTGTTGAGTTCCTACGTCGTGAAGATTAGGTCATCCTTGTGCTTGTGCATGTTCATCCATGCTTGGGCATATCACTATCACCTGTAATTGGGTGTTCAAGATCAAGATGAAATCTGATGGTTTTGTTGAGCAATACAAGTCTCGTCTGATTGCCTATGATTTTCAGCAGGAATATGGGTGTTATTATGATGAAACTTTTTCTCTTATTATTCATATGACTACGGCGCACTTCAGTTGCTGTAGCTGTTGTTCGTCAATGAACTATCTTGCAGATAGATGTGAAGAATGATTTTCTTCATGGTGATATACATGAGGTGTATATGCAACCACCTTCAGGGTTTTCTACTCCTATTGGTCATGTTCGTCGTTTCCGTCGTACTCTTTATGGTCTCAAGCAGGCTCCGAGAACTTGGTTTGAGTGTTTTAGCTTAGTGGTTCTTGTTGCTGGTTTTACCGTTAATGACCATGATCCTGGTCTCTTTGTTTATGTCTTTGTTTGTGGTTGGACATTGCTCTTGTTATATATGAATGTCATGTTGATCACTGTTGATGATATAGAGTATGTGGCTTTTGTCAAGTAACACCTTAGTGAGCAATTTCTAATGATTGATTTAGGACCTCTACGCTACTTCTTGGGTATTGAGGTCACTTCTACTGTTGATGATTATTTCTTGTCTCAGGAGTGTTATACTACTGACTTGATTGCTCATTCTGGTCTTACTGATACACAGACCTCTGGTACTCCTATGGAACTTCATCTTCAACTACATTCTATAGATGGTTCTCCTCTTGTCGATCCCTCTCATTATCATCACATTGTTGAGAGTCTAGTAGATCTTACTATTACTCGACCGAATAATGCTCATGTCGTTCATATGTTTAGTCAGTTTGTCAATACTCCCACTTCAGTTCACTATAGTCATTTTCTTTGTGTTCTTCGCTATCTTCGTGGCACAGTTTCTCGTCATTTATTCTATGCTCGATCGAGTCGATTTCAACTACATACTGACTCTGACTCTACATGGGCGAATGATTATGTTGACCAACTCTCCATTACTGGCTACTGCATATTTTTTTTATACTTCCTTCTTACTTGGAAGTCTAAGAAACAGATTACATCGTTTCGTTCTAGTGCTGAAGCTGAGTTTCGAGTTTTGGCCACCATTACTATAAAGATTTTCTGGCTTCGCTGATATTGGCTGATCTTAGGGTGTTGTGTCTTGCTCCTATCTCTCTCTTATGTGACAATTAAGTGCTATTCTGGTTGCTAATGATCCAGTGAAACATGAGATAACAAAACATATCAATGTAGATGCTTCTTTTATCATTCTCATTGTCAATAGGGGATCATATCAGTTCACTATGTATCTTCTGATCTTCAGGTTGTTGATGTCTTCACAAAGGCTCAGATGAGAGTGCAATATCAATTTTTTTTCTCCAAACTTTATACATATGATTCTCTTGATCTGTCTTTGATTTGAGAGGAGGTATTATGATATATATATATATATATATATATATAGCCTCAAGTAGGAAAGGTCCATTAAAACAATGTCGGTTAAAAGTGGTTCTTCTATATGTTTTGAGGATGCGGGAAAAAATATTGCGAATTGGAAGACTTCCAGGGAAACTACTATTAAATCTGATTTTGAAATAGATAAACCTCTTCTTAGACTTGAGTTTGCTCTACCTAAAAACAAAATGAAAAAAGAAAGATTTTTCAATAAAGTTAAAGAACCTTTTAAAACTAAAATCACAGATCTTTGGTATGCTGATATGATAAAACAAAAAAGAAATATATTTTTCTTTGACTGGTATGAGGATTCCTTTTGGATTCATGTTGAAGATCATTTATATGAAAAACCAGATCATACTTCCAAAAAAGAATTAAAAAATATTGATCATTCTGTTTCTGAATCTGTTCAGAACATCTCTCTTGAAGATCATCATCCTTCTGAGCCTGTTCAAGTTCTTAAAGAAGCTTGTTCTTCAAAAGAGTCAGAGGGGAGTACCCTTCATAAACTCAAACATACAAACTCTTTAGAAGAGTTGGAAGAGAGTGCCCTTGATGAACCTATACATACAAGTCATCTCTTAGATCATCAATGTCTAAAAGAAATTTCTTCAAATACTCTTGTTAACCATACTAAGGTGGTCAAAATATATCCCCCCTCTAGTCTTCATCATTTTGAGTCTAGGAGTAATAAAGAATTGAGGATTTTAGAGGTGGTGATTAGAGACTTGTGGCAGGAAAATCCCATGATTCTATTTAACAACCCAGTTAACTATCCTACGAAAATAGAGCATGCTCCTGACCAAAGTATCAATTCTCTTATCAAAAACACCACTAGAGCTACTCCTTGGTATCGGGGCAATATTAGCAATTGTGGAGAAAATTATGAAGGAAAGAACAAAAAATTGATTGATGAAGAACAACTAATTGATATAAGATGTGCAATCATATCAGATTTCAGAGTTATTAATGATAAGATTTATATTCTCTCTAAATTATATATTGGGAAGCAAAACTTCTTGGGAGAATTTAGTCTCTGCCTTAGAACTCAAAAAGAATGGTATGATTCTAGAAAAAAGAGAAACAGAGATATGAAGCATAAAAATGATATATATTTTAATCTTGAAGAACAATCTCTGTTGTGTTCGGATTCAAATGATTGGAAAACAATTATTTGTACATGTAATAGATGATTGTTCACTGTGAGATCAGAAGAAGTCCCTGATGAAGGTGTTCAGGTTCTTACAAATATTGAGCAATTTATATTGGATACAATTGATTCAATTCAAGGTCCAGGAGAGAAGAGAAGTCAATTGAAAAAATATATATCCTTGATCAAAAGCCCTAAGGAATTCGATAAAGGGTTTTTCAGCTTAGAAAAAGACATCCAGAAGACTTCAGATTTTAAAGAAAAGCAATTTTTGCTCAACGATATGAAGAAAGAACAAAATGTTATAAAAAGAGAATTACAAGATCTTAAAAAGAAAACTCATATCTTGAATTTTCATAAATCTAGTACTTCTAAAAATGTTTTCCAAAATGATTTGGGATTAAAAGAAACTTCTGAAGATTTTGTTGGTTCAATAGAAAAATATTTCAAACAAAAGTGGCATGCTGAGATTTTATATAAGTTTCCTGATGGTCATACCTTTAAACACAAAACTCTGCTTGACTCAGGAGCTGATGTTAATTGTATTAGAGAAGGTATAGTCCCTCTAAGATATTTTCAAAAAACTATTCATAAAATTAATGCAGCTGATGGTAATCCTTTAGAAGTGAGGTATAAAATTCCTGAAATTCATGTTTGCATTTCTGGAGTTTGTATCAAAACATCTTTCCTTTTAGTTAGAAATCTTAGATAGGGAGTTATCTTGGGAACACCATTTTTGTCTCTTATAAGATCCTTTTTGGTAACTACTCAAGGTATCCAATTCAAAACTAGAGGTAAGAATGTTACTATCAAATTTTGTTCAAAACCTAGTGAAACTATGTTAAATCAGCTTAGAGAAATCATATGTTACAAAGAGCAATTTATTTAGCAGATCTCTTCAGAGATTCAAAATATTAGGATAGATAAAATTCTTGATGATGTTAATTTTCAAAAGAAGCAGAAAACTTTACATGAAAAGTTTACTAAAGAAATTTGTTCTGATCTCCCTTCTGCTTTCTAGCATAGGAAAAAACATGTTGTAGGTTTGCCTTATATTTCTGATTTTAATGAAGAAAATATTCCCACTAAAACCAGACCTATACAAATAAATAAAAGGCTGCTTGAAATTTGCAAAGAAGAAATTGAAAATCTTTTGCAAAAAAATCTGATTAGAAGGAGCTCTTCTCCTTGGAGTTGTGCTGCCTTTTATGTTGAAAATGCTGCCGAAAAAGAAAGGGGTGTGCCTAGACTAGTAATTAATTGTAGACCCTTGAATAAAGTACTGCAATGGATTAGATATCCTATCCCTAATAAACAAGACCTAATTAGGAGAATTCAAGGAGCTAAAATTTATTTAAAATTTGATATGAAATCTGGGTTTTGGCAAATTCAGATAAAAGAAGAAGACAGATATAAAACTGCTTTTACCACTCATTTTGGGCACTATGAGTGGAATGTCATGCCTTTTAGTTTAAAAAATGCACCTTCTGAGTTTCAAAGAATAATGAATGAAATTTTCTTGCCCTACACATCTTTTATCATTATCTACATAGATGATGTTTTAGTATTTTCTCAAGATATTGATCAACATTGGAAACATCTAAATACTTTCTACAAAACTATTATGTACAATGGCCTCATAGTATCTGCCAGAAAAATGAAACTTTTCCAAATTGATATTCAATTTCTGGGGTATAGAATTCGTTTTGATCAAGTCACACCTATTGCTAGGGTTATTGACTTTGCTGATAAATTCCCAGATGAAATAAAAGATAACAAGCAACTACAAAGGTTTTTGGGTTGTTTAAATTATGTTTCAGATTTTTATGAAGATCTTGCTAAAGACAGAAAAATCCTGACAGATAGATTGAAAAAAGACCCTCCTGCCTGGACCTCGAGTCATACTCAGGCAGTTAGACAGATTAAGAACAAGGTTAAGAAATTACCTTGTTTACACACATTAGATCAAGATGCTCTCAAAATTATTGAAACTGATGCCTCAGACATAGGCTTTGGAGGTATCTTAAAACAAAAGATAGGATCCTCTGAGCAATTAGTTAGGTTCACTTCGGGGACTTGGAATAATGCTCAGAAAAATTATTCTACCATCAAGAAAGAAATCTTGGCAATTGTCAAGGTTATCTCAAAATTTCAAGGAGAACTTCTAAATAAGCAATTCCTGCTGCGAATCGATTGTAAAGCAGCAAAAGATGTCCTTCAAAAGGATGTCGAAAATCAGGTTTCAAAGCAAATATTTGCTAGATGGCAAGCAATATTATCATATTTTGACTTTCAAATTGAACATATTAAGGGAGAAAATAATTCACTCCCAGACTTCCTGTCTCGTGAATTTTTACAGGGACATGGCCCCAAAGAGGGATATATCAACAAGTGGGAGGCCGGTTGAGTACTCCCCAAGCAAACAAAAACTCTCCAACATATATCCTGAGAGTTCAACTCAAAAACCCCCAATGATGCCACAAGATTTTGGGCATACATCTCAATATATTCTCAAAACAGAGGAACATATATTACCTCTGGAATTCAATGATTTGAATCTTGGTCTCAAAAATATTATGACCAAGTATTTTCCAAAACAATCATATTTTGTGCCTAAATCTCCAGGCAAAGATCAAAAATATTATGAAGCAATCTTGCTCGAAACTAGAAGTGCTCAAATATATCACACTATGAGGATTGACAAGGAAACAACAAATACCAAGTTACTCATCAATAAAATTATAGATTTGGAAGAATGGGATACCGCTTCCAACCCATATATATCTAGATCACTTTATTCATATAGTCCTAACAAATATAATTATTGGGATTATCAAGATGCATGGCAAAATGTTCTACTACTTCAAAATATTCAAATGAAGCATTCATGGTTTATCCGCTTCAAAAAAAAATTATCCAATATACTATTATGATTCTTTAAAAACTTCTGGCTCAAGATAGGAGCTATTCCAGAAATCCTTCCAGATGAAGTTATGAACAAGGTGGCTAAAGAATCTACCAGAAATCTGAAGGAATATTCTTTTGTCTTGATGCAATTCTGTTCAGAGACAGGGATGCCTTGGATCATGAAGTGGGAATTGGAGTTATGTCACAACCAATTTCTGGCTGTCATAATGAGAAAATATCAGGTAAAATGGTGGAATAAGTTTGACATAAAACCAATTATGCAAGGAAAAAAGAACATAACAAAGTCCCACAAATCTAACATGATCAACCTAAAAGAAAAAATTACAAAAGAATTACTCCTAGAGAAACCAGGACTATTAAAAGCTGAGCTGCAACTTCAAGTCTACGAAACAATGTTCAAAATGATACAAGAAAGCCCACAACCGTTAGATTCAAGAGCTCCATGTCGAAGCTTAGAAGATAAATTTTCACAAGCCAGTGACTCTGGAACCTCATCTTCTCAAAAGATTAATTATTATTCCATATTTAAGCAAGAAGATCAGGAGGAGACATCAGATTTTATTACCTCCTTAAAGGATTAACAAAATCTAAAGATGAAGAAGTTTCATGAAGACAAGCAAGTTAGAAGTTGAGAAAGTTGGAAGAAACACACAAGTGAGAAGAAAACACCACACACAACACTCTTCCATCCCATTTCTACTCCACTTCCACTCCACTTCTACCTCAACTTCCACTTCACTTGTAAATAAAATATAAGTAATATTGTAAATAGATTTGCACTAAATAAAGACTCTATATAGAGAGTCGTAGTGTGTAAAATCTGTACAAAACTTGAATGCGTGTACTGAACTGAACGCATGTACTGAACTTGAACGTTTAACCGAACGTAAACCTGTACGTGCGTGAAGGTAGCAGAAGCACTCGTCTTCTGCCTTTGTAAGTATCATGCTTTCTTAATATAATTGTTCATTTTGTATATTTCTGTTCTTATTATTTCTTTGTTTTCTTGTTACTGTTTTTCATTACTGTTTATTTTCTTTATATTTATCTTGTATTGCATGTTTAATATTTTTCTTTATTATAGTTCTTTATTTTCTTTCTTTGCATTAATTTAGGTTTTCATCCTTGGTTTCTGAAAATAGCAATAGTTCTCATATCTCTATTGCTATATATATATATATATATATATATATATTGCTTATGTATATATTTGAGTTAATTCCTCAATATAGATGTGAGATTATCCAGTTCTAACAATAGTATGCTTTAGGAAACATACACCATCCATAACAAACCTTATAGCATGCTAGAATTCTTATTCAAAAGACAACTATCGTTGTATATTGCAGCGGACGCACCAGAGTTCCTCCTTCCAACTCTTGCACGGGATGAGGCTCAATGGCTTTTCTCCTATTGGAATTATAAAAAGTAATTTATATTAAGAACAACGAAGATGCAATTAGTTCATAAACATTTGTTTGTTGCGATTTAATTGTTACACAATTATTTAATTGCGATTCACAAGCATCTCCATCTTAACTTTCTTAACATCTTATGTCCCATTGTGTACAATCCCAAGTGCTCCCCAAACGTCATAAGTGTACAAATCTGGTTGTACTCCTCCCTGCAAGGTCCACAATAAAGACTTTCTCATCAAGGATTATCTTGATTTTGCATGTCTCATCCATTTGAGTAGATGATACATAGGGCTGTTGCATCATCTCCCACAAATCATAAGAGTGAGATCTCAAGAATCGCTCCATCTTGTATTTCCAATGTGGATAATTTGTCCTATCAAACTTAATAGCCTTGTTAGTAGCAAAACTATTATCGGATGACATATTAATCTATCAATTAGACAGAACAACGAGGCTTTGATACTAAGTGTTGGCCTAGATACCGTGATCGAGATCGAGAGGGGGTGAATCGAGATTCGCAACGGAAAATAAAAACGAAGTCAAGAAAAATCAAGAGAGAAAAGCACATCGATGTTTACGGAGTTCGGATTAGACACCTAATTCTATGTTTCCGCTTAACAAATCATACTATTAAGATTCCACTCCTTATACTTTTGTCGCATCCCTAATCAAGGAGCAGATGAGTTTTTACAATTATAAAAATCAGTTTAACCATACCTCATACATTTGATATTGATCGCAATCAATCTCTAAAATAAACACGTGTACCGTTCAACAAACAAAAAAACAAGATACATTCTCCCTCAAAAATATAATAGTAGAAGTTTAAATCTATTTTCTCCATTTTTAAAATTATATCCTATAAAACTATGTAGAAAGGGATTGGCGGGATCACGGAACCCTGTAATTCTGTAGCTATTTATAGCTCGTCATCGGCTTAATCCGTAAGTTTAAAAATAAGTTTCTGAACGTATACAAGATACGAATTGGATCGAGACTCTGATCCGTACTTGAAGTATTGTTTTTGTTTTGATAGTAACTAATCTTTTCCTTTTTCTCGAACTTTGTGCCTCGTTAATTTGCATGAAGAAGCGCCCTACCGTTTTTGATAATGGAAAGAATGTGGTGACGTGGCAGTCTTTGATGAGCACGGCCTATTTGATTTCTTTCGGCCATTCAAACTTCAAACAACCGTATCTCTTAAATCATGTCTCCAATTTACCATCTATTTGAGCAGTTACATTTCTAATGAGAAAATATTCAAAACTATACTGATATTAAATATCTCTGAAAAGCACATGAAATACACTTTCAAAGTATCACACAGCACAATTTACACAATTACAATAAACTAAAAAATATCTCATTATAATTAGTAAATACATCTACACATAATTTTATAATTATACTGAAGAATATATTTTCTCCCAAATGCAGTGGCTTATTGTGCTGCCCCACCGGCCTGAGGCCTCAGTTGCACGCATTGGTATTGGCCGTCAAAAGCAGCATCCGAACGACATCGGCGTAGCCCTCACAAGCAACCATTAGCGTTCCCACCCCCTAAGAATCCTAGTGAATCTAGAAAAAAAAAAAAAAGATTGAGCCAAGTTTAATTGCAATCAATTAGAAGAACAAAGTAAAATTACTATATTTTGACATCTGTTTGTGTAATTCTGTTATTGTCTGCGCTAACAATCCTTGAGATCTAAGTGTTATTTTTTTCTTGATTGTTTTGATCGACATTAATTAGATATTGTTTGTTTAGAACATTAGTTTAGATAGTATACTTCTAAGTTGTCATTAAGGGAAGAGGGTAAGGATGGGTGATTTTATTGTTTATTGCTTAATTGATAGATGGTATTCATATAAATAATATGTGAGCAAGAACAATCTTATGTTAAAGAGATAGAAAAAGTGATAACCAATTTTAGTTTCATCTATTGATTCGGTTTGTGGTATTAAAATGAATAGTTGTTAGATTTTGTTATAGAAAATTAATATTTTGATATAGGTGTACTTAATTTTATTTTTTTTTACTTTGACCTATGATATTTATAAAAATATTAAAATTGGTCATATAAAAATAATATTAATGGATTTGTCATGAAAATTATTTGCATGATCTTATACTTTTCAACTGTCAAAAAAACAAAGACATCGTTCTAAAAAGAACGGAGGTTGTCTAGTTCACTTCCTCGTTAAAATTTTGGTTTGAAATATAAGTGAAATTTGTGTAGAGATTATTTGGCTCATGTTTTCACCGTATCTAGACAAGTATACTTGGAGTCTTACCAAGTATATTTACAAATCTCAAACGCTCAAAATTGAGTGTCTGAAAAAGTCAAATATGCTAGATAAGTCATCAGCAATCAAACAAGTTATAAGATGAAGTTATGGTCAGTTTATTTCAAAACTTATTATATAAGCACAAATTTTTCAAGTAAAAATCCAAAAAAACTAAAACGAGTGAGAAACTATTTATTAAACTTATAAGTTGAAATCTCATAAATCAATCTAATGAATAAGTTTAAACTTGATCAAATACACACATAATCTCATGCATCCACGATAAAACACAAATTCTCTAAACTTTAAACTAGTCTAAAGGATATGGGAGAGCCAAATATACTGATGAGGATGCACTCATGCACAGCGACGGTCTCTGTACGCTTTAGCAGAGGTGAGTGACCACTGACGTGCATCCTCATATGGGAGAGCCAAATTCCTTTTTCCTTTATTTCCTACTGGGAAAGAGTTAAAAGAGTCCACGCGATCACTGAATCAGCATTGGTGTTTTGAGTTTGTCGTTTTGTACTGACATGTACAGGCTTTCGCGGTGTACCGCACTAGTTGCGAACTAGTAGTATCATTGGCTCCAATAATTTGTCGATAAACATTGTACTTGTATTTGTTTGACCTCGCAAGCAGCAGGACCAACCTTAAAGTTTAAGCAACTGGCATGTATAATACTTTTCTTCTTTTGAGGGGCGGTGTAGAAAGACAATCCTGTGAAAGAAAACAACGTCGGAAAAGTCTTTTGTTTTGTTCAGATTAATTTTCTATTCGAAAGTGATTACAACACTAGTAGAAGTAGGGGTGTGTAATATTGAACCGAACTAAAAAACCGAATCGAACCGAAAATAGTGATTTATGTGGTATATGGTATCCAGTTTAGTAGAATAGTTAACTCATTCATGGTATTTGGTGCGGTTTTGATTTTTATTGAAAAACCAAAAAAAACCGAAACCGAAATCGCATATACAAATTCCTAAATCCTAACTTTGTAAGTCCTAATCCAGTAACCCTAAGTTCCTCCTCTGCGCCACCTCCTCATGCACACACTGTCTCCCTCCCTCCTCCAATGCCTCCATCGCACCACCCCCACCCGCCATAGCCCCCACCATCACCTCCCTCCAACCCCATGCCCGTGCTGCCCCTCGTCTCTCGGAGCCTCCCACGAGGCCGCGACGCCCGCAGCAGACCAGCACTCCAACAAGCTACCGCACCGCCCCGCCCCCCCCCCCCCCCCCCCCCCCCCCCGCCGACTCAACCACTGAGCTATTGTTTTCGATTTGCAGCAACAATGGAGTCAACCACAAGATCGTACAATATATTTTTCTAATTCTTTCTCAGTATCAGTCATTCGTTTCATGAATAAAGAATCAAACAATGGAAATGGCTAGCACTTATGCCATTTTAGTATGAGACTTAGGGATGGCAACGGGACGGGTTCAGAGTGGGGGGTATAGTTCGCGTCCCCGCCCCCGCCCCCGCCGGGGGCCCCGATACCCGCCGGCGACGATCAAAGGGGTCGAGGGAGGCGAGGGCGGCGAGGGCAGCAGGGTGGGTTTTTGGGTTCGGGTAAATAGAGAGGAATTTGGATGTGAGGCATTTTTATGCATGATGCAGTACAGGGCAACCAGTTCATGAGAGAATCTACTAGGTTTTCATCTGGACGTTCTGCTACAAACCCACATACCTCCAAACTCCAGTGATTTTGATGGCTTGATATATATTAGACAAAATTGCACACCCCTAGTACTTACACTAGTTTTTTTTTCATTTTAGATGTCTGAAGCAGATAATATCCAACACATTGGTGGATCACTAGGTAGTAATGAAACAGTAGGAGCTAGGGGCAATGCACCTTCGAACAACAGAAGAAAACAAATGAGCCACAAGGCAGAAATATGGAACCACTACACAGTACTAGAAGGTGAGAAGAAGACTACATACAAGTATTGTTCAAGAGTACTTGCATATGATTCAGCTAAGAATGGTACTTCTTCGCTAATCTCTCATGCAAAAATTTGTAAAAAACATCCCGATAGAAATTAGAGTAGCAAGAAAACTTTACTAAATTTGCAATGTAGTGTGGATGGAAGTAGTTATCTTCCTAATTGGTAATACAATCCTGAAGAGGTTAGGGAATGACTTGCTCGCATGATAATTATAGATGAGTTGCCGTTGAGTTTTCCAGAACGTGAAGGTTTTAAACAGTTCATGTCAAAAATTTGTCCTCGTTTTCATGTTCCATCTAGGTGGACAATACAAAAAGATATTGTTCGACTTTATGAAAATGAGAAAGCTATGTTAAAAAAAATTTCAATGATTCTTGTCAAAGAGTTTGCCTCACCACAGACACATGGACTTCTTCAAGACTTCAGAATTATATGTGCCTAACAGCACATTTCATTGATAATGGGTGAAAACTAAACAAAAAATCCTTAGTTTTTGTTTAATAAACACTCACAAAAGAGAAGAGATCGGTAAAACACTAGAGAAATGCTTGCTTGAATGAGGAATTATAAATGTGTTCACTATCACAATACAAAATGTTAGTGCAAATGATGTTGTTTTAGACTACATGAGGAGAGCGTTCAATATTTGGGGAGATAGTGCTGCACAAGGCAAATATCTTCACATGAGATGTGTAGCTCATATTATTAATTTTGTGGTTCAAGATGGGGTGAAGAGGATGTCTAATTTCATCTCCCGTGTTTGTAATGCTGTGAGATATGTGAGAAGTTTCACTTCAAGAATGACTAATTTTAAGCAATGTGTTAAATTCACCAAGATAGAAAGTAAGGCATTTGTATCTCTTGATGTGTGCACTAAATGGAATTCAACATATCTTATGTTAAAATCGGCTCAAAAATTCGAGAAGGCATTTGACAAGTTTGCACTCCAAAGACACTTATTACATGTCAGAGTTGGGTGATGGTGGACCTCCACAAAATCAAGATTGGGACAATACTCGTCATTTTGCATAATTTTTGACACATTTTTATGATCTCACACTTTGTATTTCGGGCACTCGGTATATCACTTCCAACATTTTCTTTGAAGAGATTGCTGTTGTGAATATTTTGTTGTGAGATTGGTGCGATAGTCCAAATGAATACTTATCTGAAATGGCCATTAAGATGAAGGAGAAGTATGATAAATATTGGGGGATCATGAGAAAATGAACATGTTGATATTTGTTGTTGCTATTCTTGATCCCAGGTATAACCAAATTTGTTATTTTTCTTCTATTTAAGGATATATAGTCTAGCTAAATTTTTCTTGTTTTCCACAATGCAAGGTACAAAATATCTGATTACGTGAAGTTCACAATTTTAGAGATGTATGGTCCAATCAAAGGAGATCAAATATGAATAAAGGTAAACAAGGCATTCCGTACTCTTTTTGAAGAATTCAAGAGCATGCATGCTCAAGGTGGAAGGCAAAGTGATAAACAACAAAGAGCACTGAATTCTAATTCTAAACCTCAAGTAAATATATCAAATTTGATGAGGTCTTTATACAACAAAAAAATGAAAGTTTCTTGTGAAGCTGGTGTGTATAGCAAAACTGAATTAGATAAGTATATTGGTGAAGATACAAAAGAAGATAGGGAAAATTTTGACATTTTCGCTTGGTGGAAATATAATTCTCCTCTTTTCCCTATATTTTCACACATGACTCGTGATGTGTTAGCAATACCTATATCAACAGTTGTTTCTGAGTTAGTTTTTAGTACTAGTGGTCATGTTCTTGATGATTTTAGAAACTCATTGACACCATTTATGGCGCAATGCTTGTTATGTGCACAAGATTGGATACGGTATTTTGGTCGCATCAATGTTAAAGAGATTTAATTGAATTAACTCGTTTTGAAGAAGGTACTAAATTTTAAGTATTGTGTTTCAGTTTCATGTTACAATAGTTAAATTGTTTTACCTTGTGATTATCATATTTTTGTGTCATATAGGTTTGGTAAGTCCCCAATTAGAATTTGTTGTAATAAATATTTACTCATGTGATCAATCGTGAGGTGGCAAATTTTAGTTTGGTTCAACTCTTTTTAGGTGTATATGAATTGTCTATTGTTGACATCTTTTTTTTGTAAATTTGACTGCACATTACATTGGTAATTTGATATGCTTTTTTGACATTATAATTTGTTTTTACCGCAGATGTTTCTTTTGATGTCAGCAGGACCAAGGAACTTCTATATGTTGAACATATTTTTCTCCTGAACATTTTATGTTGAATTGTGATGCATAAGTTGTTCTATGAATTGTGGATTATGCTAATGTATTGTGGATTGTTCATTTTTTTTGTTATGTGGACTGTCAGTGACTCAATGTGATTGTGGATTTTGGTTATATTCTGTGGACTGTGTTTAACTGATTGGTTATGTTATGTAGGCTATGGAATTTGGATTATCTTTTTCTTCTTGTTATGTACTTATGTACAGATTGTGGTTGGTCTAGCAACAATAATATTATCAATTATATTTGAATTTTGGTACTCTTTATTTGTTATTATTGTGTGTTAATCCACAAACTTTTAATGATTTAATGTTACTTGATATTTAATTTTACTTATTGGTCATTTCAATCTTCAATATAATGCTATTATGTAGTACTTCAAATGGTCAAACAAAAATGTCATATAAATTCACGTTAATTTGATAAATTTAGCATTCCACATTTTGCACTCTTATGGTGGAACTGCTTCACACAGAATATTCACATGGACCTCACGAGCCACTCTAATATGCTGGGATACCTCAGGGCCAACGGCCCAACGCCTCCTCTAGACGTTTGAAATTACATTAGTGTCCTTTTAGTTTTGGAAATTTTGCTAGATTTCTTTCATGTTTGCACATCCGTAACATTACAAACTATGTGAATATAGTAATGTAGTAACATCCTAGCCTACTTTAAACTAAGAGACCTAGTAGTATATATGTTTGATCTCATCTAAAATATAACTTGGGAAAGTACTGTATATTAGACTTAAAGAACTAAAACATACAACTCGAATTAACTCTTTTAGGCAAAATGAAGATGAAAATTTAAATATTGGTATGGTCGGATATACTAAGAGTGTTACAATTAGTTAGGTCTATTTTACCCTATTCGTTCTTAAAAGTATGTCGTTTTAGAGAACAACATTTGTAAAAAAAGAATGTTCTACATTTTTAATGTAAAATATAATTTCATCTTTTAAAAATATTCTCATAATCGTCACTCAATTTAATCATTAATTATTTATATACAAACAATATGTTTAATATATTAATTATAAATATTAGAGATAGACATATAATCTTATTTTATTTATTTAAAATTGTGTATGAGATTAAAATGATATTTATTTGAGATTAAAACGATATTTGTTTAAGAACGGGAGGGAGTATTGGATTTCTCTCGGTGCACATCCTCCAATTCATAACTTAAGACTTTACTTGTTCATTTAAACTTGTTAATATAAACTTTCTAGTCACCTGTTAAAGAAACTAGATTTTTGGTATGTGTTGATAAAGACAAGCGCTCAGGCCTGGCGGCTGCCAATATAAATATTATCGAAAATGTGCAGCAGGGATGCCCGCGATTTCAATGATACCACCAGCTACACCAAAACCCACTATCCAAAGGAAGAAGTTCTACCACGGTTCCTCCGTCCACTCGGCCGAGCATGATCAACTAATAATTATTAGGAAAAAGTTTATATTACTCTTATTTTTGAAAAAGTTCAGATAACTCTCTAGATTTGCAACTGGATATTTTATATCATATATTTTCAAAACAAGTATATATTTAACCTGAAATCATTTTTGACTAGTTTTGATAAGTGATGTGGATAAGTAATTTTGCAATTTCACTCTAGTCTATCTAAATTACATAATAACAATTATTACTTTCTTTTCTATTTATTGAGTGTTGGATTTTGCAAATTTCAAACACCACCGCTGAATTCCTCATCGAATTATGAATTTGAAATTTCAATCTCAAATTTGAATTTAAAAATTTAGAGTTTGAATTTGAATTTGAATTCAAATGGGTTAGACGAATTCTTACCCATACCTACAAGAATTCTCATCTCTCACAATGATATTTTAAAATTCAAATTACAAATTTGAATTTGAATTTGGTTTCTAAATTCAAATTTCAGACAAAACCCATATTCAAATTTGAAGTTTAAATTTTGAATTTGAAAGTCAAATCTCAATTTTGAATTTTGAATTTGAAATTTATGTTTGATATTTGAAATTGAAATTTCAAATTTTGAGATTCAAATTTAAAATTTCAAAATTCAAATTTGAGGTTGAAACTTCAAATTTCATAATTCAAATTTGAGGTTGAAATTTCAAATTTCATAATTTGAGGAGGAGCTCAGTAGAGTTTGAATTTGAAAAATCTAATGCAAAATAAATAGTAAACAAGGTAGTAGTAGTTGTTATGCAAATTAAAAAGATTAGAGCGTTGAAATTGTAAATTTTTCTATCCACATCACTGGTCAAATTGATCAAAAGGTGATTTTAGACCAAATATACACTAGTTTTGAAAATATAAGGTATAAAATATTCGGTTTCAAAGTACAAGAGTTATCTAGATTAGTTTTGAAAATAAAGAAGATAATGTGGACTTTATTCTTTATTATTATTGTTGTTGTTATTATTTAGCTGTAAATCTCCGAGAAAGCAAAATTTGTAAAGGGAATAGAATGCAAAGGTCTATTTGGCTGTGTGAGGTGAGGTGTAATCGCGTTGTTGCTAAAACGAGTGGGTCTGCAAACGAGCCAAAGGCCTTGGGCACTTCGTTCAAAGAGGAGTGAGAAGCTTTTATTGCTTTTATTTAAGGTTGTTTTCAATCTATCGGTGCTACGTGAGCCATTTCACGAGGCATTTTCTTAAGCACCCCTCTACTTCAACCCATCGGCGCTTCGCGTGGGGCCCGCATACACAATATTTATTACAGATTAAAAAATTATTAAAATAAAATTCGGATAATTCGAACATAACAAAATAAAAGATAGAAGCACATATTTCTACGAACGTGTAGGAATTGACCGTGTTGAAATCAGAGTCTCTGGGGACCCAGAATATCAAAAGCTAACAGCTTAAAACTCAACTATAAAATCTCTGAAATCCGAGTACCCATTTACAAAATAGTCAAGACTCATAAATCTAACCCTAACTCGAAAAGAGTCCTTTTGTGATTTAGAAAATCCCGAGAATTTTTTTGCAATTATGTCATTTCTTTTTTTAACCTCGCGACCGGCTTCTGTGAGGATTTTTTTTTTTTTAAACCTGAACCCTAAACGTGAAGTCGCCGCCGCCGCAGAGCCTCCGCCGATCCAGGCCGTAGCCGCAACCACCGCCGCCGCCGCTGAGCCTCCTCTGCACCAACCACTCGTCGCCTTTGCCAAGCCTTGCCTCCGCCGCCTAGCCGCCGAGCCTCTCCGCCGCGCCTCCGCCAATCCGGTCCGTAGCCGCCGCCGCCGAGCTCCGTTCATCCCCGGGGTACGCCAGCTCGGTTCGTCCGCGCATGGGGCCCGCAAAACGCATCGCGAGACTACGCCAACACTCCAATGCGGCCGCTTCGTCTTCCGAGGCGTCGCCGGGCCCACCTGTCGGAGCTTTATTCGCGACGCATCACCGGGCATCGTCTCTCTCCTCTCGTGATTTATTTAAGAATTTTTTTCCTGTGGGTCCCACTTGTCAGGACGTCAAGACTGCAGTGTTGGAGACAATCTAATAGGTCGTCAAACAATAAAGCAGCAGCACATCTGTTCACTGTCTCACTTGTCTGCGTCTCTGTCAACCCCATTTGCTGGTGTGCTCTCAATTTGATCAAATGGTGTCGCCTTCTCTTGGAACAAAAGATGGCGACGATTGCGACATTATATAATGCGATCACATCCTAAGTCTCTCAGCCCCATTACTAACTATTCCATTTGCATAAATGAGAAGATTTGTCCAAAGCATTTATTCGGTTGCAAATTGGCTCATAACAACCCACGAGCTAAACACCATACTTCTGGTTTAGCCTTATTTCAGTAGTCACAAAAAGTAGATCAAGACGTGATTAAGGTCTCCTATGTTGTGAGCAGAAGCTATAGAAATTACAACACGTTAGCACACCCAGTTCCACCACGACTGAAATATTAAGCTTCAACATATACTGTTAGTTTTTTATTGGCACAAAAAGAAATTATAGATAATTAGTCCAAAGAAAAAAAGACAAGCTCTAAGGATTGCAGATCTGCATTTACAAAGTGAACTTGACATGGAGTATGCATCTTTGTTGAACCCTATCAATTCTTCTGTTGCATTAAAAAAATAGGAGAAAAACAAACACCAGTAATACATCTTGATAGAGCAACTGAGCAACCATGTTTCATGAACAATTGGTACAGTTTATCCGTGTGGACATCCGAACAAATAACAGGATTGATTCTCCTTGAGGAATAGTCAATACAGGCCCAATGACAAAAGATTGCAGCCATCACTTGGGGGCAAATTAGCAAAGCCCATGTTTTTGTTCACTCTACAGATGATTAATTGATAATCCCAATATCATGTCGGTCTCATCAGCAAGGGCTACCTGAGAATATTCGCAGCTAGCAGCTGAATACATACCACCAGTTGCGCTTAGTTAGTTCTAGAATGATTTGGGGGCAATGAATCAGTAACAAGCTCTATCTCTATATCCTGTTGCTTTTTGAGATACTCCTGTGCTGTCGATGACACAATCTTAACGAAAAAGTTCACAAGAACAAGCCACACTACAGTGTTCCAGACCAGAGTGAAGGAGAAGTTCCACTGTTTGTCCTGTAAAGATGGCATAGTTGGTGTTCACAGGCAGCCATGTAGTAATACTAAGAGAAAACAAATTAAAACTGAAGATACCAACCTCCACCTGCGAGGATGGCAAGACTGACACTGGTGGTGATAAATATTTCTCCTTGGCAGTGTGGAGTTTGGCAATCATGGCTGGCAAGGTGGCAGAAAAGCCAGGAATATGACCAAATATCCAGATTAATCGCTCTTCCATGAGATACAAGAGCTGATTGTTGCACAAGGAGATGATAAATAATGTCTGCAACAGAGGCAAAATGGATGTCAGTACTAAGTACCAAGAAGCATTGCAATTCTTGGTGTCTATTGATTGGACAAATACATGGAAACTAAAATAACCGATAACTCAGTTAAATTATGGTGGCAAATCAGTTTGGTTGCACCCACATGAAAAAAAAATCAGTTCGATTAGAAAGTTTAATAAAGAATAAATAGATACTGATATTTATAAAGAATAAACAAATGTCAAACCTGTATGTGAGTCTTGATGATAGCCTTTCCAATCAAAGTTGCAAAAAAGAACTCCCAGAAAGGGATGCCAAATTGTCCACACATAATACCAGCCAGGTCAAACAGCGGGTTTGGGACCTGGTAAGAGTAACAGAAATAAATTGCATATGGTAAAATTATAGGTTTGCAACTTACAGATATGCAAAAGGGCCATGAACTATCTACTTTTGAAGATACCATCAAATGATAAATACTGAATGAACAAAAACAAACACTTATTTGCAGGAAATTTTTACAAACATAAAGTAATTGGACACATTCATGGTAGGATGGCTGGACAAAGACTGACCGAAGCAAGTATTAAAATCGTGAAGAAATTGAGATGCTGAGAGTGGGAAAGAAGCCAGCGCTTGGTACTATTCAAACCAGATGCTATTGCCCCATCTTTAGAAGCAGCAGCATCCAGCTCCTTGACAGCTTCTGGTTCACTTCCTGACAAGCGAGCTGCAAGATTACAAATTTAACACATCATCTGAGTACAGCTCAGAACCAAAAAAAAAAAACATGAAAATCCTTCCTGTACTTTTTGAGAATCCACAGGACATGTTTTGCTATAAATAATCTTCTACCGTTTGTTTCAAACATAATTGAAATACTTCTACAGTTTTACCGCATCTCACCTTAATAAAGATCCTCAAAAAACCAACTCCGACATCTACCATCAGATTTCATAGGAATATTGTGGAAATAAAATCTTTACTGAAAATAATCGAATGGGGAAAAGATGTGTGCAGTCACATTGAAAAATTACTGAGAAGCATATGTCAATATAAAATATATAAAAAAAGATGATCTATATTGGAAAGCAAGAACATTATTTACAGAATAAATTCCACATAACAAGCTATTCCAAGTTCCAACACATTATAAAATATTGACCCACTATTGTCATGTAGATGTAAAGAAATTATGGCTTGGGAGTATTACTAGTTTAATTCTCCTAAATGAGTCTACTCAAGTCATGGAACATATCATTATAAAATCAATTCACAACACATCCTACAAGAGAACTGAAAATTTGGTGCAGGAACAAGGTCTGAACCATAATAATATGAGCCTATGGCAAGATAAGGAATTAACCCAAAAAAAAATTGAATGCCAAGCATGTTGAGGAAAAGAGAACAAGCAAAATCACTGGTTCTCCTTAATTGATCAAAGGGTTTTACAATTCAACTGAGTATACTTTTGTAATGTATTACCAAAAATGACACATTGAGGTGCCTTTGAAAGGTCCCAAGCCAAAAGGCAAATGAACACATAATGATGGGTCACATGTAAAATAATACAAAACCAAGAGGGATGCTTTATTAGTTGAACAAGAGAACTCAGTTTAGAAACAATTTGGAAGGAGTTTTGTTTCTATAACATCAATTATACATACATATGGCAGTGAACTTGTAAAGCATATAACAGAATAGCACCATTTTTCACAAAAGAACCTTGCGATAATACCTGCTCGTGATATAAAATAAGGGGGGAGCTCGCCAAGTGCAGTCCCAATGCCCCAAAGGACAGCTTCGAGCTGAACCTGAGGGAGCAATTCAAAGACTGGAATCCGTACTGAATGTGCTGACGCTGGATAGACAGGAGGTCCAAATTCCGAACATTTCTTGTCAAGCCAAGATGGCCCCTTTTTAAGCTGTATGGTATCATATGGAGCAGTTTTCAAATTGACTCGGCCACACTGAACAGCTTTAATGGTGAAGAGAGCAATATGAGGGCCCAGATACAGCACAAATGTATGCAAACCTGAACCTGTACATCAAAGGCCTCAATTCATCAGCATTCAAATTGCACCTTTTTCCATTCCAAAATGGAACAAAACTTCCAAAGTTACCCTCGTTCGCAAAATTACAATTTGGCATGTATCCATGGCAACAAATGTTAGCATATGAAAAGTCAGATCTATCATCTAGAGTGCACAATTACAGCCAGTAAATCCACAAACCACCAAACAGAACTTGCTGGCCAAAAAACGCACATGCTTTCTCATCTATTAACCAAATGGTATTCCTTATGACACTTTTTTCTTTTTTGCAAGTGAATTAGAGCAACAAACGACAAATCCATAAATTTGTGCTTAATGAACATGAAATACCCTAAAATATCCTATTTAAAAGGAACAAAAAATGCCCATTATCATCCCGTATTAGCATTAGTCACTTTGCTAGCGCAGTGAAATAATTTTCCAAAAAAAGGGTGAAATGTGATATTGATTGGTAACTTAGAACCCACATGCCACAGATAGGGAAAAAGATGAAGAGGGAACAGATGCAGTGCAAACCCACCATTCCACACAAACTCATGTACCATGGATTTTAAAGGCTTCTAAATATACTAAAAAATATTGGGTTGTCATAGAGAGGACTGGTCTACAAACTGGCCAAGTTTCAAAATAAAACTTAATAGAGGGGAAACAAAAAAAAAGAACACAAATCGCCAATAAAAAAAACAGAAGTGAATAATAAATTCACTACTAGTTGCAAACTTATACCTTTTTTGTTTTTTCGATAGATAATTTGGTAACCTTGCAAATTTTTCTTCTTGTCCTCATCTCTCTATATAGTTTTTGGAGAATTTTTTAAGACTTAATCAGGTCAGAGCCTCAGAGGTACATGAGTTTACATGAAACCAAGGGTTTGCAGTAGATATTTGAATGGAGATGTAGATAACTACAATAACTAACAAATAAAAATCTCATGAAACAATTTTCCAAGTTTGTTAGTGGCTCATTAATTTAAGTTGATAGGAATGGTGAGTTGGTAACTAGATTATTTAAACAAATGTATAGATCATATAGTACAAAAGAATAACCAACACAAACGAAAAGGTGATCAATAAATTCACTACTAGTTGCAAACTTATACCTTTTTTGTTTTTTCGATAGATAATTTGGTAACCTGGCAAATTTTTCTTCTTGTCCTCATCTCTCTATATAGTTTTTGGAGAATTTTTTAAAACTTAATCAGGTCAGAGCCTCAGAGGTACATGAGTTTACATGAAACCAAGGGTTTGCAGTAGATAGTTGAATGGAGATGTAGATAACTACAATAACTAACAAATAAAAATCTCATGAAACAATTTTCCAAGTTTGTTAGTTGCTCATTAATTTAAGTTGATAGGAATGATGAGTTGGTAACTAGATTATTTAAACAAATGTATAGATCATATAGTACAAAAAGAATAACCAACATAAACCAAAAGGTGATCAATAAGTAAACTATAGTAACACATTATTTATTTGTGAATTTCCCTTTTACATGTAATCAAACTTCATAAAGTTGAGAGATGCTAATAGCACTTGCCTAGTCCAATTGATGAAGCCACACCTAATGACACCCACCACAATCCAAATCTAGCATAATTAAGGAATTCCTGCACGTGCTGCATGCATGTAAGCAAACAAACATTAGTATTCTAATACAATACAACGTAGTAAGAAAAAATATAGATCTTAACAACTTTCAAAATTTTTAACTTGTTCATCATCTTCCTTAATATGTTTGTTGTTTAATAGGATTCTCAGTTTTTGTGACACATCAACCACAATTTTTATGGTTATGCCTACTTTTATGTCTTATCAGCATATATTTTCGATAATGGAAATGCCATTAGCAGATAACGTAAGAACACATTACAAAGATATGTTTGCTGTTTAATAGGATTCTCAGTTTCTGTGAAACATCAACCAGCATTTTTGCGGTCATGCCTACTTTTATGTCTTATCAGAATAAATATAACAAAATAATAAAAATATCACTAGCAGATAACGTAAGAACACACCTTTTTATGCAGACCATCTGTAACCACAAGTAGAAGTCCAGGAACTACCACCAGAATAATTAGGAGAAAAAACATAGCACCTTTACTCAGGATATATGTTAATAATCTTTTCAAGTATTGCAACATGGCTAAAATGAAAAAATGTAATGTCTTGACTGGCTGCTTTGTTAGTGTCAGACCCTCCAACTCCAATTTATGTTTCTCACGAAGTTCTGCAAAATAAAACATTAGTTAGAAAAGAAATAATACAGTATGTCAAATTCAAGTTGGTTAAATGTTTTAAGCTAACACAAAGCTCTGCTATTAAGATAGACCTATAGCACCTAACAAAACCAACTTGTATCATTTCAAAGAAATTCATGACTCACTCCAAAAGTCTTGAGAGTAAACCAACGAGGTCAAATGAAATGTTAATGATGTATTCGTTAAATAGACTAAATCCTATTTTCCATAATACCAATAGAATGCTGGCATTGTAGGATACCAGGCCATTTTAAGAAAGCCCCACAGATTGCTTTTTTTGAAAACATATTATGATTCCTTTATGCAGTTAATTCATGCTTCTTATAACAATTGAAGATAATCTTAAATTCTTAACAGGCCATGTCTAATACAATGAAACCCATTTTTGCTAGTGGGTGGAACTTGAGAACATGATAAACACTGGCATTAAAACACCCAATGTGCACAGGGTGCAAGTAACATTGTCAAAAGTTAACACAGAACAAGCTTCACATCATCTGCTAGCAACATGGAGAACTCCTAAAATTACTATATCTGGCATCTTCCTGAGTTCTCTGTCAGTTGGAGCCCACAAAATTTCAACAAAATCAATCCAAAATCATCTAAACAAATAAACCAACTTGGTTTAGGTAGTAGTCCTAGTTATCAAGAATGGACAATCAAAGGGCCATCGGCAAATGCATAAATCTGATATTAGAGAGCTGAACCTTTTTGTACAACATCAACTACTTCGCTCTGGCATCTTAATCTCTTTTGCCCCTCTCAACAAGACAACTTATACCCTCACTGGCCCAGCACCCCAGTACTGCCTGCAGAGCACAAAATGGCCAAGCAGAATTGCCAACTTGATTAGTTGCACTTGTCTGCTCTGGTTTGATCTATCAAGCTACATCCCACCTCAGACTTCACTCATGTAACAAGTAAGGTCATTTGCAATGAAGCCAGGTTTAGTGAAAGTTCGTGATGTGGAACAGAAACCTAATTCAGCAACTAAGCAATACATACAATCATCATACCATTTCAGATGCCACAACTAATATGTCATCATGTTTGTCATAATGACCTCAAGTATCACTTTCCACAATACCACACTGATGCCGTTCCTCAAATACCAACTTGATACATATAAAAGGAAACCGACATTCAGGGAACACCACTTCAGAGTCTACCACATTTTCTGAAACATGTGAATGACTTGGGTAATACCCCAAGCAAAATGATAACTTTCAGACACAGACATAGTGCCTCACACGTTTCTCCTCCCAAACTCAAATCTGGGACCAATAACAGGACAGCTATTGTTTGTTTGCAAACTGAAGATTCACACACATCAAACCATAAAAAGAAAACAAAAAAAAAAACATGATACAACATTTATACTGTCTATTGTCACAATGCATGGATCCGCACTTGAATCCCAGTAGAATGGTATCCTCGGTACATGTAGACAGCACTAGACAGGCATCGGACACACATAGTTGACGCCTCGCAAGTCGCAATTCCCCCTTGCGATTAGTTCAAATAGCATTCACCTACAGCCTCCCTCCAAATCTAAATCCCACGATACATCAAACTCAACCAAAATATCGCAGTTATCTTACGCTACAGAAGCAGCTGACTCCGATCTAAAAACTTCAGAATGCCTTAACACTACAGCACACATCAAAACGAATAGCAGATCTCACCGGAGATGGCGGCGTCCCCCGCCTTCGAAGAGCTCCGCGGCGGCGGCGCAGCCGCCGCCGCCGCCGCCTTCCGGCGCCCCATCGCTCTCCGCCGCGCGAAACCCTAGATCTCGCCGCTCCGAGGTACCAGAACCACCATGGAGATCCCGAATCGAAGCACTAGGTTTCGAGGGTCCGAGCGGTTCGCGCAAGCCGGATCGCCGCGAGATCGCGGGTGGAGTTTGGGAGCTCCGAAATGGCGGTGGTGGTTCGGGTCACCCGCTATTTTTATATAACTCACCGGTTGGTTTTTTTGCCGGTTTGGTTTTTTAGGGTTATGCGACGGGGGCCGTTGTTTCTGTTGGTGCGGGAAATTGTGGGGCATAAATAGATCCGCGTGCGACGGAGTTTAGCGTAGTTCTTTAATGAAAAGTGAGTCTGCATTTGGGTCCCACGGTTTCCCAGTATCTTGGGTCCGGCTTGTCAGTCATAGGTTGGTCAGCCGAAAGTTTCACGGAGGGGTGAACTGTCGATAAAACGGTAGAGGAATTCCGTAGGAAACGTGCACCGGAGGTGGGTGCGGAGCGTTGATGCTAAGGCCTTTCAAAATACTCCGTCCATTTCCCAATATATATAATATTTACATCTAATATTAGAGGTAAGATATAAAAAAATCATAATAACCTTATTTAACACTATATTTTATTATTACTTTTGTCGACTCCTCAAATCACATTAAAATATTATAATACCTTAACTTCTTAATACATATATTTTTTTGAGAAGTAACTTTCTATTATTAAAATAGGGTAAGACATGGTAATAAGATAGATTAAGTATAAAGGTATAATTCTCGTCCCCGCCCCTCACTCCTTCCCTCGCCCCCATCGGGGGCCCCGATACTCAAAGGGGCTGACGAGGGTCGAGGGGTCAACAAGGATCGAAGAGGTCGACAAAGAGATCGACGGAGCAGCGGCAGGGTCAATGAAGAAGGCAAGGGTGACGAGAGTGACGAGAGAGGCGTGGCCGGCAAGTAAAGCGAGGGCAGTGAGAGTCGCATAGTAGCGAGGGCGATGTGGGGCGCAAGGAGCGAAGCGGCGAAGGAAGGAGGGACCAAGAGAAGGCCAGAGAAGAAATGGAGAATGGATCTAGGGTTTTCTGGTTTTCAAGTAACTTTGGTTTTTGAACTGAGCGGGTTAATAATAGTTTTCTGGTTGGAGCGGGTTTTCGAGTTCAGATATTGATTTCGCTTACCCAATCATAAAATATCCACAGATATTGATTTTTCTCCACACCCATACCTATCCTCATTGGTTCGGGTACCCACAAGAAATGAGTATTATCCGCCCCCTTGTCATTCTTAATGTGTATATATATATATAATTTATAGAACGATATCTATTTGAAAATAGATGAGTAGAAATAGCAAAAAGAAAACAAAAAAATACTATTAGACCAATTATGTCAGAAAAATTTTTTATATGGAGTGCATCACGTGAGGCCCTCTTAAGACAAAATAACAGTAGAGCTCTCTACTCTTCAATTTTATTCGATCAAGCCTCTATATTATAATTTATTAATTTGAGCCCTAGTACTATTTCTGTTTGTCTGCTTCTATTTGTACGATAGATGGAAACTCGACATGTCACTTCACTGATATCAACTTGGGCTCCATGGCATACATAAATTGCTTACGCGTACATGTTTAACAGAAGAAAAAGAAACATGTAAAATGACTCCGACTCCATGCTCCCCAGTCCCCACTAGCTGATCGAACCCGCGCGCATGTAGATGCCACCTCGCCGTCCCCCTCCAAGCCGGCGAGCCCACCGGCGCCTTTGCCACCTCGAGCAGCACATGGGGCAAGTCGAGTGCGCTCGTAGACACGCATCGAAGCACTCGGCATGGAACGAATGCGGGCACTTAGACAGCCGGCGCACCTTCTCGCGGGCTCCACCTACCCAAGGCACATTTCGTAGTCCAGCACCTCGGCCTCGCCCTCGTAAGCATCGGCCGTGCTCATGCTGCCGTCCCCGTCAGGCTGCCGCGCCGAAGTGCTCGAGCTCGGCGTGCCTACCGGCAAGCTCATGCAGGAGTTAACGGGGCATCTAGGCTTGATTTTACAATTCCTCCCTTGTTTTACATATTTTTTTTCTTTTTTTTACACGTATACTTATAAGCAGTTTTATGTATGATGTGGAGTCCAAATTGGCATCCGTTGAATGCTACGTCAAGTTTCGATCCATTCTACTAACATTAACAATCAAGTAGACAAACAGAAATAATATAGTAGCTTAAATCAACAAAATTAGAGTATAAGTATTGAGTAAACCAAATTGAATAGTTGAAGGGCCTCTAGTGTAATTTCGTCTCCCACTGGTCTAGTTTAAATCGTTGCCGAGTATGTTGATCAAAAATATCATTTTTTATATATGTTAGTCATTTTTTTTAATTTGCCTACTTATATATTTATAAATATTTAAATTGGTTATAACAAAAATTATATGAGCATATTTGTTTAAAATATGTTTCACAAAATTGTAGTTTTATAAATTTTTGTGAATATATTATAATAAAAATAATAATTAAAATTATATTTTGACAATCGTACAAATAAAAAAAACAACACTCATTCTTGGACCGGAGGGAATGTGTCCAATCTAGTTTCAAATGGTTTGGATCGAGATAAAAAGGGAAATTCCAAGTATCTTATAAGAAGTTTCGAACATTCCAATTTCATCTTCCTACGACTCTAGTCCCTATCTCGAACATATATGTCGGTTTTCAATCAAATTGATTCTGAACGCAAGTTGTTCATGCTAGGACATGAGTCCCTCGATTTCTTATGAGAGGGGGTGTGCGAAAATTTCATAGTACTTACGTTATTTTCATAGTGGGACAAAATAAATTTTTTTTTGTCGTTTTAAAATTTTGATATTTTATATTTTTTATTAAATGTCTCAATGACATATAGATTTGATATTACTTTATCAATCTAACAAATTATAATTTCAAAACATTATAATGATATAGAAGAGAAATTTTTTTCCACATTTTATAGTTTAAGACACTAAATGTCATGTAAACAAGTAATAGTGACATATTATGTAAATAGGTAATATGCTAATTTGATTGCAAATAACAATAAGTGGGTTTTTCTTAAAAAATAAAAACATGTTTGAAATACAGAAATTCTACAAGAATTTTGAAAAAAAAAATCATATCTAGTAAAAAATAGATATTTTCTTTCCTCCAAAACATATAAGTGGGTTGGATTAAGACAAATAGGATAGAAAGGTGATTAGATTGCTGAGATTAAAAAAAATGATATGAATGAATGAGAAAATTACTTTGTTACTGATTATACACAAAGAAGCAAACTGTGTGTCAGCCGAATTTGTCTATATGGGATACTTGATCACGAAATATTTTATATGTTAGTTATGGATGTGTTTCGTTGTTTAGACCAATCATCTATTATGAGGTGAAAAAAATATGATGAGTGATGTATCACAAGTTGATCCAAAATGAATATTTGATTGGAAGATGAGTTGATTTAGGATAAGAGTGGTAACGAATTAAGTTACCAATAATTAACTTAATTAGTATGAAAATAATGTTAATTATCGTTGATCACCACAAACATAACATTAATTATCACTAATTTGACATTAATCACTATTAACTACAACTAATTAGTATTAATTGAACATTAATTACCACTAATTACTACTAATATAACACTAATTACTGCTAATCACCACAAACATAATATTAATTATCACTAACTAACACTAATTAACATTAATCAACACTAACATAACACTAAGTACCCTAATTAACAAAATGTGAAATGAATTGATCTGGCATGAAAATGAGAGGTGAGTTGGTCCAACATATTAAAATAATATTCTTTTTTTTATTATCTCGTCCAGAATGAATATTGTAGTTGTAGGAAAAAACAATCAAACACCAACATGTCTCTTATGATACATGAGATGATCAAGACGTATAACCAAACATATCCTCTATGTATCTGAAAATACTTCATGTTTTGATATTGTGCTCGAAATAGTGTATATTATTTAAAACATAGAGAATTAAATGCTTTTAACCTCTTGGAAGGTATAATGTCAGGTTCTGTTTATGCTATCCTAACCTTTAGTTTCTCACCTTTAGTTTCTCAGGCACAGCTCGCGCCCTCCTGCGTCCACGTCGCCCAAAAAACTGCAGCCATCCGATCAGGCAAATAGGCCATCTTGTTCTGTTGATAGCTCAGCTACTGATAACGCCAAACGAACACACACAAAACTTATTTTCTTTGCCATGCAAATCAGCTTGCATCACTTGAAAAGGATCTTAAAATTAAGGTCAACACAAAAAACATGCTCACCAGGAAAACTCGACACAAGTATAAGGAATTTTCCAGTATTTCTAAAGTTTTAAACTGTTGATTTTATTTTAATCCAACAATCACAATGAAAATATACACCTTTATAAATATCCCCGGTACCTTGACAGGTACCCCTCAGAAAGGGCAAAACGGTAATTACATTTGACGAGGATTGACACCCGGGTCACTTCTAATAAACTTCTGGTTCAAGACAGGTTCGAACCAGAGCATGTGTCTGGAGATGCGAACTCAAGTTATTTTGAGAGGCATCACCACGAGGTCGCAAGCTTTACGCGATCAAGTCGCAGCTTTACGCGGTCAGACCGTAGGCCTTGCGCGGTCAGAAGTTCGTGGCCTATACGCGAACTACACATTCGGGATATTACGCGGTCAGCTAAATCCCGCGGTCAGAACGTCTACCGATCAGGATACCTGGGATCTATCTATTCGGTTGTCTATATGACAGGATATTCTAAGTATCCCGAAGATTCCTACACGTGGAAAATCAACCGTCAGGGGGTTAACACGTACAGTTATTCATGAATAACACGTGTTTAACCTGCGTGGAGGTTAAGAGCAGTTTCAAAAACCGTATCTAACCGTCCGAGCAACCGATTGATGCAGTTTCCTTCACATGGCACCCTTTCAAGCAGTATAAAAGGATGGCATGAAGTATCAATCGGGGAGAGAGAGATCCAAGTTAGCCAAGTCTACGGCATATCTCATATAGCATTCTTAAGTCTTCTTTAGCTTATTTTTGTACACTTTTATAGGAAAAATCCTTGCCTGTGAGGACTTTTCCTCCATTTGTAAACATTTTACCACACTTAGTGAAATCTCAACAGGACGTAGGGCTTTTACTCCCACCATCGAGGGCCCGAACCTGTCTAAATTCTCTGTGTTCCTGTTCTCCATTGTTCAGCATACCTTCCCGAAGGGTCATCTTGAAAGGTCTCACTATTACAAATTCTGCATAAGTTCGGCTGAGGACCCCGAGTCCGAATCGTCAACAGCTGGCGCCCACCGTGGGGCCTTTCTCAAGGCATCCTAATTAAAATTCGGAGGTTCGCCGAAACATGGCTGGAGCATATGATTCCGAGAATGATTTCGATCTCGAGGATTATGCTCATATCCCAATGCCTTCTCCAAGTGATCCCGTTCCGATGGAAGAGGTCGAAGGCCAGAATCTTCCACAGGATGAATCATCTTCCCAAGTCATGATGATCGACCAGGAGGCAACTGGCACAGGGTCAGAACCCACAGAGGTTCTTAATGTGCTAGGTGATAAGTCCGGCCCATCGTACGATCCCGCTGAGGGAAAGTACGATGGTGACCCCGAGGTGAGCCCAGGAAGATTCGACCCTGATAACCTTCACCGTCTCTTTGATTTCGAGTCCGACTCGGAACAAACCGAGATGTTCTCCCCATCGGCGACTTCTCTCCCTAGGCAGTTTGCTGCGTTGTCGGAGGAAACTCCCGATCAACAGGCTGCCAGGGAAGAACAAGATCGCAAACAGAAGGAGGAGCAAGATCTCGAGCAACAAAACAACGAACTACGCAGAACTGCCCTAGAGGCTCTTCAAGATGCGCAGGCTCGTTACGATGCTGCCCCGAGTTCTTCTCGACGGTCGCGTGGTCATAGACGTGACCAGACTCCTTCCTTACCACCGGAGCACTTCCCAGTGGATGAGGAAACAATAACACCCGGTGCCCCAAGGAGAAGTACCCATGGTCGACTGCGATCTATCGCGGAAGTCATGCGTAACTTTCCTCCTACGGTCACGGATGCGCAGAGACCGGCCTTTTACAGGATCCTGGTGGAAAGATTGGACGAGGTCGCATCTGAGGCGACCCCAACAGCCTCTTCCCGCTCAGTGATACATTCCCGGGATCGAGATGGTCCTCATTTTGGCTCTGGTCGACGGAGTTACCCGCCGCCTATACCGTCCCGACAGGACAAATATCGGCGAATGCAGGACTCTCGCAGTAGGGATCGAGTTCCCGTTCATTCTCGTTTGGGACCTCGAGTCACCCCGCCGTTAAATGAGTTTGCTCGAAACCTGACCGAAAGTCGCAGGACGGTCCACGGTCCTTACGTTGGTTGCAAAGCTTTCTCGCCTGGCCTACGAGCGGTCGTTTGGCCCGATAAGTTTCGACCAGGGGCCATCGAGAGGTTTGACGGAACTCAGAACCCATCCGAGTTTCTTCAGATCTATATTACTGCCATCCAAGCCGCAGGAGGCGATGACAAGGTCATGGCTAACTACCTGCCAACAGTCCTCGTAGGACCGGCTAGAACTTGGTTGTTCAATCAGCCTGAGGGTTCTATCTACAATTGGGAAATGCTATGCGATGCCATCCTTAGCAATTTCCAAAACTGTTACCAAAAGCCGGGTAAGGAGGACGACTTGCATAGATTGCGGCAAACTTCGACCGAAACGCTTCGGCAGTTTGTCAAGAGGTTTGTCGGGGTAAGAAATACCATCCCGAACATATCTGATGGTTCCGTAATCAGGGCATTTAAGCATGCCGTTCGATACCGGAGATTCACTGAAGACTTGCTCATTCACCCTCCTCGATCGGTGGCCGATCTGTTCGATATGGCTGATCGATACTCCGATGCAGCCGAGGCAGTCGAATGGAACCGAATGGTTGACAAGGGGGACCTACCGCCCCAACCAGGCTTCAAGGACGTCAAGAAAGAAGACTCGAGCAAAAAGCCGGAGTCTTCATCGGGTGGGAAGTCAAAAAAGTCGAAGAGGAACCGCTCTGGACAGCACCGTGAGGTCGCGGTCGCGGAGAAACCACCTTCGACCAAAGGTAATAAGTTTTCTTTCAAAAGTAAAGCTGCTTCTGGTGGCCGGGATTCCGACCAGCCAGAAAAATCAACTAATCCGCAGGAGGGCAAAAGATGGTGTCCACTCCACAATTCCGCAGGCCACGATCTCAAGAACTGCAGGAGTTGGTTGAAACAGCTGGATGATTTCTACCAAGGAGCTGGGCCAATGCCGACCTTACCGCCCAAAGAGCAGGCGTGCGGGGTTAGAGACATCGATGGAGACGAAGAAATGGCTTACCAGGTACCTCAAAATCATGTTAATGTCATTTTCGGAGGCTCCTCCTCTTTCGTTTCCAAAAGGCAGTTTAAAACTTTTTGCCGAGAGGTTAACCAAACGGAGACATCCCTTGGTGAACCTCAATATCCCCGTTGGTCGGATATGCCTTTGACAATCGACCGCGCTGACTGTCCTGCGGGGCTAACTCGACCATTGAGATTACCTCTGGTTATTACCCCAATCATCAGTAACGCGAGAGTCGAAAGGGTCCTGATCGACGGGGGAAGTTCCCTTGATCTTTTATTGGTCAAGACACTCGACGAGATGCAAATTCCTCGTTCGAAGATCAAGCCCATAATTCATCCGTTTTATGGGATAATCCCAGGCCCCTCCATGATGCCATTGGGACAAGTGGTCCTCCCGGTCACTCTGGGAGAACCAGATAACTTCCGAACAGAATTGGTTACTTTTGATGTAATCGATTGTGATTCAGCTTATAATGCAATCTTTGGCAGGCCTACTCTCGCTAAGTTCATGATGGCAACGCACTATGCTTATCAGTGCGGGAAATTGCCTGGCCCCAAAGGTGTCATTTCGGTCCGAGGTAGTCGCAACGTGGCACTCACGTGCGACCGGTTATCTTTGGAGATGGTCGATCAACTTCCCCTCCGGGACGCTCAGGTCGCCACTGTCGCCACCGATGCGATCAGGGCTGCTCCTCGACCAGATGAGAAACTCAAACAAGTTCCTTTGTACCCAGATGACCCATCCAAGACAATTCGGGTTGGGTCAACCCTGGATGACAAATAGGAACTCGACCTCGTTGCTTTCCTCCGGGCTAACGCAGATGTGTTTGCGTGGAAACCGTCCGACATGCCCGGTGTCCCAAGGGAAGTAATTGAGTACAGGTTAGCAATCCGACCTGGACAACGACCAATAAAGCAAAAGCTCAGGCGTTTTGCCACCGACCGACAGGAAGCCATCCGAGAAGAGTTAGACAAACTCTTACAAGCCGGGTTCATCCGCGAGGTGAATCACCCGGACTGGCTCGCCAATCCGGTCATGGTCCGCAAGTCAAATGGCAAGTGGCGCATGTGCGTCGACTATACTAGCCTCAACAGTGCCTGTCCGAAGGACGACTTTCCCCTTCCCCGCATCGACCAGCTGGTTGACTCCACTGCGGGTTGCGAACTGATGAGTTTTCTGGATGCCTACTCGGGATATCATCAAATTAGCATGGCAGAAGACGATGAAGAGAAAACTGCCTTCATCACCCCGTTCGGCACGTACTGCTACGTCAGAATGCCGTTCGGTCTCAAGAACGCTGGTTCCACGTACCAGCGCTTGATGCAAAAGACCTTTCTTTCCCAGATAGGGCGCAATCTCGAAGCATATGTAGACGACTTGGTTGTAAAGAGTACCAAAAGATTGTCTCATTTGGACGATCTTGCTGAAACCTTCTGTAACTTGAATCGCTTTGGAATAAAATTGAACCCGGAGAAATGTTCTTTCGGGGTTTCTTCAGGAAAGCTTCTTGGTTTTCTTGTGTGTTCCAGGGGCATTGAGGTTAATCCTGAGAAAATCAGAGCTATTGAACAAATGAGGTCGCCCTCGACCATGAAGGATGTTCAACGCCTGGCTGGTCGCATGGCGGCTTTAAGTCGTTTCATATCGCGATTAGGCGAAAGGGGACTACCTTTCTTTAAAGCCTTGCGGAAACATCATAACTTCACGTGGTCAGATGAGGCCGAAAAAGCGTTTCAGGAGGTAAAAACATATCTATCCAGTCCGCCAGTATTGGTGTCTCCTGAAAAGGATGAACCATTGCTTCTGTATTTGGCGGCCACCCCACACGCGGTCAGCGCAGTTCTGATCGCGGAAAGGGAAGGAGTGCACAGACCCGTCTACTATGTGAGCGAAGTACTTCATGGTCCTAAGGAGCGCTACCCTGAGGTCCAGAAGATACTTTACGCGCTACTGATGGCTTCCCGTAAGCTACGACATTACTTTCAAGCACACAAGATCACAGTACCTTCCTCTTTTCCTTTAGGGGATATTGTCCGAAATCCAGAAAAATCTGGTCGAATCGCCAAATGGGCGGTCGAATTCGGTGCCTTTGAGATCCACTTTACCCCTCGCACGGCGGTTAAGTCTCAGGTTTTGGCCGACTTTGTGGTCGAATGGACCAACCCTGAGCCACCCGTGCAGTTGGAAAAGGAACTGGAGTGCCCCGATTATTGGACAATGTACTTTGACGGCTCCCGTAGTTTTCAACACTCGGGGGCTGGGGTGGTCTTAGTTACACCTCAGGGCGAACAGCTTAAGTATGTCATCCAACTACACTTTGTTGCAACCAACAATGCAGCAGAGTATGAAGGTCTTCTTGCAGGGCTCCGGGCAGCAAAATTCCTCGGAGTCCGTCGATTAGTGGTGAGGGGGGACTCACAGCTGGTCGTAAACCAGGTAAACAAGGAGTACAGCACCTCCGATGAGACAATGGCTCATTACCTGGGGGAAGTGAGGAGATTGGAAAAACACTTCAGTCACTTCGAAGTCCAATACATCCCGCGAAAGGACAACATTCTCGCAGACCAATTATCCAAAATTGGATCCTCACGCTCATTCGCTCCGGCAGGAGTGTTCGTTGAACACTTGGACCATCCTTCGATCATGACTTCGGTCGAGGATGATCCGGCAATAGCCTTCGTTGCCAACCTCGGTCAGGAACAAGATTGGACTCATCCATTGAGGGTTTATCTTGAACATGGGACCCTACCCGGGGACGAAACCAAAAGCGATCGGTTAATTCGAAAGGCGCGTCTGTACAAACTCATAGATGGGGTTATGTACAGAAAGGGTACTCAAGGAGTATTCATGCGCTGCATATCTCAGGAGGAAGGAAAATCCCTCTTGAAAGAAATACATGACGGTGTATGCGGTGCACACGCGTCATACCGAACACTGGTCGGAAAAGTTTTTCGACAGGGATTCTACTGGCCTTCGGCACTCGATGATGCCAAGCTTATGGTCAAGATGTGTCCACAATGTCAGTTTCATGCAAGACAGGTTCATCAACCTGCTTATGCATTACAAACTATTCCTCTCGCATGGCCTTTCGCGATCTGGGGAATGGACATCGTCGGTCCTATGCCACAAGCGGTCAATGGATACAAGTTTTTGTTTGTAGCCATTGACACGTTCACAAAGTGGATTGAGGCCGAACCAGTACGAAATATTACTGCATTAGCCGCACAAAAGTTCTTTCACAAGAACATTGTGGCACGATTTGGTGTTCCAAACCGTCTCATCACAGACAACGGTTCTCAGTTCGCTAGCGGTCTTTTCCTAGACTACTGCGATCAGATTGGGACCAAGGTGTGCTTTGCTTCCGTGGCACATCCACAAAGCAATGGTGCCGTAGAACGGGCCAATGGGCAAGTACTGCAAGGTATCAAAAAACGTGTTTTTGATCGCCTCAAGACCCGCTCGGGGGCTTGGGCAGACGAGCTCTATACTGTTCTATGGGCACTACGAACTACCTCTAGTCGAGCCACCGGTGAGACACCCTTCCATTTGGTCTATGGAGCCGAGGCTGTGTTGCCTATGGAAGTAAGTATTGGATCTGTTCGCACGAATCAATTCGAACAGGTCAACCAATCCGAACAACGATCGCAAGATCTCATCCTCCTGGAAGAACGGCGTGATCGCGCCCTGATTAAGTCCGCGGTATACTTGCAGGCTCTACGCAAGTATCACAGTAAAAGGGTGCGACCACGTGATCTCAACGTGGGCGACTTGGTTTTACGAAAAATTCAAGACCAGTCTAACCGCAATAAATTCTCCCCAAAGTAGGAGGGACCATATACTGTCGTCTCAGTGCCGCGGTCAGGATCTGCGCGGTTAGCCATGGAGGATGGTCGGATTTTGTCCAATACTTGGAACATCGATCAACTTCGCAAGTTTTACGTGTAAGTATTCCAATCACTTTTTTCCTGTTCAATTAGCATCTTTTCATAAAAAGCATGTCTTGTTTTCATACAATGAGTGTTTTTCTTTAAGCCCAAATTATACTAATTCGACCTGGGGGCTGATCGCCGGCGGTTAGGTTATTACAGCATTTTTCAACCGGATTCGCTGGTCAATCTCATGATCACTTCCAGATAAGTCTCTCCTAAATAAGCCGTTTCTCAACGCACACGGGACTATCTGGCTAGTCTTCGGTCATTTGGGTGGCTACCAGTTTGCAATAGGGTTAAAATGTTACTTTAATCTTGACCATCGGCTTGAAGCACATATCCCTGGTCATCATACTTATGTTTTCCTCTGTTTAAAATACTAAGACTTCAGTATTCACAAAACAGAGGCGGGGGCTAGAGGAATATACTTATAGTATGAAACTTATGATGTGAATATGCACTTTCTCTTGAAAAAATGATTTTACATACATAGCATTGTAATTACAATTGTTTGGTTACAAAATACAAGGATCATTCGATCCTTAGCTCAGCCAAGAGCTTGTCAACGAAGGGCTTAACTTCTTCGATAACGGCGTCAAGCAGTTCGTCGCTCTCGACCTCAACCGGTCCCACCAGCGCGCTCAGATTCGCATCTGAGCCATGGTGAAGTCGAACCCGGCTGAGTACGGCGGATGCGGCTGATTGGACTCTCGTCCTGATCATCTCTTCACGTCGCCGTAAATCTCCAGGGAGATATTCGAGCAGTGATTCTGCTTGAGTTGTAAGCAGTGATGCCCAATCGCTGACATCTGGGTTGTCCTTCCTCAACTCTACCACATTGGTATTCAAAAGGCTGGCTATGGCCTTCAGTTTTTCGAAGACCAGTAGACTCAACTCTTTGACCACTTGATTGGTGTGGTCGAGCGAGGACTCGAGAAGCATTTTGTCCTGGCTGAGCTGTTTAATACGACCTGCTTGCGCTGCACAAAGAAAAGAGGTTATGAACAAGAAATGTCTTTAAGTCTCCTCAAGTTGGGAATCGACTTACCAACATTCTCAGACTGAAGTCTATTGATTTCAGTCCGTAGTTTCTGAAACTCTGTAACTGAGTTCAGCTTTATCTTGGTTAACTCCTTCTTCAAGAACGTAACCTCTCTGCAGCAAAATCAGGTTAGTCACAATTAAAGCCTACTTATATTAACAGAAGGATGACGATACTCACTTGCGCAAGCCGTCACGATCTTTTTGAACAGCCGCCATGCTAGCCATTGCAGCATGCGACTGGCTCGTCACCCATGACAAGCCCTGTGACACAAAGCAAGAGAGTCAAGTATGCTCTAAAGGCGATTCAAACGCCGAAACAGGAGTCATCATACCTTCATAAACTTATTTAAAGCAGCATCATCCATGCTAGCAGGAATCCTTGCTAGCGCGCCTGAAGTGCCTGCAACGGGGACAGTTGATGGGAGTGCCGGCCGGACGCCACCCCCAGAGGCCACTGGCGGTGACCTAGTCCCTGTGCTTGATTCACCTCCCGCGGTGCGGACGATTTCCTGAACCACGGGAGTAGAGCGCTCTTCATTAGAGGCTCCCTCATTAGCCCTAGCTTCAACCTCCCCAGTGGCGGTTGAAGGTATAGGCGCTGTATTCTTTTGCCTAACAGGAAGAGTGGGTCAGACAGTTTTTATATAAGATTACTGTCGAATAAGAGTTCTTACCTTATTCGAAATCCCATTCGTTCCTGGGACTTCTGGGACAACTCCCCTTGCGAAGGAGAGCCGTCTCCGGTTCTTGCCTTCCTTATGGTGAATAAGACAGCACCCCCCTGGAAATATCATGTTACAGGCATATTCTTAGGGAACAGTTAAAAACACATAAGTCTTTACCTGGACCACCGGGCTAATTGATGGGGCTTCATCCGAAGGCCTTGACGATTCCTGAGTTGCTGGAACCATCACAGCCGGCCTTCGTTCGTCTACTTCCTCCTCTGTCCGCGGAGGAGGAGGATTTTCCTCCCTGGAATCCCCAGTGGACCCAGGGGGAAGCTCTCCTTCCTGTATATACATTAACTTATCAAATATGCAGAAAGAGTTATGGAGGGAATGATCGAAAAGATCCTTTACCTTAGTCGTCCCTTCGACCAGGGAAGCAGAGATGACTGACCCTGAAACCTCGGGGGCTTCAGGAATTGGAAGGTCACCCGCAACCACCAGATCTTCGGTGGTCGCAGGGTCAGCCACGGCCACCTCTTCGGCAGCTGTAGTCTCTGCGGGGCAGCCTGGGACATCGATGGATGGAAGATCCGCGATCTTCCTCCTTCGAAGGATCAGAGGAACGTCATCCTCTTCCTCCTCGCTCCCCTCTCCCTGTACGACGAAGAAGTGATTCCATGTCGCGCCTGAAAAAGTAGCAGGAATGTGATATCTTATCGCAGTCTTTTTTGCGGGACGAGGGACGCTTCGTGAAGACCCCTCCCCAGGGTTCAGCTTGGTCTTCTTAGGGGCAGGACTCTTTGTCCTGGGTCTCTGGGAGACCTTCTTCACGTTCTTCGCCGCCGGCTTCTTCAGAAAGCCGACATTTTCACTTGGGAATGTCGCATCCGCGAACCTCCCTAGGAGCTATTTTCATTCCAATGAAATTGATTAGTGTTGGACATACATAAAACCTGTAAAACAGAGGCCAAGTGAGAAGTTTACCTTTTGGCGCTCCTGTTTAAGGTCGTCGCCAGCATGAATCAAGCTTTGGGGGCGAGGCGACCCCTTGGGGCCCTCTACCTCGGCACTGTACGCCCTGAGGAGGTAGTTAGTCCGCCTCTCAATCTCAGCTGAGGGCAGGACTGTTCCCGGATACAAGTTAAATTGGTACATTTCAAAAATAACAAAAGGATTTCTATGTCAGAAATAAGTACCTTCATTATAGTCCAGGGTAGTGTCCGTCATGGACGTGATCTCCCAAGCCGGATGAGCCCTTTCACGTAGGGGGCTCACCCGATTCTTCACAAAGTCTCGGATGACGTCACGTGCCGTCAGCCCTTGTTCGACTAAGTGAAGGATCACCTCGGCATGCTTCATGAACTCCGCGTTCATCGCCGGGAGAGTATCCAACTCGCTTGTTTTCTCCGGCCGCGAGTTCTCAAACCACAGCCCGCTCTCGGTCGGAGGGGTGCAGTAAAACCATTTCTGGTGCCACCCGTGCACTGAATCTCGCAGGGGTGGGGAGGGATACTCCTTTTTATCCCTCAGCCGGAAGTAGATGCATCCGGCGGCGTTGGTGCTCTTCGACCACGCCGAAAAGTAAAATCGTCGGAAAAGATCCACGCTGGGATATACTCCGACGAAGGCTTCACAGAGATGCTGGAATACTGCAAGAATCAGCATCGCGTTGGGGTGGAGGTTGATCAGTTCCCACCCGTAATGCTCAAAGATGTCCTTAAGGAAACGACTCTCAGGGAATCGGAACCCGCAACGAAAATACTCCTCAAAAACCACCAACTCGCCTTCTTGGACAGTTGGGGTTTCTTGGTCCTTCTCCGCAGGTCGCCAGTTAATGAGCAGCCGCGGAGAAAGGATCTCCTCCTTCTCAAGCGCCATCAGGCTCTCCTCAGAATGATGAATGGATCTGCTCCAGGACGCCATCTATGGTGTAGAATCAAAGGGGAAGCTGGCGATTTGGGGAAGACGAAGGCTGAAGAAAATGAGGGTTTTGAGCGGCGGGAATTCTAAGGGTTTTTTCGCGGCTGAGTGGCTTCCTCAAGAAGCTACCTACTGCTTTTTATAGACCCAAGGCGACGCATTAATGGGTAAACAGCTCGTTTCAAACGTTCCATTGAATGCTTTATTCATTTCCCATAATGGATACTATTTCTGATAGACCCGATAAAGTACCCAGACGTCGGATCTGAAACAAAAAGGCTTCTTTGTTTTGGAAACTGAAAGTGCAAAAGGACTGAAAAATTTTCAGTACTTTTTCAGAAGGCGTTTTTTCTTTTTTATACTTTGAACATTTTCTTCGAAAAAATCATATAACTCAATTTTTGACGTACTGGAATGTTTCTAATTGGGTTATGGTTTTTTCGAAATCATGTTTTAGGCTGAAACTTCGATTCTAATCGTAATGACGGCCTGACCGAGTCCTAACTCTGGTCGCACTTTAGTTCTGACCGCGGCTCTGGAACTGCTCGCGGAACCAGGGCAGGTCGCGGTGCCTTTTTCTTAAAAACGATTCTGATCGCAGAACTAAAGTTTCCTGTGTATGAATGGTCGCAAACGTAAAGTTTATGGCTATGTTTTCGCACAGAAGATGTGAAGAATATTCGTGAAAAATAAGAAACTTTTTATTTCTTACATTCTTTACATACAAAAGGGATGCAGTCGATCAAAACATCAACTTGCTCCGAAAGAAGTTTACAAAGTTCCCCAAGGGACATATTGTTGTCAGTAGGATCTACACTGACAACCCCCAGGGAACTAGCAACTACCCTAAGTCTATCTATATCATCCCTAACAACGGACGCACTATTGTCCCTAATCAAGTCGGAGAGTTCTCGCTGTTGCTGAGCGAAGTCCCTCTCTCGACGGAAATGGTGCGCCTCCTCTCGGGATCGATCAAGACATTCTGCTAAACGCAGAATCTTCGAGGCCATCTCCTCGGTCTTCTTCTCCAGGGCATTCTTCTCTTCCAGAAGAGTCTGTCCGGAAGGAAGAGATGGAGCAACAGAAGGCTGATCGCTGGGGCCTCCTACCTCCTGCATTTTGCAAAAAGTTAGTCATATTAACTAAAATTGTCAGCAAAAAGGGAGAAGAATTGTTACCTGTCCCAGTGCAACGTTCCCAGAAGAAAATTGCTTCGCCAACCCAATACGGCAATCATCTGGTCGAGGGATAGTCACCGCTTGCCGACCAGGATGTTGATCACCCATAAGGATGGGAGAATTGAATGTGATGGGATCTTTCTCTAAGGATAAAGGCCTAACTTGCCGAGAGGCATGAACGGGGAGGGTCAAAGGAACTGAAGGAAGAAGGAAACTCGCTACACTCTTCACCTTTGTTCCACTGGAAGATCCTTCGTCAACCTTGGGTTTCTTCCTTAAGGGAGACAGGACTTCATCCGACCCTTGTTCGACAATTTCCCCTTCATCGCTCTCAATCTCGATGATTTCGTGATCTGCCATTAGGAAGAGTAAGTGAAAAGGAAGGAGGCCAGGTAACAAGAAAAAGACTTAGGCGTAAGAGGAAAATTGTGAATCTTTACATGTCCAGGGGTCTGGTATTTATAGCCGCCAGGTCGACGGTTCGCCTCCCAGACACCTCGAGTTTCGTTAAAGACATTTACAATTTTACCTCGAGATAAAAATCTCTACGGTGCCATCATTGCCCGTCACGTAGTGTCAGAACCCGTCTTGAGAAACCAACCGTTTTCACTTAGTGCGCCACTAAGTGGAGAAGTTAAAGGGCCGGGTTAAAAGTCCAATGCACGATTTTTTAAATTCGAAATAAACACGTCTCTCCGTTTTCTTCGAATTTGGGGGCTAGCTGACGAGGATTGACACCCGGGTCACTTCTAATAAACTTCTGGTTCAAGACAGGTTCGAACCAGAGCATGTGTCTGGAGATGCGAACTCAAGTTATTTTGAGAGGCATCACCACGAGGTCGCAAGCTTTACGCGATCAAGTCGCAGCTTTACGCGGTCAGACCGTAGGCCTTGCGCGGTCAGAAGTTCGTGGCCTATACGCGAACTACACATTCGGGATATTACGCGGTCAGCTAAATCCCGCGGTCAGAACGTCTACCGATCAGGATACCTGGGATCTATCTATTCGGTTGTCTATATGACAGGATATTCTAAGTATCCCGAAGATTCCTACACGTGGAAAATCAACCGTCAGGGGGTTAACACGTACAGTTATTCATGAATAACACGTGTTTAACCTGCGTGGAGGTTAAGAGCAGTTTCAAAAACCGTATCTAACCGTCCGAGCAACCGATTGATGCAGTTTCCTTCACATGGCACCCTTTCAAGCAGTATAAAAGGATGGCATGAAGTATCAATCGGGGAGAGAGAGATCCAAGTTAGCCAAGTCTACGGCATATCTCATATAGCATTCTTAAGTCTTCTTTAGCTTATTTTTGTACACTTTTATAGGAAAAATCCTTGCCTGTGAGGACTTTTCCTCCATTTGTAAACATTTTACCACACTTAGTGAAATCTCAACAGGACGTAGGGCTTTTACTCCCACCATCGAGGGCCCGAACCTGTCTAAATTCTCTGTGTTCCTGTTCTCCATTGTTCAGCATACCTTCCCGAAGGGTCATCTTGAAAGGTCTCACTATTACAAATTCTGCATAAGTTCGGCTGAAGACCCCGAGTCCGAATCGTCGACAACATTGTACCGTCTTCAACAGATTAAAAATCTAACAATTTAGGGAAAATGGCGTTTACTGGTTTTTTTTAAGGTTACTATATCTGCTATCAATGAATCCAAGTCTTATAATTGCTCAAGATACCCTTTTTTAACTCATCCGCCATGATCTCTCTGCTCTTCTCATGTTCTCCATGCGTTTGGCCATATACGAGCAGCCGGATAGCCGTCGTGGCTTGTCGCTCCACGTCTTTAGCATGAGTGATCTCTTAGGCTCACTCCATCCCCGCAGCTTTCACGCTCTGTAGGTGGACCCAGGCAATAAAAAATCAATATTTGTAGCTGGAGAAGAGGGAGAAGACGCCACAGCAAGCGGTGGCAAAAATTGCTCTGCATGTGGGCCCGCCACTGTTTTTCCTCGGTTTGCGTGCTATCAAATTACATTTAATCTTTGTTTCTTAATTTATGATTAATTTAGTTCAAATTAGATATTGATTATTGTTGGGGGAATCCCCAGCGGTCCCACGAAGTCCTAAGAAGCACCCGGTGAGATCCGGAGGGTCCCCGGGACCGGTGACACCCGGTGAGATCCGGAGGGTCTCCGGGCATCCGATGAGATCCGGAGGGTCTCCGGGACCCCGGTGACACCCGGTGAGACCCGGAGGGTCTCCAGGAATCCGGTGAGACCCGGAGGGTCTCCGGGAACCCGGTGACACCCGGTGAGCTCCGGAGGGTCTCCGGAACCCCGGTGGCACCCGGTGAGATACGGAGGGTCTCCGGGACCCCGGTGTCACCCGGTGAGTACGGAGGGTCTCCGGGACCCCGGTGTCACCCGGTGAGTACGGAGGGTCTCCGGGACCCCGGTGGCACCCGGTGAGCTCCGGAGGGTCTCCAGGACCCCGGTGTCACCCGGTGAGTACGGAGGGTCTCCGGGACCCCGGTGGGCCTCCGGGACCCCGGTGGCACCCGGTGAGATACGGAGGGTCTCCGGAACCCCGGTGGCGCCCGGTGAGATCCGGAGAGCCTCTGGGTCCATGAAGAGCTGTTGCTGACCGTGGGGCCCCTAGGAAGCTTGTGGCGCTACGTGTCGAGCATCCAGGCCGTCCATCAGGCTGAAGGACGTCTTTGCCCTCCCATCCGATGGTTGCAGCGAGGGCATTTTCGTCTTTTGTATTTCTTAGGGGCTATATATACCCCTCTTGTTCCCTTTTTCAGGGATTCCAATTCATTTCATATAAACGCAATTCCCGGCTCTCTTGGAGACCTCTCCCCGAGAGCTCACCTCCCCAGTAGGACGAAAGCACCCTCCGGGCAAGACCCGAGCGCGCGAGTATGGGAATGATTCCCAGCAAGCAACTACAACTAATAATCCCGGAGACCCTCTGAGATCTCCCGGGAGAGATCCTTGTACAAACTCCTCATACGCCGAAGAGCCCGCCGAAGGAGATCCTCTGGCCAACATTCGTAGCCGGCCGGGGGGAGTATCCTGAGCGGGGGGACTTTCAAAGCCCCCGACCTCGGAGGAGACAACTCAGCGCGACAATCGTCGAAGTTTCCTAAGTGCCACTCCGGGAGCCAACGCAGAAGGGCTGGCTCCCCGGAGGCACTTTCCTTCGCAAAGTCGTCATGTGCAAACTCGGAGTCTAGCCCGGAGGATGCTCCCCCGGCTGCCAGACTTAGTAAGATCAAGGCCGCCCGGGCACCACCTGGGCTAGACCCCCCGGGCGACCCTCGAGCACTCTCCAAAAGATGGTCTTCAGGGCAAGAAAGCCCTGGAAAAGCGACGTCTAAAGATACCTGCTGACAAATTGAACACATTTAACGAAAGAACTACTTTATTTCAGTCAAAAGGTATTTATAAGTTCCCGGGGCTCTCTCTAAGGAAGCCATCCGGAGCAAAAGACCTAAAAAAGAGAAGCCTAATCTAGCCGGGGGGGGAGGAGCTTATACTTGCCCGTCCTTGTCCCCCCCCGGGGGGACGTCCGTGCTGGCCGACGCGCCCTGACCCGGGCGCCGACCGCCCATCTCCATGGCGCCGGCTGATCTGGTCGAAGAGAACCTCGGCGGACCGCTCCAGCTAGGGCCGCCGAGGGTTGAAGAAGGCGGGGAAGCTCCGGGGGACCAAATCCCCGATAACTCGGGCGCCCTCCCCGCGGTGCTCGACGAGGGCCGCCGCCAAGGCGATCACCGGGACGGCGAGCCCGCGCGCCCATGCCTCCGCAGCAACTGGGATCAGGGCGACCTGCGCACCATGAAAGTGCGCGGCCTCGCCGATCGACGTCGGAGCCGGGTCAGGGCCTGCCCCCCGACCGAGCTCGATCCCGAGCTCCTCGAGGGTAGTGCGGATCGCCTTGCCCCCCGCGACCACGGCCTGGACGCCCGAAGCTGCGGCCTCTCGCTCCACCTGCAGCTCCTTCCGTAGCCGAGAAGCCGTATCCTCAGCGGCGGCGAGCCGAGCCCGCACCGCGGCCAACTCCCCGAGTGCCCGCTCCTTCTCAGAGCGCTCCGAGGCCGCGTCCTTGAGCGCTTTCTCCTTACCGGCGCGCTCGAAGGCCGCTACGTCCTCGGCGGCCCGGAGGCGCGTGGTGAGCCGGGCCCTGAAGCCCCGGGCTAAGGCGACCGTCTGCACAAAAACCGTCATCAGAACACAACTAACGAAGGAGCGTAAGACTCAAGCAACTTACCCGAAGCCTGGAGGCGATGACCGCGTCGACGTCGCCCTTGTCGCCCCCCGGGTCGCTCCCTCGGGAGGCCTCCCCACCGGGCAGACCACCCTCCGAAGTCCCACCGTCGGAGGAGCCTGGAGGCCTGATCCGGCGGCGCCGGAACCCCGGGGTGGACGAACAGGCCCTTACCCCTCCCGGGTACGGGGAGCGCCGCCGTCGCGGGCCGAACCGCCGACGAACCTGTCTCCGGGGCCAGAATCGAGGCCATTGGCAGGCCCCCCGGCATCCGGAACCGGACGGAGACCTCACTGGACGAGGGCTGCGGCCGAGGGCCCCGCGGGGGCCGGAGGTGGCGAAGGACTCGGGGCGTACATCTCCGAGTCCGAGCCCTGACCCTCTCCGGCCGGGACGCCGCCCATCGGATCCGGCCCACCTGGGGTGTCGGGAGCGGCACCAGACGGCCCGGCAACCGCCGCCGCAGTCTCCTTCGCGGGAGAAGGTGGTGGAGAAGACCGGGGCCTCGCCGGGCTCCTCCGGGGTCGGGACCCCGAGGGGCTGCCAGACGGACGAGACCGCTTCGAGGGTCCGCCGGCGACTTCCTTCCCCCGCTTGCGTGAAGCAGGGGTAGGCAGAGGAGTCCGGGCTGGGAGCCTCAACCCGAACGCCTCCGCGACAACGTTTCGGGGAGGACCCTCCCTGATGACGCGCAGCACCCTCTCGTGCTCGTCCTCGTAGTACTGGCCGACAAGGGTCGCTGCGACGTCCTTGGCCCGACCATAGGACCTAACTGCAAGAGCAAAAAATGAAGCAAGTGTTAGGAAGACCCCCCCTAGCGGGAGGAAAGAGCCCGAATACTTACGGTTCGCCACCGTCATCCGGGGTGGTCTGTGCGCCGGTGACATCCCCCTCCCTCGGCGGGTGTGGAACGGCGCCACTCGGAGGAGAGCCATCTCCTCCGCGAGGTCCCGTATGGACCACCGGAATCGAACCTCCCCCATCTCGGTGAGGAGGTTCATCTCCGCCACAGTCCACTTGGGGGCCACCGGGGCACTAGACCGCGAGTACGTCGATGGCTCCCGAGAGTAGGTCACCCCCGGGTCTCCTACCCGGAGGTAGAACCAGTGCCGGAGCCAGTCCCCCCAGTGGTCCCGGGAGGCTAGCACCAGGTACTCGTCGGCGTGGCCTGGAGTCAGCTGGATCATGATGGAGCCGAAGGCCGACCTAGGGCCGCCCCTCCTCACCACCGGGCCCCTCGCCGCCGGCTCGTAGAAGTACCAAGGAGCCGCATGGTGGGCGTCACGGCGGTCGTCTCGCACAACCATATGAACACCCCCATCCGAACAAGGGTGTTCGGGGTGAGGTGGTTGAGCGCGAGGCCGTACACCTGCAGGAAGTCGCGAAGCAGCGGGTGCACGGGAAGCCGAAGGACGGCCTCCACGAATGCCTCGAAAGCCACCACCTCCCCGTCCCGGGGGCTCGGCACTTGCTCCGCCGGGCCGGGGATCCTGATATCTCCCGCCTGGAAGTAGCCGCGCTCCAAGAAGGCCTCAAGGGCCCCCGAGGAGAACTCGGTGGCCCCGAGGAAATCGGAGGTCACCTCCTCCGCAGGCAACTCGGAGACCTTGGCGCGACTCTTTGGCCCCATCACGGACGAAAACTACCGGAAATTACCGGGAACCACCGGACGCCTCCGGACAAAAGTCACCAGAAACTACCGGGCGTTTCCGGACGAAGTCTCCGGAAACTACCGGAAACTACCGGGCGCTTCCGGACGAAGCCTCCGGAAACTACCGGAAACTACCGGGTGTTTCCGGACAAAGTCTCCGGAAACTACCGGAAACTACCGGGCGCTTCCGGACGAAGCCTCCGGAAACTACCGGAAACTACCGGGCGCTTCCGGACGAAGCCTCCGGAAACTACCGGAAACTACCGGGTGTTTCCGGACAAAGTCTCCGGAAACTACCGGGCGCCTCCGGACAAAGGTCACCGGAAACCACCGGAAATCACCAGGAGATGACGTGTTTGTGGGATTTCGAGGGCGTGTGGGCATGGTCAACTTGAGGGCCCCTCCCCCCCTATTTATAGGCAGTGGGGAGGGCCCGGATGCCCGACACGTGTCCACAAAGCCATCAGAGCCGCGGAACTGAACCGTCGCGCACAAAACGAACCGACGCGGGCGCGGGCGCATCGAAACGATGCGTCGGTTCGCGGGTAGACGCGTCCCGCGGAGGAGCGGTTAGGAAGCCGAAGCGCCGCCGGGAGCGTAAAGGACTTCATGGAATACGAAGCGTCACAATTTGGAGATCCACATACCCGTCGGAGGCACCAAGAGCCCCCGAGGGCCTGGGGGGTTGCTGTTGGGGGAATCCCCAGTGGTCCCACGAAGTCCTAAGAAGCACCCGGTGAGATCTGGAGGGTCTCCGGGTGATCCGTTTGAGACCTAGTCTTGGTTTTCGCACTAGGCTCGCCCAGATTCTAATATGCGGAATAACGGGATCTTACTCGGAAATACCGAAACCCAAAGTAATTGCACAACTCTTTATTTCAAAGAGGGCTTTACACGTCGAACGTTAGACACACTTGTCTACGTCGAAGAAACTATAAGTGTCTAAAACTCAAATAAGTTCTATGACTCTTCGATTGAGTTCGATGATCTAAACTAGACCTATTACAAGGTATTTATAGTCCAATCGTATGAGTACGTATCAGACTTAGAGACCTAAACGTATTAGACTCATATAACTAATCCTAAACAGATAAGCTTAGTTATACACATTCGGATCGGATTACAATTCCGAACAGGGAACGAATTCCTTTTCCTGGTCGCGGACCAATCCATGGTCGCGGAGCCGTATGCGATTAGGACTTGGTCGCGAAGCCGTATGCGATTAGGACTTGGTGGCGAAGCCGCATGCGGTCAGGACTTGGAGATCCTCCCGGATCACCGGGAACCCGGTGAGATCCGGAGGGTCTCCGGGCACCCGGTGAGATCCGGAGGGTCTCCGGGACCCCGGTGACACTCGGTGAGATCCGGAGGGTCTCCGGGCACCCGGTGAGATCCGGAGGGTCTCCGGGACCCCGGTGACACTCGGTGAGATCCGGAGGGTCTCCGGGAATCCGGTGAGATCCGAAGGGTCTCCAGGACCAGTGAGACCCGGAGGGTCTCCGGGACCCCGGTGACACCCGGTGACACCCGGAGGGTCTCCGGGACCCCGGTGGCACCCGGTGAGATACGGAGGCTCCGGGAACCCAGTGACACCCAGTGAGCTCCGGAGGGTCTCCGGGAACCCGGTGACACCAGGTGAGCTCCGGAGGGTCTCCGGGACCCCGGTGGCACCCGGTGAGATTCGGAGGGTCTCCGGGACCCCGGTGTCACCCGGTGAGTACGGAGGGTCTCCGGGACCCCGGTGACACCCGGCGAGCTACGGAGGGTCTCCGGGACCCCGGTGGCACCCGGTGAGATACGGAGGGTCTCCGGAACCCCGGTGGCGCCCGGTGAGATCCGGAAAGCCTCCGGGTCCATGAAGAGCTGTTGCTGACCGTGGGGCCCCTAGGAAGCTTGTGGCGCCACGTGTCGAGCATCCAGGCCGTCCATCAGGCCGAAGGACGTCTTCGCCCTCCCATCCGACGGTTGCAGCGAGGGCATTTTCGTCTTTTGTATTTCTTAGGGGCTATATATACCCCTCTTGTACCCTTTTTCAGGGATTCCAATTCATTTCATATAAACGCAATTCCCGGCTCTCTTGGAGACCTCTCCCCGAGAGCTCACCTCCCCAGCGGACTTGCGTCCGGAGAGAGCCAACAGGACTAGGGCCCCCACTGGGACCCGAACCTATATAAACCTCTGTGTCACTTTCTGTGTTGCCCGGCGGGAGGAGACCAGTAACTCGGTCTGCTCGCGCCGCTGTACTCGTGCTGCGCACGTCCGAACCTGCCGGGGTATCCGTAATACCACGACAATTATATTGAGAAGTTGTAGATATTTAAATTATCTTCGTATAGAGACCAAACATCGCATATATTCGATTTTTAAATTAAAAGTTATTGATGTTTTATCAAACTACCTAAATTTAGTTTACTCGTGGGCCCATACGAAGCGCCTCGCGAAGCGCCGATGGGTTGGAGTAGGGGGTGCTTCCGATGATGCTTCGCATACGTGGCACAGAATATACTGGAGAATATTCTATTAAAGCGCCTCGCGAAACGCCGATGGGTTGGAGACAGCCTTAAAGGCCTCCCAAGGCACATTTAGTGATTGTGTGTTCGATAATAATGAGTTGTTTGTGTTGGTATACGGCATCATAGAAAACAACTTTTGTTTAATTGTTTTGATCCTCAAATAGCTGAATTTTTTTCCAAATAACCAAAAAAAAAAATAAATTTGAAAACTAACTCGTAACTTTTTAAATTTGCAAAAACGGCGCTCTGTCGCGAACGCACACGCGCGACTGATCTTCAATCGCTAGCCGAGCTAGCGACTGAAGACGTGGCACGGCACAACGCCCTGCTGGCCCGTGTGCCATGCCACGCTAGCTTTCAGTCGCTAGCCCGGCTAGCGACTGAAAGCTGTATTTAAACAGCAGCAGTCCCTTTCACAGTACAGGCGAGTTCATTTTTTCGAATTTTTCAGAAATTACTGAGATCTGTTTAGAGAGAGAGAAGGAAGAGAAGAAGAGAAGAAAGAGGAGCAGAAAAACTTTTTTCGGAGATTCTTCAAATCTGTTCGCTGAAGTATATTTTTTTAACTCGTATATTTAAATTAATTAGATCGTTAACTCGTAGTATTTAGATATGATTTAGAATATATTTTTATACGGATGGTAAATGCGTGAATGTGATGAACAAAAAAATTGAAAGAACCTTAGTGTATGTTCGCAAATTAAAAAATTTGAAGAACCACTAAAAAATATTATGTTTTTCAAATTTGAATTTTATTAGTATGCACGTAGATTAAAATATTTGTTAATATGTAGATGTAAACGTTTGTGATTATGTATATTAAAATGATTGTTAATATGTAGTTTGAAAAGTTTCTTTTAGTTAGGGTTAGAGTTAGGGTTAGGGTTAGGGTTAGTCATCACCGTTGTCGCTTCTTTTAGTTAGGGTTAGGGTTAGGGTTAGAGTTAGTCATCACTGATGTCGCTTCTTTTAGTTAGAGTTAGGGTTAGGATTAGGGTTAGTCATCACCGCTGTCGTTTCTTTTAGTTAGGGTTAGGGTTATGGTTAGTCATCACCGCTGTCGCTTCTTTTAGTTAGGGTTAGGGTTAGGGTTAGGATTAGGGTTAGTCATCACCGCTGTCGCCCTCATCGTCTTGGCCTTTCCCGCATGGGTTTAGAGGGAGAGGGATTATTTTGTTTAGGGTTATAGGCAAAAATCGTGTAGCCCAATAGCGACTGAAATGGTATTTAAACACCGTGCGTCGCTTTCACATAGTACGGCCATTTCATTTTTTTGAAAATTCAGAAATTAGCAGAGAGAAAGAAGAGGAGAAGAGAAGGAAGAGGAGGAAAATTTGGACTTTACTTATGAACTGAACTTGCTGTTTGAGCTTTTCTGGTTCATATTCAGTTAATCTACCTTCACACCTAGTTTTTTTTTTATGCCTCAGAGACCATCCACAAGCAAAGAATCGAGTTCATTTGCCCTAAATCGAAAACCCCCAAATCCCATGTCTTCTTCTCCTGCTCCGGTCACCGGCCGTCGATTCCGGCCGATCCAGCTCCAGACACTTTGCCATCTAGATGTGTTTCACCCTCCTGAACATTTTTTTCTACTAGCATGACTTCTAATTCGGCCTAGAACAGAACCTATAGCTATGCCCTAGTTACTGTACTGTTCATATTGCAGGTGCTCCAGGCCAGTCAACTTCATCGCCGGTTTTCATCACTTTCCGGCCATCTCCTGCCCTAGAGCCTGTTTAGTAATTTGTTCCTGTTAGCAATGCCTAGCAACCAGACAAAGTTGTGAATCATTTGGAGCCCTAGATCAAAAGATATGGCTAAACCCTAGTTTCTGGCCATGTCAACTCTATGCCACACCATGCCAGCCAGTGGATTAGCCTTGTTCACCCACCTCTGATCATGCAAAACAAAAACTACTTTGTCAAATAGTTGCCTCACTATTTTGTGCACCATATGCTTGAATCAAAACCCATTTTGGCCACTGGGAACTATTCAAACCATGTCAATGCCATTCTTGGGCATTGTTAGCTCTTGTCAGCCTATGTCAGCCAATGTCAGCCCTGTTCACCACATCTCAAACAGCAAGTTCAGTTAGGGTTAGGGTTAGGGTTAGGGACCGTAGTCATCACCGCTGTCGCCCTCACCGTGTTGGCCTTTCCCTCATGGGTTTAGAGGGAGAGGGGAAAATTTCTGTTGTTTGAAACATCATGTTTTTTCTAGTACTTTGAGCAATGTTGGTTCTCTAATTATACACTCTGATGCAGTTATTGCGCATTGTTGCACTATCCTGTTTGAATCTAACACAGAATGACAAATTGATTAGGCTATGGAGCAACCCAGTACGGTTTGCGTTTATTACAGAGCTGGTGTAATCCGTAATGGACCAAACGGTGATGATCTTGGTGGTTGTATGTATGTTTACAGTCAAATGAGACAACCACAGTCAATGTCTTTCAATGATTTGGAGATGTGGTTAGTCGACCTGTTACAACCCAATGTTGCGACGGATAATCTCAGAGTCGAAGGCATGGTACCAGATGGAAACAAATGGGTGCTGAAGAGACTGAAGGTGACAAATCATGGGGTTCGTTTCGATGATTTGTGACAAATCCAGGCTATGGTGTCGGAACCATCATACTGTACGTTGAAATCTTAGCACATAGTTTGGAGGGCAGCCATTCAGTAGAAAGAGAAAGCACTAATATCTGTACCAGAGGTCACGATGGCGGTGGCGGTGGCGGTGCCGGTGCCGATACTGGTGCAGGTGGCAGTATTAATGCCAGTGCAACTGGCAGTGTACCTTTGCAAACTGTAGGAGATACAACTCAATTTGGTGGCCATCAAGTAGATGCAGCTAAAGAACTGTCAGAATTGGAGGAGAATTTCAATGAGGAGGAGTATACTGATCCGTCAGAAATGTATGAATCTCCTGTTGAACCCACAGAACAGCAGAATCCTATAAGTGAGTGGACTGATCCATCATCCTTGAATAACGCTGTGGTTCGTGATGAGCTGGGTTCGTGATGGTCCTATAATGAATCAACCGTCCAGTTTGGACAGTTGTTTCGGAATAAAAAGGATGCAAAGAAATCCATAACTGCGTGGCCTGTCTCACTAAATAGGTCATTCCGAGTGATCAAATCAAATCCGAGCCTGTGGACTGTGAGGTGCTTAGTCCAGAATTGTCCATGATCCGTACGTGTCACTCGGCCACAAGATGGCCCGTTCTTTCGGGTGACCAGAGTTGAAGACCACGGATGTCTGGCTGAGGGCATGGTGCAGCATCATAGAAATATCACTTCCAGTTTTGTTGCCAGTTTGATACTGTTAGTAGTGAAGGAAAATACGGCAATTACACCGAAAGTGATAATTGCACATGAAGCGGAGAAGTACGGTTATAATATCAAGTACGCGAAGGCATGGAGGGCTAAACAGAAGACGCTGGAGGAGCTTTTTGATACATATGTTGAGGCATACAACTTAATACCGAGGCTGTTGCGGCGCATATGCGAAGCAAATCCAGGGACAGTCACCGCAATTGTTGATACGCCGGCAATCGGCTCTGAGGGTGCTGTGATTCCTGGGTGCATGATACTGTGGAGATTTTTCTGGGCATTCCAACAGTGCGTTGCATCGTTCAGGTACATGAGACCCGTGCTTTGCATTGATGGAATATTTTTGACTGGAAAAATACCAGGGAACTCTGCTGACTGCCATGGCTGTTGATGCCAATGACTAGCTTCTCCCCATAGCATATGCCGTGGTCGAGGGGGAGAACTATAGCAGTTGGCTGTGGTTCTTGGGCACTTTGAAGAATGAGGTCGTGAAAGACCGGGAGCGCGTGTGCTTGATTCATGATCGAAATGGAGGAATGCTGAATGCGATGGAGTACATGCGATCGGAGAGGATCCATCGATGAGTTGGGATGACTTGCAGAGTCGTTGGTGCTTACGGCATCTTGGCGCGAATTTTCACAGTCGTTTCAAGAGCAAGCCCCTGATGCTCGTGTTCAAACGGCTTGCCAAACAGAACCAATAGTCAAAGTTCTCACAAATCTGGAAGTCACTAGAGGAAAGTACGTTGGCGGAATTGCAACAAGGAGGCGTTGCAGAAGATCGCGGCGATACTGGCGCGGGAAGCCGCCGGGGTCGTCTCAGTTTCAGTCAGTGGATTCAGCCCAAACCAATGGAGAAGTGAGCGTTGCTTCACGACACAGGTGGGGTTCGGTACGGAATCATGACGACAAATCTGGCCGAGGTGTACAACTTCGTCCTGAAAGGTGTGCGATGCTTACCACTCACTGCAATAGTTGAAATGACATTCTATCGCACAGTAGCGTACTATGACAGCAGGGGTTTGGTGGCATCAAGCCTTTTGCATGACCCCTTAGCACACTGGCCCAAAAAGATCAATGATTACCTCGAATTTCGGACAAGAAAATCGTTGACACATGATGTCACAGTGCTGAGTCGCTCGCACGGGAAGTACGAGATTTGGCTAAGGCACAGACATGTTCGTGGCACACTGCGGGCTGGTCGGGTCCACGAATGTCGAATTTCAAATGCAGATGCCCAATGCACATGCAACAAGCCTCAACTGTTGCACATTCCTTGCTCGCATGTCATCGCTGCCTACTCTGTTCCTGGGATCAATCCGGCGCGGTACATCTCAACCTATTATACTCTGCAGTACCTATGGAAAACCTGGGATGGTATCTTCAATGTGTTTGCGGCAGGGGAAAGTTATCAACAACTATCCCCGGAAGATGCCATCACGTGGATCCCAGACAAGAGGATCCTCGTAGGCCATGTCGGCCGACGTCGATCCAGGAGGATAAATAACAATATGGATGCAGCGGAGCGTGAAGATGACCTACGTAGATGCAGCGCTTGCAGGCAGCCTGGTCACAGAAGAGATTGATGCCCGCGGGTGACAGGCGCATCGTCTTCGTCGCAAAACTAAATGTTGTAATATTTGAACTACTGAATGTTTTGTCATGAGTTGTACTGAATTTCCCTATATCAGTTGTACTTAATTTCCCTAATGCCTTCTCGTGAATTTTCGTAAGTACTACTGAATGTTCTTTTTTTATTGAATGTTTGTTTATGTACTGAGTGTTTCAACTTCTCAACCAATGTGTGACAACTGCAGGTATGGCAGACGACCATCAGCTTCCCGAGCTGATTGCACAGCACCATCAGGAGCGTCATCGTGCTCGACGCCTTCTACAGGGCATCGTTCTCCCAGCTCTGCGTATGAGGACACCGCGTGAAATGTGGCCTCTAGATGAGCGGTTCGCGCCTTATTTGCTCGAGGCCGGACTGGTGCCGTTCGCCCGCATGGTAGATCGGGCGAGGCGATTCCCTTTCGACCGAGCCCTCATTACTGCGCTTGTGGATCGGTGGAGGCCCGAGACGCTGAAAGGGATCTAGGATATCGACTAGAGGGGGGTGAACAGGCGATTTTAACAAATTAATAACTAATCAAGCAATTAATAATAAATGAGAGCAAATAACTAAAACAAGATGAACAATAAACAATTTAACACAAGGATATATCCCGTGGTCTCGGTGATTTGCCGATCACCCCTAATCCACGTTGAGACAAACTCAAATCTCTAACCGCTCCTCTATCTAGTCAACCTTCTCTCAAGAAGTGACCTAGATCTCGAGCCGGATTAGTGTGATGAGTTATCCAAATCTCGATTTCACTAATGATGCACTTTACCGCTCCAGCAAAGCGTGCTCGACCCTTTCACAAGACGTTTTGAGGCTTCTTCACAATCTTCCTTGAAGAGCTCTCCAAAACCATCCTCCTAGCCGTCTAGGAGCCGGCAAACTCCAAGAGTAATAAGCCGGTGATGATCACTTAGCCTTCTTCTAGTGCCACAAGATTGATTTAGTGATCTAAATGCAATGCACTAGAAGATCTCAAATGCACACTCTCACAAATTCAAGAATTAGAACACTAGAGTGTATGAAACTTGCTTAAGCTCTCAAGGATGATGACAATGTTCACAAATATGCCAAAAGTTATGAACTGAGCCGTGCATCAGAGTATATATACCCCCCACAATAAATATAGCCGTTATCAGCCGTTGGGAGAAAAAGATCACTTGGCGGTCAGACCGCAGGTATAATCCCGGTCAAACCGCCGCAATTGCAACGGCATTAAACAGGCGCAATAAATGCTCACCTGCCCTTGTCAGGCACACTCACGGTCAGACCGGAGCCAAATGCGGTCAGACCGTGAAACTGTCAAGAGACGACATAGTTTCTGGACACTTTATACGGTCAGGCCAATAATTACGGACAGACCGGCCACACGGTCAGACCGTAGTGCAAAACCTCGGTCAGACCGATTTCTCGGTCAGACCGGTCTAGAAAACGATCAGACCGTCATAACATAATATGTTTCAGAAAGATGGGTCATGAAGTTCCAGGAGACTGACCTAGGTCTTAACTACGGACAGACCGACCTTTTTAAGAAATAAACTACATTTTGACATAACGTCGGTCAGTCCGACTAAACATTCGGTCAGACCGACTGAGACTGAATTTGTCTGAAATGAATGGTAAACTGCATTTTCAAAGTATATGACCTTCTAATATGCAATGCAAGTTGATTTTATGATTTGTGGCACATAGATGAAGTATTTCGTGATACACCACATGCTACTCTTAATAGTACGGCGACTATCCTAAAATCCGGTCAAAAATTCTTCTCTAAACACCTTAGACCGGTAAAATAGAAAAAGACCATATTCCGTACCTTTGTCTCTTTACTTAATATCCTTTCTTCATCATGTGGCTCTTCCTTTGCCTTTCATTGACCTGCCTTTTGAGTTTGATCTTGACACAGCTTAACAGGTATCATTAGTTCAACATTTGTAATTATCATTAATTACCAAAACACTCTTTAGGGGCCTAGAAGCTACAATCTCCCCCCTTTTTGGTAATTGATGACAACATAAAGAGTAGATGATTGAGTTTTGAGCATTAAAAGGATTTTTCAATAAGCATAGTAGAGAAAAACACACTCCCCCTAAATGTATGAATATGAGAATTTTGGCATTTTGGTGTAGTTCAACAATGTATATAAGATGATATCTCAACTTATTCTCTATATAATCATGAAGTATCACAAGAGTTTTCAAAACATCACATAGGTCACATATAAGACATTCAATTCAACACATGACATCAACATCACAAGGTCATATGAAAATAACACACAACACATCTCATAAACCACATCTCATATAACATGAAGTTATCAAAAGTTCATAAAAGTCATTCATTAAAGCTTTTACATCAAAAGTTCTTTTATCTAAAGTTCTTCTCTCTCTCCTACTCTCTTCTCTCCCCCTTTGGCATCAATTGCCATAAAAGCTAGGAATCGGCGGGAGCATCATCATCTGGAGGATGAAAAGGAGGAGTCTGAGGAAATCTGGTATAGAAGTGAGCGGAGAAGGCGTCGAAGCGCTGTTCGAACTAATCCTGGCGCGACGAGAAGGTCTGGAATTGATCATTCAATGCCGCCAAGTCCGAGCGAGCGAGCTCAAGCCCCTGGAGAAGAGTAGCAAACTGATCCATCTTCGGCTGATGGAACTGCTGCTGGAACTGTGTAAACCAGGCGGGGGCTTGGCTAGACTGTGCTGGCTGCTGTGCATGAGGCTGAGGAGGAGGAGGCATGGGCTGAGCCAGCTGCTGCTGCTGCTGATGCTGTGCTCCATGGCCTCGAGCCAAGACCCGCGGATTGACACTAAACGGCTTATAGCCGAGATATCTGATGTCACATGATCCGCGAGGGAACTTCGTCTTCTGGAGCAGCAAAGACATGATATATGGAGCGAAGTAAAGGTTCGGAAGAGTGGTTACCGATACATCCTCAATTGTCTTCAAGATGAATGAGACAATGTTGATCCGATGACTCTTGAGGATGTGGTCGATGAAGTTCTAATAGTAATCTCGGACCGCTTCTCGATTTCCACTCTTTGGATGGATCGTGGCTCGGATGATTTTGTTGACCACAACAGGGAGGACTTTGAGACCTGTAACGGTGCCAGGTACGATCCGCTGTCCACCTCCCGGCTGCTCATAAAACTGGAGCCAGTCATCCTCATGGAGGTAATCCTCATCCTCCATATTGATCCCCTCCTTCATTTCTTCATAATTTATCTTGTTTGCCGCAGCAAACTCCTCAAAAGTGGCCTCATACCGCCTAGAACCTGTCATCCACATGATCTTCTGGTCCGGCCATCTAATCTCGATCGTAGCATAAAACTGTCTGATAGCAGTGGCGTTCCATGGACATTTGTGCTCCACAAAGTCATAGAGACCAATGTCCTTGAAGATCTGTACCAAGGGAGCCATGATGGGCAGATTCACCACATACGCCCATTCGATCCACTTGTGCTCGAAAATGTTCTTGTGGATCAGATGCCCATAGAATGCATCCTGTTGGGTCATCGACTGGAAATGAGGAGGCGTGGCGTCATTTGCATGATTGTAGGCGTAGGAGGTCCTCGCCTTCGTGTAGTCACTTGACGTCCAGTTCTTCTTCGGGCCTTGATAAGCGTGGACGTTTATTTCATCGTCCTCACTCTCGATGTCCATGCCCACATGAGAAGATCCGCCACGGTGAGACGACTGTTCTGTTTCTGAATCTCTGGGCGAGGGCACCCAATCATCATCGTGACTGTCGCTACTGCTCGAGAGTAGAGCCCTTTTTGGCCGTTTTGCTAATTTCTTCTTGTTTGTCCGAATGGAGGCAATGCCTTGAGTACCTCGACCACTATAAGATTTGGAAGATATGCAGTAGGTAAGATACTAGGACACAGGAATGTATGACGAGAATAGAGACGACAACAGAACAGCAAACCCTGGCTCTGCTGTTGCTGTCGGTCAGATCGAAACAGGGGCGGTCAGATCGGCGCAACCATAGAGTTAGGGTTTGACAAAAATCCTGAGATTTACTAGATTTTAGGGCACAATGTGGACAAATATATGTGTGAAAATACTTATTGCAACAAGAGGAAGAATCAATTTCAGGATTTGACCAGATTTGGACTAGATTCATCACATTTGCCCTAAACTCCGAGATGAACAGGAAACAAAAAGATAAAGAAGAGAAATCTGAGCAATATACCTAGAAGACATGGTTTGAAGATGATCTTGATCAACGGTTTGTCCGTGCGTTGCGAGGGTTTGACCGGAGAGGAAGATTCCAAAAACTTTGTGGCGCACGTGAAAGAGACAGAAGTGGGGAAGAAAGTGAAAAAGGACAAGTGATTCGGGATAAAAAGGTCTCTGGTCGTGAAAATTCGATTAGACCGTGGGCAAGAGACCGGTTAGACCGCTGGTATCAGGGATTTTGAGATGCTCTCTGGATATGCATTCGGTCAGACCGTAATTGGTTCGGTCAGACCGCTGGAAGGACTGAAAAACTTGGGGGAATTTGTTTGATTTGAAGCTCACATGAGATTCAAATAAGGTAATATATATATATATATATATATATATAAGATAACTATAAGTAAGATATAGACAATATCACCAAAGGAGAAGTATTTATCTTACAACTTAACATATTTTTGGTTCATTTTACTCAATTACCAATAAAGGAGCCTAAAATGCTCTAAAAGGAGAAGTTCATGCAATCAAGTAACACTTTAAGCACAACCAATATGAGTTCAACATTTCAAGCCACATTTGATATATCAATGACGTTAAGCTCATTTTGGAGTTTTCAAAAACGACTTTCATCTAAGGGCTTAGTGAATATATCCGCTAATTGATCTTCGGTTCTCACATTATCCACCACCACATCACCTTTACAAACATGATCTCTAAGGAAGTGGTGTCCGATATCTATATGCTTGGTCCGAGAGTGTTGAACTGGATTTGTGGCTATTTTCACAGCACTCTCATTATCACACAAAAGAGGCACGTTTTCAAATTTTATTCCATAATCCAACAAGGTTTGCCTCATCCAAAGCAATTGTGCACAACAACTACCCGCGGAAACATATTCTGCTTCGGCGGTTGATAAAGCTACAGAGTTTTGTTTCTTGGAGGACCAAGATACTAAAGATCTTCCTAATAGTTGACAACTGCCAGAGGTGCTTTTTCTATCCACTTTACATCCCGCATAATCGGAATCAAAATATCCAATTAATTCGAATTTAGCACCTTTTGGATACCACAACCCTATACTAGATGAATATTTTAGATACCTCAAAATGCGCTTAACGGCCATTAAATGACTTTCTTTAGGAGAGGCTTGAAATCTTGCACACATACAAACACTAAATAGAATATCGGGCCTAGAAGCAGTAAGATACAGTAAACTACCAATCATAGATCTATAAAGCTTTGAGTCTACCGGTTTACCTCCTTTGTCAGAGACAAGGTGATCTTTTATGGCCATTGGTGTCTTGATTGGCTTTGCTTCTTCAAGTCCGAATTTCTTGAGTAGGTCCTTCACATAGTTGCTTTGGCAGACGAAAGTTCCTTCCTTGAGTTGTTTAACTTGTAGTCCGAGGAAGAAGTTTAGTTCACCTATCAAGGACATCTCAAATTCCCTGGACATCATATTACCAAATTCCTCGCAAAAATCTTGGTTAGTAGATCCAAATATGATGTCATCAACATAAATTTGACATACAAAGAAATCATTTCCAATTTTCTTAGTAAATAAAGTAGTATCAACTTTCCCAATTTTAAAGCCTTTTGAAATTAAAAAGTCTCTAAGTCTTTCATACCAAGCACGAGGTACTTGTTTAAGACCATAAAGAGCCTTGGAGAGTTTATACACATTATTCTGCTTAGTAGGATCTTCAAATCCGGGAGGTTGTTTGACAAACACTAATTCATTAATTTTTCCATTTAAAAAGGCACTTTTGACATCCATTTGATAAAGTCTAATATTATGAGATGAAGCAAAAGCAAGCAAGATTCTAATAGCCTCAAGTCTAGCTACGGGAGCAAAGGTTTCACCGAAGTCCAAACCTTCAACTTGAGTATATCCTTGAACCACCAATCTAGCTTTGTTTCTGACTACCACTCCGTTTGCATCTTGTTTATTTTTGAAAATCCATTTGGTTCCAATGACATTGTGCTCATCCGGATTTGGTTCTTCTACCAATTCCCAAACATTGTTGTGGGTGAAGTTGTTTAATTCTTCATGCATAGCATTCACCCAATCCGGATCTTTTAAAGCTTCATTTACAAGTGTGGGCTCAAAAGAGGAAACGAAAGAGTAATTTTCACAAAATGATGCAAGACGAGAACGAGTTTGAACATCCTTACGCAGTCACCAACAATTTAATCGATGGGGTGATCTTTGAAAATTGAGTGATGAATTCTTGGATGATCAACCGGGTTTTGTGAAGTAGAGGTAGAAGGTACTTCCGGTTGTTGTTGAGAGGAGTCTTCCACATTGACCACTTCAACTATTTGATCTCCATGTTGAGGTGTTGATGAAGAGGGGATAGCTTGAGTAGATGGTTCTTCATCTTGATCACTATCTTCTTTCGGCTTGATATCCCCAATGGTCATGTTCTTCATCGCCACTCTCAACCCTTCATTACCTATATCATCCAAGTTGTCTTGCTCCTCTTGAGAGTCGTTTGTCTCATCAAATTCAACATCATGTGTCTCTTCAACCAAACCGGAGTTTTAGTTGTAGACACGATATGCTTTGCTATTTGATGAGTATCCTAATAAAAATCCTACATCACATTTACTTTGAAATTTAGATAAGCGTGTACCTTTTCGCAAGATATAGCACTTACACCCAAACACTCGGAAGTAGGAAATGTTTGGCTTCCTTCCAATGAGAAGCTCGTAGGGAGTTTTCTTTAGTAGTCGATGACAATAAAGACGATTTGATGCATAGCATGCGGTGTTGATTGCTTCAGCCCAAAAGGTGTCCGAAACATTGTACTCCGAAAGTATAGATCTTGCCATGTCTATCAATGTCCGGTTCTTTCGTTCGACTACTCCATTTTGCTCCGGTGTATATTTGGCCGAAAACTCATGTTTGATGCTCTTATCATCACACCAATTTTCAACCTTGGTATTCTTGAATTCGGAGCCATTGTCACTTCTCACTTTCTTGATCTTGAAACTAAATTCATTTTCGGCTCTTTGAGCAAAACTTTTGAAAATGTTAAACACAATTGACTTATCATGTAAAAATAATATCCACGTATATCTAGAAAAATCATCTACAATGATAAGACAATAACTATTGCCACCAATGCTCACAAAAGTAGTTGGCCCAAATAAATCCATATGCAATAATAACTCAAGTGGACTAGAAGTTGACATTGTGCTTTTAGTTGGATGTGAGTTTGCAACTTGTTTTCCGGCTTGGCAAGCACTACATAATTTATCTTTTTCAAACTTTACATCTTTTAATCCAACAACTAAATCATGTTTAACTAATCTATTTAGTTGTTTCATTCCAACATATCCAAGCCTTCTATGCCATAGCCAACCTTTAGATGATTTAGTGAACAAGCATGTACCAAGATTAGCATCATTTGAATTGAAATCAACTAAATAGAGGTTGCCATGCCTAAAACCTTTAAAAATCAACCTATTATCATCAATACTAGTGATAATCACTTATTTTGGATAAAATGCACATATAAATCCAAGATCACAAAGTTGAGCTATGGCTAAGAGGTTGAAATTAAGAGATTCAACAAGCTATACATTAGAGATGGAGAGGTCGTTTGAGATGGCAATTTTACCTAAACCTTTTACCTTTCCTTTGCTATTATCGTCAAATGTGATCTTGTCATATTCCGCACCTTCGTTATTTAAAGAGGAGAACATATTGTGATTACCGGTCATATGTTGAGTGCATCCACTATCTAACACCCAATGTTGTCCTCCGGCCTTGTAATTTACCTACAAAACAAGGTTAGGTCCTTTTAGGTACCCAAATCTTTTTGGATCCTTGGAGGTTAGTTACCAAGGATTTTGGCACCCAAATGGCTTTCCTTTTGGCACCAATTATCGGGGTTCCAACAAATTTGACTTTAATATCGCCATTGTTCATTTTCTTTAAAACATAGCAAGAGTTGAATATAAGAGATGAATTACTTTTGCTAGCATGGCAATTTTTCTCAATGTGACCTAAACTTTTACATTTGTTGCAATATCCCTTTTCTTTTACATATACGGTTTTAGATGGAACAAATGCATGTTTTCCCTTTTTAGGAATGTAGCCTAGTCTTTCTTTTCTTAAGGAGAACCTTTGACTATCTAGTAGATGTCTTAATTTTGATTCTCCTACATAGCATTTAGCTAGATCATTTGTTAGTTTTCCAATTTTGTCCTTAAGTTCATTGTTTTCAAGACTAAGCACATGGTCATCAATTTTAGGTCTAGATGGTAATTCAATTAAATCTTCACAAGATATAGATATGCTAGAAGTAGACATCATGGGCAAGTCATTCAAAATATTGCAAGTGATCCCTATGTCATTACCCGTTTTGTTGGCTTTATGAGTAATCAATGAGTCATGAGCTTCCTTAAGCATCTCATGAGTTTCTTTGAGACTCTTATGAGATGTGTTTAGCTTCTCATAGGAATTTTGAAGAGTTTTGTATCTCTTCTTCAATTCCTTGAATTTTTCTTTTTCTTTACTCATATAGTCATCAAAGCCGGTGATCATCTCAACTAGATCATCATAAGAGTATTCATCTTCGCCACATGATACCTTAGATTCTCCTTTAGCCATGAGGCAATGAGGAGTGGAGAATAGAGATGGAGCTTCCTTGATAGCTACTCCGGTGAGTCCTTTGGGTGATGCTTCATCTTCATCTTCGGAATCGGAAGTTGAAGCGTCCGAATCCCATTCAATGAAGCAAACTTGTCCATCCTTCTTCTTCTTGTAATATTTCTTGAAAACCTTCTTCTTGCTTTCTCCTTCCTTTTCATACTTCTTCTTCTTCACCGATTTTTCTTCTTCCTTGTTTTTGCATTATGCGGAGAAATGTCCCTTTTCACCGCAATCAAAGCATCTTCTTTCTTCAAATGTGTTCCTCTTGGATGATTGTCCTTTCTTGAAGGACTTTCCTTGATATCTCTTCTTCATGAACCGCTTGAACCTTCTCACAAAGAGAGCCATTTCCTCATCGGTGTCTCTCTCATCGCTTTCTTCTTCATTGTCTTCCCCCTTTGGAGGCTTGAACTTTGAGTGCTATGTTCTTCTTCTTGGAGTCGGAAGCCTCATCTTTCACTTCTTCTTGAGATTTCTTGAATATGTCATGAGTGAGAATCTCACTCAAGACTTCCAAAGGAGTCACACTCTTCAAGTTTGAGCGCACAAGTAAGGTTACAATTGTATCATATTTTGAAGGTAAAGCTCTAAGAAATTTATGACAAAATTTCACATTCGTGACATCCATACCAAGCCCTTTTAATTCATTTACTATGTTATTTAATCGGTTGAACATCTCTGAGACATCTTCATTGGGCAACATAGCAAACTTTTCAAATTGGCCCTTATGGATAAATAATTTAGCATCCTTGACCATCGAGGTTCCTTCATGAATATCCATAAGATTTCTCCAAAATTCATGAGCTGTTTCAAGTTTACAAATTCTATTAAATTCACCTAGATTTAGAGCACTATAAAGAACATTCATGGCTTGAGCATTAGCTAAGGAATTATCTCTATCTAGGTTAGTCATGTCATCATCATCAAGAATTGTAGAGCCCTCATCCACCACTTTCCAAATCTTTCCACCCATGGCTTTAAGATAAGCCATCATTCTAGTTTTCCAATAAGTATAGTTTGATCCATCAAAGAGTGGTGGTTTGCCAATATTAATCCGACCCTCACTAGCCATCTTTATCCTACTCCAGGATGGTTAAATCCTCTAAATATGGAGTCCTTGCTCTGATACCAATTGAAAGGGATCTAGGATATCGACTAGAGGGGGGTGAATAGGCGATTTTAACAAATTAACAACTAATCAAGCAATTAATAATAAATGAGAGCAAATAACTAAAACAAGATGAACAATAAATTAACAATTTAACACAAGAATATATCCCGTGGTCTCGGTGATTTGCCGATCACCCCTAATCCACGTTGAGGTAAACTCAAATCTCTAACCGCTCCTCTATCTAGTCAACCTTCTCTCAAGAAGTGGCCTAGATCTCGAACCGGATTAGTGTGATGAGTTATCCAAACCTCGATTTCACTAATGATGCACTTTACCGCTCTGGCAAGGCGTGCTCGACTCTTTCACAAGACGTTTTGAGGCTTCTTCACAATCTTCCTTGAAGAGCTCTCCAAAACCTTCCACCTAGCCGTCTAGGAGCCGGCAAACTCCAAGAGTAACAAGCTGGTGATGATCACTTAGCCTTCTTCTAGTGTGATCCGTTTGAGACCTAGCCTTTATTTTCGCACTAGGCTCGCCCAGATTCTAATATGCGGAATAACGGGATCTTATACCGAAACCCAAAGTAATCGCACAACTCTTTATTTCAAAGAGGGCTTACACGTCGAATGTTAGGCACACTTGTCTACGTCGAAGGAACTATAAGTGTCTAAAACTCAAATATGCTCTATGACTCTTCGATGATCTAAACTAGACCTATTACAAGGTATTTATAGTCCAATCGTATGAGTACGTATTAGACTCAATAACCTAAACGTATTAGACTCATCTAACTAATTCTAAACATATAAGTTTAGTTATACACATTCGGATCGGATTACAATTCCGAACAGGGAACGAATTCCTTTTCCTGGTCGCGGACCCATCCATGTTCGCGAATCCTTTCCGAACACGGTTAAGATCGCGAAGCCGTATGCGATCAGGACTTGGTCGCGAAGCCGCATGCGATCAGGACTTGGAGATCCTCCTAGATCATGACTCCCTTGTTGAGAAGGAGCCAACCCCTGTTGCGACCTCTCGATCAAACTGGAGATGTGGAAATTGGGCTTGTCCATCTTCTTTGGTGTACCACTTTGCCGCATGTGCTCGTTGATCTTTTCGACCGATTCGAAAAGTCTCCTTGGTGCCACTGCGGGTGGTAGTCACCTTCTTTTCTAGAATCACATCTTCACGTAGAGGTTCGTCTCGTTGATAGACCAAGTCTTCAACATATGGTACTATAGTATCTGGCTCATCATCCAGCATTGAAGGCTCAAAGAGTTTGAGGTGCTCAACATTAACAACCGAGTAGATATCTATGTATTGAGGTAACTCGAGCTAACAAGCATTATTACCCACTTTCCGCAAAATCCGAAAAGGACCATAACGAATGGGTTTGAGCTTCTTACCTTTACCTTTAAGTCTCTCCTTACTCAGATGTAACCATACCATATCTCCTTCTTGAAATTGCGCATCAATTCGGTGCCGATCATGTCGCGCCTTGTACTTGAGTTGAGCTTTCAGCAAGTTCTGTTCAATCTCACGATGGAGTCGTTGAATACCTTCCAGGAACTTTTGTGCTCGATCCTGATCAGATGCTTCCTTGCTATTCTGTAGTGAGGTAGGGATCACAAACTCCATGTCGAATGGACTCTGTGGTAGAAACCCTAAACAGACCTCAAACGGGGACTTTCTAGTCGAACCATGCACTGCTCGATTAAAAGCAAACTGCAGGTATGGTATGCTTTCATCCCAGGTCTTCGGGTGTTTCGAGTTATATCCTCTCAAAAGATGAACAACTGTACGATTAACCACCTCGGTTTGACCATTAGTTTGTGGATGAAAAGCAGTACTCCTCTTTAGCTTGGTGTCCATCATCGTCCAGAGCGATCGCCAAAAGTGACTAAGAAACCGGGTATCGCGATCAGACACAATAGAAGTCGGCAGTCCGAAGTGTGTCCAAACATGTTGAAAGAATACCCGAGTGGCGTCTTCTCCCGTGATAGTCTTTCGACAAGGTGTAAGAACAATCATTTTGGAGAACCGATCAACGACCACGAATAGATAGTCATTGCCACGTCGGGTCTTAGGCAACCTCCTAAGAAATCCATGGATATGCTCTCCCATGGTCGGGATGGAACTGGCAAAGGAGTGTACAAACCTAATTTTCTGTTTGCCGGTTTCGAGATGTTGCAGAGACCACAGCCTCGAATAAAACTAGCCACATCTTGCTGCATACGCGGCCAGAACACATGTCGGTGAAGATTTTGCAACGTCTTTGTAACCCCAAAGTGACCAGCTACCTTCGATGTGTGCGCTTCTCGCATCCATTGAGTTCGAGGTGCTCCACGAGGTATGCAAAGTAAATTGCCCTTGTACAAGAGTTCTTCTCGACGAACGAACTCTGTAGGGTTCCCTGTTTCGACCTCAGTCAGTGCTGTTTGAAAATCAGGGTCTTCACTGTACATAGTGACATAGTCATCATGACATGAGAGCTCGATCTGAATGAACGCTGATAAACAGAGAGTCGTAATTGGTGGTCGCGACAACATGTCCGCCAATTTGTTGTGTACGCCCTTCTTGTACTTAATCACCAGATTAAACTGCTGCAGATACGACATCCACTTTATGTGCCGAGTTTGCTGTAGCTTGGACTGAGTTTGCAAATATTGCAATGGTTGATGGTCAGTGTGGACAACCGTCTCTTTCCCCAAGAGATAACACCGCCAATGTTTCACGGCCTGATGCAGTGCGCATAACTCCTTATCATAAGTCGGGTAGTTCTTCTGAGCTCCCTGAAATAACTCGGAGTGATATGCCACTGGTCGACCTTCTTGCATGAGCACTGCGCCCATTGCATAACTTGAGGCATCGGTTTCTAGCTCGAACGGTTTCTGGAGATTCGGCAAAGCTAACACAGGCGCCTTGCTGATCTTCCTTTTCAGCAAGAGAAACGTGTCCTCACGTTTCCCTGTCCACTCGAACTTCTGATCGATCCTGGTTAATGCATGCAATGGAGAAGCCACAATCGAGAAGTGTCAGATGAACTTCCGAAGATATTGGCATGCTCCCACAAAACTACGCACATCCGTAACTGTTCGCGGTCGCGGCCATTCGCGAATCACTTTTACCTTGTCTAGGTCGATTTGCAACGTACTGTTGCCGACCAGGAATCCAAGGTAAAGTAGAGTTTGCTGGCCGAACTTGCACTTCTTACGGTTGAGGCGAAGTCGATGTTGCCGAAACTGATCGAACACCTTTTCGACATGAATGAGGTGCTCATCCCACAAACAACTATAAACCAATATGTCGTCGAGGTACACGATCACAAATTCGTCGATGAACTGTCTCAATTCGTCATTCATAAGACGCATGAAAGTTGCCGGGGTGTTGCAGAGACCAAATGGCATGACCAGCCATTCGAACAGACCTTGTCGTGTTTTGAACGCGGTCTTCCACGTATCCTCCTCTCGGATGTTGACTTGATGACATCCTGACTTAAGATCCAACTTGGAGAAGACAACAGCATGCTTCAATTGGTCTAGCAGGTCATCAATACGAGGAAGGGGGTACCGGTTCTTGATGGTGATCTTGTTCAGTGCTCGATAGTCGATGCACATACGCCAAGTCCCATCTTTCTTTGGTACTAACACCACAGGAGATCCACAAGGTGAACTACTTGGTTGAATGACACCATCGTTCAGCAACTCACCAAGTTGTCTCTTGATCTCTTCATTCTCCAATACTGAGTTGCGATACATACTCAGATTGGGCAGTGTCGCATCGGACACAAGCTGAATTTCGTGCTCGACTGGTCGTTTCGGCGGACGACCCTGGGTAGTCTCGAACAGATCACTGTATTTCTCCAACAGTCCCGACAAACGACCATAATTCTCTCGGCACGCCAACGACAATGCTAGTCGAGTACCCCCACTTTGACCAATAGATCGAATCATGACAAGCACATACTTGTGACATGCATTAACAATCCGTTTCGCTTGATTTGCGGTAATCAAGTTCGAAGTGTTGACGTGGACGTCTCTACTGATCACGAACTTAACTCCGTCTTTGGTGAGGTCGTACTCTTGCGCTCGCCGATGGAAATGAGCGTCTCGATCATACAGATACGGACTCCCAAATATCACCTGACAGATATCGATAGGGACAACATCGCATTGCACCTCATCGATATATCGTACAGAGATCGCAAATTTCAACACACACTGACTCGTAATCTGTTGATTCACGTCGGATGTAAACCAACCCAGCGGATATGGTCGCGGGTGTGTGGTTGTCTTCAAACCAAGTCGCCGAACCAGTCCAGCGGAGACCAAATTCTTCTGACTTCCTGGATAGAATATCGCTGCGACCACTTCGTGCTTCACCTGGACGTTGATGGTGAACAAGTCCTCTGTTGGGTGATGGTCGTTTGGTGGATCCGAACCCTTCTCCTTCGGCATTGCCATCAGAGACAAGGTCGTATCCGCCTCATTAACCGAGTTCACTCGGACAACTTCTTCGTCGGGTGAAGTCGCAGTAGCCGTGGTTGTTCTTTTCCCTGATCCGTTTTTCTTTGGTCGAAGTTCAGGATGAAGCTTGTAGCATTTGTCCTTGGTATGTCCCGCGACTTGACAATGTTCGCAAAAGGCACCCGTACCCAATTTTGAAGCGTTCTTCTTCGGACTCTGCTTTTTCTTTGTCGAGGTCGCACTTTCCTTCGTGCTTTTGTCGCTGCGGGATTTGTTCATCTTCTCGATCGCCATAGCAGGTGTGCTTGCGGTCGCGATGTCTTGGACGCCGAACAGACTTAGCTCAGTACTGATTGATTTCTAAAGTCCAGATGTGTACTTCCGAAATACCTGAGGGTCGGATAGTGAGATGCCAATGACCATTGCTTGTCGCCGAAACTCTGTTGTATAGTCTTGGACGGTCTGGTCGTGCCGTTGGTACAATCTGTGCCAATGCTCCCATCTCTCCTCAAGGTAACCCATCGGATAGAATTCTTGTCGCAGGAGTCGTTTGAATTGACCCCACGTAAGGTCGTCAGCTTCACTACTGCCGACAAGGGCCTTCCACCATGTCTTGGCGTGGTCCTTCATCTTTAAAGGTGCAAACTTCACCTTTTGAGCGCTACTGAACCCTTTCAGGTCAAGGTAGGTCACAAGTTGATCGATCCAAGAATCCAGCTTCTTGGCATCGATCACCCCATCATATATGGGTATATCAATCTTAGCGTCGACCTTAAAGGATCCGACAGCTAAGGAGGTGTTGGCGAGGTCGTCGGTCTTGTGGACGCCTTCGTCTTCATCTTCGTTTGCCCTGCGCAAGTCTTCACTAGTCTTCGCACCCATCCCCTTCCCTACTTCATGAGGTACAATCATGGCCTGCTGCTTAATCCAAGCAAGCACGGTTTCCATGTCGGTGGAGAGCTTAGCCACTTGTTCGGTTAGGTTAGCTTGAACGGAGGTATCATCAGACATTATCGGAGACGCGGCTGTAGGAACCGTCAATTGATCGCCTGGAGTTTCGCCGGAGGTTTTGTAACCCTGGCGAGTCTTCACCATCCACAGGATAGGAAAGTTGCTATGATACCAACTTGATCCGTTTGAGACCTAGCCTTGGTTTTCGCACTAAGCTCGCCGAGATTCTAATATGCGGAATAACGGGATCTTATACCGAAACCCAAAGTAATCGCACAACTCTTTATTTCAAAGAGGGCTTACACGTCAAACGTTAGGCACACTTATCTATGTCAAAGGAACTATAAGTGTCTAAAACTTAAATAAGCTCTATGACTCTTCGATGATCTAAACTAGACCTATTACAAGGTATTTATAGTCCAATCGTATGAGTACGTATCAGACTCAATAATCTAAACGTATTAGACTCATCTAACTAATTCTAAACAGATAAGCTTAGTTATACACATTCGGATTGGATTACAATTCCGAACAGGGAACGAATTCCTTTTCCTAGTCGCGGACCCATCCATGTCCGCGAATCCTTTCCGAACACGGTTAAGGTCGCGAAGCCGTATGCGATCAGGACTTGGTCGCGAAGTCGCATGCGATTAGGACTTGGAGATCCTCCCGGATCATAGTGCCACAAGATTGATTTAGTGATCTAAATACAATGCACTAGAAGATCTCAAATGCACACTCTCACAAATTCAAGAATTAGAACTGTCGACGATTCGGACTCGGAGTCCTCAGCCGAACTTATGCAAAATTTGTAATAGTGAGACCTTTCAAGATGACCCTCCGGGAAGGTATGTTGAACAATGGAGAACAGGAGCACAGAGACGTTTATACAGGTTCGGGCCCTCGATGGTGGGAGTAATAGCCCTACGTCCTGTTGGGATTCCACTATAGGAGATAAAAGGTTACAAGATGGTAGAAAAACTCCTTCACAGGCAAAGGATTTTTCCTATATAAATGTACAGAATAAAGCCAGTAAGGCTCGTAAGAACTATCTAATCTAGGCCGTAGACTTGGCTGTTTGAGTGGTTGAGACGCGTTGTATCTCGTCCTCCTCTCTCCTCCTGCTTGACACTTCATACCAACCTTTTATACTGGTCAAAAGGGTGCCATGCAGTGAACTGCATCAAGCAGTTGTTTGGACGGTTGAACACGGTTTTTAGAAAACCGCTCTTAACCTCCACGCAGGTTAAACACGTGTTATTCATGGATAACTGCACGTATTAACCCCTTGAGGTTGATTCTCCACGTGGGGGAATCTTCGGGATACTTGGAATATTCCCGCTATAGGAACAGCCGGACAGATGAATTCCAAACACCCTGGTCGAGAATGTTCTGACCGCGGGATGTCGGCTGACCGCGCAACATCTCGGTCATTCTGTTCGCGTATAGCATATGAACTCCTGACCGCGCGAAGCCTGCGACCTGATCGCACAAAGCCTGCGACCTTGGGCTGATGCTTCTCAAAATAACTTGAGTTCGCACCGCTAGACACGTGTCTGGTTCGAATCTGTCCTGTACCAACAGTGCATTTATTTGAACTGATTCGGGTGTCAATCCTCGTCAGCTAGCCCCCAAATTTAAAGAAAACGAAGGGACGTGTTCACTTTAAATTTAAAGAAATGCATCGGATTATTAACCCGACTCTTCAAATCCTTCACTCAGTGGCACATTAAGTAGGACGGTTGGTTCCCCGAGACGTGCTCTGGGTAATATGCGACAAATAATGATGGCGTTGTTTGAAATATTTTTTTAACCCGAGGTAAAATTGTAAATGCTTTTAAGAACCCGAGGCATTTAGAACGTGAACCGTCACCCTGATGGTTATAAATACCGGGTCTTTGAATCTGTAAAGCTTCACTATTTCTTCTCACGGCTAAGTTCTTTCTAAAAAACATCTTCATTCTTCTCTTCATACACTTCCCGATGGCAGATCACAACATCATCGAGATTGAGAGTGATGAAGAGGAAATTCTCAAATAGGAGCCTGAAATGCTTGAAGATCCATCTCCTTCAAAGAAGAAGTCCAAGGTTGACGAAGGATCCTCCAGCAAAGCAAAAGTAGAAGATGAGCCATCATCTTTTCTTCCTGCAGCTTTCTTCCCTAGCACCCCTTGCTTTTGTTTGGGTGATCGATTTTCTAGCCAGCAAGCGGTGACTATTCGGCCAGAAGATCCTCAACTTGTGTTGGGGAAGCAATCTTCTGGTGGGAAGGTTGCACTTCCGCCACCTGGCGTCCATCTTTCCAGGATGGATATATCAACGTGTCGTGAGCAGGGACAGGTAACAATCCACATCTCCTTTTTGCTGATAGTTTATGGTTAGTATAACTAATCCTTGCAAATGTAGGAGATTGGAGGCCCTAGTGGTTAGCCTTCTACTGCTCCGCTTCTTCCCCTTAGATGGACTCTTCTGGAGGAGAAGAATGCCCTGGAGAAGAAGACCGAAGAGATGTCTTCGGCAATTCTGCATCTGGCAGATTGTTTTGAACGATCCCGTGAAGAGGCGCACCAGTTCTGTCGAGAGAGTGACCACGCCCAGCAACAGCGGGAACTCTCTGACTTAATTAGGAACAGTAGTGTACCTCTTGTTAGGGACGATGTAGATAGGCTTAGATTAGTTGCTAGTTCCCTGGGGGTTGTCAGTGTAGATCTTACTGACAACAACATGTCCCTAGGAGAACTCTGTAAACTTCTTTCGGATCAGGTCGACGCTCTGGTCGCCGGTATCCCTTTTGTATGTAAAGAATGCAAGAAATAAAATTTTCTTTCTTCCTATACATACTCTTTACATCCTCTGTGTGAAAATATGACCATAAGCAATGCCTTTATGATCACTCATACACAGGTAAAATTCAACTCTGCGATTAGGATCACACCTTTTACAAAGGCAACGCGACCATCTGATACCGCGATCAGACTTAGAGTTGCGGTTAGAAGTGAAACTTATCACGACCAGGCTTGAAACTCGACCAGACCATCAATGCGGTCAGAATCGGAGCTTAATCGAAAGCATGGTCTCGATCGTAGCACAACCCAGTCAAAAAACATCCATACGTCCAAAAATCAAGTCATAGGATATTTTTGTAAAAGTTTTCAGGGTACAAAAGGAAAAAACGTCCTCTGAAAAACTCTGAAAAACTTTTCAGGCTTTTGCACTTTCAGTTTCTGAAACAAAGAAGTCTTTTTGCTTCAGATCCGATGTCTGGAATACTTTAACGGGTTTTCCAGAGACAGTATCCATTATGGGAAATGAATAAAATACTGAGTGGAACGTTTGAACGAAACGTTACTCACATTAATGCGCCTCCTCGGGTCTATAAAAGGAGCAGATGTCTTCTCAAAAAACCACACAACCAAAAACCCTCATCGTTTCCGCCGCACAAAACCCTCATTCTTCTCAGCCTTCGTCTTCCCCAAAAATCACCAACTTTTCCTTCGACTCTCCACCGAACAATGGCGTCCTGGAGCCGATCCATCCACCATTCCGAGGAGAGTTTGATGTTGTTGGAGAAGGAGGAGATTCTTCCTCTGCGGCTGTTGATCAACTGGCGGCCTACGGAGAAGGACCAAGAAACCCCAACCGTCCAGGAGGGCGAGTTGGTGGTCTTTGAAGAGTATTTGCGCTACGGGTTCCGATTTCCCGAGAGTCGGTTCCTCAAGGATGTCCTCGAGCATTATGGGTTGGAGTTGATCAACCTCCACCCAAATGCAGTGTTGATATTGGCGGTTTTTCAACACCTATGCGAGGCGTTCGTCGGAGTGTACCCAGTGTGGACCTCTTCCGACGATTCTATTTCTCGGCGTGGTCGAAGAGCGCCAACGCTGTCGGATGTATTTACTTCCGGCTGAGGGATAAGAAGGAGTATCCCTTTCCACCCCTGCGAGACTCAGTGCACGGGTGGCATCAGAAGTGGTTCTACTGCACCCCGCCGAAGGAGAGCGGGCTGTGGTTTGAAAACTCGCAGCCAGAGAAGCCAAGCGAGTTAGACACTCTCCCGGCGATGAACGCGGAGTTCATGAAGCACGCCGAGGTAATTCTTCACTTAGTCGAAGAAGGGTTGACGGCTCGGGATGTCATCTGAGACTTTGTGAAGAACCGGGTGAGCCCCCTGCGTGAAAGGGCTCATCCGGCTTGGGAGATCAAGTCCATGGCAGACGGTACCTTGGACTACAATGAAGGTATTCATTTCTGGCATCGAAAACCTTCTTATGTTATTTCTGGAATGCACCAGTTTTAATTTGTATTTGGGAACAGTCCTATCCTCTGCCAAGATCGAGAGGCGGACTAATTGCCTTCTCTGGGCGTACAACGCCGAGGTAGAGGGTGCCAAGGGGTCGCCTTGCCCCCAAAGCTTAATTCACGCCGGTGACGACCTCAAACAGGAGCGCCGAAAGGTACATTTTCGACTTGGCCTCCGTTTTACAGGTCTTATGTCTGTCCAGTACTAATCCCATGAGAACAGCTTCTTGGGAGGTTTGCTGAGGCGACGTTTCCCAGGGAGAACGTCGGTTCCCTGGGGAAGCCGACGACAAAGAACGTGAAGAAGATTTCCTCGAGACCCAGGACGAGGAATCCCGCCCCCAAGAAAGTCAGACTAAGTCTTGGGGAAGGATCTTCACGAAGCACTCCTCCTACCGCCCGAAAAACTGCGGTAAGATATCAGATCCCTCCGCTCTTTCCAGGTGCGAACTCGAATTACTTCTTCGTCGTACAGGGAGAGAGGAGCGAGGAGGAGGAGGACGACGATGTCCCCCTAGTTCACCGGAGGAGGAAGATTGCGGGCTCTCCGTTCGGTGACGTTCCAACCCATTCCGCAGGGACATCTGCTACTGCAGAGGCAGCCGTAGCATACCCTGCGACCACCAAAAGCCCTGTGGTCGCGGATGATCCCCTGGCCCCTGAAGCTCCCGAGGCTTCAGAGCCAGTTGCCTCTACCTCCCTGGTAGAAGGGACGACCGTGGTAAGATTCTCTCACAGTCCGTTTTCTTCAATTCCCCCTGTGCATTTGATGAACTAACGCTTATGCAGGGAGAAGAGCTTCCCCCTACAACTCCTGCGAGTCCCAGGGAGGAAAATCCTCCACCTCCGCAGACTGGAGTGGAGGTGGTTGAACAGAATCCTGTGGCGGTTGCACACGAGGTGCCGGCCCCAGAAGTCCAGGAGCCATCGAGGCCTTCGGATGCGACCCCGCCAACGGGACCAATTACTCAGGTAAAGATTTATCCCATTCGTCTTCATCTTCCCCTAGAAGTGTGCTTACAGAAGAACATACCCAGGGGGGAGATGCCTTATTCTCCAAGAGGAGGATCAGGTCGGACGTCAACTGTCCTCTTTCTTGAGGGGAGCCTCCCTTGAAATCTCAAAAGCTAATAGGATTTCAAATAAGGTAAGCGTCTTTATCCTGGTTTGTATTTAAATGATGGTGATGAACTGTGATTGTTCGATTCTTCTTTCCTTTGTCAGGCGAAAAGAAATAACATCCAGCCCTTCAACCACTTCGGGGAGGGTTGAAGTCGCTGCTAGTGCCGGAGCCTCCAGTGAGGAGCGCTCCGCCCCCTCGGTCCAGGAAGTCGTCCGGGCCGTGGGGGGAGAAATAGGCGCGGGATCCCAGTCGCAACTAGCGGCGACTGGAAACAGTGTCCAGCAGGCACTTCTACCAACTGCCCCCGCTGTAGGCACCTCCGAGCCTTCAATAAACCTTCCCATCAGTCCGGAAGATGCCTCCGTACAGAAGTTCATGAAGATATGATGAATCCCTCTCTGGGTGTCCTGAGTTGTACATAGGACACCTTTAATTCCCTTTTTTGCATCACAGGAACTATCCCGGATGATGGCCCAATCGCGTGCTACGGCGGCGAGCATGGTGGCCATACAAAGAGAGCGAGACAGCTTGCCCAGGTAAGGATCATTACTCTTCAACTTGTAAAGATACAAATTAATTATGACCACTCGTTCTGTTTACAGGAAAGTGGCATTGCTGGACAAAGAAGTGGCCACAGTGAGGCTTCATTCGATCTCGGTGGCTAGAAACCAAGAGATCGAGAACAATAAACTGCGGTCACAACTTGTTGGTAAGTCGATGCCTGATTAGGAAAACTTGTCTTCGCAATATGCGAGTAATCTTTTCTCTTATTGCAGCGCAAGCGGGTCATGTAGAGCAACTTAACCGAGACAATAAACTCCTCCGGGACACTATACAAGCCTCCGAAAAAGCGATCGAAAAGCTGAGCCGTTCTGTCTTCGAAAAAGTGAAGGCAGTGGCTCATTTTCTGAAAGCTGATGTGGTCGAAACCACAAGAGATAGCCTCAGCCAAAATGACTGGTTTGCGCTAGTCATGGCCCAAGCGGAGTCACTTCTCGAGTATCTCCCTGAGGATACACAGCGACGAGAAGAGGTGATCAGAACCAGAGTTCGGTCAGCCGGTTCCGCTATCCTCAGTCGGGTTCGACTTCACCATGGCTCAGATGCTGATCTGAATCCATTGGTGGGACCGGTTGAGGTCGAGAGTGAAGAGCAACTAGAGGTTGTCATAGAGGAGATTAGTCCCCTTGTAGATAAGCTCCTGACTGAGCTTGGGATCGAATGATCCCTATACCTGTACAGAAACAGTTGTATACAATGCAATGTACATGGAAATTTGAAAAATGAAATATATTTTTGTTGTTTTATGTCGTTTCATATTATAAACATATCCCCCTAGCCCCCGCCTGTGATTGTAGATACTGAAGACTTAGTATTACAAACACAGGAGAAAAGTGAATATAACGACCAGGGGTGAGTGATCGAATCAACAATTATGATCACTATAATACCTAGCCTCGTTTGCAAACCAGCAGCCACTCAGATAACCAAGGACTTGCCAGAAAGCCCCGTGTGCGTTGAGAAACGGCTTATTTAGGAGTGACTTATCTGAAAGTGGTTATGAGATCGGCCAGCGAATCCGACCAGGGTGTTATAATGATCTAAATGCGGGCGATCAGCCCCCGAGCCGAATTCGCAGTGGATAGGCACAAAGGGAAATATTCATCATATGAAAGCAAACATTTTTTATTTTATGAAAAAATGCTAATTGAACAGGAAAAATGAGGTTGAGTACTCACACGTAGAACTTGCGAAGTTGATCGATGTTCCAAGTATTGGACAAAATTCGACCATCCTCCATGGCTAACCGCGCGGATCCTGGTCGCGACACCGAGGCAACAGTGTAAGGGCCTTCCCACTTCGGGGAGAATTTGTTGCGATTAGACTGATCTTGGATTTTTCGTAAGACCAGGTCGCCCACGTGAAGACTACGTGGTCGCACCCTTTTACTGTGATACTTGCGCAAAGCTTGCAAGTATGCCGCGGACTTGACCAAAGCGCGATCACGACTTTCTTCTAAGAGGATGAGATCTTGTGACCGCTGTTCGGACTGATTAACCTGTTCGAATTGTTCTGTCCGAACAGACCCAATACTAACTTCCATAGGCAATACAGCCTCGGCCCCATAGACCAGATGGAAGGGCGTCTCACCGGTGGCTCAACTAGAAGTAGTTCGTAGTGCCCACAGAACGGTATAAAGCTCGTTTGCCCAAGCCCCCGAGCGAGTCTTAAGGCGATCAAAAACATGTTTCTTGATGCCTTGTAGTATCTGCCCATTGGCTCGTTCCACAGCACCATTGCTTTGTGGATGCGTCACAGAAGCAAAGCACACTTTAGTCCCGATCTGATCGTAATAGTCTAGGAAAAGACCACTAGCGAACTGGGAACCATTGTCGGTGATAAGACGGTTTGGAACACCAAATCGAGCAACAATGTTCTTATGAAAGAACTTTTGTGCTATTGATGCGGTAATATTGCGTACCGGTTCGGCCTCGATCCACTTTGTAAACGTGTCAACGGCTACGGACAGAAACTTGTACCCGTTGACTGCTTGTGGCATAGGACCGACAATATCCATTCCCCAAACCGCGAAAGGCCATGCGATGGGAATAGTTTGTAACGCATATGCAGGTTGATGAACTTGTCTTGCGTGGAACTGACACTGAGGACACTTTTTGACCATGTGCTTGGCATCATCGAGTGCCGAAGGCCAATAGAATCCTTGTCGAAAAGTTTTTCCGACCAGTGTCCGATATGACGCGTGTGCACCGCATACATCGTCATGTATTTATTTCAAGAGGGACTTTCCTTCCTCCTGAGATATGCAACGCATGAATACTCCTTGAATACCCTTTCTGTACAGAATCCCATCTATGAGCTTGTACAGGTGCGCCTTTCGAATTAACCGATTGCTTTCGGTTTCGTCCTCGGGTAGGGTCCCGTGTTCAAGATAGACTCTCAATGGATGAGTCCAATCCTGTTCCTGACCGAGGTTGGTAACGGAGGCTATTACCGGATCATCCTCGACCGAAGTCATGATCGAAGGATGGTCCAAGTGTTCAATGAACACTCCTGCCGGAGCGGATATACGTGAGGACCCAATTTTGGATAATTGGTCTGCGAGAATGTTGTCCTTTCGCGGGATATATTGGACTTCGAAATGACTGAAGTGTTTTTCCAATTTCCTCACTTCCCCCAGGTAATGAGCCATTGTCTCATCGGAGGTGCTGTACTCCTTGTTTACCTGGTTTACGACTAGCTGTTAGTCTCCCCTCACCACTAATCGACGGACTCCGAGGAATTTTGCTGCCCGGAGCCCTGCAAGAAGACCTTCATACTCTGCTGCGTTGTTGGTCGCAACAAAGTGTAGTTGGATGACATACTTAAACTGTTCGCCCTGAGGCGTAACTAAGACCACTCCAGCCCCCGAGTGTTGAAAACTACGGGAGCCGTCAAAGTACATTATCCAGTAATCGGGGCACTCCAATTCCTCTGGCACCTGCACGGGTGGCTCAGGGTTGGTCCATTCGACCACAAAGTCGGCCAAAACCTGAGACTTAACCGCCGTGCGGGGCGTGAAATGGATCTCGAAGGCACCGAGTTCGACCGCCCATTTGGCGATTCGACCAGATTTCTCTGGGTTTCGGATAATATCCCCCAAAGGAAAAGAGGAAGGTACTGTGATCTTGTGCGCTTGGAAGTAATGTCGTAGCTTACGGGAATCCATCAGTAGCACATAAAGTATCTTCTGGACCACAGGGTAACGCTCCTTAGGACCATGAAGTACCTCGCTCACATAGTAGACGGGTCTATGTATTCCTTCCCTATCCGCGATCAGAACAGCGCTGACCGCGTGCGGTGTGGCCGCCAGATAAAGAAGCAATGGTTCTCCTTTGTCGAGAGACACCAATACTGGCGGACTGGATAGATATGTCTTCATCTCCTGAAATGCTTTTTCGGCCTCATCCGACCATGTAAAATTATGATGCTTTCGCAAGGCTTTGAAGAAAGGCAATCCCCTTTCGCCTAGTCGCGATATGAAACGACTTAAAGTCACCATGCGACCAGCCAGGCGTTGAACATCCTTCATGGTCGAGGGCGATCTCATTTGTTCAATGGCCCTGATTTTCTCAGGATTAACTTCAATGCCCCTGGAACACACAAGGAAACCAAGAAGTTTTCCTGAAGAAACCCCGAAAGAACATTTCTCCGGGTTTAATTTTATTCCAAAGCGATTTAAATTACAGAAGGTTTCAGCGAGATCGTCGAGATGAGACAATCTCTTGGTACTTTCTACAACCAAGTCGTCTACATATGCTTCGAGATTACACCCTATCTGGGAACGAAAGGTCTTTTGCATCAAGCGCTGGTACGTGGAACCTGCGTTCTTGAGACCGAACGGCATTCTGACGTAGCAGTAGGTGCCGAACGGGGTGATGAAGGCAGTTTTCTCTTCATCTTCTTCTGCCATGCTAATTTGATGATATCCTGAGTAAGCGTCCAGGAAACTCATCAGCTCGCAACCCGCAGTTGAGTCGACCAACTGGTCGATGCGGGGAAGGGGAAGTCATCCTTTGGACAGGCAACGTTGAGGCTTGTGTAGTCGACGCACATGCACCACTTGCCATTTGACTTTCGGACCATGACCGGATTGGCAAGCCATTCTGAGTGATCAACCTCACGGATAAACCCGGCCTGCAGGAGTTTGTCCAACTCCTCTCGGATGGCTTCCTGTCGGTTAACAGCAAAACGCCTGAGCTTTTGCTTTATTGATCGTTGTCCAGGTCGAATTGCTAACCTGTGCTCAATTACTTCCCTTGGGACACCGGGCATGTCGGACGGTTTCCACGCAAACACATCTGCGTTAGCCCGGAGGAAAGCAATGAGGTCGAGTTCCTATTTGTCATCCAGAGCCGATCCGACCCGAATTGTCTTGGATGGATCATCTGGGTACAAAGGAACCAGTTTGAGTTTCTCATCTGGTCGAGGAGCAGCCTTGATCGCGTCGGTAGCGACGGTGGCGACCTGAGCGTCTCGGAGGGGAAGTTGATCAACCATCTCCAGAGATAGCCGGTCGCACATGAGTGCCATGTTGCGACTGCCTCGGACCGAGATGACACCTTTGGGGCCAGGCAATTTTCCGCACTGATAAGCATAGTGCGTTGCCATCATGAACTTAGCAAGAGTTGGCCTGCCAAAGATTGCATTATAAGCCGAATCACAATCGATTACGTCAAAAGTAACCAATTCTGTTCGGAAGTTATCTGGTTCTCCCAGTGTGACCGGGAGGACCACTTGTCCCAACGGCATCATGGAGGGGTCTGGGATTATCCCATAAAACGGATGGATTATGGGCTTAATCTTCGAACAAGGAATTTGCATCTCGTCGAGTGCCTTGACCAACAAAATGTCAAGGGAGCTTCCTCCGTCGATCAGGACCCTTTCAACTCTCGCGTTACTGATGATCGGGGTAATGACCAGAGGGAGTCTCAATGGTCGTGTTAACCCCGCCGGACAATCAGTGCAATCAAATGTCAAAGGCGTATCCGACCAACGGGGGTATTGAGGTTCACCAAGGGATGTCTCCGTTTGGTTAACCTCTCGGTAACAGGCCTTAAACTGCCTTTTGGAAACGAAAGAAGAAGAACCTCCAAAAATAACATTAATATGAATTTGAGGTACCTGGTAGGACATTTTCTCGTCTCCGTCGGCGTCCCTAAGTCCGCACGCCTGTTCTTTAGGTGGTAAGGTTGGCATTGGCCCAACTCCTTAGTAGAAGTCATCCAGTTGCTTCAACCAACTCCTGCAGTTCTTAAGGTCGTGGCCTGCGGAGTTGTGGAGTGGACACCACCTCTTGCCCTCCTGCGGATTAGTTGACTTTTCTGGCTGGTCGACATTCCGACCACCAAAGGCAGTTTTATTTTTGAATGAAGGCTTATTACCTTTGGTCGAAGGCGGCTTCTCTGCGACTGCGACCTCACGGTATTGTCCAGAGCGGTTCCTCTTCGACTTCTTCGACTTCCCACCTGATGAAGATTCCGACTTCTTGCTTGAATCTTCTTTCCTGGCGTCCTTGAAGCCTGGTTGAGGTGGTAGGTCCCCATTGTCGACCATCCGGTTCCATTCGACCGCTTCGGCTGCATCAGAATATCGATCGGCCATGTCGAACAGATCGGCCACTGATCGAGGAGGGTGGATAAGCAAGTCCTCGGTAAATCTCCGGTACCGAACGGCATGTTTAAATGCCCTGATAACGGATCCATCAGATATGTTCAGGATGGTATTCCTTACCCCGACAAACCTCTTGACAAACTGCCGAAGTGTTTCGGTTGAAGTTTGCCGTAGCCGATGAAGATCGTCCTCTTTACCTGGCTTTTGGTAACAATTTTGGAAATTGCTGAGGATGGCATCGCATAGCATTTCCCAATTGTAGACGGCACCCTTGGGCTGATTAAACAGCCAGGTTCTAGCCGGTCCTGCGAGGACTGTAGGCAGGTAGTTGGCCATGACCTTGTCATCGCCTCTCGCCGCTTGGATGGCAGTGATATAGATTTGAAGGAACTCGGATGGGTTTTGAGTTCCGTCAAACCTCTCAATGGCCCCTGGTCGAAACTTATCGGGCCAAACGACTGCTCGTAGGCCAGGCGAAAAAGCTTTACAACCAACGTAGGGACTGTGAATCGCCCTGTGACTCTCGGCTGGGTCTCGGGCGACCTCGCGCAATGGCGAAGTTACTCGTGGTCCCAAACGAGAGTGGACAGGAACTCGATCCCTACTACGAGAATCCTGCATTCGCCGGTATCTGTCATGTCGGGACGGTACGGGCGGCAGGTAACTTCGTTGGCCAGAACCAGAGTGAGGACAATCTCGTTCGCGGGAACGTGTTACCGAGCGGGAAGAAGCCGTTGGGGTCTCCTCAGACGCGACCTCATCCAGTCTCTCCGCCAGGATCCTAAAACAGGCCGATTTCTGCGCATCCATGACCGTAGGAGGAAAGTTACGCATCACCTCCGCGATAGATCGCAGTCGACCATGGGTGCTTCTCCTAGGGGCACCAGGTGTTAGTGTTTCTTCGTCCACTGGGAAACGCTCCGGTGGCAAAGAAGGGGTCTGGTCACGTTTGTGACCACGCGACCGTCGAGAAGAACTCGGAGCAACATCGTAACGAGCCTGCGCATCTTGAAGAGCCTCTAGGGCAGTTCTGCGTAGTTCGTTGTTTTGTTGCTCGAGATCTTGATCCTCCTTCTGTTTGCGATCCCGTTCCTCCCTAGCAGCCTGTTGATCGGGAGTTTCCTCCGACAAAGCAGCAAACTGCCTAGGGAGAGAGGTTGCCGATGGGGAAAACATCTCAGTTTGTTCCAAGTCAGACTCGAAATCAAAGTGACGGTGAAGGTTATCAGGGTCGAACCTTCCGGGGCTGATTTCTGGGTCGACATCATCCTTCCCCTCGGCGGGGTCGTATGACGGACCGGATTCATCGCCTAGCGCATTAAGAACCTCTGTGGGTCCTGTCCTTGCGCTAGTTGCTCCCTGGTCGATAGACATGACCTGGAGAGACGATTCAACCTGTGGAAGATTTTGGCCTTCAACCTCCTCCATCGGGACAGGATCGCTTGGAGAAGGCATTGGGATATGAGCATAATCCTCGAGATCGAAATCGTTCTCGGAATTATATGCTCCAGCCATGTTTCAGCGAACCTCAGGATTAAAACTAGGACGCCTTGAGAAAGGCCCCACGGTGGGCGCCCGCTGTCGACGATTCGGACTCGGAGTCCTCAGCCGAACTTATGCAAAATTTGTAATAGCGGGACCTTTCAAGATGACCCTCCGGGAAGGTATGTTGAACAATGGAGAACAGGAGCACAGAGACGTTTATACAGGTTCGGGCTCTCGATGGTGGGAGTAATAACCCTACATCCTGTTGGGATTCCACTATAGGTGATAAAAGGTTACAAGATGATAAAAAAACTCCTTCACAGGCGAAGGATTTTTCTTATATAAATGTACAGAATAAAGCCAGTAAAGCTCATAAGAACTATCTAATCTAGGCCGTAGACTTGGCTGTTTGAGTGGTTGAGACGCGTTGTATCTCGTCCTCCTCTCTCCTCCTGCTTGACACTTCATACCACCCTTTTATACTGGTCAAAAGGGTGCCATGCAGTAAACTGCATCAAGCAGTTGTTTGGACGGTTGAACACGGTTTTTAGAAAACCGCTCTTAACCTCCACGCAGGTTAAACACGTGTTATTCATGGATAACTGCACGTATTAACCCCTTGACGGTTGATTCTCCACGTGGGGGAATCTTCGGGATACTTGGAATATTTCCGCTATAGGAACAGCCGGACAGATGAATTCCAAGCACCCTGGTCGAGAATGCTCTGACCGCGGGATGTCGGCTGACCGCGCAACATCTCGGTCATTCTGTTCGCGTATAGCATATGAACTCCTGACTGCGCGAAGCCTGCGACCTGATCGCACAAAGCCTGCGACCTTGGGCTGATGCTTCTCAGAATAACTTGAGTTCGCACCGCTAGACACGTGTCTAGTTCGAATCTGTCCTGAACCAACAGTGCATTTATTTGAACTGATTCGGGTGTCAATCCTCGTCAAGAACCCTAGAGTGTATGAAACTTGCTTAAGCTCTCAAGGATGATGACAATGTTCACAAATATGCCAAAAGTTATGAACAGGGCCGTCATGGGAGTATATATACACCCCACAATAAATATAGCCGTTATCAGCCGTTGGGAGAAAAAGATCACTTGGCTGTCAGATCGCAGGTATAATCCCGGTCAGACCGCCGCAATTGCAACGGCATTAAACAGGCGCAATAAATGCTCACCTGCCCTTGTCAGGCACACTCACGGTCAGACCGGAGCCAAATGCGGTCAGACCGTGAAACTGTCCAGAGACGACATAGTTTCTAGACACTTTATACGGTCAGGCCAATAATTACGGACAGACCGGCCACACGGTCAGACCGTAGTGCAAAACCTCGGTCAGACCGATTTCTCGATTAGACCGGTCTAGAAAACGATCAGACCGTCATAACATAATATGTTTCAGAAAGATGGGTCATGAAGTTCCAGGAGACTGACCTAGGTCTTAACTACGGACAGACCGACCTTTTTAAGAAATAAACTACACTTTGACATAACGTCGATCAGTCCGAGTAAACATTCGGTCAGACCGACTGAGACTGAATTTGTCTGAAATGAATGGTAAACTGCATTTTCAAAGTATATGACCTTCTAATATGCAATGCAAGTTGATTTTATGATTTGTGGCACATAGATGAAGTATTTCGTGATACACCACATGCTCCTCTTAATAGTACGGCGACTATCCTAAAATCCGGTCAAAAATTCTTCTCTAAACACCTTAGACCGGTAAAATAGAAAAAGACCATATTCCGTACCTTTGTCTCTTTACTTAATGTCTTTTCTTCATCATGTGGCTCTTCCTTTGCCTTTCATTGACTTGCCTTTTGAGTTTGATCTTGACACAGCTTAACAGGTATCATTAGTTCAACATTTGTAATTGTCATTAATTACCAAAACACTCTTTAGGGGCCTAAAAGCTACAATCTCCCCCTTTTTGGTAATGGATGACAACATAAAGAGTAGATAATTGAGTTTTGAGCATTAAAAGGATTTTTCAATAAGTATAGTAGAGAAAAACACACTCCCCCTAAATGTATGAATATGAGAATTTTGGCATTTTGGTGGAGTTCAACCATGTATATAAGATGATATCTCAACTTATTCTCTATATAATCATGAAGTATCACAAGAGTTTTCAAAACATCACATAGGTCACAGATAAGACATTCAATTCAACACATGATATCAACATCACAAGGTCATATGAAAATAACACACAACACATCTCATAAACCACATCTCATATAACATGAAGTTATCAAAAGTTCATAAAAGTCATTCATTAAAGCTTTTACATCAAAAGTTATTTTATCTAAAGTTCTCTCTCTCCTCTAAAGTTCTTCTCTCTCTCCTACTCTCTTCTCTCCCCCTTTGGCATCAATTGCCATAAAAGCTAGGAATCGGTGGGAGCATCATCATCTGGAGGATGAAAAGGAGGAGTCTAAGGAAATCTGGTATAGAAGTGAGTGGAGAAGGCGTCGAAGCGCTGCTCGAACTGATCCTGGCACGACGAGAAGGTCTGGAATTGATCATTCAATGCCGCCACTGCGAACCTCCAATCCGTCGCTCTAGTCAGCCTTTCTTCTCTTTGTACGCAGGATGCTGTGTATTGGCGCACCTAGGTTATGCTCGTCTTCTCGCACATGATTGAGGGTTACTCGCCTGAGCGAGTTATGCGCCAGTTCGGCCTGCGCCAGCTTGTCCCTGTGCCGCCTCCTCGACAGATCCCGCACCATATCCACGAGTACGTCAAATATGCACTACATTCACATGTTATTTTATACATCATTTCCGTCACGAACTAATTGCTTTGTGCGCAGGCAATCCAGGAAGGGTCGAGTGAGAGATGATTTCGTTCGTCGGCAGCAGCCGTATGTGCAGGAGTGGATGGATTAGGCCCACACACGCACGGTTGAAGAGCACAGGCCGTACAGCCACGGCATCTATTTTTCCTATCTGTCCTGGTACCAACCTCGCACGATCTACCGATTGGCGGGCGGTCCACCAGCCGCGCCTGATGAGCCCATCCCTCCCGCCACCATCGATGACCGCTACGACCGACGCCTAACTGAGCGAATCCACTCTTCTGTGAGTTCCTTAGCTCTTTGTAACCTTACTTTCACATGGATTGTCGTTCTATAATTGTATTAATTCGTGTGCACAGCTAGACATCCTCGGCGGCATCTCTACTGGTGCACGGGACATGATGGTCAGGTCCCGCCTCAGACCCACCATGCCCAGCGACGATGTGTACGCATATTGTTCAGAGGTCGAGCGGCAGGTCGATCAAATTCTGGTCGGTTTCAGAGTGCTGCTGCCACCTCACTTGACCGTGATTCCCCCACCATCACTGTCGGCGCCGGGTCCTTCGTCGCATGTGCCATCAGCGGACCGTCCGTCGTCGTCGCGCCCTCCACCACTGCACACGGGTTTCGTGCCTGCCGATAGCTCTTCGGATGAAGAACTCGATACTCCTCCATGGCACCAGCCTCTCGACCAGGCACAGCAGCATCCTACGCAGCCGACACATCTGCTTCCTAGCTTCCTTGCCGATGCTCCACCGCCTACGCAGTCGACACAGCCTTCCCAGTCTCCGCCAGCTGCGCAGACACCACCAGCGAGGAGGCGGCGCGTCAGGGATCGTCAGCCCCCCTCTCGGTACACACCATCAGAGTATCAGCCCCCCCCCCCCCCGACAGAGGGGCAGGAGGGGGCAATAGTCCGATGTAGGCTTTTCTCAGACTGTTCAGTTGTCGTACATTTTTGTTAGGTTTCCAACTTTTTGGGGTTTTCTGTTTTCTACTGTTCTACTTTTGTATGACTCTGCATTTCTGCTTTTCAGCCTTTACCTATTCATCTGATGCTCGTTTTCGTATGATTAGTCTTTTCGACTTTTGCACCTACCATCTTTTGCGCCGAGACATCTGGTTTCGTACAAATGCGTCGAACCAACGAGACAAAACTAGGTATCAAAAGCACGGTATAAATGCAAAATTAGTATGTACTTGTACAGTCCCGATGCCAAAACTTTGTCGTCTTACCCCTTTTCGCAAATCAGCCCACAATTATCGCGGCTTATACCTTTTTCAGATTTTCCGCGGAACCTAAAAATGCTAAAACCCACATCTCATCTCCAAACTTCGATCTAATTCAAGGAGTATCTCACATTCACTATTCTGACCAAGTTTCCCTTCTGTAAGGTTTTCAAAATTTCATCCGAGGCCTTAGTTTCAAGTCTCGCCATTTTCTGAAATTCTAATTACCATAATTACCCTAAAGTACCCTGTTTTCGAATTATCCCAAAATCATCAAATCTTGTCAAATTTCATCAAAACTCCTGCTGAATAAACTCCTGAAATAAGTTACACTTGTGTGTGAAATTAGATCTCAAATCAGCCCTCCCAATCTCAAAATTTACAAACAAGTCCTAATTTTCAAGCAAAATCATCACAAAGTCCTGCGACCGCGACCACGGGCCAAAACTTTCTCAATTGAATTTGTCCCGGGGGAGGCAGCTTTCAGTCGCTAACCGGGCTAACGACTGAAAGCTGGCGTGGTACGACACACGGGCTAGCGGGGCGTTGTGCCGTGCCACGTCTTCAGTCGCTAGCCGGGCTAGCGACTGAAGATCAGTCGCGCGCTTGCGTTCGCGACAGAGCGCCGTTTTTGCAAATTTAAAAAGTTACGGGTTAGTTTTCGAATTTTTTTTTTTTTTTGGTTATTTGGAAAAAAAATTCCAAATAGCTCAATATTGGATTGGAGATACAAAATTGACTTTATTGGTGGTTGGATTAAGGGTTGTTAATTTAGACTGGGGAGGATATGCCCAAGGATTATGAGATCAACAAAGACAATGCAAAAATCGTCATGTCAAGGAGTATTGTATTTTTCAATCCCATAATAGATTACAAAGAACAAACTACACAAAAATTAGGCAGTAGTTATATAATTTTGAAGAAATTTGAACACAAATAATGCTAAATACATCAAAGAGAGTTAGGTTGGATTGAAGATAATATTGGATGGTTTGATGGGGTTTAATTTTATCTTTTCCTTAGGGCTTCACTAAAAAAATAATTTCTAAAATTAAATAACAGTTTTACCCTTCAGAAATAATAGACTAAAAAAATGAGAGATAAAAATATATCTTGAAACCTCCTGAAAATACTGGAAAATTCCCCCACAAGGAAAGAAAATGGAAGGCCTCACGTGAACAACGAGCTACTTTATTCACCGGGAGATGGTGAGAACTGAGAAGCATCCATCCACTCTATTTGCTTGCTTGGTTTCTGGTTCATGTCTTGTCGTGTGCAGCTGTGCTATAATAACCTTACAAAGAAAAGGGAGGAGCTTGCGACAGAAGAGTACTATTGCTTCAGTTTCTTTAACCGTGGGAAACCTTGCTTAATCTTCCTCGGTGGATGTATAGCACAAATTAATGACTCTTAATCCACGTCCTAAGTTTCTTGCAAGTGTGGAACCAAAAAATTCCATGAAAGGATCAAATAGTAACAGATATTAATATGAGGTAATGTTTTGTATGGTAAAAAAATATTTATACTGTTAAGAGAAATAGGACTTTGTCCCCGCCCCCGAGTCCCCAACACACTCCACCCTCACTTTTGGATAAGACTAGTATATTTTTTTATATGTCTTTTTATTTTTTTTTTCTATTACTCATATTCTATATTAAAGATTTCAGTCCACAGATCATAAAAAACGAGACAAAAGAACAAAGAAGAAAATGATTTAGAATTACATTCCTCGCCTTTCAAGATTTTTATGTCCAAGATGTAGTCAGAGGAGAAGTTTAAAGGACTCAAGAGATATTTCAAATATCTCAAAATCTCGTATTAGTTAATCTAACAGTCAATTTGTGATTAAACGGCTCTAACAACCGTGCAGCAGGGGATTCGAATCCCCAATTAATATACTCACGCGCTGCTTGTGTTTGTTTTCTTGATGGTGAGCTCGCGAGGGAAGAGTCGTACATGAGAGATTTCGAAAAGGACTCGGCACCATAAAGATGGGCGACCTCATATGATTGAATCGCAAGGGAGTCTGGTGGTGGCAGGGGGGAGCTAGAACAGTGTGCTAGACTTTACCCAAGTGTAAAGCAAGCCTCTCCTCACGTTACTGCAGCTTCTCTCATGTTTCATCACCACCTCCACTCCATACTTCTCTATAAATGCTAAGATGCAGGAGCCCCCCATGGCCGCTTATGGGGTGGCTCCGATCCCTCTTCCACCCTTTGAAGAAGGTTTGGTGCCACATAAACGCAGTGCAGCGCAAGAGTATGATAGATACATTGCATTATTCTTACTCTGTTTTTTTTCCATTTTGATGACATGGTTATGAAATGAAATGGTCTCTCTTCTTTTCTGCATTACTACAGAGAGGGGGATTTACATCTTGTACGATGATGTGAAGTCGTGCCCATGCGAAGATGTGCAGGTGCTCTGGTCGATCCTCGTGGAGTCGCAACCGCCGGCGGTGTTGAGGTTGCAGCAGTGAGGATTGAGGAGTTCGCATGCACCCCCTGAATAAGCAAAGATTGGGAAAGGGTGGTGAAAAGTAGTGTGATTACGATATGTAACATAGGAGATGGTTAGCGTGTGGAATGTGGTAGCATGTAGTGGCACTTGAACATGCTTGACGAGTGTGGTGATGAGCTCCTAGGAGCGCACCCCTCTTTGGATCTTTATAAGGATGCATTTGGATACAGTTCTTTCGTCTTGCTCTCATTGGACGACAGAAAGAAGTTCTTTTTTTTTTAATTTCGTCTGAGTTTTTGTTTCTCTGTTTCTTTCCGCACATCGGCGCATGTAGCAAAGTGTGTTTCCAAGTCTGAAAAAGCACGCAACGCTCGTTCAAAATAGTGAAATACTGATTGCTTTTTTTGAGTAGTAAGATAAAATTTCATTATACTGGTATTTGGCAACTCGCCGAGTGCAGAGTTCGAAACAAAAGATGGTAATTCATCATACCAAGTACAAGCATCATCCGTATAAATTGAAGAACCAAACTTAGATAGCTCATGAGGAATTTGGTTGCTCTCTTTAGGACTGCACCCTGACCCCCTCAAAACATGATAGCATTCGATGTTTCGCCTCCTGAATGAGTACTGCATGGGAAGAGAGCTCTCGATTGATTTGGCAAGGTACATGATACACGCGTTCCACTGTTCTGTTTATGTTGCTCTTTTTTTCCCCTTCCTTTCATCAACTACTGGGCCGTTCGTGAAGCCTGCAAGTCGAGCCTGTTTCAAGTTGAAGGAGTTGGACTGGGCTGACCAGATCCGAGCCGGGTCAGACACCACCATTTTTTCGTTTTTTTTCCTTTCTTGAGATGGGTCCGACAGGCTCCACTTGACAGAATACTCGTGTGATCGCACGTCAGGTTTGCAGCCAACTAGACAATAGAAAAGTAAGGATGATATATAATATTCAACTAACCAAATTTGAGTGCTCTTTTTTATGGGGATTGAGATATGAGGTGGGATGGACGATTAACAAAGCAAAATTTATAAGATTGAGTTTTGCCATAAGAAGTGTGATTTCTATGGTTTTGTATATAAGATAGTTGTATTTAAATCTCAATCATACACAAGGTCATCCAAGGGTCAAGTACTGTCTCTTTTGGGAGAACATATCTCATTAACCATTTTCATATATTCTATCCTTGTATACCGCATCTGTTTTTTTTAATTGGCATTTTAGAAAAAAGAATTTTTACATAAAAAATATCACTTTATGTTTTTAGGTGAAATATAATATTATCATCTTAAAGTTATCTCATATTATTATTCTATTCGATCATTAATTATTTAGATAAAAATATCATAACTATTATATTAATCATAAATACAAAAAGTACAATTATAATTTTAGGTCGTTTCTTCGAAGGCATGGAGAGAGCTAAAACGACATTTAAGGAAACATGGAGCAACCATATCCAGGTGACAAACACCGGGTCATTATATCATATCACACTGTCATGTAATTAATCATGTTATATTACACATCTAAACAACTAAACAAGAATCTTGTCCTGTTCAAAATACTTGTCAGTAATCACTTGTGTACGGTTTTCAAAATACAACTTTAATCATTATTATTTTACTGATATGTTGGTAATATTTTATAGAATTATAATATTAAAATAATATGTATTGCGATTGATATTAGTATAATTTTTTTGAGAGCAATCTAGATATTATAAAAATATTAGTGATCAAAATTAGAAAAATTTGATCAAAATGCATATAAAAGCAACAAGTATTTTGGATTGGGAGAGGTAAATGAGGAAATTATGTGATCACTGATTACCATTTCTTTGTCCTTTGTACTGTAGCCTAATGTTTGCCATCCCGAGTCACGCTGTTGCGAGTAAACAAGTGTTCTAAACTGATGATATCAAACCTGCTAGCATTACCAGCATTCAGAAAACATATTATGGCTATTTCAAATAATATCTATATCCTATTATTATTTTGTTACACAGCCTATATGTGTTTTCTCCAATATAATCTAAAACTCACTTCCATTTACAGGGAAGTTCCAACATCAGAAAACACCAATGTTGCTAAATACTTTATAAACCTGATGAGTCCTTGCCAAGTGAAAAAAAAAGGGGTATAATTCTTGGCATCTTCTTTATCCTTTCTACATTTCTCTGTTGTGCATATGCAACCAATAGCTTTTCCTTTTGTATGTTGTTTTGGATAATTACAGATGGTTAGTAGCACGGTTCCTGATTTTATGGTAAGACAGCAACAAAGTTGTTGTGTGTCTACATGAACAAGAGGAAAAGAAACCTGCGTTGTCTCTTCTGTTTAATTCATATAGGTGGTGTTTGATTCAAAATCGTAATAGAAGTGGAATGGATTAGAAATATGTTCAACTTAAATGTATTTAAATTTCTATTAAAATACATTTTGAATACCTGATTATAGAATAATTCAATTAAACAACAATTGATATATTCTTTTTATGACTAATAAAAATAAAGAGCAAAATCTCCAAACCAAAAACCAAACTCCTCCATGATGTTAGGCAACAACATACATACATAGAGGTAACACCTATGAGTCTACAACCAAGCTTAAAGGTCTTTTGAGTTTTTTTTTTCTTTTTGTTGACCAAGCTTAAAGGACAAGCTTAATTGAGTATTTTATCAAGTAATTAAGTTTTTACACACACGCGCGCCACACACACACACATATATATATATATAGCAACACGGGTCATTTTGAATAATTTAAGGTGCGTCACGGATTACTCAAAATAATCCAATGAGTTCTACAGATTACTTAAATACTCAGGAGTTATATGCTCAATAGATAGAGTAATGGATGAGTCTGACTATAATAGCATTCGGGCTGCCTGAAAATATTTAATATATAGATTTGAGAAAACTCTATACACCCAATTAAGATTCATGTTTAAAGAATAATAAAAATATATTTAATTGAGAATTTCTATGGATAACATAATGTGTATATATATATATATATATATATATATAAACAATGGCATTTATTTACTAGAAGAAGAAGTGTATCTCAAGATACCAACTAACAATCTCAATTAGAATGGAGATTGAGACAAGTAATAGACAACAAAGTGACAGTCTGGATTAGAGCTTCAATCAATTCAATATTATTGTGTATGTTGCGACAGTTGGAGATCATGTATTTTACGAAGTTCTAAAAAGACTTTTGTAAATAAAGTCTTTTGTTTATTATATTATTTTGTAGTGTTATTCTGTTTTAGAGATTATTTTCAATAAAATATTATTTTATTGAAATAATACCAAAAACTAATACCATTATCCTGAGAATAAAGGACGGATCACCGCATTCCTATACTATTCCTATACTTAGGTGTGAATATAACTGCGAGGTTCTTTTTTGCCTTTATCTTAGTCTAGTTGCTTCTTACGCTTTTTTTACAAATCATGATATAAATATGGAAAAAAAACTTCTCATTTCTACTTGGAGGTAGCCTATCGTGCCTCACTGCATGTGACATCTATCATACCATTCTGGGTGTATGGACAAAAGAGTAATTCAATCCTCCAAAAATCGTTACACCTAAAATACTGGAATCTTTTTTTTTTGTTGAAATAACAAAAAATAATAAAATTACGAAAATAACATACACCTATCATTTATTATGTTTTTGATCTAGACCTACCACATATTATATTTTTGATCTAGACCTACCACATATACATCTCATAATTCAAATCCGCAATTGGAGACATTGTGATTAACCGGTCACGGGTGTGAGACAGGACAAATAAACCCACAAACAGGCTATACCATTTCACCTGCATGCAACGAATGAAGCCACCATCGCAATTCAATTCTTCTTATACATCAAAATTTAATTATTTTGACATCAATATTTTTTTATTTACAATTTCGATTAATGATCTATTTAAATGATTAGAACTGTGAGACAAAAATGATCAGATTGTCATAAATGAATCATCAACCATAATTATATATCACAAAATATTATATCTTGTTATATCTTAACATATATAAATCCAATTTATGATATATTTGTGTCGATTTGATTGTTTTGACTTCATGTGATTCAAATAAATCGTTAATCGGAATTGTATATCAAAAATACTAATATCAGAAAACTAAAAATTTGAATAAAATTTAATTAAAAAAATTAACTCAAACTCACCAATTCTCTAACCAACATACCAGAAAAGTCTCAATCATGCGAATGATTTGACACCCTGGTGCTACATATGCAGTCACAAACAATGCTCGATCCTTTTTCAATATTGCTGGTGTGACTGCACTGCACAACATACACAAACTCAACCCTGCAAATCTCTCGACTCCTGCTGAATCACCAACTTTTATCTTTTATTTTATTGTTGATTGTTATACTGGTATATATAATCACAAACTACCCCGAGAAGCACATACGTCAAACATGCTGATATTTTGTCATATTATAGATAATGTATGTATGTAATCCGCACAATTTAGCTTGTGTGACGTGCCGCGTGCGGCAACGCCCGGGACTCCTACTGTATGCTTGGAACCTCAGATGCAGCAATACCGTCAAGCACATAACCTTGCATTTATTCGTAGAAAGTATAAACTCTATGAAAGTTCCAACAATACCAATGTTCTCCACCCGGGATTGCTTATGCTTGGGAAGGGTGGAGAGAACTTTTGGACCTCCTCATCCAAATAAAGCGCATCTAACATCAAATTTAACAGCATTTCCCTGCATGGTGCAGTATGCCACACTCCATAGCAACCAAAGGTACTGAAAATACAAAAAATATCATGTCATGGCGTGCCGTGCCACCAGCGGCTCAGTTCTTCGACTTCTGCGCGATCTTGAACCACTCGGTGTGGAAGGAACCAGGCATGTCAACCCTCTCGTAGGTGTGCGCCCCAAAGTAGTCACGCTGCGCCTGCACCAGGTTCGCGGGCAGTCTGTCCCGCCGGTAGGAGTCAAAGTATGCCAGGCTTGCAGACATGCCCGGGGTGCTGACACCATTGTTGATGGCGAGGCAGACGACTCTCCGCCACGCCACTTGTCTGTCCATGATCTCCTGTGCAAACTCAGGGTCCACGAGCAGGTTCGCAAGCTCGGCGTTCCTATCATAGGCCTTCTTGATGCGGTCCAAGAAGATGGCACGGATGATGCACCCACCCTTCCAGATCCTCGCGAGTTCACCAAGGTTGAGACCCCAGCCTTTCTCCGTGCTCTTGGCCTTGATGATGTTCATGCCCTGTGCATAGCTGCAGATCTTCGAGGCATATAGAGCTCGCCTCACGTCTTCCATCAGCTGCGCCTTGTCCACCGTACGGTCACTGGAGAAGTTGCCTTGGAAGACGTTGGAAGCTTCGACACGCTCGTCCTTCAACCCACTGAGGAATCTTGAATCCAAGGACGCCTCAATTGTAGGGGCGGCCACAGATAGCTCCGCAGCCTGTTGCACCGTCCATTTCCCTGTTCCTTTCATTCCAGTCTTGTCCAGAACCTTGTCCACCAAGTAGCCCTCGCCTTGCTCATCCTTGATGCCAAATATGTCGGCTGTGATCTCAATCAAGAAACTGAGGAGCTCACCCTTGTTCCACTCGGAGAACACTTGCTGCAGCTCGCTGTTGGTGAGCTTACCAACTGACTTGAGAACATCGTAGGCCTCAGCGATCAGCTGCATGTCACCATACTCAATTCCATTGTGAACCATCTTGACAAAGTTGCCTGACCCACCTTTGCCGACATATGTGACACAAGGGCCACTATCAGGGACTTGGGCCGCCACTTTGAGAAGAATGTCTTCAATGTATTTGTAGGCCTCGAATGAGCCTCCAGGCATCAAGGACGGTCCATGGCGGGCACCCTCCTCTCCTCCAGAAACACCCATCCCCAGATAGAGAAGGCCGCGCTCCTCCATTGCCTTCTCCCTCCTCTCTGTGTTCTCGTACCACTCATTTCCACCATCGATGATACAATCGCCCTTCTCCAGGTGCTCTGCAAGGGTCGCAATGGTCTGGTCAACAGGTGCACCAGCCTTCACAAGCATGATGACAACGCGTGGCTTCTGGATAGAGTTCACAAAGGATGCAGGGTCATGGAAGCCGTACACAGGAAGATTTCCTTCGGCCTTGGCACGCTCAACGGTCTCATCAACCTTGGAAGTAGTCCGGTTGTAGACAGAGATGGGGAACCCTTTCTCTGCAATGTTGAGGGCAAGGTTCTGCCCCATGACCGCAAGGCCAGCAAGACCAATTCTCGTGAGAGCCATCTGCCACCTAGTCAAGCAAGAACCAAACACATCATGTGTAGAACATTAACGAGCTTATGCAACCTACATGTAAACCACTAGAAACTCATTGGCCATTTACATGAATTGCAAGCAAGAACAGGCTTCAGTCTAATTAATCATTTGTCGTGAATGAAGGATTCATAAAACTAATACAGAAATGCATCTTCAGAAGAAGGTAGCAGTGCAGACAATTATAAGATCTTAAACAAAAATTAACTTTTAGCATTGAGTGTGGCATATCATTCATTTTCTACAGTGATATAGCTTCACAAGGAACTCATACACAAGGAGAATAACATCATGTACATTAGCAAAGTATCTCTATCATTTAAAATTGAGGGAAAAAATCCCTGATAATAAAGCTCTCTTTTATGTACTAATCATCCATGAGGCTAACATCTAAATAGGAAACTACACGCTAAGATTCGAACAGTCTCATGGATCTTAGGCACCTAACTTAGCCAAATCGGTCATCCAAACAGCACTTTAAGCTGTCGTTAGTACTAGCTATATTCCATCAATAACCCCAATTCAACACGATAACACTACAAAAGTTCGCTAATTTCGTGAGGAGATTGCCGGGAGGGAGCCGATTCTTGCAGAAAGATTCAACTTTGATGCCAAGTTCGAGAAACGCTCGACTCCAAAGTCCAATCCCAGCATAACAAGCTTGCAGGAAAAAAAATGTGGAAAGATCCTGAACACCTAGAACAAACTAGCGTGCGAATCTATCGAAGCATGGGTCAAACAACTGATGGAAAAATCGCAGAAATAAATTGGAAAAAGATTTAGCTCTCACCTTTGATCAGTTTTCCTTCTGGTGTTTGTTGGGTGCGTGCGAGCGAACGGTGCGAATATGCGATCACCCACCTACCCCCTCCCTTCCCCGCTTAACTAGCTAAATATGACCTCCTCACCATTTTCCTGCCCCTTGACCACTCTAATTCTTCACCGACAGGTGGACCCCACAACGTGGGAAAAGCACATCTTTTATTTTGTTTTAAAAACCGGCGATTCTGGTGGGGTAGGTTCCTGTCCTTTTTATTTCGGTGCCGCCGCCGTGATGGGAGACGAGTCAACTGTTGATGACAAATGGGCCCCACTTTATTACGGGCCTGCTTGGCATGGGGTTAGGGTAGGAGTCAACTGATGACGTGGTACTGTTGCGGATATAGACGTCCCACCAGGGTGACAGGCAGACATCAAAGTAGTGCTAATTATCTGTGCTTTGAAGAGCAAGAAAATCATCACATGAATTTTTATTTTTGCAATTTCTTATTCCTACTATTTCTTAGTTCTTTTTTACTTGTCATTGTGATATTTTACTCTGCAAAATACTATATCTATTACAAAACATAAAACATATTTTTGACCACACTTATAGATTAAAATATTTTTAAATTCAAGAAAATAATGAGAGAAAATGACTAAAACACCTTCATTCATAAATATCTTAAAAATGGAAAGAATGTTATTATAATAGATTATTCATAAATTATAGAAAAAATATAAAAATGAATAAGTGTAGAATAAACAAAATGTAACAATAAATTCACATACACACATTATATTTTACCATAAGATTTGTTTACAATATAACTTATAACTTTGACCACTAATGGAGAAAATATAATTTTGATCACTAATTTTTTTTTACTATACATCAATAAAAATTATAAAAATAAAAATATTATGAAAGTAAATTTGATAGCAAATATACTAATATTACATAATCTAAATACAATTCGGCAATACTTATTATAAAACTATCCAACCCTATTTCATTTTCTACTTGAACTAAAACACATTTTACATTCACTAATTCCAACAACTTCAAATACAACTGATAAACTCATTATGATCATGAACCACACGCCATCTCAATTTCACATGAAAACCTTTTACCCAGCGTAAAAATGTAAGTGAAGGGGTGCTCCTGCACTACCACTCTTCTGCTAAGCTGACAGAAGTGATTAATGAAAATCACGGGGAAAATATACTACCAACAGCCTCTACAATCCTGGTGGGACCCATTCCTCACTGTCCCTTGGAGTACACTTATTCTTATTGCTGTTACTATTTACTGCTTGTTGGTTCGTTCCCGTTAAACCTTCAGCTAATCCACCTCTCTTTTCTGCTGATAAGTGAACTGAGCATGGAAAAAAAGAGAGCTTCAAAGAAAGTTTGGTGGCATTTGGTTCGATATTCTGATTATTTATAAAAAAGAATATGTTATATGTGGGTATTTGTTAACTAGTCCACTACATAATGATAATATTTAGTTGTATTTAAAATATATCCTAATAACTCATAACATATCTTGACATCCAGCTAAGATATATTTATAATCTATTGTAATTTCATCTACAATATATTTTAACATCTATTATGATTATAACCATAGTCGTCAGTTAAGGAGCAAGTAAAAAGATTTGCAAAAGGTACTCTCTTATGTTTTTCGTTTTGCAGACATGAAGCGCACCCTGGAAATTGACCTCATCCATGCGCATGGGCAAACATGTCACATACAAGTACGACTAAAGATGTCACCTCTGTTTTGCATATTATTTGGGTTCATTCCCAGTACTCAGTACTCACACACCCTGAAGTAAAGTAAAATCAAATATCAAGTCTAAAATAAGTAACTTACGCGATATGTTATGTTATTGGTGTGTTTAAACCTTGACATTCAACAAATAATCAGATATCGAATTAACTAGATTGTTGACTAGTTGGCAAACACACTGTCATATTCTTGCGTACAACGTCAAATCAAACTAGATACTACAAACGGTAGCTAATAAATACTTCTTTCAAACTAGGTATTACAAATGCTAACTAATAAATACGTCTTTCATCGCACAATATAAGACATATAATTTTTATATTTTTATTATAAAATATAAGATGTATATGTAAATTTATTATTATTATTTTTATTATATCTTTATTTATTTTTCTATTCTTTTTATTATTTATGATTAATTATTCACAGTAATATTATCTCTCATTTCTAATGTATTTATGAAAAAGACAATTTAATCATTTTATCTTAATATTTTCTTAAATTAAAATTTTTTTAATCTACATATGTGATCAAAATATACTTTATATTTTATAACAGGAGAGTGCATCCACAATTCCATATCATTACACCCACAATTTTGGCAAAGAAGTAAAACAGTAGAAGCAAATAATCAACGACACTTGTTTGAAAGTTGAAAACAGTACAAGACCATGACATGTACTGATGTAAAGACAGTTTATACACAATACTAAACAACTTCAAGTACTGACATGCAAAAAGGCCAAATCAAGAAGAACAATCCAAAGGAAATAACTATCATCGTAGGTGAAAAATTAGCACGGTCATCTTTTCTCGTTTTCTCCTTCTCCTGACATTTATCTCAGTAAAGAAAAAAAGCACTTAGATCTTTGGTACAATTCACATCGCCGTGCGAACGGGGAAAGAGAACGTTGGAGAAAGTGATAATAGGAAGCTACAAGGAGGTAATGGTGTTCTTTTGGTCCAATTATTTCCATTTGTTGGGGTATTACTCGTTCAAAGATTTGGTTTTTTGACCGACTGGAGAAGCGGAGGAGGGGTGAAGGTCTTGTTTGGTGGTGGAAAGATTGGATTTTGACCCGGTTGTGGGTGGTTTTGAGGCGATTGAGGCGGCGGAAGCACGAAATTTCTCGCCTTTGGCGGTTTCACGGGTGAAGAAAGGTTGGTTTTGCCTTGTGTTTGATCTTGATGGTGAAAAGGTAGCATTTTGAAGTCTCCGAGAGTTCAATTTAGAAAAAGGAACTTTGGTTCTGAGGAAGATTTGTCTTGAGTTGATTTGGGCTGGAAAGATTAGTCCTGTTGCTGATGAGGAAGTAGAAGGGTTGGCCAGAGGTGTTTGACAGATTGCCTCATAGAGATGGCAGAGGCAGAGGCGCTTACCGGGAGCAGCTGGGAGGAGATGCTGAGGAGGATACTCCCTCCGGGGACTACGATCCCTGAGGCGCCAGTCAACCTTGACTACTCAATCGCCCTCGAGTATGACGGCCCGCCTGTATCGTACGAGCTCCCGAGGGTTGACCCTGTGGATATTCCTGCGATTCCGACGGCTGAGCCAGTGTCCGGGCCCCAGGGGCTTGGGAATGGGGCGATGCCAGTGGCGCCGGTTGTCAAACCAATCCCTCTCCCAGTGTCCCGGATTGCACAGTGTGCAGAACCGTCACAGGTTAGAGGAAGCTCGGAGTCAGTTAATTCGGTGCTGCACAATGAGGAGTTCTCTGATGACGACCCCCACACAGAGTCACACAAGTCGACTCAGAGTCCCTGGGGGACACAGAGTAGTAGACCTGCTGTGCCAGAGGGGAGGAGAGCTCCAGTGGTGACCTTTGGGTTCACACCAGATAGCAAGTATGAGAGCAAGGAGTTTGACGAGATGTCGGAGCAGTATGTGGCAGTGACTAGGAAGGAGAGGAGGGGGAGGGCGTGCTGCCGGTGTGGGAAGAGGAAGTGGGAGAACAAAGAGTCGTGCATTGTCTGTGATGCAAGGTATTGCAGCTACTGCGTGCTCAGGGCGATGGGATCAATGCCAGAAGGGCGGAAATGTGTGACTTGCATTGGCCAGCCAATTGACGAGTCCAAGCGGTCAAAGTTAGGGAAGAGCTCAAGGATGCTATCACGGTTGCTCAGCCCATTGGAAGTAAGGCAAATCTTGAAAGCCGAGAAGGAGTGCCAGGCAAACCAGCTTCGGCCTGAGCAAATTGTTGTCAATGATTTCCCGTTGAGGCCGGAAGAGATGACAGAATTGCTTAGTTGCCAACGGCCTCCTCAAAAGCTGAAGCCCGGAAGGTATTGGTATGACAAGGAGTCAGGCTTATGGGGAAAGGTAAGTCTATTAGTAGGACAAGAACATATTTTTATGTATAATCTGAACTTGTGCTTGTAACATTTTGTTTGTTATGATAGGAAGGGGAAAAGCCAGACAGGATTATTAGCTCAAACCTATACTTTTCTGGGAAGCTTCTGCCCAATGCTAGTAATGGCAACACTCGGGTTTATATCAATGGTAGGGAAATTACAAATATTGAGCTGAAAATTCTGAAGGTACTAATGTTCTCATCTTAATTTCTAGTCAAACCATATTTCTGCTTTTAGCTCAGTCATGATCTATCCTTCCAGAACTTATTAGACCCTGGACATGTTCATTCGCTTTTGTTTCTTTTAGCTAATTATCTGGTGAAAATCATGAAGAAGACATGAATCTTGGGTGCTTCCAAACTATTGAACCCCTTTTTTCCCTATAAGGATCTAATCTGTGGCACCAAGTGTTGAGAAAAGATGCTTTACCATCTGAACTATATCTTAAAGCCACATTTGTTTTGCATTTTGTCCTGGAGTAAAAGGATACATGTAGTGTAACTGTGTATATACGTTTCAATTTCACTAAAATAAGAAAGGCAGATGGTATCATTTTTTTTGAATCAAGCTACTTATCATCAAGAATCCTCATTTGCTGTACATTGTAGTTCCTACTATATCAGTCTTCTAATTGAGTTTGCCATAACATTTGTATTATGCTTCCAGGTTGCACATGTTCAGTGTCCCCGCGATACTCACTTTTGGGTCTATGCTGATGGTGACTATGAGGAAGAAGGTCAAAACAATATCAAAGGGAAAATATGGGGATCAGTATGTATCTTGGTCAAAATAATTTTGATTCATTCTTTTTTCCTTCTAAAACTTAGTTTGGGTTTGGTTGTTTACTAACAACATTTTCTGTATCCTCTGCTGAGCAGCCTTTAACACGCTTTGCATGCACCTTGCTTTCACTACCAGTACCTCCTGCAAACACTCATGGACACAGAGATGAAGTTCTTCATTCAGCAAGAACTGTCCCTGATTACCTAGACCAGAAAAGAATCCAAAAACTTCTTATGCTTGGACCTCCTGGAGCAGGAACAAGCACCATATTTAAGCAGGTCAGACCAGATTTCACATTTAATAGTGCATTAAATTCATCATCTGCTTCTTTGGGATGGACTCCACTTTCACTAACAGGCCTTCTACAAAATACGAGTAAACTTGAAGTTGCCCATACTAGAGATTCTATGTTCAGTAAGTCTTACATTTCAGTGATGTAGAAAACCCTTCCTGCCTTCCATGGTCGGGGTGCTGGTTATTTGTTGTAGATGACCCTTGCATGCATACCATGCTACAAACCTTTGCAAGCTGGTCTTGGTCCATGTTTTTGTGTATAGTCCAGTCATTATATAGCCTGAAAATCTTTATAGAGCATGTTTTTGTGCATATAGGTTTCTTGTTTTAATCATTATATAGCCTGAAAATCTTTATAGAGCACACCACAAATTGTGGTTCATTCTTTTGACTGGATGGCATTGACTTTCAGCTTGCACTGACTCTCAACCTTGTTTTTTTATCTTGCATACACTCATATGATGCTTGGTTTCGTGAAACAGGCTAAGTTCTTGTATGGAACTAGTTTTACCCAAGATGAACTCGATAATATCAAACTAATGATCCAAAGCAATATGTTCAAGTACCTAGGAATTCTGCTCGAGGGCCGTGAGCGTTTTGAGGAAGAGGCTTTGTCTAGATTAAATAACACAAGCTCAGAGGATGAGGAAACTCACCAAGGTAGCAGCGGTGCAGCACAACCAATATTTTTTTTCTGATTTATTTTGTGAGAGCATATGCAGTGTTTTTAAGTTGGTGTTTTTATGCAGATGAAAACAAAGCTAATGGTTCAAATTCTTGCATATACTCAATAAATGCAAGGCTAAAGAAATTCTCAGATTGGCTTTTGGACATCATAGCAACAGGAGATCTAGATGCGTTCTTCCCTGCTGCAACACGTGAATATGCTCCATCTGTTGATGAGATGTGGAAGGATCCTGCCATACAGGCAACATATAAAAGAAAGGATGAACTACATTTTCTACCTGATGTTTCTGAATACTTCTTAAGCAGGGTATTTGTTCACAGCTTTTAAATTAAGATAGCTGTCCCTTTGGTGAAAGCTTGCACTACCAAAGTACCAATTAGTCTGTTCACAACTTGCATCTCAGTAGATTCTGGAATTCCCCTACATTAATTTATCATGTTTATTGTTAATGACACAAAAACACCCTGAATTGTTATGCACAATGTGCCAAGTGTTCTTCGAGCTCTCTTCTTTTTGCACTTTGCCTGCAATCCTGTTGCCGATAATTATTCTCAATCATAACAACATACATTATTTATTTTTCTATGTAGTCTAATTGGTATTCAAGCACTTAAACTGGCTTCACTTGGTTATGATATCCTTGTAGGCCATTGAAGTATCAAGTAACGAATATGAACCTTCAGAAAAAGATGTAATATATGCTGAAGGAATAACACAAGGGAATGGATTGGCCTTTATTGAGTTCACTCTTGATGACCGCAGCCCCATGTCAGAACCTTACAATGACAATCCTGAGGCATACTCTCAGCTACTCACCAAGTAAACTCTATCTTCATGGCTTAGTCTAAACGGCACCTATACCCTTCGGTATAGATGTCTATGATCCATTTTGCCTGAGCAATTACCCTTGCTCTTTCTTCCTTGTCTTTCTTTTTTTGCTGGGATATCAATTGAAAAATCTTGAGATATTAATATTGGTGTTATGGAATACGGAATGTATCTATTGATTGTAGTAAAGAGCAACTTTCTATTTTATTATCACAGTAAGTAGGTCACCTGCTATTGTTTGGGCAGATGGTGCTAGCCTGCTTATTAAATCATCTCATCTGTTTTTCTTCTCAGGTATCAGCTGATTAGAGTAAGCGCCAAGGGCATGAATGAGGGATGCAAGTGGGTGGAAATGTTTGAGGATGTTCGCATGGTGATATTCTGTGTATCACTCAGCGATTATGACCAGCTGGGAGCCCCTGCAAGTGGCAGCAGTAGGCCTCTTCTGAATAAGATGATGCAAAGCAGGGAGTTGTTTGAGGCTACAATCAGGTACACTAATCTTATCATTCACATTCACAATTATAAACAGAACACAATCTACTGCATAATGTATGTATGATTATTTACCAAACATAACCTGCCAACATGCTTGCTCTTTCTATTATGACAGTATGATAGTTCCTAAATTCACAATAGCCGAAGGATAGCATCATAAGAGTGACTATTTGAGAAACTGTACACTTGACTTGATATACTGAATATTGTAATGCCCATATAAAAAATCGAAACATTGTTTCTAGATGGATCCTTCTCTGAATTAGTAAGTTACTGACTGAATTTTAACCAGGCAACCATGCTTCCGTGATACACCATTCGTTCTTGTGCTCAATAAGTATGACCTCTTTGAGGAGAAGATCAACCGCGCTCCCCTCTCCACATGTGAGTGGTTCAATGACTTCTGCCCATTCCGGACCCACCACAACAACCAGTCGCTAGCCCAGCAGGCATACTACTACATCGCAATGAAGTTCAAGGACCTGTATTTCATCCACACAAATCGGAAGCTCTTTGTGTGGCAGGCGCGCGCCCGTGACAGGCTGACGGTCGATGAGGCTTTCAAGTACATAAGGGAGGTTCTAAAGTGGGAGGAAGAGAAAGATGAGAACTATTGCCAGGACGAGTCATTCAGCACCACAGAGATGAGCTCCTCTCGCCTGATCAGAGCAGAATGAGAGAAACCGAAACAGGATATGTGTGCTTCCCCACCCCCTAGGATTTGAACCGATTTCGTGGCGTACAAAGATCGTTAATAATTGTATATTGATGTTTCTATGGCTTATTCTTGTCGAAATTCTTGTTGTTTGTGTTTGTAGGATTCTGTTGTTGCATTGACATGTACTAATTTTCCAAACAAATATAGCAAACGAAAAAAGACGGTTGAAGTCTTGTGCTAATTCATAAGATGCATCTGTTAATGTTCTCAAAAGCTGTTTACTTGAAAGAATGCAAAGGCAGTTTAACATTTGATACGCGAAGCAGTAATTCTTGTATTAAATAATCAATTTTTCAATAATATTTTAAAGGTAGGTCCTGACAAGAAATATTTCCGCAAGATGAACCTTGGACTAGCGCCACAACTCGAGGGTTCATTTCATACATGTACTCTGTGACAATGCAGCTCAGAAGAAGAGGTACCCAGTGGCCACGGCGGCGAGCGCGCCAACAGTGACTGCCGGGGCGGTCGAGGCAGCTCCGGAGGAGGGGCCGGGTGCAGGTGCGTCGGCCGCAGAGGCCATGCCAACCAGAGATGAGGCAATGACGGCGAGTGTCGCCGCGGCGGCGGTGAGGAGCCTGAGCTTCAGAGTGGCTACCATGTTGCTAGCTCCTTGATGGATGGATGGTTGAGACTTGAGAGGCCAAGAACAAGAAGCTAGCAAATTGGTCTTCTGGGAATGGGAGATGAACAGAGGGATGTGGACAGTGATATATTGGTGGAGGGGGAGGCTTATTTTTAGGCAGGCTGGAGCCTGTAGGCCTCCAGCTCCACTGGCTTTTTTTAGGTTTCTTATATTAATTATAGCTCGGGTGATTGGCCGGTTCTGATTTCTGAGTGGTTCATTGACACATGGAAATTGCCTAAAAGCCAGGATTTCTCAATAATTGTTTATGGATTTTCTAGGTTTCGGTCTATGATCTATCATTGTCTATATTTTTAAATAACTTTGATAAACTGACTCTTCTTAATCTCTATCTAAGAAAAAGATTGTTGTATGCTTCGGAGGCTGTTAAGAGTGTTGAATTAAACATTTGTTTGAGAGCATTTTACTCCACCAGACTTTTGATCAAAGTTCATTTCACTAATCAGCAAATTTTACTCCATCAAGACGTTTGATCAAAGTTCATTTCATCACTAATAGGCAGTAACGATTGTTCTGTACTTCTACATTGATGTTTCTCTCAAAAGAAAAATTGAAAAGAAACGAAGAGAAAACGATGGCTCCATATTTCATTGGAGTTGCAATTGCATATGTAAGATCGTTTTTTATTAGTCTACGACTACTAAATTGTGCAGCAATATTGATCTGAAAATACTATTTATCTTAAATCTTTGTATTGAAATTGTAATTATTTTTTAAATTTATCAATTGTGGTTCTTCGTGATATAGAATCATAATTATTTAACATTCTTTTGTTTTATTCAACTAATTATATAGAGACATGCAACAAATTTATATAATTTTACTACAAAGGTTGGGACATATAGCACACTCATACTGGTCCGATTGATCGCTGGCATGAACCACAAACATAAACCATGTTTCGTGAAAAGCACTGGTTGATGTAAAACATACACCATGTGATCGAGCACGTTGCTCCGTTCCCGCGCGGCCACGACTCTTGCTCTCCCGCACCGGCTTCCTTCCCGCACTCGTACGTGGCCGCATTGGTCCGCGGCCAGGCCAGTCGCCACGTACCGTTTACAACGTACCGATCCGACCATCCCGCACCGCGGCCGTAGTCTGCCCGCCCTCGCACGCTCTACCACTCCGGCCGTCGGGTTTGTGCGCAACCACCCCACCCGGCGGCTGGCGCCCCATCGCTCGGCCGATGCTTTACAGTGCGCACAAGCCCCTATAGTTAATGTTGGGAAGAAGCTATCCAATTATAAATTGTACAATCTTGATTAAAATATAAATTAAAATAAAAAATATGATTCTTTATTTTTTCACAATGATTAATCTAGATAATTGAATCTTGATCTAATGGCCTGCATGTGTGTATAGTTTGATTTGTATTCTAATTTTTTGTTGTTGTGACTTAGACAAATTGTATGTGGGGGCCGGGGGATATCTATATTTTCTTTTTTATTTTGAAGGAGTAAAAGTACAACTCAAAAAAACAAATTTGTAATGACACAAGTTGTAATTTCTTTTTTTTCTATCTCTATCTCTTTAATTTCATAAAGAGCGGCATGCTGATCTATATTCTTTAGGTCTAAGTCTAGTAGAAAGATTAGGAGAGGAAGTGTTTCGAAGAAATGAATAGTGTCATGTGTACAAATACTATCGAAAATACCAGTTACTCTAATACATTAGTGTTTTATCAGATTTCTCGAACAGCCCACGAATAAATTAGATAGTTACTAAAATTTTAGAATTTAAGTAATTTTTAGATTATATATAAAGATAACTCAAATAGTTATAATTTTCTAAATATAATTAAGATATAATTTGAACTATGTAAATCATTAAACAGCGGTTATATACAATTTAATTATACGAAAATCTAGAATGAAAAAAAAAATTTTTTTTTTTTTGAACCCAGTGCCTAACGATACAATTTCTCTCTCCTACTTTTCAAAAAAAAAAATTTATTACAGACACTCGCATTGGACTCTGGCTTATGGTTGCACCAGTGCGGTGACGGAAACAAGATTTGCAACAGAAAGATACTCTTTTCAAGGCAGGACATGTGACATAGGAACCTACTTTTGAGAATCAAACTACAAAGCCTCTCCCAACTTTTCTCATGTATAACCAAAAATATACATATCCAAAATACATGCTTTATTCACACACAAACACAAACAAAAAAACCAGTTGTTGCGGCCAAACTAAACAACCGCTAAGATGCAGTAGTGATCATGGTCAGATGCGCATCTTTCAAGATGTATTCTGGATCAAGACTCTGTGAGTAGGAAGACGGCCGATGCAGACGACGGCCGTCCGTTGGATTGGAGCCTTGTGATGGAGTTCCTTTCTATGCTGATCCTGCTGCCGTTGCTACTACCTCTCATCCTCTCCTTGAGAGCTCTGCATGACTGCATGTGCGAGTGCAGCTCTTGCGGCTTGAATTCTTTCCCGCATTGCCTGGTAGATGGATTACAAATCAGTACGTAGTGCTCTAGTTCGTCTTCAGGGGAACACAATTTGGGCAGAATTGCAAAAAGAAAGTTCATGCAAAGGTATTTCTTAAGAGATTCGCTTCAAAAGTGTATTTAGGTATTTATAAGAGAGTGGTACTGTGTGCACCGACCGTGGATGCTCAGACTGATGTGCCATCAAAATTGTCAGGGGTGGATGCACGTTCATACAATGAGAGTCAATTGTAACCGACTGAATGAAGTATTGTTTTTATACAAACCTCCAACAAAAATACTATGTATATTTCAAAATTGAAACACACACGACCTCAAATTTTTTTTACTAAATAACTCTTTAAAATGACACACGTTTCAACGTTGTTCTATATTTTGAATGTACAAGCTTAGTTTGTTCATGTTTGATCGTTTATAGTTAAAAATTCTGACTTCATCTCTGGGAGTTAGCTAGTGAAATGTGAGATTTCAAATCTCACTAATTTATATGTTCCGAGATTCGATCACATGACTTTACTGTTATTTGGATAACTATACTAACTAACTGTCCTATACTTCAGTTTGTTTTTTCTCCTCGCATTAAGTGAGCACAAGATACGGTCAAAAACAAGAGAATAAACACAGGACAACGGGAGTTTGTTAAGACAGAAAAGAGCGAGCCTATGAACTTACGAGCAACGTGGCAATGTAGCCGGCTTGTGCACAAGCGGCGCGCCGTCCCCTTTCCCTCCATCTCTCTTGCCCCTCTTTTTCCCGTCTCTTCTCGGCCTCCCCTTCCTATTATTCACACAGGACACATTTCACCCTCAAATTAACAAATAATAATAATAATAAATCCCAAGCATTTCCAAATTACAAAATTTAATCTAATCATATTACTCTTTACGTCTTTTTTTTTACTTGTCATTTGATATATACATATCAGATTTTTGAAATTTTATTCACTAATATAAGAAAATCAAGATTTAACATATGTAAATAATATTAATATATCTGTATTTAAATCTACTTCTATATTATTATTTTTTGTTATTTTTATTTTTACATAATTATAAAAATTAATGATCAAAATTATATTTTACAGGCATAGAAAAATCTACAATCACAAGTGAAAAAAAACTGACAAAGTATTATTATTTCTTCATATTTGGGTAATTGGGTATACATCACGTATGTATGTACTTACTGGAAGCCACAGCCATCAATGCCGGGGCACCTCGGCGTTCGCTGTCTGTGCTCCTCTTCCCCGGTCTGCGGCCGGACGGGGCGGAGCGCGGTGTCGTCAGTGTCGGCGGCGCCGCACGTGAGGATATTGTGAAACACGCTCGACACGCGCATGGTGCGGCTCTTGCAGCCCACCGACTGCTTACCCTCTCCTCCTCCCTCCGGCGCCCGTGCCGCCGCCTTGACGACTGCCTTCTCTTCTTTCTGCTGCTGCTTCTTTTGCTTTTGCTGGGTGTCCTGCGACAAATCGATCTTGAAAGATATCGTGTGACGCACCGGCTTGCCGCCGGGCAGGTCCTGGTCGATCGGCGGCGGCGGCGGCGAGCTGTCGTCGGCGTCGACGGTCACTTTGATCTCCTTAGATAACTTCTCATTGAATGGAATCTTATCTTCCCGTTCGTTTGGTTTCTTCTCGTCTAATGGAAACAATTTTGTTAATCTCAGCATCAGAATCATGCAAAAAAGAAAAAAAAAGACCAGAAATTAAACTAAAAACTCACCTAAAGAAGCAGAATTTGGAGTTCTTGGGAGGTCGCAGCCCTTAATGACGTATTCGTTGTCGGAGATTGGCGTTATGAGGTCATCGTCCATCAGATCCTGCCATACGTATCCTGTCCTGTACTTCCTAATTAAGAACAATTTACAAAACAATTAAACAATCAAGATTGCGCTCTGTCTGACACGAAGTAACAATATAATAATCTCCTAATTAACAAAAAAAAATCAAGAAACAAGAACCGTAATGCACTGCACGTACCTTTTGTAAGACCAGGAGAAATTGTCCGGCATGTCCTTGCCGCGCAGCTCCGAGAGCCAACTCTTCACATCTGCATCAATCGAATGCACGAACAGAAATTACATGCAAAGTTAAAAAGAATTTCTTGCAATTCGATTTGATTTTACGAATATGTTATATATATACCGCGGAGGCGGACGCCGGCGCGGTGGAGATGTCTGACGCGGATGAGGTGGGGGTGCTCGGTCTTGCCACCGCGGCTCAAGAAATAGACGACGTTGATCCGCCTCACCTCGCCGGCGGCGATTCCCCCATTGTAAGAATCCATGCCGTTTTCGATGACGACAACAGCAATTAATCCAACACGGTGGTATTACCAACGCTACAACGATGTACGTATTTAAATCAAATCTCAAAGAGAGACGTGGACGAGAGGTAGGTGATTAGGAGGGAGGCCGGCATGTGTGCATGCATCTCAGGCGTGCATGGCTCGAGATGTTAATTGGAGGAGGGAGGCAGGCCTACCTAGGTGCGGGCATCTGATGAGAGGATTATATATTAGTAATACTACTATGCTAATACTATGGGTCGTTGGATGGGGGTAATTGGTATTTATATGGTATGGTTTTGTCGATCGATGTGACGGGAAGGCCCACTTTGGAGAGATGGAAGGAATAATCAATCGCCAATCGAGGTCCGTTGCACTCGTTAATTTTGAGTTTTTGCTAAGAAATGTATAGCTATTTTTTGCAATCTTATATGTACCTAGCTAGTTGAGTCAAAATTTCTATTTTTAAATCTAATCTTTCTGCTTTGACATCATCCGTGGTGCTTTGACAGTGAGGAGATGATTGACAGGGAACATAAGTAATGATGGAGATGGTGGAAATGATGACAGTGCAGTGAAACGATCATATCATCACTAACAACGAGTCTGGATGGTTGACTTGGGAGGAGTGGAAGACGAGAGGAGGCGAGCAGTGCTAATATCATCCTTAGTGTGGGTGGTTGCAACGAGAGTAGTGAGCAGTGTTGTAGTCGATGGCAGCTATGGTGGGGTAGGCAATGACGATGACGGTGGGTGATAGGTTTGTGCTATTTGGTTCGAAAATGTGTTTGCAATTGTATTGGGTTTATAATTTATTAAAGTTTGAGATGGATTGGATTGATCATGGGTGAATACAAAATATGTTTGCTTCAAGTGTGACATAAAATGACCAAATCATCCTATGTGACTACTTGTATAATTTTGAAATACATCCATCTAGATGTGTTTTAAAGGTGTATCAAGATATATTCTAAATATGGTTGTTGTGATTACAGAATAACCCAACCAAATAACAAGTAACAAGAAAAATACAAAGATCAAGCACCTCCTATACATATGTTTGACTTGTGTCTAATTTTACTCTAGTTTCTGCTGTCAAAATTTTGACTGATAAAAAATTTGGCAGATGATTTGCTCTCCCAAATTTTAGCTAAAAAAACGAATGTTACAAAAGAATACTAGTGTGAACGAAATCTTGTCATAAATTTGATCTGAAGCAAACATCAATTAAATCTGATCAATATGACCAAAGAATTGACTCATAATATCTGACAAGTGTTGACTCCAAATCAAACATATCTTCCTTTTCTTTCTTTCTTATCATGTACGTTTTGGTTATCCGTAACAACATCCAAATCTTTTGTGTTGATGCCATAAATGAGAGTTGAAGATTTCCCTACTTACTACTGTAGAGTCTCAAAAGGTACATTTTTTAGAATGTTAACTGTAAAATCAGAATTTAAATATCTTAAATTAATATTATTAATTATTTCACAAAAAATTTTAAATTTCTCGCTCACCTTAATTTAGATTATTAAATTCTAACCTAACATTTCAAATTGAGAAAAAGATAAATATATTTTATTCTCTAGAGTGGATGATGGGAATCCAGTCAGACGCTGCTCCAGTGATGCCATTCTGAGAAACATTTTTCTTGCGGACTCATCAATTTGAAGATGGATTAGGCATCAGTTTATTATATGATCTGATCCTGGTGTATCACCATGTAAGCTATTTAAATTAACTATTAGTGAGTTGTTCTTTTAATTTATTTTTTCTTAAGTTGGAGACGTGACTACAATCTTTATCTTTTGGAGCTATTAGTCATATTAAGGGATCCTAAAAGCAGAAGCATACGGAAAAAGAATATATTACAGTTAAATAAACTAATACTACAATTAACCATGCTTACCTTTTATTTTATTTTAGGGTGGAGTATTACGCCGGTTCTAACTTCTAACTCAATGGTAAGTTTGCCCTTTTATAAGTTCTTAATGTATGTGATAATGAAATTTATAAAGTTAGAGAATTGGGTTAGGGAAATTTATGGAGTGAACTGGTTCCACTCATCTAGCTGGCCATGAACTCATGCACTCTAAAACACACGCACAAAATGCGAGAAAATAATATACAACGTTCAGGACGGGGGAGTTGCGAATTGTGATGGCCAATGTTCGACGTTTAACATTTTATGGCAAATAAGACTCTGGCTGGTTTCTTTGAACAATAAAAGGAAAAAATAATTCACTGTGTATGTAGGCTTTATTTGGCGCATAGAGATTTTAAAGAAATTTTATAGGTAATGACGAATGAAACATCCGAACATGGTATTACTGTGGTGGAATATTTTTCTGCACGTCGTTATTCCTTACTTAAGAGTCAAAGTAGTTCAACCTTGTAAGTTCCTGCTACAACAATGACCCTAATTGCATCTGCTGGGTACTTTCCCAGATACTTCACATATAATTTGATCACAAAAGTTCACAAATGGAGTGCAACAAGATACAAATATTATATTTGACGATAAAAGTTACTAATATTATCTCCAGGGGACTCGTAGTCCACAGAAAATTGTATTCTATTGCCTCATATATCAATTAATTGTTCTGTAATCTTGCGATAAACCTGCCATGTGTCGAGTTAAGAAGATAATTAGAGACAAAGAAAAGTACTGTTTGGTCGCTTCTAGCCGGACCACATCTTTTTTTAATTCTCTCCTCTACTTTTTACGGCATTCAGTCTGCGATTAGTTTTAAGTATTTCGTTTTTGTTATAGTTTGCCTAACTAACTTAGCGTGTTGGTTCCTAGATGGAGATGTTGATGGTTGGAACAGCTTCAGGCCCGGTTTGGTTACTCCGAAAAAACTTTTTCGACGGGGATTAGTAGCCATCTCTATAGAAGACTAAATTTTCTAATGAAAAAAATATTTTTACTGGAAAAAATTCCCACTATCCATTGCGGTGAAAAGGAAAAAAAAACCCAACCATTTAAAAAAAAGAAGAAAAATCAAGAAAGCTTAGAAAATTCAAACAAAATCAAAAAATTAAATAAAAATAAAAAAATCTTGTTCGATCAAATAAAAATCATATCTTGGATATTTTCCCCATGGAATCAAATCACACGGTGTATTGACAAGCAGATTAAAGCATTCATAAGCAATACAACAACGAATCTGTTGAGTTTCATGTACTAATCAATTCACTAAAAATTTATATTGTTAAAAAAGACAAACGATCTACTCATACACCAACACTCCTCCTCAACTTGATCCACCTCTGAGACTCTTGATCTTACCATTTAACTCTTTAATTATTTTTTTTACTTATACTCCCAACACTCCCCCTCAATCTGATCCACCTCGAACTCAGGATCTCTGGACTCTAATATCATATTGAGTTTCATGCACTAACTAATTCACCAAAAAATTTAAATTATTAAAAAAAAACAATCAACCTACTCATACTTCAATAAAAATCAAATTAAATTGATGCATAGCACAACATTCACAAATTAACAGCAAATCAAATCATGCAGCCAAGATGCTTGACAAAACACGTAAAGGAGCTAAAGCAACAAGCAATACTCTTATCCCTTAGATGGAGACAGTGGCGGCAACATGGAGGTATGACTGCATGGGACGAGAGGTGGCGACAGTGGCGAGGTTGAGGCCCTCCTAGGCGGTGGCTTCCATGAGTGGCCGCAGATGAAGGGGAGTGAGCTAGATGGAGAGGACGTGGCAACAGCAAACTTCGTTAGCCCTTGGAATGGCGGAGGAGGCGGGACCACCGGGCGAAGGCGACGTGGTGGAGCGGAGCGGAAGTGAAGTGGCATTGTGTAGGCAGTGGGGAGGACGCTGGGAAAAAGAAATAAAGGCCTCCCTAGCCCTTTGAATGGGTTGAAAATTTTCCACTCCGAGCCATACACACACACACCGTTTTAAGTTAGCGTGGGTATATTTAAGGCTGGAATTTTCTTCTTTTTGATTGTGCTGGGTCCGTCTTAATCCAAGAATTGTCAAACAAGATCTTAAAGTGTATTTTATAGCATTGTCTTTTGAGGTTTAAATTTGGTAACGATGGGTTAGAGATGCATTATGCATCAAATTTCCATCAATTATACCAATAAAAATCTGTCATTGGTCGGCTAAACTTGCATCACTAGAGATTACCGTCCAGTACCGTCATGATTTTTACATATCGGCTAGACCTAAAGAGTAGCACGCTATAGTAAGACCATATACATAGAGAGCAATACCCCATTACATCGGCCTAGTTGAGATATGGCCTGGGAGTGGTCCATGATAATGCTAGTTGACGTGCGTTGACACAGGACATCACATATACTCTGCCGATCTAGTAGACAAAAAGAGAAATAACTGTCAGATGTATCTTTTGTTGTTTGTCAAATGTCATAATGTTTTAAAATGCATGTGATAGTAAAAAACTACATGATTAAAAAAAATTCAACGAATGCAGTTATAACTGCTATATGGATTGTGAAATCTACTATTTGCATAATCGCGATAGTTCTGTAGATTTTCATTATACTACATGAGTTAATTATTTATGAATTTTTTGGACATAAACACTTTACTTTGTATTTTTCTTATATATTTATGTGTGTGGGTGTGTGTTATACTCATATTTAATTACATTTAGCTCTTAAAAATACTAAAAACCATGTAGACTCTAAATTTCGTTAGTGCAATGAATGTGACTTCTCTTGTTCATAATTAATCTTAACAATAACAAAACAAATTCTACGTTTATATCTTAGTATGTTGGTTTGTGATTCATAAATTTAGAAGTAATAGTTGATAAGGATAGATTTGTAACTTCATATCAAGTAAAATATATCCACATAAGATGAAATCTCAACAAACCACCCTCTTTTATGTGGGGACCTTCATATGAGGAATCCGGCGGCAATTGTTCAGGTTAGGTTGCACACAAAATGATACATCACAACCTCACAATACAACACAGGTAATTAAAACGAGTACAAGATCACAAAGACCAATATTACAATACCATAGTGTCAAGAATGTCGCAATTTAGAGTTGATACAAATTAAGAAGTTTCATGGATACGAAAGTCGTCACAAAAGAACAGAACACACAGAGTGATGAGCAAAACAGCTATGAAAGCCTTCAACATCTTCAATAGCAACGGTACAGCATGGGCTCTCACCACATCTGGCTCCACTAGGCGAATGACCCTCTAGTAAGTTGGATCATCGGGGACGGTTCCTTCTTCATCAACGGGTTTGAAGTTATAAGAGTCGGGATCAAAAAGTCCTTCCTCTAAATTTTATGTGCAAAAGCAAGAGTGAGCACGTTGTCCTCACGGTAGTCAACAAATCTCAATTAATGAATACGGGTATATAAATGTGTGGAATTCTAAGAAACATGCTCTTTGGTTTATAGGAGGAATAGAATAGATTTTCACTCTAAAATTCTAAGAAAAGGTTTTGATTTCAAAAGTGAGACTTCAAAATCTTAAATTAGGTTTTAGAAAACATTATGTGTGGCGGTCTTCCATGAGTCACCACTTTTAACCAATATTACGAAAATCTTCCAAATCATATTTGTGCTGCATCGATGTGACTAGAATTCACCGCGCGCATACTCCAAAACCTGGGAGCTCAGAGTATCTGATATTTCTTATAACTTTGCAAAGGTGTACCACTTTAATCCACTTGATCACCCAACTTTCATGTCGGTACCTCTTTATGCGACTTTTACGCATGCGATAAGGCTGAGATCACACAACAGTTTGTAAACCTAGCATTAACAATTTTCTGCCTCATAAATAGACGACTCAGTCCATTTTTTCGTTGTGGAGCGCACCCCATAGCTAAATCTACCTAGTTTTGGTCCATGGTCCTGCGAGACTCATAGCCTGTGGATCGAGTCACACACGACTCGGTATCCAAGTCTAGGACACCTTCCTTCTAAACTCCTGATTCACATACTCACTCTCACAACTCACGGCCTTCCGTGGCCCACCAGTTTCTCTTGAGAAACCGGACTGACAACCATTACAGGGAAAACTAATACCTAGAGAACTACTTTACCGCGCCCGTTTCATACCGGGCAAATGGTTAGTACGTTGTTCATACTGCTTGGAAGTACAACACAAGCGTCTCATCCTTATGAATCGTTAGTGAGGAGTGAACCACATTCCCGTTGCGCACACAGCGCCAACTACACAACCCATCCTCACTATTAATTCTAACTTACACTTTTACAACTTATACACACTTTTCATATAGATGACCATTTAACATTTAGTATATATATTCAAACATAAGCATAATTTAAACACAACATCCTAAAGCGACAAATGAGTGTATAGGATATATGAACATGAAAAGCCTTCAAAGAATTAGGTCATATCTACTCATATTTATCCAACATAGCATTTGGAAAGTAAGGCATGCATATACTGAAACAATAAATAACATAATTTACTTAAAATACTGGAGAGATATGATCAATGAGAAAGAAACTTGTCTTGCAAAGCGGGGTCTAACTGCACTAAAGAGTCTTTGAACACTTCTTCTACTCTTTCCACTCCTAGTTAAACTCTCGCACACAAATGATAATAAAACATATAAGTATACGAAAATTACTTATCACAGAAAATTATATGTAAAGTATAAATATGCATGCATACATGCAAGGTATTTTGGTTGAAGATGATCCTGGGAGAGAAAACACTTTGGGCTTGGCTACAAGTGCCTGGTTTGGCTAAATTTGGGCTCTGGTTGGTCTGAATCGATCCCGTAGGACTTGAGTTTGGTGAGATTTGTTGGATCTAGGTAGATCTTAGTATCTAGGTTTTGATGATTAATGACGTTTTGGATAAATCCATGATGATTAAAGTTAATATGAAAATATCAGATTTGATGATTAAATGACAATTTAGATAAATCCTGATTTAGCACAAGTAAATTGAATTGATTATCGGTAAACCCTGAATTGGATGTTTTCCTCGATTGCGGGTTTGATATTGATGCATATGTAGAGGATGAGCTCGGTGGTTGCATCAAGCTTGTGCTAATTGATTGATCAAGATGTTATACGTTAAATCTGAGACTGATGACTCCAGTTTTGGATTTTATATCGATGCACATGTTGAGGGGGAGCTCATCACTTTGGTCATCTAGGTTGATTGATATCATGATATGAGTAGTATAGATCGTGTGCGTATGTGTTTATCATCTACGATCTATATGATTGTATTTTATCTTATACTCATTTGCTACTCGTTGAATATAGTTTGTCATGTCATTTGAAAGAGAAACCGTTGAGCTAACTCCTGTGTGGAGTAGCTTTTCTGGAGGTGATTAATGACGACTTATATATGAGACTAATGTTGTGCATTGAGTGTACGTATTGTAGTCTCAGTTTGATTGCAGGATAAAAGCGAGCAAGGGTGTGAAGAGGATGAAGTCGATATGAGACATCTCGAGCGAGGTCGAGCTTAGCAAGGTCGAGCTTTGCGAGGACGAGTGTCAAGTAGTCGAGCTTCGCGAGGTCAAGATTAGCGAGGTCGAGCCTTGCGGGGACAAGCGTCGAGCGGTCGAACTTCACGAGGTCGAACTTCACCTAAGGTAAAATCCAAAATTAAGGATTGTTTTCTTAGGGTTTTACCGGTCTCGGTGTTTGGAGACAGACCGGGTTGATAGGTTTCTTTTTACTAGTTTGACCGTACTATTAAGAGGGGTCGGAAACTAGTAGCTTGAATCTATCTAAGTGCGGAAGCTCAGATGCATTCATATCATCTTGCACTAGTGTCTTGCATTGCTAGTGAGTCTAAGTGTAATTCATGTGTATTAGATTAAATGTTTTGAAAACTGCACTTAGTCGTGATCGCCAGTTGTTTAAATTGGTTTATTTATCTAGAGCTGGTCGTGGTCGTATTTGCATATTCTGATCGTATCAGTGTTGATACGTGGTCGTGGTCGTGTCGCTTGTTTGGCGGCTTTCTGTTTAGGGTTTGGGCGTGGTCGTAGGAGTTCGGACTGGTCGTACCAGTCTTCGACTCGCTTGCGTACGCTCAACCAAACCCTATCGACCACCTGTTTTCGATCGGATGTCAAGACCTGTGTGGTCGTGGTCGTTGCTAAGTGACACAAATCACATCCGCGAGAAAACGGCAAATCCGTATGTGCAAATACTTTAAAATTGCATTTGAGATCATTTTGGATTGAACATTTTGACAGCAGGAAAGTTTCTGAGTTTTCTAGAAGTTTTTAGACCTTTCTAGGTATTGCTCCTGTTGACAAAATTGTAAAGCTCTGAGTTATCTTTCTAACAAGCCAAAAATCACCTCAATCAGATCTTTGGATCAAAAGTTATACATGTTTTACTGTCAGTGTGCAGTGGCCGGACAAATGCATCCGTCCGGAGCTATTTGTCCGAAGTGGCCGGACTTTGTCCGAAATGGCCGGACATTGTCCGGCCTGTACAAATTTTTTTGAGCTGAAAAATGAAACAGAGACAAATGCATCCGTCCGGGGTATTTGTCCGTTATGGGCGGACTTTGTCCGAAATGGTCGGACATTGTCCGGCCTGTACAAGTTTTTTGAGCCGAGAGTTAACAGAGACATATCCATTTGTCCGGATGTTTTGTCCGGACAAATGGTATCCGTCCGGCCTTCACAAATTTCGCCCAACAGTCACTGACACGTTTGCAACGGCTGAAATTTTTGTACTGGCCGGACAGTGTCTGAAGTGACCGGACAATGTCTGGCCTGTACAACTTTTGGCCCGGTTTCTTGCAAACGGCTAGTTTTTCATTGAGGCTATAAATACTTCGTGTTTGGCTTCATTTTTGGGTGCTAAAAGACTTCATTCTTCAGCTGAAAACCTAGCCAATTGATTTGCATTTGAGTTATTGCATTTAAAGGCTAGAATTGAGCCCAAATCTTGAGTAGATTTGAGAGAGAGCTTGAGGGAGATTTTGTGAGTGTTTAGTGCACTTCATCTCCATTAGATTGCTAGTGCTAGAGTGTTGAGCATATCATTTGCATCATTGAGTTTCTAGCACGTGGTTGATTCAAGTGAAAGCGCATCCGGCTTGTTACTCTTGGCGATCGCCTTCGCCTAGACGGTGCCGGAGGAGAGCCGAGATCTCTCCAATTGAAGTTTGTCGGAGAGGCCGGCAAAAGATTGTGAAAGGTGTGGTGCTCGCCTATCCGGTGTGGAGAAGGAGCAACCCTAGTGAGATATCCTTCATGGATATAGAAGCGAGGCTCCGAGAGAGCGCTTCAACGAGGAGTAGGGGAGACCGGGCGAGTCTCCGAGACCTCGGTAAAAATATTGTGTCAATTGCGTATTTCATACTTGCTTTATATTCATCTTGACACAATTGCTAAATTCACCATTCTTGTTTTTCATATTGAATAGTTCATTTAGTTGAATGCAACAAATTGTTTAAATTGCTTTTAAGCCTCATTGTATAATTTAGCTCAAACAATTATCGTGATTAAAATTGCTTAATTGAAAAGAAATTTTGAAAGCATCCTATTCACCCCCCCTCTAGTTGGCATCCTCGATCTTACAAGATCGAGCACAAACAGAGGATTAATCCAAGATTGGCTTAACTTCTTGTTCGTCAGACTCTTGAACGAAATGACTAAAATTCAAAAAACATAAAAATAGGGCTGATACAGTGATTATCTCAGAAAGTCAACAACAACAAAGTTGTAGGAAATGGGCTGATCTACAATTCTTTCAACACATTCAAATAGTTTTGAGGCCATCTAAAGGGTCCTATTTTGAAAAAATAGAAAAGTAGTTGGGTTGAACTGTTTCGTCGATTGCCGGAGTTTTACTGATCAAAATACCGATTATAGATGCCCAAAACAAAGTTAAGAGAGTTGGGAACACATAACAACAAGAATTAGAGAAAATGGTGCAGTAACAAGCATGAATTTGAAATTTAAAGGGGAGCTGCTCAAGAATTGGAAAAAGAGTGATACTTACCGTGGTTGAAGAAGAAGACTTGGAAATACGGTGATCCTTGGAGGTTTTTGGTGAGATTTCTGTACAAGAACAGATGAAGGATAGATGTATGAATGATTTCGCTTAAAATCGATCAAGAAAAATGAACATATAAGTAAAATATATCAAGTATCATACTTTCTCAGGACTTAGGCAAGAAACAAGAATGAGCAGGCAAGAATGAGGAAGAAGAAAGGTTGTGTGAGGTATTCTTATAGACTGCCAATAGATACTGGACAAGGGAATGAGATAAAAAAGATCAAGTAGTGTAAGGAGTAGAGATCTTACTTGCTCTTGAGGGGATTCAGTTCGTCGCTGGTTGGGGGCTCGCACGGTGGTGTGACAAGAGGGAGTTTAATACTATTTCTTTTATCGGTCATTTCTCTCTCTCACAACCAACATGCATTGGTTAGAAATGATGTTTGCTGTTTTGGGGGCTTCCTGATTGGGCTTCATTTGGATCAAAACACTGAAACATAGCTAATTTGTGGATTGATGTACTGCCTATTTGACCGAACACTGAAAAAACTGGATCAAATACTTAAATTAGAAAGAGACAAAAATTTCACATGAACATTTGAACTGGGACAAAAAGATCCATGTGTTTTCTTTCTTATTCGACTAGTACTCGGTTCGACGAGTGACTTTCTTTCGACTAGTGACCTGTTCAACCAACGAGTCGGTTTGACCAGCGACTTACTTTCGACCAGTGAGGCAGTCTTGATCGAATAGATCGACCATCGACCAAATCTTGATTATTTCCAACAGAATTACTGGTTTAAGATAATTTGAATAGGAGCAACCCAACAAGTCGAATATTTGGTTGGAAAAGAGTTTGTGATTTTGAGTTGGAATTTAATCTAGAGAAATTTAATGAATTTTAATCAGAGATTTTGGAGGAATTTTCCAGGATTGATTCGAGGTATGGTCGAGATATTTGAGAGATTCATTCAATAAGAGATGTATTTACTGACATATTAAAAGAATAGCAAAATCTGGAGTGTTACATTTTATAACCTGATTATTCATCTTGCAAACACCAGGCCGAAGGGTCCGCCTCTCCACCGGCGACGGTGATCACCAGATCGTATACTAAGTCTGCTTTTCAAGGAGATTTATTTTTTCTTTTGTTTTGAGGAAATTTTGATTTTGATCTTGGGGGACTAGGAACGTGACATTTGTTTGCTCTTGGAGATTAAAATTAGTGATTTTTTTCTTATCATGCATCTCTTAAAAAAATTTCTAGACAGGATTGGTGGGAATTGTAGTTATTTAGTATGGAGCTCTTTGGAGGTGTATAAGCTTTTGCGTGGCAGTTTACGATGTGTTTGGTTATTTGGATTAATTATTCATCATGAAATGAAAAAAATAAGATGAATGATGTGTTATGAGTTGATTTAGAATGCGTATTTGGTTGGTGTTTAATGAGATAATCAAGAATTTGTTTGATTTGTGAGGAATGGGAATGGGATGGTCTAAAATTTTTTGATGTTGCTGTTGACAAGACAAAAAATGAACATATAATTGAACATAAAAGATTAACTAAAATGAAATGAAAGTGGTGCAGATGAACACAAAAAATTGAATACAAACAATTGAACATAAGAAACCGGAGCCACGTCATCCAAATACAAATGGAAATTGCAGAGGATCCTGTGGATGAGCCATCTAATACGATACAAAAGGATGATGATTTAGGATATTAGGAGAATATTTTCATTTTTAGAATCCTCATCCAGCATGAATAATTCAAAATGAAGACAACCAAATACTACACCTTTTCTATGTTATATGGGATGTTTCAGAATTTGCAACTAAACACATTTTTAGGTTTTTGGACAAAGAGACAATTGATTGCATCAAATGGTATGAGAATTAGGGACAAAATAAGAGAAGCCACAAAGATGTTATTTGGATTTTTTCTTAGAGTTGTTAGGATGATATTTGATTAGATAGTTTAAAGATTTTGAGAGATTTAAAGTGGGCGGGAATTTATAAAATTAAAAATGTTATTATATTTATATCTTTGGTTTTTCAGATAAATTAATTAGAAAAGATATCGAGAGGTACCAATATAACTAAACATATTAATTTAGAGGGGTTAAAAAAATTTGAGCTCCAAACTGTAATGGAACGAGTTCTTTAGAAAAGCCAGACCACTCCGTTCCCATAGATGCTAGCTGCTCGCCTGCTCCCCAAGGACCCCATCCAGACCCAGCGGTTTAGCACGTAAATACCTCCAGATCATGGCACGTGTCCACCCACCGTCGGATCAGATGCAGTTCCCACGTATATAATTAAGGTTAATTAGGATGGTTTGTTCATCTAAATTGTTAATGGGTTAATTTGAGAATTGAATTAAAAAGGCCTTCAATTTTGAGAATTAATGGCACAAGCAATCCACTGATATGTGCAGTCCAGACTATTGAGATTAGACGGAGGGGCTTGTTTCACTAATGCAAATAATAGAAGGGCTTGCATGCTCTAAATTCAGGTTAAGAGCCTGATTTCGGAAAATGTGATAGTAGATGCCCCTCTACTATTCGCATTAGTGACAACGTGCCTATGACTCTTCAACAGATCAAGAAGTCAAGCAGTCTGTGTTGGCAATCTAGAATCTCATTTCTTGTAGAGGCTCACTCGTAGAATAGAAATTTCAATCAATCTTTAAGCAACTGGGGCTGTTCTAACTTGTTAGCATTTTAACTGATGATTCAACTTCGGAGCTCGAGAAGAGTAATAGATCCAAACTAGCCTACGTTTCATCTATGTCTGCATTTGTACGCTGCGACTAATTAAGCATTTGATTTTACTGCAACACTAATTTGTTCAAGTGTAAGTGGGCAATCTTGCTAACTTGAGCTTGGATCAGCTTGTGGAGAAAGAGCCCGAGATGGCGATTGCATAGTTCTGGAAGGCCATCAATTCCAGAGACCGAGTGGACAGTGCCCTCAAGGACATGGCAGTGGTGATGAAGCAGCAGGACCGCGCTGACGAGGCGATTGAAGCCATCAGATCCTTCCGACATCTCTGCTCCAGGCAAGCCCAAGAGTCCCTCGACAATCTCCTCATTGACCTCTACAAGGTACTGCTTAGCTTGGAGTCTATTTAATGAGAACTCGCTGTCTGCATTTTGCAATGCAGATAAATATACTGTGTTTGGTGTGACAGAAATGTGGGAGGATCGAGGAACAGATAGAGCTCTTGAAGCAGAAGCTGAAGATGATATACCACGGGGAGGCTTTCAACGGGAAGGCAACGAAGACGGCACGTTCCCATGGCAAGAAGTTCCAGGTTTCCATTCAGCAAGAGATGTCCCGCATACTGGTACATCTCATTCCTACTCGTATTTCATGCAAAAATATATGCACATGAAGTCATGAACAATGAAATGAATCATATATGCTAGATTGGCTTAAACTTTCTGAAGCCTTGACAGGGCAATCCAGGCTGGGCTCACATGCAGCTGAACAGCTACGACGCGGCGGAACTGGTATACCGCAAGGCGCAGTCCATCGAGCATGATTCCAACCGGGTATGCAACCTTGGACTGTGCCTCATTAAGCACGGCAGGCATGAGGAAGCAAGGCAAATTCTTCAGGATGTTCTCCTACAGATGAGAATGTCCAGTTCCAATGACGACAAGATTGCTAGGCGAGCTGAGGTGATGCTTCGCGAGATCGAGCGTGTTTCGCCACTAGTTGTTGCTAGCCTGAGTGTCAGTGAAGAGGTCATGGAGAGACTGGACCTTGTGATGAACGGGTGGATGCCGTTCAGGTCGAGGAGGCTGCCCATATTTGAGGGGATAGCCACTCTCAGGGACCAAATAGCTTGCTGATTCATCTTTTCTTTCTACTTTTTTTGTTTGCTGAGGTTTCTAAATGTAATGATTTTTTTTTTCTGTTTATGTTAGGAAGAATTAAAGTGTATATGCAGTAGGAGATACTGTGCATCACTGTATACGGTCTCATCTATACACAACTTACCAAGGTATATTGGTTTCACTTTTTATGGGGACTGTAAGATGAGGATATTATTGTGGTTAGAATTTCATAATTGAAGTGTTTAAAAGTTTCAGTTTTGAGAAATGTACTGCATGATTGTTCATACTTTATAAGATTTTTGTGCTATATAACTTATCATTCATTTCATACAAACTTTATTGAAGTTACTCCTAATGGAAAAAAGAAGGGAATGTCCTATTGGAATTGACTGGACTGCAAGTATATGAACAATGAACAATCCATTGTTCAAGTTAGTTCTTAACAGTAGTAGCAAACTGTGCATTGATGTGTTTTGTTTATATGAGAGATTATACATATCTCATTCTCCAGATTTATATATATAGAGAGATCATTGTAAATGTGAAATGTCATTATCTTCTCAGAAACAAAAGCTTTCCATGCAAGAGAGCAACAATAACTAAAACATAAATCTCATGTTTGGTTTCTGACAATCATCTGGTGTTGCCATCACAAAAGCAAGATCAGTGACAGGCTGACAGCATATTGCTGCAGGTTGAGACAGGCAATGTACGTAGTAAACTTCTGTTTGCCTTCAATTATTCGTATACTTACAGTATACTCCATCATGTGTATGCTTTGTACATGTCAGTCCAGTACACTGACTCTGTACTGTAATATAAAAATGACCAAAGGCTAAAAACATTATCAGGCATAAGGCAAGTTCAAAGATCTGTGTGTAGTTGAACTTGGAGAGTTCAATTACTAGAAGTCTTCTGATTAGGTAACAAAAATGATGGATGGGTCACAGCAGCACTCATCTATAAGGCAGCAACAGCAGAGAGCAGCAAGGCTGCAAGCAGAGCAGAAGGAAGCACATGAATACAGAGATAAAACTATTGGAGTGATGACATACTAGTGAGTAGTGACTAGGCCTATATGTATCGAAGAGTGCTTGTATGCTTTTCAGAAAACGCACAAAAACCTAAACGCAAACGACATAGAAATTTCTTCCTCCCTCCAGCACGGTCTCCGCCTCACTTACATCTACATACAAAAGATTTCGGTGGCATAGAACAAACTTCACTCGTATGTACATACCATCCTTCGAGGAAGCTCGGTTCCCTTCTTGGCGGTGGAGCGTACTGCGGTGGCGCCATCACTGGCGGTCCATTGTAATAACCTTAAGTTACAATAACCAAAACAAAAAAGCAACAAAAATATATAAGAACATCATGCATGCATGTGGATTAATCTATCTTTTCATCACTTCCCAAATTAATCTTTTCATCGCATACCTTGGGGTGGTGGGTATGGGTAGCCGTACCTAGGAGCACTCATGTTAATTGCTTACTTAATGGCTTCGAATTAAAAAGGCCGCGTGATTAAGTTTACCACAGAAGAGTAAGAGCGGGCGTTTGGGGCGTTTATATAGTAGTAACTAGGGAAGGTAAGGGGGCGGGTCTAGAGCGGAGTATGCTTCGCACTCTCGCTCCCGCCCTCGCCAGGGCCCCAATACTTGCGGATCCTGATACTCGAATTTTGTGTATTATTTTAAATTTTTTGAGTATATTCTCTATATGTATAAGTTATTTTAGAACGAATTTCTTCTTGTTTTATAAAAGAAGACAATATACGATTAAAAATATTTTAAAGAATAGATCATATTAATCCATGTACCATATAATCCAAACACAAGCATACAACATAGTCCATAACTCCATATCTTGATAAGTAACACAGTTCCATGAGAAATTAGTACCAGACGACATATACTTCTATGCTTATCTGCAACAAGGCTTACTCTGGAGTAAAAGTGAAGTACTCTACTACATCAGTTATAAAATAGTGATAATATAATACATTATAAAAAACAAATATAACTTACTATTTAAATTTTTTCCTCTCACTAAAAAAAAGAAAACTGCAAAAACAAAACCCCCTTCACACATGTTATATTGATAGGTGAGAAAAAATACTATTGGACCCACCTGTCAACTAATGAGTGCGTGTGTGAGCATGTGTGCGCATGAAATGAGGCACGCGTACCACACCACGCATGCTATATGTGGCCTCACGTGCTCGTTTCAAGTGCACACATCTGGCATACCCTCTTCTCATTGCCACAAGGTTTCACCATGTTCTGGCCCACATGTCGATGGACAAGATGCGTAGAGTGGGGTGAGTGCAGAAGGGGAAAGAAGTGGGGCCCATAAAAAAGCGGCACTCTAAAATCTATTTAATCAAATTATAGTTATTTGATCAAGATTTATTTGTTACTATTAAAAATGGAAGTAAAGTTGATAAAAAATAATATTTTTAGTCATGTCGAAGAAAATTTGATGATAAATTTACTAATATTATTTTTAAATGGGTAATCTTGATATTGTATTATACAAGTGATCAAAATTTAAAAAATTTGATTTGCATATATATGAAACAAGTAAAAAAGGCGAATGGAATATAGAAAATGCTCAATTCGGCAACATTGTACATTATTCGCAATCGCACGAGATCGGCATGAGTATTCATTCGAGATGATAATGTCCAATGAACCGGCGATTATGTGGCACGATGTTTTTGACCTAATTAGCCGCCTAGTCGCATTGGGCGTTGAAAACATAGTCTGATGGAACATAATCAGTTCCTAAGATTCACAGGCAACTAATTCCAATTTTGTGTTTTATTTTTGAGGTTCCCTAGAGATCTCATATATTTTTTTCAATCTCACATTTTTTACTACTACTGGAGCAAAACTTTTCATCTTTGAATCTAGCCTATCTAGAATATACTTGTATCCTCAGTTTCATTGGCATTGTGTGGGAGTGAGCCAGTTGCGAGGGGGAGATAGAGCTAATGGCAATAGAGAGGAGATAGGAAGGTGGTATGGTAAGATAGTAGTAGTGCTACCGACTATGGGTGGGTTGACGGAGGGTGATGGAGTTCGCATGCGATGCGAGGGGAGATGAGAGCGGCCAGTAGGGGGAGATGGGCAGTGTCAAAAGCAACAATTGAAGGGGTGGCAACATGCCTGTCATGAGTGGGGACAGTGGAGTTGATAGCATGTTTCTCTAGAAAGACGTGCTTCCATGTGAAATGGTTATCTCAAAGTAGTACAACAGAGATGTGGTATATTACAATACACTTATACATGCAATATTACATCATGGACATTTTACATTATTAATTACACATACAATCAAGTTGGTAAATAATTATACAGCATAATAAAGTAGCAGGTTTTCCTAAATTATTTTGAACTTTATGCTGAGTTATTTTATTCTTCGGGGCCGTCATAGCTCCAGTCGGCGATGCCATAGTAGTAATCTTTGTCTGACGTTGTTGGGTAGACGTCCGTGAACTTATCATGGGAAAACTCCACCTCCATCTTGCTCTGGATAAATCGAATATTCAATTTCTATAACAAGGAATTATTAGCAAGGGTTAACAAGGTTGTACTCAGCAAGTTGAGAGAATAAAAATTTAAATGTCATATATAACTGATCATCAACAAAATTATGCAAGTTATATTTTAATCTCTATTCAAACAAGAAAACCTTTGTTTTATTTGAAATCTACTGGTGCTATTAACACGGATAAACCACAATCGTCGCCACTTCTGTTTTGGGAGCCGGAGTGAATATTCACATCTTTTAATTCTGCAAAAGTGTACAGTTTTACCATAGAAATTCTTAATCAAACTGCTGCATGAGTTTTGTATTTCTTCAAATGCATGGCTAGATTAAGAGAACAAAACTTTTCACCTGATTCGTACACTTAGCCTCCACCCAACATGGGGTTATCTTGTTGTTGTAGTTGGTTTTGTTACTCCACCTCTATACACTCGCAGACCACTCTTGCACTGTCATTCACAGACACTTGCAAACTGCTCATGTAGTGTTTTATTCATTCACTCAAATAATACTCTCCCGGTTTACCATATGCAACGCATTCATTGTGAAGGTAAGTTTCTTGATAGGTTAATCAACTCCGCCAATCTCATATCAAATATGTGGTAGTACGTAGGGACGATGCAAGAAACCAACAGTCAATTTGTGAAACCTTAAATATTACTCCCTATGCAGAGGAGCTCAGTCATGCCCAAACAATACAACACATCTCTTAGCTCATCTAACTCTCTAGATAGATGGAATACATGGTTACTCCATCAATCGACAATTCCGCAGACTAGACTTCTCTTTTATTTCTATCCTCATTTTAACTCCTCAATAATTCGATTTAAATTTAGAAAATATGTTCCTTAGTTGAATCAATTGTATTATGGATTTTCACATACAATATAAAAATATTATTGACGCGACCTAGCATTCCACCCACGTGGTAACATGCCAAGTCTGTAAACATTGCCTGACAAAAACACATTTTCCCGAATAATGTTCAATTCAAAGTAGCGAAATAGAAACATTAATTTTAGTTTAAACATGTTACATCGTTAAGGTTTATCATAAGAAACAACCTATATTACAAAATATCAGAGTTTTCATGAAAACTATACATCTTATCAGTAAAATGAACCAGTCCTGCGACAGCTTTAAGAAGTTTTTGTTTTGATCCAAAGTAGGTAGGATCGTAATTGTAGATGTCCATCTTTGAGTCCTCGGGATCTTGAGTCGCCTCTACTCCTGCAGTATTTTCTTCAACATATTCTTCTTCGGCCGAGAATTCTAAGTCTAAAAAGGATTTATATAGCAAGAGTGAGTACAGAAGTACTCAGCAAGAATATAACAAGACATAGTGCATGATGATCAGAATTAGCTAAATTCAAGGAAAATTCATTTAAGCATATAATAAGTCATGGAATATAAGTTTTACTTTTTCAATAAAACATTTGTTAAAAACATTGTCCACTTGATTGTTTAGAAAAGCTTTACTGAACACTTACACCAAAGGGCTGAGGCCATCTGTTGCGCTACTTTTCTACAGTGACGCAGTTCTCGATCTAAGAACAAGGAGTGAACATTCACTTTTTACTCTGCAGAGGTATACCGCTTTACTCATAAAAACTCTTGATTTACATGTCGAAACTCATCAGGATCACTCTGCATTCTCTTGAACGCGTGACTAGATTAAGAGAACAGAGTTTTTCTCAAATCTATCAATTAAGCACCTTCACTCCACCAGTTGAGTTTATAACGTCCTGGGTACTTACTGTGTGACTCGTGGAACCCATCTGGATTATTTTGAGTGATCCATGACGCTCCATAGATTATTCGGAGTGACTTGTGATAATACACACACACTATTCTACACCCACCCCTAGAATAACTATTCTATACCCACCCCTAGAATAACTATTCTATACCCACCTTCAGCATCGTTGGATCGTGCACCAAGATTACAAATTTACAAACGATAGCATTAAATTTGACGGTAGTAACTTCCACGAGATTATCCCTAACCAATGAGAGGTTTGTTATAGCTTCCCATTATCCCTAAAAAGTAAGAACCGCCTCAAAAATAGGAACTGAAATCATATATCAACTAGTAAAAAAATGCAAAACCGCTCTCATCCCACCAAAACATTAGAGAGGCGATTATCATCCTCTTCGCCGGTTTTGATCACTAGTAAATTCGAGGCGATCATCAATAAATTCTGAGACTTACTAGCATAATCAGGTAATTCACTGTCCTGACTACTTAAGTTTACTGTATTTTTAATTGTAATTTACTGGTCGTATTCTTTCTTAAATCGTCACATATTGATTTACTACAGGACAATGGATACATTATCACCCCAAGAGAACAACAAGGAACATGCAGAGTTTTGTTTGATCATTAATTGTAATACACAGTCAAATGATTTAACACCTCCATATTCAATAGAAAGATCAACACAAGATGATTTTTCATCTCATGCCCATACACATATATGTATATTCTCTTTCCAACTATAACGGTGGCAAATTACTGCAAAAAAGTAACATATACACTAGTATTAGAATTGTTAGTCAAATAAATCGACCAGTAAATTTTTCATAAACATTGTTTATATGCATTAATGTTGGCATATAACTAGTAAATTCATTCAATAAAGACAATAAATTTACCATACGATTATTATACAATGAATTTACTAGTCGTATGATGTGCATCTGCACTGGTCAATATGAATTCGCTGGTCGTGTTGTCCATGATCATCAGTAAATTTACTGTCTTTGTGCTAATATTTTACTGATCGTTAGCTAAAGATTTACTGGTCGATATGTCCCCGATAGTAAATCTTTTTATACACATGAATGAAAAATTCATTGTCTTTGAACAATCAATTTACTGGTCGTGTTGTCCACAATCATCAGTAAATTTACTGTCTTTATGCTAACATTTTACTGATCGTAAGCTAAAAATTTACTGGTCGAAATGCCATACGACTAGTAAATCTATTTATACACATGAATGAAAAATTTACTGGTCGTATTGTCCACAATATAAAGAGATTTACTACAACACTTTAGATTTACTAGTCGTATTGAAAAATTCATTATCTTTGAACAATCAATTTACTGGTCGTATTGTCCACGATCTCTCTTTTTATACATGTTAATGATAAATTTATTGTATTTATTCTATAAATTTACTGGTCGTATACTAACGGATCTTCATTAGTCAATCTGAAGTCGAAATATACAATAATTTACACTTGATTGATACGATACCTCGGTTTACTAGTACTATTGATCAATTTACTGTATTTGTTCTAACGTTTTATTGGTCGTATTCAATAGATTTACTGGTTGAATTGTCCATGATCTCTCTGTTTATACACATTAATGAAAAATTTACTAATCGTATGTTGTAAATTTACTGTCTTTGATCAGCACTGCTCATATTAAAGTAATTTTACAACCTTATTACAGCTACCAGATATTCCTGAAGATATTATACCAGTTGTGGGAATGACTTTTCCAAGACGAAGAAGATGATGCTACATATGATGAATGCGACAATGATATTACTTATAAAAGGCCACCGTTATCTTCAAACAAAGGAAAGAAAAGACAATAAAGATATAATGCCCCAATAGAATTTGTAGCATCAAATAAAAAGCAAAGAATGTACGATAAATATGGATGATATAGTCATAATTCAAGATCGTGCACTGGGAACCGTACTTCTTGAAAACATTTGTAATGACATCATGTCTTGTTAATTACTTCCAAACTAATATCAATTTACTAGAAGGATGACACTTTTTACTAAAGTATTGATTTTAGTATTTTATCAACAACGACAATTTACTATTGCTTCTAGTACTATAAAAATTGTCAAAAAATTTGTTATATTTAGATCAGACATGGTCGTCGTCGTGGTCAAATTGTAATTCGTAGCATTATCATTTTATTAGACATACTAAACATATTCATTATGTTGATCGAAGGATGCCGACTAGAGGGGGGTGAATAGACAGTTTTTAAATTTTTACTTTTAATCTAGATATTAACAACCTAAATTGCAATAACAATGCTCAAAAGATATGAATGACAATTCAAGACAAGTTTTGCAATTTCTAAAGAATTAAGAACAACAATTCAATCTCTAGGAATATAAAGCAAGTAATAGAAATAACCGAAGAGATCGAATTTTTCCCGAGGTCTCGGAAATTTGCCGATTTCCACTAATCCTCGTTGAAGCTCTCTTCGCTAGAGCTTATGCTTCGATTTCGCTAGTGGTAGCCCCTCTCCTCTCCGGATAGGCGAGCTCCGAACCTTTACAATCAATCGCCGGGCCTCTCCGACACACATCGTTGATGGAGAGATCGCCAGACCTCCCGGGTCGTCTAGGTGACGGCAATCACCAAGAGTAACAAGCCTAGCACCTTGCTTGATCAACCTCAAAGTTTGAAGAACAAATATGCAAATGCAATTGGCTTGAATTCAACTCCTCTCAACTAGCACTCAATGGTTTGCTAGGGTTTTGACTTGAAATGCAAGAGTATGAGTGTGAGAGGCTTTGCAAGTTGCTACACAAGTGTTGAGAGCTGAATTTCGTGTGTATCCAACATCTACAAACAGTGGGGTATATATACTCTTAGTAAAACGGTCGTTTTCAAGAAAATTTGGCAAAAGTTGTACTGGCCGGACATTGTCCGGTCACTTCGGACATTGTCCGGTCAGTACAAAAAACTTGACTGTTGCTCACGTGTATTTCAAGTGTCAGTAGCCGTTTGAGCAAATATGTGAAGGCCGGACAAATGGATTTGTCCGGACAGATGCATTTGTCTCTGTTAACACTCCAGTTTAACAGTACATGTACACACCGGATAAATCGATTTGTCCGGACAAAATGTTCGGACAAATGCATATGTCTCTGTTGACACTTGAATTAAAACAATCCATCAAATGTATAGGCCGGACATATGTGATTTGTCCGGACAAATCACATATGTCCGAACAAATACATATGTCTCTGTTAACACATGTATTTTCAATTTCTCAGAAAGTGTATTGGCCGGACATTATCTGGTCACTTCGGACAATGTCCGGTGCATTTCAGACAAAAGCCTCCGGACAAATACATTTGTCTCAACTTAACTTGCCGTGAAAATTGTATTGGCCGGACATTGTCCGATCACTTCGGACATTATCCGGCCTATATCGGACAGATGCACCGGACAAGTTCATTTCTCTTTGATTCACGTTTTGCAATTTTCAGAGGATATTTATATTGGCCGGACATTGCCCGGTCACTTCAGACACTGTCCGGCCAGTTCAAAACGAAAACAGCTTTGCTGAATTGTACTCAAATTCAACTAGGGGCTAGATGCATACGCAAATGAGTTTCTAAAGACCTCAAGGTTGATCAAGATACTTGTGCTAAGACCCCTCTTAATAGTACGACCATCTAACCTAGAAATTTTCAAAACATAAAAGCGCTAGGTTTAGATATTTGTACTCTTGTCAAGGTTTTCGTCGTTTTTGCTTCATGGAGTCTTGATAACCTTACTTTGCTCTTTCTTGATACTTTCTCCTCTAATTAACCTGAGTCTCACACACAAAGATTAGTCGCAAATCTTACGATGTCATTAATCATCAAAACCCTAATTATGGTTCAAGATTCAACACATTATACCAACAATACATAAGTTAATGTTTTCGTTGGAAATTTACTATTCTAACAATAGAAATTTACTGTCATAGCAATAACAATTCACTGACCGATCAGTAAATCTATAGACCAGATAATATTTTGAATACATACTGTCAGAATATTGTTTATACTTAACCCGTATGTGGTAGTAGTCGTGGTAAAATTGTAATTCGTGGCACTGTCATTTTATTATATATACTAAATACTGTTCACTGTACCAAACATATATAAGTTAATGTTCTCACCAATCAATTTACGGTTCTAACAATAGAAATTTACCGTCATAACAATAAAAATTTACTGACTGCTTAGTAAATCTATATAGACTGGACAATGTTTTGAATACAGCAAATTTACTGGTCGATATATCTTCAAAATATGCGACCACGATCAATTTGCTGATAGGTCCGCAAATCATATTTGATCACACAGTAAATTATGATTATTCATACAATAAATTTATTAGCATGCAAAATAATATTCACTATACCAACAATATATAAGTTGATGTACTCAACTAGCAATTTACTGTTCTAGCAATAGAAATTTACTATTGTAAAAGTAACAATTTACTGACCGATCTGTAAATCTATAGACCAGAAAATATTTTGAATATATACTGTCTGAAGTATGTTTATAGTTAGACCGTATGTGCTCGTCGTCATGGTCAAATTATAATTCATAACATTGTCATTATGATGCCATAGTAAATAAATGTTCACTGTACCAACATATTAAAAAATAGATCATCATTACTATACTGATACTATAGATTACACCCTGAATTTGTCAATTTACATGTATTTATTGACGGACTGTAAATATCACAGCTAGTAAATTGCCATATATATGGTAGTAAATTACAACATCTAATACAGTAACATCGACCAGTAAATTGTTCGTGGTTGAATATATCTACACATGAAATCGTGAGAAGACATCAGGGCTTAAAGAAAGAGAAGTGAAGAAGGCTCAAAAATTAAAAAGTTCCTATCAAAATTGTAAAGTTCATGTCAAATATTCTTACCGATTTCAAAATAGCAATCAGGATCCGGCAACCAATTGCAGCAATACGACGGAGCGGCAACCTGACAATATAATGTTGGCGAATACAATTAACTATGATCAAAACGTGACCGTGTAGGCGTGCGGGTCGGTAGTGCCAGAGCGCCGGCGAGAAGATGCAGCGTTGGCGAGAACACGGGTGCGATGAACAATGGATTAGAAGCGATCATAAGCAGCAGCGCGGGACAAGACGTGGGAGCGTAGTGAAGAAGATCATGAAGAGACGGTTGGCATGGATATCCATCAGTAACAATAAAATATTTCAAAAACAAACTACCGTTATTAATTAAAACGACGTTAAATTCCTTTAAATAGAGGATAACCACTATCTCTATTCAACGGTTGTACTTTATTCTAGTAAGTTAGATCGGACGATTCTTAGAATGGGTATAGAATAGTTATTCTACGGGTGGGTGTATATATATACATTATTCTACACCACCCCTAGAATAGCTATTTTATAACCATTTAGGAGCCGTCTGATCTAACTTACTAGAACAAATTACAACCGTTGAGATAGCTGTTATTCTCTGTTTAAAGGAATTTAACGTCGTTTTAATCAATAACGACAGTTTGTTTTTGAAATATTTTATTGTTATTGATGGATATCCATGCCAACCGTCTCTTCACCTTCTCCATTACACTCCACGTCTTGTCCTATGCTGCCGCTCACGATTATTCGGAGTGACCTGTGACAACATATATATATATATTCGGAGATGACCTTAGAAATTGTGTTTTTTCTTCTAAAAACATGTAAAACTGGATGCACAAAATAGCATTAGAAGCTTCTCAAATGTGAACAAGGTTTCTTCTTTGGATAAAAGGACGGCAATAATTCATCGACAAGAATAGCCCGATGAAGTCAGCAGATCGATTTTAGTACAGCAAATTGGAGATGAGAATATTGCTTGCTTGATATTGTTGTTCATGGCATCAGCAGATGCTGTATTTCTTCTACGCTTGACATTTACCTTTCCAAACATTCTCGAGACCTTCGGTGGCTACATGGATGAAGAAAGAGCTTCCCCTTGGCTTCTCTTTTAGGCACATGGAGTGACCGGTGATGCAGAAGTGCACTCACTTACAAGTAGGTACGATATTTTAGGATGAGATTCATCTCTAATAGATGTTACAGACCGCATACAAATGAATAATTCATTTATATGTGGAGTCTTCAGGGAAGCATATTATTCGAACAAAAATCTTCGCATCGCCCATATTTATACACACATAAAAGTGGGTGTTGCTACAAAAATGTCATTGAGATTATGCTACCCCATAATGCCATTTTTTTTTTTGTGCGAAGTGGAAAAGGAACAAACCACCAAATTTGGCCTTTTAATTTGGGTGTTAATTTTTTATTTTTGAAAAATCTATCCCCATGCAAGTGGTAGGGTATTACTTTTAGCCATGTTTTAGTTTAAAAATAAACTGAGATTGGTCAAATTTTAGAATCTGACCAAAACTTTGTCGTAAACCAAATGCTATCCCAATTCTAGCCGACAGTACATATTTTGGCCCAACAAACAACACTGTGTTTTTTCAGTTGGGCCTCGCAGGCCCGGCCCGGCACCGTGCAAGCGAGCCGATCCAGTTAAGCCATGGAGAAAGCCTGGTATTTTAGTTACTGCAAGGCGCAATGGCGAGCTCCCCGGCGGCTGCGGCCGAGGGTTTGCTGGTGGGCGAGCGGGAAGAGTGGGAGGAGGAGGCGTGGGCGTGGAGTTGGGGGGCAGGCACCGACGGACAGCTAGGGACCGGCGGATTCCAAGACCACCACCTCCCGCAGCCGCTCCTCCTCCCCCCTCACTGCCGTCGTCGCGTCTCCTGCGTCGCCGGCGGCGGTGCACATGCCATCGCCCTCACAAGTATGCACCTTTCTCTTTAAAGCTGCCGCCTTGGTAGGATTTCTCGCTATAGGATAAGAGTGACGTTAACTCCAAGAATGCTACCATCATACGGAATTCTAAGTTTTCTCATAGTTTCCATCATTCTTGTCAAGATACTTGTGATAATATGAGTATGCCATTACTAGAAGTGGAGCTAGCTTAGTTCCATAGTTCCATACACCATTGTATTGGCAAGCACTAAGCAGATATGTTCACACATTGGTTTGGGCTTCACTTTTCATTTTGTTGTGTAAGCTATGATTAAGTAGTCTGCCAAGTTGGTCTAGCCTTGGCAAGCTGTCAAACTAGTTTTCCATGCTGGTGTTCTGTACTTCTGTGGTAAGAAGTCGTTGTTCTAATATAGACTAAATTTACAGGTGCAACTCAGATGGTGTATTGATTGAAGATCAGGCTTGTAACTGTTAAAAGACATTATTGGTTGAGTCGTAATTTTTTGCTTGAAAATCAACCGTATCTTGTGAGCACCCTTGTTGTTCCATTTCCATCAGCCCCTCAAGTATTTAGTTTATGAGATTTCATTAGTGGTTGTCAGATGCTTTGCTTTGTTCTGATTGAATTGTTGACTAGAGTTAGGTGCATTGCTGCTCAGAACAGCTTTTTATACATTTTCAGATGATGGTGAAGTATTTACTTGGGGACGAGGTACACATGGTCAACTTGGTCATGGGAACATGGAGAATTGCCCTCATCCAACACTTGTTAAGTTCTTTGTGAACTATACAGTAACATGTGTTTCTGCTGGATGGAACCATTCTGGATTTGCAACAGGTCACCTACTTGTAAACCATTCATTTTGTTTTACCATGGTTTTGTTTTTCTGTGTTGCTATGATTGAAATATGTACATTTCTTTTTACAAATTTAAAATTTTTCTCCATATCCTGCAAAAGTAGCCATTTCCAAGAATGACACTCCAAAACAGATTATTGTTGATGGGTTACTACACAACATAGAACACATTTGCTCATGCCACTGCCATCAATTGTTTTTTGAAAGTGGATGATTATACCCCTGCCCGCATCCCTCCCTCCCTCTCTCTCCAGTTTTCTCTTTAATCTATCATTCTCCTCCCAAATCGTCACCCACTCTCTCCATCTTCATTTGTGCAACACTTGGGCCATTCGTCGGGAGGGCTGCCAATAGCTAGCCACTGTGACCGCACACACTGGGATTGCTGCCAGTAGCGAGGCATGGTGACCATGCTCACTGCAAGGGCCACTAGCGATGAGCCGCATTGGCTGCACATGCTCAACGAGGAAGTGTATGATGAGGTCCATGAGGGGCTCCATGGCTTCATGCTTGGCAACTCCTTGTGCGAGAGCTGTCGACTTATCCATGATTTTCCTGGCCGTGCACTGAGACAATGAGATATGTCAAAGTGGTATATCTCCAAAAACTTCATTTTTGTAGTGGCATTTTTAAAAGGGTAAAATAATCATTTGCACCGGCTCAAACTCCTTTTCAGAGTGGCATTTTTACTAGGTTCTTGTTTTGCAGTGGCATACGAACAATTACCTGTTTGCAGTAGCATTCCCCAAATTTCTACTTTTGTCAGTGCCGTATAGTGATTTCTTGCCTTTCTTTTTTGGTAAATGAATACATTTTTGTTTCCATGGCCTTTTGTTAGTAAAGGGTATCATTGCTGATGGGCTTTTCTGTGATGTTTCTAGTTCTTATTTTCAGATAATGGACAGCTCTTCTTGTGCGGAGATGGCTCATTTGGGCAGCTTGGCACTGGTGATAACCAGTCAAGGAACTTGCCTTCTGAAGTGGCATTCTTTACCAAAAAGCATGTTGAAAAGTTAGCATTTGGGATGCGCCATTCTCTTGTTCTATTGAAAGGTTAGTTAAATCATGGCCAACTATTCAAGTTGCAACTTAAGTAGTTTGTGAGAAATGGAATGTTCATGGTTTCGCAGAAACTCTCATTTTACTTTTCACAAAATGATGGTACAATATAGATGTATTATAGAAAGTCTTTCTGTTTTGAAATATGACTGGTAAAGCTACTCGTGAGAACGCAAAATGGCAGAGTTGTAATGATATTGGTGATTTAATCTACAATGATATAGATAAGTCAGTGTACTCTAGGTTTCTACTCTCTAGACTTTTTGCAAGTAATACAATATTGCATTGATGCTTACCTTTAAGTTAGTTGAAGCCCATAATACTTAATAGCATAGGGAAGATGCTCCACTTAGGGTGAATGAGTTCATAGGCATAACAATAATAATATTTTGCAACTCCCACCAAGGATAAGCTCCTGACTTGTCACCATGTTTGGTCTGCATTGACAAGGCATTATCATATAATATCATTTGAGGGGAGTTGTTTAGTTTGAGCATAACATACTTTTCTGTTTATGTTCTGTAAGTTATTAACTCTTAACACGAGTTTCACAACATCAATGGAATAACTTATTCCAGTCTCAAGGTGCTTCTATATTGTGTCAGGGTTGGTATAATTTCATTGCCAATGCATCTCAGTTGCCACCATACATGGTCTATCTTTGTTAAAAAAAACTAATCTAAGACAAGCCACAGCTTAAGTTTTTGCACCATCAGCACTCTACTTGAATTTTGAAGCGCAAACTCAAAACTACTATCAACATAAACTGAAACCACTTTTTCAGCAATAATTTCATTTTCTTTAGAATCTTTGGTAATCCCCAAAGTTGCTCAGTATTCATGCAGTCTTTGTTGGCCAAAAGTCTGCCCTAGAGGTTAACACCTATAAGAAAATCAATTAATCAGCAGTACAAAAGAATCAAGTAATCTACTTGATGTATTAAGTCTGATCAAATTAGTACCATGTCTGTTTCAAGTAAATGACACTGATAATCTTCTTCCTTGTAGATAATTCAGTCTATGGATTTGGCTCAGCAAGGCATGGACAAGTTGGTAAATTTGTTTCTAGGACTCAAAAATCATGTAATGTTCCTAGATTAGTTGATGATTTTACAAACTGTAAGATAGTCAACATATATGCCAATGGAGATCATAGTGCTGCATTGGATGGTAAGCTTTGAACTTTTATAGCTGTTGACTGCTCCTGTTCTTTGGTACTTGGCCATAATTCTCCTTCATCGCATGCAAAAGAATCTGGCCAGTTTTACATCTGGGGAAGAGCTTTAATTGGAGAACATGATGATGATGAACCTCGGGCAGTCGCTCCCTTCTTGAGGATTTCTCAAGCAGCATTAGGATGGCATCATGCACTAGTTTTATCTGGTATGCATGCAGTATGTTTTGTTTAGAAAACACTATACTTTCTGGAACGGTTTTCAAACGCATTGGCATTTTGGATTACAGTAGGTGAAGTGTACACTATTGGTGCTTACCGTCATCAGAAGCTTAATCTCTCTGAATCAGCAAATCCAGTGGCACAGCAATCGAATCCCACTACATCAAGCATTTTTCGTGATGGTAGTCCCTTCCATGTTATAAACATTTTGCATTTGCTACTCCCAACCCTTCATCTGTAATTGTTTCCCGGACATGTAGAATCAACTTTGTTGCCAACCTTGGAGAAGGTGCCTTGTATTGACGCAGAATGGGTGGTGCAAATTGCAGCTGGTACCGAGCATTCTGCTTTTTTAACAGGTAGTACAAGTTATTCCAAAGCCGGAAATGGTCCCATTAATAATCCACAACAAAAAAAAATGCTCTAATTGGTCTTGCATCTTCTCAGAGAAAGGAACAGTCTTTACTTGGGGATGGGGAGAGCATGGACAGCTTGGTTTGGGCAACACTATTGATCAGACAATTCCTCAGAGAGTAAATATTTGTGACAAGAGATCAAGTTCTTCTGCTTCACTGGGAGTCTATTGTGGGAGTGGATTTACTGTTGTTGTAGAGTTGCCTTAGTGGAAGACTTGTTTGGGTTTTCTCATATTTTCCTCTGTTCATCAGATGAAAAGAGAAGTATCTGATTCAGATGCTTTGTAACCTTTGTTTGGTGTATGTTATTATTGTGCTTTTTGAGATAAAGCAGAGAACAGGATTGTGCAGATTTTACGATAAATCACTTTTATATCCTTGCCTTTTGGACTGCATTGACTTTATTTTTTATATATATTGCTATTGATTGAATAATCAGTTGAAGTGACAACTGTTCTAGTGTAAGCTCAAGCGTTCAAGCATCTAAGGTTATGTTTGGGAGTGGTGTGTTTTCTAAACCTTGTTTAATATATAATTTTTGGTTGTGAATATTTAATAATTGCTGAAATGATAATAATATATTATTAGATATGATAAATATCTTCAATAATCATCATATCTCATAACACAACACAAGAATGCAGTATAAATCTTAATTTTGTCTCGTTGATGAGGTCTTATTTTATAGATGTTTAGTTGAGTTTAATTTATGTTTATTGGTCAAAATAAACTCAAGTTGTGATCAAATATTTAATTTATTGTGGAGATTAAATGAGAGATTTCAGCTATCCCTTGCAATAAGATGTAGCTCCTCGCCCCAACTTATGTAGTTTATTGCTATTCTCTCCATTTCTTTGTATCTCTTATCAAGTGAATTATTTTTTTACCAAACAATTTTTTAAGTTTATCAAATAAGCAATTTATAGGTTTGTAAGTTTAAATTTGACCAAATATGCTCTTTGATGTTTAAGCATTTTCCAACTTTGAGCATTTGATATACTGTCAAATGGCACTTAGAAATCAATCATGGTACTTTCTTATCGGCCCTGGAAGTTGGATGAACTTTCTTGTGGTGTATGCATACATCATACCAAGCCCAATTGCCAAAAGAAAAACAACAGAAAAGGTTATAAGAAAATTACATGCCTGATGAGCCACTCAACGCACATATAAAAACATGTAGATAGAACCATATTCTGAATTAGTTCTTGGAGATAAAACAGTGCTGATGCATCTGGTTCTTAAAAGTAGAGGAGAAAAAAAATTATTCTTGGATGCTAAAGGATCCAGCGGTTGACCTCTGGAAACATAAACATAAGGAATAAAAAAACTTCAAACCAGAGACATCTGATTGTGACATATCTGTAACTAAGTTAACATTTCCAATTCGATCGGAGTTCTTGTAGAAATAAGTTACTTATGAAAAACTAGATCTTTCTAGACATCTGGTCAAAATGGGATACAAATTGAGTAGAAACATAGAAAAGTTTTGTGAGCCGTTCGATTTTAATGAAATGGCTTGGATGAATTAAAACATGTATATTGTAAATCATATTAGTGGATTAGATAAATCTGAGATATCAATTGTATGTGATTGGATGATTTCCAAATACTTCTCATCTATTCTCTCAGGATGAAACTTTTTATTGAATTTTTCATCAAGAAAAAGATGGTGACTGCACTTAAATAGGAAGACTCTTAAAGTCAACCAAGGACAAATGTTCCAATTCAACTAAACTTACAAATTTATCCTAATAGAGTCTTAGCTCATCCTTTAAATTTAAAATACGATCTGTTTTTTTAAGGAAAAATACGGATTTGTTGACTTGTCGTACGAGTCTAAATAAAGAAGTAGTTTCAACAAGTCTTTGTTTCGTTATACGAAGTTTCCTCCGAACAACTAATTTTGAGATATTCCAGTTAGATGTTACTCTTATGATGTCAACGTGGACAACAATGCGAGACCCAATTATCTCCCAAGGTCAATTTCGAGTCTATTTTTGGATTTTTTTTACAGGAGCATTTGTTTGGATATTCCGGGTCTAGTTGAATGTTCTTGAAAGATTCTCGTTGTCTTTTTAGAAGTTTGAACTAGATGAATGGAGTGAATTCTTTTCAAAAAAACCCTATAACATAATCTGTATTGGTGAAGACTTAATTATTGAGTGGTCATCACTTGCATTTTTTTTAGTAGTTGAATCACCTAAACTTGTATAAAGTTTTGGATGATATTTTAGATGTTTTTAGATTAAAATTTTTACAATTGATATTTCAAATATATCACGTTCTAGGTTTTAAGGACCTATTTTATGTTGTGATATTGGATTGCTAGTAATGATTTTTAGTTATCAAAACAATGGCAATCCTATTATGATCATAAAAAATATTGTTTTAACACATAACCATAAGATCTTTCCTACTATTAGTGTGCACTTGGAGTAGTATTTAATTGAGAGCTAAGATTTGACATTTGAAAGTATGTAGGATCCATACCTTTTTGTTACCACTGTCAGACCCAAAGGACACTTCTGATGGGTACTTATCATGGGAGGTGGTCAATAAAAAGTTTCTTTATGATTGGATGCTTGCTAATAGTGCCCCTTCTCTTTCTTTCCGTTTTCTTACTTTGAATGCAAGGTACATGATTTTGAGAAAAGTTAAAAAATTAGCTCTAGATTTCTATTTTTTAAATTTTGTCAGGCTATCAGAACCTTCTCGCACTCCTCCATGAGAGGTGTTATGAAACGGATTAACGGACGCACGGAGGACAACAACATGACATTCTTTTTCTGTTTTTGAAGAAAGTGAAAAGTCAAAATGTGACATAATTTGAGAACAAAAAGAATAAACTCAACCATTAGAATAGAATTTAGAAGGATAGAGATTGTATGTAATAGAAACTAGTTTTAAAATAAGAGAATAAGAACTTTAACCTTGACTATCAGATCAACTTGGAACGATAATATATTAAATAGAGTAGTTCATACTACTAAAAGATGAAAGAGTAAAAGTGATGTAATATTCAGAAAATCTTTTGTTTCTTCAAAAAATAGTCTTTTCAAAGTTGATAACTTTTAATAGATGATTAAAACTACTTAGGCTGTCTCCAACCCTAACTCTTTCCTGACAGGCTCTCCAGGAGAATATTCTCCGCCACGTCAGCGAAGAGTCTCAACCAACCATTTCTTCCTCTCCACTCCAATGCATAGGCTCTTCGAGAGACTCTTCGCGAGACCACTCCTCCAAGAGTCTCCCTCTCCAATGCAAAGGCTCTTGGAGAGGCTCTTGGGTGGACCCCACGTATTAAACATATAATTTCGATTTTACCATCATATAAATAATTACATGATCTATATAAATAAATTAAAAATTATACAACAATATTTCCAACATTTAAAAATATAATTTGCGGATCAAAAATTTGGCATAACGAAAATAAATATTTTTATTAAATTCGGTACAACGAAAATAAATAATTTTATTAAATTCGACAGTTGGACATAACATTAAACGTACGACATTGCATACATGCATCGGTTTTGAAACTTGAAATTTAACATTGACGTGCAAATTAAAAAAACTAGAAAAACGATATATAACGACTAATTTCCATGGACACCTCCAAAACACTCCCAAATATGTTTAATCAAATCTATTTTAAGTGCTGCATGCATCGGTTGAGCCCGAATGTCGGTGTTTCTCTGTATCACATCAGCGAAAGCAACTGTACCGTCATGTTGGATATTAGGCGGTGTTACGTTCGAAGTCCCTTGGCTGTCTTCAAAGTCATAGAGTGGCCCGTCAAAATCCCGCTCATCCTCAACAATCATATTGTGTAGTATGACATATGCCCTGATGATTTTAGCGAGAGTTGAGCGTTGCCAAAAGCTGGCGGGACCATGCAGGATGGCAAAGCGGGATTGTAGAACTCCAAATACTCGCTCTACATCCTTCCTCGCTCCTTCTTGATGCTGCGCAAACAGTCTGTGTTTGTCTGTCTGCGGCAGGGGTACCGTCTTCACGAAGGCAGCCCACTCTGGGTATATACCATCTGCTAGATAGTATCCCATGTTGTACTCGTGCCCATTGACGAAGTACTGCACTTAAGGAGCTCGTCCCTGCAAAACATCGGTGAACAAGGGTGATTGGTTCAACACATTTATTCATTGTTGGAGCCGGCAACACCGAAGAAGGCATGCCATATCCAAAGGTCCTGAGAGGCGACCGCTTCGAGTATAATGGTCGGGACTCCGTAATCGCCGCGAGTAAATTGCCCTTTCCATGCTACTGGACAATTTCTCCATTCCCAGTACATGCAGTCTATGTTTCCAAGCATTCCTGGAAACCCGCGCGCCTCTCCTTGTTGCAATAGGCGCTGCATGTCTTCAACGGTCGGGCGTCGAAGATATTCCTCGCCGAAGTTGTCGATCACTCCGTCGACGAATTTCTTCAAGCATTGGATTGCTGTGGACTCACCAATCCGTACGTATTCGTCGACAGCATCGGCAGGAGAGCCGTAGGTCAACAAACGGATGGCCGCTGTGCATTTTTGTAATGAAGACAACCCTCGGCGGTTAATGACATCTACTCTCTCAGTGAAAAAGGTGGACCACTCACCAAGAGATCCGACAATACGTAGAAAAATGGGTCTGCTCATCCGGAACCTCCGACGAAACAGGTGGTCGGGGTACACCGGATCTTCGCAGACGTAGTCCGCCATGAGACGGATATGGCCGGTTTCACAGTCCCTATTGATGTATCGTCTGCTACCGCGGCGATGACGGCGCGAGGTAGAAGCCTGCAGCCTTGCTTGTATACCGGCAAGTACACGCTCTTCTAACTCCACCATGGCGGGATCTGGGTTGACGAACCCCGCAAGGACACTCCGTAAGCTATTTATGGACTCTTCATCTTCACTGTATGAGCTTGAACGAGAGCTGGACGACATATTTGAGGGAGAGGGATTTTAATCAGAGGGATTTGGCAGTGAGGAGTATTGGTGGGGATGAGAAATATGTGCACCGTCGATTCGGTTTATATAGGCCAGGTCGAATATCCCAACGACTATTTTTCAAACTCCAACGGCTATTTTCCAAAAAGATGAGTGCAATGGCTATTTTTCGAACAAATGAGTCGAACGGCTACTTTCAAAACAGATGAGTCCAACGGCTAGTTTTCAAACACATGAGTCAAATGGCTATTTTTCAAACATGAGTCCAACTGATATTTTCCAAACATATTTCAATTGCAGAAAACAAGGATACATATGTGTACAACGACACATCGAAAATAAAATGCTACACTACACTACTCATCTTTGTCTAGGTTGGCCTCCCGGATCAAATTTTTTATAAACTTCAATGCTTCTGCATGATCCTTCATTTTCTCGTCGGTGAAGTTGGATTTGTCTGTGGTGACCAGTTTTGTGAAAGACCTTGCAAAGACCAGTTTCTGGTTGAGCTGGTTGTGTTTGCTCAGAGTGGAGGCCGCACGGTTTGTTGCCTCGATGCGCTCAGTATTAGCCTTGACGAAGGCTTGTAGGTCTTCTTGCGTGGACGTGTTGCCCAAGGGAGATTTCTGTTTGCCTTTCCCCTTGCGCTTCTCCTTGGCGGTGTCGCGACCTTCTGGGCGTGTCTCCTCCACGAGCAGCTCATCTGGATTGGACGAGGACGATGTGTGTGCACCATCCTCGCTCAGCCGTGCTCTTTTGCCAGTGTCGACATATGTTCGGTTCTATTTAGGTTGGTCCCGAACATTCGTCCACCAGTGGTCCAGAGTGAATGCTTGCCCCATCTCGCTCCTGTACAGCTCACGGGCTTGTGCCATTAGTTGGTCGTCTGAACGACCACTAGCGTACACTTCCTTTAGCCTGCACCAACAACCATTAAACTGGACAACTTTTCTGTTAGTCCGGAGCCAATGGTCTTTACAATGCTTGACCTCCCTTCTATGATTTCGTGGGCTGCTCGTGTTGTACGCCGCAGCCACACTCGCCCAGTATGTATCGAACTTTTTGCTGTTCCCGTCGATTGGGTCCAGCGAGTTGTTCAACTACGCACTTATCTGTGCAACCAAATTATAAAATGTGTCATGTAACTCTCAAATAAAATCGAGCAAAATGTCAAAATAATTCCTTCCACAATATCTTAATGTCAAAACGGAATACTCATAAGTCGAACATCGTCGGCCGGTTGCCAAAGCAACCGCCTGCGCCCAGCCGGACCCGAGGGACCATGGTCGTCGTCGTCATCCGCTCTGAGCTCCGGCGTAGATTGTGGCGTACCCACGTCTGGGGGGGATGGGGATCTCAGATTTTGCCCGAGGCCTGCTGGTGGCAAGGAAGGGCCATACGAAGCTGGGCTACCGACAAAATAATAGTTCGGCCCGTACGGTGTATATGGATGACCTTGTGGAAATGAGTGCGGCGGTGCATATGCGGCGGGATGGGAATATGGAGGAGCATGTGCATACGGTGGGCCGGGAGGGTAGATAGGATATCCGGACGGATAAGATGGGTGTGGTAAATGGAGATTAGCGGGTGGATATGGTGGAGGATTTGAATTACCTGCTATTTTTGGATTTTCCCCAGCTGAACTAGGAGAGCTAAGCCAGTTTACGAAACCCTCAGGAGGATTACTATCCATATCGAAGACTAAAACCTAATTTCAGTGCACAAAATGTGTGGAAAATATGTGTAAAATGAAGTAAGATGTGTGAAATGGGTGTGGAGAAGCAAGCATATGAACCCTCTATTTATAGACAGCCATCTGTGATTTTTTGAGAATTTTTTACAATTTTTCTGAATTTTTCTGAATTTTTTGGGAATTTCTGGGAATTTCTGGTAATTTTTTAATGCAAAAACAATTAAATAATGCGTAACGGGAGAATTTCCAACGGCCGAAAATACAGTCACTGACATGTGGGCCCGGGACAAAACCGACCGTTGGATTATTAAATAACGCGTAAAAATAAAATTCGGACCGTTGCATTGAGAACGGTCACTTACAAGTGGGCCCGACAATTAGTTGACCCCACGCGTCATTCGGTGAGTGCGCGTGCATGCGGTATCACGGGAAAAGCCGATTTTTTCAACCGTGTTACTGTGGCGGGCCCCAAAAACCGCGTGCAATAAATGCACCGCGCGACCACGACCACGCGCAACGCGTGCGTTCGAGCGGCGCGCGCTCGGTGGGGCCCACTACGAGCACGACCGCGCCACAGCCGCGTGCACGGGCACCGCGTCACTGTTCGAAGCTCCTCTCGCGCGTGGTCGACAGTCCCTTCGACCAACGCGCGCCCGTGGTCGTCCTCGCGTTGCGGCCAGCCTTATATCTACTCTAATGATCAAAATTATTAATTTTTATTTTTTTATTTTAAAAATAATTCTCCTTTATTCCTATAAAAGTTACTAGAGTATACATAAAGCATATTTAATTGACAAGTTTAACACAAAGATCAATTTGTGTGTATATGCTGTTTGACAAAACCACAGGTGAACACAGGCAAAACATGAAAATGTTTAACCAAAGCATTTTATAGACTAGTATATACCATATGGCCCCACTTGACATCCCTCTACACAAAGAGCTGAGCGACTAATGAAGTGCCTATAGCATTATAGCAGTATCAGAAACAACTACTATAATTTCTTATGGATCAAATGGAAATCCCAAGTATCGCACAAATAAAATCCGGAAAAAAAAAACTCGGTGAAACTGTGAATGCTTTTTTCTTATTAGACAGAGCCAACTGCTCACATCCCTTCCTCCCCTCTCCCTCTCCCCCCATCTCCATAGAGAGTTACAAACCAACGATGAGAGCATAAAGATTTCAAGATTCCAGCAATCTTGAGGGGCCAAATGTCCAAGAAACAAATATTCCCTTTCCCATCTGTAATCTGAATGCGTTTCCAGTCGGGTTCTCGAGTGCTTTTCTTATGGGGAGACTGGAGAGAGTGTGAGGAATGGAGGAGGGCGGAGTCAAGATCAGAATTGGTGTCTGTGTCATGGAGAAGAAGGTGAGGGGAGACTTGGTTTCTTGGTTGCGATTTCGGGTTCTTGTTCTGTTGCTTGGGATTGGTTGCAATGTGGAGTGGTCTTGTGGTGTGATCAGGTTCTCTGAGTGGAAATTTTGTATGCAGGTGTCGTGTTCTCCCATGGAGCAGGTTCTTGACAGGCTGCGTGCGTTCGGGGAGTTCGAGGTATGGCTGGAAATTTGATGTACTGGTGTTCACGTGGGTTAGCTTATGCGTTGTTGTTAAAATGGAATAAGATGAAAAAAACATGGAAGGATTCTTGACAGAATGAACCGTATGAATAAGTTGCAATAATACTGGTGATCATATTATAGTAAGGGGCGTTTGGTTGCAATGGAGAATGAGTATGGGAATAGATGGGTGAGTTTTGAGAGGTGGTAATGGGTATGGGAATATAGTTTTTAAGCCCATTCCTAGTTTTTGCTAAGAGGTGGGAGTTAGATGGGAATTTAAGTGGGATTTCCTATATCCTAGTTTTGCTGCCACTTTTCTGTATAAGACATACCAATATAGAGATTTTTTTTATCAATACTGACAAGTGACAACATATACAAGACAAACCAATATAGTGCAACAAAACAGGGGTAGTTTGGTAAATTTGCAATTTATGTCCAATCCCACTTATCTATTACCACTCCTCCCCCAGACTGGTGGATATAAAGTCCTTTATGCCCATTCCTATTCCTCTTTTATTCCCATGCTCACAAACCAAACATTAGATTAGATCAATCCTTGCCTCTTATTCCCAATCGCACCTCTCTTATGGGCTGGGGCTAAAGTTCTATGCATGTTTGTTTTTTCTTTCTTTCTTTTGTTTATACACTGCGGACAAGTTGTAGAACCCACTATCTGTATGCTATACATGTGAGAAACACAAATTGCTAATGCATTTTCTCCATTGTCAATGTACGCTGTGAGGCATTGGGCAAATGGCCTAAGCACGGCTGAACCAGGACCATGCCTGAGTGAATACTCATATAACATTTATTGCACTGTGGTCGTTCCAGGAGGACCGAATCTTGCGCTCTGCTCCTTCTGGAGCATTGCACCCAAATGAATAATCCTTCAGAATTTTACTATAGTGTGTAGATATGCATGGATGCAAGTTTGGTAACACAGAAACATTTTGAATGGCCATTGAATGATGCCAAAGAAGGTGAACCTTGAAGCACTATTATCTAGGAGTCTGTTGCACCTTCGTCACATGTTATATTGTAGATATTAAGTCAAATTTAGGATATCCAACGTGGTATACATCCCATAGAACTAGAAGGCCAGCACGTAATAGCATATCATATTGTAATATCACAATAATTGGATTAACTAAACCTAGAACTAAGGCTATAGGAAGTTAGGAACCCATAAAAACTTCACATTTTTTTAGCTTGCCCTCAACACACTAAATCATATTCAACTCCAAATCTCTGGACCTTTTAGTTTATTTTGATGATGATAGATATAGATTTAGTTGTTTTTTTCAATCCCTTCACTATGGTTTCTATTTAGATTATTTTTGCCCTCATGTCGTTCATTTTTGTAAAACAAGTTGATCAGCAAGTTAGCTTAAGCTTATTACATTTGTGACCCTGAACATCAAGATTCTGTTATAATAATGGGCATGCCTTATGGATGCAGGTTTTAATTTTTGGTGACAAAGTCATTCTTGAAGATCCCATCGAAAGGTATGCTTGCCAAGTATTGAGAGAAAGTCTCCTGGGAATTATAATTCTTTAGTTATTGACTTTTTGCATAGTGTTGAAAAGTGAAATATGCAGGTCAGATTCTACTGTATGACCATACAAACTTGAGTGACTGATCTTGTGAGCCTACTTGAAGCATGCTCCCTTTTAGAATAGAGCTTAACGATTAACAAACTATTGCTGTTACATTTGTATATCTAGTCCTTAAATGAGTGATTGAAAAATGTTCTCTATGCTGTGCTGAAGTATTTTGGATTTTGAACAATTTAGTGTTTTGAGGGGCTAAATAATTTCATCATCCTCTCTTTTTAGTAGATAGTTGAATTGTAACTCTTATAAAATAGTACTGAAACCATCTTCTATTTGATTTTGCCACCAAAATGTATGTGATGTTAATTCAGTAATGCCTTTTGTTCATCAGATATAGGATTTATTTTAGCTGGATGTCTGCATTTTTGTGCTGTAGATGGCATTCAAAATATAAACTATTTCTGGGAGTATTGTACTAACCACAGTTTTATTTTCCAGTTGGCCTATATGTGACTGTTTAATTGCCTTTTACTCAACTGGGTATCCACTAGAAAAGGCGGAGAAATATGCTGCTTTGCGCAGGTTAAATCGTTTCCCTGTTTCACATGTGACATTTTCAAAGCACTTGTGGTAAATATGCATCAGGTTATCTTTATACTGGGTGTACAATAAGCTCCTGTAAGATATTGAACATTTTCTAGTACTTGCAGAAATTATACTATGATTATGATTATGAGTTTATGACTAAGATAGTGAACATCCGCTCTGGTTTTTGCTATGGATTTTACTAGTCCTTGTCCAAATACTCTCTTTATTTTCTGCTGTCAAGCTTTGCATATGTGAAATTTTAAGAGTAATTTTCACCACTAGCCTCTCTTTTATCTCAAATGTTGTATGTAACACCCTCTTTTTTTCATTTTCGGCAATCAACTCCTTTTATTGTAATCGTTTCAAATAGCTCTCCTCTTTCATTTCTATAATAAAAAATTGTTGAATTGACATCCCATATGGTACATCAAGTTTACTTAATAACGCAGAATATATCAAAGAAAGGAAGTCCTCCTCTCTGTCTTAGTTTCCAACAAAAACCTTTTCTCGATTCACTTGTAGCTAAGAAATAAGTTTACACAAAAATAAAACAATTTTTTTATGCTTGTAACAACTAAATAAAATGTTTTTTTAACTTTTGTGCATGGAGAGAAATGTACATCTTTTTTTTTTGTTAATTTAGGCGTCTCTGATGCATTATGATTAGATAATATTCACTTAGATTTAAATACATTTAACAATTTTCACTGGGAAGGTTGTTACTAGATATATATGCATATGACTTTTCAAGATCTTGTATACTAGATGTTCTCAAAAAAAAAAAAAAAGATCTCGTATACTAGATGAAATATATCATCTAAAATAATATTTGATCAAGTTAAGAAATCTTACAATAATTTGATATGGTAACACTTTTGTTTCTTCTTATCCCCATGTTTGAAGAGATGGAATGGGCTTGAGTTTAAAATACGAAAGCAAAGAGTTTACCTTTTAATATCTCCTGACAATTATGTTGAGTGAGCATAGTTCAACTTGCTTGGTGCACTATGTGGGATACCAATTTAGCATTTTTTATTGTGTGGGATGAGAAAGGGGAGATATTTAAACGATTACAATAAAAGGGGAGTTGATTATCAAAATTTTAAAACGAGGGAGCTTAATGGAACATTTGAGATAAAAGAAAGACCAATGGTGAAAATTACTCAAATTTCAATTATCCATAATTTTAGCGTAGCATCTGACTTGTAAGGTTCAACTCTCCAATACAATTTTGCGTTCTTAACCAAAGTAGTTACTTTCCAAAAAATTAGAAGGATGTGTTACCAGTTTATTAGACCTTTTGAAGTTGTGAAAGAAATCAAATGGATTATGGATTAGAACTAGGTTGTTGGACTAATGATATTTGCTTTGTACAGTTAACAAGAAAGGAAATTTACTTTGGATGATGCACCTGCTGATTTTTCAATATTAAACCTTCGTACTATGGCCGCTTAAGATGAGTTGATCAGTAAATTTCCATAAGGAACTTAAATTGAAGGGATTTTCTTTAATATTGGAGGGACTTAAACTAGGAGGGGCAAATTGCTGTGTAGTTTATACCACCTAAAATGTAACACGCTAGGTATGTCTGTCCATACCAATATTTACGCTTTCGTCCTTACGTTACCTAGTTGGTGTGACTAGTTCCCTCGGGTTTATATATAGTGCTTTCTTAAGTTGTACCTTAAATATGAGACTAAACTCATTCACTACTAGACCTCCTGAGTCGAACTGGGCTAGGGTGTTACATTAATCCACTAAAGGACTGGATGCCCTTGTTGGCCATACCGGTTTGTCCACATGTATACCACCGTAGGCGACAGATGATCGAGAATGGTCCCCCTAGGTGATTTGTTTGTCCATTTGGCGCCCAAGACACATCATGTGACACAATTGGGTCATGGATTGGCTTTGATACCATTTATAACACACTAGATATGTCCGCCCATACCAACTTTGAGTTTTCGTCCTTGCTTGGTCTAAAAGGGCTAATCCGGTCAGTATGACTAGTTTCCTCAGGCTTATATGCAGTGCTTTCTCAATTTGTACTGTTAGATATAGGACTAAAACCATGCATTACTAGGTTTCCTGGGCCGAACTGGGTTGGGGTGTTACATAATAGAACCTTATAATTACAAAATACCATGGGGGTACTTCCCCAGCCTTGCCCATATGTAGATCCATCTCTGGCTAGTTTTCTTGAAGCTTAAGGAAACTCTTGTCAGATATATTACTCTAGGGTTGAAATTCATCTCACTTGACTCTTGACTGACTATAGTGGCCTAACAGCAGTTCAGGTTATTGAACATTGTTAATGATCTTAGCACTCATTCTATCTCCATGCTTGACTTATTTTGGGTTTCTCTTTTCATGGCAACCTAGGGCCCATATCATCCTTTGGACTTCAAGGTTTCTATCATTACATTATCATTTAAACCTGTAGCAATAATTAAGCAATTTTGATCTTGAGTACTGCTGCTATTAGAATGTCTTCAATTGTGATAATTTTTCTTCAGAGCATTATTCAAGACTATTTCTGCACTTTAGTGTTCATAAAAGCAAAGTGCTAGTGCTAGACAATAGCTAATGAAGTGAAAGAAACTCTATTAGGTTGCTTATGAGAGGCCAGTGGTGAGTATTCGGTTAGTTTGGTTGGTTTACAGAAGTTTATAGCCGAATTTTTAATTTTGGTTCTAGAATTTCTACAACCGAATTATAAAACAGTTAATTCGGTTTTGATGTTTTCTAAAAATAGAATATTTTTCATGATATTTATCAATAAATAGTTCATTTACTACTGTACATATCAAAGAATATAAACATATTGTGTTGTTAGTACACTATATTAATTGAAGTTGATGCATAAAAAAATTTATCATCATAATTAGTGATTTTTACTGATATAAATGTGTTTTATATTCTTAAAATATACTAAATTTAGATAAATAAGTCAATATCAATGTATTAATTTGGTTATTTCGGCTACTCCGGTTTTCCAAAATAAAAAATTGAACCAAACTAAATTAGAAGTTAGTTAGTTTGGTTTGGTTATTTCGATTTTGTTTAGATTAGTTATTTCGATTTGGTCAGTTTTTACTCACCCCTATGAGAGGCCCCTGAGTGTTACTCATGAGTTTGACTAATAGTTCTAGTGAACTCCTAACTAAAAGTGCTATCAAAGCCAGTTCTCTCAGTATTTTTTTCTTATATTATATGTGGTTCCATTCATATGTCTAGGTGAGACTTTTTTTATATCTTTTTTCCCCATAACTAAACAAATGAATGTGAGCAGTTATCATTTTAACTTTAGTGTTCAGGTACATTTCTTTTGATCTTTGCTTGGGAAAACACGCAAGTCATACACAACTTTGACTATAATCTAGACAGCTTACGTTTACTTCCTGAAGTTTTGAAAAATGATTCGAGTCTAACATTTTGTACATCTTGTTGTTTAGGCCTTTTTTAGTCAATGAGTTGGAGCCACAATACCTCCTGCATGATCGAAGCAAAGTATATGAGGTATTAATATCACAATCTTTTACATAAAGGACTTGCCATCTTGTACTACTAAAGTCTGAACATATATTCTCTTAGTCCAAAATCTTGATATATATTTTTCTCCTGCTGTTTAGTACCTTAAATTGTTCGGAGTTCCTGTTCCAACTTATGCCGTTGTTAAAAGAGAGTACCCTAATCAAGAGTTAGACTATTTTGTGGAGCAAGATGATTTTGTTGAGATTCGAGGGAAACGGTTTTGCAAGCCTTTTGTGGAGAAACCTATTGAGGGTAACAGCTCTTGACTTATCCAGTTCTTAATTTAAGTGTCTTTTTTCCACTATTTCTTTATTCATTCTTTGTCTTGCTCTAACAATATTATAGCTTTGGGATTAGTGTAGGTTTACTTCCATATTGTATTTGATTGGGACTTTACTTGTCTAGTCTATATATAGACCCATTAGTTTACAATAAAACATATTGTTGTTTCTCCCAATTCTTAACATGGTATCAGAGCCAAGGTCTCTCAAACTTTAAAACTAGCAATCGATCTACTACCAATCCATTAACCCCAGGATGTATATCTCCTAGGTGCAGTGCTAAGAAAAAATCTCTGTGATATGCTCTGCCATCCGCTTGCCTTGGATCTTGTCCCTTCAACAGTTCTGTTAGTTGTGCTCGATTCTACTACACCATCCACCTGCCTCAGATCCTCTCTCGTTGGTGGTTGTAACCCACACATGGATTTGTTGCAACATTCGCTTGCCTCAGATCCTCTCCTATTGGTGGTTCCATCACTTGCTCTTGGATCCTCTCCCATTAGTGGTTCCGTCACTTGTGCCCGGATTTGTTGTGCCATCTACTTCTTGCATATGTTGTATATTCCCTTGCTTGGATCAGTTTCGCTAGTCTCCTTTGGATGCTAAGTCCTCTAGTTGCTATCCTTATGGTTGAGCTATGCCGGTCTTCTCTGCGACCTTCTGGCTGAGTTGCATTTGTCTTCTCCACTGTGTTCTAGATGAGCTACGGTTGTCTTCGTCGTCTTCTAGTTGAAGCTATAGTGGCCTTCTTCGCTGCTTTTTGGTCGAGCTACACCATTGTGTTGTCCTTTACCTTGATTTGTACTACAATGCCATGGGGCCACCCTTTTACCAGTCAAGTTGCATTGTCATCTTCAACATAACTTTCTTCTTTCCAAACTCAAGATTGATCCACCTTAAATTTGAAGGGGGGCTGTTAATGTATCTAATTATGTATAGTATTATATCTTTTGGATTAGTTTAGGTTTAGCTCCATATTGCTTTTGGTCAGGACTCTAGTGTTTGGTTAGAATTCTTTTTTGATTAGAGCTCTATCTGTCTAGTCTATATATAGACCCATTGGTTTACAAGAAAGCATAGCGGTGTTTCACCCAATCCCATTGGTTTACTAGACATTCTTGGGGAGTTGGGAGTGTTAAGGATATCTCTATCTATTTAGTTAGGATTTTTATCTGATTAGAACTCTAATATTGTATTTGGTTATGACTTATGTACTGGCCTATATATAGATCCATTGGTTTACAATAATCTATTTTGGTGTTTTTCTCTAAATCTAACATGGTATTAAAGCATTAGCAGACGATCAACACATGGGACCAAATATCATGTGAACCATGAATCTTTGTTGACGTTTTGGTTGGTGTGGGGTTCTTGATGATGGAGTTGATGTTAGAGATTGTCGGATTGCCACTGTGGTCCTTGCTGACGTCGAGGGTGAGGAGCTCCTGTTGGTCAATGATGGTGTAGAGCTTACCATGGAAGAAGGTGATGTCTTCGACGTTCTTGAACTTGAACTTGGTCATGGACTAGCTTTTCCCGGCTGAGAAATACAAAGAGCGGAGTTTTCATAGCACGTGATCAATGCGGTGAGAAGTGAGGTTAAGTGAGGTTGGCGACAAGGGATAACTAACGACCGAGGACGCTACCACTTTAGCCATCTGTGTCACATATGTGGCCCACTTGCACAATTCTTGCATATCCATGACCATCTGACGCTAGGCGTCGATGAACTCGGGGACAAGGAGGACGACAATGGAGACAGGGTCTACTAGGGAACACTCCCTATCGTCGTTCGCAAGGATGAGCCAGCTATCGATGGAGCCATCGCAAGTGGCATCGTCACACACCGACAAGTGGTGGACCGAGTTGTCGACAAGGTCGATGTAGTAGCTGTTGGCAAGAATGAACCACAGGAGCGACGGCATGACGAGCAGCTGCAGGCCACGCCACCGACGCAGAGCTAGCGAAAGAGGATGCAGGCGCAGGCGCCTAAGGATAGGAGGCGGCCGAAGATGAGGTGTAGGACTTATTCCGGGAGGTTGGTCAATGGCTGCAACAACGATGACGACTGCCTTGGCCGACGCACCATGGTGCAATTGCAATGCAAATGAGGGCAACTTGGCAAGAAGGTGGTCTATAACATAAACCAGTGTTGATGGTGATCATTCACTTTTTTTTAATGGATGAATGTGTTACATGCCTAAATTAGAGAAAGAAAGAGAGAGGGAGAGAGATAAATGGGGATAGACTTTAAATTTTATTTGTTTGCTTGCCTCGAACAATAGCAACATCATGTAATATATAGCCTAACAATTGTAATCTAAAATTAAATCTAAACTAATCCTATTTGAATAGAGTAGATAAATCCTAATCTAGTAAAAGATCAAATCAACCAAATTTAAACTCATCCTATCTTAATACAAAGATAAATCCTGATTTAGCAAGATATCTATCCTAATTTGATTCAGCTAGGTCTATTCGTAAAATTACTCCCCTCCTAGAGAGACAGCTCGTCCTCGAGCCAAACAGCCCATGTTGCTAGTCGTATGTTCAACAGCCGGTAGTGGTGGCTCTGCTCCAACCAAAAACGAGTGCCCCAAAGCACACAACCAAAAAAATAAAAGTTGGTAGACAGTAGGTGAAGCAAATTTGGTTGGCAGTCGATAGTGAAGCTCAGTAAGGTAGATCGGTTGGATATCTGATTGCCGGGCTTGGTGGCATTGTTGATCATGTGGCCGTAGATTTGTCGACGTGTGGGAAGAAGGGAAGTGGCACAGTAGCACTAGCTAGCATGACTACTGTTGAAGGAGGTAGGCTTACCGGCAGCAAAGAAGCTTTTGTAGACTTGATGTGCAAATCGCAGTTGGTGAAGGTGGTATTCTTTACCTCGCTCTACTTAATCGCATTGCCACCTTTGACGCCTCCAGCACTAAGTGCTAGGACCATCACATCAACTCCATGGTTGGTGCCGTTAACTTCTTCCTTGATGACTTCAACAACGCTACTGTTATGAACATCACTATGCTCATCATCACCCGCATCCTTGGCATATGGCATACATTGGGGCACGGGATGTAGTAAGGTGTTAGCGGCAACATAAAGAGGGCCATCAAGCTCCAGATTTGCTTCCTGCGCCTTCTCTAACTTGTCTAAGTGGGCATCAATGGCATCAAGTTTCTTGTTGAACAACTCCATATTCCAGAGGATTTGATCCAACTTCTCTAGAATCCTGCCTACTTCAGCATTGGACATCTTCAGAACCTTGTCTACTTCAGCATTGGAAGCCATGATGGTTAGCTCTTATATCAAATTTGTTACATGCCTAAATTAGAGAAAGAAAGAGGAAGAGGGAGAGAGATATAGATGAGGAAAGCCTTTAAACTTTATTTCTTTGCTTGCCTCTAACAATAGCAACATCAAGTAATATATAGCCTAACAATTACAATCTACGCAAACTAAATCTAAACTAATCCTAGTTGAATATGAGAGATAAATCCTAATCTAGTAAAAGATCAAATCAACCGAATTTAAACTAATCCTATCTTAATAGAAAGAGATAAATTCTGATTTAGTAAGATATCTATCCTGAATTGATTCGGCTAGGTCTATCCATGATAGGATGAGTACTCTCGAATTTCATGTAGAGTCACATTTTCCTAAATTATATGTTTACTACAGTGTGCAGTCGATACTTCCATGCATTCATTGTGAACAACTGAACCCCAACAATTCGCCAACTGCTGGCTAATGAATTTTGAATCTTTTAGATGTGAATCTGTTGGTGTCACTACATCCATGTATATTTTGACCTTTGTGTATTGCAATTTTTTTACCACAGTTTACTTATCTTCTGCTTTTTTAAAGTCTTAGAATAAACATCTTGTGCTCACCTAAAATGGAATTTTATTGTGTAGGAGATGACCATAGTATAATGATATACTATCCTAGCTCTGCTGGTGGAGGAATGAAAGAACTGTTCCGTAAGGTTAAGTCTTTTGTTCTAATTACTTGTGATAATTATGAATAGCTACACTTAGTTGTGCACATATATCTTGATAGAACATTTGAAAGTAGCATGATGGTTTTTCATAGAAAATTCGAGTTCATATCATAGCTAAGACATGAGTATTGCCTACATGGGTTTATTCCTATAAACAACCTAGGTCATGTTGCTCTCATCTGTTTCTGGTTGGCTTTTCTTTTCTTTTTTCATGGATGATCTAGCTTGTTACTTTTGGGCTATTAAAGTTCTCAACCTGAAGAAATACCGAAGTTCTATTTATCCCTAGTTTTGTTTGTACTTCACTACTAACAACACTTGCAAACTATTTGGAGGAACTATCTTTTTCGGTTCTTTTAATTTAGTTATGGCACCATATAGTCCATTGGTATTGTATGTAAAACAAAACACGTCCATCTTTTGTGCTTTTGGCCTTTATTTGAACTCATTGCATGATCATCTATTCAGCCGTGGCCTTTCCATTTTGTTTTGTTGGCACTGTTACCAATTGGTCAAATGTCATCTCTTTCTTTTATTGCAATATAAGTAAACTAGAAGCACATTTTGTATGTTTTTTTTTCTTTGACATTATTAATTTGTACAAAAGAGTGTGGACAGCAATTATAAACACTAGAGGACTATAATTATGTAGTAGATGTTCTACTTTATCTTCTAATGTTTGCTGTTATCTTTTGTTTCTGAACTGATACCATCAGTCTTCATGTCTGACATGATTGCACAGTTCAGGAATGTTGCTCTTAGAAAACTTACTATCGAACCATTTTGCCACATGTACAATTGAAAATATGCATGCATAGGTTGGAAACCGATCTAGTGAATTTTATCCAGAGGTTAGGAAGGTGAGGCGAGAAGGATCTTACATTTATGAGGAGTTCATGCCTACAGGAGGGACAGATGTCAAGGTGAAAAATATTTCTCATTTGTTAGTTTTCATTTCTTTAATTTTGCTCACTTGCATAAGATGGAAAAGAAAAAAAAAGTGTAAATTGCATCCCAGGATCCTAAACTTCTCCCGCTTTCTCATTAGGTCCGTGAACTATAAAATCTTCCTTGTAGGTCCCTAAACCTAAATAAGTTAGCATGTCCATTCCATCTATCAAGTGACTTAACAGAAGTAGCTGATGTGATTGACGACACATGTTGTGGTGACACTTGCAAGCACATTTGGTTCAGCTAGTTCATTAGCTGTAAAGGGAAGGCATGTACAAGTCACATGAGGCCTCACACACCCCTGAAAATCTCCAAATTAGCCCACATAGCCCATGTCTAGATCATGCACGGGGGGAGGGGAAGAACTCGATGAGAACAGTGGCATTGTCCATGCCTCCATGATGACTTTGTGGAAAGCAAGCATGGCTCATACAGCCCCACTTTAGAAATGGGAGGGAGAAGGACCAAATACTCATTTATGTAAATTGTTCATTTTTGTTTTGCAAATGTTGCCCCTCTTAGCAATATAACTCCCACCATAAGCCCACGTGCCATGTAATCATGCATGTTCAAATTTCCATCAACAATATCAGCTGCTTCCATTAATTTACTCGATGGATGGACTGGCCGTGCTAACTTATGCAAGTTTAGGGACCTACCAGGGAGATTTTAAAGTTCATGGACCTAAGTGAGATTTTGGGACAAGTTTAGGAACTTAGGATGCAATTTACTCAAAAAGAAAAAAAAAGATAGGAAAGGTGTACAGCATGCTACTTTGTAGTTTGTTAGTAGTCCTGTAGCATTATGGGCAAATTTGTTGTGCTTTGTTTATTGAAAAATGCTAACCATGGAATATAACCTGCATGTTGTAGGTTTATACAGTTGGTCCAGGATATGCACACGCTGAAGCACGCAAATCTCCAGTTGTAGATGGTGTTGTTATGAGGAATTCTGATGGAAAAGAGGTATCCCTTCACCTGATACGAGAAAAGAATTTGATGCCTAGATGGCTAGATTATCCCATAATATCCTTCACCTCGTTGAATGCATAGAATCTGACTTTTGTAATAATGCTATTTTCTGTGAAAAGTCTAAGCTGCAATTGGTGGAGCATATGGTCAGATGATGTGATGTTATGACTAGACAGTTGACATTGAGAAAAATTGTAGGCTTTTATTTGAAATTTGTTCTTGTATTTCTCAAAGCAACAAAGGAGCGGAATTACTCTTGACACCAAGATTGTTTTTAGTAATCTTTAGCTGATCATGGTGCCTTTAATGAAAGAGGGTTAGAAGTTACCCCTAAATCTTGTGTAAGAAATTGATTTCCAAATGATAGGAAGTGTCAGAAGTTACTGGTGGGTCCTGCATAAACACAGGTAACAATTTCAGGTGCACCGTATGGGCACAGTGCCCAGATATAAGAATTGTTTTTTGTCATAACAACTTTGTTTGGCATGTGCTTTGCAACAATGCAATTGTTGGCAAGTAGCTCGTCTGTTCCTTGTGGGTGGCCATTGCAATTGAGCTTTCTTACCTTTTTGTCACTGCACTCATGGATAACATAATATATCATTGTCACTGCACTCGTGGATATAAGGATGGTAGCATTGTTTTATTTCCTGTTTTGTCTAGATTTTAATGTAACACTATTGCAATGTAATTTACATTTTGTTTGAAGGTGCGGTATCCTGTTTTACTGACCCCTACTGAGAAACAAATTGCAAGGAATGTTTGCCAAGCCTTCAGACAAGCGGTACTATTAACTCTTTTCTACCTAATTACCACTCTAGTGTCTACTATGTTGGTAGTTATCAAATTTTAAAACTACCAAGAACTTATGCCTATCATCTATTTCAATCTTTGGTATTGCACATTGAGATGCTGCATCTTCTCCATATGGTCTGTCAGCTAGCACTATAAAGAGTAAATATCATTGCTGAAACCATTTATATTCTTATGCCATTTCCAGCATATCCCGTAGAATTTGTTAACCTGAAGCTTAATTTGAAAGATACATACACGATATAGTTATCCCATTGATGAATGATGATAGTCATTCACCAGGATTGAAATGGTAGCACAAGCATAAAGTATTTAGGATTTAGATTTTAAGTTTAGGCCATTTTTTGGGTGAATGATAATAGTTTTTCAAGTTATGCTATTCTATACATACACCTAAATTCACCAATGAATGATGATACAATGATTGCTTGAATTAGGCAATTCTCTGGGTGAGCCCCAGATTTCCTGTGATTGGAATAAAGTTACAAAACTGGAAGATCCTAATTTAGTTTCATCAGAAAGCTCCTCAACCATTGAATCATAGCAACTCAGCTCATCGATGCTCTAGTCAAGCTTGAACCAAGCTCTAAATGAGCAGAATTCAAGCTCACAAATGTAGCATCTTTATATTGTTTGCTTCTTCATGCAGGTGTGTGGCTTTGATCTTCTAAGGTGTGACTTGGGGGAGGCAAGATCTTATGTATGTGATGTGAATGGCTGGAGTTTTGTGAAAAGCTCATACAAGTTAAGAATTCTCTCCATTACTACAAATATTTGCCTTTTTTAAGCATTACTATGGCCCATGGTCCTTAATATATCTTATTTAGATTATGAAGGCTTCCTTAACTGTAGGTACTACGATGATACTGCATGCATTCTGAGAAAAATGTTTCTTGATGACAAAGCTCCGCATATTTCGTCTACCATTCCTGCTAGTCTTCCATGGAAAATCAGTGAACCGGCCCAACCATCTGATGCTCTGAGATGTCAAGGAGGTGGAACCGTTGGCATATCTAGGCAGTCAGAGGAGCTGCGCTGTGTCATAGCTGTTATACGCCAGTAAGGATAATCATTTAAATTCTCAAATTCTACAATCATCAAACCACTTTCTGATACTTTCTCAAATTATGCAAGTGGGGACCGCACACCAAAGCAGAAAGTGAAGCTTAAAGTAACTGAAGAAAAGCTTTTAAAATTGATGCTGAAATACAATGGTGGAAAGGCCCATGCTGAGGTAATGAGGATTGAGGACTAATTTATTTCAATTAAGGTTCATTTGTTGGCTTTGTACTTTTGCCTCTTGACAATATCACTATTGTTATCCTTGTTCAGGCAAAGCTTAAAAGTGCCTTACAGTTGCAAGATCTATTAGATGCAACAAGAATCCTTGTTCCACGTACTAGGTAAGTTTCTAAAACCTCTAGATGCTATGTTTTATCGCTTATGGACTTCTAAGCAATTACTTTGCCCAACTATTTATTACTCCCTAACTGATTCCCGTTCTCAAAAGTGAGAACTGTTTGTTTCTCACTTGGCTATGACATTTGCTTCTACATATTAGGTCTTTTGCTCATGTAACTTGGATATTTATAGGGATTTTATGTGGCGTTATGTTTCTAGTGTGGGATATCACTAGAAAGGACACATTATATAGGAGTCTAGGATCTTCAGCATGGCAGAAAGTTAAAGGTGGTTGATAAGAGATCTTGAGCAGCACTTGGAACAGGAGTAGTGAGGGACTTGCACTGATCTTCTTGAGAGTAGGGTTTACCTATGGACATAAATCAGGACATTAGAAAATTTAAAAGTTGTTTGACCCCATCTTCTACTTTGATGTGTATTTCTCAACATGTCCTACTGCATTTGCCATTATAATCAATAGACTACAAGATATAACAAGATATTGGCAAGTGGCAACAATGCCTCCTTATTTGTTGTTTCAAAGGTTATGACATATGCATACTTTTGCTAATTCTCAGCCATGATGTTACTTTTGCACATTGGAATTCTATTGATAGATAGCGGGTTCATCTTGGTTAGTGCTATGTGAATATTTGATAACCTTTGATATCCATTTATAGCAGGTATTATTCTTGACTCTTGAACTAGACTGCTCTTAGTGCTACACCTCAGTGTTCTTATATGGAATTTGAAACACATTTCCTTCGTATTTTCTCACTTCTATATCCTTAATAGAGACACAAATATTGTGTATAAACTTCAGATCTGGTCGTGAGAGTGATAGTGATGCTGAAGTTGAGCATGCAGAGAAGCTACGTCAAGTTAAAGCAGTTCTTGAAGAGGTAAAGTTGTTGTTCACTCATCATTTATAGTATTTTATCTTAATAACTCTCAAGATGTGGTTATTTTGTACATTGAGTTTAGCTTCATCACAAGAATAAGAAGATATATTAGATGACCAGTTTTTTATTTTGCTTTCTCATATTCCATAACAATCAATTAGTAGAAAAACTTTATTCTGCCTCTTCCCAAATCCCCTTAACCCCAGTAAGCTATTCACTAGCATCTGGCGTGTGAAATGATGAATGACATGTGAGGATTGCAACCGAGAGGAGTCCGTGCCATCGAAAGCATCTAGATGGGGGATCAACCTATTGGTGTTACTGCTAATGAAGGGGTGCAAGTTTTTTATTCCAATCAAAATTGAAGTTGGAAATAAAGTTGGAGAATTTGATTTGAAGACAAGAATGATGAGGACATTGAGTTTGATCACGTGCCAAACGAGCAAAATTATGTCGAATCAGCATATTATGATCTCACATTCACGAAATTATCGGTTCAGATGGATTGCGAATTGGAGCTACAGATTGAAAGCTACCAGCTTTTAAAGTTTGAGTACATTGTTGATTCCGTACAACTGCACTTTTCTATTGTTTATTTCTTTTGAGTTCTAGTAGTATTTGGGTTTCGAAGTCCATGTCAGAGTCTTGGTTCTATTAGAGTCGAGTTTTTTCATGCCAACATGCAAAATATCAAGTTATCATATTGGATTTGTTTAGTATCTTTCACTAGATTTAGGATATAGGCATAATATATGATAGTATTTTGCATAGTTGATTAGGATCTAAAGGAGAATGTGTAACCTATAAGGTCATATTTATCTTGACCAATAAGAATTGTCTCCAAAAAAAAATAATCTTACCAAAAAGAATTGGTGTGCATTTTAATTAAGAGTTTGTTTGGCCTAGCTTTAGTTGCAACTCATGAGCTTATAAGTTGAAGTTAGAGCCAAGCGGGTAGCTTATTTTAGGATTATTCAATAAATTGCATCTCTTTACACTAGAAGCCATAAATAAGCTTAAGCCAATGGGAGGGGGCTTTTGGGTCTTATAAGCTAAAGCTCCAATAAGTTGGTTTATTGGATGTGATACCCCAAGTTTGGTCACATAATGCTTGTGGAGAGTGAGTTTGACTTGCATATAGTCCTCAAGGCTAAACCATGCAACAATCGGGTTAAGCCTTTGGGGTGAAGTAAGGATGAGAGCCCAAAAATTGTTGTGTGAGTTACACTTGGGGCATTACGTACGGCATCAAAGCTGATTGTTGCGGATACACAGGCAAGTGTGGACGCAAGGCATGTACCAAGAGGGGAAGATATCGGGCACTTGCCACGTAATGGTGTATTGACAAATCTCGACGAGGGCGTTCCAGGGGGGTTGAATGTCTCTGGTCTAGTTTGAACCTACGAGATTTGATAATGCACAGATTTAGTGCCAAATGAAATATATAGGATGAGAGTGTTACATATAATTCCTAGGAAACCGACTATGCTAACTCGGGTTAATTGTTTTGGACGTAGCGAGGACGAAAGCCTAAGTAGTAAGTATGTTGGACACTGGAGTATTATAGGTGGTATCAAAACGGATGCATAATCTTATCACATGCATGCAATGCCAAGGCATGCATGGCTGCACTACACCATGCCATGAGTGGTTGAGAGGTGGGCAATGAATGGAAGGGTTGGTAGAAATCACCTGAGGGAGCCATTCCTGTTCACTTACCATTTAGGAAATGTATGTCTGTTTGTGTGTAGATCAAGGACTACGAGGACGACAACTCATTTGAGGGGGGATATGTACCACCAATTTAATCCCAAGTTGCTTGTAGAGGGTGAGTTTGACTTGTATATAACCCTTAAGGCTCAACGACAAAACAACCGGATAAACCCTTTTGGGTGGACCAAGGACTAAAGCCCAAGAGTTGTCATATGGACTGAACCTAGGGTGTTACTAGAGAAACACAAGCTAGGCCAAATTGGACCAAAAACACCACACTAACTGCGGCCTAATGGATATATGCTATAAGCATTTATCCCAGGGTTCCCTTGATTGTTTGGTATTTGGTTGTTTATTTGATTTATCAAATTTTCAAAACATTTTCTAGATTGTTTTTAGTTTATGAAAATGTGTAAGGATGGTACTAAACCCTAGGCTGTTCATGTCTACAACATATAGGAATAGTTATTTTTCATCTAGTGACTTCAGTTTCTACATTTTTTTTTGGAAACTAAACACTAAATTCTTTGAGCATTAAGTTTTAGTTTTTTTATGGTCTTCAGGGTGGACATTTTTCTGGTATTTATAGGAAAGTTCAGCTAAAGCCATCAAATTGGGTCCATATTCCTAAAATTAATGGACAAGGGGAAGAGGAGCGCCCAGTTGAAGCCCTGATGGTTCTTAAGTATGGTGGTGTGCTAACTCATGCAGGAAGAAAGCAGGTTGCCTTCCTTTCTACTATTGATTTTTTTTATTATTTCTCTAAGTCATGATGACCATGGCAATAGGTCTTGTGTTGCCAATGAAGTTAACTTAGATGTGTGGTGGTATCACCTTCCCAATATATATATTATATGATTATTTTTTGGCTATGACGGATGTAGTACACTAATTGCATATATTTCAATTTTGGGTGTTGAAATATTCAGGTGATTTGTTTCACCATGTACTATTTATGAATCTTTACATGTTCTAAAGAAAGTCGTAGCAGTTGTCAATTCCTTTGTTGTAGTTCTTATCATGCTAGTCTTTTTTTGTGTTTACAATCTTTTCTCCTGTTTGATTATGCAGGCAGAAGAGTTGGGAAGATACTTCAGGAATAATATGTATCCAAGTACATCTTGCTACACCTTACATGCATTTTCTATATGAAACAATTTGTGTTCTTTCATGCTGTTGCTTTTTGAAGGCGTATCTTGGCTTGGACTGAAATAGCTCTATTAGAGGGTATAGGATATTACTATTCTATCCTTGCTTTATAATTTTACTTTCTCTTTCTTGGTGGCTACTCCTCGTTTGGTGTATATATGACTCTCTTTACCATTAATCAAGTTGAGTTGGAACATCTTCAATTCCTAACATGTTATCAGAGCAAGGTTAGGGTTAGACTCCAATCTCTCACTGGTGTTCTGTGTCGGCGGCGCCACCTCCCGCCGGAGTGAATCCATCTCCGGTGTCCATTCCTCTTCTTGATCTTTTGGTGATTGGACCGTCACTGTACAATCTCGCATATATATCTATCTTTGCTTCTGCTGCAGCCGTCGCTGTCGTCGCTGTCGTCGCTACCTCTTCTGTCGTTGTTGCCGCCATCGATTCCGTCACCTGTCGCCGCCGCCGCTACTTCCATTATTGCCGCCGCCGTTGTTGTTGCTGCCATCACTACTGTTGCCATCGCCTCTTCCGTTGTCGCCGCTGCCGTTGTTGTTGTCATCACCGGCTTCGAGATCCCGCATTTAGATCTATTCCAAGCCGAAAATTGAAAAGTTAGATTTGGAAAGTTAGATCTAGATCTATCCCAAGTTGAGCCACTAAACCGAGTTGAGTTGAGTTGTCACGAGCCGAGCCGCCAAACCGAGCAGGTTTAAAGTGAGCCGAGCCAATCCACCAAGCCGGCTCTAAGTGAGCTAAGCGTATAAACTAAGCCGAATCTAGATTGAGCTGACTCGAGCCGTTTTTGAGTCGAGCCGAGCCGCCAACCCTTTTGCGGCTCTGTTCACTGCATGTCTTTTGTTGACGAGAGTTCTGGCTCATCTTCTCTGACTATAGTGAGATCCCTAGCTCCCTCCATGGCTCCTCGTGGATTGCAACTTCTGGTAATTGATGTCAAACTCACCGGAACTACCACCTACAATGAGTGGTCATGCCTTATCTCCTTTCTGAAGGCTATGGTTCTTTCCGACCATATCACAGAGACACGGATACCATGAGCAGGTGCAGAGTTAGAGGTATGGGAGAGGAATGAGGCTCAGGTTCGGTTGCTCTCCTGCAGAGTACAAACTCTTCCATCAGGCGGAGCATCTGTCACTTGCCCTCTTGCTATTAGATTTGGACTACCCTTCAGGGCCGCTTTGAGCAGTACAACCAGGTGTTGAGGTCTACGCTTTTGTAGCAGGTACATCACATTCAGCAGGGAGAGCTATCAATTGAGGCCTTCTACAGCAGGATTTCTAAGATATGGTGTCAGCGGGATAACATGGCACCTGCACCGTGCTCCACTTGCATAGCTTGCAAGTGTGCTTCCGAGGTAGCAGTCTACCAAGAGCAAATAAGGATCTTTGAGTTTCTCGCTCGTCTTTGTTTAGAGTTTGAGGTCGCTAGATCTCAAATTCTAAACTGAGGTACCATGCACTCTGGAGGCAGCTGTGAAGGCTATGATAGTTGAGGAGACGCGTCAGCATTCTAAATCTACTACCATGCTGCCTTCTCACAACGTTCTGGCTACACATCAACCTTTAGGCTCATCAGGCTCTCAAACATCAGCTTCCTCTTTTGATCCCAAGAGGCAGAAGGCTCACACTCAGACAGTGTTCCTATTGTCACAAGAAGGGACATCTACAGACCGACTGCTTCAAGTGAATTCGTAATGGGAGACCTGTTCCATCTGCCGGCGTTATTACTGGTGCACCTCCTACTGTTGTTGGCACGGCTCCAGCACTGACTTCAGCTTTCGATCGTCGTCTACAGCAGTTTATGACATTGTTTCAGCAGCTCTCCCATGCATCAACATCTCCGTCCGTTATCCACATTGCTGCCTCTGCTTCCTCCAATCTATTTGGTCTAGTTCCTTCTACCTTAGGTATACGTGATGAGACTAGGGTTCTCGACTCAGGGGCCACTCGCCATGTTCAGCCTGATACTTCTGGCCTCCAAGATTGTACCACAGGCAGTGTCAATTCCAGGATTCAGCTGGCCGATTGTTCATTGTTACCCATGCTTTGTAGCGGCACTCTCCACACATCTCAGTTTCATATTCTGAATGTTTACTGTGTACCTGGTCTAGCCATGTGGCTGCTCTCTATTGTTCAAATTGCTAGTCAAGGCTGTTTTGTGGGTTTTAACTCTTGATTGTTATGTGTAGGATCGTCGCACAGGGACCCTCATTGGAACTGGCAATTGCCGTAGTGGACCCGATGGGCTCGATGTGCTGGATTATCTGCATCTACCCTCTTATTCTTCACCACCTGTCTTCTACTCCCATTAGCTCATTATGTTTTGTCTCTGCCAGTTTTCCCTATTGGCATCATGGGCTAGGTCATCTCTGTGGATCTTGACTGTTTACTTTGGTCCGACAGGGTGTGTTGGGTCGTGTCTCCCTAGACACCGATTTTGTTTGTACGGATTGTAAACAGGGCAAGCAGCTACTGTAGGATCAAGAATGCCGACTAGAGAAGGGGTGAATAGGAGACTTAAAAATTCTTTCAATTAAACAATTTTTTAAGATTATTTAGGCAAACCTAGATTTTGCAGAGGGTTTACAAACAATCTAACATTTAGTTGCATTTAATCAATATGGAATACACAATTCAATATGCAACAAGATTAATTTAAGCAATTGTGTCAAGATGGATATGAATTGTATAAGAGAGAAACAATTGACACAATGATTTTTACCGAAGTCTCGGAGACACGCCTGGTCTCCCCTACTCCTCGTTGAAGCGCTCACGAGTGAGTTTTGCTTCTATATCCATGAAGGATATCTTCACTCGGATTGCTCTTTCTCCACACCGGATAGGCGAGCACCAAACCTCTCACACTTGTTTGTCGGCCTCTCCAACAAACTTCAACCGAAGAGATCGCGACTTTCCTCCAACACCGTCTAGGCGAAGGCAATTCGCCAAGAGTAACAAGTCGATCACGCTCACTTAAATGAATCAAATGCTAGAAGCTCAAATGATGCAAATGAATGCCCAACACTCTAGCACTAGCTTGCAAATGAAGAATGAAGTACACTAAGCACTCTTAACCTCTCTCAAATGCTTCTCCTCTAATTCACTCAAGATTTGGCTCAAATCTAGCCTCTAGATGCAATATATCAAATGCAATGAACTTAGCTAGCTTATATACTGTGATTTCAACTTCTTGAGCACCCTAAAATGCTGGCCAACACGAGGTATTTATAGCCCTTCAAAGAAACTAGTCGTTTGCAACAAATCGAGCCAGTTTTGCACATGTCGGACATTGTCCGGCCAGTGCAAGTTAATATGACCGTTGCAAATGTGTCAGTTACCGTTGGGCTATTTTTTGTGAAGGTCGGACAAATGATCTTTTGTTCGGACACAAAGCTAAAACAGATGCATTTGTCTCTGGTTACATGTTTCAATTAAGTCTCAACCAATTTATACAGGCCAGACAATGTCTAGCCATACCAGACAATGTCCGGCCTGCCCCGGACAATTCTATACGTCTCTGGTTACAATTCAATTAAAACTCTCAAGTTTTATACAGGTCGGACAATGTCCGTCCATCACAGACAATGTCCGACCTTCCCTGGACAAAAGCCCCGGACGTAACCATTTGTCTCTGTTTACGATTTGCAATAAGCCACATGAGTTTTGTACAGGCGGGACAATGTCCGGCCATCACAGACAATGTCCGGCCTGTGCAAACCGAAAACAGGACCTTACAATTTTACTCAAAAACATATCTGGGTTATTTGCACATGCAGTTTCTTCTGTTTTTCTCGCGGATAAGCCTGCTAACACTCAGCAACGACCACGGCCAATATGATTTAGGAACTTAAAGCCATAGGTCAAATATCTGGTCGAAAACAGGTGGTCGAGTGGATTTGGTCGAGCGTACGCAATCGAACTGAAAACTGGTATGACCAACTTGAACTCCTACTACCACGACCAAACTACAAAGAAAGATACAGCCAATCTGGCAAACACAACCACGACCAAACTCCAAACATGAATATGATCATAATGTGCAAATACGACCACGACCAGCTCTAGTAAGAAAACAGAATGCTCTAGCTGGCGACCACGACTAAGTGCAGTTTTCAAAACATTTTCTTTAATGCAACACAAAACTACACTTAGATTTTCTTAGCAATGCAAGAGGTGATTAAGCACTAGTGCAAGATGATATGAATGCATTTGAGCTTCCATACTAGATAGACTCAAGCTACTAGTTTTCGACCCCTGTCAATAGTATGGTCAAACTAGTAAAAAGAAGTCCTATCAAACCAGTCTATCTCCAAACACCAAGAGCGATAAAATACTAAGAAAACAATCCTTAATTTTGGATCTTACCTTCGGTGAAGCTCAACCTCGTGAAGCTTGACTTCTCGAAGCTTGTCCTTGCAAAGCTTGACCTCACTCAAGATGACTCATATCGGCATCAACCTCCATATGCCCTTGCTTTCATCTCGCAATACACCTTGAGACTACAACACATACACTCAGCGCACATCATTAGTCTCATAGTTAGGTTGTCATTAGTCACCAAAGAAATTACTCGACAAAGGAGTTGACTCAACAATCTCTTTTCGGTGAAATGACAAAACCACTTTCAACAAATACCAAATGAGTAAGAGATGAAATACCCAATCATATAAATTCATATATGATAAGAAATAAGCACACGATCTATACTACTTATGTCATGATGGCAATCAGCACAGATGACTAATATGATGAGCTCCCCCTCAATATATGCATCGATATCAAATCCACAACAAAAAGTCATCAAACTTCCGGATCTAATGCATGACATTTCAATTAACAATTAGCACAAGCATGATGCAACCACAGAGCTCCCCCTCAATATATGCATCAATATTGAACCACAACACGAGGGAGTCAACTTCAAGGTTTAACAAATATCCTTTCAATTTACTTGTGCTAAATAGGTTTTATCCAAGTTGTTATTGATCATCAAAACTATCATTATCCAAATTAACATTAATCATCAAGGGATTATCCAAATCGTCATTAATCATCAAAACCTAGATCGACCTAGATCCAACAGCTACAACTCCTATATTGGGCAAGTCAATCTAAGTCTAGGTCTCTTTTTGATTTGATTCATTCTGATGTATAGGATCCTGCTCCTTTCTCTTCAAAAGGAGGCCACAAATATTATGTTATTTTCAACGATGATCATCCTAGGTATACATGGATTTATTTCATGAGACATCGCAGTGAGTTTGTTTCGATGCATAGATCTTTTGTATCTATGATACAGACTCAGTTTTCCACTTCGATTAGAGTTCTTCGTTCTGACTCAAGGGGGGAGTATCTATCTCATAGTTTTCAGGAGTTCTTAGCTTCTTAGGGTACTCTTCCTCAACTGTCCTGCCCAAGCGCCCAGGCCCAGAATGGTGTTGCCGAGCACAAACACCGTCATATCATTGAGATTGCTCGCACCCTTCGGCTAGCATCTCATATTCTTTCTCACTTCTGGGTAGAGGCCGTCTCTACCTCAGTCTACTTGATCAATCTTCAGCCATCTTTTATTCTTTCTGATCGTAGTCCAGGTGAGTGCCTCTTTTCTGCACCGTCGCGCTATGATCATCTTTGGGTGTTGGGATGTACTTTGTCCTCCTTTCGTCCAGGGAACGCACAAAACTGACAACTCAGTCAGTGAAGTGCGTGTTCCTTGGATTTAATCTTGAGCATAAGGGCTATTGATGTTACGATCCCTCTGCTTGACGGATCAAATTCTCTCACGATGTCACTTTCTTGAGGATCAGCCATTCTATCTTTCACCCTCCTCTTGTTCCACCACTTCTACTACCACCACTGATGTTTTGTTTCTTTACTTTCCTTCTACTCCCTCTGGTGAGACATCTCCACCTCCACCACCTTCCTCAAACCTGCCACCTATTGAGACACATTCATCTCCCACAAACTTGCCATCTGCTGAGCCACCCCCCCCTCCACAGATTTGTCACCTTCCTCTCCGCTTAGACCCTCGAGATCTCTTTCTCCTTTCCCTTATCACTACACTTGTCGTCCTCGTCCTTCCTCTGATGATCTAGCACCAGAGTTTTCTCCACTTGACCCAGCATCCCCTCCTATGGTCTCTTGCGATGATCCACCACCACCTGAGGCCCCTGTTGTAGAGTTGCCCTAACCTCGATATCATTTGCGGGATCGCTCTACTATTGCTCGACCTAATCATTTTGGCTTTGCTGGTGTTTGTCATGTACAAGATAGGGGTGTGCATTCAGTAAATTCGGTTTTTTCGGTATTTTTTAAATTTCGGTATTGCACATTGAATACCATAGTTACCAAAAAATATTTCGGTTTGGTTTCGGTAAATACCAAATTAATTCGGTTCGGTTTCGCTAAATACCAAATTTCCCAAATTATCGCGAACCTACGTAGTATTTCAAAGAAACTAAGACGTATATCTCATAGCAACTAAGACTTAATTTCATAGATACTTTGTCTTGCAAGAATGTACTATAGTGGGCATTTCTGGTTCATATATAAATATATAATCATACTAAAACATGATTGGTAATCAATATTAACTGTGAGAATTGGAAGTGCCTATCAATATCATCATCATCAAGGATAGGTAGTGTTAAATCATCTTTGACCTAGTATTTTAATCTATCAATCACAGAGGAAAATATCGAAAAAATTGAACCGAAAAAACCGAATGAACACATGCATACAATACGACGAATAACATCAAATATAAAGATGATGTGAAGTCCATTTGATGTAAGATATGAATTTGCCAACTACCATAAGTGCAATCACTTAATTAATCCATGGTTTGGCTAGTATAGTGCAATCCCAAGGGGATCTTCCATTATCTACACTCCACAGCCACCAACCATCAATTAACGTGAAAGAGGAAAAGTTTATGTATGCTTTCATCTGGATTGTATGAGTCCACTCAAATCCAATTCATTTTGAAGATTATACTTCTGTAATTGTAGCAAGATAATATATGCATTAGTTCAACGTGCCTTATAATATATATAGGAATAGTATAGTTTTACAGTCTTTAGTAATTTCCAACAACCAAATTTCTAATAGATAGTTGGAGCTTGGAACTGAAAACACAAACAAGTAATATATATGATGGTGAAGACTCAAGACAAGCTATAACACCTTAGTGTGGCAAATAGAGAAGGGAATGGGGGAGCAGTCAAGAATGATTTTTGCATTTTTGTTTCAACAAAATAATTATTTTTGAGAAACAAAACTCAAATGGGTCTTCACTATTCACAAGACTAATTGTTCATCCAAATACAAACCAAATGCTTCCCAAAGATCAAATGAAACATGTATATGAAAGTAGAGATAGAGAAAGATCACATGCAATTTTGCTAGTCAGCAATGTTACAAATTTTCATGTCAAAGCCGTCTTCTAGAACTCATGGCAAATTGATCATGGAACCAAGTGCTATGGAGAGAATGAAGAGAAAAACAAGAGGTAATTCATGTAAAGATAGGATGAGACTTATTTAAATGAAGGCTCAGATGGGGTCTTGGGTTTCCTCATTGTTTTGTCTTATAAATATCAAATGATCATGAGATCAAGTGGCAGCATGTTTGGCATGCAGACATTCGAGATGCCTCAAACCTGCAGCCTGCAGTCTACACAGGGAAGACCCAATCTTGCAGGGAAGATTGCGAAAAGAAAAGAAAAGAGAAGAAAAGATGGCTAATTGCATCAAAGCCTTATTTGCTCATCATCATAATCATCATCATTGTCTCATACAAAAAACTAACAAGAAAAAGAAAAAAGAACACAGGCAGACAAGACCCAAACTCCCGTGACCTGTTCAACAAAATGTCAAGAAAGATGACGCCGTCGATGCCGATGGCAACGCCCAAGGGAGGCCTCGCCGGGCAGGCGAGAGGCGCTGGGGTGGGGTTGTTGAGTTGTTAGTAAGTTTGGACCTTTGGATTTGGGTTCGGGAGAGGGTGAAATGGAATAAGACGACAACCGCGCCTTCTCCGCCTGCTGCCACCGTCAGCGGCTGATGTGGCGGCGGATCCGAGTCCCACCCTCCAGCCGCCGGTTACTTGGCCTACTATGGGCTCGATCGGCATTGCACGGGGAGCAGGGAAGAAGGGAGTTAGGGTTAGGTTAGGCTTAGGAAATGGCTGTGGCAGCGGCGCTGTGCAAGATTGGGTCACTCCAGCCGCCGATCACTCGGTTTTTTGGGTAAAAAACCAAACCGTACCAAATACCAAAATTGACTAAATTATCCTACCGAACCGAATATCATATACCACATAAACTGTTATTTTTGGTTCGGTTCGGTTTTTTTGGTTCGATTCAGATCTGCACACCCCAAGTACAAGGGCTAGCTACTTATCAGGAGGTAGCTGGTAGCCTGGAATGGTGCTCTGCTATGGTAAAGGAGCTTGATGCTATGGCCCGGACTTCGACTTGGGAGCTTGTACCTTGTCCATCACATGCAAGCCCTATCACCTGCAAGTGGGTTTTCAAGATCAAAACTAAGGCAGATGGTACTATTGAGCGCTATAAAGCGCGTCTGGTCTCTCGTGGTTTTCAGCAGGGGTATAAGTGTGACTATGAGGAGACATTTGCTCCAGTTGCTCACATAATGACTATTCGTACTCATTGCTGTCGCTGCTATGCGTGGTTGGATTATCTCTCAGATGGATGTCAAGAATGCCTTTTTGAATGGTGATCTGCATGAGGTCTATATGCGTCCACCACAAGGTCTTGACTGTCCATTAGGTTATGTTTGCTGCTTATGACGAGCTTTATATGGTCTCAATTAGGCTCCTGAGCTTGGTTTGAGCATTTTCAATTCGTGATTGTTGCAACCGGCTTTACTCCTAGCCAATCATGATCCAGCTATGTTTGTTCATGTGAGCCCTCGGGTACAGACCATCCTTCTTTATGTTCATGATATGCTGCTTACTGGTGTGATCCTATTCATATAACCTCTATCAAGGCAAAACTCAGTGCAAAGTTTCCGATGTTTGATCTTGGTCCACCCAACTATTTCTTGGGCATTGAGGTTACCTATTCATCTGACAGGTTTTCTGTTTCCCAAAAGTGTTATGTTTTAGATCTTTCTTGCTCTAGTGTCACTGATGACAAGACTGCTGTCACCCCAATGGAGTTGCACTTACAGTTGCGCTCTACATATGGTACTTCTCTTCTAGATCCATCCAGGTATCGGCAGAACGTGGGTAGTCTTGTCTATCTTGGTGTCACTCGACCAGATATCTCTCATGCTGTTCATGTCCTCAGCCAATTTGTCAGTGCCCGACCTCACTACATTATGCTCATCTTCTTCGTGTTCCCCGATATCTTTGGGGCACTTCTTCCCGCTGCTTGTTCTTTTACAGGACCAGCCCGTTGCAGTTGCAAGCCTTTTTTGATGCTACATGGGCCAGTGATCCAACTGATCGTCGTTCAGTCACGGGTTACTGCATTTTTCTTGGTTCTTCTCTTCTTACCTGGAAGTTCAAGAAACAGACTGCTGTGTTTAGGTCCAATGCTGAGGCTGAGCTCCGTGCTCTGGCAGCCACTACAATTGAGATTGTTTGGCTTTAATGGCTTCTGATTGATCTTGGTGTTTTTGTCACGACGGCTACACCTCTATTTTGTGACAATCCAGCTTCATTCAGATTGCTAATGATCCTGTGAAGCATGAGCTCACAAAGCATATTGGGATTGATCATCACTCGATCTCATATTCAGTAGAATACCATTGACTTGTGCTACCTTCCTTCGGAGATGCAATTTGCTGACCTCTTCACCAAGACCCAAACTCGACACCAGTTTTCTTTTTTGCTATCCAAACTAAAGTTGTTTGATTCGCCCTGAGTTTGAGATGGGTGTTAGAGGATATAGGATATTACTATTATACCCTTACTTTATAACTTTACTTTTCTTTTCTTGAGAGCTACTCCTCCTTTGGTGTATATATGACTCTTTATCACTAATCAAGTTGAGTTGGAATTCTCATCTTCAATTCCTAACAAGCTCAACCCTCCATAATCTATCTATTTCAGTTCAGTCATCACTAGAGCAATCCCTCCCATTCTTGGGTACCATTTCAGTCTACACCTTTGGCTACCATCTTGAAATAAAAAAAAACTTAACCAAACTGAAATAACCAAATTATTTTGGTTTAGTCAGTTTAGTGAACTGGTAGCCAAATTTTGATCTTTGTCTAAATGGATTTGGCTACCATTTCACCAAAATGGTTTAGCCTCCTTCCCAATCTTGATATTGGGCAGCTATTTTGTGGGTTTTTTTGGGTTTATTGAATTTGGCTACCAGTTCAGTTTAATCTTCACTAAAACAGTTCCTCTCAATCTTGAAACATCTTGTATGGATAGATTATGGAAAGTGTTATTTTAACTATCTCAACAACATTGCTCATCTCCATTTGCTTAAATGTCCCAACACATTGCTCATCTCCATTTGCTTTAATGTCCCAACACTGTTGTCTGTCATTTAGTTGGTGGCTCTGAAAAGCATTAAGTTGTGTTAATTTTGTGCAACTTCTTCTTTTAGGTGAAGGACCTGGATTGCTTCGCCTCCATAGTACATATAGGCATGATCTGAAAATATACAGTTCAGATGAAGGTCGTGTCCAGGTAAGTTGTATCTCAATCCTAGGTGTATTGAAGGTAAAAGAGTGAAAGACACAAAGGACAAAATGAACTAGTTTTCCCCCATCTGTTTTTGTATGGGAAGTCTTGGTCCGTATCAATCAAGATACTGAAAGATAGGTTGAAAAGCTTCTTTGCCATTTAACTAATTTTACTTCTGAAAGGGACACCATGTGACTTCATGTTAGTCTGCATTGATGCATAGTGCAATTTTTGTGTTACTTTGTACAAGAGTTAGGAATAAATTTTGAATCTCCAAACATTATTCATCATTATGCACTAGATTCTACTAATTCCACTTTAGATACCTGTATGAGTGTTGAATAGGTGTATGTTTTGGTGCATATTGTCCTTTATGATATGTTATAAATTTTCATAAGTAATTGGGCTCTAGTAGTTGTTCGGTAAATGCACCACATAGTAGATGGCACTGATGTGACTTCTTTGATAGTATATTTATGGGATGCACATGTACCATTGAGTTTTCACAAGACTGCCAGGCATTAGTGACACTAGAAATATCCAGTTGTAAATCAATTCCTTCAACCAAGTGTCCATTTGCACGTGATGTTATCCAATCTCTGAAAGAGTGGATTTTGATTGTCTTTCACCATTCTATTCATATTTCTAACTTTGGACCACATTCTCATATACTTCTAATTGTTGCATGCCTAGATGTCCGCTGCTGCTTTTGCAAAAGGTCTTCTCGATTTGGAGGGGGAGTTGACCCCAATCCTGGTTTGTTCCTCTTGAGTAAATATATTTCTAACTTTGGACTACATGCACTCAATCCTGATTTGAAGCGAAACAGCACTACAAATCTACAATTTACTGGAGTGTGCCATCTTCAGGTTTCACTTGTTAGTAAGGACTCGTTTATGCTGGATGGCCTCGAGGATGGTAGCATTGAGATTGACGAAGCAAAGGTCTCTCCTTCAGACACCATAACACATACCAATGACAATATTTGTTTCAGTTTGGTTTGCCAAGGAAAAAAAATAACCCCAGTTGGAAGGAATCCAACACCTCTCAGTAACATCATGTGCTCATACAGATACATAAAATTTTGCTGGTTAGCTTGAACTCTACCATAGAACTTGGAACACCCAAGGATTTCTTCTTTTAATTTTCTGTATTTATAAGCTTCATATAATAAAGCAGGCAATGGAGCTTTATACACAGTTAAAGATCTCATGTAGGAAAAGGATAAACTTATTTCAGAGAACTGTTTTTTTTTTAATTTGAGGCAATGCTATAATTCAGTTGCCCAAGTTGCACTGATACTAATATGGGACACCAGTACGATATGATATGAATATGGTGATACAGCATTTTTTTTTTCAAAAATACCAATACGGTGATATGGCTATATATATAATTAAAAAAACAGCTTGAAAACTTAGACATAAACCCAACAAACATTACATAACAATAAGATATGGAAAGAATGCGCCGGAGAGTTGCTAGCTCGCCATTGGCCGCTGATCAGGTGCCACCAGGGAGCTGTCACTGCTACCAACCACTGAGGGGGCAAAGGAGGCGCTGCAGCCAGATTTGCCACTGCTTCTGATGCCTATCTCAGGGAGGGAGATGAGGAGAGAGAGAAGGCCAGCTGTCAGCCGCCAGAGAGTTCCAACCGATCACTGATCGTGATAGAGAGCAAGTGTAGAGAGCGATTGAGCTATGGATGGGTATAGGGTGGTTTTGTATGGGCCAAAGTCGGTTATGGGTCCAAGTTGTGTGGGCTGACTCCTGTACCAGTGATGTATCGGGGCGTGTCAATGGAGTATGGGAACTTTTTTCAATTATTTTTAATTGGAAATAATCAGATACTACCCTAACATGTATCAGAGCCGCACTGGTGTCTGAGATGTATTGAGATACGGGTATGTGCTTCTCCAGAGTATTGGTGCAACTTGTGTGGCCAGAGTCAAATGACGAACCTGAACTTTGCTGCTTTCATTAGTAGTGGTTCATGCAACATCAATACATTGCTTTGCAAAGCCACATCTAGTTAAAAGTTCGATATATGGTTGTCCTAATATATAGTGTTATATCAGCTTTTTCATGGCTGATACCAGCATGCTGGTCTTCATGGGTAGCAATGTAGTAGCTGTATTCTGACCAGACCAGGTCTTAGGAAGAACCTGGATGTGTCACTTACAGCAGCAGTTCCTGCAATGGAATAATATTCAGAATTATTCTGAGCTCTGCAGCAGTAGATTAGGAAACCTCTGTCCTAGAAAATGTATAAAAGGAAAGTAACAAAACATTATTGCCATGTGTATTTCTTTAATATGCTCTATTATAAATAATTTCATTAACAGGTTCATGTATGAGTTTTCCATGTTGCATTTTGAATAATTTTAAAAAATTTTATCTGCATCTTTAAATATTTTGTTTCTGCAGGCTCGGTTGCATGATATTATCATCTCTTCAAAACTTGCAAATGGTAATGAACCTGCAGAAGAATTTCCATGGATGGTTGATGGAGCTGGAGTGCCCACAAATGCTGCTCAACTTCTCATAGATTTGGTATATGTTAGCTTTCTTGCAAATTTTGTTGGATTTTAAATTTATACTTGTTATGAGTTCCTGGTTTTATGAGCATGATTAAATATGTTGTTTCGCCTCTTTGTGTTGCTTCTGCAACAGCCTGCAGCGCCAAAATAGTAACAGTAATTAAAATAATTACCTCCTCTGTAATTAAAATGATAATGAGTTACCATTGTCTGAATAGGCTCAGTTGACAAAAGAAATAACTGCACAAGTGAAGTTGCTTTCTGAAGATGAAGATGAAAATGCTGCAATAAATAGTGCCTCCTCGTCCAATCATCCTTATGACCAGGCGAAGGCCCTTTGGAAAACAGAAATCGATATGGATCGTATTGCTGCTGGATTGCCTTGTGGCAGTGAAAGCTTTCTTTTGATGTTTGCCCGTTGGAAGAAGCTAGAGAGGGACCTATATAATGAAAGAAAAAAGTATGCTATCCAGTTTTTTTTAACTGTCCATGCATTGTTGTCAAGTACTATATGGTCTCTCTTCTGTAACCATTGTAAAACTCCTCACTATGATTCAGGTACTTTGACACTACGCAAATTCCAGATATATATGATTCTTGCAAGTAAGTTACTGTATCTTCATCAGACACTAGGCTTTGTTTGTTCTGCTTTTTTGGTAAAGGTTGTGTGACTGTCATATGATGCTCATGCACAACTGTCTTTTAGAATGAGCTAGAGAGCCATTATAGTTTCACCCTTTACTAATAGAAATATCAATTTAAATGTTCCTCTTCAAATCCAATTTTGCAAAGAGCTATTGCCTTTGTCTTGCTCAGAAAGATACAAAATAGAATGATTGGAAAAAAAAGGCTTGTAATTTTTTCTTTGTCAACTGTCAACCAACTAAAGTAATTTTATTTTTATTTATTTTTCTATAAATCAACAATTGGTCACTTGAAACATGAACCATGGTCAATTGTTACCTACAAGTACAATCGAAGTTGTTTGCCATGAATCCTTTAAGTTATCTCCTTAAAAAGGTCATAGTGAAATAAGTTTCAGACTATCATAAAGAAAAGGGAAACTAGCACTAGAAAGTAGAGACCTCTCTACCATCATACTTTGTACAACCGGGTCCCTCTACTCGAAATCAAAGCAATTAGGGTCCTCTATTATTCAAATAAGAGCAATCAGACCCCTCTGTCCATTAATTCATTAATTATGTTAAAATAATAGTCACTAACATGTGAGTTGCATATATCAATCCTCAAAGATTGGTCCCACATGACGGTGAAACTGAATTAATAGATAAATAGACTGAAGGGCCTAATTTCTTCTATTCGATTAGTAAATGGGCTTATCTCTCTAATTTCGAGTAGAAGAGACGGATTGCACAAAGTGTGACAGTAGAGGTCTCTAATACTATTTTTCCTAAAGAAAACTATAACATTGTCAAAGATCACCTAAAACTAACCGCAAGCTATCTTATACTTGTTTGATTAATGGATCACTTCAAATGCAGGTATAACAAGGTGCAAGGAATATATTTCTCTCTGATTTACTTTATTGTTGCTTTTTGTTTCTCTCTTCATGTCATGTAATCTGCCTACTCACTTGTTTTTTGGGTAGATTTTTTTTTTTCCTGTGGGAGGTTTTTGTGTTTATTTGTACTAACAAGATGCTAATATTTTTTTAAAAAAAATAAATGATGGCTTTATTTAAAATGGAATAAGGGAGTTATCTCAGGTTTCAATATTAAACTTTTTTTGCTTAGTTTCTTGCATTTCTTCATTTATACGTAGCATATTCGTCTTTATGCTGATACGCATCTTTTTCTAATGTTGTATAAATGGCAGGTATGACCTTCTTCATAACTCACATCTCAAGCTTAATGGTTTAAGTAATCTCTTCAAAGTTTCGCAGGTAACCGAAAACATGTTTCACACACTTTAAATCTAGCTTACTCTTTAAAATTTGGTAGATACAGTATCCCGCTTCATATTTGTGAATCTCTCAACTTTTGACCTATTACTGTCAATATTCATATATTATAGAGTAGATGTGTACTCAAGGCACGGAGAACTAGTGATAATAGCACAACCTAACATAACTTCTTTTTAAAAACCAACATCCGGTGTAGGTCTTAGGTTTGTTTTATACCGAGTTGTGGATTATTTACACTGATTCTAGCCAAGTTAGACATTGTTCTTGCGTGTCTACCAGTTCCTAATATGCAGGATACTTTTCAAGTCACATATCTGAACAAGTGTTGCAAATTATGGTATACCTTTTTGCAAGCCAAGTTGTCGGCTCCCCTTTCTAACACTTTGGGTATGTCGACCCATAGCAACACTTAGCGTTTTGTCCTCGTTTCGACTAAAAAAGTAATCATTGTTGGTTTGATTGGTTCCTTAAGGCTTATATATAGTATTTCCTCAAATTGTATTTTAGATGTGGGACTAACTCATATACTACTAGGTCTTTTGAGCTAAACTGGGCCAATGTGTTACACCCTTAGTAAGTATCCTACCTAGTAATAGGGTTCACAATCATGATGATAGCTGGCCAGTTACTATTGGTTCCCAGAATTCCTGGGCCAAACTAGGAGCTATAGTACAGGTTGGTATTAGAATGTCTAGATGCTAGTTTCAAAGTAGTGGTTATCGAAGGTTGAGGAAACACAAAAACTTGAAAAAATACAAAGAAAAAGAAAACAAATGAGGTTGATTGAAAAGAGGAAATCAGCTTGGAAAGTTTTCATATTTTAAAAACATTTCCATAACTCAGAAAAATATTTCAGATTATAATGTGTTTTTATATTTTGAAAGCAAAAAACTTTTCAAATATTTTAAAAAGTTCCTATATATTTTCATATATAAAATTCAAAACATTAGAAATAGTTTTTGAAATAAAAAAAACTAGTTTTGAAGTATTTTTTGCTTTCGAATTCCAAGTCTCTTGGACTTCCAAAATTCTGAATTTTGAAAATGTTTCAGATTTGAAATTTTGGATTTTCAGATTTTAAGTATCTATATTCCAGATGTTGGAAACTTTGAATACATTTGGATTTTAAAAGCATCTTTGTTATTTTGAAGAGTTTTTAGCCTTAAAATTTTCATTAATTTCTTTATTTTCGGTTTACTTTTTTATTTTAACATTTTTCCTTAATTTATTTTTCAATTATTTAATTCCACCTGAATGATGCACCATTTTATGGATTAGAGTAACCAGTTTTGGCATTTTTGGAGAAGAGGAACCAACTTGAGCACAATCTCGAAGTAGAGGGACCAAAGATGTCATTGTTCCCTCTATTTTAACATTACATGAACTTCGATCACACACGGTACTATTAGAAATGTGCACTTCATTTTTTTTTTCACTATTCTACTTAAGGTCAATTCCAATTATATTTCTTAATTTTTTTTCCTGCCCAATATTTGCTAATCATTTTGTTATATTACTCTTGTTTAGTTGCTAGCTGATGGTGTCATTCCAAACGAGTACGGAATAAATCCAAAGCAGAAACTCAAAATAGGCTCAAAGGTTCCAGTGTGTAAAATAGTTCAACAACTTCATAAATTGTTTTCTGGGTTGCATCTTGTATTCAAAATTCGGATCATGATCATGGCATAATATTGTTCTGTCATTTGCTGCAGATCGCACGTCGTTTGTTGGGCAAGATTCTAATTGACCTACATAACACCAGACGAGAGGTCACTGCAGCTGCTGCTGAGCCTAAGACATGTCATAATCCAATGGTAAAACAGAAGGAGAGGTATTACGATGAGGAAGTTCGGAATGAGGGCTTACAAAAATCTAGCTCAAATAAGAAGTCAATCAATCTGGGTGATTCCAATAAAGAAACAAAATACTGCCTTGATCCAAAGTAAGTAACTGACTTGGTAAATTCCAGTTGTTTCGAGTTATAAAATAGCTTTCCAAATAATTTTGTTGCAGGTATGCAAATGTGATGGAGCCTGAGCGACGTGTTCGAACAAGGCTCTATTTTACATCAGTAAGATCGGTGATCTGCAACTTTTATTTGTTTATGCAAAAAAAAAAATTGTTACATAAGCATTTCTTTCATGTCTTATGGTAACTTGACATACAATTTCCTAAATCAGATCATTATGTGTGAAATTTCTTACATTTCATGATTTTCGGTGAAATTATGTTCACTTCAGTGCTTCTATAGAGGTTCCTACAATATGGGTTTCTAGATGCACCCTTGTCCTTGTGAATGAAGTGTTTAAACATACTGAAGCAATATATGGCTTCAAATTGTAGCAATAATCAAATCATACACATATTTGTTCTTTCTGTAATTTATAATGCCTGTTTTTCCATCAACTAAACTGATGAGCACTTTTATATCTACTTAGGTAAGTAGCATATGCCTGAAAATTGTATTGGAAACATGTATTCTCAACTAAGTTACTTGATATAGCTCTCTCTTCCCCTCAAACTCATGACCCTGTATTATGTTCTTTTCTCATCAGGAATCCCATATACATTCTCTAATGAATGTACTTCGCTATTGCAATTTGGATGAGTCTCTGGATGGAGAAGAGAGCCTTGTTTGCAAAAATGCTCTAGAGCGGCTACTTAATACAAAGGAACTTGACTACATGAGTTACATTGTGTTGCGTATGTTTGAAAATACAGAGGTACTAAAATTTTCTTACTTGGTCTTATATATGGTGATCTATATATTTTTTTAGGGGTCAATTTTTAACTTTAAAAAACATAAAAAAAGAATTGAAGTGGTCAAATGAAGTTTATTTTTTAAGAAAAATACTAATTTGTTGTAAATGCATTTACTTTATGGAGGTTTCTAGGTGTAGGATTTTTTTTTTTTAAAAAAAACTATCACCTTTTCAACTACTAGATCTAAATTCATTAACTCATCCCCATCCTTCTCTACCTCTCTCTCTACCATCGTTGCCACCCTCCCCTCACCACACATCCGCTCTCCAACAGCCACCACTCCTCCCATCGCCTCCAACAGCACCCGCCTCCACTACCATCTCATCCCTCCGTTGTCACCATTTATCTCCTATCGGTAGCCGTTGCCCACCACCTCCTCCCACAGTTGATGGTGCCACTCCTGCTTGCCACGTATCACCCGCCGTTGGGGAAGTTAGGGAGGACGACAAGTGAACATTGGAGGATTAGCTCAAAGGGTGGAAAGATTTTGATCTTATGGTGGAGAAAATACATATATTTTTTTTTAAAAAAAGAAGTGCCTACTTCTCAATAAAACTCTTAAATAATATGTTGGTCCTATCCTAGGACTTTTAAGGCCTGCACTACTGGAAGTTTCTTAACTGTTCTTATGGAGTAATGTTGCCAATTGCATAACTATTGCAGGTGTCTTTGGAAGACCCCAAAAGGTTTCGGATAGAGATGACATTTAGTCGTGGTGCAGATATAAGTTCCTTGGAGGTGATTTTGATTCCTTTCAAATGTTACAGAACGTGGTTCATTTCAACAATTTCTGATGATTTTCAGGAATCATTTTTCTCGAGTGAATGCATCAATGTTCAAATCACGTAATTTGTAATATGTTTTCATGCAGAATCAACATGGTGAAGGTTCTTTGCTTCCTGATGACCACACATTGCAGATAGTGGAGCCGGAGAGATTGCAGGAAGTTGGATCATATCTCACCTTAGACAAATTTGATAAGATGATTCTTCCGTTCGCAATGCCAGCTGAAGATTTCCCCCAAGCTGCCCCTTCTCAACCTTTAGCAGTTCGCTTCTGCAAGGATGTCGGATTGCCAGGAGAAAGTTTGGTTGATCTCTACCCTATCTAGAAAACTGCTACCAACACACAAAAATTTCAGTCTTCCATCCTGCTGTGCCTTTCTGTCTTCTTCTCTTTGCTCTCTAAGGATGCAGGACTGAGCCATTGATCTTGTGAACATGCCTCTTCTTTTAGCATATACCTCATAATAACTATAGGGTATTAGTACCTTAGCCACCATGACATGCTTTTCTCAAGCCTTATAAATCTGAAAATAGAAGCAAGGTTTCAAGAAGATGGCAACAATTCGTACATTTGCCAGCACTTGCAATAGTTTGATGGCATGTTGGAGTGCTGATGTAACCATTAGATATGATGCAAGATGAGAAGACATTTTTAAAACCTAACAATCTGAACAAACAACCAATTTATCTCTTTGCTGTTTCAACTTGTGATGACAAATTTTAAGAGTTGACCTCAAACGCACAAGGAACCAAATTTAGCAATAATGTGACCAAATTTTGCCCATAGAAAACATGTCTGATCTTATTCTATACTAGGATGTATGGTCATGTTATGGGCATGCCAAACATAGAACTATAGACATAGCAGGAAATTAGAAATAGAGATAATAAGTGTTGATCCATGTAAAATTAATTTTGTTACAACCAATCAGATAATGTTACAAGGCCATTTGTTTCCATGAACAAACAACTAGTCAGATATTGTTAGAAGGTCGTTTGCTTCAGTGAATAATCAACCAGTCAGATTATCACAAGGCTGTTTGCTAATGTGAACAATTAATATAATATGGCCTTCTTTTGAGTTTAACCTGTACTAACATTAAATTGTGCTTGAATTCTCATTTGTATCGTACCAACATGCCTTAATATTAGTACTTGGTATTCTCCTTTAATTTGTTTCTTTATTTGAAATAATTGCAGCAAGAGAAGTCAGACATGTGGAGTGCTATGACAAAGAAAAAGACCAAGAAGCATCAGGAATAGCATGTGAGGACCCATCCCGCCTGCCATTTGGTTGATTCATCAGTATTGCTACATGAAAACACTCAAATTAAAATGGTTTACTGATTGTAATCGAAGTCGATGACACACTTACATGAAGAGAGAATGATAGTCAAAGTAACTGAAATGCTGAATATGGGTGCAAGGATCATGCTGCATGAAGAATCCCACCTTAGACGCCAAAAAGTATGAAATATGGCAGCGACTTGGTTATGCAGATGGTGTAAATAATAGGTTGCAAATGTGTATAGAGCAGTGGTTGGATAGTTTTTTGTAGGAAGGGCATATCGATATTCCTGTCAATCCGTGCCTTTCACAATCAAAATTTTTCTATTTTATATGCTGGCCAAGAAGGCTATTCTCAATGATCTATTGTTCAGAGCTAATGCATTATGTACATTACCCGACTTCAATCAGAAGGGCAAGTTGCTTCTGAGCATGTTTTTCAAAGTCTTGCAAAATTGTATTGCCAGACGTGATTGAAATGCTGGATTGGTTGTGGTGGATTATTATTTTCGTGTGCTGTTAATGTATGCAAAGGAAACTTTCCTAATTTTGATTTTTACAAAAATGCTACACTATTTTCTTATTGTAACACTCTAGTTAATTCATTCATACCAATATTTATTCTTTCGTTCTTATTTCACCTAAAAGAATTAACTATTAATATAACTAGTTCTTTTGAGCTTATATACAATATTTTCTCATATGGAACCATCAATATGAGTATTCCACACCCTATTGGGTCTCTTGGGCCAAAACTGCACCAGTGTAGTTGATTAATAAGACCGAGTCCAACAGCATATGCAAAACACTGTTCACCCGGCGCGTATACGCTATATCCCCCGATATGGGTTACGGCGGTCGCTCCAACAGCACACGCATCCGAGGGGGGGTTGATACAGATCGGAGAGAGGATGTCGAAATCTCGACATCCTCTCTCCGGTTGCTATCTGCGCCCGAGGCGACGCCGCCCCCAACTGTCGTTCTCCCGCGCGCGCTTTTGGCCGCAGAAGAGGAGACGTCTCTCGTCGAAGGCCTGGCTCCGGTGCGTCGTCCCCGTCGGCGGCGTCGACCGGCCGGACGGTTGCTGCGCCGGAGGAGTAGCAGTGGCAGAGCGAGCCGCCAGGCGACGATTCCTCCGCAAGAAGCGCTTCACCCGGGTGTGCTCCGAGCAGATCCGTCTTCCCCTGGGCCGGCGACGCAATACCCGTCAAGCCAGGGGTCGACGTCCTCCGGCTGGGTGAGGTATGTGCCCCAATCTTTGAATACTCTAAAAGATTGTTTAGCTAGCCTGTGCCGGGGTTGGCATGGCTTGATGGTGTAGTCGTCATCTTTGTTGTGTGCAGAGGCAAAGCTTCCTGTTTTCAGTTCATACTTGCTTTGAACTAGTTTGATTTGTACAAGTTATCAGTAATTAGTGCTACCCAATTCACGAACTAGTAATGGTTTTAAGATTGTGTGAGATTTGGAACAATTTCTGTCAAACCAGTTGTATGAGCAAATAATTTTGAACAAATATTGCCCAGAGTATTTTGATCCTGAACATCCCCTGCGTTTTTCGGCATATGGTTTGGTTGCACAGTGGCACACCCAGCCGGCCGATTGAGGAACATCTCTGTATTGATGTGTGTACTATTGCAATTGTAAACCCATTTTCTCCCACAAGGGATTAAACCACTTCCCAGAACCCAGGCCACCATTCAGTGCATAGCACTACATAATCTGTAAACTTGCATTTTATAGTTCAAGTGCAGGAAGTTTGGTTGCAGATTATGCAGCAATGTGCATGCAGGGTATGCTGGTAGATCGACTAATCGCTAATCATATGCATATGAAGTTGTTCACCATTTAAAAAGCCAATGGTCATTTTATTCGTTTATAGAAACTGAGTTTTGCACATGGATTTAACTTATGTTAATGTGGGAGTAAAGGGAATTAATCCTTGAAAGGCCCTGTTGGCTGTTATGGAAGTTTATATATTTTACAGTCAGTGAGGAACAATCTTGTTCATGGTTATGTACACCCTTACCGAAAAACCATAGGAGGTTGTGCTTTCCTGTAGAACCACAGTGAGGTTGCATGTTGGTTCCATCATTTTGAACACAATAGTACGTAGTAATACTGCTGATGATGCCTATAAAAGCTGGGTGATTTCAGTCAGAATTGTAGTACACAGGCCCTCTGATGTTTAATAAGCTACTATCATATTGATTATGGAGTTCTGTAGTGCATATTGCATATTAAGTTGTCAACGAGCTTCGGTCTTAAAGTTATGCTATTAGCATATTCAAAACAAGGCCTTCAGTACTGCATTGACCAACATTGAGACGAGCTGCGGTCTGGACCCAAATTGACATCCTTTTTTGGCACTTCTAGGTTGATTTATGAGTAAAGGTCATTTTAGCATATTTTCGGCCATGTCTGAAGATTTTTTACATCTTCTCATTGGAAGTAGTCTGTAACTGTTCCCTAGTCGGATATAGTGTGAATGAAAATGTTAGCTAATATGTTAATCATTTCCTGAAAAGAAGTTCGAGTGAGTACATTACTTTGATCGTAATATGAGATATTGCATGAATACATACATGAACCTAGATTGAAAGTGTGGCACAGCCAACAATGGTCGCATCAATAGCTATTGCCGGTACTTGCATTTGAGTTCACAGTTCTCCATTGCATGTAGATGGCGTCTGAGCCGAGCAAAGCTAAAGACTTGTTGGCTTGGGCGATAAAAGAGTTGGAGAGCACGGCTGCCGATCTGAAGAAACTCTGCAGGGAAAACTTCAGCCCAAGCACCGATCCGTCCAGCATTGCATTGAACAGGGTGCTTGTAGAGATCGACTCTATATCGACCTCCCTCGATGAAGTGGCCCTGCAGTGCTCCGAAGGTATGAATGGTAGTCAAGTTGTGGGCCCTGAGTACAATCCCCACGGAGATGTCAGCCCCGACCTATGCCTTCCTGTTGACTACGAGTCCCTCGACGATCGGATCGTTGACTTCCAGATGTATTGTGATGAAGCCGGAGTAGAGTACGATAGTGACCGGTCCGCCAACTGGTAGACGTTGCCCGCAAGCATATTTTGAAATGCTGTTTATTTACAATATGATTGTTAAGTAGGGCATCTGGCCTTCTTTTGTAAACAGAGTTCTTGTTCGTACGTTAATTTTACTTCGTACCTTAATTATGATCGTTGACTTGCATGCTGTTTGCGCATCATCCATATTGCAGTTGTTCTTATGTAAATCCTATGTTGTTGTTGATTGCATTGAACAAATATACACTAAGCTCGCATGTTTCATCATTTATTCACAGGTCCGTAGAGATGGATCCCTTCGCGGCTAACCTTCTGGTGGGGGGGGACGATGGTTTCGATTGGGTCGCGACTGAGTTCACTCCCTTGGAGAGCCCAATTCCAGCGCAGGCAACGCAGACTGTTGATGATGCCGACATAAGGACAAACAACCGACGTTCCAAGAACTTCTCTGAGCAGGAGGACAAGCTTCTCGTCTCGGCGTGGCTGAATGTCAGCATTGACTCCGTGCAAGGTAACAATCAGAATGGATCAAGCTATTGGGCACGCATCCATGAGTACTACCACAATGAGAAGACGTTCGGCTCGGAACGTACACAGAACGCGTTGCAGCATAGGTGGCAGTCCATCCAAGAGTCTGTCAACAAGTTTTGTGGTTGCTACGACCGCATACAACGCCGCAACCAAAGTGGGAAGACAGAACGCGACAAGGTAATGTACCCTTAACACTACCCAACCGTTGTCACCAGTACAAAGGACGTGACCTCTTTGTGCAACACATTACGCAGATTGTGGACGCGAAGACGCTGTACGTAGCTGAGGAGAATCGTCCATTCAATTTTCTTCATTGCTGGGTCGAGCTTCGACTGCACCCGAAGTGGAGCGACAAGGTATCACAAAAGAGGCAGAAGAGGTATTCTGGAGCCAGCCCGGGGACCAGTTCGGCGCCAGCAGAGGCAACCCAGCCGGCCTTCGAGGGGGGGTCACCGGGCCCTTCGATGGGGGGTCCAAGTGATGAACTAGTTCGGCCTATAGGCCGCAATAAGGCTAAGTCTCGGCTCCGTCGCGGTTCGGAACAGTCATCTTCGGACAGCCCATACATGAGTGCCATCCGGGACATGACACTGAGTAGGCAGCAGATAGAGAAGAAAAGGGACGATCGGTACTCCGAGATGATGGCGTATGAGAAGGAGAAGCTAGACTTGAAGAAGGAGTATGAGGAGCGGATCATGTCAGTCGATCTGAGCAAGTGCTCTGAGTGGCAGAAAGAGTACTTCATGCGAAAGCAGAGGGAGATCGTGGGTAGAGACCGCGACAATGTGGAGGACTGATGGCAGTTGTGTGCTTTTATGTACTTTGCGTGTCTGCTTACGTACTATGCACCTATATTTGGACTGAACTTCTACTCTTGTTAAATTCTATTTACGTAACGAGCTATGATGTATGCTTCTAGTAAACCATTTGGATGTCATATGATGTATGCTTTTGGGAAGTCCAGAATGTAGTGCACTGATGTTCGTCGTTTAATACATGGTTCGATCATACAAGTGGTTGCAACTAGTACATGCCCAATAATCATTACATTCCATACGTAAACCCTAGTGAACGCCGTGCAACTGCCACAAGTGCTCGACAAGGTCCTCCTGTAGCTGCCTGTGCGTCTCACGACTCCGTATGGTACGGTGGATGCGCACGAAGTCTTGCACGGCCGGTGTATGGTCGTGGGACACATTCACGGTCTCACCCATACCATCGTAGTTATAATCGACGGAGCCGATGTCCCTCTCGTCTTCCACTATCATGTTGTGCAATATCACGCAAGCAGTCATTATGCCTCGAAGAGTTTCCTGGTCCCAATACTGCACGGGCCCTCACACAATCGCGAATCGGGCCTGGAGCACCCCGAAAGCACGCTCTACATCCTTTCGAGCCGACTCTTGAGCTTGCGCAAAGAACTTCCTCTTGTTCCCCTGGGGAAGTGGAATGGTCTTAACGAATGTTGCCCACTCGAGGTAAATCCCATCGGCAAGGTAGTACCCCATGTTGTAGTCGTGGCCGTTGATGCAATAATGCACCGTTGGCGACTTGTTTTCTGCAAGCTGCGCAAATAGAGGAGAACGCTGTAGGACATTAATATCGTTGTGAGATCCAGGTAGACCGAAGAAAGCATGCCAAATCCATAGATCGTACGATGCTATGGCTTCTAGGATGATCGTAGGCTTGCGGGCATGTCCGGTGAACATCCCCTGCCATGCCTTCGGGCAATTCTGCCACCTCCAGTGCATGCAATCTATACTCCCCAACATGCCTGGGAAACCTCTTTGCTCGCCAATGGCAAGCAATCTTGTTGTGTCCTCTTCAGTAGGTGCTCGAAGATACTCAGTCCCAAACACTTCCTGTATAGCCTGCACAAATCGGTTCAGGCTCTCTATAGCAGTACTCTCCGCTATACGCAAGTATTCGTCGATAGCATCGGCGGGAACACCGTATGCTAATATCCTTAAAGCCGCCGTGACCTTCTGCAACGATGACAACCCGAGGGTTCCAGCTGCGTTCCTCCTTTGTCTGAAGTACGGGTCATGCCGTTCAACGGCTTCCAAGATGCGCAAAAAAAGGGTACGACTTATCCTAAACCTGCGCGATACACCGTCCGACCATATCATACCAATGACACGGAAAATAAATTGCACTCCAACAGCGTAATCTTCAAATTATTACCTCCGCCTGAAGAACCTTGGGCCGTACACCGGGTCGTCAGCAAAGTAGTCCTTATGGAGCCTGGCGAACCCGTCCTGCCTATCACGATTGACAACATTGTGGCCGAAAACGGAACCGCCGCTGCGCGCCGAACTCGTAGATTCTAGCTCAGCCTGCCCGGCACATGCAACCGCGACAATGAAGTCATCGTCCTCACTGGACGACCCGTCGCCACCGAGGCACAACGAGCGCAGCCCTCGGCGACACATTGAGGATGGCCCGTATGGGGGTTCGTCAGCACTGTACAATGGTTGATCTTCGGACATTTAAGGTAGATGTGGAAATAACAATAAAATATTGGAAAAATTAATCTTATGCCAATGAATTTAAGTCCCTAAATATCAGACAGCTCTTAACTATGTACCACTATTTTTTTGAACCTGATGTTTTATATATTAATTTTTGTCAATCAACTGTAAAAAATGATCGAAATGTTTTTGTCATTTCAGACTTAATTACGATTATAATTAAATAGATATGCTCGAACAAAAAAATTTTACTTTTTGAATTGTCAAAGATTGAAATATTTGCATTTCAAATTTTAAACATATTTAAAATTATAATTAGATCTGGACTGAGAACAGTATTTTGATCTTTTTTTTACCTTGATCGGTCAATGATATATAAATATCAGGTTTTGACATATATAACTAAGAGACAAAATTTCATTGACACACACTATTCACTAAAATTGAAGGGGTAGTGTACGTCTTGTATAAACTCAGTCGAAGTGATTTATGTTCAACTTGACCTTATTTGTTCTTGCAAACCCAAAATCCAGTTACGATGATGCTAATGTACAAATCATTTCCCAATTGGATGCATCAACTCAGACAACACGAAAATTACGTATTTAACTTAACACAAAACCTTGCTGTCTATCTGGCATCAAAAACAAACAGCTTCAAACATTGAACAATGTATACACAATTTTTCAGTTTGTCGAACACATACATTCAGTTTTGACTGCAGCCACTCTTCCCCCGTCGTCCGGACCTAACCCTGGCCGCCGATCCCCGCCTGCCCGCCAACGGCGGCCCCGCTCCCCCCCTGCTGCCGATCCCCCGGGCCGCGGCCACCGGTCCTCCAGAAGCTCCTCCCCACCGCTGCGCTCCACCGCGCTGTTGGGCCTCCACGCCGCCGCTACCACGCCGCCCCGAGCCTCCCCGCTGCCGGTCCCCCGCGCCGCCGCCACCCTCCGCCGCCGGTCCCCCGCGCTCTTCGCCTCCTGCGCCGCCGCTACCACGCGCCGCCGCTCCCCCCCGTTGCCGCTCCCCCGCGCCGCCGCCACCCGCGGCCGCCGCTCCCCAGGGCTTCTGTTTGCTCCCCCCCGCTGTGGGCCCCGCCGTGGCCGCCTCCCGTCGCCGCCCCCCCCCCCGTGGCACACACCCCCGTGCCGCCTGTGACGAAGCAACCCTCGAAGAAAGCTTCCTCGCGCCAACAGTGTTCCGACGGTTATTTTTTAGGATTACAGATCCGATTTGGAGATTGTTGTTGGAGTAGGTTACATTATAGAGATCGAATTTTGTTTTAGAGATATGTATATATAGATATAAAGATCCGATTTTAGGTTTCGCTGTTGGAGAAGGTCTAAGAAAGGCCACTGGGCACTGGCAATGCTATTTATGTCCTCTCGCACAAGGGTCAAGATGCTTGATAGGCACATAATAATTAGATTTATATACAATAACATGCCAAAAGGCACAAGACATTATAATAATTCAAAAGAGGCCCCTTCCATAGAACTTCCAAAGTACACACTACTGGCAGGAAATAGTTGAGCATTACAACACAACATAAAGACCAAACTAGCCATACACAGCTAAAGATCCTAGTATTTTACAAGGCCAAACTGGTTCCCATCCCTATAAAAGGCTACTTATTAGAAGAGGTCATCATAGGCGACGATTTCCCTGCCTTTGTTAGATGCTTCTGAAGCACTTTTGGAGCTCAGAAGTGCCAAAGCATCACTTGTTTTCTTGTTGGTTCCAGCATGCGATGTTCCTTGTGCTGGATGGGCATGATCATCAGCTTTCCAGTTATTTGAAGACTCACTCGCACGTACAACTAATACCTGCATTGCATGAAGAAAACATAACTTTAATATGTTAACGGTAATCAATTAAACAAAATATGTTGAAGTTTGTTTCAAAAAAGAAGAGATCTATAATTCTGTACATACAATTATATGAGCTGTAGAAAATTGGTAGAGCTCAACCCAAGATGATTAGCTTCCTTCAGCTTTTCTAACTGGTTCATATCGTCAGTTCTTTAATACATATCCAGTATAACCAGAAAGGTAAAAGTTTACTATAAATTTGTTATGAAAGAATCTCTATGGAGTAACAAAGGTCATTAAAATGTATGGCTGATACTGGGTTAACATAATAGCACAAGAGAAATTCCTCTAATTTTGTCAGGAATTCTGCTTTCCTTACCAAATCTGTGCCAGAGGTGCAAACCAAATGCTTTTGGTCACTGAGTTTTGCCTTTGAGTTAACTTTCTCAAATAGTAACAACTAACAAGCATCTGAGACAAATTGCAACCAAATGCTTGGTATGAATTGGGTTGACAATGTTAACAACTCGACTGAATGAATCTAAGATCACAATAGAACTCAAGAAAGCTAACTATTAGCATCTCTCATGCCTAAAAATTGAGCACAACCTTACAGTCCCAACAAAATATAAGAAAGCCAACTCCACCAAATGCTTAACAAGAACTAGATTTTTTACGAACTACGTAAACAAAATTCACAACTGTACCATCAAATCCAGTTGTTCCCTAAACAAATTTAAAGAAAGCTCAAATCTTTACTATTAAGCCCACTCAAATTGCAATCAGGGCATGCAATAAACAACATGCTTAGCATTGACCGAATCAACAAATCTACCTCACCACGAACTGAACAGATGCCACAGTACAATAATACTACTCAAAACACTAGCCACTTTAACACTAGCAAGTCCAATAAATATTCAACAGGAGAACCAAACAGACACCATAACGAATATGCTTAATTTGAAGTAAATTAGTATGTCATTTTGCCACTGAATCGAGCATATCCAGCATCACAATTCAAGGAAGCTACCTCCTTTACAAAGAAATCTCACTGTGTAGCGGCCAAATCCCCTTACCTTCTTGGATCCGATGGTGATGCCACCGTCGGGGTCGAGGGAGGCCGCAATGGCGGCCCCAGCGGCGGCGTTGGAGCGGAAGGTGACGTAGCCGGTGGCGGCGGCGGCATCTATGCGGGTGCGCGCGATGGGGCCGTACGCCTCCAGCCGCGACTTGAGCTCCAGCACGCCGCAGCCGGGCGGCAGCCCGGCTACCATCACTAACGACGGCTGCGTCGCCGGAGCCGGCGCCGCGTCCGGCTCACCGGTTTCTAAATCCGGCGTGCCGCGGTGGCGCTTCGCCGGGGGGTTGGGGCTGGTGCGCCCGCGCTTGCCTCGGCGATGTCGGGTCATGCCTTTGGTGTGGGGTCGGTACACACGAATGGGAGGCTTTGCGAGATGATGTGAGGAAATTTCGGACGTGTGATCGCCTTCAGATTCGTGCAGAGAATAATCCTTGGCTGGCGACCTACAAATTTTACTTTTTTTTTTTTCTTTTCTTAAGACTGTCTCCAACGGGAGCGCGAGGTGAGGCTCGCGTCGACGGCGGCGGTGGCGTGGTCGACGTTTCGCCGGCGCGATTGGATGTGCGTGCACTACGGGGGAAGCTCAACGGCGGTCAAGCGTGAGGCGAGGGAGGCACCGCCGTTGGAGACGAAGAGGTGCGATAAAACGTGGTTTGTGGGCCCCACGAAGAAACTAGAAGACGAACTCAACCCGCGTAAAAATAAACCTGACATGTGGGTCCCCAAGAAGAAAAGGCCCACACGTCAGTGACAGGGTGCTACGTAAACGAGTGACAAAAATGAAAGCGTGGGCCCCACCAACTCGTAAAACGAGTGAGTGCGCCAGCCTCGCTGGCGTCACTCACGCGCACGCAAACCAGCTGCAGTCACGGACATGTGGGGTCATCAATTCGTAGGGCCCACGCGTCAGTGAGAGGAAACAAAAAAGAATCGATGTGTTTGGAAAAAAAAAACCGCGTGAACTGCAGCACTTGTATTGACCCCAGTCTATAACAGGTGGCCCCAATGGCTAGCGGTTCCGCATGTCAGTGAGTGGATGCACAAAAAATAGCCGTTGGAAATAGTTTTTGGCCGTGGCCCACCTGTCAGCCGCACAAAAAAGAGCTGTTGGATTTTAGTCGTTATAAAATAGCCGTTAGAGATTATTTTAATGTTTTTGGGCTAAAAAATCGTAAAAAATAGCAAAAAATTCCAAAAAATCACAGAAAATTTCCCCTGCCCTCTCCTATATATAGGACATGTTCTTGACCTATTTTGACACAAAATTCTTCATCCATCCACAACAAAGGCCATTCGAAATCCTAGCAAATTTTTTTACAATCCAACATGGATTCTAATCCACCGGACGGTTTCGTTAACTGACTTGGTTCTTCCCATTCTCCCAGCGAAAACACCGAAAACCCAAACACCAAACTGCAACCCGGTTTTTCACAGCCACCGACTTACCAGCCGTATCCACCGAATTACCAGCCGTATCCACAGTACGGCCAAAATTATCGTCCGTATCCACCACACGGCCACGCAATTCTACCACCCCCACAGTATAGCCAAAATTTTCATTTTGTCGGCACGCCACCGACATGTCCGCAGTTTTCCCCACCGCAACCGCACTCTACGTCTGTCTCCGACAACGGCACTCCAGACTCTGCTCTAGCCAATCTGGCGGCCCGAGTTTGCATCGATGACCCAAACACCAATGCTGCTGTTGTAGCTTCTAGGCCCCTAAAGAGTGTTTTGGTAATTAATGACAATTACAGATGTTGAACTAACGATACCTGTTAAGCTGTGTCAAGATCAAACTCAAAAGGCAGGTCAATGAAAGGCAAAGGAAGAGCCACATGATGAAGAAAGGACATTAAGCAAAGAGACAAAGGTACGGAATATGATCTTTTTCCATTTTACTGGTCTAAGGTGTTTAGAGAAGAATTTTTTACCGGATTTTAGGATAGTCGCTGTAAGGACCACGAAGCTGGTCAACTGGTCAGTGGGTCAAAAGCCACGTAGCTGGCTATTAGAGTGGCCGCGCTGCTGACCTCTAAACTTATATGCGAGTTTAGTTTTTAAAGGAGTGCTGTCAGACTGTGCAGTACTGCCTGTGGTTCCTCGCAGCCACCTCTCAGCCTGAGCGAGTGCCGCTGCTCACCCCTATGTATGCTTGTCATCATCCATCTTTCGATCACGGGTCATTTTCAGGTCATCGCGGGTCGTTCACAGACAGTCTGAGCCAGATGGGCATGAAAACAAAACCAACAAAGAAACAGCAAAGAAAAGGAAAAAGAAAAGAAAGAAAAGAAAAAGGAAAGAAAAAGAAAAGAAAAGAGGGGAAAATATCCAACAGCAGCAAGGCCCAAGGCCCAACAGCCATTTATCAGTTTAGCCCCTGGATTCTGCCAAAATTCTCAGCTATTGAGAAACTTTGCACAAAACCCCTCCAATTTCTCTGATTTTGCAAATCAGTCCAGTTTACACTAATACAGATTAGGCATCAGCCACCTGTTCGTCGGAACAGTGAAACCAGCCACATCAACCCCACCTAAGTCGGTTGCATGCAAAAGGTTACCGGATAAGTAAGTTTTACCTCCCCCAAAATTCACAGCAGTAGCACCATTTCACACAGAGCAGCAGAAAGTAGGGCAAAGCTCTAGGTTCAGGTATCTCAGTAGTGCTTTAGAGTAGAGAAGAGAATGGTAGCTAAATCGAGCATGCATATTTATCCTTTCCTGTACCTTGTGATTCACAGGTGAAGCATCAAGAGCACTCTAGGAGCAGGGAGAAGAGACTCAGGATCAACATCAAGGTTAGAGCTGAAAGTAATTCTAGATTTTAGCATGTTTAACCATGGATTATATTAAGGCGTATCATTTAGATACTTGGCTAGAGAGTAGCTCGCTAGAATTACTTAAAGTAGCAATTGAAACCCCAAACCAGTGATTCAATTTAGTTAGGTCTGATTGTTTAGTCAGGAGTTAAGTTTAGTTGGGAGTTAGCAGGAAACAACAACAATTGCCCCAGAACCACCTGGAACCTATAGACCATTGCCTTCACATGATGCCTGCACCTTCAGCATAAATTTTATACATAGCCACAGTAGGTTATTTCCCAAATCAGCACCTCCAGCCATCACCAAACCCACATGCCTCCATTATCATCCAGCATCACCAGCCAGCACAAGATCACACACATATGCATAAACACAGACATCACTGTACTCAGCACCACCTCAAAACCCTAGCATAGTAAACGAGTGAGCAAAGAGGTGTACCTGAGGCGCAGCGGCGAGGTCCGGGCAGCCGGCGAGCTGGCCGGCGGCGCGCCCACGCGTGCAGCACCGCTACCACGCGGCCACGCCGTCGAGGCGCGGCCGCGAGCCGCGGACGAGGGAGCGAGGTGGCGCGGCCCGGGCTACGGCCGGCCGCGACGCGTGCGCCGGCGAGGGTTCACAGCGGCCGAGCTAGACATAGGGTTAGGGTAATAGGAGCCATCGGGTGCAAGAGAGAGAGAGAGGGAGAGAGAGAGGGCCACGGAGGAGCGCGCGGAGGAGCTGCGGCGGTCCGGGCGGCTGGAAATAGGCGGCCGTGCGCGGCCGTGTGTGTGAGTGTGTCCTCTGTGTGTGTGTTTGTGGGCCGAGAGGAAGATTGGGCCCTGGGCCGGCCCAATCGAAATCTTTTAATTCTTTTTCCAATTTAGTCTTTTGTTTTAAATTTTGATTTAAGTCTAATTAAATACTGTTTGATATCTAATTAATAATTTATTTAATGTAACATTTATATAATCAAATAATAAGACTAATTACCAATCTCAATTTCTAAAGTTTACCTAGTTCAATTAAAGTTTAATCAAATTAGATTTTGTATAGGCACGCAAATACATCTTTACTATTTTAATAAGTAAACTTAAAGTAATTTCATTATTTCTATAGTGTTCAATCTAGGCAAAAGAATTTTTAAAGTTATAAACTATTTCTCTTTCCAAATGACTAATCAATTAGCTTATCAACTTAAGTAACCTAGTATTAAATCAACATCTTGACGTAATGAATTTTAAGGTCATAAAACAAATATTATTTCTTTTTGAAAACTACCCAACTCAAAATAGTTATGCAATTCCATCATGCAGTTCAATTAAATAAAATCTATCTTCTCTTTTTACCTGGGAGAGTGATTACCGCGATAGAGACGAGAGCGATTAGCACCTAAGCTCTGCATTGCTGCATAGCATTTATTAGCATTTTCCTTAGGAATTTATTTACGCGATCATTTTACTTATAGGAGCGGAGCTGAACGAGGATTTCCAGCGCGACGCTCATATTTTGGATCCTGATCTTGCTACTTCAGGCAAGTTTTGTTCTTGACCATATTGATCGTGTTTTATTGCTTTTATTTGACTATACTATATCTGATAATCTATGTAGCTATACCATCTTGCACTAAAAAGTATTTTATAAAAGTTGGTCATAATGAAAGAGTCGGTATCTTGATGGATAAAGTGTAACTGGAGGAGAGCTGAAGGTGGGCTCGAATCTTGTATTAAAGTATTTATAAAAGTAAGGACATAATCAGCTGTCATTTCTACCCAGCGCCGTAATACCTGTATCGACCACAGACCTGGTATGGGACGGGCCTAGTCAAGTATCTTATCCGGACGCTAGTACACCTCCACACTGGGAACGTATATGCATATTGTATTATGATGAAAGAACCGACCCGAGGCGGGCTTGGAGCTATAGGCTCACAGTGGGTGTAGCGGATGCGTCCGACTATACAGGTATGGTGGCACCATACCAGTGGAGGGAACTAGTGGAAGGGTTTGAAAAAGGCTTTGTTCTCTTGATGATGTCATGCATTATAAGAAATGCGGAGCACTGTTGACGAACACCGACATGGTAATCAAGAGATTCTGCGGGTAAAGTGATACCCCTCTGCAGAGTAAAATGTGAATATTCACTCCTTGTTCTCAGGTCGAGAACTGCGTCGCGGCAGGAAAGGAGACCTATAGGTGGTCTCACCCTGTGGTACAAGTGTACAGTAGAGTTTACTTAATAACTGGAGTCTTTTACAATCACAAATGAATTTATGACTCAAAATTCATCGTTGCTAATATAATATAATATTCCTTTGACTAGTTAAGGTTTGCATGGTGCATTTATACATTCGAATTGCTTGCTGAGTGCCTCAGCACTCATCCTTGCTATTGTAATTCCTTGTTAGACTTTGAATACTCCTTGGGTGATGCCACGCCGATCGGACGACCAGTTCAAGAAGCTTATTCCGGAGAATCCTACTGTGAGCTTGATGGGGTCTTCTTCAACACCGAAGACGAAGAGTGACCGCCATAAAAACACCCTAACTGCTGTATTTTGTTTTCAATAAGTATGCTTATGCTTTTGTATGTAACTAGACTCGTCGTTATATTTGACCATGTTTAATTATGTCATGTTTCTGCTCGCTACTCTGTAACGAACATTCTCAGATAAGATGATTTTATTCGGAAATGTTCAAAGACTGGACGTGCTGCCACGTGGGCGGTATGTCAGGTCACCGCAGTCGCCGTACTATTAAGAGGAGCATGTGGTGTATCACGAAATACATCATCTATGTGGCACAAATCATAAAATCAACTTGCATTGCATATTAGAAGGTCATATACTTTGAAAATGCAGTTTACCATTCATTTCAGGCAAATTCAGTCTCAGTCGGTCTGACCGATTGTTAGCCGGTCTGACCGAATGTTTACTCGGACTGACTAATGTTATGTCAAAGTGTAGTTTATTTCTTAAAAAGGTCGGTCTGTCCGTAGTTAAGACCTAGGTCAGTCTCCTGGAACTTCATGACCTATCTTTCTGAAACATATTATGTTATGACGATCTGACCGTTTGCTAGACCGGTCTGACCGAGAAATCGGTCTGATCGAGGTTTTGCACTACGGTCTGACCGTGTGGCCGGTCTGTCCGTAATTATAGGCCTGACCGTATAAAGTGTCCAGAAACTGTCGTCTCTGGACAGTTTCACGGTCTGACCGCATTTGGCTCCAGTCTGACCGTGAGTGTGCCTGACAAGGGCAGGTGAGCATTTATTGCGCCTGTTTAATGCCGTTGCAATTGCGGCGGTCTGACCGGGCTTATACCTGCGGTCTGACCGCCAAGTGATCTTTTTCTCCCAACGGCTGATAACGGCTATATTTATTGTGGGGGGTATATATACTCCCATGCACGGCCCTGTTCATAACCTTTGGCATATTTGTGAACATTGTCATCATTCTTAAGAGCTTAAGCAAGTTTCATACACTCTAGGGTTCTAATTCTTGAATTTGTGAGAGTGTGCATTTGAGATTTTCTAGTGCATTGCATTTAGATCACTAAATCAATCTTGTGGCACTAGAAGAAGGTTAAGTGATCATCACCGGCTTATTACTCTTGGAGTTTGCCGGCTCCTATACGGCTAGGAGGAAGGTTTTGGAGAGCTCTTCAAGGAAGATTGTGAAGAAGCCTCAAAACGTCTTGTGAAAGGGTCGAACACGTTTTGCTGGAGCGGTAAAGTGCATCATTAGTGAAATCAAGGTTTGGATAACTCATCACACTAATCCGGCTCGAGATCGAGGTCACCTCTTGAGAGAAGGTTGACTAGATAGAGGAGCGGTTAGAGATTTGAGTTTGCCTCAACGTGGATTAGGGGTGATCGGCAAATCACTGAGACCATGGGATATATCCTTGTGTTAAATTGTTTATTGTTCATCTTGTTTTAGTTATTTGCTCTCATTTATTATTAATTGCTTGATTAGTTGTTAATTTGTTAAAATCGCCTATTCACTCCCCCTCTAGTCGATATCCTAGATCCCTTTCAGCTGTGCACGGTGGCTAAAAGACGAAGCGCTTACCGTGGTGCACCGATGACGACGTAAAACTGGTAATAATTTGATTTTTCATTATGAAAGACATATTTACGCTCGACTTCGATATTAAAATTTTTTTTACTACATACAGATTAACTCTTGGCTCAATAATTCGCTCAATTCTATTGATAGAAACAATAGAAAGTGCGACATGTACTGGGCCAATGTAGCAGCGGCATACAACGAAACTGTGCCGCCAAGTCGGAGAAGGGAGACCAAACACTGTAAGGACCACTGGCAACGAACCAACAAAAAGGTGGTCCAATTCAACGGTGTTTGGCTCCGACTGAATGAAGTCTATGCCAGCGGTCGTTCGGACGACCAACTCATGGCGCAGGCCCGCGAGATGTACAAGACGGAGATGGGTCATCCGTTCATTTTGGATCGTTGGTGGACGGCGGTTTGCGGTCAACCTAAGTGGTCTGCAGCTTATGTTGATCCTCCCAGCAAAAGAAGCAGATTGTCCAAGTCGAGCACATACACATCATCGTCCAACAACGACGACGTGCCACCAGCGGCGACATGACCAGAAGGACAAGACGCTGCTAAGGCAAGGCGCAAAGGTAAGGGAAAGGTTGATCACTCGCACGATTCTACAACGGCAATGAAAGCAGATCTCGATGCCTTCATCCAAGATCAACCTGACCGGACCGAGAAGAGGAAGGATGTACTCCGTATGTCCGATAACTTGCGCGACGTGGCGAAGGCGAAGGAAAAGTCCGCCTTGTATAAGGCGTACTGGAAAATGATGAGTCTCGACAAATCCATCTTCGACGATGCACAAAAAGCGGAGTACAATGCAGGGATGAAGATTCTTAGAGAGAAACTTAATGCTGTCGACGATTAGTTATTTTGTTTTTCAATTATCTCTTGTAACGAGCCATGTATCCTTCGTTATTAATCTATATATGATTCTCTATTTAATTTTACTTTGAAATATAGTCGTTGCAAAGTAGCAGTTGAAAAGTAGTCGTTGGAATATAGCCGTTGGAATATAGCCGTTGCAAAGTAGCCGTTGGAATATAGCCGTTGCAAAGTAGCCGTTGGACTCTTCGTCTATATATTCACCCTCTCCACAAAGTTTGTGTTCACAATCCAATTATCTTCTCAAACATTGCACCTCTTAAGAAACTCAGTTTCAGTAGCCACTCACAAAATGTCATCTAGTTCTAGTTCGAGCACACATAGCTCCGACGAGGATGCCATGAACCAAATTGAGGATTTCTTGGTGGAATTCATAGAGGAGGAGGAGGAGGAAGACCGTATTATCACCGGTCTTTACGCTCGATTCAATGCTTCGTCATCCCGCGGACGCCGTCAAAGCAGCAATAGGAGATATGTTGAGAGAGCTCGCGAAGAAGGGCATCAACAGCTCGTCGCGGACTACTTCTCCGAATATTCTGTCTACCCTGACAGTATCTTCCGGCGGCGTTTTCGGATGGGGAGACCCCTCTTTCTCCGCATTGTCGAAGCTCTAGGTGGGTGGTCCCCCTACTTCACCCAAAGAAGGGACGCCACTAATCGCCGTGGACTCTCCTCTTTACAGAAGTGTACCGCAGCAATGCGTATGCTCACGTACGGTGGCCCTGCCGATGCTGTCGATGAGTATGTGCGCATTGGTGAATCCACGGCGATTCAATGCTTAGAAAACTTCGTGCAAGGTGTCATCGACGTATTTGGTGACCAATATCTTTGCAGCCCCACCGTCAAGGATATCCATCGCCTACTGCAACAAGGAGAGTCCCGTGGCTTTTCGGGTATGCTGGGAAGCATTGATTGCATGCACTGGGAATGGAGAAATTGCCCTATAGCATGGAAGGGTCAATTCACTCGTGGATACTATGGAGTACCAATGATTATACTTGAAGCGGTAGCTTCGTATGATCTTTGGATATGGCATGATTTTTTTTGTGTTGCCGGCTCCAACAATGACATTAATGTGCTAAACCAATAGCCATTATTCACCGATGTGTTGAAAGGACGGGCTCCTCATGTTCAGTACTCTGTCAACGGCCGACAGTACAACATGAGATATTATCTCGCTGATGGTATATACCCGGAGCGAGCTGTCTTTGTAAAGACGATACCACTTCCACAGACGGTGAAAGATTGATTGTTTGCGCAACACCAAGAAGGAGCGAGAAAAGATGTTGAGCAGGCTTTCGTAGTTCTACAGTCTCGGTTTGCCATCGTGCACGATGCGGCACGATTTTGGTAACAGTCAACCCTCGAGAAGATTATGCAGGCTTGCGTCATTTTGCACAACATGATCATAGAGGACGAACGCGACGGCAATGCCGAGAACTATGACTACAACGATCATCCGGGCATATCCACGGTAGTACCGCCTGTGATCCACACTGGGGGTACGCCTTTATTCGGAGATGTACTTCAAAGAATGCTGCCATCCGTGCTCAACCTACGCACACGCAACTCAAAAGAGATTTGATCGAGCACATTTGGCAACGTTTCGGAGGAAACGCCGACGAGTAGTATTTTACCGAATTTCGTACTAGACATTTGGTTGCAAATTTAATTTTAATGTATTTCGCAATTATGTCATATACCATTATTTGAATTTTAATATCTATTATTTGGTTGTCAAGTGCAATTTTTAAATCCAAAATGTCGAATTTATTTTTTTTGTCGCAAATGTCAAATTTAATTTTGTAAGAATATGTTAATATATTTTTAATATAGAAATTCATGAATTAATACAAATTCGTTGAATATATAATTGTCAAATCGTATAGAGCCAAGTAAGAGCCAAGCCATTGGAGTGCTTGGCTCTTGTTTGGTGTTTGTTTGGTGGTTAGGAGTGTGGGGCACACGCTAAGAGCCAAGCAAGAGCTAAGTTGTTGGAGGCTTGGTGCTTTGAGATGGTGCTCGCTGACATGGCAGGGAATATTATGTTTAAGAGCCAAGTAAAAGCCTATACTGTTGGAGACAGCCTAAGACACCTCAAGCCCACCTCCAAATGGCGTTGCTTGGCCAGCGCTTCAACATAAAAAATGGTTTTTTGGGTCCAGCTCAGCAGCAAAGTAGAGCATCCTGTGCTTCACAAACCAGTGGCTAGAGTTGGAATTATTTTTAGGAATAACCCAATAAAAAAATTCTAAAATAACACAAATTTTTTAAAATTATAAAAATGACGTTCAGTCACAAGCTGTCGTTTACGACTAATCTTCAGTCGCAATCCGGGCTCGCGACTGAAAATGTGGCATGGCCTATATGCAGCGTTGGCCTCGACCGTGCCACGTCTACTTTCAGTCGCAATCCCGGTTCGCAACTGAAAGCAATATATAAACTTGTCCCCGTAGTAAAAACATCACTTTCACTCATTTCACTGATTCAAAAAAAATTCGAATTGTCTGAGAGAGGGACAAAGGAGACAGGAGGAGAAGGAAGAAAAAGAAGATAAGAGGAAGGAAAAAGGAAGAAAAAGAGGAGAAAACTTCGCCAATTCTTCAACTTTCAGTCTTCCATAATTTGTTCATTTTGGTGCAAAATCGTCAACTCATAGATAATATTTAGATTTAATTATTTATATTATTTTAGGGTTACAGAAAATTAGAAATTTAATATTTTATCACCCTAAGATTTAAGACAGGTACAAACCTAAATTTCCGTTTCACTCTAGGATTTAGATTATTTATTACCCTCAGTTTTTCCGGTTGATCCCTGGGTTTAGGATTATGGTTTTTTAGGTCACCCTCATATTTCGAGGTTTATCCTAGGGTTTAGAGTAATTTTCGGTTTACTCTAGGATCTGCGCATAATCATATTAAATTATTGTTGTAACCTAACACGAAATGTAAAATTGATTAGGTCATGGAGTAACCGAGTATGGTTTGCATTTATTACGGAGCTGATGTAATCCATAATGGAGCAAATGGTGATGATCTAAGTGCATGTATGCATGTTTATGGTCAAATGGCACAGCCACAGTCGATGTCTTTCAATGATTTAGAGATGTGGTTAGTCAATTTGTTACAACTCAATCTTTCGATGAATAGTATCAGGGTTGAAGGCATGGTGCCGAAGGAAAATAAATGAGTGCTGAAGAGACTTAAATGTGACAAATCGTGGGGTTCGTTTGTACGATTTGTGACAAATCCAGCCTATGGTGACGAAGTCTTCATAATTTACATTGAAATCTTAAGCGTACACAGTTCAGAAGGCAGTCATTTGATAGGAGGCGCACGGAGCACCGCTAATATCAGTACTGACGATGCAATTGCCAATGGTAGTGCCAATGCTAGTACTAGTGTACCTATGCAAATAACAAGAGTCTCGCGCACTACTAGGTTTGCCAACCATCAAGTAGATGTAGCTAATGAATTCCTCGAATTGGAGGAGAATTTTAACGAGGGGAGTACACTAATCCATCATATATGTACGAATCTCCCGAGGAACCTATTGGATCTAGGTCGATCTAGATATCTAAGTTTTGATGATTAATGATGATTTGGATAAATCCTTGATGATTAATGTTAATCTTGATAATGACAGTTTTGATGATTAAATGACAACTTGTATCAATTTTGGTTTAGCACAAATATATTGAATTGTTATTTGTTGAACCCTAGAAGTCGATGACTCTCTGTTGTGGTTCAATATTGATGCATATGTTGAGGGGGAGCTCTGTGGTTGCATCAAGCTTGTGCTGATTGATTAATCGAAATGTCATGAAATAAATCCTGAAGGTTGATGACTCCAGTTGTGGATTTGATATCGATACATATGTTGAGGGGGAGTTCATCATATTAGTCATCTATGTTGATTGCTATCATGACATGAGTAGTATAGATCGTGTGTTCATTTCTTATCATATAGGAATCTATATGATTGTGTATTTCATCTCATACTCATTTATTATCAATTGAATATGGATTTGTCATTTCACCGAAAAGAGAAATTGTTGAGTTAACTCCTTTGTGGAGTAATTTTTCTCGTGATTAATGACAACCTAAATATGAGACTGACGTTGTACATTGAGTGTATGTGTTGTAGTCTCAAGGTATATTGCGAGATGAAAGCAAGCAAGAGCGTATGGAGGTTGATGCAGATATGAGTCATCTTGAGCGAGGTCAAGTTTTGCGAGGACAAGCTTCGAGAGATCAAACTCCACAAGGTCAATCTTCACCAAAGGTAAGATCCAAGATTAAGGATTGTTTTCTTAGGATTCTATTGGTCTCGGTGTTTGGAGATAGACCGGTTTGATAGGACTTCGTTTTGCTAGTTTGACCGTACTATTAAGAGGAGTCGAAAACTAGTAGCTTGAATTTATCTTGTGTGGAAACTCAAATGCATTCAGATCATCTTCCACTAGTGCTTAATCACCTCTTGCATTGCTAAGAAAATCTAAGTGTAGTTCGTGTTGCATTAAAGAAAATGTTTTGAAAATTGCACTTAGTCGTGGTCGACAGTTAGAGCAATCTGTTTTATTTCTAGAGCTAGTCGTGGTCGTGTTTGCCGGATTGGCTGTATCTTTTTGGAGTTTGGTCGTGGTCGTAGGAGTTCAAATTGGTCGTACCATTTTTCAGCCCGATTGCATACGCTTGACCAAATCCACTCGACCACCTGTTTTTGACCAGATATTCGACCAGTAGCGTAAAATTCTTCCATCGATTTGGTCATGGTCTATGCTGAGTGTCAGCAGACATATCCGCGAGAAAACAGACAAATTGCATTAGAAATGACATTTGTGTTGGACATTTTGGCAGTATGAAGGTTTTTGAATTTCCTAGAAATATCTAGACCTATCTAGGTATCGCTTTTGTTGACAAAATTCTAGCCCCTTGAGTTATCTTTCCAACAAGACAAACAACACCTCAATCGGATCACTAGATCAAACGTTATGCTTATTTTACTGTCAACTTCTGGATAATGTCCGGCCTGTACAAATCTTTAAGCGTATTGCAAAATGTGAACCAAAGACGTTTGCATCTGTCCGAGGGCTTTTGTCCGAGACGGGTCGGACTTTGTCCGGTATGGCTGGACATTATCCAGCCTGTACATATTGTTTGTGCACTCGTATTTCAGAGTGAAACAGAGACATATATATATATGTCCAGGGGTTTTTGTCCAGGACGGACCGGACTTTGTCCGGCCTTTACAAAAAGTCCCCCAACAATAATTGATCGTTGCAACGGTCGGATTTCCTTGCATTGGCCGGACAGTGTCCGGCCTATACAAAATTGGCGCAGCTGGTTGCAAACGGCTAGTTTTCTTGAGGGGCTATATATATATATATCTTGTGTTGGTCTTCATTTGAGGCGGCTCAAACACCTGAAATTCCAGTGCATAAGCTAGCCACACTCTTTGAAATCAATCTATTGCATTTAGAGTCAAGATTTGAGCCAAATCTTTGAGAGAAAATTAGAGAGAAAGTTTTGGTGAGAGGCTAAGAGTGCTTAGTGCACTTCATCCACTATTCACAATCTAGTGCTAGTGTGTGTGCATCCATTTGCATCATTTGAGCTTCTAGCACTTGATTCGTTCAAGTGAAAGGGTCCGACTTGTTACTCTTGGTGATCGCCTTCGCCTAGACGGTGTCGGAGGAGAGTCGCGATCTCTTCGGTTGAAGTTTGTTGGATAGGCCGACAAACAAGTGTGAAAGGTTTGGTGCTTGCCTATCCAGTGTGGAGAAGGAGAAACCCGAGTTGAAATATCCTTCGTGGATATAGAAGCGAGACTCACGTGTAAGCGCTTCAATGAGGAGTAGGGAGACCGAGCAAGTCTCCGAGACCTCGGTAAAAATATTGTATCAATTGTGTATCTCTTATTCACTTCATATTTAACTTGACACAAATTGTTTGATTCACTAGTTGCTTGTTGTATAGTCTATATTGAGTAATTGCAACTAGTGTTGTATTGTTGTTGCGTGTTGAATTGCTTATTCCATATGATTGAATACAACTAGTTGATTAGATAGTTTTAAACCCCTTTGCAAAATCTAGGTTATCCGAAACATCTTTGAAAAATTGCTTAGTCAAGAAAGAATTTTTAAAAGCATCATATTCACCCCCTTCTAGTCGGCATCCTTGATCCTATAGAACCCACAAAACAGTAGAATCCTATAAATGAATGAATTGGTCCATCATCTTTGATGTCCGCTATAGTTCCTGAAGATCGGAATTCGCGATGGTCTTACAATGAAGCAACCGTCCAGCTCGGTCAGTTGTTTCGGACCAAGACAAATGCGAAAAAAGCCATCACAACATAGGCTATTTCACTGAATAGGTCATTCTGGGTGGGTAAATCAACTCCGAGCCTGTGGACTGTGAGGTGCTTAATCGATATCTACCCATGGTACGTCCATATCACACGACCACATGATAAGTCTTTCTTTCAGGTGACCAGAGTGGCAGGCCACAAATGTCTGGCGGAGGGCATCTTGCAGCAGCACGAAAACATCACCTCCCATTTTGTTGCCAATCTGATACTCTCAATAGTGAAGAAAAATACAACAATGACACCGAAAGTGATTATCGCACATGTCGCAGAGAAATACGGGTACAAGATCAACTACGCGAAAGCATTGAGGGCTAAACATAGGGCACTGGAGGAGCTTTTTGGGACATATGTTGAGGCATACAACCTCATCTCGTGGCTCCTGCGGATACGCTGGCAATCGGCTCAGATGATTTTGTCATACCAGGATGCATGGTACTGCGGAGATTTTTTTGAGCATTCCAGCAGTGCATTGCATCTTTCAGGTATATGAGACCCGTGCTTTGCATTGACGGAACATTCTTGACTGGAAAATATGAGGATACTCTACTAACTGCCGTGGCAATTGATGACAACGATCAGCTTCTCCCCATAGCATATGCAGTGATCGAGGGGGAGAGCGACAGCAACTGGCTATGGTTCTTGGGCAAATTGAAGAATGAGGTGGTCAAAGATCGGGCGTGCGTGTGTTTATTCATAATCGAAACAGAAGAATGCTAAGTGTGATCGAGTACATGCAATCTGGAACGGATCCATCACTGACCTAGGATGACCTGCAGAGTCGTTGGCGCTCTCAGCATCTTGGTGCAAATTTTCACACTCGTTTCAAGAGTAGGCGCCTAAGGTAGGTGTTCAAACGGCTTGCCAAGTAGAACCAAGAGTCAAAGTTCTCAGCTATATGGAAGTCGTTGAACGAGAGTACACTGCAGCAAAGACACGAGCCAGGTGAACTGGAAGCTGGTGACGTTACCGCTCCGGGAAACCACAGAGGTGTCCAACTTTCGGTCAGGGAGAAGTGGTCGTTGCTGCATGACATTGACGAGGCACGGTACAGAATCATTACGACAAATCTTGCCGAGGTGTACAATTTCATCCTAAAAGGTGTGCGGTACTTATCTCTCACTGCCATAGTTGAGATGACATTCTACCGCACAATAGCATACTACAATAGTCGAAGTTCGGCCTCATCAGTACTTGTGCACAACCCTTGAGTACATTGGCCCAAAAAGATTAATGATTACCTTGAATTTTGGACAAGGAAGTCATTGACACATGATGTCTCAGTGCTTAGACATTTGAATGGAAACTACGAGATTCGGCTAAGGCACAGACATGTTCATGGCACATTGAGAGCAGGTCGGATCCACGAATGTAGAATACAAATGCAGATGTCGAATGTACATGCAACAAACCTCAACTGCTGCACATTCCGTACTCTCATGTTATCATTGCATGCGCCGTTCATGGAATCAGCCCGACACAGTACATCTCAAAATATTATACTCTGTAGTACTTGTCGAAAACTTGGTAGGGTGTCTTCCACAGGTTTGCAACGAGAGGAAACTCCGAGAGGTATCGCCGAAAGATGCTGTCACGTGGATCCTAGATAAGAGGCTCCTTCTGGGCCATGCCGGCAGACGTCGAGTCAGGCGGATACACAATGATATGGATGCAGCAGAGCGTGAAGATGACCTCCATAGATGCACCGTTTGTAGGCATCCTAGTCACACAAGAAACCGTTGCCCGCAGGTGGCAGACACATCAGCATCAGCATCTTTGAGAAACTGAAGCAATTCATTTTTATATGTATGAGTTTTTTGCTAATTTCCTTAACTAGTATTGTACTATAATATTGTGAATTTCATTAAGTAGTACTGTAATGTGGCATCTGGATGAGAGGTTCACACCTCATTTGCTTGAGGCCGCACTGCTTCCGTTCGCATGTATGGTGGATCAGGCTCAGCGATTCCCCTTCGATTGAGCCTTGGTAAATGCACTTGTGGACCGATGGAGGCCCGAGACGCACACTTTTCACTTCAGGTGCGGCGAGCTCACCGTCATGCTGGAGGACGTCAGCATGCTGCTCAGCCTGCCTATCCGAGGGGACATATATGTCCCCGCAGCCACCGACAGAGCTGCATGGCGTCTGAATTTCTTATAGCACTTCGAGGGTGTAAGGCCGGGGGGGGGGGTTGCGTAGTCGGCGGGAGTTCCCCAGACTTACTTTCGCGTCATCCGAGATGTTGCGTTCCCTGTGGCCGCTCCAGAGAAGGTCTTCCGGCAACACTTTGAGGCATATTTTCTGTACTTGTTTGGGTGGCTGCTATTCCCTAGCACCCACGAAAACATGTGCGAACGGCAGTTCGTTCAGCTTGCTAGGCTCATTGTGGACTCCGAGCTGGGCCAGGTGCCGCAATTCAGTTTTGGCTCTGCGTGCTCTACCACACCCACAGGGGATTGTGCGACGCCACAAGCAGAGACCAGGTGAACTCTCTATTCGCGGGGTGCGCAATACTCCTACAGATGTGGTCGTACGAGCATTTCCCCATTGGGTGACCGCTGGTGCTAAGGGATCAGTTCGCAATAGGCCATCATATGAGGGACGGCCCCGTGATGGGATGGAGGTGGGCCAGGCTGAGCTTGAGATGGTCCACAGATCAGGCACACTTGTGCTATCCGTCCTATGCCACGAGCTCGATGATAGCATTATTTGGCATCCTTGGACATAGCAGCATATACAGTCTGTCGCTCCAGTAGGCCTTTCTTCTCTGTGTACGCAGGATGCTGCTTACTAGCATACCCAGATCCTGCTGGTTTTCTCCCACATGGTTGAGGGGGTACTCTCCTAAGCGAGTTATGCGCCAATTCGGCCTACCCTAGCTCATTCCCGTGCCGCCTTCCCGACAGATCCCACACCATGTTTACAAGTACGTGCATGTCAGATATGTATTATTTTTGTGTGTAACTTTGTAAATGATTTATGTCACTAATTTTTTTTATCCACAAGCATTCAAGGAAGGGTCGGGGAAAGGACGATTTCGTCCTTCGGCAGCACCCCTATGTGGAAGAGTGGATGGATCGGGCACACACACGGACGGTCGCGAAGGACAGACCGTACAACCATGACATCTATTTTTCATACTTGACGTAGTACCGACCTCGCATGTTCTACAGATTGGCGAGCGGTCCTCCCGGGTGCGACTGATGAGCCCGTCCGTCCTATCACTAGCCACGAGCACTTCGACATATGCCTCCCAAGGCGAATCCACTCCTCCGTGAGTTCTTTACCTCTCTATAACCTTACTTTCACATTTATCTTCAATATATAATTGCATTAAATTGTGTATGCAGCTCGACACCATCGATGCCATATCTGCCGGTGCACGTGACATGATGGTTAGGATCCGCGATAGTGGGGGCGTGCCCAACGACGACATGTACGCATTCTGTGCAGATGTTGAGCGACGCCTCGATCAAATTCTGGTCGACTTTTGAGTGTTGTTGCCACCTTACTTGATCGTGATTCCTCCACCATCACCGCCGGTGCCCGGTCCTTCTTCGTCACATATGCCATTAGCAGACCGCCTGTCGTCGTCACATATGCCGCCAGTGGACCACCAGTTGTCGTCCCGCCGTCCACCTCCATAGTCGTGTGTCATGCCGTCCAGCAGCCCTACCGATGAAGAGCTCGACATCGATGCGCATATGGTTGAGCTAGACCATGTGCTGGCTCAGGACTTGGCGACAGACAAGGGACAGGGTGTGACGCAGCAGGATATTCTGGTGTAGGTGCTGCCTCTTGCGTGGCACGAGAAGCATCCTAAGCAGCCGTCTCAACTTGACGATGATCCACCACCTACGCAGCCGACATAGCCGACGCAAGCTCCGCCATCTGTGCAGACACCACCGACGGAGAGACGGTGTGTTGGGGATCGTTAGCCCCCTTCTCGCTACACACTGTCGGAGCACCAGGGTCGGCCAAGGAGGGGAAGGGGCAGTAGTTTTGTGTAGGCTTTTATCATATTTTCAACTTTTTGTAGACTTTTGTTAGTTTTACAACTTTTATACGATATATATTTTCGACTTTCTAACTTTTCAGCTTTTGTACAGTTCTGCCTTTCATCTTTTATACTTTTCAGCATTACTACGATTAGTCTTTTCTACTTTTCAGCTTTTGTACCTTTCATTTTTTCCACTTTTCAACTTTCCCACAGATACGTCCAATCAACGATTAAACTCTTCGTGAATTGCACTTATATAAGTTAGGTCATTGAGGTAGAACACACAACTCACATTTCCCTCACACGCCTATTCGAACATGGCGGGCGACAATAGCCGTGGCCAGAGAAGAATGCGGACCAAGGTAAGTATATAATCAACTCGTACAAATGAGCCACCTCTATATGCGTTACTTTCTGGGTTATTCTTTTTCGTTTGTAGGATGAAGGACAAAATTCAGGGCCATGCCGCTGCAGCTGCGATTTGTTGCTGAAAACTACTACATCCTCCGTTTAGGGTGACTACGGGAGAAGATTCTTAGAGTGTCCAAGGGAAAATGCTCGTACTTTCCTGCTTTGGCTCGACCCCGAGTGGAGCGCAAAGGCTGCACGTACGATACTCTATCTTCTCTATAGAAAGAAGAGACTCCGTGAGCAGCTCGACTTCATAGAGGGTCTGTCGATCAACATGCATAATGTTCAACACATGTGTTGCTGCCGACGTCCTTATTATTGCTCTTGTCATGGGGACACGTACCCAACAATGCGTCTTGCGGAGTTCAATTGGCCCAATGATGCCTCCGACACAGATGACTTTGTGTGCAGATGTCGAGGTGATGTTACAGTACGTACGTCTTGGGCCTATGACACTACCGGTAGAAACTATAGACATTGTGGCCGCGAAGAGGAGAGGGATAGATGCAATTACATTTCGTGGCTCGACCCGGACTGGAATGAGGTAGAGAGGAACACTATAAATAATATTCTAGGAGAGATTGACACTCTCTACTCGGATCAAGTGGCGCACCGCAGTTTGATCACCTTTTGTTGCTGTAGGCCTAGTTCCAATTGTTTTTGCAATTGTTACAAACGCATGCAACTTTCTATTTTGTCTACCGCATCAAGACTTTGTACTAAAAATAGAAACCCTAGCCTTTGTTCTCTGAAAACCGAAATCTTACCTTTCAGTCCCGAGACAGGGTCGCAACTAAAACCCTAGCTCATCAGCAGGCTGATCCTCGCTACTTTATTTGTCGGCAATTCGCAAGATTAACGCTTCAAAAAAGAAAAACGCACCCAAACTCTTCGACTGGATAGTAGTAAGGCAATATGAAAATTAATAACTAGCTCTGTGAAGCTTTCTCTGTGCTTTACTAAAAAATTTTGCCAAATATTTTATGAATTAGAACTTTCGGATCAGGTGAAACCCTAGTTTTCAATGTGTCCACTTCAGACCCAATGCCAAACCATAGCTTTCGGATCAGGTAAAGCCCTAGCTTTCAATCGTGATCCCGGCTCGTGACTGAAAACAGATGTGGCACGGTCCTGAGCCAGTGGTGCATATGAGCCGTGCCACATCTTCAGTCGTGAGTCTGGATCACGACTGAAGATCAGTCGCAAACGGCAACTCGCGACTAAACATCATTTTTGTAATTTTAAAAAGTTTTGTATTATTTTTAGAATTTTTTTATTGGGTTATTCCTAAAAAAAAATCCTAGAAGTGGGTCTCACTGCTTGTTTTTTGTTTTCTTTGTCCGATCATTTGTTGCTATCTCATTTGCAATCTTCTCTGAAAACCAAGTTGCTAGAGTGCTTGGTTATTTATGTCAATGTAACACTCTGATAGATTTTAAAATTGGATGACTTCATTACACATAACAACAACAACAACAATAATAATAATAAATGAACCGAAAATCATAAAAAAACTGGCTGGTTTTCAGTTTACCTATTGGCTCTAGTAATCACTAAAAATATGTAAACATGAATCCTTAGTTAGCCCAACTACGCAAGTAAGCCTAGCAAAGGTGCTAGCCCCAACATCAACCAATATATTACAGCAAGACCCAGATGGTGCATTTTACTCAGCGAATTTTTCAATGTGGTTGAAATTCAAGAGTTGAAATTGTCCTGTCTTCGAAAATTTGACTGCATAAACAAACGCAAAAGATAATAACACACTAACAGCACTTCATGGCAATACAGCCCGCATATATATTTATTTGCTAAAAAAAAGAAAAAAAAACAAATGTATGCAAATGTTTCTCTCATCTTGATTCGGAGTTGTAAGAATGAACATACAACAATGTCAGCTGCAGTTTAAATACAACCATAATGGGACTTGTATTAAGCCATTACTGTTGTTGGAGTACAAGACAGATAAATGAACATGTGCTCTCTGGTCTACACACAGATTAGAACTCTGAAACGAAGAGCCCGTTCTTTACTTGAACGCACACAAACGGTCTCTGAAACGAAGAGCCCCTGCTGCTGATGGCTGCCTTCCAATCTTCCAACGTCAGCCATCTTCAGTTGTGCTTCTGGTGCAAAATTGAATGTGCTCAGAGATCAGGAGGGTCGATAACTGCGCTTGTTGCTGGGTCAGAGTTTGTTCAGATCAGGTCAGGAGGGCTGACAGTAGGCTTTTTTGGTCTATTTGCAAACATGCTAAGGTCAGGAGGGCTGATAGCGGCAGCTGTAGTTTTGTATGAGAGATTACTCCGGGAAGGTCCTCCAGCTGTTTTAGTTGTTTTTCCAGCAAATTTGCTCCAATCAGGGCGTCTGAGAGTTGTCATGGGTTTATATGCAAATGTGCTCAGATCAGGAGGGCTGTCATCAGCGCTCATAGCTTTACTTGTGACTTTGCTTCTATCAGGACGGTTGACAGCAGCTGTCGTGGGTGTATATGCGAATGTGCTCAGATCAGGAGGGCTGTCAGCGTCATTCGTAGCTTTACTAGTGAATTTGCTCCTCCGATCGGGACAATCGATGGAAGTAGTCATCGGTGTATATGCAAATGTGCTCAGATCAGGGGGGCTGTCAGTGGCTTCTGTAGCTTTATTTGTGATTTTGCCCTGATCAGGACTACCAACAGTTGTCATGGGCCTATATGCAAATGTGCTCAGATCAGGAGCATCACCGGTGTTCACAGCTTTACTTGTGGATCTGCTCCAAGTAGGCCCTCCAGCCGTTGTCTTCTTGGCTGTACAATTGAATTTGCTCTGCTCTGAAGGTCTAAGAGCTGACCTGTAATGGAAAAAACAATCATGTTATAACAAACATGCTTCACCCATGGTCAAAACTGTCACTTTTGATAAGTAAATTGTATATACTTTGTGTCACTTAGAATTTCCAAAGCTCTTTCTGACAAGTTCTAAAACTTTATACCTCACAGAAAGAGTATTCTTCACATCTTTTAAAGGGGCACGTAGGCCACTTGCACGGGAGCCTGTGTATCTGAAAGATGATATCAGCGCAGCAAATTTGTCCATTGATTTCTCTGCAATGCCAGAGTATTTATTCACGTGGGAAACATTGCATCCAAATTTGTCTTCAGTTTTTGCCTCCATACCATCAAGGGAATCAGTACCACAGCCTACAGGAATTTCAAACAAATATTCACAGGATCTCCCCTTCCAGTTCCACACGCACATATTGAGAAAGATTGTGTTGTTTGTAAAACATAATTTTTTTGGATGTGGGAAGAATCTTTATTTAAATAATAAAGACATGTGATATTAAAGACACCATATTAGATAAGAGAGTTAAAAATTCTCATATTAACCAAAAATTTTAAAAAGATCTAATCATACATTAGATAGTAGAATCAAATTATAATAGTACAGATTAATCTTATAAATTGAAATCCGTATAGAATACAATTCCAAATCTGCTTCAAATTATATATAGAAATTTGTTTTAAAACAAACTTTACAATGAATACTACTCTAACCCTTTATATATAGATATTTGTTTTAAAAGATTGCAATATTAATAATATTTCTAAATTTCAATTTTTTTATATTTTTATCGTGCACTTGCGTGAGTTTATTGGCTAGTTGCAAGTAAAGATTGAGAAGCACCTTAGACTGCATTCTATAACACACGCAGCAAACTTACATCTATAACTGATTGGTTGTTGAATGACTGCTGCATGCTGAACTTTGGTTGAGACTCAAATATCACAATTATCAAATGATAAAGCTTAGTATGAAAAAAAAAAGTATTCCAGGTAATGATCATGAACCTATCGAATATTTTGTGACATACATGATATTTGCAAACATGAAAATAAGTGTTCCTCATATTGCATGTGCAATAAAGGCAAAGGGCAAAAAAAGACTAATATTTCTTGCAGTTCTTTCATTGTAGCACATGTTTATCTCCAACAATAGTAAGGAGATGAGAAAACGGCACCATTTAGAAAGAGAGAAAAAAGGATAATAACAAATACAAACATGGTATAAGTGATACCTTCCTCAACAACAGATGGACTTCCATGGGTACTAGTTGGCTGCAGCGTTTCCTGAACAAATAGCATGTTTAGGACTAGTTATGTGCCTGGGAACGAACTACTAGTGCCCATGGAATGACAGAACAATCATAACAATAACTTACATCATCAAAACTTTGGAGATCAGAAAGCTTTCTTCTCTTCAATATACTGCCAGAATTCCTTGGTGAATCTGAAAAAGTGCAATCACCAGTCGCACAGTTGCTCTCTTTATCATCTAACAAATCTTGCCCTTGAATTGTGTAATCCCACTCTTTTACTGTCTTGAAGAATGAACTCCTCACAGTAACATTTCTATTAGTAGAGGTCATTTTGCTTTCAGTATAATGCAATGCTGGTTTGGATGGCTGCGTGTCATGTGGAACTAAGAATGGTTGTGACATCCCATTCAACTTCCCTGGAAAAAAAAAACCCTGCATATCAGCTATTAAAGACAATTCCGACATTCTTGTCATTTTCAGTAAATAGAAAAACCAGCACATGATTAACAGACTAAGACAAAAATCAATTATACAAATTAGAGAGCTTACCCTCTAAGCAAGAACCTATTGGTGTCGTACTTCTATTGCAATAGTTGGCATCAACCTGAATAGTATAAGCAACTATAAGGACTGCAGAAATTTAATTATTGCAGGAGGATTACGATCACATTAAACATGTTTAGGTAACAAATTGCTGTACCTTTGCATCTTCAGTGCCTGGATCCTCTAAAGGAGGAAGATCACTGCCAACATGACCTGAACTACAGTGGGAAGGAATTTTGGCTGAATCATCTGGAAGGAAGTCAGAGCTGAAATGCTCAGAACTACATAGAGAAGCAGCATTGACTGAATCATCCTTAGGGGGGCCACAACTGAAATGCTCAGAACTACACTGAGAAGCTTGTTTGTTATTTGCTGGCAAGCTAGTATCTTCAATTGAATCAGGAGAACCAGAATCTTCAGTTCGAGGACTAACTAAAGAAGATCCATTTAGTATCTGTTGCTTGGGTGTAACTTTAGGTGCCCTGAACTTCCGTTTTGCCTCAAGTGATGCTAGGCCTTCTAGAAGTCAAGGATATCCAATGCACAGGTGACTATCGTTTACCAATGATGCAACATAAAATAATCCAATAAAAACTTAGGTATGAAGGGCTTTGTAACACACTAACATTTATACTGAACTACAGATATCATCTCATCAGCTAAATTGTTAACATGGCTGGAAACCCCAAAGGCAAAGGCATTAGCCGCATTACAGCTAACAGTACACCATACTAAACTTGACTGCTGTGAATTTTTTTATTTGGGGGGGGTAACTAAAATGTGTTGAGAGGATACAGAAGTAATTTGTCAGTATATTTTTCTGCACAGGCAAATCTATCCTTCTCTTTCCATTTGCAGAAGTAGATTCTCTGATTGGATTTGGGTAGACTTTATCAACAATGGATGCATTGCAATCTGGCTTTGCCTGCAAAGTACACAAGTGGAACGAATAGGATCCTCAACAAGGTAATCAAGAACAGAAGATACAGCAAGTGCATGATGTGTGACAAGATAAGCACCAAAATAATATATTTACTATAAATCATTTTTAAGAGGGTGCCCAAAATTTCTCTTGCACATGCACAAAAAGGAAGCAGACAAATACCTGAAAAGGTTCCTTCGTAAGCGGATCGAGGTTGCCTTGAGCAATGCCTTTTGCAACAGTCTGTGGTAACCATGTATTAACTATTAAGGAAAAGCATTATGCACGAAAACAAAATTTCTCCTGGAATTAAACAATTAAGAATGGTTGAGAATTTGGTGGCACGAAATGGCCATTATCATATTTTCTGAACTGTACTACATGTTGTGGTCATGAGGAAAATCCATCCCCATAGTATATAGTAGCATGGATTATAATATGAAAGTGCTTCTGAAGATAAGTTTGACAAGGATATGGGCCCAAAAAGTCCAAATCTCCACTGAGGTCATGAGGAATGCCTGACAAATGAATGATATCTTCTGTTGCAGGATCATAAACTCTTTGGTACTGAAATGCCCAAATTGCCTTTCTGAATTTTTCTTCATATTGAGGTGGAACAGATACGGAACTGTACCTCAGGTGCTTGATTACCTGGAACAATACATGCTAGGACTCTCTTCAAAAGTTTCAACATTCTTGGAAGCTAGAACTTGACCATGCAGTGACACTAGAAGCTCACCAGTTGACGAAAACTTGAAAAAGGAAACACATAGATACTTTACTGAACATATTGCAAGGATTACAGGGCCATTTAAATCATGCCATACTTAGCACAATTATAATTTATAGGGCATTGTCAGGGTGTCTCCAGCATGATTCTCATATGCAACACATGATTTATGGATTAAGCAAGACATAATTGCAAAGTTCTAGCCCGATAAAGTCAGATATATCCTGCCTCTTGTACCCATGTCTAAAGCATGTTTGTTCTGCTTGCAATGTAGCAGGAACTGCATAAGACATTTTTATTCTTGTTTATTCATGAAACAATTCCCATAACATGGTTTAAATGTAGTGTGTGCCGTTTGAAATGAAGAGAAAAAAAATACAGGATTTACCTTTTCATGATTCTTAAGCTTTTGAATGAGTGCATGAGCTCGTTTTACACCCATTCCTGGCAATGATGGAAGATAGTCACAGCCACTTAAAATACACATCTCAAGCAGCATCTGTTTTGTGAATCCATTGAAGTCAAGCTCCCTATTTTGTCCTAATTTTGTACACTGGAATTCAACACCTTGTCCAAATTTGTCCATCTTGAAAATAATCTGTATATTATAATAACATCTATATACATGAGGGAACATACACCGAGCCGAGAAGGCAAATCTAGTTGAGTAAAGAATGAATTCTAGAAGAAAGGTTGGGTTGATAATAATCAACTCACTCTAGAACAGCCAAAAGGTATCAAATCTGAATCCTCAGTTATTACAGCATCAACAAGTTTGTTTACAGACAAGAACGTCATTTGCGCATCAGCTTCATAAGGCGCAACTATGTAATCAACCTTTTCTTGCTTCAATACCTGCATTGTATGGATTGAAACAATAATTAATCAATTCTAACCAATAGTTCATTTATGTTAGAAACTACTTCAGAAGTTGGTAATCAGTTGGCCACCAGTTAGATCACAAAGACAAAACACTTAAAACAGCAAAGCAATTGTATCATAACTCTTGGGGAAAAATAAGGGAAGTACCACTATATGTTCATACAGACCAAATATTCAAACATTAAGTACAGTTCAAATCAGTCCCCCCAACTCATTATTAGCTTCAAAATATATGCAGTTTTTATTTTGATGGATTGCAGAAGCATTTTGCTTGAATAGCATTTCCATCTGTACCTGGATCAGTTCAGAAGCAATTGCTGGTGTGATGTCAACAGCTTTCTGATAGCACTCAAAAGCAGCACGCGAATTCCCAGCTGCTTCATGCTCCTTGGCACGCTCAAGATTTTCCTTTCGTGACCTGAAGTATTTCATGTTAAGCAAGTGATATTCAACAATAAATAAAATGAAAAGAAAATGCATCACCATAGCACAAAACTAGCTAGAGGCCCTCAGAGCTTCAGCGTTTGATAGTTATATTACGACTGCAACATAGGTAGGAAGCCCTAAGGTAGACAGGACTAAGCCCAAAATCCCAATTCATTGCTAACATTACGCAAAAGTAACACAAATATTCCTTGAGTACAGCGTACTTGGCATTTTTGTTTTGAACTTTAGAAGAGCATACCTTGCACGTTTCATTTCTTGGTCACCCTTAATTGGCAGAAGGCCTCCATCAAATACAAGAATTGGTTTCACACCATAGTGGCGCAACAAATTAACCCTATGCATGCAGTACTCAATATGCCTGGTTCAATTTAAATGGAAAAACAGTAAGTATCTCAGGTAAGATTATGGTAGTAAACTCTAAAAGTGATCAAGCACTTCTATTAGAGATTTCCATAAGAAAGGTCAATTTCCAATAAAATTTCCATGCTCCATGCTGTTATATGTACAGCACTTTTTGGCATTGAGAATGCCAATAAATTAATTGTACACAGAACCAATTCCGATAAAATCTTCACAAATTGAAATGGTGAATCCTTCGAACTATACAATACCAGCCGATCCATTTTCCTTAAACAGGTTTATTTGATCCAAACTAAAAATGCAAGAATCTTATCGCTAAGACAAACAATAAAATTTTCACTAAAGAAAACAAAATTAAGTTGGCAAAGGTCATATCAGGGCAAAACAAACGCAAGACACTACCTTTCCGCACTCCCCGAAATGGGCTTCTCCAACCCGACTTAAACACCAAATTCAGAGACAACACAAACAAGAATTGGGTGAAAAGCCCTCCCTTTCCCAGTTCCCTGAAATGGGTTCCGCCAATCCGATCCAGAAAGAAATCAAGAAATGTCCAACCGGACCACACAATCAAATTAGCAGTACTTCATTTCGAGCGGTTGTGACGAACTAACGAATTGGTTGCAAGATCCAACACAAGGTACCCTCATTTCCTCGATTCCTCGAGTAGATCAATATCCAGGGAAGTTCTTGGATTGGATTGAAAGAAAGGCGGACCTGGTGGTGGGGATGCCCTTGCAGAGGCGGTCGCCGCAGGAGAGGGCGCCCTTGTGGAGCCAGGAGTAGGTGTCGACGGCCACCGCCTGGCCCCTCAGCTCCTCCACGCTGATGGGAGCCATGATCGACTTCAGCTGCGGCAATAGCCCCTGGATCCCCATCGCCTTCTTCGCACTACTTTTGTGGGTTTTCTTGGAAGAACGGGAGGGGAGAGGGCGGGAAGAGAAGAAGTGGAGGGGAGCGCGCAAAATGAAGCGCCAAAGATGAATTTTTTAGGGATTCCTACTACGCGGGCCCTTTGTTTTGCGAGCTGGGTGGGAAGACAAATTATAAGTTAGGATTTCCCCTTTTGAGACCAAGAATGAGAATTTAAAGGGCACCCTTTTGGCATTTATAATTTTTGTTTACAAAAAATTTCTAAAAAAATATGATACCTAAAATAAGAAATGCAATAACCTAAAAAAATATTACAATTTAAAATAAGAAAATGTGACAATATAAAACAAAAAATACAATAACTTAAAATAAAAAAATACAACAATTTAAAAAAATGCCACAACCTAAAACAAAAAAAATGTGATACGACAACATAAAAAAATATGACAACTTAAAATATATTAAATCAAGATCTAATAATTGACATCAAAAATGAAAATACATAAGTTAAAAAAACATTTTTTCAGTAGCCATACCGGAATTTAAATAATATTTTTAGTTTATTTGAGGAGAAATGAGAAATATATGCCACACCGTTGAAATTTTCACTCCTATCTATAAATATTTTATTCACCTATCCTACCAAGAAATATGGAATATCTCAAACTCCCACCCCAATTACCATTCTCATCTTCAAATATCTCTCCAACAAAACATTTTTTATGAGTATATTTTGGATTGACTACCATAAAAAAATTAAGAAGAAAAATACTTTATTTTAACTAACATGTTGACTCAAATTGTCTATTGATTTGTGCGGTTGACTAGAGCGAAACCTTTTTTTAGGAACTATCATTCTTTTTCCGCTTTTCATTCCCGATATTTCTTTCTCATCTTGAAAGATAGGAAGGGTATATAGTACCATCTTTTATTAAAATATTTTTAATAGTTACACTCGATAGATAGATATTTAGATTAAAAAATTAATGATGTATTGTCAAATATCTTCATAAATTTTTTAATTTGAGATTAGTTCTGCCTAACAGCCGTCTCGAGCCCACTGTCCATATGGTCACAGCAGACATTGAATTTAAAATCTGACAATCAAATCAAACAGGACTTTGAATTTGAGGTATGAAAATTAAACCGGATTAACCTCGAGCTAGCCCGACCATAGCCCCATTGCATTTTTCATTGTTAAATGCACCAACTCGATCGGCCTAACATGAGGCCCGGTTAAGTTAGTCCTAGGGTCAAACTTGGACAAAGATCACCTCGCGAACAGACCTAAACTTTTCAACGGCCCAACCTAGTGTTTTGTAGAGTTCTATTTCCAAGTCATCTTGGTGAACACGTGCCAATGAGATTTATCACCATACATATCGTATCACTTGTGCTCAAGTTGCACCTCAGATATAGAGCGCAATCACACCCAACGTGACAAAGAAATGGGCAATATAAAGAGAAGCAGTGCTCCATGAACAATGCAGAGAGTTTTGTATATACAGTAAGAATGCCTGTGCCAACTCCCAACTGATTCGCATTTTGGATTGGAGCAGTGATGCTGTGTCTGAATACAACAATAAAGAATGGAATCACAATGTCAGTTAGCCCGCTGCTATCTACGTGAGACCGCAAAAACGAAAATATGCACAAGCAGAACAGCAACTCCAGTCGGTATGAACCCATTGTATGCACCGCGAAGCGAGCCGCTAACATCAAACTGCCCAGTGTTGACATACTGGTTCTTTCCTGACGACGTTGTAACGTTAACCGATAACGAACCTGAAAAAAAGATATCGTTAATGGCAATGATGAAGGACGAATGGTCCGAAAAAAATCGCAAGAAATCTGAACTTACAGTCGTAATCTGCCCAGCCCATGCGCATATTTGCCAAGTCATATACAAATATCTTATCCTTTAAAACAAGATCTGCAACGACGAACCAAATTGTTAGCAATTAAATATGGATCATTCACGCACAATAAGTCAACAACAAATATCTATTGCAATGAACTTAAAAATGATGAGGCATGTCACTGAAAGGATGTTTTTAATCAGCCAAGATATAAATTTTTTTGACCTCCAAGTATAGTTATTTGTTGACCCTGATTCCTTTGCCAGCCAATGCACCATATAGCAGTGTTATCCTGCAGAAGATGATATTATAACTTTTGAGACAAGCAAGGTCCAGAAACAATTAACCCAGACATACAACTGCAAACAAGTTTAACAGGGACAGCCAGTTAACTGAGGCTTGGAGACTTACAACAGAACCCTGCTGCAAAAGATAGTTCTCTGGCTTCACCGTCATTGCAACATCACCCATAAAATATAATGTCACAATTGGAAAGGACGAGTCCAGACTAGTAAAAAGCAAAAACATCCGTAAGTAATTTGACATATTGAAGGATAGCAGCTGTCATTGTTTTCTAGAAAGAAATAAAACCTGCTGGAAGTGAAAAAACATTGGTTCCCCTTGCTGACAAAAGAGCGTACAGATGGAGAGACCGCAGCAGCTATCTGCAAAACATGAATCATAAGGATTAACAAGTGCTACATAAAATCAGTCTAATAATGTAGAAACCTCAGATCCTGGTGAGTATAAAAAATTTAAAGAATGTTGTGTGAAGCTTATACCGTGCTAACAAATGGATCATAGGCTTGGTCTGCAAGGTATGCTAGTGTTGTTCCTGAATCAACAATTGTTCCTTGTGCATTTGATGTTGTAAACAGTGAGGAATCAATGGCCAGCATTTGGCCATTTACAGCAATGCTCTCCAGATTCAAGTTGTAATGAGGCCTGTATTTTGTTGGGGGAGAAAAGGTAAACATCAATGCAATTGTAAACAGTAGACAGCATCCGGGGGGGAGCATGCAGGTGATTCCAGAATTTATCATCAACAGCAATGGTTGTTCCAGAGAATAAAGTTCACAACATTAGAAATTTAATATTGCTACAACCTATAAGTACAGTTTTCTAAGTGTTTCAACGGAAACTGAAAGTAGTGAGAGGAAAAAAGCTAGGACAAAATGACCTGCAAACACCAAAAGCAAATCAACAATTGTTTTTCTAATGGATGATGTAATCAAGATGAAATCACACACAGGAAATCATAGGTTAAAGTACAATACTTGTTTGGAAAGAGAATGAAATCACAAAAGTTACAGGATGCAACTCAATTTTAAGATGGGCAGCATATCTTTTTGAATAGTAAATGAGGAGATAATAACCTAATTTAAATTTCTCATATGGACCTTAAGTAAAATATACATATATACTCAATAGCAAATGAAGAACTGAATATGATGAAAAAGGAAAAGACCAGTTCACGATAATTCCAGAATCAGCCTTTCATGTGTATCCTATTCCTATCATCATGTATGCTTCATGAATTCCTCAAGAAATGGGTCTATAGTCTCTACTCTCTAGACTTGACAGCAGATTCCAGGTTAATGTCTTACTATCACCAACAAATGTTTTAAATCACAGTCTGCATATGTCTTGAACCGACAGCATATATCTAGTGTTGACAAATCACCAGGCGTACAAACAATTTCTGCTTGCATGTATTTGAGAAAGATAAGATAAATTAATAAATAACAAGACCAAATTTGTAATGAGATAAATCTGTGACCACATTTGCAGCCACCGTTCTTTATTTTCCCGCCCTTACCACCACAAAAGTAACAGAAGAACATCTGGCGAAAAATAAGACAGTGAAATAGATATCTCTACTCGGAAGTAATTTCAAGAAAAGAAACTTACTGCGATGGAACAAGTGGGGTATAGACCAATCCTGGCTCCACAATTTCACCGAGAACAAGTATGCCACCACCGTTGTCTGAACCTTTCAAGCAATGAGAGAATACCTTAGGGGATACCCCTAAAGAGTACAGTTGCGAAACCACAGATAGTTGGTGCTGTCCGAACCCAAAAATCCCATCAACTGCCCTATCTGACTTTGTCAGGTCTCCTGACTGTGAGTTGCTACATCTGTTTCAAGGAAACTGACAAATCCATGAGCAGAAGCAAAAATTCTACTGACCATGTGAGCCACCAAAACTATACAGTTAAGTTAAAAAAAATATTGTGACTGAAACACATAGTTAAACTTTACATAAGGCATGTCTTAATAAATCTAAGGTCAGCATAATGCTGCAGACTACTATCACTACAAGATCCCTAATTACAGAGGCTACACTTTGGATTCATAGCACGAATGCCATTAGCACGATGCAACATGCGTGTGAGAGGGTAGGCATTACATCAATTGGCAGTAAAGGGGGTGCTGATATTTTTCATAATGCACCAACATTTTTTGCTTTTGAATGAGACACAAAGAAATAGAAACATATAACTGTTTGTTCAAGTTAACCATCAAGGCAACTGATACTTTACCAGTGATAACCAATGGTATGGATGTCAACAAGAAAATGAAGCATGCTTGCAAAAGTGACAAGCAACCTATCTGATTTCAGGACATTGACAGTTTGTTGCCATTAGATCCATGGCTTGTCCCAATCCAATCAACCAAGAGATTTAACTTCCATCCACACCTGTTCCACAAATTTTCAACCTGTAGATGGCTCACATTTTATATGACCGAAATCGTGACAATCCTTCTCGACTTAACACCTCTCCAATAAATTTCTAATTGTATCTTCAGTGAAATATCATGAGTTATTATTAGCAAGTATAAATTATCTACTTAAGATGACATAAGATTGCAAGGAACTGTACCCAAAAATGATTGAGGCAGAAGAATTGGCAGTCTGCTCATTTCCCATAACAGTATCAAAATACATGGTGTCAGACACATAGTACCCAGATGTGCCACTTCCATCTCCATACTGGAAAGTGTAATCGCATGGGGCGTTCGGGGAGTCTGAATTTTGACAGAGCGCCTCCCCAGTTTGGAGGGCAGTTGTGCACCTATCATCTGAGCAAGCTATCCTAAATGACGTTGTTGAAGCATCTGGGTTGAAGGTCTCCAATTGGATCTAAGCAACAACCATACAAATAATTGTCCAGTTAGAAGTGGTTCTATGAGCTTATACACAAATGAACTTCAAGCAGTAAGACTTATTTGGGGAAGGGAATGGTAAGAGCTTGGATGAAGGAGATCTCACATTGAGTCCACTAGATGTCGGGCAACCATTGCAAGGGTTACAAGTTACCCACAAGATGTCACTGCCGGTGTCAATCTGTACATAGAATTCCTTAGGCGGGCTCCCCAATTTCACACGGGTAAAATAAAGCCTGCAAATTCAAACTTTAGGATACAATAGTTACCAAAGAGTATTGTGTTGGAACAAATTTAAAAAATACGCTAATAAGCACAACCCATGCAGGAGAATTGACCTCCATTAACTGAAAGGGAGTTTTTTAGGGCATGCATAGCTGTGAGGGCACTACACGAATTAACAAAATAATAATAGGAAGAAAAAGGGGTGTGACCAATCACAAAAAACAAGTAAAATAGGTTATCCGAAATAAATATGCATCCTAACTAGCTACTACTGAAGTGTCACAACACTAGATACAAGATCAAAGATAGGATATAGCTAGCTACAACTGAAGTGCAAAACAAAAATGTAATAACAAGAAGTTCATGACTTACTATACAGGCAACTACAGCCTATGAAACAAAAACATATGTCCTAACTAATCTTAGGACAAGAAGTCTCCATAGCATATAGACACCACAATCACTAGCAAAAGCAAAAACGATCAACTAAACTACTAATCAGAACCTTACCACAGACACAAGGATTGGGGTTACAGAGGTATAGTATAAATAATCTTGCCTCTATATCTTACTAGGCTACTGACGACAAATTTAATTCTTTTCCTTCTATCAATTGAATATTTGATGGTCAAACTACAGCTAAAAAACATAGCAGAGGGAGGACAAATCTAAATTGCATCTTATAAGATTAAAAATGATCCTTTTTAAAAAAAATTGACCTTACGCAAAAATAATTGAGGAAAAAAAAATTTAAGGATTGCCAGGAAAGGAAACTCTCATCTGCAATGAAATATCTGCCTACCTACTAACTAATAGAAGCAAAGCATCAAAAAATTTAATTTTCTTCCGTCAAATGGATCAAGTAAAGACTAGATCAACAAAATAATATATCCATCTATGCAAAAGACTCAAATTTGTTGGAATAGTCGCATTAGAAAGACGACCAAAACATATCTAATATTTGCTGTCAAATACAGGAGGCCCAAAAGAACCCTGAATAGTCCACCCATTGTCAATCAAAGGTAAACAGTCATGTCCAAGCAACAATGCAGCTAAAAAATAGTTAAATTTTGTCAAGTAAAATCACCAAATGTTAAAGCAAAAAGAAACACAAAACCAAGCTTCACAGGATGCACGCCGACATCGTCGAGCAAAATTTTCCAATTGAGGATACAGATTATTCATTATTCAATAAGTTTGTCATCAAACGAGAAACAGAAAGAATTGAAGCATCCAAGCCAACAAATCGCCCTCCCTTACCCAAAAAATCAGTGTGAGATGTAATTTTGAGCTCAAACCGGCCAAAATAACACGAAACAGGCAAGAAAGCATAGAAATCAAACTTCCCAGGACTAATTCAGACAAAGCAACGATTTGCGTTGAAACAGACCACACCAGAAACTACCAAAAAGCTCGAAATTTTCAAGCTTCTCCCGATCAAATCAAACCAAACCAAGAAAGCACCAAAAAAAGCGAAGCAGCTCACCCACCCGACCATGAAGGGGTTGGCCGAGCCATCCACTGGGAAGTCCACCACGCCGGCCACGGCCGGCGAGACGTTCCCGCCAAGCAGCCCCCTCCGCGCGTGCCGCGCCCTGTCCCGCTCCCTCAGATGCTCCACTGCCACCCCCTTCGGAGGCACTGCGCGCTCCAGCCTCAGCGCAGCTGGAGCCGGCGCTGCCTCCGCCGCCCCGGCGAGCAGCGCCGCCAGCACCACGACGGCGGCAGCGGCCACCACCGCCACCGCCGACGGCCTCATCTCTGAGCTCGCGGAGACCTCCCCACGGCCCCGCGAGGAGAGATAGCACTTCTTGGCGGGGCGCGGCGCGGCGCGTGTGCGCGTAGCAATTTGGCCTTTTTGCGTTTAAGCACCCGTACTAACCTATAATGCGCGCCGTATTATATATTACCACCCCCTGGGCCCTTATTTGCTTACTCGAGGTATTTTGGGGGGGTGGGAAGGGAATACTGTGAGCTTTCTGTGCTTCTCTCTTCTTCTCTCTCTATTCTTCACTACCTTTATATTGTAGTGTGGAGAACTTTTCTTCTTTGGCTATCTATCTTTTTTTTCCCCCTCTTCTTGTGTGTCGTTTCTTTGCTTCTTTGCTGCTTTGATCAAAGTGATGGGTTTGGTTCATTCAAAGAAAGTTTGCTAAATCGATTGGAACAGTGACCCCTTTTGCTAAAAGGATATGGTACATGATATAACCAAAGAATCTCTTGTTAATGGGTAACCATGTGTTGGATTTCATGTTTTATCGAGTCGGAAAATTCTTTTATGAGGGTCTCTTTGTATTTGATTAAGAAATGCTCCATGGTGATATGTTTGTCATACGGCTAATGAGTTGAGAGTTTTCGATAAGTTCTCACCAAAAGATAGCTTCAATAAAAATTATTTTCTACTAGCTCTCAAAGTTATGTGGAATACAATTGTAAATTTTGTCTATAATATTTAGTTTGGGATTGTAATTGTAACCATTATAAGTTTTTAAATTTTTTTATACTTAGATGTGTAATGGATTATAAATATGTTCTATCTGAATTGTTAAAAATTTTGTTGGAATATATTTTAAATATAAGTATTGTGACTTATGGAACAATACAACCAATAACATATTTTATCGAAATACAAGGCAATGAATGTTGATGTAATTTGAGGGGAATTTTTTTAAGAAAATAAATTCATTAAAATATTTGATGTACAACGAACTCTAGAGAATTACAAGTGTTTTGGCCCCAAATTGGAAAAGAGGAGTAGATTACTAGATTTGGATGTTATTGGCGCATTGCATAGGTGGATGTTGCATGATGTAACAGGACCAATTGGATGACTCACAAATAATATTTTTGATGAATCTTCGACTGATTATTTTTTTTAAGAAAAATCTTCTAACTAATTACTATTGGATGTCACAATCTCAACTGTTCATTGTTCAACCTGAAAAGGTTTTTTCTGGACTCGTATTTTTCCTAATGACAGTGTCTGATACAACCAAACTAGTTGAATGACTCACAAATAATACTTCGATGAATCTTTGACTAATCATCATAAGATGTCATGAAAATCTTAGTCGGGAAGTATTCGTGCTAGGCTTTTTCTGGACTCATATTTGTCCTGATAATAATATATGATAGTGTGATGCAACGGAACTAACAGGACAGTTAACAAACAATACTTTGATGAATCTTCAACTGATTACCATCAGATGTTATGATCCTCAGATGATCATTGTTTAACCACAATTAGCAACTAAATATCATTTCAGTCCATTCAACACCGACCTGATGCAATCAACTACTACAAATATTCCAGGATGAGTTGGTTTAATATGTATCATCTACCCAGGATGAATCGCTAGGCTAAAACCTCTCTATTCAGTGTAGGTTGCACTTGACAAAACCCCAGAACTATTTTCTTAGCTGTCTTTGATATCCAGAATATTGGTTCCACACTTCCACTAACTACGTTACTGTTATTTTTCAGTTTATGTGTTGAGTCACATCGTGTCTTAATTCATCGGTCATGTTTAACCGTTGGATTGACTAAACACACAATCTAAGCCCTCAAACCTTGCACACGAGAGAACTATGAAAAGAACCCTAGCTAGCAACTTAATTCACTGCCTCCACCTTTCCTAGATCGCTCTCCTCATTACCACCCCAACCCTAGGCCAAATCCTATTCCATTGCCACCCGCTCCCCCCGCAAGCTCGCAATTCTCTTGCTTGCACCACCTCCCACCTTCTTGTGCCATTCGTTCTCCTTAGTTATATTCTAGAAATCCTATGAACCAAATTAGAGTCAAAATATGTCATTAAAAAAATAATTTTTGTGAGAATCCTATCTTATATACGAGATTAAAAGAAGTTAAACATTGTTGTACCTAATTAAATCACAAATAAATCACAATCAACTAGCTCCAGACCTCATATAATTTTTTACGCGTTGCATGCTCATCACTCTCCATCAAATCAGATTATTTTCGTTAAAATACACAACAATATGCAAATATACGTACTCTCTTACGACCTCAGAACCTTTGGGTTTTTTTTTCTTCTGCTGACTGTTTGATGTGTTTAATAAGAATTAATAATAATGGTCAAACGCGCTATTCGTGCAAACAAAAGATTATTTATGTTGGGCTAAACCATGAAAGTCGTCGTTTGTTGCCATATGGTGTTCACAGAATGTTCAATGAATCTACTTTGAGACTTACATTCTCTTGACGAATTCAATCTTGAATAGTTTACAGCGATGACCGAATATACGCGTAGCTAAAACACGTATAATTTTTTTTACAAATAATAAAAAAAAAACCAATTACAACAAAGACCCAGAGTTACCGTATTTTACAAAAATAACCCACCACATTAGCGTGTCGAGTCGCTAATGTCAAGTCTTATAGACTCGACAAGCGACGTGTCTCGTTGTGGAAAGTAGAAATCAACTTGTTGAGTACCAAGTATTCGACAAGCCCTCTGATTATCATTAGAACAGAGTACTGGTCGAATGCCCACATTCGAGCAGACACTCATGTGGACTGTCTTTGTACAAATACGACCACGATCAGTTTTGAACTAATATAACCACGACAAAATCTAGTACTGATATGACCAGTTTTGAACTGATGCGACCACGGCCAGAGAAGTCAGATGACTTGTCGAGTGCTGGTAGACACTCGACAAGCCGATTTTCACTCCCACAACGTAACACGTCGCTTGTCGAGATTCCAAAACTCAACACGCTGACGTGACAGACTATTTTTATAAAATATGACAATTTAGAATCATTTTTGTAATTAGTTTTTTACTATAACTTATTTATAAATTAAACTCAAAACACCTGCCTTCCGTCCACAATTCCACCATAGTGTCAAGATGTTTCCTTCGAGAACTACGAGATAATTTAATGGTGAAGAGACTTTGGTTTGTATTCTCGTCAGTACGCTTGTTTTGCAGGTATACATAAGATTTATCTACGGTTTTGACTAGTTTTGCTTAATTAAATATGTATAAAATTGATTTGGTAATTGACTTGCGGCTTCCCAATCATGCTTGGTTTTCATGCGCTCGATTTTGACTTTTAAGTGCCTGGGAATGAAAACAAATCAAACAGTCTCTATAAACTGCTCATTAAGCCGTAGTTTTGAGCCCTCATTGGGGGTGGTTGGGTCACACAATTTTCTACAAAGAGCTAGTTGCAGTTGTCTTGGTCAAAATTCCAGAAAAAAAAAAAAAGAAAATTTCTTTTTTACTCAAGGCTACATCTAGGGTTCTCAATAGAGTGGGTTTTTGCATCACCCTTAGGGTTGGAAACGAGTCGAACTCGAGCGAGTCCGGGCAGACTCGACTCGGGCTCGATAGCGTCTTCAGCTCGGCTCAGACTCGGCTCGACGTATTAACGAGCTTCGAACCAAGCTCGGGTTTGACTCGAAGTAAGCTCGATAGAGTTTGAGCTCAGCTCGACAAAGATAGACTCGTCATCCTCCTCGGCTGAACGCCGCCGCCGCCGCCGCCACCTCCTCCACGCGGGCCACCGCCGCCGCCTCCTCCACACGCGGCGGCTCCTCTCCTTCCTCTCCTCCTCCATGCGGGCCGCCGCCGCCACCGCCTCCTCCATGCGGGCTGCCACCGCCGCCTCCTCCTCCACGCGCGCGGCTCCTCTCCTTCCCCTCCTTCTCCATGCGGGCGGCCGCCGCCTCCTCTTCCATGAGCGCCGCCGCCGCTGTGATAGCACATGAGGGTTTGAGGATTTGAGTGTTAGATTGGGGAATAGTAGAAAGGGACATGTATTCGAGATTTAACGAGCCGAGCTCGGGAAAACTCGAGCTCAGCTCGAATTCTCTCTCGAGTTTCATCTCAGACTCAAGTTTGGCTCGTTAAGGGCTCAAGCCGATCTCGAATTAAGTCAATCTTCGATCCGATCCCGAATAGTTTGCAAGCTTCAATCTTTTTATCCAGCCCTCACCTAACCCGCCCTAGATCAAGGAAAGATTGTCCGATCAACAGGTATCTATCAAATCAGATCGAATTTTAAGATTTGGTAGATAATATTATTTTCAAAACAAAAGATAATTTTCTAATAACTAATTTTATATAAGTACTATTACAAAAATAAAGATATACACAAGCTAACTAATAAAACTATATGATACTAGTAATAGTTGAATATAAGATGTCATAAAATTAGTCAAAATAATTTAATGATACTTATGAATTATACTAATACTTTTAAAAAATATGTGATTATACATAATTGTGACAGGGGAGACAAAGTGGGTTGACCTACCACCCACATCCACCCTTCCTTACCTCGGATCGGATAGGGACATCTCCCAGGTCAAGTTGGGGTCAAGTGAAAATTGAGACCTTAACTACATCTAACATACCTAACGAATTATGATTGGACCTGTTATCTTTCTAGATCATCCGTGCCCTAATCTGAGCTTGAAAGCAAATTTGAATTATTCAACACACAATCAAGAACATGTTATGAGCTAACAGTTAGGAATGTTCCTACCAATTAGCAAGAAAATGTTGATCTCACAACAATGACTTGGACACTATTTTTTCTTTCTTCTTCTTCTTTGATTGGGGCAGTTAGAAATCTTCTTCATGGTAGGTAGCATGCCTTATTTTGGAAGCTGTTGGCAAGTGGTTCATATCATATTTGAATGAGTGAGAAATTCCTCTCATGCATTGCAATGCGCAAGGTAGGTCTTTGTCAAACCTTTTGGCAAGTGATTTTGCACCCACATTCCTATCATCTTGTTCATAAAATTTTCCACACGAACATTGCATTTGTACCACTATTTCTTACATTTATTTGGTCCGCATCAGAATTGCCTGCCTTAACATATGGCTGAGATATATCTTAATTGAACCTGTGCAAAAAATAGGTCTGGCATGGCTTGTGCCCAATTTGAATTTGACGTGGCAGGCGGTCTATTGAGTTAGTTTGGACTAGATTTTGAATTTGAGACCAGACAGCTAGACTGAGTTGAGTCGGACCTGATTTAGTCCGATCGTAGCCCAGCTACTCTTCACAGTGCAAATGTATTCAGCCAGCTCGGTTTGACCCGGCTTGGTTGCTCATGGGACCAAGTTGGGCAAATCACATCCAGCTTTAAAGGGACCTAGAATTTCGGCTTCTCGACCCAACTCGGGATTTGTTTAGATCTAATCTTTATATTTGATTGGTGTCCACAATATACCTAGTCATGCCTCACCTAACTTTGACAAGCATGTTTGGTAACTTACATAGTTACATGTCCACTCAAAGACACAAAAAAAAGGCACCAACCAAACAACCCAGTCTCGAGTATGCGTTACCAGTCATGAATCTTCAATATTTGTGGTAACTTGAAACCTCAAAATCAAACATATCACCTAGATCACCAACAAAAAAAATCTTTATCCAATCTTTTGGATGGAGGACATTTTAGGTTTATGGAATTTTTTAAGCAAGAAGAAATAGCACCAATATGAACAAATTTGTTATTGATGTCCAACACAAATTATAAATAAAGAGAATACATCAACATGAAACAAGAATTAAAAAATCATATCTAGAAAAGATTAAAACGAAACAACGACCACATATTTGTGTTTTTGAGCACACGGCTATAAGCAAAGAGGATTCTCCCGATAGACCCCATATTGGGTTTATTTATATTTGCTTGATTCGATGTTTTGCAATGTGTTGGTGCCTTTAGCAATGTGCATGAAAAGAAATGGAGATGTGATGTTTGCTGTTTGAGAGTCACATGGGATTAGGAAAACCAATCAGGCAATGATGGTGCTTATTAAAAGTGTGAAAGTTTTGTGTTCTAAAAAGATGCCAAATGGTGCCCACAGAGCTTTCCATTTCTTGTGCCTTGTGCCGTACTAATGCCGTGGGCAAAGAACAATACAACATCTTCTAATAGTATAAGAATATGCAGATAAATAGGTCAAGCAATCAATTGTGCTATATGGAATCTAATGCTTGTTTCTTTGTTGCCAACCCAAGTCCCCAAAACCTGTATTATTTTTTTAGCATATTTTTTATTCTATGCACCAACAGTGTTGGATTTTTTTTTCAAAGTTTACATGTATCTTCTTATTGGATAAAAACACTCTTATCCTTGATTTAATCTTTCTAGAAATCACCTGTCTCCTTCCTTAACATCTTCAGTGGTGAGGTAGCAACAACACTACCAGTCACATATAGACAACAATGCCGAGTGACTGATGAGTAATGAGGCAACAATGACATCATTAGTATAGGATTGGTACATGGGGGAGTATAAGGTGGGGATAGAGGTGGTGGTAGAAGAGTAGGAGGGAGAGATAAAGTAAGATGAGGTGAGTTAAGATATTTAAATTAGATTAAAAAAATGATGGTTTATGTAGAAAAATAAATACCTAATGTGGCATTCTCTTTTATTAATGCATGTACTTTTTGGGTCATTAGTATAGTATTAAGATTGGTTAGGATAAAGAGTTGACAGAAAGCTCCAACCTTTTAAATTTCTCTCGACCTTTTGTACAAACGTTGTTTATTGTGGAGCACAGCGTGCCACATTCCCTTCATAAAGGTTATATTTATAGTTTATGACAATGATCAAGTGATCATTCAAAGCAGAAAACGCTATTGATGTGATAGTTGATAAGATACGTACTTCTATCACAATAGTTGAGGATTTTTGGAGCGACTCTCTAGAAGAATATTCTTTTTCTCCAGGTTACACAAAAAATTTCTTAAAAAATCTTACTCACTTTAATGAGAAGTTTTTTGTGGGACTCATGCATGAAGAATCTCTCCAAGAATCAAGCACTTCAATAGTTTGACTCTTCGGAAGACTTTTTGGTGGGTCTCACGTATTAAATATCCAAATGAGTTTTTGTGTATTATATTATTGATTAAATAATTCATAAAAATTAATAAAAAATTATACGAGGATGATTCCAACAAATAAAAATTTAACTTTCTGATGGAAAATTCAACATAATGAAAATAAATATTTTTATTAAATCCAGATGGTTAAACATAAAATTAAACATATGACATTGTACATTCAAACATTTAAACTTAAAATTTAACATCCACGTACTAATTAAAAATATTAGAAATACGACAAATAACAACTAGTTGCCATGGTCACCTCCAAAATGCTGTCAAATATACTCAATCAAATCCTTTTTGAGTTGAGCATGTATAGATTGAACATGAATGTTAAAATTTTTCGCGATTACATCAGCGAAAGCAATTGGAGCACAATGTTGGATATGAGGAGGTATTACATTAGAAGTTTCTTGATCGTTGTTGAAATAATAGAGTGAGCCATCAAACTCTCGCTCATTTTCAATAATCATATTGTGCAATATGACACATATCTTCATGATTTTCGCGAGGGTTGAGCAAAAGCGGATGGGGCCATGGAGGATGGCAAACCGGGATTGTAGAACTCCAAATGCTCGCTCTACGTTCTTCCTTGCTCCTTCTTGATGTTGTGCAAACAATCTGAATTTGTTTGCCTTAGACAAGAGTATTGTCTTCACAAATACAGCACATTCTAGTATATACCATCCACTATATAGTATCCAATATTGTATTGTTTTCTATTCACGAAGTATTAAACTTGAGGAGCTCGTCCCTACAAAACGTTACTGAATAAGGGCGATTAGTTCAACACATTAATATCATTGTTGGACCAAGCAACATCAAATAAGGCATGCCATATCCAAAGGTCCAGAGAGGCGACTATTTCTAGTATAATGATCGGGACTCCATAATCACCGCGAGTAAATTATTCTTTTCCATGCTACTGAACAATTTCACCACTCCCAATGCATGCAATCTATACTTCCTATCATTCTCAGAAAACCACGCGCCTCTCCTTGTTGCAATAGATGCTGCATGTCTTCGACGGTTGGCCGTTGGAGATATTTCTCACAAATTTCTACAAGCACTGGATTGCTGTGGATTCCCCAATCCGTACGTATTCATCGACGGTATCGACAGGAGAGTCATACATCAACAACCGAATGCCCACAATGCACTTCTGACAACCCTCGACGGTTAGTAGCATCTCTTCTTTCAGTGAAAAAAGTAGACCACTCACCAAACAATTCGACGATTCGAAGAAAGAAGGGTCTTCTCATCCAGAACCTTCGGCGAAACAGATAATCGGGGTAAATCGGATTCTCACAGAAGTAGTTCGCCATGAGGCGGTTATAGCTGTTTTCATGGTCCATGTCGATGTATCGCCTGCTACCGCACCGATGACGGCAGGAGGTAGAAGTTTGTAGCCTGCCTTGCATACCAACTATAAGACACTCTTCAAACTACACCATGGAGGGATTTTCCTCTACAAATCTCACAAGGAAATTTTGTAAGGTATTGTAGGTCTCTTCCTCTTCACTATATGTACTTGAGTTAGAGTTGGACAATGTTTTTGAGGGAGAGGGATTTCGAAAGAAGAGTACTCGAAGATAAGAACTAAGGGTCTTTAAAGGAATATTGCTAAGGATGAGAAGTATGTGTTGAGATGGTTTGATTTATATAGGCCAAGTCGAATATTTTACTTTCTAGTTGCCAATTGCAATGTTCGAACAACTATTTTTCAAACAGATGCGTCCAACGGATAGTATCCAAACAAAAGCATCCAATGGATAGTATCCAAAGATATTTTAATTACACAAATTATGGATACATAGTTCTACAAGTACATAGTGGAAATAAAATGATACACAATATAGTCTAGTCCAGATTAGCCTATGTGATCAAATCTTTGATAAACTTCAACACTTCTGCATGATCCTTTATTTTGTCATCGTTGAATTTTGATTTGTCTGTTGTCACCAATTTTGTGAATGACTTGGCAAGTACTAACTTTCTCTTAAACTTGTCGTGATCATTCAGAGAGGAGGCCGCACGGTCCACTACCTCCATGCGTTCAGTGTGAATCTTGACGAACATTCATAAGTCTTCTTGCACATCTGTGTTGGGTGAGGGAGATTGTTTCTAGCCTTTTTCTTTGCACTTCTCCTTGGTTGCGTCACAACCTTTTGGCCACGTCTCCTCCACGAGGGCATGTGGGTTGGATGAGGACGATATGTGTGCACCGTCTTCATTTAGTCTTGCTCTTTTACTGGTGTCGATGTAGGTTCGGTTTTATTTAGGTTGGTCCCTAACATCCATCCACCAGTGATTCAGAATGAATGGGTGTCCCATCTCCTTCATGTACAACTCGCGTGTTTGTGCCATTAGTTGGTCGTCGGAACGACCACTTGCGTAGACCTCCTTAAGCCTGCACCAACAACCATTAAATTAAACAATTTTTTTTGTTAGTCCGCAGCTAGTGGTCTTTGCGATGCATCAGCTCCCTTCTCCGATTTGTTTGGCTGCTCTCATTGTATGCCGCTGTAACACTTACTCAATACTTGTCGCTTTTTTTGTTGTTCCCGTCAATTGGGTCGAGAGAATTACTCAACCACGCACTGATCTGCGCAATTAAAATATAACATTATCATGAAACAATGAATATGAACCTTACAAAATTCTGAAATAATTATCTCCATGACAATTGAATGTGAAAACGGATTACTCACAAGTCTAACATCGTCAACCGCTGACCAAAGCAATCACTTGCGACCGACAGAATCTAGGAGAACATGGTCATCATCGTCGTCAATAACTACCTGTGGCGTAGAATATGGCGTATCGGAGTCTGACACAAATGTGTTTTGAATTTTTGGATGGGGGTTGTAGTGGCGAGGGCTGCAAATAGTTGGATAGCGTACCGACAAAATGAAAATTTTGCTCATATGACACATATAAATGACCAGATGGATATGAGGGGGCAGTGGATATGGAGGGGGATGTAGATATAGAGTAGCATGTGAATACTGAGGGCCGAGGGATATGGAGGTTAACCGGAAGGATAAGGTGGTACTGAAAAATTTGAATTACCAGGTGGATATGGTGGGGCTTTGGATTACCGGTTGTTTTCAGATTTTCTCCAGATATATTAGGAGAAGTAATCTAGTTTAGAAAACTCTCGGGGGATTACTATCCATACGAAACACTAAAAAAAATTTATGAAGAAAATGTTGTATAATTGGTGTAAAGAAGGTGTGAGATTTGTAAAATGTGTGTGTTGAAATGAGCAAATGAGGATTCTATTTATAGGGGACCAGTGAGGGAAATTTTTTTTATTTTCTTTAATGATTTTTTATGAATTTTTGACGAACTTTTTGAAGCCAAAACAATTAAAAAATGCCTAACATCTCTTTTATAACAGCTATATTTCTAGCAACTAAATTTGAAGTCTATGATAGGTGGGTCTCACTGCAAAAAAACAAATTAAAATGATTGTGAATACCAAAAGTAATAAAATTAATGTGGTTGACAGGTGGGCCAAAAAATCTAAAACCCACTTGTCAATTATTCGGGCTATAAATGTAGAATAAAAGAAATTACTATAGTAAGATTCACAAAAAATAAAGTACACTCAATGACAGGTGGGCCATTAAATTCACTAGGCCCATTGTCAGTCTAATGTGTATCGGGAAAAAGGTAAGCGAAGAACCTGAAGTGTTGCTGCCGTGTGATAATAGTGGGCCCTAACGTCCACGTCTCGTAACCTCTGGTAAATTTAACCTCTGCAACTGACAGTTGGTCCCAACAAGGATTTACCCCATATATCAGTGACGGAGTTTGGAGTGAAATAAGTAACCCCGTGGGAATTTGTATTGACGTGTACGATAGTGGTGAGACCCACCGCTGTCGCCTTGTTATCCGCTGAATTTTTATGTGTTGTTGTTGACTTGCGGGACCCACTGTTTGTTAGCCCACCTGTCATTGATGTGGGTTTCAGTGTATGGATACGGGTTCAATTTTAAAAGTTGTTGCGTAACAGTAGTGGTGGGGCCCACCGTACGCACCTCAGGACGCAGCGTGACAGCTAGCTCCAGTGAATCATGTGCGGGTCCTGCAATAAAATAGGCCCACATGTCAGTGTCCAGTTTTTGTGGGTTGTGCTTAATGAAATAAAAAAAATTATAAGACCCACAAATCGCATTTTCGAGCAACTGTGGTTGCTCTAATGGCTCAGTTTCGGCTGACGCACGCCTATGGGGCCCAAAAAAAAAAGAAACGCTCCAATGTTGCTTGTCCAGGTGTCTAATTTTGTTTGGTCCTCTCACTGCTTGGCTGACAGAGTGACTCACGTGGACGGCGCACGTCGGTTGAAACGACTTAGTTGGAGACAGTCTTAGTAACATGTATATGTGCTAACTATTGTACCCCTTTCCTAAAGACATGAATAATTAAATTATAAACAAGTTTTTGGATATTTTTTAATTATTTTCTCCCTATTTAGCATCAATATGTCTATAGCAAATATTTTTTTTTGAGACATCCATAGACTCCACTTCCATTGAGGCATCCACAAAGCGAATAGAACACATTTTGCACGTGTCCTAATTATAAGAGTAAAGGGCAGTGAAAGTTTTGAAACATTTTGTTTTCATATGTGGGACTTATTTGTTGAATGAACTTTATAGTCTCAATACACACCCTGTTTGGCGGAGAGTGCCACTTTACAATTTCTGGCATATTTTTTTCTCGTGGTTCTGTTAAGTCATCCTCCTGGTTTATTAGATAAAAATAAATCTTCATTCAAACAACTCAACCAAGCTAGCTGTTTCACCATTACATTCTCTGTTCTATTTTACTTATCGTTTGGTTTATAAGTTAAATTTTTTAAGACTTTGACTACTAATATAAAAAAATATCAAGATTTATAAAAATTAATTGTCAAAATTATATTTTATAGACCGTGAAAAATCTAACACGACAAGTAAAAAATAATATATAAAGTATTGCTCCCTCCATTCAAAAAAATTGCCACTTTTGTATACATATTAGTCAAATTTTTCTAATTTGACCACTAATATAGATTAGTTATAAAATAATATAAGAGTATTTTTATTTTAAAAATATTTTTAATATTATAATATTATAATATTTTTACTAATATATTATAATAAAATATAATAGTTAAAGTTGCATCTTATAGATTATACGTAGTTAAAAAATAATAATCTTTTTAGATGAAAGGGAGTAGAAGTTAAGATGGAATTAAGCGTTAAACAAGAAACTTTGGCGTTAAGTAAAGCTCGTCCACAAGATAATAACCTGGGCTGAGATGTAGACCTATCAATCACTGCTTTTATAAAAGGTGTCTCGGCTGAGGCTCAGACTCCATTGGAGGGAAAAACTACAAAAAAAAAAAAAAACAGCTACTTTTTGTATGAATCTCCGAATTTGGGAACCGGCAAGGATCATCTGCACCTTTTTCCAATGCTGGATCTTGTTCAGTTATAAAAGATGATATAAATTCTGGATCTGGTGTGGTAATTTAAAATGGTCATCAATACTGGTACATTGGATGGCTAGTGATCAAGTGATCACGTGTTAGTATTATATTGTTAGCCATATCTCGAGAGGATTTTTTGTGTAATGGTTAGGACATTTCCACCGTGCAGCAACGATCAGCACGGAGCAACAAGAATATCTTTTTTCAATCCAGCTTGGAGAAGAGAGGTGAGAGACGCCCAACTTTGCTGAGATGCAGAGCACAGAGGAGAGGCTGTGGATTTTTTTTTCCTAATAACTCACAAGAAAAATAAATTCGAAAAATAATTCAAACCTTTTAAATTTTGTAAAAATGGGACCTCAGTCGCGAAATGGGTCATTTTTGCAAAATTTAAAAGGTCTGAGTTATTTTTTGAATTTTTTTTTTGTGGGTTATTAGAAAAAAAATTCGAGGCTGTGTGGGTCACAGATATGTGCTTTAGGGGTAGAAATAGGAGAAACGGCGTGCATTCGCAGTATATATATATTTTTGCTAATGCCTCTTGTAGGAAGTTTGTTATTGGAGTTGTTCTTATATATAGCACTTTGTGTCACTAATAAGTGGATAATCAAATGATTGTATATTAAATCTATCTTATGTCTCTTAAGACAACAAAATTTCTTATATGAATTTTTTTAAATGCATTCGTCGGTTTACCTATAATAGATTGAAAATTCATTAAAGTTAATATTTTTCCCATGTACAATTGCTTTCATGACTAAAACACAGAGACGAGGAAAAGCGAAAAAGGTGATGCTAGTGACATGAACCCTAACAAACACCCCAGTAGCCAATTGATTATAAATGGATCCTTTAGATCCCTAGCTTAGCTTGTATATACAATCTACTAGCAACCTTTCACTTCCTTTGGTTCTTGGAAAAAGTGTTCATGCAGGACCTTTTGATCGACAATAACAAGCATTACTTTCACTATTCATCAGACAGAAACTATAGGTGTAAATAAGGCATGAACACTAAAAAGCTCGAAGGTTTTTTTTGGATTCTTTGTAGTCCTATTTCAATTGTATGGAACCATGGTTGTTTTAATGTTGCAAAATTTCTCTCCCTATTTTTCTTTAGTTTCAAAGAATTTAATGACTAATTATTGCGATATTTTGGTTGAACTTTATATTGTTCAGGTTGAGATGATGAGTAATTTTTAACTAATCTTCTACTTTATTATCTTTTTTTTTAGCATGAACATGACTTTGAGATCAAAATCGTGTTTTCTATTATTATAAACTTATATTTCATCAGATCTAATAACTCAAACTCAGTGATAAATAGAACTAGTGGATCACAATCTAGTTAATGTCCAAACCAGTCAAAATTGTTTGATCATTTAACGGTGAAACTAGTTATATTAGATTTCCCAAACAATGACTAATGGAGATGGTAGATTGAGTTTTTTATGGTGATGTGTGTGTGGCCTTGACAAAATGTAGAAAATCCAGATCATGCCCACGATGGAAAAGAGAACCGAAAAGCATTTGAGTAAGGAGGGAATGGAAAGAGGAGCTTGAAGCCACTTCCAAACAATTTTAATGGTGTTTATGGTCCTAAACAGGGAACCTTTTTAACACCACATTGCAACACATGAAACATCCCTACACTAATTAGTAACTTTTGAATCCCATACTAAAGAAAAGTTAGGCGAGTTCGGAGCGCTCTATCTCTTTTCAAATCAAACAATCAAAAAGACTGCATACAAAAAAATTAGTTCATACATAGTTCGTAACACTTACTCCTGGTGGGCCCGTTTATTACTGGAGACTACAGGGTTTATATTCTCGGAAACATGTTGTTTCTCAAACTTGGTTGTAAGGCCACAAACTAATTGGTTTTCCGGTGATTCATTGTTTTTTTTCTATTTTATCAAGTTTTTGTGTTTTCTTAATTTTGTAATATCACTAATTTATGTATTCCTATATATTAATATGCAGTCTTCTCTAATCTTGATCAATTTGATGTCTATATAATAGGAACAGAGATATCCGATTCCCCACAAGAATTGAACTCTGGTTGTGACTTTTCTTTAGACAGTCACTTTGAATTTACCTATTTGTTAAGAAACATTAAGCATCATATGCATACTTATATAAGATGTTGATGTAATTGATCAGCATCACAGGACAGAAAATTACACGTCAAATGTTTGGCGCGCAGTGACGTTTAATCAACGAATACTAGAAAAGGTTTCTTCTTAAGGTTATATATGCAAGTATCAACTTCTATTACAAGTCAGGATGCTTCTAGAAGAAACCAGAAACCAGCCTACGCAATGGGTTTGTCCACAGTGTGGTGTTCTTCAAATAAACTCTCAATTGAGCTTTCGCATGAAATTTAGGTGGTGAAGCATCGAATATAATCTAGAATTTTTTTAATAGCCATTAAAAAATTAATTCCTGGTAAAATTTTTTATTTTGTTAAACTGAAATTTAATCATTGTTGCGATCAACGATTTTCAGTTGCCGACTAAAGCAATGACTAAAGATATGGTACCATACTCGGACAGATGTAGCAGTAGTACATTATCTCAGTCGCTAACTAGATCAACACCTGAAAAACGTGGCACACGCGCACTGCCGCTACATCTGCCCAGATGTATTGTCACGTCTTTAATCACTGGTCCAATCAGCCATTGAAATCAATCTGATTGGATCAGCAATTAAAATTCAATTTTGTAATTTTTTTAATAGACCATTGTTGAAATTCTATAATCTACAATTTTGGGCATACATTCTATTTATATGTACGAATAGTCGCGTACGGACTTCTAGTTTCCATTGTAGACAATTCTTTATATGATATGCAACACAATCAAATCAAAATAAGCACGTGTTTAACTGAATTCAAGTTTCTCCAAACTGTTTTATTGAGTTTTCAGTTTATAAATCCAATAAATCTTCTGTAATCATTTTAAGTTTATAATTATAGAATAAACTCATAAATAAATTAGATGTTTGATCATAGTTTTAATTTATAAATTTATAAATTAAAATTGAAGCTGAGACAAACATCCCTTAAATTTTATTTGCATCCTTAAATTTTATCTTTCAATACATAGAAATTACATGTACTTTTTGTAGTGTATGTTGTAAATGTGGCCCAAAAGATTATTCACACCAAGAGTTCTATCAGTTTATTTGGTTATCTTGCAAATTATTTCACTCGTTTTCAAACAGTTAAATTAACAAGTTGTTGGTGGATCGCCGCTATCTGTGAAGCATGGTCCATGGTCCATGGATCACATCAACGAAAGGGCTAATCCTTTAAGATCCAGAAACTTTTTTTGGACATCTCAATCCATGACAATGGCCCAATTGGCAATCAGGCAGGCAACTACATTTCATCAACCATTATAATTGATGCAAACACATTTCATTTCTGGTCCTAATTAACTCCCGAACGCTAACCTACATAACGCGTACATTTCTTGGTGGTCCAATGTATGTATTAAGAAGGGGTTGTTTGATTTAAGAAATGCCAATATTATAGAATCATTCAATTCTGAATATTTTAATTTAGTTAGTGACATAGATTTTATTTTACTATCAATCTATTCCACTAGGAGTGGAGTTGAATAAAAAAATATGAAATAAAATTATCTAACCAATTTTATAAAATAATCCCATTCCATCCAATTGATATAAATTTATCCTAACATGAAATAATTTCCCAAACCAAACACCCTATTGAGTTTTGCCCTTTAACCCCTCAAGTCACAAGTTTACTCCCTTCACATCACATCACATCACATGGAGACTAGATTTCAAATCCCAATATCTAATCTCAAAAGTCCGAACACATTTCAATCAGTATGGGGCTTGCTTTTATTGCTCATTTTTCATTTTTTGTTGTAAGGTTTTATGTGTTAAAATTAGACTTGAGCACAAATGTCCTGTTCAACCTGCCTGAGCTCGACTAGGCTTGATCCAACCAAATCTACGGTTACTGCCAGTTTTAAATGCTAGCAAGGATGTTTTTTCCTCGATTTTATGCTGACCTAGCCCCTTTTAGCACTTAGACTGTCTCCAATGACGGCGTTAGTTGCGGCTCGCATCGACGGCGGCGGAGGATTGCTCGCCGCTTGCTCGGTGCGATGGGACGGCCGCGTACTACGGGCGGTGGCGAGCAGGAGGCGAGCTCGCGGCGAGGGAGGCGACTCGAGCGGACGCGTTTTGTGAGCCCCACTGAGAAAACAAACGGCCAACCCTGCCCGCGTAAAAAAATTTCTGACAGGTGACGCCAATGAACTAAAGGACCCACATATCATTGAAGGGGTGCACGGTTTAAACGTCGCAAACATTTATAGCGTGGGCCCCACGCCCACGTTCACCGTGCCCATGTCAGGAGCCGAAGGCACCACGCATAAATGGAAATAGGTCACTGACCTATGGGCCCCATTGGTTGCGTCCCCACATGTCACACACATTATATTAATTAGCTGTGTCGCACACTTTTGAAGTTGAGTAGGGCCCGCCACACGGGAGTGCACCCAGGTTGATGACGTCAGTGACGCGCTGGCGCGCGAGCCCCAATTACTGAGCCGTGGGTCTGGGGCAAATCAAGACCCACCTATCATTGAATGAAGTGTAATAAATGATCGTACGAATTAGTAAACGCACAAATTTTTAAGTTTTCATTATGTACGTATTTAATGTTGGCCGTAGAGGATGACAGGTGGGGTCTTTTTTTGCTGGCCCACCTGTAAGCGAGAGAAGACTAAAAAATAGCCGTTGGGGAGGTAAAAATTGTAGGTCCCACATGTCAGCCTCTAAACAATTGACCATTTTAATCTAGTCGTTTAAAAATAGCCGTTGGATCAATTTTTAATTCATTTTGGCCCTAAAAAATATAAAAATTTTCAAAAAATTCCCAAAAATCAAAAATTTTTTCCAACTCTCCCCTATATAAAGACATATTGTTTCACCATTTTCACTCACATTTGTTCATCCATCTACACCCAAAACCACTCCATATTTGCTGTAAAAATTTTCAAAAATTTCACATGGATTCTAATCCATCTGGTGGTTTCGTTAACTGGTTTGGCTCTTGCCATTCTCCTGGCGAAAACACCTAAACCCTAAACACCCAACAGCAACCCGATTTTTCGTAGCTACCGTATCCCCCTAACTACCATTCATATCCACCGACTTACCAGCCGTATCCACAATACAACCAAAATTATCGTCCCTATCTACCACACTGCCATGCAATTCCACCGCCCCCACAGTATAGCCAAAATTTTGATTTTGTCGGTATGCCGCCGACCTGTACGCCGTTTTCTCTACCTCAACCGCACTCTGCGTCTGTCTCTGACAACGACACTCCAGATGATCCGTTTGAGACCTAGCCTTAGTTTTCACACTAGACTCGTCCAGATTCTAATATGCAGAATAACGGGATCTTACTCGAAAATACCGAAACTCAAAGGTTGATCGAAAACACAGCTCAAAGTAATTGCACAACTCTTTATTTCAAAGAGAGCTTTACACGTTGAACGTTAGGCACACTTGCCTACGTCGAAAGAACTATAAGTGTTTAAAACTCAAATAAGTTATATGACTTTTCGATGATCTAAACTAGTTCTATTACAAGATATTTATAATTCAATCGTATGAGTACGTATCAGACTCAATAACCGAAATATATTAGACTCATATAACTAACTAATCCTAAATGGATAAGCTTAGTTATATATATACGGATCATATTACAATTCCAAACAGGGAACGAATTCTTTTTCATGGTCGCGAACCAATCCATGGTCGCGGATCCATCCATGGTCGCGAAACCTTTCCGAACACGGTTAAGGTCGCGAAGCCGTATGCGATCAGGACTTGAAAATCCTCCCGGATCACCAGACTTTGCTCCACCCGATCCGGCGGCCCGAGTTGTCGTCGATGACACCAACACCAATGCTGCTGTCGATGCTAGCTGGAAGACGAAGCGCTTACCGTGGTACACCGATGATGACATAAAACTGGTAAGTCGGTAATTTTCGTTAAGCATCAAAAGGGAAATATATTTACGTTCGACTTCGTCATTTAATTTTGTTTTACAACACACAAATTAGTTCCTGGCTCAGCAATTCGCTCAATCCTATTAATAAAAACAATAGGAAGTGCGATATGTACTAGGCAAATGTCACAGCAGGATTCAACGACACGGTCCCGACAAACAAGAGAAGGAAGACCAAACACTGCAAGGACTACTGGCAACGGAGCAATAAAAAAGTGGTCCAATTTAATGGTGTTTGGCTCCGACTGAAAGATGTCTACGCTAGCGGTTGTTCCGACGACCAACTCATGGCGCAGGCCTGTAAGATGTATAAGACGGAGATGGGCCATCTGTTCATCTTGGATCACCGATGGATGGTAGTTCGCGGGCAACCTAAGCGGTCCGCAGTCTACGTTGATGCCCCCAACAAAAGAAGCAGGTTGTCTGAGTCGGGCACCTACACATCATCGTCCAACAACGATGATGTGCCACCAGTAAAGACACGGCCAGAAGGACGAGACGCCGCTAAGGCGAAGCGCAAAGGTAAGAGCAAAATTGATGCAGCGCAGGATTCTACGGCGGCAATGCGAGAGGATCTTGATGCCTTCATCAACAATCACCACGACCGTGTCGAAAAAATGAAGGACGCAGTTCGTGTGTCCAAGTCATTGCGCAACCTCGGGAAGTCGCAGGAAAATTCTGCCTTGTACAAGACATACCCGAGAATGGTATGCATCGACAAATCCACCATAGACGACGCTCAGAAAGAGGAGTATGCGGCGGGCATAAAGATGATAAGAGATAAACTTAAAGCCCTTGAGAACCAAGATTAGTTTTGATGTTTTGAATTTACTTTGGATATCCAACCATTTATGTTTCTTTGTTAATCTATGTACGATGCTTTATTAATCAATGCATTAATTAAATTTAGCATAGAATATGGCTGTTGGAATATAGTCGTTGGAATGTAGCCGTTGAAAACTAGCCGTTCGAAACTATTCGTTGGAATATAGCCGTTTGAAACTAGTCGTTAGAATATGGCTATTCGAAACTAGCCGTTGGAATATAGCCGTTCAAAACTAACCGTTTCAACCTACCCATTCGAATATAGCCGTTGGACTCCTTGTCTATATATTCAACCCCCTTAGAACGTTCTCCTCATAATATAACTTCTCTTGCAAAACAACATAGCACTTCACAAACTCACTTTTCGTTGTCACTCACAAAATGTCATCTAGCTCTAGTTCGAGCACAAACAGCCCTGAGGAGGATGCCATCAGCAAAATAGAAGATTTCTTGGTGGACTTTATGAAGAAGGAAGATCGCATTATCGCCGATCTGTATGCCCGATTTGATGCTGCTTTGTCCCATGGACATCGCCGACGCAGCAATATGAGATATGTTGAGATAGACCGCGAAGATGGCCATCTACGACTTGTCGCGGACTACTTCTCCGACTCTCCGGTCTACCCCAACAGCATATTCCGTCAACGATTTCGGATGGGGAGACCCCTCTTTATTCGTATTGTCGAAGCGCTCGGTGAGTGGTCCCCTTATTTCACTAAAAGAAGGGATGCCACTAATCGCCGTGGACTCTCCCCTTTACAGAAATGCACCGCAGTGATGCGTATGCTAACATATGGTGGCCCTGTTGATGCCGTCGACGAGTACGTGCGGATAGGGGAGTCCATGGCGATTCAATGCTTGGAGCACTTCGTGCAAGGCGTCATCGACAAGTTTGAGAGCAATATCTTCGCAGCTCCACCATCGAGGATATCCACCATTTGCTGCAACAAGGAGAGGGTTGTGGCTTTCCGAGTATGCTGGGAAGTATTGATTGCATGTACTGGGAATGAAGAAACTGTCGAGTAGCATGGAAGGGATAATTTACGAGTGGAGATTATGGAGTCTCGACGATCATACTTAAAGCGGTGGCTTCTTACGATATCTGGATATGATATGCTTTTTTTGGTGTGGCAGGCTCCAACAATGACATCAATGTACTGAATCAATCACAATTATTTACTGATGTAATGAAAAGGTGATCCCCTCGTGTAGAGTACACTAACAATGGTCGGCAGTTGTGAGGGACCCACCTGCTGTAGTAGGCCCCAGGTGTGCACTTACCCCAACTACCCAGGATGCAGTCGTGCACAAAGTAATAAACACACAACCAGCTCAACTTGGTTCATATATATACAAAAGCAATATATGGCCGTCAGGTCTTAATAAACATCGATATGCAAAGGCCAGCAAGGCCAACTACTAGATTTTATGAAAATAGTTTTATCTGGTCTCTGAGACCATCCCACAAGCAAAAACTTGAGTGCAGCACGTAACACTTCTAAACTCCAGATGATCCTGCTTTGCTCATCTCTAGCTTTTCTTCAACTGTATTTTCGTTATTAAGCAAGGGTGAGTACAAAGTACTCAGCAAGTCTCTACATAAGAGTTTATCCAATGCATGACAGGCTATGTCTAATTTAACAGTCTATGTGGTACAAACTAGTAAATTTCACAAACACATTTCCAAAGAGAATTGAAATACAATTAATTAGCATAATGATGGTAGAAAACCTTTATGTGATCCAAAAGTTAAATCCGGGCAAAACCTCTAAGTTTGCCCCTTTTTGTCTAATACTTTATTACTATTGTGCTATCCAGTTACTACCCATGGCATACCCCTGTCCGGGGGTATACTCGAATACTTTTTGACACTCTGCAGAGGGGCACCGCTTTACCCACATGAGTCCATCAATCTTCCCAGTCAGGACAATTACACGCACATTATTGCATGCGACTAGATTGAGAAGACAAGCCTCTCAAAAACATTGTATTAATTATATCCCTGCCCGACAATTCGACCGCACTGGTCGTTCTTGTCGTTGTGAGGTACCCTCAGCAAGAAGTACCTTCACACCTAGTATTCACGAGTTACCCAAGGTCAGAGTAACTGCACGAACTCTCCCCTCACATCTCCCCCTCACCCATTCAGGCCATAAGTTTAGTCCACTAAACTTGTCAACATCCATCCAAACATCTCAGTTTGGAGCCTGAATGAGAATGACCATCATGCAGGGATAAAATCGATACGCAGTAGTCTACTAGCCGAGTTCAATTACTGGATCATGTGGTTGGCACGTTAATATGCCCATGGTCGTTTAGCAAAATTGGTTATATCCTTATTTATTAAGGTGAGGTACTCGACCACTGTCCCGCTTAGGCAAAATTTGCCCACCAATCATACCATCCTCACTACCAATATTCATTGGTTTTCAAATAAGCATCATTATTCAAAATATTTTTAAGGCCTAGTAAAGATGTTCCACCCAAAGTGGCCTCGGATCCTTACTGCCTCAGCCAATCAGCAAGGATATTCCACTCACGGTGGCCCGAATCCTTGCTATCTCAACCGATCAGTAAAATGTCCCACTCACGGTGGCTCGGATCCTTACTATCTCAACTGATCAAATTCATTTGTAAAAATCCTACCATCAACTGCTTGTGATTAATCATTTTCATGTAGGTACTTATAATTTATCAAAACAACATACATAAGCCTTTGCAATATATGGGTTCAATATGATCAAGAAATAGGGACTTGCCTTGCTTTTCACGGGATCCAGCTGAAAGAACTACCAGGGCACTGACGTCTTTGAGCTCACTTCACTTGGTATCTATTTCGACGTCAATCAATAAGCAAGCAAAAATAATAGTTAGTATATTTGTTTATATATATATATGTTTATAATTGATAGGGTTTAAGTGATCGAATGCTGAGATAAGATTAAAAGAATGGTCGAAAGGTGATCAATAGGTTTAGTTTAGGTTGGATTGACTAAGAGAGCAGGGAGAACATTATCTGGTATTTGGATGGACGATCAGATTATATATATGTAGGGTTGAAGGTAAGGCGAACAAGGTGACACGAACGGATTTTCGATCTGAGGTTCCTAGGGTTGCAAACGACATAAGCATGTCGATGAAAGCGACATTGGACATAGGCTGACTAGGCTTAGGTTGGCTTTTTAGGGTTTTCGTCGAGGCTCGAATACTAAAACATAACTAGGGCTTTGGTTGGATGGTCGGAATATGGTGCTTTCGTTGAGAGTCGCGAATACTAGGGTGAAGATAAATTCTAGATCAGACATGAACGCGGCGACGTTCGGACGTCAACGAACGACATTCGTCTGGGACGACAAAACTGGAAATAGGTCAAGATGAGGTTTCAACCAATCAAGCTAAATTAAATTCCTGGCTTTCTAAGGTGATCTGGCACTTTTAGGGTTTATATACTAATTGTATGTATATACTTCAATTAGGGTTTTAACATTTTTATTAATTTTGGACTATCAGAGGACTTTTATGAAATAAAAATCATATGGTTAGATTCTAATTAGAATAATAAATAAAGTGACACGGTTAGAATTTAAAATAAAACCTTAAAACTAGTCGGCTGACCTAATGAGTATCAGCGGCTAACATTGCGTATACAAAATAAATGTCTTCAGCTGACTTTGGCTGGCATTCGGAGCGCGCGCGGTGGCTTATGGCGGTGAGGTCCTTGCCGGCGGCGATTCCAACAGCGATTGGGATCCACATCGAGGCCACTGCACCAGAGGCTCCATCCACCTTGTTGGCGACCAATTTGGGTGGTTCTAGATGATCGGCGACCTGAGTCCACGACCGGCGCTACTGGAGTGACACGGCCGGCGTCGAGATCGACGGCGATGGCCGAAACCTGGTCTACGGCATGTTGGTGAGCATCTACAGCATCCATGGAGCGTAGTGGAAGCGGAAATTCCGACGATGGCGCCACCGAGGCTTCTCTCCACGGAGCGGTCCAGGAAACAGAGCATCCCGTTGCCTTCGCCGGTGCCGGAGAAGATGGGGCGATGAAATCGCCAACGGGGATCTCTGCGATGCTAAGGGTGACCAATTTGGTGTGAGTTACGGTGATTTGACAACGGTGGCCGTTTTGATAGCGCGATACCTCACCGTTGCCGGGGACAGGACGGCGAAATTCGCCAGCGAGAGACCACCGGACTTCCCCAAACTTGGCAGGTAGGTTGCTGGAGTGGTGGGAAGATCAATTGCACGACCAATTTGGACAACGGCTAAGTAGTTTGGTTGATTTGAATTTCTCCCGACCGCGGCGGCGCTTCAAGCTCCCAGAGCTCGTCGCCGGTACTAATTTCGCCGCGGCAGCTCACCAGTGGCTGCGCAACAGGTTGTTTTAACCCTCTAACACCTAACCCTGAAGCCCTACGGCGTATTGGCTGGACATTTGATCAACTATTGGCAATCCGGCACGCTACAGTGAAGTAAAATTGGTAAACTAAACTTTCCTGTTGCCGCCGGGATTCTTGTGGTCGTTCCTGCTGGAGAACTCGCCGGAGAAGGTCGGGAATTGGTCATCTAGGTGCTAAGGAACATGCTGAACAAATGATGCTTAAGGTTTGAGCGAAGATTCCTAACCTGGAAGGACTTCAATGTGCTGCACGTTGCCACTGCTGCTGTTACCGGCTACTGTTGTTGCTGCTGCTACCTTTGGACAGAAAAGGTGTGGAGTTTGTTGTGCTGCTGCGTGTGTGACCTGAAGCAAGTATGTGTGTATGTGTTGGCTAGTTTCATGGTTAAGCAAGAGTTGGGTATATGAATCTTCTTCTCACTCATTCATCTGTACTGAGGTATAAATATGCATTTAGACAAAAGAAAAGCAAGAGGTGGCTTAATGAGGTGTAGGTATGTATGTGTGTATTTGCTGTTGTTTGTTGGCTTCATGGGTAAGTAAAGGTGGTATATATATATGTGTACATTTAGGCATAGATAGATACATGAGTATTTGTGTGTATATGTGGTCTGAATGTGTCTATGGAATTAAAAATATTTGTGTATGTGTTTACTCATGTATTTGTATATGTGTATACTGAACTATTTATATATGGGTGTGTGAGGATAGAAGGAAATCAAAGAAAAGAGGCAAAGATTATCCAAAGGACTGAATTGTGATTTTAGGAATTTGTTCTGGGCTAAATTACAAATGACCATAATCTGGAGATTACTTCAGAGTTAGTTCAATTTATAGGTTTTGGTTGAATAGGTAAATACAAGTGATTTGGGTTGGGAATGAGAAGGAAATGAGAATGGAAACAGAATTAGGGTTAGGGTAAAAGTAAATAGTACTTTTACTGAAAACGGTTGAAAATGTGAATAACTGAGTTTCAAGGCTGAATCTGGACTTGGCACAAAAGGGAAACTTGTATTGAATAGTGAAATGAACATGGCAGCTCAATTAGATTTGGACTTGGAGGTGAATTGGAGGACTTAGCCATTTCAGGCTTTTGAAAACAGGAAAAGGACTGATTTGCAATAAAGTTTGAACTGAACTGTGAAAAGTGATCAAATGGACTTATTTGACTGAGAATTTTTAGGATTAGTATGCAAGCACATTAGGGCTTAAGATTTTAGAGAAATCTAGGAGGAAACTCTTCTGGAATTAGTTGAACTGAAGTTTGAAAATGTTAAGTAGAGTAGTTAGGGTAATTAGGAATTCTGATTTTCGAAAAGAGAACTAGGGTTTAGATTCTGGGGTTAAAACAAAAGAAAATTATTTAGGAGTAGGTCTTTTAAAAAAAAATTATGCTCTATTTTTGGGATGTTACAGCAGTACAACATGAGATATTATCTCGCCGACGGTATATACCTAGAGTGAACTGTCTTCGTAAAGACGATACTGCTCCCACAGACGGCGAAAACCCGGTTGTTCGCACAGCATCAGGAAGGAATAAGAAAAGATGTTGAGCGGGCTTTTAGAGTCCTGCAGTCTCGGTTCGCCATTGTGCACAGTGCGGCAAGATTTTGGAGACAATCAATCCTAGCGAAGATTATGTGGGCTTGCGTCATCTTGCAGAACATGATCATAGAGGACGAATGCGACGACAATGCCGAGAACTATGACTACAATGATCATCCAAGCACATCTACAGTAATACCGCCTATGATCCACACTGGGAGTACACCTTTATTCGAAGATGTACTTCGAAGAAATGTTGCTATCCGTGCTCAACCTACACACGCAACTAAAAAAAGACTTGATCGAGTACATTTGGCAACGTTTCGGAGGAAACGCCGACAGTCGTATTTTATCGAATTTCGTAGTAGACATTTATTTGCAAATTTAATTTTAATGTATTTCGCAATGATGTCATATACCACTATTTGAATTTTAAAATCTATTATTTTGTTGTCAAATACAATTTTTAAATCCAAAATTTTATTATTTATTTTTGAGTCGCAAATGTCGAATTTAGTTTCGTAAGTAATATGTTAATATATTACTAATGTTAAAATTTATGAATTAATACGAATTCGTTAAATATATAATTATCAAATCATATAGAGAGTGTGAGGCCCACACTAAGAGTCAAACTGTTAAAAACTTGACTCTCTGAGATAATTCTCACACGCGTGGTAGAAAATATTCTGTTCAAGAGCCAAATCTGTTGGACTCAATCTTAAAAGTTAACACCACCCAACCAAATATTGACCAAGAATAAGATTTGCACCGATTTTGAAGTAAAATATGTAAATTATTTTACATCAAAATACAAAGGTTATTTGAACTTTTTCTTAAAAAAATTAAGGCAGATTTTGATAATACAAATTTATTACTATTTCCAGTGTACACATCTCTAAATTTATCCTCAAAAGACCACAACCATTGGAATTTCAGCTTTGTTCTGGTGCAAACATTCTTCCAAACAGCGGAGCTTAAAAAAATACAAAAACGAAAAGAAAGAATGTACTCCAAAATTCTTTTCACGGATTCATGTGCTTGCTAAATCAAAGTATCCACAACTTGATTGACCCAAACAAAGTGAAGTAAAATCGCTGGGACGTTGCACTTGCTTTCTCCTATATACCCTATCGAATTAAAAGCATGAAACGTATGGAAAGCTCAGTTGGTTTCCTAGTCTCTCTGCTCCTTCCATCTGTGCAGATTACAAGATCGACCATATCTTTGACTTTGCCATCAAAATTTCTTGGGCAGCTCCTCAAATGCCAATTAAATGAATATGACGAGATGTAGTTGCGCCGAGAGCAACACAGGACCAACTATATCTTCATTCTGTAAGCAACAGATTTTACATGGCAAAGATCACCCGTCAACAGTTCTACCACTCTCCTAACTGACAGCATGTGCATTTCCATTTACATATAGGAAGAAGAAACTGAAGACCAAGGCTCAAGGCATGGTGACTATGATTCGTATCGGACCCCAGACGTAAAAGATGAGAAAAACCCAGCTGCTGGGCCAGGAAGAATGTCACTGAGCTTACCAACTTGGCCATCAGAGAGCATTGACCCCCACCTTGAAGTGTTCTCCCCAAATTTGCTGCCAACCTGATAACATAGACAGCATGATAGATGTCAGCTGCACATTCACGTTCACCTAAAGAAAATTCCAGGCTTGAAAACTCAAGTTCAGTAAGGTTTAGTAACTCATAGGCCTTCAGTAAACAGCACACTTAATTTGGCTAACTTTGATACAAAGGGAACAGTGTCTTTTGTTAGTTCCCCAATGCACAATGCACAATGCTCAAGGAACTAAAACGAAAATTAAACAAAACGATAAAACTTGTACTTGAAACAAATGTTATGTACTAAATTCTAACCAAGACCTCTATTAGTCGGTGCTTGGTAATTCCTTTCCCCCAACAAACTAAATTAACCTTTTAGTAATTCCTAGCATGTGCATCCAAACATATTCAGTCAAGCAGAAAGAGTACCTAGAATCTACATCAAGAAAGTTACTTCACAAGCATCAACACTGTGGGTTTATTCTAAATGCAACATTTAAAAGCAATGCATCAAGTTGTTTGCTTACCTGGGCCACAAATGACTTCAGCAATGGAGCGGCACGTCCAAAACTCTGGTTATCATCAAACTCTGGTGCTGAAAATCTTTCTCCATTTGAATATGACTTCCAAGGGCTTCTAGACATCGAATCATCAGATGATGACTGCAATGATGACTTGTGTGGCCTCGATGATAATGCGGGGGCACTACAAGTGGCAAATAATGAATGAGAAACTGTTAGAATCTATAAGCAAAGTAGTAAATTAATTGAAGTCCAAGATTCAGATAGTATAGTAGGTACTAATTCCAGCAGCTGGGACCAGTGTCAGATCTTCTTGGCAGTTGGCTTTAATTACTGGTTCAAAGGCAGTCATTTTTATATTGAAATTTATTGAAACTTATTTGTAAGTTAATAATAGGTCAGGAGGAAGATCCTCTGTAAGCCTACCAAGACAAGTCGTTTTCATATTTCTAAATGATTCATAATATGATGGATTTAATTGAAAAAATGAGTACAAGTTAAGTTATGATTGTTCATAAATTGGTCTAAGTCAAGTATTTCTACATTTACATAAACTAGTTGATTTACCGGAAACCAATCCTAACCAAGCTGATTCCCCAGCTGCATTTGAGCTATTATGAAAAAAATACCATTTCAGTTCCTCAACTTTGGGATGGGGCCCATTTTAGATCTTCAACTTTTCCAGGTCACTAACAAGTGGACCCATCTATCAGTTGTCCACCTGTTAGTGACTCAGAAGGCTTGATTTAAACCCGTCTCAACAGTTCAGAGAGCAGAATAGTGCCCACAAAAGGCTCAAGGTCTAATTGAGGGACCAAAGAAAGGAAGTTTCCTGCAACATCATCAACTAATGTGCTCAGTGGCAAAACTAGTTCTAACATTAGTTCAAATTGCTCAAAATCATTCATAAAGTTGGTGTAACTTGGTCTGTGTGCACTTTACACATTTGTGCACACTGACCAGTTTACCGAGACATGGCCTTAGTTTTTCGAACCCACTACAGCTCTTACGAGTGCTTTAGATTACATCGTAATTACTTTTGAAAATACCATATGTTTATAAATCAGAAAGTTAACAAACTAGATCAAATTTGCATTTGTAGATTGTATTATAATATGTGCCACAAATTTTTTGGGGAGGATGGATGCTAGCAATCACGCAACAGTTCAGCTAGTTTCATTAACAGAGAGGTTAGAAGATTTTGATTTAAGCATCATGGTGATTCAAAGCAATGCCCAAGCTCCAATAAACAATAATTTACTTACTCAGCTCTCTTTGTACCCTTGTCCAACAATTAATTGGTGGACAAATGCCAGTAAGTTAGTTCATAAAAATCTAGACTAGCTTGATGATATTACTTAACAAAATATGCACTCTGTGTTAAACAGTTGTATATTAATAAATAACACCAAAATTGTTTACCTGATAGGTAGGTACTTGAATCTTGGAACTTGAGAGCACCTCATAATATTTGAATCTGTATTTGATTTTGTTGGCAATTTTTGAACGGTGCCTGTATACATATGATTTAATTGAACCAAAAAGCCGAAAAGAACAACATAGCGCTTGTAAGATTGCTTCTCATTCTCCCACAAGTACGGTTCGTACCTGTACAGTAGAGCATAAATTCCAGTTGGACTACTGATTATATATATCAAACGAATATTGTGAAAAGATTTGACAAGCGCAAAAGTGATATAATGAAGAAAAGAGCTTACGTGGCCCAGTCTATTGGATCCAGTCTTTGTGAGAGCTTATTGATGAGCTTATTTACAGGCTCTATGGTAGCTGAATCTGCCTGGAGTTGAGATTGTTTTCTCCTAAAGGGTGTCTTGACAACAGTGCTTGCTAAAGAATCCTGTTTTGTTTGAGTTTCAGAAGTGTTTGTGGAAAATTTTTTGCCTCCTGACAGAATGTCACCAACGAAACGTAGGTCTAGCAGTATTTGTAGAACTCCTTTCTCTGAAACCCGAGAATTATCAAGCTCCACAGATGTCAAAAAGTTTTCATAGATGACAGTGACCTACATGAAATTTAAGTTGTCAGGTCCAATGATTACATTAATTTAAGTTCCAGACAACAACGCACTCCTCATATCCAAATCTTGATCAGTACAAGTAGAGATTGAACAAGATAACTACAAAAGCAAATTCTTGGATCAACAGTAAGGTAGCAACTAGGTCACCTAGAGCTGTCTAACTCAAGAAAGCTGACAGAGTGCACTCAGGATAGCCCTTTCTTTTCTCCGTTTCTTAAGAAATCTGTGTCACCATCTAATGGCCTTCCTCTAATTAAATGTCCTCTGCTTGTCCATCATGATCAAATTTAGTCCAAGGCTATGCTTGGTATTACTAAATTGACAAGATGTGGTGACAACCAATTATGCATAAGCTCAAACTATCCACCTTTAGAATTCCCAAGGAAAAAAAGCGAATCATTCAAAAGCTGTAACATTCACCATGCTTTAGAAGTCAACTTGAAAATAAACTTGTAAGACTCCAAAATTGGTATTAACAAACAAAGTTTACTAGGGGTGGTATAAAAGACATGACTATGTTCTACACAGATTTACGAGGAAGCAGCTTATTTCCAATAATTTGAAGAATTTTTTGGTGATCGAGTAAAAGTTCTAGAACGATATTTCAGTGGTATGCATGGAGATCAGATGTTGTGAATGAACATACCTTATGCAGTAGTTCCCATGCAAAGTTATGCAATATAATTTTGTCCACAATATGCCCTCCAACTTTATGAATCTCCAAACATGCTTGATAAAGAAAAGATATAATGTATAATGAAGGCATTGATGGAAGAGCTATTTGCATTTCCAAGGGGCCCTCAGTGGATTCCTCTTGTTTGATGACTGTGACTTCCCAACCCTGCCAAAGCAACCATATCATGTAACTAGAATAACACATATAGCTTGAAGGGGCACTGTATTCATGCAAAAACCTCTGAACAATATATAATATTTGAAGTCAACAAGGATCCATAGAACATATGATATGCAGTCAGAGGACATGTTTTAGATTGTTAGCTGCGAAAAAAATGGATGCTCTCTGAACCTACTTCATGATTATTTTGCCTTCCACAAAAAATATTATTGAAGATCTGTTTTTCGGAAATATATCTGGCCACCATCTGGTCTCTTAGTTTCCTTCAAACATTACCAGCCACTTAATCAAAGAGACATTGTATTCCATCCATTTAAGTCACGCACAATAAGATGCATAACTAATACAGTTTGTTATAGCTGTCTTATTGATGTTTCCCTAGATAGATATCTTCATAGGTAACCAAGCGAAAGGTTTCTTACTTGTTAACATTAATAATATGTAAAGGCATAATTGCAAATGAAGGGGGTGGTGGGGGCGAAGGGAAGGCATACCCGTGAAGGAGATGATGAAGATAATGAGTCATCTTTGTTAAGATCATAGGAAAGAAGGTGTGATAATTCAGTGGACACCCATGTTATCCACAAGCTATGAGCCCTAATGCAAAGTGCCTGCAAGGTCTTTTTGAGTTCATCAAGTCTTGGATTGGAGCTATCATCAGCACTGAATAAGGAAACAGCAGCAGCAATAGTTTGTCTTCTGGGACTATCAGAAAATTGCCTTCCAGGACTTCTAGGGCTATCAAATGTGTGCCTCCTTGGGGTAAAAGGCATTGATGAGTCAAAGGATGCCCTAGAATGCCTTGGTCTTGGTGATGATAACCTGGCAAATGCTGCACCACCAGCTTCCTTTACCCACTGCCTTGGGGAGCCAAGTATCAGGGGTACATGACTAGAATGGTATCGCAACGCAAACAGGAGGCGTCCAATGAAGAGAGACCTCTCCACGATAACAGCTGCTGCTGGTGACTCACTATCCTCCTTTTTGGTTTCCAAGGAAGCAGACAGCTTTCCAAGCTCAGTTTCTAGTTGATTCAGTATAGCCGAGATGGTCTTATAGCATTTCTCCTGAAGGTATGGCACCAGTTCCTTCAGCCTCAGAGTTGAATTGTGCGACTCCACAAAGCTTAACAGATCCTCAAGAATACTCTTGCATTTGTTGTCAATTGCATCCCTGATTTGGCTAACTTCTGGCCCAAAATATGAAGTGAGGCAGCTGTGGAAGTCATTCTCATCAGCAATAGGTTTCAGGTGTGCCAAAATTCCACCTTTCTTGACCTTAGACTCAGAGAACCAGACACTGCCCTCCATCGAAGCTTTCCGCAAATACACCAGGAAATCACTGGCATCCTTCAGATCAACATGGGTGGCAATAGCCTCAATCGACTCCCTGACAGTAACGCTACCACCCAAACTATCAAACTCTGAATGCACAATGTCCTTCATCCTCCGCACAAATGCATCCTCCATTCGGTTCTCAAAAACATCTTTCCCTTCCTTCAAGATGAGCCCACGGATCTGATCCCATGGTGATTCAATCTCCGATCCAAAGGCACTCTTAAGCCACTGCTCCAAGCTCTCCTCCAGCCCCTCCCTTCCATCCAGTGATTCACGCACGAGCCTTTGTACCAACCCAAGCCCCTCCCCAGTCCCAATGGCATCAACCAGCCTCTGCACCCCGGCAACCACACCAAAAATCTCATCACAGCAATCCTTAAGCCAATCTATACAAGCCCGCGCCACAGCATCTGGGTCAAGCAACACCATGGTGGCCTCAAGCTGCTCCCTGTGCACAGTCCACAACATCACCTCCTCATCAGGGTTCGGAATGCCGCCAAACAACTGCGCACCAGGTGGTGACTCGAGCACCGTCTTGTAGAACAGCGGCATCTCGTTGAGAGCAAGCACAAACAACTGCCCAACGTGGCCTAGCGTGATCCGTATGGTCCCGGCGGCATCGCACAGCACGGAGGCGTAGGACGATAGATCCGAGGTAAGGCTGCCTAGCGCTTGGGAGATCCAGGCGCGGCGGGAGGAGAGCAAGAGGAGGAGCGCCTGGGACGGGGTGAACGAGGCGGCGTCTATGGCTGCGGCTGCGGCGAGCGCGTCGGCGTGCGCCGCCACAGGAAGGAGGCCGTCGGCGAGGCGTTCGCGCGCCCGCTGCGCGATCTGGGGCCGGAACGCCTCCACAAGCTGCGCCTGGCGTGTGAGCAGCGGGAAGCGCGCGGCTGCGGCGGCGTCGCGGCAGAGCAGGCTGTGCACAGCCTGGGCGCGCAGGTACCGCCCCGCCGCCTCCAGGAGCAACCCCTCGTCGAGCCGCCCCCAGATGTGCTCCGGCGTGTCAACCAGGTACTTGGCGCGCGCAGCCGCCGCGTAGAGCCGCACGCGGCCTCCAGCGAGTGGGGAGGACGACGCCACGGCGGTATCGGAATCAGGGGGCTCGAGGGAGGAGAGGGAGGAGGAGATGAGTGATAGGTTATTGGAGATGGCGTCTGAGGACTGCTTGATGAGGAGGATGGAATCCGCGGAGTCGATGAGGTCGCGGTAGCTGCGTCCTACGAGCTGCCGGAGGTCCTCCTCCTTGGCCGAGATCTCGCGGCGGGTGGCCGCCTCGGCGGCGCGGATCTCCGGGATGCGCCGCGTGCGGAAGAGCTCCTCCGCGTCGGCCGCGCCGCCACCAGACGCGGCCGCGGCCGCGGTGGCCGTGACGCGCATCGCGACCGTGTCTGCCTTACGCGGCACGGCGAGATCCAGGAAGAAATATGGGGGGGGGTGGGGGTGGTTGGGTGGGGGAGGGAGTGGGCGAGACAAACTACGACTAAAGAGGCACGGTCTGTTTCAAGTTGGAAGGGGGAGTGTACGAGGACCGGTGGGTGGAGGGCTTGGAGTGTCAGGGAGTGGAGACGGGGGTTCAGTGAGGAGGGGATTGGTGGACCTGGTGTATGTGGTCGGGCCAGGGTAGAGGTGGAGGCAGAATGGTGGGGATGGAGTGTCAGTGGTTAGGGAGGTGGTGGGTCAGGTGTTTGGAGGGGGTGGCGTCGGTTGGGTGGGCCGTTTCAGGCTCCAATGGAAAAAGAGTCATCGGCAGGGGGGAGGGGGAGAGAGGGTGTGTGTCATATACTCCTATGTGCGTATTTCACATAGGTAATTACTCAAAAGATTTGATTTTCGAGGAGATTTTTGAGATAGAAAGAAAGAAAGAAACATATATTTACTCAATAAAGGGGATAGAAATATAGTCAGAGAATAATTCATCACATAAATCAAGAGGACAGAAAAAATAAAATATTTTCAGGTGGTTACTGCTTCATGAGAATAAACAAATATTCTTTCGCTATTGAATCGTCGTGCGCTTGTGGGAGGTAATGGTGTTGTAGACAGTCTAAACACTTACCAAAAGTAATCGCGTGTGCAAGGCTCCAAGGATCAAATGGGAGTTTCGTGTGTGTTTGTTCGGATTATACAGACTTCAATTTTAAAATAAGTTAAAAGTCGGATTAATCTGAGTTTAAATTTTGAGTTTATGTTTTACTGTCAAATTATTTTCAATTAGAAATTACAAATAAATTTAACCTCTCTTTATCGAATAGTTGAATTTATAAGATTAGACTGATTTATATGATAAAATTAAATTAAATTAAATAGACTCTTTATAATTGAATCAGTACTACTAAGACAAAATAAAAAGAGTGTGTTTTATAGATTTAAAGGATCCTTAATGGTTAAGCAAATGTGAAAAAACGACATGCAGCTTGCTATAGTTGACAAAGAATTCAAAACTCTTTATAATATCCATTGTTTCTAAGCATGTATCTTTCCATGCTGTAGGGAATCCATCGTATATTTTTGGCGATACACCTTTTCCTTTGATAATCTTATCAATGCTTTGTTGTTTATATAGCATTGATAAATAATTTTAGGCTTCTCTTGGTTCGATGATGCTAAGAGATGGGTTTGACAAGATTAATTAGAAATAAGATTAGTTTAACTAACTCTATATTAGACAAAATTAGGTTTATTTTCAGTCAAGCAGTTTAACCCTCTTAACTCAAAATTAAGATATTTGGAAGATGTTTCACAATATCCCCATACTAAATCAACAAATAAGTGGAATAAACTAACTTAACTAAATCTATTTATATCTTTCCTATATGCCCATAAAAAACCGAATAACTAATCTCATTATCTCTATATGTAATATTAGGGTAGATACATATATTTCAAATAAAACCAATTGAACTCAACTAGTTCAACTAAACAATAATATTTTTGACTAACCATGTTTGTTGCCATACAAAAAAATCAAGATTTAGCTAACCTGTTTAGACTTCCATATATTAACCTAGTTATTTTAACTTTAAACCGACGAGTTCTTAGAAAAAATAAATAGAGATATAGTGGTCATTTTATGGTACTCTTATATCTCTTAATTTTTTGAGTTACATATTTAAGACTAAAAAATCTTGTATTTCTAAACATAGAAAGCATGAATAATAATCAATTACCTCTAAGTAATACTCTCTTCACCCCTTAAAACAACAATGTTTTTATTTTTTATGAGGCATTCACTACCACAAAAGCAGATATCTAGGATGGCACATCACAGACGGTTATGAACAAACCGTCTGTGAAGACTTGTTGGAAGAAAATGTTAAGTTATCACAGACGGTTCTAAACTCAAAACCGACTGTGACGTCAAAATCGACTGTGATATTCTAATTATCACAGACGGTTCCGAGGTCAAAACCGTCTGTGATAATCCAACACTATCACAGTAGATTTTGACCTCAGAACCGTCTGTGATATTCTAATTATCACAGACAGTTCTCAGCTCAAAACCGTTTGTAATAATCCAGCACTACCACAAACGGTTCTGAGTGTGATAGTACTGGATTATCACAGACGGTTTTAAGCTCAAAACTGACTGTGCTAGTTTACAATCTGAACCACGCTCTATAAAATTTAAGGCGGGCTTCGTCCCGCTCATTTCCACACTTTGCGACTTCTCACTTCACTTGCCCTAGCTCTCCCCACCTCTGGCGCCTCCTCCTCCGACTACTCCTCCCGACCTCCGGCGCCTCCTCCTGGTCACCTCTGACCCAACCTCTCTACCTTCGACGTCTTAGGTGCCCCTCCTCCCTCTCCTGATGAGGACATCCTTCGCATCAACGATTGATCAGAAGAACTTTGCCCTCGATCAAAAGAACTCTGTGCATAATCAACATTGCTCAAAGTCGCAACACTGCTCATGGTCGCAGCCGATCAAGCCTGAAGACACATGGTCGCAACCTGAGGACCATCCAGTCTGCCGATCAAGCATAATTGTTCAGCGACTTCAACCAAGCACCAATTTCAGCATAGATGCCCAAGTAGGTCGTGTGAGCATTTGTTGGAAAGGTAATCGAAAGAGCTTTCTAACGTAACAAGAATCATCAAATTCTGACATCGTATGCAACCAGGAGACCCGAAACAATGGCAAGTGCACAAGGGGGGAGAATCCTGTTCGGATTCGTGAAAAGTAGCTCGGGATTTTCCTTTTATAGTTTGTTAGGATTCTATTTTGTTTCAAATTAGTTTAGAATTCTGGTTTTAAACATTCTATCTTTTGTAAATACCACCCTCTATAAAAGATAGGCATGGTCATAGTTTTGAGACAACCACGAATTGAATACACAAATATTTTCAGAGAAGCTTTTGCTCTTGTTCTAGGGTTTGTGCTCACAAGCCACCGCCTAGAATTGGGAGTTATTCTCTTTACCATTGTTCTTGTAATTTCTTCGTTGATTGCAGGAACAGTGCGTCTACTTTTGCGTGGTCAAGTAGACAACGATCAAAGCGTGTGGTTGGGCGAATTCTTTTATCGCAGGTTGCTGTATTGACAGTGGTTGGCGCCATCGGTTCGTTAGGTTACACGAATCAACAAGTTATCAACGATCCTACGTCGTGAAGGTCGGGCACCCCGTATCATCTCCCTCTCCTCCTCCTCCTGTATGTTAGCAACTAATACAATTCCGTATGCTAGATTTGTGTACTACAATTCATGTGGTGGAGACTTTGAGAAAATTAGGGTTGAAAATTTCAGGATTTTGGATGCTGATGACTCAGACGACGAAATGAACCGGTTGGGGACTCAGAGTAACGTATCTGGCGATGAGACTCATGTCTTGTTTTCTAAGTGTATCTTGCAATATGTTACCTTGTCATAGATTTGTAAATTTCTTCCCAGATTATTGAAATGTATATGTGCACGTGCTGGTTGTGTGTGTATATATCTGAAATGCTGAAATGTATATGTGCAAGTACTGGTTGTGTGTGTATATATATCTAAAATGTTAATGTACAAAGGGCATGGCTAGCATAATTCTTGAGACTAGCTAAGAAAACAAAGCAATCATAAAAAAAATATCAACATCACAGACGGTTCTGAGCTTAGAACCGTCTGTGAAGATAAGTTATTACAGATGATTTGAGTTCAAAACCGTCTGTGATAAACAATATTATAGACGGTTCAAAACCGTCAGTTATAGTACTCGAACTATGACTGACTCGAATATCACTGACGGTTCAGAATCGTCTGTGATGGCTGTTTTGAACCGACTGTGATATTGTATTCTGTAGTAGTGATTTTGACCAATAAATGATAAATCAATTAATGTGATATTTAAGAAATTGATCTTGACACTTCATATACTAACAGTCAAGATTGATAAAATTTTGATAGATTTTAAAACATTATTCTCTTATAGAACGAAGGAATATCAAATTTATGGTAGTTTACTTGGCTAATCAAAATAACCAATGTAGATAGATAGAGGCAATTTCGGAAAATGCACGTGTCTAAAACTCTTAAAAGAAAAACGAGAAAGCCAAAAAAAAAACCGTGTTATAATAAGAATCTGGCCCCGCATGTCATCCACCAGAAACGCATCGACCCTCCCCTTCCCAGAACCACACACGGACTCCGACCAACGACCACTCCAACCCAAATAAAAAGATCGCTTCCTCTCCTCCCCTTCCCCTCTCGCCTCGTCTCCCACACGCAACAAAATCAAACTTCCCCTCCCCTTATCCTCTCCGGAAGCTTCCCCAATTCGGCAATCCCATGGCGTCCCTCACCACCACCACCTCCTCCCCCGCCGCCGCCTCGCTCCCCACCGCCGCCGCCGCCGCGGCTGCCTCCTCCGTCTCCCCCGCCGCCACCAAGCGCCCCCACCTCGCCGGCGACGACGCGCCCTGGCGCGCCACCGCTTCCGGCGCCGCCGGGCTCCGCCCCGTCCCGCGCATCCACCACGCCCCCCTCCTCCGCGTAGCCCAGGACGACTCCTCCGCCTACGCCCTCGCCGTCATGAAGGTTCGGCTCCCCGGCTTAATTGTGGTTTGGTGTTAGGTAGGATGGCCTAAGTTTAGCCTTGTTATAACTTATATTGTGTTTGCAGCATCCGGATCCGTTAGGGGAGGGGTTGGCGATGGAGGCGGTGTCGGAGGCGGCCGGGCCGGAGTGCATCGTGCCTGGACAGCAGGCGCCGCTGCGGCTGCTGGGGCTGAAGGTAGAGATCCATCTCTTTGCTCTATAGCTGTTAATTTTTTGTATGGTCGTATTTATGTGATCGATGTACCTATTAGTTACTAATGATTGTTGGATGTTGCTATTGGATTGTGACTGATTTCTTCATCTGAGGATTTCGGTTGGAAAGTTGAGTGCTTGTGATTGATTTGGTAATTGGTTATAATATCGTTTGTTGTTGGCTAGAATGCCCTGCTGGTTTTGTTGATTTAGGTTTTGATGGGAAGGAGTGGAAAGATGTTGGAGAAAGCAAGCTTGAGTTATCACAGTATTCCTTATTCAAGGGATCAATTGCTCTTATTGTTGCAAACATGTCTGTAATTATGCTTGGTTGTTATTGTAAGGTTTATATTGTATTAGCCCCTTCCTGCCTTGCACAGCATTATCTATTGGAGAACAGAAACCACTTGAGACATTGTCAGGTTCTTTTGCATGTAGTGCTGGCAAATTGTTGGATCTAAATGGGTCCAAAAGGAATGAGTCTACAATGGGTTGGCTTTGGGTAGGTCTAAATGGATTGAGAATAAATTAGGGTTATATTGGGTTAGAATAGCTTCAAAATAGGGTAGTATGAGGATTGGAAGGGTTGAAAAATTAGAGTCCAAATGAGTCCAACTATAGGGTCTAACCTACAGAACAATATCGGTTCTTATTCTTTTTTTTCCACCTTCTATGATATTTAAGACTCTTTAGGATAAATGGGTCTCTTTGGGTCCAAATGGGTTGGGAAGTGGTATTAAGACTCTTTAGGGTCCAAATGGGTTTAATTGAAAGATTCGAATGAGTTGGACCTTGAGTGTTGGAAATGGGCAAGGGTTGGGTAAGGATTAGATTGGAAAGGGGTTAGGGTTAGATTGGGTCTTGGGTATGGTTTTTTTGGATTGGGTTGGGGTTGGTTGGGTAAGCATCAGGTTAGGATAGGGTTTAGAATCATTGCAAGGCCTATTTGCATGTGAAGACGATGTTGTATAGGTGTATGGCCAAATGGTCATGAGTGTAATGTTAGAGAACTACTGGTTTCATACTCGACTTTATAGTATTCGCTATCAACGATTGCTACTCCTCTGTTTCACAATATAAGTCTATTTTTCATTTTTGGACTTTTCACGATATAAGTTTATTACAATCCCAATACATTTTTTAATGTATCTTTACATCTTTACTTTTATTAATATTTTCTTTCACTCCTCCATAATACACCTTCCACGCACTTTCAAAATTTATTTAATAGAGACACTATAGTCCACTACCATTTTTTCTCTCATTTCATGCATCTTAATTCTTGCGCACACAGTAAATGAGCTTATATTGCGAAACTGATGGAGTATTACAGAAGTAATAAAACAAGGATCCAAGTTTTGTGATCTTGTTATGTTTAGATGCTTAACAGTTTTTCAATGTTTTTGTTTGGAAAGAATGATGGCTTACTGTGGCTATTCACTGTCATAGAGCTCAAACTTGATTCTTTTTTTTTCCCTTTGTTTGTGTTGGAACTCATATGTTGTCATCATCCGCTTTACACATAGCTCATACAACTATCGCTAATACAGGTCACAATCTTTTTCTTTATTCCCTTTTTCTCTTGGCAGGCTTAACATCTTTTAGTGGCCTAATGTACCGTGCTTCTAACCTGTCCAGTAGTTACATTTACATATGCAAGACATTGATTTTGTAGGCCTTGTACCTTTCTAGACTGCATACTAATTACTTCTGGCTGCACAGTGCCAGTACAATGCCAACATAGTTTATCACCTAATGCGAGAGAAGATGTCAGCCAATTAATGTGACTAATATGAAGATTGTGAATTTTATGCAATCCAAAGCCTGTAACTAATACTCTGTCTTGTTAATTCTTCATAGGTTTGGCCCATCGATCTGGAGTTGAAGTTCCTTGAACCATTTGGGAGAGAGTTACATTCCATGAAAAAGGTAATGGTTTAGCTCAAGACTTTTAATCTGTTGATCGGTTGCTAAGATTATGTGTTTAAAAGAGGGTTTGCATTAACATTCTTGCCAAGGGATGCTAAGATTATGGAGATATACGACTTTCACCATCACTTAACCTAGGGTCAATGCCAACAACATATCAGAATTTTTTTTCATCAATCAATCTGAAAAATATGTCGCTAACATAGGCTGTTATGAGTTTTTTTTTTTTGTATTAGGTCTGCTATTTACTAAAAGTGCACAAGAATTTCATGATAAAAAATAGTTCTGATTCTAACAATCTAAGAAATTAGTTTGATAGGGGTGGGGTTGGCGATGGAGACAGTGTGGGGGTGGTCGGGCCAGAGTGTGTTGTGCCTGGGCAGCGGGGTTTAGGGTTCTTGTGCTATCTAGTGTTATCAAAGCTGTTCCAGCCATTGACTCGAAAGAGGCCTTGAGTCATTGACCCGCCGGTCAAACTAGTGGGTCACTGGTCCGACCGATGTTTTTAAATTAAATTTAAATAAATATATATAACTTAAAAAATAGGGGAAAAGAAAATTTTAATGCACCATCACCATGTCTAGTAATGTACTCACGGGGCGAGCTCACCGGAGGGTGGTGACATGCAGCGAAGCTGACGAGGCAGCCATGGTAGAAGACATGGTAGGCGGCCGCAGTTGGAGATGTCGGAGCCAATTAAGGAGCTCGCCAGAGTGCGTCGAGATGGACGGTAGTGGCAGTAGAGGGGTATTGGAGGAGGAGGAGGGCGGCAAGGAGGGGTACATTGTAGGAGGTTTGGGTTGTGTAAGGCCTAGAGGTCGACAGAGTTAGAGCATCAGGGCGGGGAGTGACAAGGGCGCGACATGGAGGCAGTCGCCAACCAAGGTGTGACATGGCAACACTAACGTCGAATGCAAAGGGGTAGTAAGAGGGCGTCAAGGGTGATCGGCGGTGAGGGTGGTCGACGATGAGGAAAGGCAAGCTCAAGAGGAGGGTTTGTGGACTGCGTGGATGCGTAGACGACGATACGGGCACAATTTTTTCCCTATTGAGTTCAATGTATAGACCACAGCCACCACAAGACCTTTGGAAATACACTAAACCCAAAAGACACCTATAGAGCCTTGAGGTTAATGGACCATAGCCTTTACTTTTGTAGGCTTGTTGCAGCTTTGCTAGTTCAAAAAATCTGGCCAGGTCAAAAAGACCAGGTGGGTCATCCAGGTCACCATTTTACCATAAAACCGGTTGGGTCAACTGGGTTTTTCCAGGTCAAATACATATCTGGTCTTCTGAGGGTACCCGGCTTGGTCTAGCTCTTGGGTCTGGTTTTTTCCAGTCCGACCGGCGGGCCAGGCCAGGTCAGATTTGATAACATTGATGCTATCAATGGCTACCATGTATTAGTCAGTTTCTTCCGGTTCACCTTAGGCAACGCGGGAGAAATTTCTTTGACAATATATGGTTTTATGTTCTGATTGAACGCTAGGAGGCCGTTGCAGTCCTGAAACAATGTTGAATAGTTGATACAGCCATAATGGAATCAAAATTATCTTCTGCTGGTACTCTGTTAGTTTCTTAAGATCCAACTTTGTTTTGACCTCTTATAGCTTTAGCTCCATAAGTGACATATACATTTATGGTCTAATTACTTCTACATGCTCATTTATCTAATTTTATTCTTCTGATTCTTATAATTATTCTTTTTGCAGTTCATGGACAAGTCATGCAGTGTCATGGATTCATCTTTGCCAAATAAGTAGGCAGCAGATGGCAGATTAGTTCCCTCCAGTCCCAGCTGATATTGCATCCGTAGTGCCTGTTGATCTTGAGACCTGAAAGATACAAGATTAGAAGAGCCTATGGAGAGAGACCATATTCTTACATATCTTGATTTACATCAGTGGATGGAACAAGATATGATAACGGGAACAAGGTAATGAGTAGTGAGTGATTCTGTATGGATGGCATTCTCCACGATAAAATCTTCATTTACAAGTTATATATATTGATCCATGTAATGTTGACCCGTTCAAATTATAATGAACAAGAAAAAGGCCCAGTTCCATTCGTTATGTTATTATGTTGAAGTATTTTCTGCCACAAACCATAGTGTTTGGTGGTAAGTTCTCATTTAAATTATTGCTGTGTTGGCATTCGCAATTCAGTGGATGTGAGGGCGTTTGGGCCGTGAAAGAGTGCTTATGCTTATGGCACCAAAGAATTTTCATCTCGTTCTTTCACCAACTAAAAGCTGAAAAAAATGCAATATTTCGGATACTTGTCTTTCTTTGTAGTATGAAGATCTCTGTTCATTCATTGTTACCAATTGCAATTCAATCTATAACAATCTAGAGATCTGACTGAATGCTCATATCCACAACAAGAATATAATCCCTATTTCCATGCCAATTTATTTTCAATATGATGCTTCAGTTAAGATTACATCATCCCATGTTTTCGTTAAACCATCTTTGTAGCCTCTTATTTTTTGATATTATTATTCATAATTCAATTGTACGGAGTATTTGGACTGAAATGAATGCATTCATTGATTTCAACACGACGCATGTGATCTTTTTATAGCTGTTTTCCTTAACCCAAATGGCGTGCCAAAGATGGTACAGATTGCGTAGTTCCCTTCAGTACAAGTTTTGGCAAACACCCAAAGCAAGCTATTTTAGTTTCCCATAGAAGAAGAAGGTGATATATAGCGTAATTAAGCTGCGTAACTAGCGTCTAGCGTTGAATGATTCGGCTCCCAAATGATTCTTACAGCTCGTAGTATTGTGGGATAAGCGGATTGCGACATGCACAAGTATGGGATTGCTTAAAGCAACCGGGGAAACGAATGCATGTGACAAATAGAGGAGTAAGCCTACACAGCTAGCACAACGAAAGACGTGCGCCACTTTGTTGAGAGCACAACACAAGGAAACGTGCATGTTTCTAGGACCACATTCTACGCATTTGGCCATGTTGCAGTGTGTTGCATGTTGTCACCAACGCGAGCAATGATGAACCATATCGAATCTATCCAAAGATCTGGCCACAAATAACCGTCCAAACCATTAATTGATGTTTAAGGATGGGTGCACCAAATTGATGAGATTTGATGTACGTTCTAATCAAGCCCATGCTGAACGCTTCTTTTTCATGGCGGAAGATGCAGTAGTACATGGTCTGAGGTGCCTACAACTTAAACCAGGCATATAGGATTATAAGATTTGGCTCATATATGTAGTTATTCGCTCGACATCAAGTGTAAACCCAATTATGGTTTCGGGTTGTCCTAAAATGCTTAGGTGCAAAAGAAAAAAAAAAAAAAAAGGGAACTTCCACAGTTGTGCTGTACATGAAACAACAAGTCATAGAAGAACAAAATTATTTGTAATCCAATCCCACTTTTTTCCAATCCCGACAATGCATCGTCTATTGGTTTGTCCGGTGCAAAGTATTGCCAGTTTGTGGCAATCAAAAAAGGGCTAGAGCATAAGCATATAAGGCTAAGTCCAATAGGAGAATAGGAGAGGCTAGGAGATTTTTGGGTGGAGAGTGTCATGCATGCAAAGAATTCTTACACAACAAATACTCCAATAATTTAATTCTTGTGAGAGATATTTTTAGAGGGTGAGCAACAAAAATATTTATTTATTTATTAAAGAAAAGAGAAAAATAGTTAGAAAATGATTTAAGACGTAAAACGAAAGAGAAAGCAAATAAAAAAATTCCACGCATAAGACGCCTGCCCAAGTGTCCTGCATTGGACTTAGTCTTAGAGGTTGTTTGGTTTAGTTTAGTTTATTCAATAAATTAGTTTTTTATATTGTCTTATAAGTCTAAAAAAATTGATTTATTTGATAAGTTCAAAAGTTATTTAGCAAGATGTGTATTTATAAGTTTGTGGGTGTGAATAGTTGAAAACAGTGAGAAATCAGTTTTCATTAGCTACATCTTACCCACTTAAGTAAGTTGAAGTTGACTTATAAACCATGAAATAAGTCAAATGCTTGATTGAATTTTAGCTTTTAAAGATGTTGAAACCCAAATAAGTTCAAACGCATTGCCGACCAAGAGCTAGCAAATAAAACGAACAAAAACTTCATAAATTAATGGTCAATGGATGCTGCTAATATAGGATGATGTTAGATCGTTGTGGTCCATTAATCACAGTGTGTATGCGCATGCCGGTAAGAAAGCAGCCTTCTTATGGGCGTGTAGTATGTAGTGGGAACGACCGAAGGCATAGCTTTGGACTGACTCATTTGTAGTTGTAGCTTCTTCTCATGAAGAGATTGCTTACTATTTCGGCTGCATCCTTATGTGAAGGATTTAAGTTTTTGATGTGATTAAACTGAAACAAAAAATTGAATCTCATCCAAACGGAACACTATTATAACTTTAGCTTATGCTTAATTTAGACCGAAAGGTCATGCACTACCTTAATTTAATTCGGGTCTGCAAGTATGTGTTGCTTCTCACACCAACACACAGAAAATATATTTTTGATTCCTATAGCTTTCTTTTTTTTTTTTCATGATTTTAAGTATTTATTTTGGGTTGGACGCCCACGCGAGAAATAATCTATGTCAACTCTAAGACTATCTTCAACAGAGATGCTCCAGCAGACGCGCGCCGTCCACATGAGCCGCCCCGTCAGACAAGTTATGAGGACCAAACAAAATTCGACGCTTGACCAAACAACACTGGAGCGTCTCTCTTTTTGGTGGGCCCCATAGGCACGCGCCAGTTGAAACCGCACCATTGGAGCAACCACAGTCGCTTAAAAATGTGGTTTGTGGGCCTCACAAATTTTTTTTATTTTGTGCAACCCACAAAAACTGGTTACTAACAAATGTGCCTATTTTATTGTGGGATCCTCATATCATTCACTGGAGCTAGCTGTTACGTGCGCACGGTAGGCCCCACCACTACTGCAACGTGATAGCTTTTAAAATTGAACCCGTACCCATACACTGTACGTGCACCAACAAACAGCGAGTCCCACAATTCAATGATATCGCATAAAAACTTAGCGGACAACGAGGCAACAACAGTGGGTCCCACCACTGCCATGCAAGTCAGTGCAAATTCCCATGCGGTTATTTAATTCACCTCAAACTCCGTCACTGACATGTAGGGAAAATCCTTTTCAGGCTCAACTGTCAGTTGCGGAGGTTAAATTTGTCAGAGGTTACGAGGTGCGGACGGTGGGGCCACCATTATCGCACGATAGCAACATTTCGGGTTCTTTGAGTACTTTTTCACCGATACACATTAGACTGATAGTGGGTCCAATGAATTTAATGGCCTACCAGTCATTGAGAATAGTTAATTTTTTGTGAATCCGACTATTATAATTCTTTTTATTTCGTGAGTTACAGTCGAGTCACTGACATGCGAGTCTTATATTTTTTTAGCCCACCTGTCAACCACATTAATTTTGTTTCTTTTAGTATTCATAGTCGTTTTAATTTGTTTTTGCAGTGAGACCCACCTGTCATAGACTTAAATTTTAACTGTTAGAAATATAACCATTATAAAAGAGCTGTTGGGCATTTTTAAATTGTTTTCACTTCAAAAAATTTGTAAAAAAATTCTAAAACACTCAAAAAAATCATAAAAATTCAAGAAAATTTTCTTCACTGGTTCCCTATAAATAGAACCCTCATTTGCTCACTTCAATACACACATTTACAAATCTCACACTTCCTTTATACCAATTATACAACATTTTCGCCCTAATTTTGTTTAGTGTTTCATATGGATAGTAATCTTCTCGAGAGTTTTCTAAATTAGATTACTTCTCCTAATACACCTGGAGAAAATCTGGAAACAACCAGTAATCCAAACCTCCATCATATCCACCCTATAATCCAAATTTTCCAGCACCACTTTATCCTTCTGGTTATCCTCCATGTCTCCCCCCTTCAATATTCACATGCTACTCCATATCTGCATCCCCTTCCATATCACTGTCCTCCTCATATCCACCTAGCCATCCATATGCGTCATATGGGCAAAATTTCCATTTTGTCAGTAAACTAGCCAACTATTTGCAACACTCGCCAGCGCAACCCCCATCGAAAAATTCAAAATGCGCATCTGTGTCAAACTCTAGTACGCCACATTCTACGCCGTGGGTCGTTATTGACGACGACGATGACCATATTCTCCTAGATTCTGTCAGTTGCAAGAGATTGCTTTGGTCAGCTGTCGACGATGGTAGACTGGTGAGTAATTCATTTTCACATTCAATTTTTGTGGAGAGAATTATTTCAGAATTTTGTTAGGTTCATATTCATTGTTTCATGACAATGTAATATTTCGATTACGCAGATCAGTGTGTGGTTGAGTAATTCTCTCGACCCAGTTGACAGGAACAACAAAAAAAGCGACAAGTATTGGGCAAGTGTTACAGCGGCATACAACAAGAGCAACCTAAAAAATTGGAGAAGGGAGCTGAAGCATTGCAAAAACCACTGGCTGCGGACTAACAAAAAAAATTGTTCAATTTAATGGTTGTTGGTGCAGGCTTAAGGAGGTCTACACCAGTGGTCGTTTCGAGGACCAACTAATAACACAAGCACGCGAGTTGTAGAGGAAGAAGATGGGGCACCCATTCATTCTATATCACTGGTGGATGGGTGTTAGGGACCAACCTAAATGGAACCAAACCTATATCGATACCAGTAAAAGAGTAAGAGTGAATGAAGACGATGTTTACACATCGTCCTCATCCAACCTAGTTGTCCTCGTGGAGGAGACAAGGCTAGAAGGTCACGACGCAGCCAAGGAGAAGCGCAAAGGAAAAGACAAGAAATAATCTCACTCATCAAACATGGATGTGTAAGAAGACTTACGAACCTTCGTTAAGGTTCACATTGAGCGCATGGAGCAGAAGACTATACGGCCTCTTCTCTGAATGATCACAAGAAGTTTAAGGGAAAGTTAGTACTTACCAAGTCATTCACAAAATTGGTGACAATGGACAAATCAAAATTCAACGACGATGAAATGAAGGATCATTTAGAAGCATTGAAGTTTGTTAAAGATTTGATCAAAGAGGCTAGTCTGGATTAGACTATATTGTGTATCATTTTATTTTCACTATGTACTTGTAGAATTATGTATCCATCATTTGTGCAATAAAAAAATATATTTAGATACTATCCATTGGACGCATCTGTTTGGAAAATAGACGTTCAAACATTGCAATTAGAAACTAGTAAGTGGAATATTCGCCTTAGCTTATATAAACCGAACCATTCCAATACATACTTCTCATTTTCAGCAATACTCCTCCTTTGGAGACCCTCACTTCTCATCTTCTAGTACTCTTCTTTTCAAATCTCTCTCCCTGAAAAATATTGTCCAGTTCTAACTCAAACACATGTAGTGAAGAGGAAGAGGTCGTCAATAACTTACAGAATTTTCTTATAGGATTCAAAGAGGAAGATCCCTCCATGGTGGAGTTAGAAGAGCGCTCTTATGCAAGCCAGGCTACAAACTTCTATCTCCCACCTTTGTCGGCGTGGTAGTAGGCGACACATCGATAGGGATCGTGAAAACGGCTATAATCGTCTCATGGCGGACTACTTCTATGAGGATTTGCTTTACCCCGATTACCTATTTTGTCGTAGGTTCCGAATGAGTAGACCCCTCTTTTATTTGAATTGTTAGATCTCTTGGTAAGTGGTCTACCTTTTTCACTGAAAAAAGAGATACTATTAACCGTCAATGGTTGTCTTCTACACAGAAGTGCATTGCATCTATTTGTTTGTTGACGTATGGCTCTCTTGCCGATGCTGTCAATGAACACGTGCGAATTGGGGAATCTACAACAATCTAGTGCTTGTAGAAATTTATTGAAGGAGTGATCGACAACTTCGGCAAAGAATATCTCTAATGGCCAACCGTCGAAGATATGCAGCACCTATTGCAACAAGGAGAGCGCGTGGTTTTCTGGGAATGATAAGAAGCATAGTTTGTATGAATTGGGAATAGAGAAATTGTCCAGTAACATGAAAATGATGATTTACTTGCGGTGATTATGGAGTCCCGATCATTATATTAAAAATGATCGTCTTTTAGAACCTTTGGATATGTCATGCCTTCTTTGGTATTGCTAGATCCAACAATGATATTAATGTGTTGAACAATATGATTATTGAGGATAAGCAAGAGTTTGATGCCATCATCCATGGTCCCGCTTGCTTTTTTGGCAACGCTTAACCCTCGCGAAAATAATGAAGGTATGTGCCATATTGTACAATATGATTATTGAGGATGAGCGATAGTTTGATGGCCCACTCTATGATTTCAATGATGGTCAAGAGACTTCTAACGTAACACTGCCTCATATCCAACATGGTGCTCCAATTGTTTTCACTGATGTAATCGCGAAAAATTTGAACATTCATGTTGAATCGATATATGTTCAACTCAAAAGGGATTTGATTGAGCATATTTGATAGTGTTTTGGATATGGCTGTGAGAACTAGTTGTTATTTTTCGCATTTCTAATATTTTTAATTAGTACGTTTATGTTAAATTTTAAGTTTAAATGTCTAAATGTATTCAATCTCGTATCTTTAATTTTCTGTTTAACTGTTTGAATGTAATAAAAATATTTATTTTTGTTATGTCAAATTTTCCATTCGCAAGTTAAATTTTTATTTGTTGAATTATCCTCGTACAATTTTTTATTAATTTTTATCAATTATTTAATTAATAATATAATGCAAAAAAACTCAATTTGATATTTAATACGTGGGACTCACCGAAGAGCCTCCTAAAGAGTCAAATAATTGGAATGTCTGATTCTTGGAGTGACTCTTCACTCATGACCCCACGAAGAGTCTCTCTAAACAACTCCCTATTAGAGTGAGGAAGACTTTTCGAGAGACTCTTCGATCGCGTAGCGTGAAATATTCTCTTGGAGAGTCTCTCGAAGAGTCTCAATCATTGGAAACAGTCAAAGGATCCAAATCCTCGTTCCTATGATCCTATCTTCCAACTTGTGGTAGTTAAACTACAAATTAATTTGATCACAAATCCATTTGAAGGTTCCTGTCCGCCCAAATCCACCCCACTCGTCCCCTTCTAATCCCTGTGTGCTATAGCTATGGTTCTTCCAGACATGACCCGTCTGATAAATCTGAGCTCGAGACTCCTTAAATTCAAAAAATTCGATCCAAACTCAGTCCCATTCAATTTTTTGAACAATGTCCTATAAAATCCATCCAATCCAACTTGACGGTGGCCTGAGCTCAACCAACTCAACTGTTCATTGGATTTGGGTGAGTCAAGCTCAAATCAACCTAAAAAACTCGGGCTTTGTTGGCCAAATCCAAGCCGGAAGATGCTCAAGTCTAGATTCTACTTATTATATATTGATTGGTTGTTTGTATCTAGTCTAATCAGGTTTACTCATTCAGTATTTTTTATAGAACTAGATGATTGATCGGCTGGTTTACATGTTCAGGGTTGTGCCAGGATGAGAAGGTTGCTCGAATTTAACTCTCCTGATTGGGTCTGCCTAATGCCTAATGACATCAGTAGTAGAAGATTGATTAACCCATATTAAAGGATTTTGGATGGATATATGTAAATTAAATATTATTAAGATCGGCTGGTGATTATTTTTGGTATAATAAAAACAAATTACTAACTCTAATATTTTTAATCTCACATATACCAGAATCACTTGATTAGCCTATCAATAATAACTCATATCACATTATACAACAAACCAAATACTTTATCTGTTGCAAAATATAAGATATATTTTGACTACATACAAATTTTAAAAAGTTCTAAAAGCAAGAATACATCAAGAAAAATGATTGAATTATTTTCGCTCAGAAATGATTTGAAAATAATAGAATACTAGTATGAGATATTATTGATAAAAAATGGAGTAGAGAAATTAAAAAATAGGAAAGATATCAATAAATTTACATATATGTTTTATGTTATACATAAAAATTGAATAAATTATATATCTTATATTATATAACTAAAAAAAAATAAAAATAATTCTTGTTCGTTCTATCTCGACTAAAGGAGACCATCCCATCGAGGCTGACCGATGTGATATCAACTCTCGCCGCAGCTGTGTTCCATGAGTATATTCCCTCGCCTATATATTTTGATCCCAAAAAAAATCCCAATATAATTAGGAACAAGAAAGAACAGGTGCAGAGCACGAAACAGAGGAGGCCGAGCCATGGAATCTTGGTGGCGAAACCGGATCGGCGTCGTGGCCGTGCTGCTGCTGGGCTTGGCGTGCCCCGGCGGCAGCGCCGGCCTGACCAGCGCCTACCGGCGCCAGCTCGGCGCCGCCGTCGACATGCCGCTCGACGCCGACGTCTTCCGCGTCCCGCCTGGCTACAATGCGCCCCAGCAGGTCAAAAATTATCTGGAAAATTTAGTTTTTTTTTACTTGTTTGGTGATTTGATGTCACAGAACTGACTGAAAGTTTGGTTCTTGGTCATCATCGTACGGTAATATTCTTGGATACCATGAGAGTGTGTTGGGTTTCTGACGGTAGTAACTGTTTTTGGTGACGTAACGTGTATGGCATGCAACTGTTTATCTATTTGCCTGACAAAATTTGTTTACTGTTATGACAATATTTACGGTTGTCAGTTTATTACCATCCTTTCTGCGGTCTGTTGATTTGCAAATTGCAACCACTGTGCTCTGTACATCGCATGGTTGTTTTGAACTTGTTCCCATAAAATGAACTTTTCTGTCAGTAACAGATGATTTGATGGGATCACAACTTCTTTTTATTTCTTAACCAATGCTCCTTTTCTTTCTGTTACTTTTATAGTTTGATTCGCTTTTGCAGATATGCATAATTTTTTTAGGATTGTCCTTTTCTGAATGGCGCATTAAGGTGTGCTATGTCAGTATGTCCTTGAAACATTTTAACGGCTTCCACTTATCCTAACGAGTGCCTAACAGATTTCTATGTACTTTTTTCATTTGAAGGATATGTTGAGAAACTTGTCTTTTTGAGTGGCCCTCTACACTATGCACTTTTCAAGCTACTTTTTACTCTTACTTAATCTTACCCACAATTGAACATTACATAGCTATGTTCTTGAATTTTAGTAAAGTGGTTTTGGTCCCACCATCTTACTTTGCTTTAGTCGTTTTTAATGTTATCTCTAATCTGTAGTTTAGTGTGTAATCATTTGTTTGAATGATGTACTCATTAGTTTTGGACGACTCTTATAAAAAAGTTTTTTATACTTAATCTTAGTCCACAGGATTAAATATTATGAAGCTTTTTGCATGAGTTTGATGTATATTCTTTTTTTAGTTGCGTGAGTTTGATGTATACTCATTATCGTATTAACAAATATGCAATATATGCTAACTGCCGAGATGCCTTCTTTTCCTCTGATACTGAGAGATTTCATGCTCTGAAAGGTTCATATCACACAAGGCAACCATGATGGAACGGCCATGATCATCTCATGGGTGACAACAAGCGAGCCTGGCTCGAGCACCGTGCTTTACGGGACTTCGGAGGACAACCTTGACCATTATGCAGAGGGGAAGCATAGTCAGTATACATTCTACGACTACACCTCAGGATATATCCATCATTGCACAATCAGAAAATTGGAGGTCAGCTCATAAAAATTTTGATGTTTGTGTTTTGTAAGTCTGGATTCTTGATTTGTGACTTACTTATGTCTTTCATGCAGTTTGACACCAAGTATTACTATGCTGTTGGAATTGGACAAACAGTGAGGCAATTTTGGTTCAGGACCCCTCCAAAAAGTGGACCAGATGTTCCGTATACATTCGGTCTCATTGGTATGTCCCACTCTTTTCTTCGAATAGGATTGGCTGATAATTTATAACTTCTATTTATCAACCTTAGGTTGTGACATTTAAGTGAGTCTCATGCATGAAACGTTCGCAGTTTCAACTTTTTCTGTACTCTTTCTCTAATTCATAGGATGCAAAAGAAACTGAGAAGACCAAATAGTAATGCTTTGTTGTCCTCCTGAAAGTTTGAATATTCTTAGCAATGAATTTTACAAAATCAAAGAGATTGTTTGTTTATTATAGGTAATCGTGCTGGACTACTGGTTTATCATCTTATAGGTAGACACATTTCAATATTAGATCCATGGTTCTTCATGTCCTTCTGAAAGTTTGAATATTTTTAGCAATGAATTTTACAAAATCAAAGAGATTTGTTTGTTTATTATGGGTAATCGTGCTGGACTACTGGCTTATCATCTTATAGGTAGACACATTTCAATATTAGATCCATGGTTCTTCATGAAACAGTCGTGTTTCTCTACAAGATGCACTGGACATTATCTTCTAATTTTGTAATGAAATATACAGTACATAGCCTAGACATTCATGGCTGATCTCACAGAGCACTAAATATGCATATCTTCTGGTTTCATGTTGGAATATACATCACCAAATCTAGGAATGAGTGATGTCACTAAAAACTTTTCAATTGTGCTTAGGTGATCTCGGTCAGAGTTTCGACTCTAATTCTACGCTCTCTCATTATGAATCAAATCTGAAAGCACAGGCAGTGCTTTTTGTTGGGGACCTTTCATATGCTGATAACTACCCAAATCATGACAATGTGAGGTGGGATACATGGGCCAGATTTGTAGAGAGGAATCTCGCATACCAGCCTTGGATCTGGACTGCTGGAAATCATGAGATAGATTTTGCTCCTGAACTTGTAAGTATAAGACTCCTTCATACTTTATGCACATTGTCTTATGTTCAATGGATGGTTTTACTGGTCTAAATACTGAACAATTCAGTAGAGACATGTTTTAGACAATGGAAATCTCATTCAATTACATCTTATTTTCAGGGTGAAACTAAGCCCTTCAAACCATACAGCAACAGATATCACACCCCTTATAAGGCTTCTGGTAGCACGGCACCTTACTGGTATTCCATCAAAAGGGCCTCCGCATATATCATCGTCTTGGCGTCATATTCATCATATGGTATGTGTACATTCTGCTGATACTGTGTTCTAGTTGTTTATGAAATGTGATCAACTAGGTTCACAAGAAATTGCCACACTGTGTGAGCAAACTTTTGAAGTGAAATGATTCAATTTTTCTTTCTTTGGGCACAGAAGACATCATATTAATATGTCATATTTCATTGATTGGCAGTGCAAGAAATTAAGGTAACTGACTAGGTCACTTGTTTCTTTTCCAGGAAAATACACTCCTCAGTACAAGTGGCTTGAAGTTGAGTTCCCCAAGGTTAACAGAACTGAAACACCATGGTTGATCGTTCTAATGCATGCTCCATGGTATAACAGCTACAACTATCATTACATGGAAGGTGAATCCATGAGAGTAATGTATGAGCCGTGGTTTGTCAAGTACAAAGTTGATGTTGTGTTTGCAGGACATGTGCATGCCTATGAACGGACAGTGAGCGCCTTTATCCTCTTCAGTTCTTTAACCTGAAAATATGTAGTGCATTAGGAAGAATGGAAATTTTTCCTTCGTATCTTTCGTGCTTACTCTAGAGCTTGCATTGCATTTCTAGTTGTTCTTGGAAACTGCCTAAGATAACAAGAGGATTGTTTGATTCCTTTGTTTCCGGTATACAAATTTTTCTTTCTTGCCCTTTCTACTAAAATTTATTTGCACCTGGTAAAAGTTATTTCAGTTCAATGTTCTTCACCATTCTATTAGATTATCTGCATATCCTGAGCTTCTCAGTTCTGACATTTAATTTCTTGTTCTTTCACTTTCACTTTCAGCATAGGGTATCAAATGTTGCGTACAACGTTGTAAACGGCCTCTGCACTCCAGTTTCTGATAAATCTGCTCCAGTCTACATAACCATTGGTGATGGAGGGAATCAAGAAGGACTTGCCACCAAGTAAATTTCAGTTCACATCCACCAAATTACAGATTAAGAACAGTTTCCTTCTCCTGGATATATGTTGCGAAGATATGTACACTGTATTCTCTCAAATATTGATTAGTAACTTTGATTTGTTCATGAAATGCAGCATGACACAGCCACAACCAAGCTACTCAGCTTTCAGAGAGGCGAGCTTCGGGCACGCCATCTTTGACATCAAGAACAGGACGCACGCGTACTACACGTGGCACCGCAACCAGGATGGCAATGCAGTTGCAGCGGATTCGATGTGGTTCACAAACAGATATTGGGAGCCAACGGATGATTCTTATGATGATTCCAAGTGATGAAAGTTTCTTCCTTTGTGTTCTTCAGAAATAAGCATTGCGTTGGACATAAAATTATCCAGTCCAGGCATGTGTTTTTGGTTCTTGTGATTGGTTCTCCCTTGTATGATTAGAGTAGCTTTGGTTACTATTTATAGGCATAATTTTCCTGCAAGTGTCAATTGCAGTGATTAAAAAACATGGTGTGCTTCGGATTATGGACTTGACTAGATGCTTAATAAAATTTCCCACCGAATTTGTTCCTTACAGTACATGTAAAATACTAGTTGATATCTCCAAAAATATAATTCTGCAAGTGAACGGAGTCATAGTAATAGACGAATATGTCGTTCTTTTCTAAGAGACTGGTTCCGAAAAAAATATGTCTAACTAGGATCAAATTAGAAAATAGAACCACAAAGGGAAAAGGGTCGTCTCAACGTGCCTTACCAACTGAAACGTGACTAACAGGAACAAAATTTGTAATCGTATCTCAGGACAACGGTGGATTAAAACATAGTATCGAGAGAATGTTGCTTCTTTTTAAGACCATGCACAGCTCAAAATTCTCAGAAATAAGACCACCAAACCGTTTAAGACTCACATTAGTCACAAGGCAACAGAGATACAAAGCAGATCAGACCCAAGGTGCATCAATAGAGAATGAACAGGAATTTAAGTCAACTCAAACTTCTAACAATTTCATTCAACTCACAGAATACCTAACAAGCAGTCAGTTCACAGGGGAAATCAAGACACAGAAATCTTAAGTTAATTCATCCAAAATTTGAGTTCAGTTTACAGCAATTTCTTGTTCATCAATTGGTCCTTCGATCAATATATGCATCACACAAATTCATAGATCTTTAAGCCACATTCTCATATACACCTTCGAGCATCTTTTCTATACTATTTTGTGCAGTTTTTAAAACACTTTTGAGTAGATTTCTATACATATTCGAGTAGTGTTTTTAAAACATTTTGAGTAGATTTCAACATATTGATGAGCCATATTCATATATACACTTGAGCCAAAATTTCCTAGTGCTAAAATCTTGATCTATTGATCAAGTATCATTTTTTGTGATTAAGAGAGAGAGCCTCCGAGAGTATTTATTCACATCATTTGCGTTCTTAGAGTTTCTCGGTGGTCGTTGGATGTCAAGAGAAGGTCTCGCAACTTGTTACTCTTGGTGATCGCTTTCACCTAAACGATTTGATGGCGTGGCCGTTGATCTCTCCATTGACGAAGTTTGTCGAAGAGGCTCGGTGTGTTTGTGAAAGGTTTGGTGCTCACCTTTTCAGATTGAAAAAGGTGCAACCCTAGTGAAAATATCTTTCGTGGATATTGAAGCAAGACTTATTCATTTGAGTGTTTCAATGAGGAGTAGGGGAGACCAGACAAGTCTATGAGACTTCAGGATACATCGTTGTGTTTGTCTCTCTTTCTCTCATTTTATTTATGCAATCTATTTGTTTAATTGATTCAATTTTTATTTGCTCTTAGTTCTTTTAAACTTTAATCTTGCAAAAGTTGTTTTATTAGAAAAAATTTTAAAACCTCCTATTCACCCCCTCTAGTCGGCATCCTCAATCATACAGGAACACCGTGGCTAGATCAGCGGCACATTTGATGGAGGAGAAGATTCGGAGGAGCACGATGCGGTGGGCTAGATCTAGGGCCAGATCTGGCGGTGGGGAGGCGAAGCGGTTGTGGCGGTGAGTTTTGGTGGAGAGAAGAAGAGCCAACTAGGGCCGGAGGTGGACGGGGGTGAGGAAATGATGGGGAGGCAGGGAAGAAGCCGCACCGCCGGTGTACGGTCTGGTTGCCAATGGTAAGGTGGTGGGAGGTGTGGAAAATTTGGGGGAGGAAGAAAAAGAAATAAGAAAAACTAAAATCAAGCTCAAATGAAAATAGTGGTGGTCGGTTAGGGTTAAGGTTGAAAATTGGAAACTTTGCAATGGGTACTCGTCTTTTTCGAATTTGCAATTAGGTCCTCTCACTTAGGGTTTTGGTTTTTTCGTGTCTTGATTGTTTTGCAGAGGGGTGTTTTGAGTTTTCAGAATTTACAGAAAGGCTTTTGGCTACTAGGTTTTGAGGTTCCAGGCCCTTGGAGACTATGATTTTGGCATGGTTAGTTCCTACGCGTTCGTAGAAAAGTGTATTTCTGTCCAGGATCGACTGAGAGTCAGATTTAGTTGATGAAACATTTCCAATTAGCAAAATCCACTCAAATCGTGTCGACCTGCAATATTGCGAAGTGAATAATCTAGTTGATTTGGCGATAAATCTGGAGTAACCTATCCATATGGTAAGATATATGACTGAAATATGCATAAATAATATATGAAAAAAAATCATGTAAATCAGACAAATATCACTAGTCTTCATTGTTTATAGAGAAATAGCAGTGACAAAAGGACAACGATTCTATACAGGACACTTCCTTTGGTGAGAAGTGTAAAAATGATTTCTGAGTCAATTTGTTTGAAATGGATGGTTTAGATTGACCATAACATATTAGAGGGGCACTTTTATGAGTGAATTTACCAATTAAAATTCTTCATTGTCGGCTATCAGACAATGTACAAAACTTTTCTACCCACTCCACCATAGGAAGGTTATGTTTTATTTTTTTCAAGATAGCAATGTTTAGATCAGACAGAGGTCACAGTTTGGCAAGTTTGTGAGATGCCTGACTCACTTTTACAATTGTCAAGTTCACAAGTTAAAAACTTATATTTCTGCACCCTAAAATAAGCACATTGGAATCTTATTAGAATATAGAAATTTTAAAGAATTTTGGAGAAAAGTAATATTTAATGAGAGCTAATAGAATTGTTTCCTTGAAATTTTTTGTGTTCCAATTAGGTCATCACATAAAAAACTTGCAGAATAGGATTCTCTAAAATAAAAGAATTATTATATAACTATTGTATATATTTTCACACCTATTGAATCAAATAATAACTGTCATGATTTATTTTTTACAAATAAATTAATATTTTTTGTACTTTCTTATTTTTTTACTCAATTCAATCTACACTAACCATTGTGGAAAAAAAAAGAAGTGCTCTACTATTTTTAAAAAAATGAGTTATACAATTTTTAAGATAAATTAAGAATGTAACCTACTACACTATCACTAACTATATTATTTTAAAATTTATATAGTTTGATTTTTAGAAAATATAGAAACACAACTAAAAAAAATCATACGGTACCCTCCTTGCATAACTCCTCTAATGTATGATCACGTTACAAAACTTGTCATTCACAAATGGTTTTCTATGTTTTTTTTCTTGAAGTAACGCTGTTTCTTTTTTTTTTTTTTAAAAAAAAGTAAATTTCTCCAAGGCACACGCACAGTTGAATCAACCAACACTTTGCCAGCTCATCATCTCACCCGTACTCCCGAGATCCAAGCTCCCCGGCCCATCTCCCCTCCTCTCTCCCCGGCGCGCGCGCGCGCGACGGAGACAAATGGAGGCGACGGCCTCCTCCTCCGCCGCCGCATGCCCCACCCCTTCCCGGCCAACGGACCCCGACTTCCTCAGCTGCATCCTGCAGCCGCCCGCCACCACCTCCCCCCGCCCCGACCCCGACTACCCCGCCCTCCGCCGCCTCCTCCTCCGCCGCAAGCCCCCCTCTGCCCTCCACCACCGCATGGTATTCCTCTATTAGATCCCACATTAGAGTCCCTAGTCTTAAAAGCGCCTTTTGCTCTGGGAAATGAATTGGGGATGCTGCAGGAGTGGAGGTGCAACGGCAAGGGCTACGTCGCGTACCGCAACCTCCTCCTCCGCCGCCTCGACGGCGCCGCCACCAACAGCAGCGCGCAGAGCACGCCGAGCAACAGGTGTGAACTTTTTTTTGTGTGTGTGTATGCTTGTTCACTAGCTCTCTCTCCAGCTTAACCCTTGAATTATCATGGACGTATAGTTATAGATTAATGGTATGCTCGAGAGGTGAAATCTAACATCATGGACATTGTAATTGAGCAGTGGGCGGTGGGCGCCCTCCCCAGGACCTCATGCATTCTCTGAGGCAGACAGCTTGTGTTCTATCCGGGTTAGTGTTGTAATTTTTGTTCTCTTTCTTCATAAATCAAGTTTCTATATGTTGGTTGGTTTACCATGAAGTTTTCACATGCTTCCAGAAATGCTTAATGGTCTCGCACATTCTTATGTAATTGTTTGATGCAGGACTTGAGAAGTAACAGCAAAGCAATGAGCCGTGACTTAAGTTCCAGCTCAAAGCAAAGTGACTCTGACCGCCATGTCAGATTCGCTGAGCCTGCATACTCCTTTGTTGGGATGCATTGCATATTTGACAACTGCAAAGCCTCAGGTTTTTTATTGATGGTCATGCTATGCCGCTTATTATCTTTCAAGATAGTGTTCTCATCTGGTGATTTGGGTAGCATGCACATAGAAGACTGATTCTATACTTGGCAGTAACAACATTGAAATTTGGGCGTGCAAGTTCAGATCTGCTTGCCTATGGTGCATCTGATGGCAGTTTGACAATCTGCCAAGTTTCTGAGCCACCATCCATTCTGCAAAAGTTAACAGGACATTCAAAAGATATAACAGGTTAGACTAAATTTACTTATGCCTTAATGCTATGCTTTTAAATAATTAATTGCTCAAACAATTCATAGCACAGTAATTTTATATTCTGTACACCTCGCCGTTAATTACTGGCATAGCACATTAGTAGCCAGCATTTGAGTAACCACATACTAGTATTTCAGATAATGTGTGATCACCTGGTATCAATAATACCCGCCATACTGGTCATTATAAGAAACCCAGTGATTTTGACTGCATACATGATACATATTACAATATTTATAGAAAGAAAAGATTAGAATAACTAAATGAGTTTTGGGTTTTGTGAGAGTGTACAAAAGGTTTAAGACATGAATTGATATGGATGCTGTGGGTGATTTTTTTTTTCCAGTCTATTCCTTCACTGAAAACCATCCTGTGAGTTTCATACTCTAACTGCATTACAGATTTTGATTTTTCATCTAACAACCAGTACATTGCTTCATGCTCTATGGATAAAACTATGAGAGTATGGGAGATCTCTAAAGGGCATTGTATCAGGGTAGTCTACGGGCTTTCTTCCCAATTATGCATCTGCTTTCATCCTGTAAGTCTTTCTTCCCAATTATGCATCTTCCATTACCAATGCACCACCACTCTTTACCTCCTTTAGTGCTATTTTTGATCTCCACCCTTCCCATTACAACAATAAGATTTGTTGAACGCAGAATTTAGGTCAACACCACACAAGTCAAGTTAAAGATTCAGTCTATGTTGGTTTTGCCCTTATTTTCTGTTATGTATGCAATCTGCTAGTTGATTAGGATTCTTATGGAATTGGAGAAAGAAGATATGATGAAGGTGTAGTAGTAGAATTAGATGGGGCAAGAGAATGGAGAATGTGGTGGTAGAGGGAGATGAAACCTTGGATAATGGAGCTGTTGTGGTAGGAATAGGAATGAATTAAAAGGCATGGCAGTGAAAAAAACTGGTAGAGGGAAAAGAGGAGCAAGCAATGCAGGAAGAAGATGAAGAGGGGCAGAAAGATAAAAAGGGTTGGCATGAAATAAATGACAGTCACATGGCACTACCATGGAAAATTAGATGTTTGATCCACCATTCTAATGGTTGATGGAAAGGGCATGGTGTAGAACCTTATGCCATTTGATTCTCATCACTGATACATAAACTTAGCAGAATGTATGCTTGTTTATCCTATTTTACTTCTTGTCACCAATCCTATATCTGTATTGCTAATAATTCTTTGTATGATAACCAGCTTAAAATGATGTACCATATCACACATTTGCTGATTATCTTTTCAACTCTTTGTTGCAGGTGAATAATAACTTGCTTTTAGTTGGCAATGCAAACAGGGAAATCAATGTAAACTTTCTGACCTATTGCTCCCAACAATTTAGATATTCTTGTTTGCTAATTTCCAATAAGCTTCTTTGCCCTCTGATTGAAGTTCCATTATGTGATAATAAGGAGACATCTTATGATCTGAATTACATATCATTTCTACATGGTCTAGCATTATTGCAGCAACTTGTTTAATTTCCCTTTTTCCATTGCTTTCCTTTTCTTTTTTTCTCCTCTCATGTCATCCATTTTGTTTCTAATTTAGGTGATTAATTTTAGCACTGGGAGAGTAATAAGCAAACTTACCTTTGATGATGCGGTTACAGCTTTGGATGTTGATCACACTGGTCAGCTTATTTTTTCTGGTGATGCACAGGTAACTAACAATTTAATTTATGTATTAATGAAATAAACACAATGCCCACAAATTTCAATTTGTGCTGGAAAATTTGCAGGGTTGCATATACACTGTAAGTGTGAACTCACATACAGGGTCACTGTCTAGAACTCACAAGAACAAGAGCAGTAAGAGAAAATCCCCTATTACAACCATCCAGTACCGTACATTTTCTCTTGTAGCACGGTGTCCAGTACTTCTTTCATGTGCTCAAGATGGGAACCTGTCTTTCTTCAGGTGTGCTAACTCAATTGATTGTCTTTACTGTGGTGACTGGTATAGCTTTTAGCTAACCAACTATTAAGTCTTGGACTCTACTTTTCCATAACTCTTTGTATTATTTGCATGTCAGTATTGCAATGGATGCACAGGGATACCTGACTCTCATATGCACGTTAAAATTGGCTTCACGAGTGCATAGTATTCGTGCTTCTTTCTGCCCTCTTCTTTCCCTTGAGAAAGGGGAATTCATAGGTGAGTAGTTATTGAGACTTGAACCAACTTTCTTTTTATAGCTTGCTGGTGGCAATCATGCAATCTTATGAAAATGGAGGTTGCTGGTCATTCAGAGCCTTATTTCTGAGAATTTTCTCTTGTTGCCTAGCACTTATGCAGTGCTGCTGCACCATTTATGCACTGTCTACCCCCATTTACTGTTGTTTAACCTTTGCAAAGTTCTACTATTTTGAATGAAGTACCAACACAATGACACTTCACTCTTACTTTAAATGTTTTGAAAGCAAGTTGTGTTAATAAAATTCATTTACTAAGTTGATTTGAACTGTTGAAGCAAAGTATAATGGATGGCTTCAACGAATGTATGTGTCTGTTCTTGTTAAATGATAAATCCATAAATCCACCGTGTGTTATTCTTTGCTCTTCTGTTCTGTTATCTGGAATGCATAACAGAACTGTTTCTAAAGATTGTAGCTGATTTATATGCTTTTCTGAATATGAAGTTACTGGCAGCGAGGATTCAAATGTTTACTTTTATGATTTGACTCGGCCAAAGAATTCTTGTGTAAATAAACTGCAGGTATGCTTATGCTTCCTCTATTTGTTGCATGGTAAGTTTTGATTGCACATTTGATGTACTGACAACTTTTACATTTCCATAGGGACACGGTTCTCCAGTAATTGGAGTGGCCTGGAATCATGGGGAAAACTTGCTGGCCTCATCTGATTCTGATGGTACAGTCATTGTATGGAAGCGAGCAAAAAATAATTAGATCCATTTTGCAACCAAATCATGCTTATATACAGAGACATTGCAGCTGCTTCTGCATAGTTCCGAACTTAAATCACATTTCGATGGCATCATCATTGGAAACTGTATTTTCATCACATTTTGTTGGTAATATACTGCGAGGAATGCTAGGGCAAAGAAATGAACCAAACTTCAACTGTATTTACAAAACTATAGGTCTTCCAGGAGAGTGTAAACTGTAAAGCGTTTTTCTCCTGATACATCTTGTATCATCTCATATTTTCCCCCATCCGTATTGATTTTGTTGTTTAATACTCAAAGATGTCGAGGTGGTGATCGGTCCTCCAAATTTGTTAGTCAACATAGTGATGCTGGGCAGCTAGCAAAAATCGTGTAATGAATTGGAAATGGAATACTGCCATTATTCGCCATATTGAGCTTGCATCAGATTCTATAAGGTACAGCTTTGCGGTTTGCTAAACCCCTGTATTGTGTGCCTTGTCAAATTTATAAACTTACTAATAGTATCAAAAATTCTGTCAAAGGATATATGCTTATGATACATTACGAGTATCAGCATGTATGTTTCACAACTCAATGTACCATTTTGTTCTCCATCACCTAGGCTGAAGCTCTGAAATTGTGACCTCATTGTCTGAAACGGGGACGAAGAGTTGATCATTCGTAGAATTGCTGATAGTGAAGGATGCACTTCTACTGGCGTTGGAGCCGTTCGAGGCAACGCCAATGCCGGAGGGCGCAGAGAACGCCGCCCTAGAGGGAGGTTGCAAAGACATCGACTGATTGTCAGCATCAGCACCACCGCCGATGCGTCGGGCCTGAGTTTTGGTTTCTTCTGCACGCAATGCAGCCCAATTTGCACACAGTTGAGCACTTCGTCGCGTGGGTAATGCTCACCCAACGATGCGTCTGCTATCTCTGCTATTGATTTGGTGGTCCACTTCTCCCATACCTGCAGTAGATTATGTATGTATGTATATAGTTAAGCTTCTAAAATCTTAAGTAGTTTTGAAGCAAAAGCTTCTAAATTTGTGATGTATGCAGGCACTAACATAGCTCAACAGTGTTTTGGAGTAGGCATCTTCAGGTGAATTGTTGTTCTTTCGCCCGGTCACTATCTCCAGAATTATGACTCCAAAGCTGAACATGTCTGACTTGGTAGTAACATGACCATAATACGCGTACTCCGGGGCCATATATCCTCTGCATTATTAATCTACTATAATTTTGAGTACCTACACTAATACTGAAAGGGGACGATGATACTTACAGTGTCCCAACAGGTCGTTTTGTTACATCTTTGGATTGGTCTCCCCAGAACGCTCTAGCCAGCCCAAAATCCGAGATCGTAGGGTTCATATCCATGTCCAATAAGACATTGTTTGACTTCAAATCTCTATGTATGATCCTTAGACGAGACTCTTCGTGGAGATATAATAGGCCCCGGGCAATACCATAAATGATCATGTATCTTCTTCCCCAGTCTAGTTGTCGTCGTTTCTCGGGATCTGTGATCAGACACATACACCAGTCCAAATTAACATATCTCATCATTAGACTGTGTAGTTGAACCTGACTATATGTTAGGGGGGCTACCAAAAAGAATGGTGGCAAGACTTCTGTTGGGCATATATTCGTACACAATCAACATCTCTTCTTGCAAACATAAACCAAGAAGCTGCACCAGGTTCTTGTGCTTAAGCCTGGCAGCTCGAACTAGCTCATTTTTCAGCTCATGAAACCCCTGTGATGAATTCGTCGAAAGCCTTTTGACAGCTATTTCCTGTCCATCCTGCAGTTTACCCTATGAAAAATAAATTGTTCTCCGTCATCATAGTCTATAGCTAGGACCAATGATGTAAACTTGAATTATCGTTTTAGGAAAAACCGTTATAGATCACTGAAAATATTGAATATTTTCTAAGTGATAAAAGTTCAACGGTTGATCCAAAATTCACCTATTTTAGATTTTCAAAAATGAAAGATTTCAAAGTTTTCCTTTGTGAAGGAGTACCTTGAAAACCTGACCGAAACCTCCCTCTCCAATTTTATTTTCTTCAGAGAAGTTGGCTGTTGCAGCTCTTAACACTGACAGATTAAATTGCCCCGGTCAATATAGATGACACTCTCCTCGTTGCTAGTGTTAACTGTCACAAAGCATGAATACCTCAATATAGGTTATGTTACCATGATTAAGTAGTATAACGAGGGGAACATGCCATTTGATCGTGAGATTCTTCGAGTCGAGAACACTACTACAATATTTTTTTCTTTATATATTTCATGTATTGCCTGATTTTATCATTGCTATGTTAGCTACCTACTACACAGGATTAAATTTATATATATGAAAGTTACTAGCACAACCCCAACCCATTCTAACCCCACCCCAATCTCCACCAAACCCACATACACCCACTGACACCACCCCACCCCAAACCCCCCACCACACACAACTAAAAAAGCACTTTTATTAGGATGGTCCTCGTAGTGATGACTTGTCCTTAATTTTGGATTCAATGCAGATCTTGTCGATCGGATAACTAGAAATTAGGTCTTCAAGTAAAGACAATTCATGTTAGAATAATATTGAAGTATGAATATATTGTCTGATTTTTATCACTAATTTAAATTTTTGGATAAATTAGTTAGTGTATGACATTTAACGAATAATAAGATAGAAAGAGTGGAAGTGTGTCAAATTAGTTGTTAGATGGATCCTTTATCCGTTTGAGTTGAGTCAATAATGTAACTACGTGTAATGCAATTTTACCATTCCATGTACATACATGCTTAATTTTGCCATTCCTACTAGATCCAATGAGCCATATTTGACGTACCTGGTGTCGATTTTCTCTCTCGGATCCTTCTCTTCTGCAGGAAAATTCCAACCACGAAGACTATAGTGAATACTATTCCAAAAGGAAGGGCCACTGCAAGCGCAACAATTGCAATTTTTCTGGTATTTTCTGCAATCAGGCAATTAATCGGTCACCGTTTGTCCATTTATACTAACTCTAATGGTAGGGACTCCCTCGTTCCAATAGGGTGGAAAGACTCTTTTTGGGATACGTGTGAAGAGTCTTTCCAAGAATCTCCCTCTCTGATGATTTATTTTTCAAGAGGTTCTTTGGTAACCACGTATTAAATATCTAAATGATTTTTTTCATCATATTATTGATTAAATAATTGATAAAAATTAATAAAAAAATTGTACAAAAATAATTCCAACAAATAAAATTTAACTTGCGGATGAAAAATTCGACATAATGAAAATAAATATTTTTATTAAATTCAGACAGTTAAACATAAAATAAAACATATGGTATTGGATACATTCGGATATATAAACTTAAAATTTAACATCAACATACTAATTAAAAATATTAGAAAAATGACATATTACTGTTGCATCTAGGCCCTTTTAGGTTGATTTTGATTATTGATGACATTAAGTGTTTTGGACTAACCTTGTCTTTGAGCTATTTCTGATTGTTGCATCTAGACCCTTTTAGGTTGATTTTGATTATTGATGACATTAAGTGTTTTGGACTAACCTTGTATTTGAGCTATTTCTATGCAGAGCGATTTCTGTAAAGTCTGCAAGTGATCCGGGAAGATCTGCAGGTCACAGGTCCAAAGTAGCAAGCGCAAGGTCGCAATGTTGACTGTGGTCGCAGTTAAAGGTTGGAAATCAAGGTCGCAAGTGCAAGGTCACCAAAACGAAAGTTGCAAGGATTTAAGATGCAAATGACCTAAGGTAATATTTGTTTTATTTTGACCGATCTCGGTGTTTGGAGTTTGATCGGTTTAGGAAATTATTTCTTAGTTTTAATCGTACTATAAAGAGGGGTTGCAAGTCCTCTCTATATCTCCAACATGAACCGAGAAATTACTAGGCCATTGCATTGTATCTTTTTGGTTGGATTTGGTTTGAACTTAATTTGAAAAATCTGGTTTTTCAGTTCAGTTTTTGACAGCAGAAGAGTTTTTCTATTTTCTAGAAAGATCTAGGAAGATCTGGTTTTTTCTTCTGTTGACAAAAATGTAGCCCTTGAAATTATCTTTCAAACGAGCTATTAAACACCTTTTTTGAATTTCTAGATTTAAAGTTATCTCTGTTTTTTCAGCCTGACTGTCAGTTTGCTAAACTGACTGTCAGTTTGAATGTCAGTTCGTGTTAACTAACAATTGTCCAGAGAGGGTGTATTTTGTGCTCAAAATTTTTGTACTAAATTGACTGTCAGTTTGTCCATACTGACTGTCAGTTGGGGTTTCGACCACAGTGTTTTTAACTGAATTTCTATTTAGTTTTGGTCGAGTCTGTGGTCGAACTGACTGTCAGTTGTGGGTTTCAGCTTTCCATAAACGACCACAAAACGGCTAGCTAATTTTTATCCGTAAATTTTGTCGGCCGTTGTGCACTAAACTGACTGTCAGTTAGGCAAACTGACTGTCAGTTTGAGTTGCTGATTTTCAGCCCTAGCTCCAACGGTTCATTTGATTCTTGAGGCTATAAATAGGGGCTTTGGGCATAAGTTTGATACAACAAGCAGTAGTATTTTCTTATACACTCTTGAACTTTAGTTTTCCACTTAAAATCTTGATCTTTGGATCAAGTTGAGTGTTTTCGATCCACCGAGAGTTTCAGTTCTTTTGCATTTGCATTCACTTAGTTTCTCGGTGCGTGTTTGGAGGTCAAGAGAAGACCTCGCTGCCTGTTACTCTTGGTGAGCGCCCTCACCTAGACGGTTCGGAGGCGTGGCCGTTGACCTCTCCAGAACGGAGATTGTTGGAGAGGCTCGGCAAGCTTGTACAAGGCATCGGTGCTCGCCTTTCCGGAGTGGACAAGGAGCAACCAATAGTTGATAATACTCTTCGTGAGTATTGAGGCAAAACTCAAGTGACTTGAGTGCTTCAACGAGGACTAGTGGAGACTGGACGAGTCTCCGATACCTCGGTAAAAACTGTTATGTTCGTTCTCTTCCTCTCTTGCTTATTTTATTTGTTCTTGATTTGCAATTATTTGTTCAAGCTTAAAAGTTTTTAAAAGTCTCCTATTCACCCCCCTTCTAATCGGCATCCTTGATCCAATAATTACAACTAGTTGTTTTGGACACCTACAAAACGTTCTCAAATGTGCTCAATCAATGCCTTTTGAGCTAGGCATGTATCGGTTGAGCACAAATGTTGGAATTACGTTCGAAGTCTTTTGACCGTCATCAAAATCATAGAGTGGGCCAATAAACTTTCGCTCACCCTCAATAATCATATTGTGCAATATGGCACATACTTTTATGATTTTCGCGAAGGTTGAGCGTTGCCAAAAACAGGCGGGGCCATGGAGGATGGCAAAGCGGGATTATAGAACTCCAAATGCTCGCTCCATATCCTTCCTCACTCCTTCATGATGTTGTGCAAACAATCTGAATTTGTCTATCTGGGATAGGAGGTATCGTCTTCATAAATGCAACACATTCTGGATATATACCATATGTTAGATAGTATCCCATGTTGTACTTGTTTCCATTGACGTAGTATTGAACCTGAAGAGCTCGTCCCTACAAAACATCACTGAATGAGGACGATTGGTTCAACACATTAATATCATTGTTGGACTTAGTAAGACCAAAGAAGACATGCCATATCCAAAGTTCCTGAGAAATGACCGCTTCAAGTATAATGGTTGGGACTCCATAACCATCGCGAGTAAATTGTCCTTTCCATACTATTGGACAATTTCTCCATTCCTAATACATGCAATCTATACTTCCTATCATTCCCGAAAAACCACGCGCCCACTCCTTGTTGCAATAGACGCTGCATGTCTTCGACGATTGGCCATCCGAGATATTCCTTAGTGAAGTTGTCAATCACTTCATCGAAAAATTTCTCCAAACACTAGATTGCGGTGGATTCCTCAATCCATACTTATTCATCGACAACATCGGCAGGAGAGCCATATGTCAACAAATGAATGGTCGTAGTGCACTTCTGTATAGGAGACAACTCTAGGCGGTCAGTAGCATCTCTTCTTTTAGTGAAAAAAGTAGACCACTCTCAACGGTTCAACGCTTCTGCATAATCCATTGTTTTGTCATTATTGAACTTTGATTTGTCCGTTGTCACCAATCTTGTGCATGACTTGGCAAGTACTAACTTTCCCTTAAACTTGTCGTGATCATTCAGAGAGGAGGCCACATGGTCCACTACCTCCACACGCTTAGTGTGAACCTTGATGAAGGTTCATAAGTCTTCTTGCACACCCATGTTAGATGAGGGAGACTGTTTCTTGCCTTTTCCTTTGTACTTCTCCTTAGCCGCGTCGCAACCTTCTAGTTGTGTCTCTTCCACGAGGAGATATGGGTTGGATGAGGACGATTTGTGTATACCATCTTCATTCAGTCTTGCTCTTTTGCCGGTGTCAATGTAAGTTCGATATCATTTAGGTTGGTCCATAACACCCATCTACCAGTAATCTAGAACGAATGGGTACCACATCTCCTTCCTATATAACTCGCGTGCTTGTGCCATTAGTTGGCCATCGGAACGACCACTGGCGTAGATCTCCTTAAGTCTACACCAACAACCATTAAATTGAACAATTTTTTTGTCAGTCTGCAGCCAATGGTCTTTGCAATGCTTCAGTTTCCTTCTCCGATTTTTTGGGCTGCTCTTGTTGTATGCCGCTGTAACACTTGCCCAATAATTGTCACTTTTTTGTTGTCCCCATCAACTAGATCAAGAAAATTACTCAATCATGCAATGATCTGCACAATCGAAATATAACGTTGTCATGAAGCAATGAATATGAACCTTACGAAATTTTAAAATAATTCTCTCCATGAAAATTGAATGTGAAAATGAATTACTCACTAGTCTAACATCGTTGGCTGCTAACCAAAGCAATTTCTTGTAGCCAACAAAATCTAGGAGAGCATGGTCATCATCGTCATCAATAAGGACCTGCGGCGTAGAATGTGGCGTACTAGAGTCTGAAGGAGATGTGGATTTTGAATTTATGGATGGGAGTTGTAGTGGCGAGGGTTGCAAATAGTTAGCTAGCGTACCGACAAAATGAAAATTTTGCCCATACTCACATATGGATGGCCAAGTGGATATGAGGGGGACCAGTGGATATGGAGGGTAATGCAGATATGGAGTAGCATGTGAAAACTGACGGGCGAGGGGATATGGAGGATAACAGGAAGGATATGGTGGTGTTGGAAAATTTGGATTACCGGGTGGATATGGTGGGGGTTTGGATTATCGGCTATTTCTGGATTTTCTCAAGGTGTATTAGGAGAAGTAATCCAGTTTAGAAAACCCTCAGGCGAATTACTATCTATACAAAATACTAAAAAAAATTTAGGCCAAAAATGTTTTACAATTGGTGTAAAGAAGGTGTGAGAGAAGGAGAGTGTGTGTGTTGAAATGATCAAACGAGGGTTCTATTTATAGAGAACTAGTGAGGGTAATTTACAGAATTTTTAGGATTTTATCTGAATTTTTAAGAATTTTTTACGAATTTTTTGAGGCCAAAACAATTAAAAAATACTCAACAACTCTTTTATAATGACTATAATTCTAACAGATATAATTTCAATTTATGACAGGTAGGTCCCACTTCCTAAACAAACTAAATCGGCTGTGAACACTACATAAATAAATTTAATGTGGCTAATAGGTGGGCCAAAAAATATAGGATCCACCTGTCAGTGACTCGAGCTGAAAAATCTAAATAAATCGAACTCCAATGTTCGGATTCACAAAAAAAAAAACCATTCTCAATGACATGCAGGCCATTAAATTTATTGGACCCACTATTAGTGTAATGCGTAACGGTGCAAAAGTATGCGAAGAAACTGAGGCTTTGCTGTTGTGTGATTAAGTGTGGGCCCGTCCGCGCCTCATAACCACCGACGAATTTAACCTCCTCAACTGACGGGTGGGCCCACGAGGATTTGTCCCACAAGTCAGTGGCGGTGTTTGGAGTGAATTAAATTAAGCGTTTGGGAATACGCACAGACGTGTGTAGCAGTGGTGGGACCCATCGCTATCAGCTCGTTATCAGCTGAGTTTTAATGCTCCGTCACTGACTTGCGAGACCCACTTCTTGCTGGCCTACCTGTCATTGAGGTGTGTTTCAGTGTATGAGTATGAGTTAAATTGTAAAAACTGGCGCGTTGCAGTAGTGGTGGGGCCCACCATATGCGCCTCGATAAGGAGCGTGACAACTAGTTTTAGTCAATGACATGCGAGCCCTGCGATAAAATAGGCGCACTTGTCATTGAGCAATTTTCGTGAGTTGTGCGTACCGAATAAAAAAACGTGGGACCCACAAACACGTTGCGGAGCGACTGGTTTTGCTCCAACGGCGTGACTTCGGCTAGCGCACGCCCTACAGGCCCATAAAAAAGAGGGATGCTGCGCTGTTGCTTATCCAAGTGTCGAAATCTAGTTGGTTCTCGCGGTTTGGTTGACGTGTCGGCTCACGTGGATGGTGCACGCCGATTGAAGCAACACCATTGGAGACAGCCTTAGCAATAAGAGGCTAACATGCCTCTCAACGAGACATATTTCCCAAATCACCAATTGAACAATCCTTTAACCTAACTTCATTAGGACCATGTGGGTTCGATCCATGCCCACTCATATGACCGATCAGCCCATGTAATAAAATATAATTAGGTCAGAATCAGATTGGGTCTGTACAGACTAGTCACTGGACTACAGGCTCAAAACATAGCTCAACCCTATAACCTGCTGTAACACTTGAGGTAAATCTACCACAACACTTGGGCTTTTTTTTTTTTTTTTTTTTTTTGTCTAAGAGGGTTAATTGAATTAGTACGACTGATTTTCTTGTAGTTATATATAATGTTTTTTAAGTTGTATAAGATAATAAGACTAGTCCTATGTCCTACTAGACTTTTTTTTTTTGGCCAAACATGTTGCACCCGCGGGCCATAGTTGCAGAAGTCCAATCTTGTGTGTGAGTGGTGTGTCTCGAGGTTGTCGGTACAGCTTAGAGCTAAACAGTAAATTCTGTGCTATGTTGGCAAATGGCAACTCACCATGACCTGAGTAATTATCGTTGGACAGCCCTGGAGCAGGCGGAGGCCGTGTGTCGAGCGCGAGATTGTAGTAGGGGTGTATGCTTGCCCGTAGGTAGCAATTGTAGCCAAACGCCGCCCTATCCTGGCGCCCCCAGCAGTTTCTCGGTAACTGCTGCACCGAGTAGTGTAGGAACCGGTTGCAGTACGCCGCGGTTTTGTCCCTCATGCACTGCACCATCCCGTACAGCGTCCCATTGGGGCCGGCAGCATGTGTTGCCTCCCCCGTGGCGAACATCCGTGTCGAGCTGTAGGCGGCACGCGCCGCCAGGAGGTTCATCAGCGTGGGGTACGCGTACGTCCGGTCGAAGTTGTCCGAGTCTGCGACGGTGCTGTCGTCGTAGTATATCACGCGGTACTCGTCGTGCGCGGACGCGGCGTTGGTGTCGGCGTAGCCCAAGAAGCACTTGTCAAACCACACGGCGGCGTGCCGCCCGGAGCTGCAGCTACGGGTGATGTTCTGCACGGCGATGTTTAGGCACGTGACGCAGTCAACAGGGGCGGAGTCGCCGCGGCAGAGGGCGCGGACGAAGGCGCGGTCTTGGCCGTTGCCGCGGGACGTGGAGGCGAAGCCGGTGGGCCCCGCGTCTTTGGGTAGGGCGGCGAGGAGCGCAAGGAGGTTGTCTCGGAAAGTGCTGTTGTTCGTGCTGTTGCTCGGCGAGGGTGACGGGCAATCGAGCCATGCGGGAATTGCCGTGTCTTCGGAAGCGGCGAGGCTTGCCATGAGGAGGAGGCAGAGGAGGGACAGCTTTGGAGACGAAAGCTGCATAGACATCGTGATGCCGTGATGGTAGTGTTGTTTCAACTTCCAAGGAGATTAGAGGGAATTATTGATGCAGTTGATCACTTGGATTATTGGCATGGTAGACGTACGTTAGCCGGCGGAGACGAGACTTTACAATGGAATTTCCAGCATTGACTTGACTTGGATGATGCATTCGGCTAGTGACATTATGTGCTCAACAGAAGATTATTGAAATGTCCTCTTCCTAACTTATACAAACAACATCTTTACGTAGTTAATTCAGACCTCAACAACTAAATTGGTATGATCTATACTGATCTACTGGTTAAAAATCATCTCCGCACTATAAACACAATCCCATAGTTATCATGATCAAAACACTCCAAAAATTTACGATCTCAAGTTAACAATTCAGATCACGAGTTGTCTCTAGATCACCATTAAATCATCTTGGATGGACAGATTTAGAAACAGTAAAGGAGGAGGAGGAATAGAGGAGGAGGGGAACAAGAGATGGAGAGGTGAAGGGAGAGGAGGATTGGTAGCAACACCATTGCTGCTATAGGAAGAATGGGAAAGGTGGGTAGGAGTAGGAGTGGATGAGGAGGGATCTTTTGTGGCAAGTTTTTTTTTGTGTGTGGTTCTGAGCGGATTTTATGTTACTAGTCGTATAGACTAAATTTTTGTGTGAGTACTTAGATGAAATTGATGTGGTTTCTTTTCTAAAAAAATAAATACTTAGATTGTGTCAGATATTGTATTACTTCAATAATAAATAGTTTTCTAATGAGATAACAGTTCAACAAATATTAGGATCGTGTTCTGTATTCTACACTGGCGTATCAAAAAGCCTACCCCTCAACGCGCAATCTTGACCACTTGCGTATCGTGTACCGTAATGTTGTACTTGTACTGTGACGTGGGCATACCGCATTCTAAATAACTATAGAATAATCTTGTTTACAAAAACATAAATAATAAAATGAATGAAAAGAACAATGCAGTGCATGGGAAAATTTGGACTTGTATTTCATTAACTCCGATAATGGGTTTACAAAGATACAGTACACATTCATGCAATTACATCATTTTTCTGTTTTCTGCGTTATTTTTGAGATAAGACATTGACTAGTAGGAGATTGTGTGGATCACTAGTTCCCGGGACTTCGTAAAGCTCATAGTTAATTACTTCTACTAAATCTTTGACTTAGTAAAACACTTTCGATTAAACTGTGCTTGAGATCGTCTTCTTCAAACTTCACTTCTACTCTTCATGGAATAGATGAAAAAAAAATGCAATGCAATGCATGTTGTGGTAATGGTGGCCGTCGCTTTGTCAGTCTTGGCAGTGGAAATGGCTGGTCTTGTTGGCATTTAGACGGATATAAGATTACATGGCTAGCCTCATCGGCACCTAGCCATGTGATTGTCCGGCCTCATCAGTTGCAGACGAACTTGCTGCTTTTGCCTCATCAATACTCAGCGGCAATTTTGTTAATGAAGATAACTTGATGCAGTGCAGAATCGACCGTTGTCTCATTGGTATTTGGTCGATTGATTGTCTAGTCTCATTGGTCACGGATGAAATGCATGAATGAGAAGTGACAAGACTTTAATAGCCTTACACAATCCATATGATAAGTAGAAACGGTGTTTGTTGAAGAAAATGTGCTCCCTTGGGAACATGGCATGAGCAGTTTAATATGAGAAGTAACATGTTTAGTTGCACGCGACCTTATTGGCTAGGCGGACGACATATGTCACGAAAAGCTCTAGTAAGGTACAATACTTATTTGGATCTTTTGAAGATTGAATGAAGACTTGTCATTTTTCTGCCTTGTTGATAAACCACGGAGATGGGGCGCTGCTTGCGCTCCCGAGGTGAGAATATCATAGATTTATTTATGACTCACCATTAAAGAGGAGAATCATCGTTGTGTCGTTGAATGAAGTAAATAATTTGACTTAGACTTTTCTAAAGTCTGCCTCTTTGCCTCTCTACCTCCATGTGTCCCCTTAGATGACTTGGAGGGGGTTCCTTTATATAAAGCTTCAATCTCCTCTTTTCTAAGAAAAAATCTTTTGTTACTTGGGGATGAGTTAACCCTCTTCTCATGAAGGCCATCAAGAGGCGTCGTTTATCCAAATAGTTGGTGGGATTTGACACATTCTTGACACACCTAATCTCATAACACGTGATATTTACCTAATTTATTGCCTCGCTTTTATTACTTTATTTATTTTACTCTTTTTGTAAAAAAAAAAAAAATCAATCAAACAATCCTTAAAAAAAAGCAGTCCTCCATTTTAGCCTTCTAGGCAACTTATTATCTGTTATAACAAAAATGTACTATCTAATTACAAATTAAAGAATAGATAAAATATAGAGAATAAGAGAATTATTTCTTTCTTGTATGTATTTTCATATATAATTCAAAGTATACAAAACCCTGAGGTGGGAATATTCCGTCCTAGATTCTGTATTAGTTAAGATTTTAGAAATTTAATAATTTTATTTCTCAATTTTAATTTTTCTAATTTAGTCATATTGTTTGTATTAGTTAAGGTTAAAGAAAATTAATATTTTTAATTGAATTATTTTACATTTTCTAATATGTAGGTTAAGAATGGAATAGTTAAGTTTTTTTTTTGTCTAAACCATTATATATATTCAGACAATTAAAAACCAAAATTTTAATATGAATTTAAATAATTTATTATTTATTTTTATGATTTAAAAAATTAAATAATTTTAACTCCAAATTTTTAGTTTCCATATTATTTAGCCTTAGAGTTTGTATCAGTTAATATTTTATAATTTGATAATTTTCATCTCAAATCTTTAACTTTCCTTAATATTTAGTCGAAGAGTTTATATTAGTTAAGATTTTATTAATAATTTTATTTCTGAATTGTTAGTTTTGCTTAATATTTAGTCTTAAAGTTTGTATTAGTTAAGATTTTAAAAATTAATAATTTTAGTTATGATTATTTTACATTTTCTAACATTTAGGCTGCGAGTTATCAAAGTTATGTTTTTATATCTGAACCATTATATATATATATATATATATATATAGACAATTAAAACACCAAATATTTAATACAAATTTAAATTATTTATTATTTGTTTTCAAATTTCAAATATTTAATAATTTTAACTCCAAATTTTAAGTTATATAATATTTAGTATTATAGTTTGTAGCGGTTAATATTTTAGAATTTAATAATTTTAATTTCTAATTTTGAATTTTTATTAATATTAAGTCCTATATTTTATATTTTTTTAATAATTTACAAATTTAATAATTTAAATTATGAATTTTTAGTTATTATTAATAGTTTGTTTTAGTGTGTGTAGTAGTTAAGATTTCTCAAATTTAACAAAGTTAATTTTGAATTTTTCTTAACATGTACTCATATTGTTTGTATTAGTTAAGGTCTCAATAATCTAATAATTAAAATTTTTAGTTTTGGAGTTTGTATTCGTTAATGTTTCAAAAATTGAGAGCAGTGCCGACGTCACGCAACTCCACTAGTGTCGCTCATCTCCACATTGCCACTTGCCTTATGCTAACTATCCCTTGCCAGCTTCGGCACGACCTTCTCTACAATCTCGCACACGTAGACTGCCACCATTGTTTTGTTACCCAGTTGTCATTATTGGCGAATCTAAAAAATAGGATAAGTAAACTCTATAACCTAAATTTAAGATGAAAATGTTTGATCTAATGGTAGAAGAAAAATGTGCTCAAGAAAAAAAATAGATTCCTAGTAAAAATCTATGGAAAGAAAATCTTGATATATGAAAAGTGTTTGTAAGATAGCCCACAGTTTAATTTGCCTCCATAGCATGGGACGTTTACATAAAAAAATATTTGAACATGATGGCTCCAAAATCCGAATGCTATTCTGTCTACCTAGCATGAAGCTCTGAAATTGTCACCTCATTTTCTGAAATGGGGGCCATCGACAATGCATTTCCATTTGCGGCATCAGAGGAAATCCCGCTGTACCCGGAGACGAACGCCGGCCTAGAGGGAGCCTGCAGAGTCGTCGACTGACTGTTCAGCATCAGCACCACGGCCGACGCGTCGGGCCTGAGCGTCGGTTTCTTCTGCACGCACAACAGCCCTATCTGCAAGCAGTTCAGCACCTCATTGCAAGGGTACTGGTCACCTAACGACGCGTCCACCATCTCTAATATTGATTTCGTTCTCCACTTCTCCCACGCCTGCAGTAGAGTATATATGTACTATGTAGTCAAGCTTATGAAATCTGAGCTAGTCTTGAAGCATGCATGCATGAACTTACATCTCCTAGAAGTGTTTTGGAGTTCGCATTTTGATCAGGTGAACTGTTGTTCCTTCGCCCGGTCACGATCTCTAGAACTATGACTCCAAAGCTGAACATGTCCGATTTGGTAGAGACATGCCCGCAGTATGCGTACTCCGGCGCCATATATCCACTGCATTTTTAGTGATCTGTTAATGTCAGTATCTTACATACTTTAAGTTTATTGGCATGTAGTGATACTTACAGGGTTCCCATAGCTCGTCTTGTAACCTCTCTAGATTGGTCTCCCCAGAAAGCCCTAGCCAGGCCGAAGTCTGAGATCTTGGCGTTCATGTCTCTATCCAATAGGACATTACTTGTCTTCAAGTCTCGGTGAATGATCCTTAGACGAGACTCCTCGTGGAGATAAAGTAGTCCCCGAGCAATTCCGCAAATGATCTTATATCTTCTCCTCCAATCTAGCCTGCGCCGTTTCTGGGGATCTGTAGATAACCTACATTAGATTACTGGTAATATCTATTACTGGAAAAATAAGATGACGCGAACTAAACGTAGCCAAATAAGCATGTGTTAGGGTAGGGGTGGGGTGGGGGGTGGTGGGGGTACCAAAAAGAATGGTGTCGAGGCTTCTGTTAGGCATGTATTCATACACAATTAGCTTCTCCTCTTCCTGCAAGCAAACTCCAAGAAGCTGCATCAAGTTCCTGTGCATAATCTTGGCGGCTAACATTAGCTCATTTTTCAGTTCATGGAACCCCTGCGAGGAATTCTTCGAGAGCCTTTTTACTGCTATAACTTGTCCGTTCTGCAATTTACCCTATGAAATTTACAGTATTTAAGATCCTTAGCATCAAATGATCCATATTGGCATGAATTTATGTTTTGAGTATATTTAGTACCGAAGATGTACCTTGAAAACTTGCCCGAAACCTCCCTCTCCCAGCTTATTTTCTTCAGAGAAGTTGTCTGTCGCAGCTCTTAACATTGGTAGATTAAATTGTTCCGGCTCCGTAGAGGAGACGACCTGATCCTTGTTAGTGTTACCTGTGACAAGATCTATTTATATATGTCTAGATCTCTAGAAAACCAATTATTAAGAAGCTTAATTAATAACTCGAACGAGCAAATGTGACATACCTGGTGGTGTTCTTTCCTCCCTGGTCCTCCTCTGCAGGAAAACTCCAAGCAGGAAGGCTATGGCAAGTTGTACTATTCCAAGAGGAAGGGTGACAGCAAGGATCACATTAGTTCTCTTCTTTCCTGCAATTTTCAGGTAATGTATCGCTAACAGCATCAGCTTCAGCCTACGGGGATTCAGAAAGAAGACTATATACATTGGTACATATTGAGTCCTTGCAATGATATTTTGCTAAAGATAATCTTTTTAATGGTATGGAGCTAAATCTCCAGGAATCAACGTATAAGAGATTATTAGGATAAGTCAAAAACAATACTAGACTCATTCAAGAGATTCCGTTACTTAAAGCAGATTTGACGCATATCTTGTAAAAAATAATTATCTTGAGGTCGATGACTAAGCACAGTTGGGCCCTTATTTATTTCAGAAATAGAGAAAAAAAAAAAAAAAAAAAGAGACTAGCTCACAGTGGATGTGAACTGATTTTTTGAAATTTACATATACTTCTTCATACTTTTTCAAATAGAAATATCACTTTTAAGAGGAGATATAAATTTTGAATAAGTAGAAACACAGTTTCACCGTATATTTTTTAATTACGTTGAATAGTTCAATTTAGATTTTAGATCTTTATCACTTTTATATCTTTTATAAATCATTCATTCGGTAGGCATTTATATCTTTTTATCTATTAAAATATAGATCTATCTTCTCGTACCATGACGACGTAAAAAAAATCCCACACATATGTACATGTAATCCGAAAGGCTGTGTAGTGTCATACTGTGTACTGTCCTCCAAACTAACCGCTTTTTCCTCCGGTGTACGGCGCCGGGTCCGGCGGCCGCGCTGGGGCAGCTGGAGGCGGCGCGTCGAGCGCCACGTCGTAGTAAGTGTATATCTCAAACCGTAGGTAGCAGTTGTAGCTGAGCACGCGTCCTCCCTGGTTCCCCCAGAAGTAGTGCGGCAGCTGCTGCACCGAGTTTCGCAGGCACTGGTCGCAGTCCGCCGCCGTGCGGTCCCTCATGCACTGCACCAGTCCATACATCGTCCCGTTGGCATTGGCAAGGTACGTCGTCTCCCCCGTGGCGAACATCCGCGCCGAGCCGTCGGCGGCCCGCGCCACCAGGCGGTTCATCAGGGTTAAGTACGTCTGCTCGAAGCTCTCCGCGTCGGCGACCTTGCGGGTGTTGGCGTAAATCACGAGGAAGTTCTCCTCGTGTGCCGTGGAGGCGTTGGTGTCGCCGTAGGCCACGAAGCACCTGTCGTACCACACGGCGGCGCGCTGGCTGCTGCACCCAGTGATGTTTTGGACGGCGGTCTTCAGGTTCGCGAGGCACTCGCCCGGGGCGGAGTCGCCGCGGCAGAGGCCGCGGACGAAGGCCGCGCCGCGGGACAGGGAGGCGAAGCCCGTCGGGGCAGCGGCGGAGGGAAGGGCATCGAGGAGTGCAAGAAGGTCGGCTCGGAAAGTGGCGTTCGTAGAGGCTTGTGGTGAGGGGGAAGGCGAAGGCGAAGGCGAGGGCGAGGGGGAAGGGCAGTCGAGCAATACTGGAGGCACGCGGTCTTGGGAGGCGACGAGGCTTGCCATGAGGAGGAGGAGGAAGAGGAAGGAAAGCTTTGGAGACGGAAGCGGCAGAGACATGGTGACAGTAGTGCCGTTGCATGGATTTTGGAAGGAAACGGTGGGCATTTTATCACCCGTTTTGTTGTAGTTTGGGTACGACTGTACGAGGTCTTCGTTTCTTAAGACTTTTTAGAGTATGGTCGGAGTCTTCGCCGGAGACGAGACTTGGGAAAGCCAACAGCGGATTTCCTTCATTATAGTATATTAGTATAACATTGTCCGCCCACGGTTGATGTGTGGTTGTATGCTGATCTGGTCTTCTTTGGCAACTTACTGTGAGTTGGTCATTTTTTCCTTCTGCCTAATGTGCTTGGGTAGTTGTGTCGTACACGACGAACTCCGTGTAAAAGCAACTCACTGGGGCTGTGCAAACACCCTACCGAACGCTGATCTGAAATGCATGGGCGCCATTCAAATACAAATTTTTTATACGGTTGACGAGAAGGTCAACCCCCTTGCTTGGTTTTATTTGAGTTTGATCTTACTCTTGAATTACGACAATTTCATATTTGATTGTTTATACGTGGAATTGAGTCTAATTTAAGTCATGTAAAAAGTGTTTATGAGTTTGACTTGAGAGAAATAGAACTTTTGAGTGCTTCTGTGCTATGATTAATTTATATTAATGATTTTTTAATTTAGATTAATGTTGATTAAGAATAATTAAGATAGAAAAATGACTATTAAAATGAAATAAAATATTTACTAGTTTTGAAAGTGTTTTTTCCACCTTATATATTTTTATACGTACATCAATCATATAGCAAATCAAATAAATCCCATCTCAATCTACACTATCTCAAACACTAATCCAACACTATCCAATTATATTTTCATAATTTGTCTTCTTCAACCTATATTACATATATAAATTAGACTCAATATAACGATGATAACTAAACACATCCCTATTAATCATTTGTCTTAATGTCAACAGCACATTGGAACTTGTGGTACAGTGGACAAACTATAATTGGAGAACACAAAACGTGATTGACTGGTGGCATAATATAATATCAGGAAAGACGAGCGACATAAAAAGGCTGAAGACCTTAACAATTCTTGTACTTGGGCACTAGTGGAAAGAGCGTAAGAGAATAATTCTCAAAGGCAATGCATGTACGGCCCAAACCCTTGTCTTGATCATCGAATAGGAGGCCCAAGTCTGGGCTCTGGCGGGTACAAAAGAGCTCCAATTCCTGCTAAGTTGAACCGAAAAGTCTGTGACACATATAGTTGTGGAATTTTTTCCTGCCCACTTGTCTATCTTGTGGTTGTAGCATCCTGTAACCTATGCAATGTAAACCCTCGTGATATCTATTGATTGATCACTCCAAAAAGCCCTAGTCATGCCCAAGTCTGAGATCTTGGGTTCATATCAATCTTCAGTAAGATGTTGTTTGGCTTCAATTCTCAGTGTATGGTTTTTAGACGAGACTCTGTGGAGATATCACAGGTCCTGAGCAATTTATAGAATGATCATGTATCTTTTTGTCTAGTCCAACTGTCTTCGTCTCTCAGGATTTGTGATCATACACATACACCACTTTGGATTACTAAGAACAGACGTAGAACTGATAAAATAGTAAATTAAACGAGAGGTTTTTAAAATTGTCCGACTGTACTATTTATGCCCCTAAATTTGAGTTTTAGTTTAACAAGTTTTAAACTTGTTTAATTATATCATTTAGTTCATCCGTTATTTAACTAACAGAAGAAAAATGACGTGACATGCCAAATCATGGTCTCCAAATTTATTTAATTGTACCATTTAAACATGTGTTATATAACTATTTTATGACTTAACTAATAGATGAACCTAAGTAATACAATTAATTAAGTTTAAAAATCTATTAGACTAAAATTCAATTGTACGAACCTATGTGGTACACCTGAACAAGTTTGACGAACTCTGACTCTCTAATGTAATTTACTCAAAAATAACATAATCATAGGTGTTACATGGATTATTACGAAAAATGGTGGTGTCCAGGCTTCGTTTAGGCATATACTCACACACCAACATGCTTCTCTTGCAAGCGGACGCTGAGAAGCTGCACCAGGTTCATGTGCTTGAACTTGGCGGCCAAAACTTCATTCTTAAGCTCATGGAGCCCCTGCAAGGAATTCTTCAATAGCCTTTTCACTGCTATAATCTGTCCGTTCAGCATTACGCCCTATGAAACAAAACTGTCCTCGGTCAAAATAATGCATCAAATTAATGTTTCTGATAGTAAATCTCATGGCAATGTGAGCACTTCTTAGTAATTAAGATACAACAGTAAAGTAAAATACATACCTTAAAAACTTCTCCAAAACCTCCTCCCTCTCTCAATTATTTTCTTTAGAGAAGCTGGCTGTTGCAGCTCCTTAACACTGAAGACTAATATATAGGTGATGCTCTCTTGGGTATCAACTCCTCCAATCCGCAAATGATCATGTATCTTCTCCTCCGATCCCGCTGCCGTCTGTACTCATACGAATAAACCACTCTGAATCGACAAGAACACATCATTACAACATATATTTGAAACTGAACGTGTGTTAGTAGGACTACCAAAAAGAATGGTGTCAAGACTTCTATTAGGCATATATTCATACACAATCATCATCTCTTCTTGCAAACAAACATAGTTGTTGTGCTTAAACCTGACAAGCAAGTACTAGCTCGCTTTTCAGCTCTTCGAACCCTTGCAATGAATTCTTTGAAAGTCTTTTGTTAATATTACCTCTTATCTTTTTAATGGTTATTTAAATTGAGTTCTAATTAGAATTCTCATTAATTTTAGTTTGTTTCTCTGTTTCTATCTCTAAAATTTAGACCTATATAAACAATAGGAATTTTTTGTAATCGATGTGCTCCATTATGATATAAAGACCCTTTTTTTTCAATCCCCAACACCTTTTTATTGCTCTTTCTTGTCCATCTTGCAGCTCACCCTACGAAAAGGTTGTTCCTGGTCATCATAATCTATAGCACCAACGATGCAAGCATGAAATTTTTGTTTTGACAATGTTAACTGGAAAATTTGAGAATTAATGATCGCAGGACAGGACGGTTTTAATTGCGGTGGCACATTGGATATGTAGTGGCATTACAAGTCGGTATATCGCGGAGTGATAAAAGTTATAAGGCCCGATCCAAAATTCACCAATTTTAGAGCTGGACAACTACTATTTATGTTTAGGTGTAGTGAAAGAAGTACCTTGAAAACCTGTTCGAAACCTCTCTCTCCAAGTTTGTTTTATTCGGAGAAGTTGCCTATTGTTGTTCTCAATACCGACAATTCAAGTTGCTCCCACTCGATATTGGCGACACCCTCCTCATCGCTGGTGTTACCTTTGACGACACTTGAATACTTCAACATTGATTCATGCTACTAAGGTACTATTCCAGACGACCGTCTTTAGGTTCGTGAGGCAGTTTCCAAAGCCGGAGCCGCCAAGGTAGAGGCAGCGGACGAGATGACCTCGGCGACGAGGCTTGCTACGATGATTAGGAGGGTAGCCGCGGGAAAGCACTAGTGCGTGAACGTTATTTGGCGGTGATGAGACTCGGGGAACGAGTGGTCGAATTCCAGCCAAGACTTTAGACTTGCCAAATGTGAGCTGGACTGTTCTTTACTATACACCAGAAGCTTAAAAAAACTGTCTCAAGCTAACTGCCGTCCTCGTCCTGTTTCGGTGGCATCTTACGATATGAACTTTGTCTCCGTAACGTGAGTATTAGCTAATGGGTTTTCTAAGATATACATTTAAGATTTTTTTTTATAAAATTTATATCATCTATATTATACATCTAGACTTAATTTAATCTCCAACCTCCATTCTTTCCTCACCTTTCTCCCTCCTCCTCCCGTTCTCTATTGCCACCGCCGCAATCACACATCTTCTTCCACGCTAATTACTACTGCCTGATCACAACCTTTTTGTCGCCCGTTTCCCGATGCCGCCACCTCCCGCAATCTCCATGTATAGCCAGCGACGCCACCACTGCCCCATCTTCGTCCACCACTGGGCCACTACAAGCAGAGAAATTAAGAAGAAAACTAGATAAACTCTAAAGTGACTAGATATAAAAAGTGGGGTTTGATTCAAAGTTAGAGATGAATGCAAGATAAGAAAAAAGACAAGTACATACCCATTATCAAATATATTAACTAATAAGTTATAATTTATATATTTATAATATATTCCACTTTTACTAAATATATTATGATAAATTCTCACCACAAGATAGCATGCAGTATCTCGTGTATAATGAGTTCATCCGCCCATGTCATTCCATGTATGAATAAACTTGTATATTCAACCAAACACTATCTAATTTTTATGAAAATGGGATCAGTTGGTCCCTTGTTTGACAAAAAATATATCCAAATATCATACTACATACAAGATGTACAATTGTGATAAATTCACACTTCAAACATACATGCATGACACTTGGACAAACAATGTCACTTATTTTGACCAAGGACACAAAATAAATAGGTGACGGATGAAACCCAGAAGAAATCTTGTCCTATCTAGTATACCATCTACCTAGGCTCAAGCTCTGAAATGGTCACCCCATTATCAGAAATAGGGGCCCTCAATGGCTGGTGGCCCTTCACCGCGGTAGTGTCTCCTGAGTTGCGGGTAGTAGTATTGAACACCGCAGTATTTCCGGCGTGCGAGCCGAAGAAGTAGGCCGGTCTGGAGGGAGCTGGTACGGAGATAGAGTGGTCGTTGAGCATGAGGACTACCTTGGACACGTCTGGTCGGTCGCTTGGGTTCTCCTGGACGCAAAGCAGCCCGATCTGGATGCAGCTGAACACCTCGTTTTCAGGATAATTTTCGCCCAATGATGGATCTACTAGCTCTGCCATTGACCTCATGTTCCATCTCTCCCATACCTGCACAAGATATATTAAGAATCTATCCAGATACCTCCTTCGGTCACAAAAACTTGTTATTTTTTACATTTTACAGTGACAAGTTTTTATGATTGAAGAGAGTATGATGAAAATATTGGAAACTATGTGCTTGTTAAACTTACGTAGCTCAATAGAGATTTGAAGATTGTATCTTCGTATGAATTATTGTTTTTTCGCCCAGTCACAATTTCAAGAATTATGACTCCAAAACTGTACATGTCTGACTTGGTAGAGACATGACCACAATAGGCATATTCCGGAGACATATATCCACTGCATTAATTCCAAAAAAATAGCACTGTTTTAGCGGTTGTGTCATAATTCATAAGATATGGTGTCAACATCCTCTGTTTTTATATGTTTGGCACACTTAGCTATTAGTTGAAGAGAGCTGTTTCACATACACATGAAATATTTTCTACAAAATCTTCATAAAATCTAAGTAGCGGGTGCAAATTAAATGTAGAGATGGATGTAAGGAGTAACTGACGATGTAGGTCAATTTTCTGTAAAGTTTTTGTAAGAAACTTTTTGTATATCGATTTAATTGTTTAGATTTTTATTCGCTAAATCTTAGATTTGGCGATTCATTTATGGTATCATTTATACTTTATGAGATAATCGGTATTCATATATTAGAACAACACACGAATGCTGCACTCTAACGATTAATCTAGAGTTTGGAATGAGTTTTTCACCTAATTAAATTAGAGTAGCAGGTGTAATCCTCTGAGATTGTTGTTTGACATCCAAGTCATCAACTTAATTCATGCTGTTAAAAATTTCAGTAATTAATGCATCGACCTACTTCTTTTATTAAAAATCATACTCAATGGTGCGGAATTCCTGAAACCCAAGATTCTCTTCAATTCTTTAGAATCTTAGTTTTTAACAAATTGATTTTCGCTCTCAAACATCATAAACTCGCGAGATTTAGTTTGATAATTTCAATCTAAAAATTGATTTGAACTTGTTTTCTATGGATTTGATCCTTAAGTGTACAGCGATAAGCCGTTCACTTCCAGTAAAATGACACATCTTTTTTTGGGCATATCACAAATACATATGAGTGTACACTTACAGTGTCCCAACAGGTCTTCTTGTTATATCTATTGATTGATCACCCCCAAAAGCCCTAGCCAAGCCAAAGTCAGAGATCTTGCAGTTCATATCCATGTCCAGTAAGACGTTGCTAGGCTTCAAGTCTCGATGTATGATTTTTAGATGAGACTCTTCATGGAGATATAATAGGCCCCGAGCAATTCCTCGAATGATCATGCATCTTTTTGTCCAGTCCAACAGCCTCCGTCTCTCAGGATCTGCGATCATACACATACACCACTCTAAATTATCAAGAATGGACGTAGAGATGAAAAAAAAAAAGTTAATTGCACGAGAGATTCTTAAACTTGTTTGATTGTGTCTTTTAGGCTCTTAAACTTGAATTTTAATCTAATAAGTATCAAACTTACTCGATTATGTCACTTAGATTTATTTGTCAGTTAAATAATAGAAAAATGACGTAATATACCACACCATGGTTTTCAAACTTGCTTAACCACACCATTTAAATCAATACCACATAACTTTTTGTCACTTAGCTAATAGACCTAAGTGGCACAATTAAACAAGTTCAAATATCTATTGGATTACAATTCAAGTGTAAAGACCTAAGTGGTATACCGAGACAATTTTGAGCATATCTGATGCAATTTATTAGAGAACACATGATTATAGGTGTCATATGGATTAATACCAAAAAGGGTGGTGTCCAGGCTTTTGTTAGGCATATATTCGTAAACTAACAGCTTCCCCTGCGAGCATACACCGAGAAGCTGCACCAGGTTCCTGTGCTTGAGCTTGGCGGCTAAAACTAGCTCATTTTTCAGCTCACGGAACCCTTGCAAGGAATTCTTTGACAGCCTTTTCACTGCTATAATTTGTCCGTCCGGCATTACGCCCTATGAAACAAAACTGTTCTTGGTCAAAATAATGCATCAAATTAATGTTGTTGATAGTAAATCTCATGGCAATTTGAGCACTTCCTAGTAATTAATACGCAACAGTAAAGTAAAATACATACCTTAAAAACTTCTCCAAAACCTCCCTCTCCCAATTTATTTTCTTTAGAGAAATTGGCTGTTGCAGTTTTTAGCACTGACAGACTAAAAGAAGTGATGCCCTCCTGGGTGTCAACTGCGAAAAAAAGAAGCTAGGTAATGCAACTAGAAAACAAGTTTAGCTATCAGGCCATGATGTGAATTAGCTATCATGTCAGTACGTAGAACTAGATATGATATAACAAAAATTAAATTATATATCAGGTATATAAACTTGTGCACATATACCACTAAATTAATCCACATCATTAGTCATATTGTCAAAGAAACTGACTTGGTATACGACAGAACATAATACTATGCTAGAAGCTGAAGTGGTCAGTTTATGAGTACCAAAACATGTCACAAGACATACCATTCTGTGATCTTTTGTCCATGATCCTTCTCCTATGCATGATGGCTCCAAACACAGAGACTATGATGAGTATTGTTCCAACAGGAAAGGCAACTTCATAAAGAGTATTTCTTGATCTCTTCTTTCCTGCGCACGATTTGAGGTAAGCGCAAACCACATCAGTCTGGTATCTTTGTCGGTGAATGTGTGTATTTAAGAGAATGGGAATTACCATGGCAGCTAGTGGATCAAATTTGAACCACATAAGCAAATGGTCCATGATACTAGAAGATAGGGGGACAAGAAAGTAAATGTGAACCTTTCCCAAAAAGAAAGTAAATGTGATTCGCCGGAGCCATGAGACTTAATCTGAGAGTCAAAATTGCCAGTTCTATTATCTTGTTTCAGCGGTGTTTACTAATCACTATACCATGCATTCCTGTGTTTGTTGAAACTAACCATGCCTTTCTGCGGTGAACGGCGGGGGGGCGGACGGCGGCTTTGGAGAAGCCGGAGGCGGCGCGTTGAGCGCCAAATCGTAGTAAGTGTATATCTCGACCCGGAGGTAGCAATTGTATCCGAGCACCACCCCTCCCTGTTGCCCCCAGCAGCAGATCGGCAGCTGCTGCACCGACTCCCGGAGGCACCGGTCGCAGTCCGCCGCCGTGCGGTCCCTCCAGCACTGCACCAGTCCGTACAACGTCCCGTTGGGAGCGGCGGAGTAGTTAGCCTGCCCCGTGGCGAACATCCGCGCCGAGCCGTTGACGGCTCGCGCAACCAGGAGGTTCATCAGGGTGGAGTACGTGTTCTCGAACCTGTGGGGGTCGGAGACCTTGCCAGCGTTGTAGATCACCTGGCTGTAGCTCTCCTCGCGCTCCGTTGAGGCGTTGGTGTCAGAGTAGGCCACGAAGCACTTCGCGTACCACGCCCCGGCGAGCTCGCCGGAGCTGCATCTCGAGGTGATGTTCTGGACGGCAGTGTTTAGGCACGCGACGCAGTCGCCCGGGGCCACGTCGCCGCGGCAGAGGCCGCGCACGAAGGCCGGGCCGCGGGACAGGGAGGCGAAGCCGGTGGGGGCCGCGGCGGCGGGGAGGTCGCCAAGGAGCGCAAGGAGGTCGGTTCGGAAAGTGGTGTTGGTGGAGGCTTGGGCCGAAGGCGACGGCGAGGGTGACACCGAGGGGCAGTCGAACCATGCCGTAATGGTGCTGTACTTGGCGTCGGCGACGAGGCTTACCATGAGGAGGAAGAGGAGGAAGAAGGAGAGCTTTGGAGACGGAAGGTGCAGAGACATGGGGATGGTTGCGATGTTTCCATGGAGATTGGAAGGAAATGGCGGCATTTTGATCACCGTGGAGACTGGGACTCGTGGACTTGAAGCGGCGACTTTGATAACCGATGCCGATGAACTAGTCTTAGGGACCCCGTGAAATTTGGGCTGAGAATGTACGGTGACCGGCGTCCTTGGTCTTCTGTACTACATTGCCCAATTTGGATGGTGATTTCAACAATGATTTGTATTCATGAGCCATCATCTGTTATATACCTTTTCTGACTTGTGCGAGTTGCTTGAGGCATAAAGTCACATATAGCTGTCTCACAGGTATGCACTCTAACATATAAGTTTAATTCTTTCTCATTCAGTTTCTCTTAGAAGCATTATGAAATTATTTTTGATATAAATTTAAAGTATTGTTTAAGAAAGTTTAAATTTATGTTAGAAGTGATTTTTCAGAAAAAATTTGAGAGATTGATTTAAATTTTTTTTGTTCAAAATGAGTTTAAACTAATGGGTTGTCCAAGGTATACATTTCAGATTTAAATTTACGATATGAACTTTTTCTCCGTAACGTAAGTTTAAACTAATGGGTTGTCTAAGGTATACATTTCAGATTTTTTTTTTATAAAATTTATATCACCTACATTATATATCTAAATTTAATTTAATCTTCAACCTCCATTCTTTCCTCACCTTTCTCCCTCCTCCTCCCGTTCTCTATTGCCACCGCCACAGTCCCACCTCTTCTTCCATACTAATTACTACTGCCTGATCACAACCTTTTTGACGCCCGTTTCCTGATGCCGCCACCTCCCGCAATCTCCACCTATAGCCAGCGACGCCACCACTGCCCCACCTTCGTCCACTACTGGGCCACTACAAGCAGAGAAGTTAAAAAGAAAACTAGATAAACTCTAGAGTGACTAGATATAAAAAGTGAAGTTTGATTCAAAGTTAGAGATGAATGCAAGATAAGAAAAAAGATAAGTACATACCCATTATCAAATATATTAACTAATAAGTTATAATTTATATATTTATAATATATTCCACTTTTACTAAATATATTATGATAAATTCTCACCACCAGATAGCATGCAATATCTCGTGTATAATGAGTTCATAATATAAGTACATACCCATTATCAAATATATTAACTAATAAGTTATAATTTATATATTTATAATATATTCCACTTTTACTAAATATATTATGATAAATTCTCACCACCAGATAGCATGCAATATCTCGTGTATAATGAGTTCATCCGCCCATGTCATTCCATGTATGAATAAACTTGTATATTCAACCAAACACTATCTAATTTTTATGAAAATAGGATCAATTGGTCCCTTGTTTGACAAAAAAAAAATGTCCAAATATCGTACTACATACAAGATGTACAATTGTGATAAATTCACACTTCAAACATACATGCATGGCACTTGGACAAACAATGTCACTTATTTTGACCAAGGACACAAAATAAATAGGTGACGGATGAAACCCAGAAGAAATCTTGTCCTATCTAGTATACCATCTACCTAGGCTTAAGCTCTGAAATGGTCACCTCATTATCAGAAATAGGGGCCCTCAATGGCTGGTGGCCCTTCACTGCGGCAGTGTCTCCTGAGTTGCGGGTAGTAGTATTGAACACCGCAGTATTTCCGGCGTGCGAGCCGAAGAAGTAGGCCGGCCTGGAGGGAGCTGGTACGGAGGTAGAGTGGTCGTTGAGCATGAGGACTACCTTGGACACGTCTGGTCGGTCGCTTGGGTTCTCCTGGACGCAAAGCAGCCCGATCTGGATGCAGCTGAACACCTCGTTTTCAGGATAATTTTCGCCCAATGATGGATCTACTAGCTCTGCCATTGACCTCATGTTCCATCTCTCCCATACCTGCGCAAGATATATTAAGAATCTATCCAGTTACCTCCTTTGGTCACAAAAACTTGTTATTTTTTATTTTTTACAGTGACAAGTTTTTATGATCGAAGAGAGTATGATGAAAATATTGGAAGCTATGTGCTTGTTAAACTTACGTAGCTCAATAGAGATTTGAACACTGTATCTTCGTATGAATTATTGTTTTTTCGTCCAGTCACAATTTCAAGAATTATGACTCCAAAACTGTACATGTCTGACTTGGTAGAGACATGACCACAATAGGCATATTCCGGAGACATATATCCACTGCATTAATTCCAAAAAAAATAGCACTGTTTTAGCGGTTGTGTCATAATTCATAAGATATGGTGTTAACATCCTCTGTTTTTGTATGTTTGGCACACTTAGCTATTAGTTGAAGAGAGCTGCTTCACATACACATGAAATATTTTCTATAAAATCTTCATAAAATCTAAGTAGCGGGTGCAAATTAAATGTAGAGATGGATGTGAGGAGTAACTGACGGTGTAGGTCAATTTTCTGTAAAGTTTTTGTAAGAAACTTTTTGTATATCAATTTAATTGTTTAGATTTTTATTCTCTAAATCTTAGATTTGGCGATTCATTTATGGTATCATTTATATTTCATGAGATAATCGGTATTCATATATTAGGACAACACGTGAATGCTGCACTCTAATGATTAATCTAGAGTTTGGAATGAGTTTTTCATCTAATTAAATTAGAGTAGCAGGTGTAATCCTCTGAGATTGTTGTTTGATATCCAAGTCATCAACTTAATTCATACTGTTAAAAATTTCAGTAATTAAATCATCGACCTACTTCTTTTGTTAAAAATCATGCTCAATGGTGCGGAATTCTTGAAACCAAGATTCTCTTTGATTCTTTAGAACCTTAGTTTTTAACAAATTGATTTTCGCTCTCAAACATCATAAACTCGCGAGATTTAGTTTGATAATTTCAATCTAAAAATTGATTTGAACTTGTTTCCTATGGATTTGATCCTTAAGTGTACAGCGATAAGCCGTTCACTTTCAGTAAAATGACACATGTTTTTTTGGGCATATCACAAATACATATGAGTGTACACTTACAGTGTCCCAACAGGCCTTCTTGTTATATCTATTGATTGATCACCCCCAAAAGCCCTAGCCAAGCCAAAGTCAGAGATCTTGCTGTTCATATCCATGTCCAATAAGACGTTGCTAGGCTTCAAATCTCGATGTATGATTTTTAGACGAGACTCTTCATGGAGATATAATAGGCCCCGAGCAATTCCTTGAATGATCATGTATCTTTTTGTCCAATCCAACTGCCTCCGTCTCTCAGGATCTGCGATCATACACATACACCACTCTAAATTATCAAGAATGGATGTAGAGATGAAAAAAAAAAGTTAATTGCACGAGAGATTCTTAAACTTGTTCGATTGTATCTTTTAAGTTCTTAAACTTGAATTTTAATCTGACAAGTCTCAAATTTACTCGATTATGTCATTTAGATTTATTTGCCAGTTAAATAATAGAAGAATGACGTGATATGCCACACCATGATTCTCAAACTTGCTTAATCACACCATTTAAATTGATACCACATAACTTTTTGTCACTTAACTAATAGACCTAAGTAGTATAATTAAACAAGTTCAAAAATCTATTGGATTAAAATTCAAGTGTAAAGACCTAAGTGGTACACCGACACAATTTTGAGGATATCTGATGCAATTTATTAGAGAACACATAATTATAGGTGTCATATGGATTAATACCAAAAAGGGTGGTGTCCAGGCTTTTGTTAGGCATATATTCGTAAACTAACAGCTTCCCCTGCGAGCATACACCGAGAAGCTGCACCAGGTTCCTGTGCTTGAGCTTGGCGGCTAAAACTAGCTCATTTTTCAGCTCACGGAACCCTTGCAAGGAATTCTTTGACAGCCTTTTCACTGCTATAATTTGTCCGTCCGGCATTACGCCCTATGAAACAAAACTGTTCTTGGTCAAAATAATGCATCAAATTAATGTTGTTGATAGTAAATCTCATGGCAATGTGAGCACTTCCTAGTAATTAAGACGCAACAGTAAAGTAAAATACATACCTTAAAAACTTCTCCAAAACCTCCCTCTCCCAATTTATTTTCTTTAGAGAAATTGGCTGTTGCAGTTTTTAGCACTGACAGACTAAAAGAAGTGATGCCCTCCTGGGTGTCAACTGCGAAAAAAAGAAGCTAGGTAATGCAACTAGAAAACAAGTTTAGCTATCAGGCCATGATGTGAATTAGCTATCATGTCAGTACGTAGAACTAGATATGATATAACAAAAATTAAATTATATATCAGGTATATAAACTTGTGCACATATACCACTAAATTAATCCACATCATTAGTCATATTGTCAAAGAAACTGAGTTGGTATACGACAGAACATAATACTATGCTAGAAGCTGAAGTGGTCAGTTTATTGGTACCAAAACATGTCACAAGACATACCATTATGTGATCTTTTGTCCATGATCCTTCTCCTATGCATGATGGCTCCAAACACAGAGACTATGATGAGTATTGTTCCAACAGGAAAGGCAACTTCATAAAGAGTATTTCTTGATCTCTTCTTTCCTGCGCACGATTTGAGGTAAGCGCAAACCACATCAGTCTGGTATCTTTGTCGGTGAATGTATGTATTTAAGAGAATGGGAATTACCATGGCAGCTAGTGGATCAAATTTGAACCACATAAGCAAATGGTCCATGATACTAGAAGATAGGGGGACAAGAAAGTAAATGTGAACCTTTCCCAAAAAGAAAGTAAATGTGATTCGCCGGAGCCATGAGGACTTAATCTGTCTCAAAATTGCCAGTTCTATTATCTTGTTTCAACGGTGTTTACTAATCACTATACCATGCATTCCTGTGTTTGTTGAAACTAACCATGCCTTTCTGCGGTGAACGGCGGGGGGACGGACGGCGGCGTTGGAGCAGCCGGAGGCGGCGCGTTGAGCCCCAAATCGTAGTAAGTGTATATCTCGACCCGGAGGTAGCAGTTGTATCCGAGCACCACCCCTCCCTGCTGCCCCCAGCTGCAGGCCGGCAGCTGCTGCACCGAGTCCCGGAGGCACCGGTCGCAGTCCGCCGCCGCGCGGTCCCTCGAGCACTGCACCAGTCCGTACAACGTCCCGTTGGGAGCGGCGGAGTAGTTAGCCTCCCCCGTGGCGAACATCCGCGCCGAGCCGTTGACGGCTCGCGCAGCCAGGAGGTTCATCAGGGTGGAGTACGCGTTCTCGAACCTCCGCGGGTTGGAGACCTTGCCGGCGTTGTAGAGCAGCTGGCGGTAGCTCTCCTCGCGCTCCGTTGAGGCTTTGGTGTCAGCGTAGGCCACGAAGCACTTCTCGTACCACGCCGCGGCGCGCTCGCGGGAGCTGCAGCTCGCGGTGATGTTCTGGACGGCAGTGTTTAGGCACGCGACGCAGTCGCCCGGGGCCACGTCGCCGCGGCAGAGGCCGCGCACGAAGGCCGGGCCGCGGGACAGGGAGGCGAAGCCGGTGGGGGCCGCGGCGGCGGGGAGGTCGCCAAGGAGCGCAAGGAGGTTGGTTCGGAAAGTGGTGTTGGTGGAGGCTTGGGGAGCAGGGGAAGGCGAAGGTGACGGCGAGGGTGACACCGAGGGGCAGTCGAGCCATGCCGGAATGGTGCTGTACTTGGCGTCGGCGACGAGGCTTACCATGAGGAGGAGGAGGAGGAAGAAGGAGAGCTTTGGAGACGGAAGGTGCAGAGACATGGGGATGGTTGCGATGTTTCCATGGAGATTGGAAGGAAATGGCGGCATTTTGATCACTGTGGAGACTGGGACTCGTGGGGTTGAAGCGGAGACTTTGACAACCGATGCCGATGAACTAGTCTTAGGGACCCCGTAAAATTTGGGCTGAAAATGTACGGTAACCGGCGTCCTTGGTCTTCTGTACTACATTGCCAACTTTGCAATTTGGATGGTGATTTAAACAATGATTTGTATTCATGAGCCATCATCTGTTATATATGACTTGTGCGAGTTGCTTGAGGCATAAAATCACAAAGCTGTCTGACAGGTATGCACTCTAATACATAAGTTTAATTCTCTCTCTCAGTTTCTCTTTGAAGCATTATGAAATTATTTTTGATACAAATTTAAAATCCTGTTTGACAAAGTTTAAATTTATGTTAGAAGTGATTTTTCCAAAAAAAATTTGAGAGATTGATTTAAATTTTTTAGTGTTTTCAGTTTAAAATGAATTTAAACTTCTATAAAAACCATTTATCACACTTTATTTAAAAATTTTAAATTTCAGACAACTTTAAATTAGAAAATTAATCTCCCAAACAATACCTAAACCCTCTAAGCCGAACTGCCGAAGTATGAGTACGGCACTACGGCTCAAGGATATTGACGTTTGTAACATGATATAACTATAATAACATCAATGCAGGGTGGAGTTGGGAGTTGGGACTCCCACTGTTCTGGTCCAAGCAGTGGAAAGTATACTGAGATCTCGGGGACATGAAAGAGTGAGCACTTCTGTCCTCTCCCTGGAATATGATGCCGTTTGGTTTGTATCTTTCTAGGTATGTTTAATTTTTATATTATCTAAAATATATCTAAAATTTTAAGAATGTTTGTTTAATCAAATATATATATGAGATTAATTTATTTGGACTAATCAATCATGACTAACTTTCTTAAACGTTCTATCTTAAATGAGTGGGACTTATAGTTATAATAAATATACTCCGATAAAACTTTAAATATGGGTTTTTCTTAACATAGTGAGAATATAAGCTAAACAGCCTTTAAATAAAGTTTGAGAGAGATTTTAGGCGAGTCATTTTTCAGGGACTCAACCAACAACCTGTGTGTCTAGGCTTACTTTCGAGTTTAATTGGTGGCGCAGGTGTTGATTAGTTTTGCCATCCACCACTCCACGAATATACTCTAAGTCTATACTTGAGCAAAATGTGGGTCTACTGGAAAAAACTTTGGACCCTTTGATCCGAGCGGGCCATGCTCAGGTTTGATCCAGTAGATACTCGGTATGAGTTAATGCATTATCAGGTTAGAATCGTGTTGGGTTGAGCGTGATCCTGATCCAATTTAGTTTTTAGACCTCAAAATCAAAACCCTGCATGACCCTATGACTTTGGGTTTAGATCGAAATCGATCAGACCGGGCCAAACCAATTTTGCTCTTATCTATTTAGGCCCAACACGGCTATGTCCGGTCCATTTTTATTCATTCTTACATAGTATCTTTTTGACATCATCATTCTTACAGTGAGTCTGAAATGACTGTCTAGATTTAATTTGTGATAATAGTGCTCATTAGATATACTCAGTAAGCACAATGAGGTAATCCATTAGATAAGGCCCAAAAGCTCAGACTCTTAAAATCTAATAAAAAAAGGCTTCTCAAAAAGGGCAGGGACGTGCTAGGGACATATTGATTGATCATCTCTAGTCGTCACACAAGAATGTTTTAAGGAGGTTCTAGAAAATTTTGGTCACAATCAAATATATTGTTTAACCTTCTCTCTCTCAAAAAAAAAAATTTGTTTGACCAAAGTACTAGTTAATGACAGTTATTTGTATTGTTGCTAATGTTTTAAATACTGATAAACAATAAACTAGTGATCCCCTAACACTCAATGTTTACATGGTACGTGGTGTTTGATTTTAAAAAATGGATAATTTATAATATTATAGTATATATACTGAATCAATCAATAAATAAAGCATGAAATTTATTAATGAGTTTAGAAATATCACTGTGTAACTATATTTTGAGTATATTATATATTTGCATCAAAATTAAGTATTATATACATGAAAACAATATATAGATGACCGAGCAACATAGCAGAGCGGTGGACTTATCACTAACGCTCATGTAAGTGCATAAAACAATCCAAATGTCTTAATTTAGAACAATGATTGTTGTAAGTTGTGTTATAATATTGTAACAAATCTTGCTCAACCTAGATTTAATCAAACTTGAGGTGATTAAATCTAGTGTTTCCTGTATACAATTATTTTACTATATAATTTTTTTATTATAGATTTGGTTTCTAGAATTGGGCTAGGAATTATAGAATTGGAATTGGAATTGGAATTGGAATTCTAGCCCAAATCAAGAGAAATTAATGGATAACTAAAATGAGGGAGCGGGCAATTCCAAACCTAGAACCCAATAATTCCCTGGAATTCACGTCTTCAACTCCCGTAATCTAAAACGGAGCAGGCACCAATCTTGTTCCTCCTCTCCACTCCCTTTTCAGCCAATTCCGTCACAACCCCAGGGCAACGCGTCGCCACCGCATGACTCCGAGCCGGATTCGCCAAAGCTGCTTCCTCCCTCCTCCCGTGCTACCCGGTCGACCCCTAGCCATTGTTGCTACCCGGTCGACCCCTAGCCATTGTTGCTACCTCCTCGCCTCCAGCACCGTCTCTTGCCTGACCCAGGCCGACACTGTAGCACGCTGCCTCCAACCAAACCACGGCCAACCCAGGCTGACATCGCAGCATCCAGCATCACTTCCCGCTTGTCCTAATTCGTCACTGCCATATCCCAACCAACCCTAAGCCAGCACCGCAGCCTCCATTGCTCGGCTTGACCCCCACTCGACGCCATTGCCTCCTTCCCCTACTAACTTGCTTTGTGCCTTTAATTTCCAGTGCTTTGAATTAAAACTTTGTGCTTGCATGTAGGTTGGGGTTGTAGTGATCTCATCGGATCTTCCAGGCAACCCAAAGGTGAATTAAAATCTTATCTTGGTTGTTAGTTTCACCTCTTTTAATTCTTGATCCATGTTCTTCTACACAAGTGTGAAATATGCAGCAAACAAATATTATGATCCATGTTCTTCTACCAAGAGGTGGTTTTTGTTATTACTGTGGTGTTCATATACACTGAATTTTGCTGGTTGTGAGCATCAAATCATCTTGAAATCTATCCATTCTATAATCTACTACTTACTGCCTCTGAAACTAAATTGGTTTATTTGCTTCGGTGGTAGGGTTGGATCTCCTGAAACCGAATGGGTTTGAAACTGAATAGGTTTAGCCTGAAATCTATGCCTTTGAGTAAGCATCAAATGCTTGTATAATGTTCCATATACTACAAATCTGGATGTTTGAAGTGGAGTTTTTTTTTCTTGACTAGAATCTTGTTGGGTAATTCTAGATATGATGTATGATAACGTTTCAACACCTCATGCTTTAGCAAGGGATGTGTAGGGAACTTGTTGTAGAATAGTTTCAGCAAACCTGGAGTAGTATATCATTTTTGATAGTGTATGACATCTTTTGAAGCTTCTTGGTTGGTTCTAAAGTAGATTGTTTAAAGACCTTATCTCCTTCGCTGAAATGGACTTGAGACCTTATTTCCTTCACTGATCTATGTGACTTGATGACTTGATTAGTGATCAAAACATGATTGTTGTATTTTTTTCCAGCTCCCTTGCCACTCTTTTTACGACTTCATGAGTTTTGTATTTTTTCAGCACCCTTGCCTCTATTGATCAAAACATAGATGAGTATTGTCCAATATTGAAAGACCATATTTGCTTAAGTTAATTTTACATTTTTAGGGTTTGACATCTTGAACTTCATAAATGTTTGATGCAACTTTAGATTTGCGCTCTCAAATGAGACAAGAGGATGAAAAGAGGAAGAGAAGGCGGAAGATGTCGGCAGAACATTTTTTTTTGCCACAATTATTACAGTTGTTGCACATGTTTGAGCTAGAAAATCCCCAAAGAGATCCGCGAGTTTGATGATGATGAACAAAATCATATGATTAGGAGACATTAGTTGAAAGATCTTTACAATGGTTCAGAAGTCACTTGTTATGACAAGTTGTGCTTAATTAAGAGATCATTTAGTGACTTGTGTGTCATGTTGCATGAGAACTCTGGTCTTCGTGACACAATTCACATAAATGTAGAAGAACCAGTGGCAATGTTCTTATTCATTGTGGGTCATGGTCTTAAAATGCGGTTACTTCATAGAACATACAAGCATTCACTTAGACTATCAGCAAACATTTTAATAATGTGTTGAGAGCAATACTCTCACCTGTTGGGGACCTTATCAAACGAGCTGATCCTTCAATTGAGATTTATGAAGAATGCAAGTGGAAATGGTTTAAACATTACCTTGTGCACTGGATGGGACACATATTGATGTCATGGTCCCAGTGACCATTCAAGGAAGATATAGAAATAGAAAGCAACAAATAACCACTAACATGTTGGGTGTTTGTCATTGAATATGAAGTTTGTATATGAAGAGAAAGTGTAGTATGGTAAGGGAAGAAGCAAGTCAATTTTTAGTCTTACCTGGATGGGAGGGTTCAACTTTTGATTGGCAAGTATTGTGCAACGCTATGATACGATGGGATGTGTTTGTGGTACCAAACGGTATTATTCCTTCGCCCATTTAATAGACACTCTTTTCTTTTGCTATTTTAGCCATCTAACTTCTTTTTAGTCATCTAACTTTCTTTTTACATAATAGGAAAATACTACTTAGTAGATGTTGAATATACCAATGCAATTGATTTTTTAGCACCTTTATTGGTGCACTTGTCACCATTTAAATTAATGGGCTAAGTGGGAATGACCCACAAACTCATAAAGAAATATTTAACTTGCATCATTCTTCTATTAGAAATGTGGTAGAGAGGACATTTGGTCTTTTTAAGAAGAAATTGGTTATATTGAGAGAGACAAATTTTGAACTAAAAAACCAAGTAATTGACTAGACTATGTGGTGTTCCACTGTAGATTTTGTATTTCTTTAGTTTTGTTGACAAGTATAAACTAATATTTTTCAGGTTTGCGTGATTAATGCTTGTTACATTTTACATAACTTCGTGAGAGATAGACAACGAGAGATGGATGACATTTTACTTCTTGAAGTGGATAGTGAGCTAGCAGCTATAACTATTGAGGTCCTATATATTAGACATGTGCATGTCATGAGCGAGTGTAATGATTTTAGAGATGATCTAGCTAAAGAGATGTTTGATGATTATCAAACAAGGCGTGAACAATGATGTTTTGCATATATTTTACATATCTTGCATGATATTTTGCATATCATGCTGGTGATTATAAAGAAAGACATATTTTGTAGTCACTTAATCTTTTATTTACATGTCGTTTTGTCTTCAATTTTATATGTCATTTATCTTATATGCATGTATGTTGAAATGATTATTGACTACAACTTTTGTTGTGTTTAACAATATAACATATTTGATACTTTTAATACCATGATCTTGAGAAGGGAAAGAAAAGTGGTAGGAGTTATCTTATTTGGCTGAATGAAATGGACAAGACACTTCTATATGTTCTCGTTGAGTATCACAATAATGATGATCATGCTCAAAATGGATGGAAGCCACATGTTGTACGCAGCTGCGTTAAGAAATGTACTAGACAAGTGTAATGTGGAGATCACAAAAGATAACATCTACCACGATGCAAGATGTTTGACAAACATTGTGAAATTGTTAGCAAGATACTTGTTCAAAGTGATTTTGGATGGGATTGGAACAAAGACATGATCTCAATTGATAATGAGGATGTTTGGAGGAGATATGTGAAGGTATTGTAAATGCATTTCATTTTTTGTTTTCTACTATAATATACTTCACCATATAATACAAATTTGATTATTTTGCAGGATAATAAACAAGCTGCAAGCTACAAAACCAAAGTTATCAAACACTAGGATGCAATTAGTCTAGTATACTCGACAGATCATGCCAATGGTGAAGGTGCCAAGACAACCATTGAGAATGTCCAAGAAATGATATCGGATGGTGGCGATGAATTTGAGGAGTTTACTTCTAATTTGCTTGTAGTGACTCAACTTGCACTCAAGAATGTGCAGGACCATCTACATCAACTCAACAAAACAAACAAGGTGGAAGGAAGAGGTTCTGAACAAACAACGCACTTGTTACTATGTTTGGGGAAATCAATAACTCATTTTAAGTATCTTTCAAGTCAAATGAGCTTTTGGAGAAACCAAAGGATGCATCCCCTGAAGAGATCTTTGCGATACTTCAAGAGATACATGATTTAGCCCGCCAAGATTTGCTAAGAGTGTATGGTATTCTTACTTGCGATGATCGCAAGTTTAAGTATCTAATGGGTCTTCCCATGGACATGAGGAAGGATCGGATGGAAATCAAGAACAACTGAAGTTTGTTGTATTCCTCTAATTAGGGAGTTATTATTAGGTTTATGTTATTGGATATGAATATTTCTTTACCGAGCTACCAATTGTTCTTTTAAATTTTATCTATGCATGTGTGTGTTTCAACACAAATTAGATGCAAGTTGCCATCATGTTTTAATATTGATTTCAGTTACTATGTGTGAGACAACTTACTCATCAGTGATATTTGTGTATTTAAAGGACATATTATGTACTATTATTTGCATGTATATAGTTCAAATGTTGTTCATGCATGGTAAAAATATATACATTTTAAAAATAATTTGTCAACTAATTTTTAAGTAATTTATATATATAATATGAGAAGTTTTTAAATAAAAATGACAAAAAAAAGGCGACTATTGTATTGCTTAGGGGAATCAACAAATATCTAATATTCTAGCAACATAATATTGTCAATATCAAAATCCTGTAAAACTGTGTTTCCAAACAAGATTTAGAATTAGCTTAGAATTGTAATTTCTTGTTACAATTTCTTGTGTTAGCCAAACACTAGAACCCAAATTCCAAACTAATTCCAATTTCACATGAATTAAAATTGGAATTGGAATTCAAGAAACCCATTTCAATTCCACAAATCAAATGAATTAAAAAATGTTTTTTTGCTTGTTGCGTTGTTCTCTAGTTATTCAATAGTTACTAGTTGGTCCTCTCGCACTAATTTTATGGTTTTGCTCTCGTGTCACGGATCCAACATCAACATCATATTCTCATTTTGAGTAAAAAGTAAAAAAAGTAAAAAAAGAAAAAAAAAAAAACTATCCTGGCTGAAGAAACTCTAGGCTCGTTTGATCCAAAACGAACGCCCGTGATCTTCATCACATGGGGGCAGTAACCCGGAAAACGAAGTCCAGCATTTACAGGGAAATTTTTTTTTCTCCATTCGGGATTTTTCGGCTCTCTCAGCCTCGCGCAGCACCATCCACCCACCTCTCCCTCTCCTCGCATCCATCGCCGCCTTCCTCTCCTCCGCCATGATGGACCTGGATCCGCGCCTCTACGAGCACGTTGTACGCTCTTTCCCTCTCTCTCTATATGCACAAGCTTCCTCTTTTTCCCTTGTACACTTGTTCCTTTGTTGGTACTTATTGTACTAGCAGTTTAGTGGGTTCTTGAATCCGTTTGCTGCCGAAGGAGGGGAATGAGGTGGAGGGATTTGTGGATTTTGTTTCTTGATTTGGGCGGTGCCATTTGAATCCTGACGGTAAAGATTGGATGGCAATGGAGAAAGTGATGGTTTCTGCTTGTGCACGTATTTGTTCGTGCTTTGTGTCCCTTATCAGTGTGTTCTTGAATTTGTCTCCTAGATTGGGTGCAAGGTGGTTTGTTGGATTCTTGGAGGCCTTGGAGTGTTGGATTTCTTCGTGTTTAGGGTTTGTGGTGAAGGAAACTTGGAGCTTTGTTGGTAGGGTGGACCAGGATCCAGCAGAATGGATGAGAGGTTCTGCTTAGCGGCTTTATGCGGCAAGCTGGCGTTGTCTCTTGGCATTTGGCAGGTTATTGTTTTTTTTGTTTTAAAAAAAAAGAAGAATAAAGCTGCAGGGAATCATTCATATGTATGTTAATTAATAAATTGTAGTGATTCAGCGTTCAACAAGCTGAGTATATACAAATCTTTATGGGGCAAATGCACACATAAAAGGATTTGAACCAGTTTTGCATGCTTGCCCCACTTCTATTTGGCCAATCGACTGTTGAATATGGTAAATAGTAGTGACCTTATGGTAACTGGTAGCTGATATAAATACAATACTGATTAACTAGAAGAATACACCCATTTCTTTTCCCCAATACACAAATCTATGTGGTATCAAAGCTGGCAAAACCCTAGCACCAAATGCCTTTCTTACATCCTGTTGCAGGCCCAAAATCAGACATCAGTCCATGCCACCCCGTCCATAGCTGCTCTGTCTTTGTTGCCAGTCCACCGCCCCGTAGTTGTTTCTTTGGTCTGTTTTTCTCACCCTACCATCATCTCACACTGCCGTTCTATCACTTCACTCCTATGCCTCTACATATCTGGTCCAAATATGCACTCCACCAACTTTTGCCGACGGCCTGATCTTCCGCCCTGCACACTCACCAGAATACAACTCATGCTGGTCTTTGCTGGCATCTCAACAGAGAGTGGGTGAGGTTTGTTTGTTGGGGGTGGGGGGTTGCGAATGACCTCTATTGGCCATATATCCAACAGATACAGTTGCCCATCTGTAATTATGTGAAGGTTGAAGCAAGTGGTCATATATTGATGAACCGCCACTACATATGTGATCTTCTTGAGCTTAGATGCAATCTCTTTTAGAGGGTATACAGAAAAGTACATTCTTGATCATGCTTGTCTGAATATCATATGCACCTCAAACAGGGATATTCAAATCACTAGTTATGAGGGCATTAGTATTGATATTACCCCTTTGGTTGCATGGATCATAAGTACAGCTGTTTTCACTGAAGCAATTAGGAAACAGAATAACTGTTCTCTTATTCAAGTAAAGGAAGTAACTGATCACTAGTTTTCATTGGATAACTAGAGTTTTTACCCCTAAATTTGAGTTAGTGCTGTTTGTGCCAACATCTTAATATTCTATTAACATTGAGGTTTTCCTTTAACTGCAGTCTGTCAGTGATAGTGATGTTCACAACATTGTGCTATCTTATCTTATGCACAACTGTTTTAAGGAGACTGCAGAGACATTCCTATCCAGCACTGGGCTGAAATTACCTGTTGATTATAGTGTGGATGTGGATAAGCGTAAAGGTACTTGTTTGCAGGTTAATACTGAATCTTTTATCTACATATTTAAAGGATGTGCCTTACTTGTTTATGTTCATAGTTTACCTTAAATACTTTTCTATGTTTTGGTAGATTTCTTACCATTCTGATTAACAGACAGTGAAATTCTCTATGGCTTTTCTACTTTCATATTCCTTGGTAGTTTTCCATTACAATACAGTTAATAAAAGATGTGAACTACGATCACAAATCAGTAATACAAGCAACTGAATTGCTTTTACTAAATTGGCTACCCAATGTGATTGCAGCAAGTCACTTATGTTCATTAATAGATAATGTGGTTGTTTTATTATCATAAGTATTGAGATGTGATTCCTCTGGCATACCACTGAAACCCTAGACATATGTTGAATTCAACAGAAGTAGGTATTAATATATTATTTGTCTTGCTAAAATGTGTTCTTAACCTACGGATTAAGGTTTGTCAAACAGCACCATCTTGTTGCTTAGCAAAACCTAAATATTATATCTAAGGGTAACTCCTTTTCACTTGGCATTTTGCAATAGTTTAGGATTCTTTTGAGCATAGCTTGTCCTTAATAGTAATATTTATTGAATTGCTTTTTTTTTTTTAGTATTACATAAGGAACATTTGTGGTTTTGATGGGTAATAAATGTGTTCTATATAATCATTCATGACCATATTATGTCAGATTTTTAGGAAGTACTGTTTCTATGTCCATTTGTGCTTGCATTCATGTATTGTAACTTGTAACTTTGCCTCTAATGCTGTTTTTAATTTCTTTCAGCGATTTTTCATTTTGTGTTGGAAGGGAATGCCCTGAAGGCCATAGAGCTGACAGAAGAGCTGGCACCTAACTTGTTGGAGAATGATATGGACTTGCATTTTGATCTTCTAAGTCTTCACTTCATTGAGCTTGTTCGTTCCAGAAAATGGTGAGTGCTTGCAAAATTGATCTAGGGGGAAAAGAATATGTTAGACAGTTGGATTAATCTGTCTGTTTTGACTGACAGCTCAGAAGCTCTTGAGTTTGGCCAGAAAAAGTTGACACCATTTGGGAAAATGCCCACGTATGTTGAGAAACTAGAGGTACCTTTTCTTCCTTGGCCCTATATGCCTTAGAACACAACTTACACCACTTCTTGAAGCAGTATGCAACATGTGTTTGTATAGCATAAGGACTTTGGATGTCCAGTATGCATAAAATATGAGTCTACTAGTACTGAAGGATGTGCTGGACACAGAACTGATACCATGCCATCTCCAGTGTGCTTGATGTCTCTCTTATCTGATTTGATAATGGTAGCTTTGGTTAAATTTGGCTGAACTATGATGTATTTAATTATGTTTAGTAAATCAACCAGATCAAACCGTTGGCATAACACATGTAGTGGATTTGATTTGTATTGGCTGGTTGTATATTGATAGTACAATACTGCCCCCATCTTTTTTTTTTCTTGGTGCTTTTGTCCAAGTACTGATGGCCTATTATCATCATCACTGATACTGCATATCTAGCACCAGCAAAACACATGTAGTGAAGACCATTGAAGTAAGAGAAGCAGAATTCATCCAATAAAATACATATAAATTTTCAGGCATGGCAGATATGGGAAGTTACTGTTGTTTTTATTGTTTTGTTCATGTTGTGCATGGAAGTCTAAGAAATTATTACCTTTTTATTGGCTAGGACTTTATGGCCCTTCTAGCTTATGAAGAGCCTGAGAAGTCACCTATGTTTCATCTACTAAGCCCAGAATATAGGCAGAACGTTGCGGATAGCTTGAATCGGGCTGTTCTTGGTATGTTCTGAGGTTTCCGGTTTAGTTTCTTGTTGTATAAGAGCCCCCTTGTCTCCTTGATATGATTATGATCTTTGTGTCATGATTAATGACAGCACATGCTAATCTAGCTGCATACTCTTCGCTGGAGAGAGTGATACAGCAAACAACTGTGGTTAGACAATATCTACAGCAGGAAGTTGGCAAGGTAACAACTCTGGTTAGGATCTTGTGTGATGTCTTGTTGAAGCCTTTATTTTTCATTGGTACTCACCTCATAATTTTTCACAAATATCGCATGATTCTGAATTGGGATGACTGCATATGTATTTATTTGTTCTTGGAAGTTCAAACTTAGTATTCCACTTCAATTGTGTTTTTTTAGCATCATGATGCATACATGACATTTGATACCCCTTGGAGCAGGATTCTTACCCACCATTTTCTTTGAAGGCCTTTCTGAGCAAGTAAGCCGCAAACAATTTTCAGAAAGATTACTGCCTCCAACCCTCGGAGACCTGTTCCCTTTCGAGTTCATGAATGGTGGTACAATTTACAGAATTCAATGTTAAAGTGAATGCCTAGATACACTGGTTCCCATTCATGGGGAACCATCTTCCACATTGACTTGAGATTATCTGGCAATGTTGTACTTTGGGAGAGGGATGTTGTAAGTTTTGTTCTCATCAGTTTTCTGTTATCCCTCTTCGTTCCCCTTGGATGTCGCTAAGGCTGTCTCCAACGGCTTGGTTCGTAGCAGTTTGTGTCGACACAGCTCGACGCTTACTCGTCGTTAATTAGGCTTGATGGGATGTGGTGGTACTCTTAAGTTTAGGAGGTAGCCACTAGCTTGGCTCAAGTGGAGACTAGTAGTGCTGTTGGAGCACGAATTGACACACCGACACGGTGTAACGTGTTTTGCAGATCCTACACAAATCTCGTCCACAATCATGGTACTCAAGTGAAAATTGTACACTAATAACTGGGAGTAGGAATAAAGGGGGGTTACCTATTAGTGAAATGGGTGTTGGTGTAAGCACATAACGCGAAACAAGGCCTATGGGCCCTCAACCGCGTGATAAAAGTTGACGAAATTGTGCCTAGTTGAATGCACACACCACCGGTGTCCCACCTATAGTCACTAACAAGTGGATTTCATGCAATATGTCCTCACATGCCAGCGAGAAAATATTGAACAGCTAGCTATCTTGCGCAAAATGAGGCGTGTGGACCCACAAGTGTTTAGTGAACTCGTCTCATTTTGCATGTGCACACAATTATTTTTTAGCTCTAATTAATGACATGTGAGTCCTTTGATACTCGGCCCCACTTGTCAGTGAAAACAACAAAAATTAGTCGGTTGAATTAAAAGGAGTTTTAAATTGCATATTTTTGCGGTTCTTTGACCCATAATGATTAACAAGTGGGTCTATTGCCTATGTTGGTTTACTTGTCAGTCATTGATTTTTTTTATAAAATTAGTTTTTGGAGAATAGTTTTAAGTGGCCCCACATGTCAACAGTAAAAAAAAAGCCGTTGGGAATATAGATATTGAAAATAGTCTTTGGTAATTTTTTTAGTTTTTTTTGAAAAAAAAAATCATAAGAAATAGAAAAAAAATTCAAAAAAAATCTCAAAAAATTGAGGAAAATTTATATAGCTCCCTCCTCTATAAATATTATGTTCTTGCCTTAATTTTGCATACCATTCTAGCTTAATCTTATTCTAAACCCACTCCAAAATTTTCCAAAATATTCTAAAAATCTCATATAGATTCTAATCCACCCAGTGGTTTTCTAAACTGACTCAGTTCTTCTCAATCTTCTAGTGAAAACACCAAAAATACCGACAATCAACAACCTAATTTTTCACAACCACCGTGTTCTCCAAATTACTCATCATATCCACCAAATTGCCCTCTATATCTAATAAATTCATATGCATCAAATTATCCTTCGTACCCACCACATGCCTCGCCCATTTTTCGCAAGCACCTCAATATGGACAAAATTTTCATTTCGTCAATATGTCAATGAATTATTGGCAGTTCTTGCCACCACAATCCCCTAGGGAAACTTTGCAGTGGCACCCCGCACTCCGTTCCAAACGATCTAGTAGCGCGAGTCATTATTGACGACGACGACACCAATGTTGCCACTGGTGCTGAAGGAAAGGCAAAACGTTTGCCATAGTTGATAGACAATGGACATGAAACTAGACATGAAACTGGTAATAACTTGATTTTTGTATATAATTTTTACTAAACTTAAATTTATATATAAGCAACTAAATCGATTTCTATATAAATTTTTCCTACCACATAATTCTTTTTTGGTTGAGAACATGCAGGTCAGTGTTTGGCTCAACAATTCACTTGATCGTATTGATGAAAACAATAGGAAATGTGATATGTATTGGATGAATATTGCAGCCAAATACAACGAGACGAGCCCAAGAATTCAAAAAAGCGGGACAAAATACTGCAAAAATCATTAGCAACGGATCAATAAGAAAGCGGTCTAATTCAATGGTATTTAACTCCAATTAAAGAAAGTGTATACAAATGGTCGTTCCGATGACCAACCCATGGCACAAGCCTGTAAGATGTGCAAGGCAAAGATGGGTCATCCTTTCGTTTTGGATCACTGGTGGATAGCAATTCGTGGTCAATCTAAATCGTCTAAAGTGTACATCAAGCTTGCTAACAAAAGAAGTAGGTTGATTGAGTCGGGTGCATACACGTCGTTATCCAAAGAAGATGATGTGCCTGAAGAGGACATATGGTCAGATGGACGAGATTATGCCAAGGAGAAACACAAAAGTAAGAGCAAAATGTTGGATTCTATAGCAATAGTTATAGCATACCTTGAAACATTTGTTAATGCTCAAGCGGAAAGGCCAAAAAGAGGAAGGGACGCAATTCGTGTCTCCAACTCCTTGCACGACATGGACAAATCTATGGAAAAAAACTGTCATGTATAAGATGTACTGGAAATTGATGGTGCTTGATAGATCTAGCTTCGATGATGTACAGAGGGAGGAGCATGTGGCAACATTGAAGCTCAGAGAGAAGCTCAGTGAGAGAGATGACGAAGATTAGTTTTTTAATTAATTTAGGCTGGTAATTATTGCCTCATGTATTATTTTAAGTAATGTATGTGTCTTTTTAATCAAGATATGTGTCTTTTTAATTAATGTATGCATCAATCAAATTTAAAATATTGCTCACCAAAAGTAACTTGAAACTAGTCATTGCAAACTAGGCGTTGGGATATAGTTGTTAAAATCATGGTCTATATGTTCGACCCATTCACAAACTTTTCTTTGCAACCCAACTTCTCATCTCAAGCACCATACCTCTTCACAAACTTCTATTTATAACCCCTTCACAAAATATCATCTAGCTCTACTTCCAATACTTGTAGTTCTAAGGAAAATGCCATCAATAGAATAGAAAATTTTTTGGTGGAATTTTTGGAGGAAGAGGAGGCCAACGATGAATTAGAAGATTGTATTATCGCCGGTCTTCATACCCAGTTGGAAACTTGTTCTTTCCGCAGTTACCGTCAACATAGTAATAGGAGATATATTGAGAGGAACCACAAAGTTGGCCATCAATGACATGTGATGGACTATTTCTCTAACGTGTAGGTCTACACCGACAATATTTTCTGCAGAGATTTTAGATGAGAAGGCCACTCTTTCTTTGTATTGTTCAAGTCCTCGGTGAGTGGTCTCCCTATTTCACTAGGAGAGATGCCATTGACCGTTATGGATTCTCCCCTTTATAGAAGTGTACCACAGCATGCACATGCTGATGTATGGTGGCCCTATCGATGCTGATGATAACGTGCGGATAGGGGAGTCGATGGCGATTCAGTGCTTTGAAGCATTTTGTAGATGGTGTCATCAACAAATTTGGCTAAGAATATCTTCGCAGTCCTACTGTCAAAGATTTTCAACGCCTACTACAACAAGAGGCTTGTTGCTCTCCGGGGATGCTCGGAAGCATTGATTGTATGCACTAGAAATGAAGTAATTGCTCAATAGTATGGAAGAAACAATTTATGCATGGAGATCACAGAATCTCTACTATTATACTTGAAGCAATGACCTTTTATGATCTCCAGATATGACATATGCCTTTTTTCGATGTCGCTGGCTCCAACAATGACATCGACGTGTTCAATCAATCGCCCTTGTTCACCGATGTATTGAAAGGCTAAGCTCCTTGAGTACATTTTACTCTCGGTGGCCGACAATACAACATGGGGTATTATCTCGCCGATAGTATATACTCAGAATGGGATGTCTTTGTTAAAACAATACCGCTCCCATCGACAATGAAAGACAGGTAGTTCACGCAACATCAAGAATGGACAAGGACAGATGTCGAGCGAGCTTTTGAAGTGTTGTAGTCTTGGTTTGTCATTGTGTATGGTGCAGCACAGTTTTGGCAATGCTCAACCCTCGACAAGATTATGATAATAGAGGATGAGCAAGACTATGATGGCGAGAACTATGATTACAACGACCATCTGAACATATCCGCCGTAGTACTACATGTGATCCACAGTGAGACTACGCCTGTCTTTACTGGTGTACTCACAAGAAACATTGTGATCTGTACTCAACCCACACATGCACAACTAAAAATAAACTTGCTTGAACACATTTGGCAATGTTTCAGAGGTGACAAAACCGACGAGTAGCTATCTTGTTGTATTTCTAAGTTTCTCAAAATATGTTTTTGTTATGTTTCAATATTGAATGTAGTAAATTTCTTTGCAAGTTTAATTTTAATTTAGTTTACTCAATGTCATGTTCATATTTTCGAATTTAATAAAATAATTCTTTTACATCATGTACAATTTTTAATTTATTTCATTTAACTATTATGTTTTATTAGAATTATCCCAAATTAAATTCCCTAACATAATATTTAATAGCAAAGGTCATTAAATATTACAAATTTATTAAATATTAGTGGTCCCATCTGATAGAATCAAGCAAAAGTTAAACCATAGTAGTGCTTGATTGTTGTTTGATTTTTAGTTTGATTTTATAGAATATGGGCCACACATATAAAATTAAACAAGAGTCAAACTATTGAAAGAGTGGTTTTTACTTACTCTTATTTGACCCTATGCATAAATGGAGTACCCTCTTTCCTCAAGAGGCAATTAACAGTTGGAGACAAGCTAAACATGTATGAGTTTTTTTTTATAAATAACCCAGATTAAAAAATTAATTACAAAAATGACCCACAGTTTCATAATTTTACAAAAATAGACCGCCACGTCAGCTTATCGAGTACTGGAGACTCGACAAGGGCTTGTCGAGTGCTGGGCACTCGATAACCCGCTTTTCACACTCCAGGATGCGACAAGCAGTTGGTCAAGTGAGCACTTGACCAGCCCTCTGACTTCTTAGACGTGGTTGTATCTATTCAAAACTGATCGTATAGATTCTAGACCTAGTCATGCTCGTAACAGTACTAAAACTGGTCATAGTCGTACCATTGTTGAATTTGATCGTGGTCTACAAGTTTAAATCTGGTCGTATCAGAACCGAGTCGTTACAGGAGCCACAGGACTTGTCGAGTGTTGGGCACTCGACAAGTCCTTATTGAGTGCCCAAGACTTGACAAGTCGTTGTCCAGTGCTCAGGACTCGACAGGCTGACGTGGCGGTCTATTTTTGTAAATTTTTGAAATTATTGGTCATTTTTGTAATTATTTTTTTTTAATTTGGATTATTTATATAAAAAAAAAAACTTAAACATGTATGGATGGAACGTTGTGATGTTCTGTTTGATCTCCCAGAGACCTTAGTTTGGATTGTTTTGTTGTGCACTTTGTGTACCTGATGCAATGCTCATAAGCTTCACAAGTAAAAATTGTAACTTTTGGAAATCAAACAAATAGCCAATAATTTCTTTATAGTCAAAAAGGTGTTCTGAGTAGCTCTCACTAAATGAAAACGGTTGGTATAACATGCCTAAAAAAATTATTGTTCAATAAATGTTACCTGCGCCATTTTAAATTAAGATTAACTAGCCAAAATCTCATGTAATGGTATGTTCGTCTCTATATAAATTAAAATTTTATATATGTTTCATAGGTATGTAATCTTTTAACAATATAACAGAGATAGAATTAATTTTTTATATGATTTCTTAGATAAATATCTATTAAATAAAAATAGAGTTAATTTTAGATATGATTTTTAAAATAATGAATCTATACCATTATAAATATAATGAACGAAATAAATTTTTCTTTTTTCAAATAGTGTGGGAATTTTCTAGCAATTTTTTTATGATTAATACAGAAATTTTGAGTATTTTTAATATAAAATTAGAATTAATTTAGTGTTTCTAATACTATCAAAATTTATTATATAATAATAGATCATACGCGGCTATTAAAGTCTCTATCCGAGACATAAGGCAACTGCCTCTTTTGGAGGACTCAACATTGGTGGTGAACAGTCAACTTAAACACATGGCTATTCAATACCAACCTCACTGCGCACTACAGATCAAGGAAAAGAATGGTAGCCAATCGGGAGGAGACAGGGTGCTTCCTTATCTCTTATCGTAATTTTGGAATTTTTATGAGAATAATTCATTTTAAAAAATAAATTATAAATCTAACTTATAATACACATAATTTATAAAAATAATTCGATTTAATAGTGTAGTTGGCTGTAGTGTTGATATGTGGATCATATCACACAGAAATAGTGTGATAGATGGTTCTATGTGTGGTACACAAAACATACTGAGTGATACAAAAAAGAAAGATATATCTCACAAGTGATATGTGGTTCAAAACTTTCTACCGCACTTCGCATGTGCGGTAGCAATCAAACTCCAACTTTTGTTTTACTTTTGTTGTCAACTTTAGTGTCTTGTCAGCTTTTGCTTTTGGTAATAGACTAGCAGCCGAACCGGACTTCCTATGTGCGGCAGCCGGCAGGCAAGGAATCCAGTCACTCTTTGCGGTTGAGTCCACATGTTGTTGTACATTCCCTCTCCCATGAAACCAAAGTCAGTCTCCTCTATATATACATGCATGCTATTACGAAATAAGAAGCAGTAAAACAAAAGAAACCACATGGGAGAGGAGAAGAGAGTGAAGGGGAGGTTTGAGATTATTTTGAGCTATTTAAGTTCAAAATTTGAGAGTTTGCAAAAAGGGAAAATCAAAGAGCAAGAAAAAATCTATAAGATCCCTTATTTTTTTTAAAAATGCATTAGTGTATTGTGAATAACATGATTAGTGTGTGATTTGGATATATCACAGTAGAGTTATTCATCTCAACATAGAAAAATTTAACATTTATACTTCTTAGATATATTTTTAGAGATAAGTGTAGATTAGTATGACATTTGTATGGATGCAAGCAAAATTAATTAGTGTTAAAAATTTAGTAGGTTAATTTTTTATAAGATCATATAGTAATTACATAGTAAAAATCACGTAATACTGGAGCATAGGAAAAGAAAAGTTTAAAATCACATAAGGGAGAAGCATCAGCTGGATCTTATTAATAAAATAATATATTTAAGAAGAGTTGGTTCCTATGGGCCTAGTAAAAGAAAATTTTGAAATGTGGTTCATGTGAGCATAACAAAAGAAAAGTGTGAAAATGAAATTAATGAATATTTAATATATTTAAATAATAATAAAATAGACATGCTATGATACTCACAATTTTACATATAAAAAAAAATTAAGAAAAAATGCGACAATCTAAAATAATAAAATGCATTAATTTGTTGTTAATGACATGGTTAATCAATATTTGATTTGGATATGTTGGAGGTATTTTATTGTTATTAATGATATGATTTAGTATATTGTTGTTAATGACATGATTTGAATATGCTATTTATATTCTATTAGTGTATTGTTAATGTATTAGTGCAGAGTTGTTTATCATAAGATGGAAAAAGTTGACATTTATATTTGTAGATATATTTTTAGAAATTAGTGTAGATTAATATGATATTTGTATTGATGTCATCAAAATCTAATCACGGTGAAAAATTTAGTTGGTTAAAATTTTTTGTATATATTGTGAGTTGTTTTTGTAAATTTTTTTGAACTGTCGATTAGATTTACAATTTTTTTAAAGGATTATTTAATAAAAAATTCCATAATTTTGTTATCGTGGTAACTGTGCTCCCATGCTCATCCCCGTCGGAATATCGCGGGAATTGGTGTCCCAATAGAGGCGCTAAATTCAAATGATATATATAAATAGAAGAAAGTTAATATGGTAATATACAATATAACAGGCTGATGTAAAATAAGTTATATACTATAAAAAGAACATCGATTTTGAAGACATGATATACTTTGTATGTTCAGGATTTAACGAGCAGCAGAGATGGTGCCCGGTTCTTGTTTAAAATTGTCAAAACAAATTTCTCCCATCTCCATCTACTATTTGGAGAATATCTGGTGGTAAGACTAGAAAATATGAGAAATTGACGAACGCTAGCATAGAACTGAAGGGTTGACACTACCAATAAACATAGTGATCAATGCTACCATTTCCTTCGAATCTCCCTTCACTCCTTGCAACAAAAAATAGTGCAATGCCATCACCATGTCTCAGCAGCTTCAGTCTCTAAAGCTGTCCTTTGTTCTTCCTTCTGCTCCTCGTCGGAAGCCTCCTCACCGACGCCACCTACACCACCATTCCCCGATGGCTCGACTGCCCGTCACCCCCGTCAACCTCACCGTCGCCTTCTCCTTCCCCTTTGCCTGCCTCCCCAGCCTCCACGAACAGCACTTTCCGAGCCAACCTCCTCGCGCTCCTCGCCGCGCTCCCCAAAGACGCGGCCCCCAAGGGTTACGCGGCCTCTGCCGCGGCGACGTGGCCCCAGGCGAATGCATTACGTGCTTAAATGCCATCGTCCAGAACATCAGTGGATGCATCAGCCCCAGCCGGCGCGCCGGCGCATGGTACGAGAAGTGCTTCGCAGCCTATGCCGACACCAATGCCTCCATGGCGCGCGAGGAGAGCTACCGCAAGGGATTCTACAATGCCGGCCTGGTTTCCTACCCGGACACCTTCGAGCAGGCGTACTACGCGCTGATGAACCGCCTGGCGGTGTCGCTCGCCTCCAACGGCTCGGCGCGGATGTTCTCCACGGGGGAGGCGACGTACTCTGCCGGTCCCAATGGGACGATGTATGAACTGGTGCAGTGCATGATGGACCGCACGGCGGCAGACTGCGACCGGTGCTTGAAGTACTCGGTGCAGCAGCTGCCAAAATGCTGCTGGGGGCACCAGGGAGGGGTGGTGCTCGGCTACAACTGCTACCTTCGGTTTGAGATATTCTCTTATTACGACTTGGCGCTCGACGCGCCGCCTCCGGCTGTTCCATGGCCGTCCACCGGCCTTGGGCATGGTTACTTCCAACGCCATCACTGAAAAGAGAGAACGAGTAACAATTTTAGTTACTAGATTAGATCTGTTGAATCCGATCACCCACTAAAAACCACTTTAGCTTCCAAAACACCTTCAACAAATAATCTAATATCCTTCCACATTCTGCTAGCATGGGCGATTCCTCTTGATCTTTAGCCTTTACATTTGATTTTGTAGTTCTAAAATTGCATGGGAAGCCTACCTGCTACATATTATTTTATGCAATTAAACATCTCTATCAAAATATTTTTGATAATCAAATCCCTCTATTATGTTTATTTGTACAATCAAGTTCTTTTTTTTTGTGCATTATGCAATTAGATTCTCGATATATATATATATATATATATATATATATATATATATATATATATATATATATATATATATATATATATATATATATATTTCTATTTGGTTAATCAAATTCCTCTAGAGAGACATACCAAATTAGACCCTTATATTTATTTGATATAGACGAAAGATGAGGTGACCAATGTGTTGTTGTCACGGTCCAAAAGTACATAAGTCCATATTCCAAATAAGACGTCTTAAATCGGTAAATGTGCAAGGCTGTGATGGTAAAGGATGGGAGATTTTTTTTTAGAGAAAGGATGGGAGATATTTAGAGAATTATTTTAGAACACAAATTTGTACTCTTCCAGAATATGTTTTAATTAGAATTTGTGCGGTTAAATTTTATCAATTTGAACCACTAATAAATATATGAGTGTCAAGATCAGTTATATGAAAATGATGTTATTAGATTTATAATCAAAATTACTTCCGTAATGCTATTTTTTTCTAACTATTACTATTTATTATATATAATTATAACATTAATATTCAAAATTGCATTTTGAAAACTATGAAATGTCAAATATTTTTTTAGACGGAAGAAGTATATAAAAAAAAACTGCTCATTGTCAATGGCTATTTTTACTTCAGAAAATTAATATGTTGTTTGTGGGGACTCTCTATATGATCAAATAGCCACAGCAACCCAACACCAATGCAATGCATGTTACAATTTTCTCTCTCTGAGAGTTAGGATAAGATTGATCACGATCTAGATATTCATGTATTTTTTTTCTTTTTGGTGCAAACTGACGGATTGGTGGGGATTTTAATTGCCTCAAATCGTACGCAGGAAAGAAGAGAAGAGACGCAGTTTATGAAGTTGCCCTCTTCCTATTGGAACAGCACTTATCCTAGCCTTCGAGTTGGGAGCCATCATACACAGGAGAAGGACCACGGAGAAAAGATCACAGCATGTCCTAACTGACACGTATACGCAAGTTTAAAAACTTTATAAACAATTTACTCTAAAACATAAATCTAGTTCGAATAGTGACTGATAATTCGTATTGTAGCTTGATAGTTAAGACTGTTTCCTAGTTGAATTACTAGTATATTTTTTTGACAGTTGATACCCAAGAGAGCATCACCAATATTAGTTTGTCAGTGTTAAGAGCTGCAACAGCCAACTTTTCTGAAGAAAATAAATTGGGACAGGGAGGTTTTGGAGAAGTTTTCAAGGTATGTATTACTTTACTGTTGTATATCAATTACTAGTAAATGCGTACATGTCACGCACAGCCTTATCATTGTTGAGCTTTAAACATCAATAAGAATATGTATGTTGAGCTCTAAACATCAATGAGAATATGTTGAGCATTAAACAGATTATACTATTGCACACGCATGATTCCCAGTGAACTATAGGAAATCTGCTTAAACTCGATCTATACAGAACTGGACATTAGAGGCGCAATTTCGCGGGTTCTCAACTAGTTAAATTAAATCCATGCATATATTATTTGATTTGATGAGCTTCAGTGTCAAAAACATTAATTTGATGTATTATTTTGACTGAAAACAGTTTAATTTTGTAGGGGTATTCCAGGATGGACAGGAAATAGCAGTGAAAAGACTCTCGAAGAATTCCAAACAAGGGTTCCATGAGCTGACAAATGAGCTCATTTTAGCAGCTAAGATTAAGCATAGGAACCTGGTGCAACTTCTTGGAGTTTGCTTGCAGGAAGAAGAGAAGCTAACTGTGTACGAGAACATGCCTAACAGAAGCCTGGACACCACCATTTTTGGTATGAACATGTTTTTTTCCGGCTCTACATCGTCATGAAATTTGTAGACTCCACTCTTGTTAATTTACGGTGGCGCCTGTCATAGATCCCGAGAGGCAAGTTAGACCGGAGGAAACGATACATGATCATTTATGGAATTGCTCAGGGCCTGTTCTATCTCCATGAAGAGTCATGTCTAAAAATCATACATCGAGACCTGAAGCCAAGCAACGTCTTATTGGACATGGACATGAATCCAAAGATCTTAGATTTTCGGTTGGCTTGGAGAGATCAATCAATGGATATAACGAGACGACCTGTTGGGACGTTGTAAGTGTGAATTTATACTCTGACGTGTCTTTCCCGTCCCCAATCAGAATTAATGCTAGATATAAAGATATGATTCTAAACGTTTCACCGTAAGCTCTTAATGCCTCATTTTTTGCCTGCCTTCATCTCAACCTTTTGATCTCCAATTGGGTAGACGGGGAGGTGAGAACGGCGAACTCGATGCAATTTGAACTAATTAATGGAAAGACTTTATATACTAAAAACTTCTTAAAAAATCTTTTAAAAATTTACTCCTCATATCTATACTTACATTTGATATATGTAACTCTTAATTTAGAATTTACAAAGCGTTTGTAAAAAAAGATCTTGTCTACAGTTCTCTTGAACTAATATTAGAGGACGTCAATACCATATCTTATGATATAGCTATTGAAACAATATCTATTTTTTTTTCTTCGGAATTAATGCAGGGGATATGTGTCCGGTGTCCCAGAGTACGCCTATTATGGACATGTCTCAACAAAATCGGATATATACGAATTTGGAGTCATAGTTCAAGAGATTGTGACTGAGCAAAGAAACAACAAGTCATATGAACATACGACCTCCAAATCTCTATTAAGGTACGTAAGTTCAACAAGCATGCAGTTTTCAACACTTCTATGATACTCCCACCGGCCGCAAAAACTTATCACTGTGAAAAGTAGAAAACGACAAGCTTTTGTGATGGGAGGGAGTATTAGAATAGATTCTTGACATTTCTTGTGCAGGTGTGGAAGAGATGGAACATGAGGTCAATGGCAGAGATAGTGGATCCATCGTTGGACGGCCATTACTCTGAAAACGAGGTGTTCAACTGCATCAAGGAAAACCCAAGCGACCGGCAAGACATGTCCAAGGTAGTCCTCATGCTCAAGAACCACTCGACGGCCTTCTTCCTTGGCTCCCATGATGTTGCCGCCGTCGGTGATGGTGGAAATGCTGTAGTGTTCAGTACCCGTGGTTCTGTAGACGCCGGTGCGGCGAACAACTACCGGTTATCCAGGGCCGCTGTCTCAGAAAATGAGGTGACGATTTCAGAGCTTGAGCCTAGATAGATCGTATACTACTTGGTGCCTGAATTGGCGCTACCACAGGGCTGATAGATGGTACACCAGATAGAACAAGATTCCTTTGAATTCTGCCTCGTGTTACCTTTGATGTGCGACAACAAGCAGCTATTCTCCTGTCTATTTTGTGTTCTTGGAAAAAATAAGCTACATACTCGATTCAGGGGAAGCCATGCATACACGTTTGTTTTTTTTTAGGGGAAACAGTGGATATATTACTCATATACAAAGGATTTGAGATACAAGGAGCTCATGAGAGGTTTGCATGCATGGCACGCATGTGAAATGACAACTGCCGTTGTGTCCATTGTGGAGACACTGGCCTTGCTGATCATGAATGTTTCAGAGTGCCGATTTGGCAAGGATGTCCGTTACCCTCTTGAGCTTTCTATGCACATGATCAACATACACTGATACACGTATGTTTACTTGCATGCATGTGTGCATCTGGAATGTAATACGATATGTGAACACTACATTTTGAGACAATTACACAAGAAAACGCCCACAAATCAGGATGTCCGCATGTAAACACCCCCCACCCCCACCCCCCCCCCACACACACACACAACATATTCTCTTCTAGACCTAAACAAAATCAGTCTGACTCAGCCTACTCTAACCCAATGATTGATTTCGACTCTAACTCAATGGTTATAGTATTAGACAAAATTTTGATCTCAAAATCTTCCATAGTACAAAATATATTAGATTCACACAACAAAATCTACCTAATTTAAATAGACTTAGAATTTTTTGATCGGCTTAGCTCAACCCACATTTTGAGGTCTATTATTATTATTATTATTATTATTTTACCACTTTTCCTCTAACAAGTCTATAAATGGTTTAAAGGCTTCCTCTTTTATTAGAATTCTATTAAATTTGAATGAAATATATTAAAATTTTTAAAATACCAATGACATGTAATAGAAGTCTATGATGGAAGGCTTATAACTATAATTATTTATTCTTTATCCTCTCTCTTTTCTCTAGCAATCTTCCTCTTTCTTTTCTTTCTCCTCTTTCAAATTAAATGGATAGTCAGTAATGCACAGTCCTATATTTGAATACAAAGTGATTCGCTTGCTTAGCCTTGAGATGAGAGCTGGTCTCAAGCATTCATATGCTTAGCCCAAGGCTTCCAAAAAATTAAAAAAATCCGATCAAAATGTTTGAACGTGGCTTGATTAAACTTGTCTGACTCGGGTAAAACCAACCAAACCCACTTGCCTAATATGTTTGGGTTGGGTCAAACTCAAATCAGCTTGATTCAATCGGGTTTCTTGCTAATCTGTGTGGAACCCGGCCCAAACATGAAGATATTGAGGTCTAACGCACACAGTTGGCCGTGGATGCAGACCACTTCGAGCAGATCTGTAAGCCGATGAACCTCGGGAGAGGCGACCTAGGCCCTCGGTCCCAACCGAACGATGTACGTAGTGCACCAATTAGGGACAGCGCTGGGGCGTCAGGGGCTGTCAAGATGCTGCTAGGGGCACCGGCGAGGGGTGGTGCTCGGCTGCCTCCGTTTTGGTACAGACACCTACGTACGATGATTTGGTGGCTCGGCACACAGTCTCCGGCTGCTCCTGTGCTGTCCAACAAGGATTATTTAGATGATTGTGAGTTCTAAATCCAAAAAAAAAAAAAAGTTACGACCCACAAAATTAGTTTGACCTTGGGCAAATTACGATTTTAGTAACTTTTTTGTCTTAATTTTACTTATAAAAAGTAAGAGAAAAACACATCATATCCGCTTATACTTTTCAAAGATTACAAATTCACACGTATATTTTTATTTTTGATAAAACAACACCGTACTTCTGGATCTATGCAAATTTCTACCTCCATACAGTATGCCATGGCCTGTGTGACCCACACTGCGGCGATGCTGAAGCAAGCGAGCACAAGACAACAAGACAATGTTCTTTTGTCACCCAATCATCCAAGTAATTAGGATTATCTTTGTACCATTCTGTTTCCATTGGTCACTTCTCCACTGCCAACAAGTTTAATGCTAAATCAGGTTGTATATGTTAGAGATGATGCTTTTCTTTCATCTTGGATTATGTTCTCTTGAATATTGGTAGTGCATTTGTTCAACTGTTTTAGCCCAACATAGCAAGCCATGGTAGAGTGCCTAAACCAGTACCCCTATTATGCTATTGATATTGTTGAACTTGATTAACTTTGTTGCTTAGATCTCTGTCATGTAATTGTTTTATGTTGTTTATCTGACATATGAATCTATATAGCATGATTATACAAGTTGAAAAACCTATCAAGCTAGGCAGCTAGCTAACCAATTGTAGCATAGTTTATAAGATGGAAACCAAAGATCAAATATCAATTGTTGTAGAAGATTATGGGTTTAAGATTTTTTGTTGCATATACATGGAATGTTTGTTGTTGATAAGATTTGACCTCAGTAGCTAAGAAAAAAAGCTATCAAGATACTTTTAGACCGAATCCGCAGTCCTTGTACTGACAACTTGGTGCGTACCGAAGGACCGCGTCCACGCCTCCCGCGCCCGTGCCCACCGTCTGTGCTGCAAGCGGCAGTACACGCCGCTTGTCAAACATCACACCCGCCCGAGCTGCCTTGTGTCGTCCTCCTGCGCCCGCATTGCATGGTAGATGTAGGAAAGAAGAGAGCAAATACTCCTCAACTACCAGGGTGAGAATTTGATGTAATGTAGCCCTCCATTGTTAGTTTCCAAGAAGAGATGCTGATCAATCGTGTGTGACACCACAATTTTTTGGTAGTCCTCTACATGTTCAGGTCCAACTGAATATTTTAATGATGTGTTCTAGGTGGTATATATGATCTCAATTCTAACAAATGACGGCAACGAAACTGAGTAACAGATGCACAATGGAAGTAAGAAGTCTATATTTGGTCCATCCACTTTTCCTCGAGTTCAATTTGAACATATCTTTTAAAACTGCTCAACTTTTATTTTTTATATTTAAAATTGTGCAGCTCTCGCCTAATTATTGGTTCTGTTAAGTGTTATTCTAACGAGAATCTATGAACAAAGGCCTGTTGTATTTCTATAAATCTCATTTGAGGATCATTCACTAAGATACAAAGTCAAGTATCATCTTACTTGATGAGGAGGTGAACTACAAAATCTCATATTCTATTCTTGCTATAGTGTTTTGGGGAGACCAATTTAGATAATTTAAAGATATAACGAGACAGTTTGTTAGAACCCTATTTCTTAAAATGATGTTACAATTTCAAAGTTTAACCAAGCTAGATACGGTATAAATGGAACCACATTCCAGTAAAATATAATACTATATTTGAAATTTGATATGCCATGTCACAATAACAAATTGATTTAGTAATGACATCATTTGAACTATCCAAAAGTCGTTGTAATATATCCGTATACGAATGTTGTCTGGATGTAAAATGACACTGATTATAATATAGTAATTTTGAATTAAATCTTATGCCTCACAAAAATAATATAATAATTTTAAAATAATTGATCTTTCTAAATAGATGAATGATATAATTAGAGATGCGCCTTAGTTATTGACATGGGTGACAACACCTCCGGAACGTTTCCAAATCGTCCAGTGTCTTGATTGATTGATGCGGCAGACTCGGATATGTCCCTGGTTCACGCTCGGAGGCCAACGCCATTCTGCAACTCGCGGCCGCCATCCTCGCTCAGCGCTCCACAAGACAAAAATCAAGAACCCTATCCAAACAAAATTATTCCAAATGCCTTCCTCCACTTCAAAAAGATTACATCAAGGTCATCTCCTCCTTTCCGCATTGCACCGCAGAATTCGATATCGCGGCCAATTTCTTAAGTCTCCGTTTTCTTTTTCCTCCTAAATTGGATATCACTGTGCAAAATAGGGAAACCGGCGAAATCTTTAGTTCCTTTGTTGTTTTAATTTCGAATTTCACAGTGTACTTTCAAGAAAAAAGAATTCCATTTCAGAAGTAAAATGAAGAACCTCCCGTTTGTAAAGGTGGAATCAAGAACACACTTTTTTTTCTTTTAGTTTTTGCATTTCTTGCACCCATCTCTTTGATGTCTCCAATAGGTCAACCCTATCGACCTACAAGAAATTCCCAAAAACAAAAAACCAAACAAGGAAACAATGGAAAGGAAAATTCTATTGGAGAATAGAACAAAAGGAGTGTGGGAGGTCTTTAATTCTCCATCGTGAATGTGAATGCCAGGAATCATGCAAAGTTTGCTAGAAGTCAAGAAAGGTGAAACTGAGAGGTGTGAAAAAAATTGTGTTTTCCCCTTTTTTCCCCATATTTTGTGTATGAATTAGTGATTGAATAGGTCAGCGAATCGAGTTCTGCTTTGTACCTTTCAGGTTTCTGCGCCGTTAACGCAGCTGCCTGCTTGTCAGAGTGCTTGCTCTTTCTTGTTCTGGCCACTCTATAAATAGGTATGTGAGAGTTTCTTGTCATCTTACTAAGCTCAGCATTATAGTAGATACTGTCTTCAATTCTCTCTGTCAAGTGTCTGGGCTTGTTTGGACAACTAAACATGGTACCTTCTTTTTGTTCATTCATGAACTTGTGGCATATTTATGTGCATGTTTGCTTAAATTGTTTGTATGTCGAAAAAGAAGTAAAGGGCATTTGGTGTGCTGTGTATGATGGAGAAAAGAACTTCTATACCGAAGTGCATGTAGAGTCTTCAGAAATGCTATTCTAGAACTTTGCCTGAATAGGAACTGGTCCATTACCGTAGTACCTCTTTGAGGCAACCAGGCACAAGTTCACGCAATTGCTGTCCTAACCTTATAAATTTTTCTCAATTTGCTGCCATTAATAAGATGGGTAGTTTTTATAACTTGAGATAATACAAGCTAATACTTTATAGTTTGAGTTTAAATAGACTTTCTAGGATTTATAATTTGAAAGATAAGATGTCTAATCTTTTATTACTTGAGTTTAAATATACTTCCTAGAATTTATAATTTGAGCTGGGACAGCCATTCTTTTATGTTTGAATTTAAACAAGTTCAGAAAAGACACCTAAATGACCTCGGCATGTGCTTCTATTAATCGGTTGGCTAAAGCCTAATACAATATGAGTGACGTGGCGCCTCCAACTCTACCTGTTTTTATTAATATAATAATATATTCAATTGCCAGGTTATACTTTGAGCTGTTACTTGGTTATGAGAGCAAAATGACATCTCACATACCAATTCTGCATCTTTTGGACCCAACCATAGCAGATCCCTATAACTCTTAGGTTCAGAAAAGATACTTGTTCCATTAAATCTCAAGCAACCTGATTGAAAGAGGATAAAGTGCATGTCTATCACCTGAAATGTTCAGGCACTTGCAATTGTATACAGTAAATGGCTTCACCTTAACACTCAACTTTTGTGTTCTTTTTTTTCCTTTTGGTATTCATGTTTAATAGAGCTTTAGAAGCAGCAACAGGAAGAACCCAATAGTGCTCGGGCCATGGGGAGGGCTAGGAGGAAACCCTTGGGACGACGGGGTGTACTCCACAGTACGCCAGATCATAATCATTCATAGTGCAGCTATTGAGTCCATAAAAGTTGAATATGACCTGAAAGGAAAATCAGTCTGGTCGGAGAAGCATGGGACTGGGAGTGATGGAGGCTCGAAAACTGATCAGGTTCAGTTGACTAAACCCCTATTATGACATTTGAAGCATTTACTTAGAAATACTAGTACTTACTAACATTGTAACATGATTGTAAAGCTCTCTATTTGCGCAAATTGGTATTTAAAGTTGCATCATCTTATGGATACGTGAATGTGATAGTGATATCCCTTGGCGGGCCTATGCTAGAGATGCATGACTTACTGTTGGTGTTTACTGCTGAGTATGAGCATCTTGCTAGAATTTTGATGAAGTCAAGAGATTCTCTTGTAAAAATGTTAGGCTATAGTCTTTTACAGCTGATCTTAATGACACTATTTAGATAGCACCTGAACCATGTCAAGTTTTGTGTTAGCAAAGCTTCTCATATGTTGATACATGAGAAATCTGGACTGTTGAAATGTCCACTTGATCATCAAATGCACAATTCTTTGCCCATTATCATACTGTGTAGAATTGCTTCTTTATTGAGATTTTGAATTTCACAACTGAGTTCAGTTTTCACATACTAATCAAAATTATTCAGATTCATATACTTAAAAAAACTATTCTTTGGTTATAAGAAACTAATAAAGTTTTTTAATTCGCAGCGTATGAATAATATATTCGTTGCAAAAGTACTTAGATCTTTTATGATAGTTTTATCAATGGGGGAAATTCATGTTGCTTGGCAAGAAATATTGATACTCCCTACCATTAATTCATTATACATGTGCATTCACTGTCCTTTATAGTTTGTACAATGCTAAAAAGTAATACCGCCAAAAGGAATTTTCTGACTGACAGTAGAAGTGAGCCTTTCCAACAGGTGAAGCTTGATTACCCTCAAGAAATTCTCACATCTGTAAGCGGCTACTATGGATCAATTGGGACTTCTGTTGTCATAAGATCACTAAGATTTCAGAGCAATCATTCCAAGTATGGGCCTTTTGGCACTGAACAGGGGACTCCTTTCTCACTTCCAGTGAGTAGTGGCAAGATTGTTGGCTTTCATGGAAGATCCGGATCATTCCTCGACTCAATAGGCTTTCATTTGAAGCAAATGGACAGCCCAAATCCATCCAATGCCCCAGCTGCACTTCGAAGTATTACAACCACCTATGATAGAAATGGTTATAGGTTTGCAGAGGGTGGTGCTGGGTATGACATGGTCCTTGCAGTAAAAGAAAGAGGCGACAAGTACACAGTTCTAACTAGTAGTTTTCCAAAGGAACAGTATCCAAATCCATCTCAGGATGCAACTCTCTGGAACAGGGTATGACAAACTAAACTTTCTGGTGATCAATAGGCACCTGCATTATTTATGTTAACAAATCAGTCAGAATTCTTCTCCACTGGCCTATTGTATTTGTGAGCATTTATTCTGTAGTGGGACAACACACTTCAATGCAGAAATGAATGTAGGAGTAGAAAGTAACACTATCTGCTGTTAATCTAATAGCTTTCTTGTATGTACTTGCTTTCAAATAAAGGAATTGTAGAAGCGATAACTGCTAAGTCCTTCAATTTCTGAATTTTCTGTGCAGATGGTATCATTGCCTAGTCAATATTCAGATAATGGAACTGTGACTATAAGCACTCCTGCGAGATTTGGTCCATGGGGTGGAAGTGGTGGCACCATATTTGATGATGGCATATACACTGGTGTCCGACAAATTAATTTAACACGTGCCTTGGGAATATCATCTATGAAGGTCCTTTATGATCGAAATGGGCAGGCAATATGGGGCGATAAGCGTGGAGTCAGTGGGGGAGTGAGACCTGAAAAGGTGATGCAATTTTGGTGTTAAAATTCTTTTGCTAGCCAATCACATAAAGACTTGTGGTAACATCGCAATTTTGTTTGGCAGATAGTATTTGATTTTCCATCAGAGATCTTGACTCATATAACTGGTTACTTTGGTTCAACAATGATGATGGGTCCAACGGTGATCAGATCTCTCACATTCCACACAACAAAGAAGAGCCACGGACCATTTGGAGATGAGAATGGTACATTCTTCTCCACCTGTTTGACTGATGGACGGATAGTGGGATTTCATGGTAGGGAAGGATGGTATGTTGATAGCATTGGAGTTCATGTTCTGGAAGGAAAGGTGTTATCACAGAAATTTGATAGAGCACTGGCAGATACGAGTCCATCTAATATGCTTGCACAAGCACAGAAGCAAATTGGAGATGAGGTAACTAAATTTCTTCAGTGAATTATGTATGAAATATTACTATTGTCACACAAACTCCTGCAAATCCTGGGTACTCCTTAGTGATAACATGTATCCTACTGGTACAAGATGGCATGCTGGTACAACTATGCTGAAGGAAAGGTGTTATCTCAGAAATAATACTCTTTAATCCCTGTACAAGCCATTATGACAATCATTGGTGATTTTTGTTAGAAGTATACAATCATGCAAGAAAATCGTGCTTAGCAGAAATTCAAATTCCTGATGGTATAGGATGTCCAAAATGTGTTCAAATACATCCAGTAAGGTTTCAAGGTCGAGGAATAATTTTTATAAACTAAAACTGAGCATTATGTTCTGTTAGCATTATGTTCCGTTATTATGGCTGGTATGAACTTCTGTGGTTGAATGAATCTTCTCAGTAGAGCTCTTTTTTATGATGCTGGTAACATGAGAGGTACAACCAAGCTGGATGTATTTGAATCTGCAGGTTACATATGGTGTGGTGAAAGAACCCATACCTATGGGACCGGGACCGTGGGGCGGGGATGGAGGTAGGCCATGGGATGATGGTGTTTACACAGGAGTCAAACAAATCTACATCATGAGAACCAATCACATTGGATCAATACAAATCGAGTATGACAGAAGTGGCCAATCCATCTGGTCTACAAGGCACGGAAGTGGTGGTGAGATAACACATAGGGTGAGTACCATTTTTGCCAAAGCATGATTTGTCATACAATTTTCTGACCATACACAACATCTTTATCCTTGCATAACCCTGAGAGTTAACAGGCTTAATACTTATCATTTCTGGTCTGGAGTATAGCATTGATATTTTTCTTGAAATGAAAAGAAAAATCCATTTATCGCTTATGTGATGATGCCAGTTACTCTTTCAATCAAATGCATATTCAGATTAAGTTGGACTACCCACATGAAGTCCTGTCCTGTGTATGCGGCTACTACAATAGCAGCATAGAAGAAGGACCTAGAGTTTTGAGATCAATTACTCTCATCAGTAGCCGAGGGAAGTACGGGCCATTTGGCGAGGAGATCGGAACCTATTTCACTTCAGCTACAACGGAAGGGAAAATAGTCGGCTTCCATGGCCGGAGTGGCCAGTACTTGGATGCTATTGGAGTACATATGCAACATTGGTTGGGAGAAAGGAAACCTACTTCCAAGTACATGATCTCCAAGTACCTCTTTTGAGCTGTACTTATTGAGTTCTGAAGCATGCTTCTGCTCCAAAGCATTTCAGTTTACAATTGAGTTGGAGTGTAATTTCTTAATCTGGCACACTTACTACATGACTGTAAATGATCCCGCTGTTTGTTCCAAGTTGTTTTCTGTTGGAGGATCATAAGTATTCTAAATTCTGTGTGTGTGATTTGCAACTTGAATTGCTTGGATTGTAGGATTGATTCTCTAAAACATTGTCAAATAATTTACAAAACAATCTTGTAACTAATAACTGGTGATTTAGTCAGAGTTTTGATTAATAAACACAATGCATGTGAAACTTCTTCAAGATATCTTGGGATGAAACCATCGGAATCAAATTGTGAGAGGTGAATTATACGCATCTTCTCTATATGTTGCTTTAGTAGTCATGTCTTATTCTGTTGCAATCAATTAGTACATCAAGTGGCCTTTAAGTGGTCGGCACATTTGAAATATGAACTACACATCAGGTAGGGTCTGTGACAGGTCACAATCCAACTCCTAGGCATTCCTATTTCCTAGAACCTGTTGGAGACTAACATGTGTCATTTTTTTTTCCTGAGAGTTGGGTTGAGCATTTATACAAAAGTTTTTAGATCGGAAATGTTGCAAAATCAAATCCTAGTATAACTCATAATAATCTATACTTTGCAACAAAGAATATAAACTCATTTTTATCGTTGTCGAAACTTGAAGGTTACTTGGTTCACATCTTTGTAAATGTGTTTGGCTTCCAAGCATGTTTGAGACTTGTCAAAATTAGGTGTGTATGAGATTGGTTTCTTTGATTGATTATGGGTTAGGTAGGTATGTCTAAATTTTTTATGTGCTCGATTTTAAGTGTTTAAGACATTCAAGCATACTTAGATAAAACTCCAAGTGTGAGTTGTGTGGAGCACAGTGAGGATGCAAATCAATTAAACTCTAATGAGTCTCATGTTTCAAGCTTGCTATTTTTCTTCAAGGGTGCAAACCAAACAGTCTCTTAAACTCTAATTTTCACCAAACATGGGAAATAATTTTATCAATTGAACTACAATTGATTAGCAAACAACAATATGTACTCTCAAGTGAAAAGTGGCATGCACCCCAAGACGCAAGATGTTAGGTTTTGCTGCACTTTTCTGTTGTAGAGCACCTCATCTAGGCTTGGTCATGCACTTTCCAAGCTAATCCAGCAAAACTCAAGCATACATGTCAAACTCCCTAATTGCTTCCATCATTCCACTAAGAACATTCTGTCTACACATAGGCCTTTCCTTTTCTTTCTGTGTCACCAATTGGGAACTTTGTTTGTGCACAACTTTGGGTGTGAGTTGTGACAGCATAAGGAAAAGAGAAGGGAACAAACAAATGGTGTGAGATGCATGCTTATATTATATAGTATGAGATATTGAGATGTGTGTATTGGTGCCAAGTACAAGGCAACTTGCCAGTTGCCACCTTAAAGCAAGCCACTGGCACACACTGACATGAACATCTCCCCCTTTTGGAACAAGATCTTGTTGCCATATCTTCCTTGGTACTTCCGAAAGATGAGAGAGAGAGATCTTGGGGGGTCAAATCTTAACAAGTTAGGCCATGAGTCATGGCCACCAATGGCCATGCTTTGTTGCAAACTACAATGGAGATGAGTCATGAGACGGCGTGTCTGGTGGGGTGGTGGTGTGGGTGTGGTGTGGAGTGGAGTGGAGTGGTGTGAGAGGTTTTTAAGTTGTGATCTTGTAGATATATATGTTCTAAAATTTTGATATCATGTTCATACATATTCTTTACTGTTTTTTAATAGATTGTTTAGTTGTATGTATTTATCCAACCTGACTGCATAAGATAGACTTGTTTAGTTGGTATAGGATGAGGAGATATAAATAGGGGTTCTTTGGTTTGTTGTATGAGTTAATGCAGATTGAAGTGAGATATTGTTTACTTGACTACACGAGTGATGCAAGTTTGAATATATGAGTTAAAAAAATATTATCTAAAGTTATTAATTTTTTTATTGCACTTATTTAATGCTCAATCTATTTTAATAATTTTTAATCCATCTTAAAAATACTTAATATGTTAATCACTCTTCTAATAACATTATTAAACGGGCCGGACTTAGTGAGAAGCTCCATTTGAGTTTTTCTGTGAGTCAAGTCTAAACAACCACGTTTGCATCCCATAGCCTAGATCTCTAATATAACCCATCCAACCAAACAACCTTCACTTCCAAAGATTCTACATCGATGAGTTAGACAGGACTTGATACAGGCAACCGATCAGCTCCTAAGATATCACTCTTATATCTAACTTTCTTTTGGCATCCAAGCACATGTGCTTTCAAGTTTTTGCAAAATTGCGTGTTCTTTAAATTTGTGTAAATATAGGAAAAATTAAGTATGACCTCAAACCCACCCCGCTCCCCAAAAAAAAAGATTAAAATTGTGTGCATCAAAGAAAGTTTTTTATTCTAGGGTAGGGGTGGGGTTCACTTGATGTAACTTGCAATTGTCATTTGCTTTGGTTTAAGGGTTTTTTTTAGAATTGAGCTAGACAACAAGAGCTAGCTATATCAAAAAAATTTCTCTCAACCCAACTCATCTTGGTGTGAATAAATCCTTACGTGTCATCAAGTGTAGTACTAACTATTTGAGGTATCATCATATGATGTGCTGATTACGATTAGGTCAAACTAGTCATTGTCTTAATCAAGTTACTAGTGACTAATTTAATTCAAGTATAAGTATCAAACTGTAATTTCACTAAACAAAAGTGAAATTTGTGAAACTTATTCTTTTTTCTTTCCCTTAAGAGAGCTATGGGCACAAACAACAGACACTAAGCGTTGAACTTTACAAGTGCCATGGGACACGGGATGGATTTTGCAGAACTGGATCCCTATCAAAAACCTGTACTTGCCTCCGGAAATGGGCAAGACGGGGGCTGATAAGCCCGCCACCTTTAAAGCATGTAGTAATGCTCTTCTTTGATATCTCATATCTCCCCACTTAAGCATCTCACATGGAATTTGGATATATGCATTCTGGATTTGCATCGTTCATCTTTTATATCAAAAGACATGACGTGTATTTTGTATTCTTTCTCATCCAAAAAGATTACCTTTTTTTATTAGACATAATCAATTTTTTCTAATTTTGACCACTGATATATTTATAAATATTCAGATTGATCATAACAATGTCGTGTAAAAAATAATTTCAAAATATTATAATTTTATAAATTTTTGCAATTGCCAAAATTATATCTTGAAGACCATATATATTCAAAAGATGATAATCTTTTTGAATCAAAGTAGTATATGGACTGTTCAGCCAAAATTTGGCTTGTTGAGGTCAAGACGAGAGAAAAGTGTAAGTATCTTACAAGAATTTTCAACTATCTTCAGATCTCACACGCTTTCATCTAAATAATTGATTTGTAAACAAATGACTCTCTCGAAACATATCTTTGATATGTTTTGGCACATCCATCAATTATTTTATTTGTGAATGGACATCTTTCTCAACCATATCTTTGGTGCATTTTGACTTTGAAAGACCAGAGATTCCAATCCCTAGTATACATATGCTTTGTTCCTTCCAAACATGTTTAGGCAATGCTCTAGGCATGATTTGTTCATGCACGATAGAGAATACAAATCAAACAATTTCTACACAAATTCTAAATCTAATATTTTTAGATGAGAACACGAATCAAATAACCTTATAGTGATGTTCTTGTGTGAGATCTGATAAATCCATTAGTTTGTTCCTTGTGTCTTTTGAGAAAGGACTGTTGCATTGGATAGGCACACACACACATCTCCTTGGCCAATGGATGAGACCTTTATTGCCTTCATCCCAAAGTACTACCGCCTGACTCGATCGATACAATCTTTAGTGATACATGTGATGAGATCTTGTTGAGAGGCAGCCCAAATCTTGCCTGAAAGCTTTTGGGATTTGGTTCTTCTTGTGATGAACAAGTGGCCTGCCTGACGTGCCACCATTACCCGAGATGCAAGCTCAGCACTCACCAGCATAACCACATATACATTCCTACCTTTTTAGGGTTTTTTTGATTGCATCTACCACGTACCTTCTTCTTGGTTGATGAAATTGATTAAAAATATGTGCAAATGTGAGTGAAAAGGATCGATGGTCAGCATTTTGTTGTTGTCGGTTAGTGGCACAATAGAATTTTATCAATCAGATTTATATCTCCTGTCTTTAAAAATATAAAATAGAGTTTGGATAGAGAGAGAGTTGACAAGAAAGAGGTAACTCATGTGCCACCTCCACTTTCTTTACTTGAATATAATGCATGTTTCATACTTATTTTCTTAAAAAAAAAGCATAGGACAATTGCTTTTTCTTCCATTTGGGTTGATATGTTAGAAATTAATGCTCAGTTCTGTCAAAATAGTGAAAACCTTAAAAATTTCTAACAAGATGATAAACTATCCTTTTATTTTAAAAAAATATTTTATTAACTTCAGATTAGACTTCAATATCTTCGGGTTTGAGCCAAAAAAACTTGGTTCCACTAGACCAGTTAGAGCCCAACTCAATAAATTCGTCGGGTCAGTTGGATTCGAACCGAATTAGATTAGGTAAGTTTGAGCAAGCAACAGTTCAAATATTCGAGTCGGCCGGACTTTTTAAAATTTTTTGGGGTCTAATACCTGTCATGGGGGCCCCAAACTTGGTGCGACTCGTGCGGGCCAATTGGTGCATAAGTCTACTCCAAACATGCAGAACCGCAACCAACAAGGTTAATCTCTGCGAATGTTACTTTGATATGTACTATCCACCTGATCTGCAGTCTTTAGTGATCTGATCACAAAGATTTTGTTGGCTACAGCTGCGGTCGCCGGTGGAACAGTGGTCAGCGAAGCAGATCCGGCGGCCTGTTAACACGGTGTCTGGCAAGTGACATCTCCCTTTGAAAAGCGTAGACTACCGGTCAACGCGCAGCCACAAAGGAAAAGAGCACGAGCCGTGTGGACTCGTTGACCAGAAAACAAGCACCATATATATCCGTGGGCTCGCGATGACCAAAGTCTTAATCTTAATTAGTGAGCAAAGCACATTCTTTTGCATGCATGCATGCTTAATTAATTAATTAATTAATCTTATAGAAATTAATCCTACGTGCACTTTGCAGGGAGGATTTCAGTATAGTTAGTCAGGTGAAGCTGCAGACTTTTGACTATATTAAGTAGGGGTGATATGGTGTGTACAAGCTGGAATTTTTTTTTAAAATAATCTAGTATAAAAAAATTATACTAGAGATGCGATAGAACATGTAGCTGTTTGTCGCGACTTGAAACTGCGACAAACTGCAAGTCATAGTTCTGCTCAGAACCACGATAGAAGACTGCAAACCCAGTCGAGCCGCCAAACCATATTTCACTATTAAAAATAGGAGAAAATAATACAAGGTGGATCCAAAATTCGAATTCATAAACTCATTTTTGTTAGCAATACGAATCATGAATATTTTAATTGTGGGGTAAAAAATATAATCCCACATTCCAGCGGGTCAATTCGTTTAAAACTTTTATAGTTTGATTGTTTGTTAAAATTTGTACATAAAATGTTTCTTTTTCGCAAAAAAAAAAAAGTTAATACTAACTCCACCACTGCTTGTCAGCTTTCAATGCCACGTGGTACATGACCACTCCATAAGAAACCTCCAATCTCAGAGAGGATAGAAAGGCTGATGCAACCGTTTGATCTAATGAATTGAACAATTGTGTGTTAGGTATTTTTTTTTCCATTAATTTGATTAATCTAAATCGTTTATGACTCACAATTAAACAACCGAGAAAATCTTCTTACCCTTTCTAAAATGTAATTAGCTTCCTATTTAAGTTGTTGTTCTTGAATCTCATTCCTATGTAAAAACATTGGCACATTTGACCTTTAGTCAAACTCATGTGCATAAAATTGGTGCATGCAGTGTTGCTCCATTATATTTCTACTACATATAGACGTGCTCTTTATATTTAGCTGAAAGCCACTTCAAAAAAAAATGTGATTAGGTTAACGTCATTCATTTGTTAGTTCAATTTATTTATTCCGAAAATAAGAAAGAATAATTTTTCAAGTTGCAACCAAATCGAGTTTTTCTTGTCATCCAAAAAGGTGGTCAAATTTTGCCATTTGTCACATGCCTTTAGAAAAAAATAGTACATAGAATAACATTAGTGCAATCTGATCAAACTAAACAGCTTTTTCCAGATCTTTTATTTAACTTAGTGATGCAATTATCAGTACGACTGAACAGATTAAATTACAAATTAATCTGCTGTCAACCGTCAGTGGATCAGTGCAACTCCACTTAATCTAGAAGGCAAAATTAATTAGGTGTTCGAGGGACCCAATTAATTGATGTGAAATTGGATGCTCTATGAACCCGATCTATTCAGGTAACATGAGTTGGTCATATATGGAATATTATGTGTATGTTTGGTTGATGTCCACAAATAATCACACTATTTTTTTTACCATTACTAAATTTTGGAAAATTGGTCCGTTAGAGTTTTTCAAATTGTTTATCTTGGTAATCAAAAACTTGAACCCAATACAAGATCCTGCTTGTCAAAGGGAGAGGGGAATCAGCTGACCAAATGGATGACGCTTAAAAGAGTGCCACTAATTTGGGTAAAAATGTGATCAAAATTAGCCAAATTATGTTGGCCGACTAAATTTTGACAACCAAAAAAGCAATTGTCAAATCAATTTAGTCATGACTGAATTCCAATTATTAGTTGTCTGTAGACGTGAATCAAACACACGCTATGTGCTTTTTTTTTTCTCCGATTTGTTTTGCATGTGGGTTCTTGCATCAGAGATGAACAGATGGTCTTACATTATATAAGAATGGTTGCTTGCATGCTTGTGTAGTGCTGGCATCACATGAGTTGGCCGGACGATGAGATCCCAGTTCCATCCATGTACGTAAAAGTCTAGTAGATGTATGTGTGTGTCCTGATCGGCATTATTTTGAGTTCTTAATTACATGCACCAATGATTTGTGCACTCCCATTCTTTTGAAATCTTGAGTGCATTCTAGATTAAATGATATGTGAAAGTGAAATTATATTATAGATCTAATAAGTTGAAAGGCGGAGTTGGGAAATTTTCTATGTAGGTGCATATCATCTCAAAAAGAAATTGTTGATATAACCTTTTTCCAATTTTTTATAATTTTAGTCTAAAAATTGTTATTGGTCATTTTTTTCATAGAGAAATATATAAAATAAGAATAAAAAAATCCAAGAACACACAAATTTTGTGTCCTTGTGTGTGTGGTGTGTGGGTGGTGGGGGCGGGAGCGATTGAAAAAAGATATATAAAGCATAAATAGAAAGAAGAAAAACACCATAAAATAAAGTAGGGGCTGTTTGGTTTAATGTCTAATATTATTATATTTTTATCGAAGTTGTAGTGCGTCATATTTTGTGTAGTGGACAAAATAACCGCCACAACTATGGAAAAAACTTGAAAAAAATGTATCAATGACATGTAAGTATGGTGGGCCACAACCGCGAATACGAACCAATTAAAAATCACAAAAAAGGGTGTTGCAAACTATGACTTGAAACCAAACGACTTCAAAATGTTTGCTCTAGATATCTAGCTAAAAAATATAATGCACTCTGTATATGGTATGATTGATAAAATACTAGACATAAGCCCCTGGTCCCCAGTCAGAAAAAACACAGATGCTTGCATGCGCGTGCATACAATTGGACATGTTAAATCAAGGGAAGATGGATTGTCCTCCCTTACATAATGTTAGTGTAAAACAAGATAATCTCATAACCACCAAATACTACTAGTTATGCAGTATTTATGCAATATGCTTGCAAAAGATCTCGGCGAAAACGATCGTTAGCTTTCAGTCACAAATCTAGGATTAATGTTGGTCTTTTCAATGATACTATTTTGCATCTTTGCAGTAACTAACCATCACTATTTCGCATTATTAATTGTTCCCAATGCTGTATACGTTTCAGCAAATTAACGAGCGCACGGGAGGCTATGTGTCGACTAGTACGAGGGCAGATGTGGGCGAATGGCTTTCACAAGTAATTAAATACTCAAATGATTGATTTAATTATTAGATTCAATCTAAAAAAAATTATCTTTTTTTATGTGTCAGTAAATTTTTTTCTAAATGACCATTAATATATTTCTATATATTTAGCTTAGATTAAAAATATTATATAAACATATTCGTGTAAAAAGATACTTTCGTAATATTATAATATTATACTAAAACATAATGATTGAAATTGCATGATAGAGATTATACACAATCAAAACAACAACAATCTTTTCAACGGGAGAGAGTATTAGGCAGTATTTCTCAATATCTATTCAGCCATTCTAATTGCTTTTCTATAAGAATTTTTCTATAATCGTAGTTATGAAATTGTGCGTACTGTGTTCCTGTAGAATTGGAAGAAAAACAAAAGAAAAATGTATAATTTTGGCTACAGATGTTAGATATCAAGTGTTTCTGTATTTTGTTTTCAAAATTTCTGCAACAACATCGTCATGTTGTACATGCATGTCATACGCCTCACTTGTCATATATAATTGGGGTCGTCACAAGGCACAACTTGGTAAGCCAACATAATTGCTTGTATCGCCGTGTCGAAAGCGGCTACTCTTTCCAAGTACATCCCTTCCCTGCCATTCTGAGACGGACATCCATGTATATCACAAATAACCGTTGTGCATTTGGCACTTCATCCAAACAATATAATAAAATTTGCATGCGCCCTATGATTTTTTGATAGTATGATATATCGTTCTTTACAATCTATTCTAAGTATTATGATTATATATATATATATATATATATATATATATATATATATATATATATATATATATATATATATATATGTGTGTGTGTGTGTGAAAAATAAACTAGTTAAAAATTGTTTGTCTACAGAGGTGAAGAGAGAAGGTAGGCAGAACTGACCCATATTAGATAAACACGTCAGAACCATACAAATTTTTACTACATAAATTATGCTTTGATCATTTTGTGACGTAGTTGATGGAGATTTTGTGCAAAGAGATAGGGCATTGCAACAGCAAAAGTGATGATGTGACATATACATCCATCTCATCTCATGCGTGCAACCATATATTTCCTGTGGCAATGACATATATTTACGTGGATACATACCATTTCCTACATGTGTCCTACCAGCCAAATGCATTTGAAGCACATGAAAACTAGTTATATGTTACGTGTAAGTCAAACTCTGTAAATTTTCACCAATGAAATATAAATATTAAGATTTACCACATCAAAATAAAATTGGTAGATTTGCCATCAAATTATGTTGATAATATTATTTTTTAATAACTTTTAAGATCATATAATTATAAAATTAATGATTAAAATTGCATCTTGAAAACATTAAAAAATCAAAAACAAATAAAAAAGAACTTAGAGAATAGTTCAGTGCATTTGATATATATGCGTCAAACATAGTAGAGAAGGAATACATAAGAACACACAGAAAGAAACAGGATATCAGGTGGTTAAAAATATTTTACTCCTACACTCTTTACATAACTTATCTGCATCTTCCAAAACACCTCACATTAATACCTCATTATCATTGGGCTGCACTGTCCGATATACATTATTTGTAAAGATCTGGAAACAAGTTCTTTTTATACCCATAGCATTGCTCAAGATAAATATCACGAAATACTACAATGGTAGTGTTTGATTGTTTCGATCAATAATCTATTATAGATGAAAAAGGATGAGATGAGTGATATGTTATGAGTTAGTTTAAGATGAGTGCTTGGTTGCTATGGAATGAGATAGTACAGAATTTTATTTGTTTGGCGTGGAATGAAATGGGAATGGGATGATCCAAAATTTTTTTTTTATATTATCATTATTGAGGTCAAGAATGAACAAATAATTGAACACAAGATATAAACAAGAAATGAACACATACAAACCGAAACCACAAAGGGTCTTGAGGATGAGCCATCCAATACAATACAAAGGGATAGATGATTTAGTATATTAGAAGAATATTCTTCTTTTTTGAATCCTTCATCCAGAGTGTATTATTTAGGATAGAGATAACCAAGGAACCACACACTTTTTATGTTATATAAAATAGTCAAAGATGTGTAACCAAAATCATTCTATATGTATATATCTATCCATAGGCTGTGCCTTGAAATACTACTGGTAGTAGTACGACAAGGGGCACTCATAATTCAGTGCTCAAACGTTTCTGTCCCCATGAACGAACTCATAATTGTGCGAGGTTGAAACACGCAGTACGACAAGTTCTTCGACCCATCAAGAAACAGTGCTCATGGACATCCATCTTTATCGACGTAGTCATCAAAGACGTAATGGCATGTCATGTACTACATGGTAGTATGCCGCCATGATTGTTTGAAACGACTGCAAATTAAAACATTCTCCCCAATCAATCAATAATGCTCAACCGTTGAACTGTTCAAGTTAGGCAACATATTTGGATGGCAAAATGCACTAACTTCGCACGAGACGAAGCATCGTGTAAAGAATGTTCGGTTTGCGTCCTAGGTGAAAATTGCCTGGTTTGAGAGGTGCGTGAGATGTGTTCGTAGTTTTTTTTGGTTGATGACCTAGGCATTGGCCTCACCTTGCTCAGGCCTAGGCCAAGGCATATACCTTCCCCTCCCTCTCTCACGTGGTCAAAATCAAGAGTCTAGTACATATAGATAATTGTCACAGAATCACTATTTCAGTTATACAATAATTTTTGTTGATCACTCAACATAACTAATTAATCACATGATGTAACTTGTTGTTTGCTCGTCGCAAGCCGTAGTGCCGCCCACTACAAGGTTGTTGCCAACTTCATTACCGGCAACACCCACCTCCATTGCCCCACCACTTTTCTCTTGCCTGAAGAGCGGGGATCAAAGAGTGTATAATAGATTAGATTACAATATTCTAAGAAGTTAGCTTTAATTCTCAAACATTGTTTTCTTTCTATTTTTCACGCTTTGTTCCGCCTCAAAGTGTATTTGTATTTTTACATTATTAGAAGATGAGGACAATATCACACCAAACAAAATAGCCTAATTAATCTCACATATATCTTTTCAGAAAAAAAAAATTCAATATTTCAAATAAAGCTCAACATATTATACATATATAAAAGCCAGACGGGTCATATATATGCCGGCATTTACATCACATGCAGGTGACAAAGTTGGAACAAATCCTCGATCGAATCGCACAGGATCTTGGCGTCGTATCCGGAAGGATCTTTAAGCAAACCTTTTCTTTCGCACTGAATTAAATTTAGTATAGTGGACCACTGGACACTGTTCATAAGAATAATCTTAGCTCAGCTTGAGAAGAACCTGCATGGCTAATTAGTAATTGCAATTGCTCGATGGTACTTCCTTCCTACCCGCAATAACTATCCATCCATCGACTTGCAAGAACACGGACATTATTTCGTAATTAATTAATTAATAGCATTTGACCACTAGAACTATTTTTTTAATTTTATTTTGACTCATTGTGCACAATGTTCACGCAGTGCATACATTAGATCGATCTTGGCGTGCGTGAGTCGGATCTCTTTGTGCCCTTCTTGTCTTTGAACCAACCACGTAATGCCTTGTGCTAATCTTGTTACTAATTAAACTTTTCAAACAGGTATACACAGTGCGCGATCTATGTTCTAACTATTTTATTAAAGTATGAGTATATTATTTATCTTTATTTAACAAGTTAAATTTTTAGGTAAATTAGTCTATATATTAAACTTAATATGGTATTAAAGACACATGTCTTCAATTTAAAATTTAATTTTGGTAATTTATAACAAAAATAATTCAAGAATCCGATAGAGAGTATCGAAGTATGTATGAATATATAATCTACCTTTACCTCAGCAATAATGGAACATCTCTTCCGAGACTCAGTACATGAACAAGAACTGAATTGTTGGGCAGACAAAATACTACGAAGAGGACACACTGTAATATAACAACCTTTTAAAGATGATGTAAAAAAACTATCCTAAGTTTTCTCACTAAAATTAGTGACTTATTCCAGATCTAATTCCATTTAGTAAAAAAGAGGCATTCACAACGGAAGAAAAAAATAATGCATTGGAATTTTAAAGTGACACCATATAAAAAAAGAATTTTTTTTGGCAAAACAAAAATAAATGATACTATGGTAATTTCATAATTAAAAAGTGGTTCCTGGCGAGTACAGTAAACACTGACCAAAGATCGGTGCTGCAAGATTCTCACCATCGGCCTCTACCTTAAAGTTGGTCAAGACACGTAAAGAAAGTCTCTTTGGTCACTTGGCTGTTTCCCTACAAAGCCATTAAGCGCCCATAGACCGGATCTTATCACATGTTTAGGTGGTTTATTCCAAATTTTAATTTCTCAAATAAACCAAAACTAAGATAAAATATGCGGGTTTTTAGATGATTTTAGTTCATATGAGATATAAATTGAAGTCATTCCACTCTAACTTATTTGATTTATTTTCTCATATCTCTTCTTATATTTTGAATCTTTTGACTTATAAAACAAAATTATAGTCAAATAGATAAGTAAGTTCATGGGCTTTTGATGTAAGATGTAAACCTTTCAAAAATTAGCTTATATGTGAAGCTAGACAAGACCAAACACACCTTATTTATTTAATTTTCAACTTAAAAAAATATTTCTCAAATTTATCTCATAATACACACATGGAGAGACAAACCGATGACCACTTTAGATAAAAGTGAAACAAGAGAAGACTCTTAGGACTTAACATTGGGTTTCTTAGTCTCTCACTCTCAGGTGCAGTCATCTCAAACTACAGAGTAGATGCATGTTGTTTGGCATTGAGCCATTGAAGCATACCCCGCACGAGATTTCCAAACATCAAAAGCAACTTCTCATAAGAAATTCAAAAGTATCGTTCTCATGTACAATTCGACACATTAGTTTATAGTCACACTATTTTTTTAATCATATTGTGCTTATCTTTGGAATCAAGACCCCTGAGTCAATCAAGCAAGCCTGAAATCCAGTCAACATCAACCATAAAAAAATCAGAAAACTATTCTTTTAACCATGTTGGACTTATCTTACCAACCAAACCATAAAACCCTATACAAATACTGCATGTAAGCATAAAATCTAATTGACACAAATCATATACAGAATAAGATAAGAATTATTGTCGAATCTTTTCACATGAGATCTTAACAAACAGCCAACCAATTATAATTAATAGTATATATCTAACAACTTTCAACTAAATCTACCTCATGACATAAAAGACGCGCATGCTTATATTTAAAAATGCATATCACACGCCTATCGAGTTCTTTATTTATGCTCGCCTGGACCCATCCATCGTTCACCCTTTTCCCACTCCCTTCCCTTTCTCTCTCCTATCTTCCTCGGTCTCCCCCCTAATCACTTTCTTGGCAGACCTCCTATAAATACCCCCACTTCACCACCGCCACATCTCACAACACAATCTCATTTCCTTCTCCTAAACTCCCCTTGCACAACTCTTAAAGCCAAACCGAGAGAGACACATACAAAAGAAAGGATTTTTCCTCCAATTTTTCATGTTTGAAATGGCGCCGTGCTTGGCAATATTTGTCTTCCTCGTTTATGGCATCATTTCGACCGTCGGTCTCACGGTCGAACCTGTCGAACTATTACAGCTCGTCGGTGTCGGAGGGAGCAAACTTAGTTTTGATTCCTTCGACATTTCCGAAGCCTCCGGTGATTTTGGAGCCCTTGGCCGGGCCGAGCCAATGGCTGTATTTCACCCGGACGAGCCTAGCGACATCGCTAGTCTCGTTGGAGCGGCCTATGGCTCGGCCCAAGGTTTCCCCGTCTCGGCGCGCGGCCATGGACATTCCATCAGCGGCCAGGCCCAGGTGCCTGGCGGGGTGGTTGTTGCCATGAGCCCCCACGACCGGCCCGCCGAGAAGCGGGTCCGGGCGCGGGCATTGCCGGTTTACTCGCCGGCCCTCGGCGGTCACTACGTCGACGTGTGGGGCGGCGAGCTCTGGGTCGACGTGCTCAACTGGACGCTGGCGCACGGCGGCCTCGCGCCGCGGTCTTGGACGGACTACCTCTACCTCTCCGTTGGCGGCACCCTCTCCAACGCCGGCATCAGCGGCCAGACCTTCCACCACGGCCCCCAGATCAGCAATGTCTACGAGCTCGATGTCGTCACTGGTAAATCACCAACCTCCACGCCTTCTTGTCATCTCTGAAGCTTTTGCAAGCCTAGTTACGCTAATACACAGGTTTGTAATTTGCAACAGGGAAAGGAGAGATTGTGACATGCTCTGAGAAGAAGAACCCTGACTTGTTCTTTGCTGTTCTTGGTGGTTTGGGTCAATTTGGAATCATCACAAGAGCAAGAATTGCACTTGAACCTGCTCCCCAGAGGGTAACATTCTACAGTACTCACCTGCAATATTAAACTGCTAATTCTTTAATACTTATCTCTTCTTGTTCATGGAGAATATCTCATCTCTCTGTCATGGTGACAAGGCAAATCTGAATCTTGCCCATGAGCCATAAGCAGGGTGGTTCTTTTGTGTCACCATCTTGGCTTTCCAAGTAATTGCCCAATAGGAAGCCAAAACACCAGCCATGCAAGTGGCAAGCTTTTGTTAGGTACAAATTACCACATGCCAACTCCATAGAATAATAAGGTATTAAGGACCGACCGAAAAGCCCCAACGTGTTACTTATTATGGACCTACGACACGTATATATTTATGTTTCCCTCAGATGTCGAATTCAATTGGTCGTATATTCCTCTGTGCATATATATGTATTGCATTGACAACGAAAGGAGATATCAAGTTGTCAAATTTGTTTGTTTAGTTCGATCTTTCACGCCAATCTTTCACAAGATTTTTATTCCATCTCTTAATTAATCTTAATTTATTTACACATGCCTATTAATTAATTACTTTATGGTCTATTTGTGTTATGTAGGTTCGTTGGATCAGGGTGTTGTACTCCAACTTCACCGAGTTCACGGTGGACCAGGAGCGGCTCATCTCGCTCCACGGCGGCCGGCGGTTCGACTACGTCGAGGGGTTCGTCGTCGCCGCCGAGGGGCTCATCAACAACTGGAGGTCCTCCTTCTTCTCCCCCCAGAACCCGGTCAAGCTCAGCTCGCTGAAGCACCACTCCGGCGTGCTCTACTGCCTCGAGATCACCAAGAACTACGACGACTCCACCGCCGGATCCGTCGACCAGGTCCGTCCATTGGCCGGCCGGCCGGCACCGCCTTTCTTGATTTAATATTCACCGATACTATCAAGTGTGATTAAATTTAATAGCTAGAGGCCCTAGCCAATCATTTGGGTCATGTTTGTAGTTAGTTAGTTAGTTATCTGTTTAATTTGTTACATAATTGAAGCCCTAATTGTATGATGGCACCCACATGGTGACCATGGGAGAAGATCTTGCTATTAGATCTTATTCCATTACATTTGCAAAGAACATTATTATATACCAACATCGCAACAACTGAAATCAACTGAATAGGGTAGGTCCATCCCATTTTTAACAGAAACACAGGCGGCTGCATGATACAGCAATGTTATTTCAGCAATATTTGCAGAATCCACGGTGTAATATGATAGTATTTAAGCTAAAATTGTGATTGTTTTTTAGGAAGTGGAGGCCTTGTTGAGCGAGCTGAGCTTCATTCCGGGGACGGTGTTCACGACGGACCTGCCGTACGTGGACTTCCTAGACCGGGTCCACAAGGCGGAGCTGAAGCTCCGGGCGAAGGACATGTGGGAGGTGCCCCACCCGTGGCTGAACCTCTTCGTCCCGGCGTCGCGGATCGCCGACTTCGACCGCGGCGTCTTTCGCGGCGTGCTCGGCAGCCGCACCGCCGGCGGCCCCATCCTCATCTACCCCATGAACAAAAATAGGTACCAATCTCTCTGCTCTTTTCAGCCCACCACTATTTCTCTCTATATTATATACGTCTTTTAAGACGTGCGGTGCAAATTATATAAAGAGAATAGATAAACACAACGTGTCCACATACATTTGCATGAGCTTGACGCTCCCACCCTAACAAATCTCACATGCAACGCTACATGCGACACATGCATTGGTGGTCACTGTAGTATAGTGCTTGTACCATGATTGGTGCTTATTTAGATTAATTATTGATTGACGGTGTTTGATGACGAAAAAAAGGTTTTTATGAATTTTAGAGAAGATTACAAGGTGACAGAATCTGATGGTGAATGGTTGCAGACAGATCGCGCACTAAGGTGACAGAGCATGTAAAGAGGAATAATATATTTCGCAGTTTGCGCCGACCAATTATTTTAAAACCGCCGTTGAACCTTTAGAACAATCAGACTTTTTTTTGTTAATATTTTAGGGTTTGGTTGTGATCTATTACATCTTAATTTTTTTTTGTTAGTGGCCAGGAGAGTTGCTTTTAACAAAACCTAAAAAGATGTTTCAGAATCTGTAGCCACTAGCCGAAATGTTTGTAGCTTTTCCTACTCTGTTTCAACTTTTCTTTTAGTTTTTTTTAAGAGAGAAGAATTGGTTATTCCAATAGTGGATTCAAAATATTGATCCTGTCGGATTGAGTAATACGCAATGCACAGATAGAAGACAGCCAAGCCACTGTCGGATTAAAATTAAGTTTATCTAGTTTTTTGAAATAAAATTAAGTTTATCTGTTAGAAAAACCTTACGATTTGTCTAGAACTTAGGAATTCAAAAGGGTTTGAAGGAAAAGAAATATCTAACAAAAATTCATGAACAATTTTATCTATAATTCTTATGTTGCAAACAAATTCTTAATTGTAGTAATTAAAAGGCACTTAAAACCTACTAGATCGGTTGATCATATAAATTCTAATTGTCAATATTAACTACTTAATCTAAGTAGTAAGAAAATTTTGGTACCTCGCTGATTAGATTACTATTGTAAAGCTCAATGTTTTGAATTTAAATTACTAAATCATTTTGTATTTTAAAAATTTTTATAGGTGGGATGCACGGAGTTCAGTGGTGACTCCAGATGAGGACGTATTCTACCTGGTGGCGTTCCTGCGGTCCGCGTTGCCCAACTCGGCCGACTCGACACAGAGCCTGGAGTTCCTGACGCGGCAGAACAGGCAGATCCTCGACTTCTGCGCCGAGTCGGGCATCCACGTTAGGCAGTACCTGCCGAACTACAAGACGCAGGCCGAGTGGATCGGGCATTTCGGTGACAGGTGGGGCCGATTCGCCCGACTCAAGTCCGAGTTCGACCCGAGGTTCTTACTCGCGACCGGTCAGGGAATATTCCGGCCGGCCGTCTCGCTCGCCTCCTCCTGACGAAGAAGCAGTACAGAAGCGCGGTTTGTATTGCAAAGGAGTTAATTAGTTGGTACACGAGATTTTAGGAGGTAGGCATGGTAATTAGTGATCAAAAGAAGGTTAATTAGATAGATGGGTACGTGATGTGGCATAGCTATAATTTTTTTTTTTTGGATTCTGTACAATGCAGTGTTGATCTCATGTTCATGCAACTATGTGCAAATTTTTTTCTGCAGTAAATATTACTCAGCCTACATTTTCCCCTCTTGGTTGGGTAAGTGCATGGCTCTTCTCAAATTATCTGAACTTTATTTGTGATTCGGTCTATATATTTTTTCCTATTATGTATAGTACAAACTAGGAAGATTCATTTGCCATAAAGAAGAGAATATAAAAAAAATAAAAAAATCATACAAACTGCACTGATTAATTGACTTGTATTATCCTCTATATTATAATTCTAAAGTATTTATCTTTCTATTTATTCAATTATTTGATCAGAAATCAACTCTCCAAACCAAAATAGGTTAGAAATTCAAAATTTCTCATAAACTAACTAACCATCCTATGTCTCTTTCTTATCAATCTAAATTATTCTAATTCCAATCTAAAGAACAATGGATAAGATAAAGGAAAATAGAAAAATGGACAGATGTCCTACAAAAGCTTTCCATGACAAGTGTACTATGCAAAATTAAGCCGGAAAGGGAAAGAAACAAAAGAGAGAAAATAAAAGAATCTATATCTCATAAAATTTTATGATATATATTTATAGACAAATTCTTTTAACATAATTTATCTATTTTAATCGTTCAGACCCACTTGTCATTCGATGTTACAAAAATATTGTACCAAAATTCACCCACAAATACGTGTGTGTATGTAGCAATGTTGAAGGGGAAAAAAACATGATAGGGACCACTCTTGAACACGGCACTATATGTCCCCTGTTTTGTCGATGGGGAATATTGCGAATATGACATAAAATTCGAAAAAGCCATATATAATTGGCCATGGATAGAGACGAGTTTGGCAAACAACCAAAGAAACATGGCCAGGTTCATGGATCCAATGATCCACAAACCTGTGGTCCTAAACTCGCCGATGTGTCTTCTGATGGAGCGTGTAGATTGGGTCTCAACTTTATGGATGTGCGTGCTGTCCAAACGCCTGCATATTCACACACGCAGTTACAACGTGTGTACACGCGAAAGGACTATCTGTTTGATTTTCGATCTATTTTATTTTAATGTATATGTTTAGTTAAAATATTTGTATGAATGTGTGTAGACGAGAGAGTAATTTGAGATAGAGGTAGGTGGTGAAATGGAATGTATATTAACAATATAGTGGATATGACTACTTATAAAAAATATCTTTTCTCTGTCTTAAACATCTCAATTTTTTAATCAAAATTTGAATAATCAAGATTAAGACTTAGATTCAATTTTTAATCAAGAGAAACTAAAACTATAACCCTCTATCCAGTTCAAAGACTCAAACACTCTCTCGTGGACTTAAAACTCAAATTTCTTGTCAAACAATTTATTAGATTTATCTAAAACGTTAACTTTGAGACTTTTTCGACATAAACTCCTAAAATTGACTTCTTAAGGAAGCCGTAGTTAGGCCAGATAGGCCTCCTAAGTTGTTATATCAGAGAAATTAAGATGGTTAATTGTCATGTGAGAAATTTTAAATTTCTTAGATATTTTGATTTGAAATATGAATTTTTGATATAACAGCTTAAATAAAGAGAAAAGCACTTGCCTGTACTGCACTGTTATGTGATCTTGAGAGGAAGATGACCTGGACAATCTCAGTCAGGACAAGAACAAAATGATGTGGCCTTCTAATCTGTTGTATCAAGAACAATGTGCTACTTTAGCGTTTAGCGAAATGGACAAGCTTATGTTGATCCAGATCTTAAAGTCAATGCATCAAGACACTGCGAGTCTCATGCCAATCCATCGTACATAAAACGAGAGTGGTGAAAGGGGATACTTGCTGCTACCCAGTGTTCTGATCCTGAGGACATAACGGCATTTGCTTCTTGGGGAATTCATTTAGTAGGGGCATCTTTGAAGTAGAAAAATGGTAATTATAAGTTTAATTATTAAATCAAATTTGAATGATCCAAATCAAGATAGATGCTTCAGTAAGTGTTTTGAAAGTCAACTAGGGGTGGAAACGAGTCAAATTTGGGTTGGATATTATCTAAACCTATATCCGCATCCGCATCTTTCTTTCGGATATGGATGCGGATAGTATGCGGATGAGGATACGGATATGAAAGAAATGGATACGGATACGGAGTGAATATTTTGTGGATACGGAGTGAATATTTTGCGGATACGGACACAGATATTAAACGGCTTTGAAGCGGATACGGACACGAATATATGTAAAATGAATATGATTATGATAAAAAAAACAAATAGCCAAGCATAATAGTGATTCAATGATTGGTTCTTTCATCATGATGCCTGAGTAAGCGAGCAACTAGCAAATGCAGTTTTATCAAATATCTCTAACAATCTCATCATATCCATATAAAGTTAACAAAGTGTAGCTATGGTTCTATGTAAAAATACTTGAGTAGCACACACCAGACAACAACAGGCTTGCGGCAACATGGTTGCATAGAGGGTAGTACTAAGTTAAGTTTGAAGCACTTCTTCAATTATACAACAAAAATGAATTCTGAATTCAATATCATAGATGAGGAACAATCGAACAAGAAATCCCAACAGATGCAAGTTGAGAGTAGTGGTCTATCTCCACTTCAATTCGAGACAAATCTAGATTCATGTAGATATAGAACAATGTTTTCTATAAAGTAGTTAGGATTCATTTCAGCATCATCTTTCTAATTATTTGCCAATTCTGTATTGTGATTTAGAATTTGATGTTTATTAGTTTATACCATCAAGAATTTGAGTTACAAAAGAAACTGACATGTTAAATAAGTATAGGTTACATGTCACCATTAGATTTTGGTAGGATTTTGCCTTATTTTCAGTAAACATGAATTAGAGTTATAGTTTGAGTGCATACAGTATGCAAGATTTTCTAAAAGCTGCAAGCAACAAACTTGCACAATGAATACATCTGCTGCACAATATAATGCATTATTCCAACACACATCATAGCCTAAAATGTATCAATCTCATCATCTATTCAAGAGAGTTGAAAGCATAGATGAAAAATCTTGGTCGAGCTCGTCAAGGAAGAGGTCCTCAGGCACGCGGCAGGCTCCATGCTCACAGACGAGGGCAATGACAACGGCGAGGCCGGAGAAGATGAGAGAGCCGACGGAGGTCAGGAAGATAACGAACACGGAGGCGACGATGAGGCCGGCGAGGGTCTCCTTGTCGGAGAAGGTGGGGCTACAAGGGGAGAGCGGGGGCGCATTGGCGGGGCGGAGGAGGTAGAGGAGGCACCACGCGGTGAGGAGCACGAGGAGGGCCGTGAGGGAGAGCGAGTGAGCGACTGGAGGAGGCAGCGGAGGCGGCAACGATTAGAGGTGGAGGTGGCGGCGACTGGAGTGGAGGCGGAGGCGCGGAGGTGAATGTGATATACTCATATACACTGATATTATATATGTTATACGGATCCGGGTCCATATCCGCATCCGAAATTTTCAACAAAATTACATCCTCATCCACATCCGAACCCGGGTCAGATCTGAGTTTTCATATCCGCATCCAGCTCCGTCCAGATCTAGAACCAGGTTGAACCCGACCCGACCCGGCTCCGTTTCCACCCCTAAAGTCAACTATAGTTTTTAGTGTATGAGCCAAAACAATAACACCCTAAATAAGTCTACCCAAATCAACATTTATATCTCTATTCTTGTTTCGTCTAAAAAAGTTAATTTAGTTAGTATAACTAATTTCCTCATGCTTATATACCGTGTTTTTTAAGACTAAATTATTAATATAGGATTAACTCAATTAATATTAGGCCGAACTAGGGTAAAATATTACAAAAACATCTGGATCTAATTCAACCGTTGTCATTAATAATCATTATTCTCGTATTTTAAGAATGTTACATTCCCTGCTAGTTTGGTGATGACTGGGACGGTTGCTGTGATTGATAAGTAAATCACAATTTTTGTGACGTCTTTGGCACAAAACTGAACTGAGTTAATCGGCATTATAATGGATATCGATGAACAAAGCAACATTCTTCTTGTTTAGTGTAAAGTTGGATCCGTTTGTGAGATCCGATGGCAACTTGCATGGATACTTTAATTAGTAATATAAACTTAATTTTAGCTTCATAGATTTCTTAACTTGTTTCATTAGAGTGAGATTTAGTTCTATAGTATTATAATTAATTGAGATTGAGTAAAAAACCAATGAATATCTCTTGGATATGTGGGGCTCCGACTCCACATTTCACTCTCACATTTAGTGATATTTTTTTAATTTAGTATTTGTACAATTGTATGGAGTTAATTTTTTTTAATCTAACCTTATCATTTTGGTCTACCTACCAATTAAACCAGTTAAATGAAAAGTACAACAACAAATCGTGATTGGATCCTTAAATTTGCTCAATTGTGACACATAAATCCTGAATTTGTTTAACCATACCACTGAAGTTCATATCATGTTATTTTTTTCTGACCACTTAAGTGATGAATAATTCTCAATAGCACAAGGATATATAGTTAGGATCTATCAAACTAAAATTAAAATTGAAAGATGTAAATGAGACTATAATATAAGTTTAAGGAGATCTGTTGCGATTTACTTTAGAATTATGAATTCAGGAGACTGGGCTGCTTGGATGGCACAGCTCTCAATCTCTCATGTTTAGCAGTTGGGCGAAGCCCATTCGTGCGTGCAAGAAACAAGTTAGCAGACCATGCAGCCCCCATAGGCTGCTGGCTCCGAAAGTAACATCTCTTGTCCCAGTGGACATATATTGTATTTTGTCCAGAGTTCATTCTTATGTCCCAGTGGACATGTAATTTAGTTTTTTTCCTTTCTTTTTTTTTACTATTGAGTTTTCCTCCTCTCAAGCAACTAACCGCAATTGTTCGGAGCCCAATTACATGATCCATAAGTTGAACCAGAGCTTAATAATCATGCACCATTTTTGAAGTTTTTATTTTGCATTAAAGCACCCCAAAAATGGTTTTGACTTAGAAAACAAAGCAACTATTGTTCTACAGACTACATATACATATTGTATAAAGATTTTGGAGCTTGTTCATCCCATTGTATACTATGTGGCTTTTTTTTGTTTTGTCATTCAACTTTTACTATTTTTGTTATTTGTCACTACAAAATGTACACCAGCTTTAAGTTTGCTATTAACATTAGTTCTTTATCATTTTTACATTAAAACACCCTCCAAAATGGTTTTGACATAGAAAAAAAGTGGCTGTTGTACACACTACAAATATTTTTTATATAAAATTTTCTGAAAATTTTGTTCATACCATTGCATAGAAGGTGGCTTTTCTTTGTTTCATCATTCAACTTTTGCCATTTTTGTTATTTGTCGATGCAAAATATAAACTAGTTTTAAATATGCTATCACCATTAGTTTTCTTATTCATCTCTTACATTAAACACCCCAAAATAGTTGTCTTAGAAAAAAAAAACCACTATTGTACACTACATATACTTCCAGTAAAAAATTTTACAAAATTATATTCATATCTTTGTATACTAGGTATCTTTTCTTTGTCTCGTCGTTCAACATGTGCCAGTGTTGTCCTTTAAGGTATATCAACACTTGGTACCACTGTTGCATTGGGAACAATGCAAGTACATACCCAGTGCATTAAGCTGGAAATTTTGGTGTTGTACTTTTACATGAGGAATGCTTTTACTAATCTACTATTGGTTGGGACTGTTATTGGTGTATAATGTTTACTGGCATGTATAAATTTTGTGTTCCTTGTATTTGGAGTTTTTGACCCTTCCCCCAAATAATGCTAATTTCTCAAATATATGGTGTTGTATGATGTTTGTCTTGCTGATAGGTTGACCCTTTCCTCAATAATGAAAATTCTCTAATTTATGGGATCGGATGGCAGTTATCCTAACAATGTTATCAATATTCTCTGACCTCTTAATTTAAAACTCAAGTCGGAGATTGGCGAACCTAGTCATAGCATCTTGATGCTTGTGGCTATCGGACTATGTACACTAGTTTTTTTTTCCCAACTATTCTGTAAGCAATCTTTCACATTATGTGCCTTGTTCTAGCTTCCCTCATGTTTCTTTTGCCCGGTAAATACTAATGTATTTTCATATTATACACTGATACACTATATGTTGTTGTTGGCTTTGAGCCTTTGATTGCTTTCTTAGCTTTGTTGAGTACTTTCATATCAATCCTAAATGTTTAGCAGCTCAATTTGTGTTGTGTACTGCTTAATTGCAATTGTTATTTTGCAGGTATATCCTAGTGTACCCTCAGGGATGTGATGTCTCCAATCACTTATCATTGTTTCTTTGTGTTGCTAATCATGACAAAACTCCTCCCAGGTTGGGTGTTACTGTGATGCATATTATCTTGCATAATCCATGTAGTAGTTTTTGTTATTTATTTTACACTTGATAATTTCAGGATGGAGCCATTTTGCACGGTTTACTATAGCTGTGGGCAATGTTGATCCTAAGAGAGTTAAATACTCAGGTGAACTGAAACTGATCCTTTTTTCCTTAGAAGCTAAACCAATGATGTTGTCAGCCATCTCCAGAGGTTAACTAAGTAATATTGCAGATACCTTGCACAGATTCTGGAAGAAGGAGCATGATTGGGGATGGAAAAAATTTATGGAGTTGGCAAGGATTCAAGATGGTTTTCTTGTTGATGATGTTCTTGAAATCATAGCACAAGTTCATCTAATCTACATTCAAGATTGCTCATGGAAGACTACCATTCCTACTTGCTAGATTCTCCATTGCTTGAGATATGTTTCTTCTCAACCAGTCAAATTTTCCTCATATACACTAGGCCTTACGTAAGTGTGAAAAACTCATGTTTTATTTGGTCTCAGAAGATGCTTTTCAAATTTTCTATAGTACACAGCTCAGATGAGATGATTTTTTTTTATCATAGTTGTGTTCTCTGAGATTATTCAATTTTTTTCCTAATTATACAATCTGTTCCTGTTAAAAAAAATCCTAACTTTATCTGGTTTGAACTTGGAATTGTACAATGTTGATTCATGTAATAACCTTCTTTAGACTGTTTAATTGACACTGGCAGTTATTGATTTGGATCTTCTTTGTACTAACACCAGTACATACCTAGATGTTTTTGGTTTGGTCCTCTGAGCCTTTTCATCTGGCATGTATCTTGCATTCTCTCCTAGCTGTTGGGAAATTATTTTTGAAAATTGTATGGGTATTTTGCTGATTTATCCGAAAGAACAACTCTTGTCCCAGTGGACATATATTGTATTTTGTCCAGAGTTCATTCTTATGGTTGTGCTTCTGCCTCTTTTTTTTTTCTTTCTTTTTTTTTTTTACTATTTAGTTTTTAGATGGTATCCTCACTGGTTTCATGTGGGGACCAACTCATTTTTTTTTTGAGTTTTGAGAAACTCACAGACCAAGTGGTGGATCTAGAATTTGTTACCTGCATGACTCAATTAACTCTTATATATTTTACATTTTACAGTGAGGGGTCAATACCTTTAAAATTATCTTCTACATTTTACATGTTACATAGACTTTTTTTTGTTTTAAGAAAAGCTAACTAACCCTACAGCTTATGCTGGATCCTCCTCTGTACAGACTTATTATTGTGCTTGACTGTTCGGGTATATGAGTATCATACTTAGCTTCTGTTTTCTCTTGGGCACTAATAAAACAAGCGTGAAACATTTTGTTAACTGTTCTGCTGTTGATTTTCAATATTGGAGGGAGAAAGTGGACCGCCCATTTCGTTGTCTTGATTGCCCATATTGGTGAGAATTGCTCCGTGCCTATAAGAAAAATATCGATCAAATTTACCGACAATTTGTTGAAGAGCGAAGAAGTAAACTTAGCAAGCTCATTGAGGACTCCAGGTTCGCTAATTATTTTCCTCTAATAGCCTGTCACAATGAAAATTGAAATGCTTCTTTGCTTTTGTAATTTACACTTCAATGCATAAAAGATCTTTCTTGCCGTTGCAGTTTCCGTGCTTTCTGGCTTGCAATTGTCCCTAGCACAAGACATCGCATGTCCAGAGAAGATTGATGCTATATTGAAAATAGTGGCCAAGCATTTCTTTGTGGAGAAAGAAGTCACTTCAACATTAGTTATGGATTCTCTGTATACGGGGTTGAAGTCACTTGTGTACCAGAGCAAGGGCAAGAAAGGGAGAACAAAAGTACTGGACCTGGAGGAACTACCTGTGCCAATGGTACATGTTGATATGTACATGTTTGTTTTGGCTGGTGATGTCATAGCTTTGCTTGAGAGAGCAGCTTTAGAACCCTTACCTTGTCAACCTGCCTCTCCAAAGGATGACAAATGTTCGCAGAGCCGCACTAAGGTAGGGCTGATACATCTTATTATATTGTTGTATGATTGTTGAGTTCACAGATTTTATTTGATATTTGGGTCTTCTCCCCTAGATGAACTCTATGGGGATTTTACTGTTGTTAATTTTATTTAGTTTAGTTTATAAGTTTATCTACTTCATTTGAAATAATTCTATGATAATACTGTAGTTTCTGATGGCTTTTGAATGATCAACAGTTTCGTATATTAGATTTTTTTCCCTTGTCTTTCCTACATTTTTCTACCTGTTATTTTTCCTTACCATATGGAACTCTTTGTTTATTTATTCATTTTTTTTGTGTGTGTGTCTTCATGCCTCAGACACAATCTCCGGCATTTATATTTTGTATAATTTGTTGAAAGAAACATTCTCCATTCCAGGAAGTTTGGTCTTGTAAATCTTCCTTTTTCAATAGAGGCTCTTGGTCTAAAGTGGTTATAGAACCAAAATTGAATGCCCTATTTCGCATTCAATTTGGCAACATAAGCTCTGGTGGTTTTTTGCCAAGTTTTCTCGTGGAAACAAGAGTTAATTCCATAACATCCTGGTTCTAGCACAAGACTCCTAAACAATTAAGTTATATCTCAGTGAAAGGTGGTCATCAAGTGCTCCTGCTTTTACTATTTTATGAATGGTTTTTATTGTGTTATCATGTTTATCAGTCTTGGTTTCTGAAGATTTTAAGATTATTGTTTCTTGTGCATTATAACTATTACTCTGCTGCGCAGTTCTAATTGTTCTCATTTTTCTAGGATGGCAGCTCTGGAGAAGTTAATAACGTTTCTATTCAGCAAGAAGAGAGACGCCTGACTGAGGTTGGTCAGAAGATGCTGGAACCATTTGTTCTGTCTCATATATTTAGGTAAGAGCTCAATTTTGATTTTGATCATCTCATTACTTTAGCCTGAGTTATTGGGTGCATACCATAAATGAGCTTAGTTATATGTGGTCCGTTGTCTCTTTGCGCTATATTCTAGGACCAGCTTATGGTATGGTCATTATGAATCAACTAGAAGATTGATGTGGAAAGCTACTTCAAATGTTAGTTTTTTTTTGTGTGACCTAGTAATTATGTATTTGTTGAATGATGTTCTGCTATTTGCATGGAAACATGTACATGTATGTTTATCTAACTTGAAAAAAATAAGCAAACGGTGGTTGTTTAGTTTTATATCCAAGAATTACAATTTCAGCTCGTCATATAGTGTAATATATTGAGCTATGGTCTTGTGGTTATGCTAATGTTGCATATTGTGCATTGCTTCTTACATTTTGTTGATATCAGTGGAATTGAGATTGCATATCAAGAAGCTGTTGCATTGAAGAGGCAAGAGGAGTGAGCTTATTCATGAAGAGGAGGCAGCTGGCTTCTTGAAAATGATATGAAGGGGAAGCGTGGTGCTGCACAGTAAATCAGGATATCAATTATGTATTTGTTGAATGATGTTCTGTTGTTTGCATGGAAACATGTACTGTTATGTTTATCTAACTTGAAAATAAATAAGCAAACGGTGGTTGTTTAGTTTTATACCCAAGAATTAAAATTGCAGCTCCTCATATAGTGTAATATATTGAGTTGTGGCCCTGTGGTTATGCTAATGTTGCATGTTGTGCATTGCTTCTTACATTTTATTGATATCAGTGGGATTGAGGTTGCATACCAAGAAGCTGTTGCATTGAAGAGGCAAGAGGAGTGAACTTATTCGTGAAGAGGAGGCAGCTGGCTTCTTGAAAATGAGATGAAGGGGAAGCGTGGTGCTGCACAGTAAATCAGGATATCAATTATGTATTTATTGAATGATGTTCTGCTGTTTGCATGGAAACATGTATCGTTATATTTATCTAACTTGAAAATAAATAAGCAAACGGTGATTGTTTAGTTTTATACCCAAGAATTAAAATTGCAGCTCCTCATATAGTGTAATATATTGAACTATGGCCCTGTGGTTATGCTAATGTTGCATGTTGTGCATTACTTCTTACATTTTATTGATATCAGTGGAATTGATGTTGCATACCAAAAAATTGTTGCATTGAAGAGGCAAGAGGAGCGAGCTTATTCGTGGAGAGGAGGCAGCTGGGCTTCTTGAAAATGAGATGAAGGGGAAGCGTGGTGCTGCACAGTGAATTAGGATAACAAGTTTAGATCGATACTTGTGTTGTAGGAAGAAGATGTATTTAGAGATATGTTTTTAGTGATGTGAAACTGACAAAGATTCTAAAAACTTTTAAAATATATCCACATTGCAGATTATTTAAGATTAGAATTTGTAAAATCCAAATGATCTGAGTGGGTCTCGCTAATAGGAGTTCTGAAATTTGAGGGGTCTATGCAAGATTTCTTTCATTTATCTGGGATAAATGGCACGAATACTTTACCTTGGCATCAAGAGAACTTGTGAATTGTTTAGCTTAAAAAAGCTGGAAAAATATCTTCTAAAATAATTGGGATAGTGGCGCATCATTTCTCAATCGTCCTTGACTTTTCATAAAAAAACAACCCATTTGTTGTATGATACGTATAATTTTTTGTACAGCAAATAGCGTATATCACAATACACGAATATACGGACAGTAAATATGTAACAATAGAAACCCATCTACTATATACTACATGTGTGTGTATTTATTAACATCTTTGTAATTTTCTCTCGGGTGGGATCCCCCTCCCTATAGCACATTTGCCATTTACTGCACACTCGCCAATTCTTGTAGTATAATGGAACAATGTGTGGCTGGTGCGCACCTTTGCCATTTACTGCACACTCGCCAATTCTTGCAGCATAATAAAACTAGCCTATTGTATATTGGAAGTGTGGTTTATCTCTATATACTATACTTTTTATTTTTGCAAATTTTTTAAATTAGTGATTAGTTTGGATATTTTCTTTATTTGTTGACTTATTTGTAAAAAAAATTCTGGAAAAAAAAAAACAAACTCCAGACATCTATTTGAAACCATGTATCCAGACATCTATTTGAAACCATGTATATTATATACATAACTAAACTCAATCAAAAACTATTGACCCAATAGTGATGTGAAACCCTACAGTGGTGCGAAAAATTAAAATCTTCTACCTATCCTAAACCCTACGGTGATGCGAAACTTTAGATGTTTCTGCATATTCTAAATTTTAGGGTGATGCCAAACTTTATGTTTTTCTATCTATCCTAAAAACTGGGGTGATTCGAATATTTTCAATTTTTCTACATTTATGTGTTCAAGAATTTTTTTCTCTCTACCATCTACGTGTTCAAAATTTCTATTACTTCAAACGGATTGACAATTGGAGTTATGGATTAAAAGATACCAATCCCCGAATAATTAATAGATATAACAATATCTAATATTGTATGACAAAAAAAGTAGTGATTGACAATTTATTTGTGTCGATCTATACATTTTACTCTCAGAATTTTACTACTTCAAACAGATCATCAATCAGAGATGGATTAAAAGCTACAAATCTACAAATAATTGGTGTATATATATACACGTCCAATTAATGATAACTTTGTGTCGATCTTTCCCTTTTGCTCTCAAAATTTTTTCGTTTTAAACAACCATCAATTGGAGTTATGAGTTAAAAAAACCAATCCTTGAATAATCGATAAATATAACTAGATATGATATCTTGTGACAAACAAGTACGATTGACGATCTGTTTGTGTTGATCTGTTCCTTTTGCTCTCAGAATTCTACTGCTTCAAATAGATTGTCAATCGGAGTTATGGATTAAGAGATACCAGCTCTCGAATAATCGGCAAATATAACAATATACGATATCTTGTGACAAAAAATAGCGATTGATGATCCAATTATGTCGATCTGTTCATTTTTCTCTCCTAATTCTACTACTTCAAACAGATCATAAATCGGATTTATAAATTAAAAAACATTGATCTCAGACAACGACTAAACTAAACCTGTAACACTCGTCCTAAGTCCTAAGTTCTAAACCCTAGATCCAGATCTATTACAAATTATCTACCTACCTGTCCTAAACATAAGGTGATGTGAAAATTTCAATTTTTCTGCATGTCCAAGACCTTATGGTGATGCAAAAATTTAAACTTTTCTACTATTTATGTGTTTGAGAAATTTTATTTGCAAATAAAACCAACCAACAACAAAATTTTGCCTTCCTCTCCCTTTATTTCTTTATTTTTTCTTTCTCTTTTTTTCTTCTCTCTTCCTTCCTCTCCTCTTTCTTTTTCTCTCTATTTTTTTGGACTGGCCAAAGAAAGAGGAGCCATTGCAATGGCTTAAATAGCCAGTTAACGACTGAATTGGGCCTACCTGTCGGTGTAGCTTTTAGTCCCTAGCCTAGTTTGTGACTACAATGTGTGTGGCGTGGGCCCCACCTGTTGGCACACCTTTCAGTCACTGGCCCGACCAACAACTAAAACGTTGTGTGGCATGTGTCCTGTTGGCTAGCGCAGCAGGCGTGTAGTGCACATCTTCAGTTGTTGTTGCTGACTACGCCAGCGACTGAAGGTCAGTTTGTAATTTTTTTAGGAGATCATTTATCAAATCATTTTTTTGAATGAATTATTTAAAAAAAATGCGCTTTTGGTGGTCGTTTGACTATCGAATCTGCTATTCCTCCAACTAAACAAAGCATACTAGGGGAAAGCCATGAGATGCCACAGTTCAAGATTCCCCAAGCTAAAGATCTTTATCATGATTGAACTTGAGGAGTTGGAGAAATGGGAGGTTGACAAAAGAGCCATGCCGTGCACCTTGCAGTGTGGATCATGTCATGCGCGAGGCTCGCGACGGTGCTGTCGGATTCCAATTTCTTGGTACGTACATTGCAGAAGTTGATGATGAGGACATCCCAAGGACATATACAGCTTCACGAACAGCACCTATGCATGGTGATACTACATATACATTTGGTGATTCTGGCTTAGAGAATTTAAAGGAAGCATACCATGGTCCAATTACACGCAGTCGTGCTAAACAAATCCAAAATCAGGTGAAAGCTAACTTGAGTTTAATTTCTGATTTTAACGACTTAGCGGTGTTGCCGGTATGTTCTTTTGTGTTACTTAGGTACATGAGAGAGGAACCAATGCATAAGAGTTTTAGTGAAGAGAAGAGGAGCTATTGTACACTTGTTTGCGTGGGGTTAAACCAGCCCAAGATGGATTCGACCAAAAAAATTTTGCTCGCCATGCAGTCTGTTGACCAAGCGACAGTCCAACTTCGACCAAGAACCATTCTCAGCATATATATCCAATTTTATCGTGTGAGTACTTTTTCAAAAGGTATTCAAAAGAGCTTTCCAACGCATCCATAATCATTAAATTCCGACATCGTATGCAACCAGGAGACCAAAAAGAGTAACCAATGTATTTGTTGAATGATGTTCTGCTGTTTGCATGGAAACATGTACCTTTATGTTTATCTAACTTGAAAAAAAATAAGCAAACGGTGGTGGTTGTTTAGTTTTATACCCAAGAATTAAAATTGCAGCTCCTCATATAAGTGTAATATATTGAGCTGTGGCCCTGTGATTATGCTAATGTTGCATGTTGCGCATTGCTTCTTACATTTTGTTGATATCAGTAGAATTGAGGTTGCATAACAAGAAGCTGTTGCATTGAAAAGGCAAGAGGAGCGAGCTTATTCGTGAAGAGGAGGCAGCTGGGCTTCTTGAAACTGAGATGAAGGGGAAGAGTGGTGCTGCATAGTAAATCAGGATAATAAGTTTAGATCGATATTTGTGTTGTAGGAAGAAGAGGTATTTAGAGATAGATTTTTGGTGATGTGAAACTGACATAAAGATTCTAAAAACTTTTAAAATATATCCACATTGCAGATTATTTAAGATTGGAATTTGTAAAATCCAAATGATCTGAGTGGGTCTCACTAATAGGAAATCTGAAATTTGTCGGGTTTATGCAAGATTTCTTTCATTTATCTGGGATAAATTGCACGAATACTTTACCTTGGCATCAAGAGAACTTGTGAAATGTTTGGCTTAAAAATGCTGGAAAAATATATTCCAAAATAATTGGGAGAGTGGTGCATCATTTCTCAATCGTCCTTGACTTTTCATAAAGAAAACATATTTTTTTTAACGAATAACTCCTTTAAAAAAGAAATAGTACAACTCATCTCTAATTTAAAAAATTTACAAAAACAACTCATTTATCTTATGGTACGTGTAATTTTTTGTATAGCAAATAACGTATATCACAATACAAGAATATACCGTGCAATAGATGTGTGACAATAAAAACCCATCTACCATATACTACATGTGTGGTAATTACCTATGTATGCAATGTGTGGCAGGTGTGCACCTTTGTCATTTACTGCACACTCATAAGTTCTTGCAGCATACTGAAACTAGCCTACTGTATATTGGAAGTGCGGTATGTGTCAACTTACTATATTTTTAAAATAGGTTATATTTGCAAATTTTTTAAATTAGAGATTAGTTTAGATATTTTCTTTATTTGTTGAGTTATTTGTACAAAAAAAATTCTAAAAAAAAACTCCAGGCTGTAAACTTTGGTGTTCCGTCGTCGAAGTAGCACCTCGAGAAGCAAAGACATCAATAATTTCCAACGGTAGAAGCCGCCCTCGCTTCTTTGATCCATGGCATAAGGTCCCTGCTCGCCGGCGGAGCAACCGACCAAGGCCGACACCTCCTGTCGGTGGGCCGTGACGATAGCTGGCTCTGCGACGAGCTCCACATCATGCAGCTGTTCCTACGAGAGACGGAGGAGACGTGCAACGTCGACGTCGACGGCGACGTGGCTTGCTCAGATGCGAGACATCGTGCATGACTTGGAGCCTGCCGTTGACGTCTTCGATGTTGGCAAGGTCGGCTGCTGCTTTCATGGCAACTTGAGATCACAGCACGGCGTCGGGGCTCAGGGATGACATATCCGTGCTCGGCTGAGCGACATCTCACCCCAGAGATCGAAGTACGCAACCTGGGGTCCATTAGAGACGACGACCGATGAGCGATAGATGGGTTCTTCACCGAATAGCCTCGTCTCCTCTGGTTCACGACAGAGATACTATAGGCCTAGATAGAGACTTGGAGATACTCCTTGGATCTATCTTGGATGGCGGCGGCGAGCTAAGTGTCATGTCCTTGCTCGGCATGGGCGTCGTCCGGAAGACAACGCTTGCCAAGAAGGTGTACAACCACCTGGACGTGAAGAAGCATGCACTTTTCGATTGCTCTTCGTGGGTCTACGTGTCGGACAAGATGGAGCTGCGCGGTGTCCTCCATGAGACGGCCAAGGGGCGATGTGAGCTCTCTCGGCAAGAGCGAGCTCCAAGAAATGCTCCTGAACGGCCTCGCCGGCAAGAGGTTCCTGCTCGTGTTCGATGACATGTGGGACGAGAGCATCCAGGAGGTGATCAGGTTTTCGCTGCCAAGAAACGGCGGCCGGGTGCTCATGACGGCGCGTAACACCGACGTGGCCAGTGCGGCGGTCGACGTGAAGCAACGAGTTAATTTTAGGGCTTTATTGCTTGCTTGTAAAAATAGATACAATTGTTCTTTTTTTTTATAACTCTTAACAAAAGATTAATAAGAATCATAATAGAAAAAACTAATACGAATTCTAATAGGCTACGAATCCTAATAGGCTAAGAATTCTAATAGGCTACTATATCCAATACTCCCCCTCAAGTTGGGCGATAGATATCAATCATCCCCAACTTGTTAAAAGTTAACACACACTCTTTGGAACTAATTCCTTTTGTCAAATAATTAGCAAGTTGTTCTCCAGAAGATACATACTCTAGTTTCAAGCTTTCTTCGTCTAAGCGCTCTTTAATGAAGAAGCGATCAATTTTCACATGCTTGGTGTGATCATGTTGCACTGGATTATTAGCAATATTGATTGCTGACTTATTGTCACACCACAGTGTCAAAGCTCCACCTCGAAACAATCGTAACTCTGACAACAAACCTCTCAACCAGAGCATTTCACATAAGCTAGAAGACATATCCCTGTACTCTGCTTCTGCTGTAGATCGAGAAACAACATTCCGTTTCTTACTTCGCCATGACACCGAGTTACCTCGCACAAAAACACAATACCCTGATGTTGATCTTCTGTCATCTAAACAACTTGCCCAGTCAGCATCACAATAGCCAACCACATCAAGATTCATATTCTTCCTAAACCAGAGACCTTTTCCTGGACTACCCTTTAGATATCTTAGAATCCTATATACTGCTTCCATGTGTTCCACTCTTGGGTCATGCATATATCTACTTACCACACTCACTGCATAAGCAATATCGGGTCTTGCGTGATAAAGGTAAATAAGACGCTCAACAAGTCTTTGATAACTCTCCTTGTTAGTTGGGTTTCCACCTTGATCACTTAACTTGTGGTTCTGCTCAATGGGAGTAGAGACAACACCTAACATTCCAGTTTCATTCAGCAAATCTAGAGTATATTTCCTTTGTGAGAGAACTATACCCTTTTTAGACCGTGCAATCTCTATGCCAAGAAAATATTTGAGATGACCCAAATCCTTCACTTCAAATTCTTTACCTAACTTGTTCTTCAGACGGACAATCTCCTCAGCATCATCACTTGTGATGACAATATCATCGACATAAACAACAGTATTGTAATGAATACTCCAGAGTGCCTGAAAAAGACAGTATAATCCTCATTACACTGCTTGTAACCCATACTACATACTGTACGTCTGAATCTATCAAACCAGGCCCTTGGAGATTGTTTTAAGCCATACAAGGACTTCTTCAGCTTGCACACCTTTCCACTATCACCAAAACCTGGTGGGACCTCCATATATACCTCTTCCCGTAAATCACCATACAAAAAGGCATTCTTCACATCAAGCTGATGTAGAGGCCAGTTGAAGTTTACTGCACACGAGATTAAAGTTCTCACCGTACTCATTTTTGCTACTGGTGCAAAAATCTCATCATAGTCAATCTCGTACGTTTGATTATATCCCTTTGCCACTAATCTCGCCTTATATCTCTCAATCTTGCCTTCTGCATTTTGCTTTATGGTATACACCCATTTGCATCCAATAGCTTTCTTCCCTACTGGAAGAGAGACTAGTTCCCTAAGTCTCATTTTTCCTCAATGCCTGAAGTTCCTCCTGCATAGCACGAAGCCACAAAGGATCTTGTATTGCCACTTTCCAATCTTTTGGTGTGGGCACAGATTGTAATAATGCAATGAAAGACATATGCAGGAGACAAAGAAGAATATGAGACAAAATGAGAAAGATCACCCTCAAAACCATACCTAGCCGGAGGCTTACCGGCATTGACTCGGGGCTCTCTACAATGAGCAATAGGGAGATCAAGAGATACATTACCACATGTTTCAGAAGGAGACGAGGTCAAAGGTGAGACAACTGAGGAGGGGTTAGGGACAATGACTTGCGTGGATGACTGGTCGTCAATCTCAATCACAGGAGACTGGGGTTGCTGCTCCTCCCCCTGAACTCCAGTGCCACGAAAACGCTTCATCTTAAGAACTCCAGTATCTTCACCTCCATTGGCACACACCCCCTCATCTGCAACAGGACATGGAATTATATCCACAACAACATCGCCACCTCTACTATGGTCACCACTACTCACTCCATGGTCACTACTACTCACTTCATCATTCTCCCCCTCTCTATCAGCACTAGGCAGGCGAGAAAAGATATAACCAAATAAAGGCGTCAATTAAGTTTTCTCACCATAGAAGGGCTCAAACTCCCGAAAAGTGACATCCATACTCACAAACATCTGTTTGGCCTGAGGACTCCAACACATGTAGCCCTTTTGTCGAGAAGAATATCCCACGAATATATACTTCAAAGCCTGAGGGTCCAGCTTTCCTGTAGAGAGTCGATAATCCCGAACAAAGCACACACATCCGAACACCTTCGGAGGGACAACAAATGTATTCGTTCCCATAAGCAGCTCACAGGGAGTTTTCATGCCTAACACTCTTGAGGGCATGCGGTTAATTAAGTAAGCCGCTGTCATAACGGCTTCACTCCACAGGATTTTTGGCACATTCATCCCATACATGAGTGAGCGGGCAGTCTCCAAAATATATCTGTTTTTTCGCTCGGCCACACCATTATGTGCCGATGTATCCGGACAGGTTGTCTGATGCAAGATCCCTTGAGCTGAAAGAAAAGTCGCAAACTCCTTGTTCACATATTCAGTTCTAACAATACGAACATGAGTATTGAATTGTCTTTGCACAAGAGCACAAAAATCTTGAAAGCAACGCAAAACTTCATTCTTATTCTTCATTATATAGAGCCAATTCATACAAGAATAAGAGTCAATGAAAGTAACAAAGTACTTAAAACCATGAATAGAGATAACCGGAGAGGTCCAAACATTTGAGCGAATAAGTACAAATGGTTCAATACTACCATAAGATGATCGTGTGTGCTTGCCAAACTCACAAGCATCACACATGAGTTTCTTCATGGGCACTCAACTCATAATATCCGGATACATACTCCTCAGTCGGTTAAATGATAGATGATCCAAACGATAGTGATAAAGCATCACTTCAGCCTCTTCTTCACCTACAGTAGTAGTCAAAGCAGCACTCACAGCATCCACAGTCCCTCGATCCAAATACCACAATCCATCGCGCCTAGTCCCAGTCTCCAAGAACCCTCCTTATCTGCCTCTCCTGAATATGACAGACATCTCGGTCAATATAAACACCGCAATCAATTTGATTCACCAAAGCACTCACAGAAAGAAGATTGACCGGGAAGGATGAAACATGCAAAATAGAGGAAAGTGTAATGGTAGGTGTACACTGAACTGTGCCAATTCCCTTGATGGGTTGTGCAGTCCCATCAGCAGTTTGAACAGTTTCACGATGCATGGAAGAATATGGAGAATATGATGTAAACTCACTAGAAGCACCAGTGACATGTCTAGATGTACCTGAATCGACTATCCAATCTAAAAGAGAAGTATGCGAGGATGCAAAAGCCTGTGTCTCAATACCTATGCCCGCATGGGCATAATTGGCAAAAGTACCAAATGTAGTGGTCATAGGAATCTCCTGGGTGGCCATGGACTTGCTGGTGGAACTCTCAACATTTGCTTTGAATTGTCGTAGCTCCTCCAATTCAGAAAGCTCCTCTTTGTCATGCGCAACTGATTCCTCATCAGACACGACAAGATTGACTTTAGGACCTTGGCGCCTACCACCACGTTCTCTACCTCGGCCTCTACCACGTCCTCCACCACCCCTGCCAGGCCCAAAATCACGTGATTGTGGGCAATTCTAGCTAATGTGGCCAATCTTCCCGTAAGTAAAGCACTTGCGGTGATTTGCAACAGTCAACGCAGATCTAGTAGGAGGTGGTAGGGTACCCGATGTCATGACCCGTAACTGGGTCTCCTCCATCACTATAGCAGCAAATGCCTCCTCCATGGTGGGTAGATGCGGCTGGTGGCAAACAGCAGCTCTTCTAGGCTCAAACTCAACATTCAAGCCTTGCAGAAATTCAAGTACTCTCCTGCGATCCACCCACTTTTTGAACATAGTCAGATGTTCAGCATGAGGAATGTCTAACGAATCATAGTGGTCCAAATCTGTCCACAGTCGCTGGAGTTCATTGTAGTACTCGGATATAGTCCGCTCCCCCTGAGTCATCCCTCGAAGCTTCCCATGCACCTCAACCATCATCATGGCATTGCTAGCTCCAGAATATAGTCTAGCTAGTACAGCCCACATCCCGGCTGCGGTTGGAGTGGCTTCCACCATCCCAGCAATAGAAGGGTTCATTGAGTTAAGCAACCATGTTTTCACTAGAGAATTAGTAGTTTTCCAGTTCTACCATTCCGAACTATCTTTAAGGGGCTCGACAGATGTCTCCTGCACATAGTTAACAAGCCCCTTTGCCTCTAAAATCATAATCACCCTCCTAGACCAACTCAAATAGTTTTTGGTTCCCTCCAGCTTCACATCATTTGGCATGAGCTCTATCTTTTTCACCATCTGTGAATATGGCACTGCCATCACAGCTTTGTCCGATGATGAGATGTCATTCGTCCTCATTGTCATATCTCCATTATCTTCTCCATGAACTCCTCCATGGTTGGAACCATGGTTGTCATCTCAACAGGTCCCAAAAAGAAATTGAGCTCATGCATTCACAAACCCCTTCTCTCTCTCTTTTTTTATGCCACAGAAGATCTGGTATACATAAGATCCAGATCTGCCACAGGAGATCTTGACTTGGAGTCCTCTAAATCACTGAGTAAAAAAAAATTGGCGGGCAGGCTCAGTGGGGCGTTGGCTCGGCAGGCGACGTGCGGACACAGACTTGGCGGTGGTCGCGGCGCACGGGCGCATGGTGTTAGCCGCCGTCGCCGGGCGCAGGTGGCCGGGCGTGGGCGGCGTGCGGGTGTAGAGGCGCGGCGGCGGGCGACCGATGAAGTCAGGTAAGTAAACACGGCGGTGGCACTTGAGCGGCGATGGTTCTGATACCAAGTTAATTTTAGGGCTTTATTGCTTGCTTGTAAAAATAGATACAATTGTTCTTCTTTTATAACTCTTAAAAAAGAATAATAAGAATCCTAATAGAAAAAACTAATATAAATCCTAATAGGATACTATATCCAACACAACGTCTACCGGCTTCAGTCATTGTCGTTCGAAGATTTATGGACTTTGTTCTGGACAAAGGCGTTCCCGGTAGACGATGTGTGCCCTGAAGAACTGCAGGACACATCTTGAATAAATGTGTGGGCTTGCCGTTCGCTGTTGTCGCTGCAGGGAGTATGAAGTCGAGGAAACAGAGCCTTGAGATAGAATGGAGGAGTGTTCTTGCGAGCATCAAGAAGGATTTGGCCATTGACGACATGGGAGGTGTCCGGCGTGCTCTCCTATTGAGATTTGAAGCTGTGCTTTCTGCTGTTTTCGATCATCCCTTATGACACTGAAATCTCCCGGAAGAGGCTGGTCCGGCTATGGATCGCCGCCGAAGGGTTCGTGAGAGAGAGGGTGGCGAGATGCTTGAAATAATCGCCGAGGAGTACCTCATGGAGCCCATCAATAGAAGCATGGTTCAGGTGGTCATCGCGGGCAGGGCGGGAGAGTGAAAGCTTGCAGAGTTCACAATCTTGTTCACGACCTCGCCGTCTCGCTGTCTGAAAAGGAGAGGTTTTCCGCCGTCTTCCGTGATCAAGGCACGAGCGTAAGCGCGTGACGCTTCTTTGTTCCACAGCATGCCTGATATTTCACCTACATTCAGTGATGAGCACGGTCAGAAAACACCGCCGTGCCCCGTGATTGTACTCGGCACCAAATGCAATGGCACCGATTAGGCTTAGGCTTACACGTGATGTCGTCGCAAGGAACCTTATAATGCTAAGAATGCTGGATTTGGAGGATGCCAATGTGCTTAAGCTTCCAAAAGAGATGGGAAGCCTGATTCACTTGAGGTACATGGGGCTAAGGGGCACAAAGCTGAAGAAGCTCCTAGGATCACCTTGCAGACATCAGGAAGACTAGGACAAAACAGCTCTGTCAATTTTCAGATCAAACGTTTGTGATATTTGCGGCACCTCGAGATGAAATAAGAAGACCAAAGCATTCATGTGCCTGTAGGACTTGCCAAGCTTGACAAGCTCCAGGTGATCACTGGCTTGATAGCAAGCATAGTCACAGTTCATGAGCTTGCGAGCCTTACACCAGGCCTCTCGACATCGCAACATTGAAGCCTTCTCCATGCCTTGAGGAGCTGCACCTGGTTGAACACTTGCAACGATTGCCTGATTGGTTTGGTCACCTGCACAACCTCTTGAAGCTGTGCTGAGCTTGTCTTGGCTGCGGCACGACCCGCTCTTGGTGACTTTTTTCTAAAATAACTTACTAAAAAAATAATTTCATAACCTCCTGAAACAAAAAAAAAATGCAAAACTAACCGTGATCGAACCAGTGACTAAAGGTGCGTCGATAGGTGAACCCAGTTCAGTCACTGGTCGACTATTTAAGCCATTGTAACATCTCCTCTTTCAGCTAGTCCAAAAAAAGGGAGAGGAAGGATAATTTTTTTTGTCAACTAGTTGTATTTGCAGGTAAAATTCTTTGACATAAGCGGTAGAAAAATTTAAATTTTTCTACCACCTTAAAGTTTAAGACAAGTAGAGAAATTTAAGACAGATAGGCAGATAATATGTGATTGATTTAGTTATGGGGTTTAGGGTTTAGGATGAGTGTTTTGGGTCTAGTTTAGTCGCTGTCCGGGATTGACATCTTTTAATCTATAATTGTGTTTAACGATTTGTTTAAATAGTAGAATTCTAAAAGCAAAACGATACAAAAGATCATCAATCGCTATTTGTTTGCCACAAAATATCATATCTTGTTATATCCATCGATTATTTGAGAATTAATATCTTTTAATTCACAATTCCAATTGATGATCTATTTGAAGCAGCAGATTCTGAGAGCACAACAAAAAAATTTACACAAATAGATCATCAATCGCTATTTGTTTGTCACAAGATATCGTATCTTGTTATATCTACTGATTATTTAGGGAGTGATATCTTTTAATCCATATATCTGATTGACAATCTGTTTGAAGCAATATAATTCTGAGAGCAAAATGAAAAGATCTACATAGACAAATCATCAATTTGACTATATGCATTCGACACAAATAGATTGTCAATAGAATTCTGGTTTCGGGGCATCTATTCGAATGCAAAGAATTTATTCGAAAACAATAAATTTACCCGGTACCAGACATCTATTTGAAACCCTAGATATTATATACATAACTAAACTAAATAAAAAACTATTGACCCAATAGTGACCTGAAACCCTACAGCGGTGGGAAAAATTAAAATCTTCTACCAACTCTAAACCCTACGGTGATGCGAAACTTTAGATTTTTCTGCATATTCTAAATCTTAGGGTGATCTGAAACTTTAAGTTTTTCTATCTATCCTAAGACCTGGGGTGATTCGAATATTTTCAATTTTTCTACCATTTATGTGTTCAAGAATTTTTTTCTACCACCTACGTGTTCATGATTTCTATTACTTCAAACGGATTGACAATTGTAGTTATGGGTTAAAAGATAATGATCCTCGAATAATTAGTAGATATAACAATATATAATATTGTATGACCACAAAAGTAGTGATTGATGACTCATTTGTGTCGATCTATACATTTTACTCTCGGAATTTAACTACTTCAAACAAATCATCAATCAGAGATGGATTAAAAGCTACAGATCTCCAAATAATCTGTATATATATAAGTCCAATTAATGATAACTTTGTGTCGATCTTTCCCTTTTGCTCTCAAAATTTAAAAAAAAACGTTTCAAACAATCATCAATTGGAGTTATAAATTAAAAACCAATCCTGGAATAATCGATAAATATAACTAGATATGATATCTTGTGACAAACAAGCACGATTGACGATCCGTTTGTGTTGATTTGTTTCTTTTGCTCTCAGAATTCTACTGCTTCAAATGGATTGTCAATCGGAGTTATGGATTAAGAGATATCAACCCTTGAATAATCGACAGATATAGCAAGATACGATATCTTGTGACAAAAAATAGCGATTGATGATCCAATTATGTCGATCTGTTCGTTTTGCTCTCCTAATTCTACTACTTCAAACAGATTGCCAATCGGATTTATGAATTAAAAAATATTGATCTTAGACAACTACTAAACTAAACCTGTAACACTCATCCTAAGTCCTAAGTTCTAAACCCTAGATCCAGATCTATTACAAATTATCTACCTACCTGTCCTAAACCTAAGGTGATGTGAAAATTTCAATTTTTCTGCATGTCTAAGACCTTATGGTGATGCAAAAATTTAAAATTTTCTACTATTTATGTGTTTGAGAAATTTTACTTGCAATTAAAACCAACCAACAACAAAATTTTGCCTTCCTCTCCCTTTCTTTCTTTATTTTTTCTTTCTCTCTCTTTTCCTTCTTTCTCCCTTCCTCTCCTCTTTCTTTTTCTCTCTATTTTTTTCGACTCGCCAAAGAAAGAGGAGCCAGTGCAATGGCTTAAATAGCCAGTCAACGACTGAATTAGGTCTACCTATCGGTGTAGCTTTTAGTTCCCGGCCTAGTTTGTGACTACAACATGTGTGGCGTGGGCCCCACTTGTTGGCACACCTTTCAGTCACTGGCCCAACCAACAACTAAAACGTTGAGTGGCATGTGTCCTGTTGGCTAGCACAGCAGACGTGTGGTGCCACATCTTCTGTCATTGTTGCTGACTATGCCAGCGACTGAGGGTTAGTTTTGTATTTTTTTAGGAGATCATTTATGAAACCATTTTGTGAATGAATTATTTAAAAAAAATGCGCTTTTGGTGCTCATTTGACTGTTCCTCCAACTGAACAAAGCATACTAGGGGAAAGCCATGAGATGCCACAGTTCAAGCTTCCCCAAGCTAAAGATTTGTATCACGATTGACCTTGATGATGAGGACATCCCAAGAACATATACACCTTCACGAATAGCACCTATGCATGGTGATGCTACACATACACTTGGTGATTTTGGCTCGAAGAATTTAAAGAAACATATCATGGTCCAATTACACGTAGTCGTGCTAAACAAATTCAAAACCAGGTGAAAGCTAACTTGAGTTTAATTTTTGATTTTAACGACTTAGCGGTGCTGTCGGTATATTCTTCTTTTGTGTCACTTAGGTACATGGGAGAAGAACCAATGCATAAGAGTTTTAGCGAAGAGAAGGGGAGCTACTGTACACTTGTTTGCATGAGGTTAAACCAGCCCAAGGTGGATTCGACCAAAGGAATTTTGCTCGGTGTGCAGTCTGTCGACCAAGAGACAGTCTAACTTAGACCAAGCACCATTCTCAGCACAGATATCCAATTTTATTGTGTGAGTACTTTTTGAAAAGGTATTCAAAAGAGCTTTCCAACGCATCCATAATCATTAAATCTGATGTCGTATGCAACCAGGAGACCAAAAAGAGTAACTACTGTACAAGAGGAAAAAGTCTAGTCTTAATCCGAGAAAAATGTTTCCGGAATTCTTTTATCTCTTATAATATGTTAGGATTTGAATTAGATTAGGATTTGATTTCTAATTTAAATCTTCTATCTTTTGTAAATATCATCTTCTATAAACGAGTGGCATGGTCATGGTTTTATGCACATCATTAATATTGGAGATTATTTTGGTTAGACATCATATGATTTTTATAAGAACCAAGAGAGAGTTCTTGCTGCCATGTTTTTGTGATTCCCCGTGAATTGCACCTAATCTGTGCTATTGCGCCTTCGAGTGTCATTTGTGTGGATTAGTTTTTGGTTTGTGGACTAGTGATTGTTTGGATAGCAGGCTATGGTTGACTTCCTCGTCGTCGGGTCACAATTCCACCAAGTTATCCAAGAATCCTACACCGTAAAGATTGGAAATCTCGTGTACCGATCGATTTCTCACAAAATTGGTGCATATCACTTGAGGAGTTGGAGAAATGGGAGGTTGACAAAAGAGTCTTGTTGTGCACCTTGAAGTGTGGATCATGTCATGCGCGAGGCTCACGACGTTTCTGTAGGATTCCAGTTTCTTGGTACATTGCAGAAGTTGAGATTGGTGGGCATGCCAAGCTCATTTGTTGGCAGATTGGGCGAGCTTGGTGAGGATTTTGTCAGGAACAAACACATCCCTTTTGTCCATATCCTTCAACAGTTTGGGTAGCACGCATTAGAAATGCTTGCAGCTATTTATGTTTGTCTTTTGATCCTCTACAAACAGTTATTATAATTTACGAATGCTCATGCTTTAGGCTAAAAATAGGCAGGATTTTGTAAAGAGACACTATTTACATCACAACAAATTTTCTTGCATGACACCCAAGCAGAGGCATTTAATCGACAGTATTATCCATAAGAGTGTCAGTACAAGTTTGAATACATGCCATCCAATTTATTAAAAAAAACTCGCAAGTCACATCAAGAGTGTTTTTTTAGAAATCTATCTTTTGATGTGCTAATATCTGTTATATCGGCAATACTATCAACTAGGATGGGCCTTCATTTTATTCATATTGTTTGATTTGATGCCATTTGATTTTCTTTTTTGATAATTCAACATTCCAAATATAAAACCAAACCTGATAAAACAAATTTTTACCAAACTGAAAATCAAATACCAAATAAGCCAAAATCTTTGGTCATTCAGTTTGGTGTGGTGTGGTTCACTTGGTTTAACTCAAACGTGCCTACCATTACTAGTCTTTTTTTTAAGGGAAGACAGTAGGCACTACTGCTATTAATAATATTAAATAATGAGAAACCAAAGTAACAAGAAACAAAAAGACAAGGAAAACAACCAGAAAGCAAAAACAAGTTATTACAATAAATCAGCCCATATAAAAATTTTAACTCTAATTTCTTCAGTGGTACGGAAAGCTACTAGCTTCAAATCTGAAATAAAAACTTTTTTCCACTTGATGAGATGGCTGATGGAATTTTTAATTTTCCAAATGTTCCACAAAGTCAGCATAACAACCTCCATGAAAAAGTCTTTGAACCTCATATTTTCTTCTTTAAGCTTCGAAATTATATCAATCATGGGAGAATTAGCCAAATTCCCAGTCGAGCTTATGCCCACTAAGTTCCAGCATTGAATAGTAAAAACACATTCGAAAAATAAGTGATAGTGTGATTCAATAAGACCTTCAAAGAAAAACTCATGAGAAGATATCAGCAAATTTCTTCTATATAATCTCTCTCTAGTATTAAGAGTTTCCCAAAGAAAGATCGAGACAAAGACCTTGATTTTGAGCATACACTTTGTCTTCCAGCACCATTTGAAAATGGGGTGAGTGAAAGAAACGCTCATTAACCTCTTATAAACCTTATTAGTTTTATAATTATGCAAATTGCTTTCCCAGATAATCCAACAATCATTTAAAATTGACACTCCCCTAGTATCTTGATGAAGCAGCAAAAGGCTCTGATATTGTCTATAAGCCAGCTCAGATAAAGGGAAATGAAAACTAGTTTTCAAACTGTTCAGATTCCAAAATTGCTGAGTAGTTAGAGCTCTTGAAGAAAAGAACAACTCAACCCATTTTTGAGATAAAATCTCAGAGAAGCAAAGATCATTCCACAAATCACAAGTATCTCCTAACCAAATCTCGCACTACCACTACTAGTGTTATAAGGGAAGCTGCTAACACAAATATGTTGTACCCTAGAATCTTTGCATTCTCTCTCAATATGTTGTTTAGATTGTAGAAGGATGCTATTTTCAAGGTACAAAGAATTTATGACACTAAATTTACACACTATACAAATAGACCACGTAGAAGACATGACACGGGTGGATCCACTGAAAAAATTGTAAAGTATCATAGATCAATAAATTTTTTCAGTTAAAGTTTCATGGAAGAGAGAAATTTGCAGGTCCGATGGTTATTTGAACTATTTTGGGGAGAATATAGCCAACGAATGAAAAGCTAATATTGTTAGCTTCTATTGAGACATTGGTGGTGTTGGTTTTCCGAATAAACTACACATCTTTGAATTTGAGCTATTAAACTAAGTATAGATACGCTTAAAAAATGGCTCAACTTCCCAAGAAGCAAGAAGGACCCTGGCAACGTCAACAATCCGCCTTTTTTTTTTCTTTGCTTTAACTTTTTCATTTATTTATTTTTCTTATTTTTTTAATTAAAAAATCAATAGTTTTTGTCTTGTTTCTAGGGGATTTCTATGGAGTAGATTTGAGATATTGAATATGTAATCATGATGGGAACTTCTCATGAAGTTTTTTTCTGGAGACCCAAACAAGGTCTTAGGGGGTATTTGCCTATTTGGTCAAGTTTTGGCTCTTGGTTTCTAGGCAAAAATTGGAGTTATTTGGTTAAATACTTTATCTCAAGGTTTGGATTTCTTTGAAAGTCAAGAAAAGCCAAAGATTCTTTTGTGGTTTATTTAGCTTTAGAAGCACAAAATAACACATTTACTCACACAATCATAAAAAATTGCATGGTTTGTCACTGGTCAAACAATCATTGCTATATTTTATTGAAAGGTTAAAAATATCAAGCACACATTTAAAAAGGAGAAGGTAAAGTTGCAAGCCAAACACTCTTTTGACTTCAACTTCTAGACTTCAAAGAGTTAGAGTTTATTGGCTCTACCTTCTATAAGATAGAAACCGAAGTTGAAAACTGACCAAACACCCGTTAATGGCCATAGTTTTCTTGATAACTTTTTTTAATGGAACTTTACAACCATCTTTGCAAGTTTGTACTAGATACTTCCCAATTGAAGAATAACAATAGTGGGAAACATAACAAATAGGAAGTTTTCTCCTCTTTTCTATAATTTTATAGTATTATATGAAGTACACATTTTTTAACTTTCAATTTTCCTTCTTTTCCCTGTACTTTTATTGTACTATTGAGTTTCATTAGTTGGATTTGTCGTACTTATTAATGGTTGTGGTTGTAGGTTAGATTTTTTTATTATTATGTGCTGGACATAAAGTTTGTGGCCATTGATTCGCAAAATCCAATGGTCATGAGGCTTGATGGATCACCCCTAATTAGTATAAAATTTCCAAGCTCGGCACCCTTATAATCACCTTCTATTCTTTTTTAATCATATTAAGTGCTATTCTATTTATTATTACCCATTGATTGACAAAATTCAATGATGTATGTTCCTTGATGCATTCATCCCCGACAGTGTAAACTTCCAAACTCAACATGCCTTAATATTATATAAAATATGACTTTGAAAGTTCGAAATTGGTTCTCCTTTCCCGCACTCCCCCCATTTGTTGAGTTATGGACATTAGATGCATCTCATCCGAAGATCCATGTTTGTACTTGAATTTTTTTCTCCTTCATTTTAGTTGAATTACCGGCTATTCTGGTATATCTAAGATCAATATTCTTTGATTATTTGGCCCAAAAATCAATGCATCTTTCCAAATTTGCCCTCTCGATGTCTTTAAATCCCACTCACCGCACACCAACAGAAAACATCTAACACACAAATCTTGCTGACCCCTCCTACACTTTCCAATTCATATCTCCATGTGCTTCCAAATGCCCTCATCTTCCTTCTCGCATATCATGTTGCTCACACAATTCCCTTGCAGCCAGTGTCCATTACCCGCCCATCGTCCACTGACACAAAGCATCGAGCACACATCTTGTGGATGCGTGTTGTGTTCATGGTTGGATAAGTCTTATCTGAAAGTCCATATTTATAGTTGGATTTTTCTCCTTCAATTTTCACTTTCAATTGTTTTCGGTTGTTGATCTAGTGCATCCGACGATCAATATTCTTTGGCAATTAGGCCCCAAAATATGTGCATCTTTCCAAATTTTCCTTTCCCTATCTATAAATCCCATCCACCGCACATTGGCACAAAAGCATCTAACACACAAATCTTGTTGACATCTCCCACACCTTCCAATTCGATCTCCATGTGCCTCTAAATTCCTCCCTCTTCCTTCTCGCACATCACGCTGCCTGCACAATTCCCTTGCAGCCGTTGTCCATCACCCATCCACCGCCCACTGACACAAAGCATCAAACACACATCTTGCTGACGCTTTCCATACCTTCCATTCAGATCTTCACATGCCTTCAAATCCCTTCCTCTTCCTTCTCGTGCATCACATTGCCCTCACAATTCCCTTGCAGCCGCAATCCATCACCCATCCACCTCCTACCAAAACAAAGAATCAAGCACACATCTTGTTGACGCCTCCTACACCTTCCAATTTAGATCTTTATATGCCTTCAAATCCCTTTCTCTTCCTTCTCGCACATCATGTTGCTCACATAAATTCCCTTGTAGCCACCGTTCATCGCCCTTCAACTTCTAATAGCTCCTCACAACTATTGCTCTCCAACACCACACAACTTTTAGATCTCCCATAGCTATTGTTCTCCGATCACCATATGGATCCCCCATGTTCATCGCCCTCCAAATGCCCCCTCCCGTTGCAGTCGTTCGATTCCAATCTACGTCTATCAATCCTGAGAGTGAGACCTACCAATCAACGCAGCCCAACACGACCTTGGATTTTCAGGTTTGCAATTTAAGTCTTATTACCAAGTAATCAACTATTTCTTGAAACAATGTATGCTTTTTTTTTTTAATTCTGTTATGCAAGACTTAAAAAAATAATGCCCTAGAAAATTCATCTGCTAGAGTTATTATTGTCCTTGAACTTGCCTTTGCTTATTTTTGTTTCACTCATCTTATGTTCATGAATCAAAATACTCAATTTAGTGTGTATTTCTTTTTCTCTTTTAAGGCAACAAAAAAATTTAGGATTGTTTGGAAGGGTAGTCTTTTGTCCATTCTTAAGATGATTTTTATGGATAAAATTTTGGGTACTAGTTTAATTAATACAAAATCTCGATGAGATCACTATTCTCAAGGAAAATTTTCCCCCTACCCAAATAAGGCCTTAGTGTGTATTTCAATATATGCACACTAGGATTTTCAATGTTGTTTTTAGGCATGTAATCAATGAATGGTAATCTTACTTCTAACTTTGCATTATATTAATGGATTTTAAGACAACTAATTGGTGTGTTTTTTAGGATATGCACGACATAATTTTCAAGGTTGTTTTTAGGAAAGTAATAAGTTATTGATAATATTAGTTCTAACATTGCATCATATTAATATTTGTTTCATTCTTAAGTTATTGATAATAATTTATTGCATCATATTAGTTCTAACATTGCATCATATTAATAAGTTATTGGTAATATTAGTTCTAACAATGTATCTCACCATATGCAGCCTGCATTTTAGATGTTTTTGGGGAAAGAAATCAATGATGATCCAACTGCATAATAAATGGAAATAAATCCTACTTAATATATATATTGTTTTATATGGCATTATATTAATGATTTATTTGAATTGATTTCATATCATAAAAACATCGCAATAGAATCATTTAGAAGAAGAAGTCAACATTAATTTCTTTTGAGACTTAGTGGTGTGATATGAAATTCAAATTCATTTGAAAGAGGGCACCTGATTTGTTTGTTTGTTCTTTAAAGGTCATTTTTCACTTGTCTCGCCCACAGTTTTCTAAGGGGGGAAGGATCTTTACTTTCTTTTTGAGGGTAGGAAAATCATGATCGAGATAACAATCTTTTAATAAAAGTTATAGTAGATTCCATATCAAATTTTCTCTATGGACGAATGATAGGATTTTGATACCTACATATTTTGTTCAAAACATATTGAGTTTTCCTCCTCTCAAGCAACTATCCGCAATTGCTCGGAGCCCAATTACATGGTCCATAAGTTGACCTAGTGCTTAATAACCATGCACCATTTTTGAAGTTTTTTTTTTGTTTTGTCATTCAACTTTTACTATTTAAGTTTTCTATTTAACATTAGTTCTTTATCATTTTTTACATTAAAACGCCCTCCAAAATGGTTTTGACATAGAAAAAAGTGGTTGTTGTACACACTACAGATATTTTTTATATAAAATTTTCTGAAAATTTTGTTCATACCATTGCATAGAAGGCGGCTTTTCTTTGTTTCATCATTCAACTTTTGCCACTTTTGTTATTTGTCAATGCAAAATATAAACTGGTTTTAAATATGCCATCACCATTAGTTTTTTTATTCATCTTTTACATTAAACACTCCAAAATAGTTGTCTTAGAAAAGAAAACCGCTATTGTACACTACATATACTTCCAATATAAAACTTTACAAAATTATATTCATCTTTGTATATTATGTATCTTTTCTTTGTCTCGTCATTCAACATGTGCCACTATAAAACAACCATCTACTTAAAATCTGCTATCACCATTAGTTTTTTGTATCAGTATTGTCGGTCAAGACTAATAAAAAAAATTCAAGAATAACTACAAAATGTGATTGAGTTCAGTGGCTCTTGCAAAAACTTTACATGAATTTACACCAAATTGGAGTGTGAAACTATCCATACCTGTGGGAAACAAAAAATTGAAAAAAATAACTCCAAATAGTAGAAAGTCAAATAATTTCACTCAAAATAAGTAATAAAAGCACTCACATTTGTATTTAGATGATTAGAATGTATACTCACGCAAAGAGTGATTGTGGTTTGAAATTCCGATTCCTTCTATTTTCTTGTGTGTGTTTAGTTGAGGTATTTGTGTTGGTGTGTGTATGAGGTGTATTAGGGTTAAATGAGTTGAGATATATGTGTATGGATCTAGCAGATAATACCACTTTTATAAGAATATATTTCTAAAATATAAAACAAATATAAGAAAGTTTAAAAAAGAAAAAATTCACCTCCCAAGCTCACCCTCACCCTACAACTTGTAGAAGTGGAGTAGCAACTAGAAAGCAGTAATTGCTCTCCCCTTTTGGGTCATTTCCTCCCTCCCACCCGCGCAGGTGCGCGCATCTCGGCGTAGAAAAATCATATCAGACCGTGCGGAGACGAAACACCTCATCTCCCCCTACTCACAATCCCCACATCCAAATATATTCTTCTCTCTCTCCTCTCCCCGCCGCCGCCGCAGCCGCAGGCCTTTCGTCTCGGCGCCGCGGCGCCACCGCAGGTAAAACCCTAGGTTTCCAGCCACTGGATCAGGAGCCGCCCGCTCACGCGGCGCCCGCGCGGTTGGGGCGGCGGCGGCTCGTGGGGATTAGGGTTTGGGTGGGTTGGTGTCGGCGTGTTTAGGTGCGTATTAGAGGTCTGGAGGTGAGAGGGAATTGCGGGGTTGGGTGATCGGGAGGCAGGTTAGGGTTGTCTTCCGCTGCTTTTAGCTCGGGTTTTGTCGATTGGGCAGTTGGGTCTGATGGGTTCCCCCCAAATTGGAGTCTTTTGTGTTAGTGGGATTTTTGTTTGAGGACAATTTTTGTATAGGTTTTGCTGGAATTTGCGAATTCCAGCCAATTCAGTTTGCCGAATTCAGCGTAATTTTGGTGGTGTTGTTTTGCGTGCAGCTGTGATTCGAGGTCGTTGGAAGTGCTCGAGAGCCTGGCGATGGCTGGAGCCTTGGCGACTGATGATTCTGCTGCGAGCACGACTGGGATGAGGGACGAGGATCGATGCTTGTCCAGCGAGTCCCTTTCTGAGTGGCGGTCCTGCGAGCAGGTTGAGAACGGGAGCCCTTCCACGTCCCCCCCATTTTGGGACACGGACAGCGATGAAGATGATCCTGGTGCGGGAATGCTCTTGCTTTGTTCTTTTCTGATTTTAATTGCTGCATGTTGAGTGTAAATGAGGTCACTAGGGGTTGAATAATGCATTTTTAACGAGCACTATCATGGTTAGAGTCTTAGGGAGATGTATTGTTGGGGCAATACTTGCTTTTTCAAAAAATAAAAAAATTGAAATGAGACTTTTCACTAAAATGGAAGATCCAATAATTAAATGTTCTTGGGATTGATGCGTGTCATCAGCCTTAAGCATGTAGAGCATCAATTTGGACATAGACAACAATGACAGTGATCGAGCTTGTGTGGGGTACACTGCAACTACACTAAAAGTAGTTTCGTTTTTAGACTCGGTAACAACTATGCTGCGAACACTGGTTGGTCTGAGAATGTCAAATTTTTGGCCAAACATCCAAAATGGCTTTGTTTTCGAACAATGACAAAAGGAAAAATATCAGAGAGTTTACAGTTTCTGAATTTCAAACAATTCAAGATAGGTTTCTGATCTCTGAATCTAGGTCAAGTTTGGTGTTTGACCATTTGGATGGAGCACATGGCAATGAAATGGAAGCTTCTGTGACCACCTTGGTTTTGTTTTAGATCTAACAAAGGGGGCAGATAAGACATGCTTCCCAAAAGGAGGAAGTGTAGTAATACTTTCAGATATCTTCTATATTTTGGCATGCTTAATGGATGGAACAGCTGGAGAGCTTCCCTTCATGAGGAACACATTCATGCTAAGCTCTATGTGGGGAAGTTGGAATAATAATAGTTCCATTTTTTGAATTCAAGGGCTATTAATGAGTGAAATTTTAGTTTTTGGGAAGAACTTGAAGCATTAGCAGTAGTATTGTCGAGAATGCACATGTCTGCAACTTTATGCTATTCTTCATATTCAATGATGTAAGAATCTAAGGGAAGTTGTATTTGCTAGTCTTGGCATGTGATCCATAAGGTTGATGGCAGAAGTTATGAAACCAAAGTAGTATAAAATGCAACATCTTCTATTACATGTGATCCTGAAGAACATGTTCTAGGTATGGATTTAGCTAGAAATGAAAATGGCTTCAAAATGTTTAGATGCACCACAGGACCATTAGTCCTTATAATTTTCTGGTTTGTTTATTCTTTGTCCATCTACAATCTTACATTGCCATTATTTGTCCTGTTGTCTCAATTCTTCGACAATTATTACCTCAGGGCTCAAACCTTCAGATTTATTTGGGCGATATACTTGGAGGATTGATAAATTTTCAAAGGAGAAGAAGAGAGAAATGAAAAGTGAACCGTTTGAAGCTGGTGGTTACAAGTGGTATGGTTCCCATTGACATTTATGTAGAAAATGTTGTAAATCTATTCTGCTTTTCGATTTGAATATCTAGTACCTAATTTGAAGTGCCTCTGGTTTAGTTTTCTTTAGACCAAGGCACCTCAGGGATGGGATCTGTCATTACAGTTTGAAATACCTAATTCAATCCATGTTCTACTAAATTAGCCTTGTCACTGATAGACAGACCTCAGAATGGGCCTTACACCCCCCTCCCGGGTTCTATGCAATTCTTTGTAGTATTCTCAGAACAATACACAGGTATATGATACGAACTTTGTAGGTTGCCTTGAATATGACCAGCAATAAACTTCCTTTTTTTTTTTTAATAAGCTTCTCTAGTGCCTGCTGTGGTCCAATCTTGAACGACCAATTCTGTGCACATCATATTTTTTGTGAACTGTCTTTGATTTACATTAAAACACCAAAAATTATCTGTTTTCTTAGAGCCTTTGCTTTCAGCTGTCTATGCAAACTGTGTTGCAACCATAATTCAACAGACTGTCTGGTTTTGGCATAAGTATCAAATTTAGTATTGAACATTTTATTATTTAGACTTTTGTTAATTGAAGTATAGTATTGTTAAAGCCAATTTCATTGGAATGTATGGATAATTGTCCTTTAAGGTATATCAATACTTGGTACCACTGTTGCATTGGGAACAGTGCAAGTAACATACCCAGTGCATTAAGCTGGAAATTTTGGTGTTGTACTTTTACATAAGGAATGCTTTTGCTAATCTACTATTGGTTGGGACTGTTATTGGTGTATAATGTTTACTGGCATGTATAAATTTTCTGTTGCTGGTATTTGGAGTTTTTGACCCTTCCCCCGAATAATGCTAATTTCTCAAATATATGGTGTTGTATGATGTTTGTCTTGCTGATAGGTTGACCCCTTCCTCAATAATGAAAATTCTCTAATTTATGGGATCGGATGGCAGTTATCCTAACAATGTTATCAATATTCTCTGACCTCTTAATTTAAAACTCAAGTCGGAGATTGGCAAACCTAGTCATAGCATCTTGATGCTTGTGCCTATCGGACTATGTACACTAGTTTTTTTTTCCCCAACTATTCTGTAAGCAATCTTTCACATTATGTGCCTTGTTCTAGCTTCCCTCATGTTTCTTTTGCCCTGTAAATACTAATGTATTTTCATATTATACACTGATACACTATATGTTGTTGTTGGCTTTGAGCCTTTGATTGCTTTCTTAGCTTTGTTGAGTACTTTCATATCAATCCTAAATGTTTAGCAGCTCAATTTGTGTTGTGTACTGCTTAATTGCAATTGTTATTTTGCAGGTATATTCTAGTGTACCCTCAGGGATGTGATGTCTCTAATCACTTATCATTGTTTCTTTGTGTTGCTAATTATGACAAACTCCTCCCAGGTTGGGTGTTACTGTGATGCATATTATCTTGCATAATCCATGAAGTAGTTTTTGTTATTTAGTTTACACTTGATAATTTCAGGATGGAGCCATTTTGCACAGTTTACTATAGCTGTGGGCAATGTTGATCCTAAGAAAGTTAAATACTCAGGTGAACTGAAACTGATCCTTTTTTCCTTAGAAGCTAAACCAATGATGTTGTCAGCCATCTCCAGAGGTTAACTAAGTAATATTGCAGATACCTTGCACAGATTCTGGAAGAAGGAGCATGATTGGGGATGGAAAAAATTTATGGAGTTGTCAAAGATTCAAGATGGTTTTCTTGTTGATGATGTCCTTGAAATCATAGCACAAGTTCAAGTTATCAGGTAGTTAATCTAATCTACATTCAAGATTGGTCATGGAAGATTACCATTCCTACTTGCTAGATTCTCCATTGCTTGAGATATGTTTCATCTCTACCAGTCAAATTTTCCTCATATACACTAGGCCTTACGTAAGTGTGAAAAACTCATGTTTTATGTGGTCTCAGAAGATGCTTTTCAAATTTTCTATAGTACACAGCTCAGATGAGATGATTTTTTTTGTCATATTTGTGTTCTCTGATATTATTCAATTTTTTTTTCCTAATTATACAATCTGTTCCTGTTAAAAAAAAAATCCTAACTTTATCTTGTTTGAATGTTGAATTGGACAATGTTGATTCATGTAATAACCTTCTTTAGACTGTTTAATTGAAACTGGCAGTTATTGATTTGGATCTTCTTTGTACTAATACAAGTACATACCTAGATGTTTTTGGTTTGGTCCTCTGAACCTTTTCATCTGGCAATCTGGCATGTATCTTGCATTCTCTCCTAGCTGTTGGGAAATTATTTTTCAAAATTATATGGGTATTTGCTGATTTATCCGAAAGTAACAACTCTTGTCCCAGTGGACATGTATTGTATTTTGTCCAGAGTTCATTCTTATGGTTGTGCTTCTGCCTCTGGTTTTTTTTTTTTTTTTTTTTTTTTTTTTTTTTTTTTTTTTACTATTTAGGTTTTAGATGGTATCCTCACTGGTTTCATGTGGGGACCAACTCATTTTTTTTGAGCTTTCAGTAACTCACAGGCCAAGTGGTGGATCTAGAATTTATTACCTGCATGGTCAATTATGACTCAATAAATTCTTCTACATTTTACATGTTACAGTGGGGGGGGGGGGGGGGGGGGGTCAATACGTTTAAAATTATCTTCTATATTTTACATGTTACATAGAATTTTTTGTTTTTGAGAAAAGCTAACTGACCCTACAGCTTATGCTGGATCCTTCTCTGTACAGACCTATTATTGTGCTTGACTGTTTGGGTATATGAGTATCATATTTAGCTTCTGTTTTCTCTTGGGCACTGATAAAACAAGCGTGAAACATTTTGTTAACTATTCTGCTCCTGATTTTCAATATTGGAGGGAGAAAGTGGACCGCCCATTTCGTTGTCTTGATCGCCCGTATCGGCGAGAATTGCTCCGTGCCTATAAGAAAAATATAGATCAAATTTACCGACAATTTGTTGAAGAGCGAAGAAGTAAACTTAGCAAGCTCATTGAGGACAAAATGAGGTGGTCCAGGTTAGCTAATTATTTTTCTGTAATAACCTGTCACAATGAATATTGAAATGCTACTTTGCTTTTGTGATTTACGCTTCAATGCATAAAAGATCTTTCTTGCCGTTGCAGTTTCCGTGCTTTCTGGCTTGCAATTGACCCTAGCACAAGACATCGCATGTCCAGAGAGAAGATTGATGCTATATTGAAAATAGTGGTCAAGCATTTCTTTGTGGAGAAAGAAGTCACTTCAACATTAGTTATGGATTCTCTGTATACGGGGTTGAAGTCACTTGTGTACCAGAGCAAGGGCAAGAAAGGGAGAACAAAAGTACTGGACCTGGAGGAACTACCTGTGCCAATGGTACATGTTGATATGGACATGTTTGTTTTGGCTGGTGATGTCATAGCTTTGCTTGAGAGAGCAGCTTTAGAACCCTTACCTTGTCAACCTGTCTCTCCAAAGGATGACAAATGTTCGCAGAGCCGCACTAAGGTAGGACTGATACATCTTATTATATTGTTGTATGATTGTTGAGTTCACAGATTTATTTGATATTTGGGTCTTCTCCCCTAGATGAACTCTATGGGGATTTTACTGTTGTTAATTTTATTTAGTTTAGTTTATAAGTTTATCTACTTCATTTGAAATAATTCTATGATAATACTGTAGTTTCTGATGGCTTTTGAATGATCAACAGTTTCGTATATTAGATTTTTTTCCCTTGTCTTTCCTACATTTTTCTACCTGTTATTTGTCCTTACCATATGGAACTCTTTGTTTATTTATTCATTTTTTTTGTATGTGTGTCTTCATGCCTCAGACACAATCTCCGGCATTTATATTTTGTATAATTTGTTGAAAGAAACATTCTCCATTCCAGGAAGTTTGGTCTTGTAAATCTTCCTTTTTCAATAGAGGCTCTTGGTCTAAAGTGGTTATAGAACCAAAATTGAATGCCCTATTTCGCATTCAATTTGGCAACATAAGCTGCAATATTTATTTTGAATATTCTGGTGGTTTTTTGCCAAGTTTTCTCGTGGAAACAAGAGTTAATTCCATAACATCCTGGTTCTAGCACAAGACTCCTAAACAAATAAGTTATATCTCAGTGAAAGGTGGTCATCAAGTGCTCCTGCTTTTACTATATTATGAATGGTTTTTATTGTGTAATCATGTTTATCAGTCTTGGTTTCTGAAGATTTTAAGATTATTGTTTCTTGTGCAGTATAACTATTATTCTGCTGCGCAGTTCTAATTGTTCTCATTTTTCTAGGATGGCAGCTCTGGAGAAGTTAATAACGTTTCTATTCAGCAAGAAGAGAGACGCCTGACTGAGGTTGGTCAGAAGATGCTGGAAACATTTGTTCTGTCTCATATATTTAGGTAAGAGCTCAATTTTGATTTTGATCATCTCATTACTTTAGCCTAGTTGATTTACTGGGTGCATACCATTAATGAGCTTGGTTTTATGTGGTCCGTTGTCTCTTCTTTTAAGTGCGCTATATTCTAGGACCAGGTTATGGTATGGTCATTATGAATCAACTAGAAGATTGATGTGGAAAGCTACTTCAAATGTTAGTTTTTTTTATGTGACCTGGTAATTATGTATTTGTTGAATGATGTTCTGCTGTTTGCATGGAAACATGTACCTTTATGTTTATCTAACTTGAAAAAAATAAGCAAACGGTGGTTGTTTAGTTTTATACCCAAGAATTAAAATTGCAGCTCCTCATATAATGTAATATATTGAGCTGTGGCCGTGTTGTTATGCTAATGTTGTATGTTGTGCATTGCTTCTTACATTTTGCTGATATCAGTGGAATTGAGGTTGCATACCAAGAAGCTGTTGCATTGAAGAGGCAAGAAGAGCTTATTCGTGAAGAGGAGGCAGCTGGGCTTCTTGAAAATGAGATGAAGGGGAAGCGTGGTGGTGCCACTGAAAAAGAGAAACGTGCAAAGAAAAAGCAGGTCATATTCTTACTGTGGTTTATTTTTTTTTCACCTTATAATGCCTCATATTAAATGGCATATACTCCGTAGCAAGGAGACATGGAGAAAGCCACTCTTTTTTGTTGTAGGCTTGTAATTTTCTGGAACAATTTGCTGCCCAAAAATAATCCAATTGTTTGCATTTATTAATTGATTATTGCTGTTAAGGATTAATTTTTCTTTTTCCTTCAAATATTGTTCTTGTTTGCTTGTGCATGTTGGTTTAATTGGGCTTGATGCACAATCAAATTTCCAGTCATGTTTGAGACCTTTTTGTTGTTGATTGGTTGCCAGCATCCAACTTGGCCTTGTTCACTCATGCAGAATCTTAAGAGTTGATGTTTGGTTGGTTGGGTTGCATCAATCAGGCGGAGGATGCAAAAACAGTAGCTTGGACTTGGCTCACAGAAACTCAGATTGAGCTTCTCACTGGGTCAGACCCTCTTAATGATGCTATTAGGAGAGTGATTAACACGGGTTAAAGATTTTTAAAATGAATTGAGATGGATTAAGGATTATTAAGGTAGTGTATGGGTTATTAAGGTACAATAAAGACAAATTGATAATTATAGATAATATTTTGATCACATATATTCTCAGTTGCATCACCTATGCAGCCAACCATATAGTATCTGATCTCAACCTGCATCACTTTGTATAACCAACCAAACACGTCATAGTTGCATCTCAGTGAGCTGGGCTAGCCTTGTGCAACCAACCAATCATCCCCTTTGGCTCCATTCTGGGTTCAACTTCTTGATCATTTCCATCCATGTTCTAGATCTTTTTGACTAGTGCCTATTTGTGCTTTTTTGGTGGAATGATGGAAAGCAATCAAATTTGGTCATTGCCGAGGTTACACTCAAAAAACTCGGTCCAATTGCACTTGGATTGGAACTGGCTGGAAAACACCTTGCTTTACTTCGAAAATAGAAGTTCTTAGATATGGTATTATGAGCGTTCCAAGTTTCTACTCTTTAACAAATTTGTCTCATGCGGGGTACAATACAATCTCATCTTCTGTTTCATCAGAATGATTCTGGGACAGAAGGATTCTAATCTCCGAGTAACGGGACCAAAATCTATTTCCTTACCACTTGGCCACGCTCGAGAGGGAAACAACCCTGATCATCAAGTAAGGCACCTAAATGACCTCTCAGTGATAAAGGATATGGGGTGCAAAGATAGTTAGGAGGTTTGCCTGGAAGCAACCACCCCTTCCACCGGACGGTCAGCCAAGTACAGAAGCTCTGGAGATGAAAAAGATGACGAAATATTTTACCAAAAAATGTGAGGTAGAATTTGTTGATTCTCGAGGAAACCTAGCACAAAGTTCCATTGCAATTAATGGGTGACTTTGGAATTTCTTGTAGGCACAGACATCCCAAGTAATTCAGTCTCAGGTCAACAAATCCTAGCGAGACTGACTTTGCAGCAGATTCGAAGCTATTTACTATTTTGTAAAATGCTATAGCATTGAATTAGTAGAATGGCTAATCTGTTTAATGCTAGCTGATGCTCACAATTTCGATAGTCATACCGGTGATTTGGAGATCTCTCGAAAAGTCTTTAGTGATGGAGGAAATGAAAGCAGAATTCATTATCTCTCCTAGGCTGACTCAAAATAGTAGATATGAAGGGGATACCCATCTTTCTCAAACTCGATAGCTTTAGTGTTGGTATTATTATTTACAGCTTGGTGCGTTCATATCTGCTGTATGCTGTTGTTTTTTTTTTCACAGATTTTGTTTGGTTATGTGATATTGAGTTAATTTTTCAGACCAAACAAAAGAAGAACAACCGTAAGGCTAAAGACAAGGAGAGAGAGGAAAAATCTGATGCAAATAATCAGGAAAGGCTTCGAGATGGAAGTGCAATTGATGATAGGGAAGATCCTAAGCAGCCAGAACAAGTAGCTGCAAAGGTTGATGTCTTGGAAGGTGCTTCAGATGAGTTGGACAATTTAGATCGTTCAATTGAGGCATGCCTACCCGATCTGGGTGACAAGAATTCACGGACTGTGGATGGCATGAATGATGTTGGCTACGAGATAAAAAATGCACGGAGAGGGAAGAAGAATCCTACTACAGAGAATAAGTCATCAGCATGTTCATCTGAATCTGCTGCCGCGAACAGTATGCAAGGCAAAAGAAACAATTTGCCAGACATTAAAAGTCAGATGTCACCAAATAGGTTGGTTAGCACTATTCTTAAGTTTGCATTGTTTCTCTTCGCAGCTTGTAATTTATCTCAACTACAATTCTGTACAGAGGGAAAAATCAGCGCAATAAGGGCATAAGCAGTATGAGCTTTGCCCAAGAAGGGGATGGTCTTCCCTCAAGCTCTGCTGGTGGTTCAGATCGCAATACATCTGGCTGTGGCCCAGCTCCGAAACTTGATCAGGAGACTGTTCTGCTCACCTTAAAAGATAAACTTCGGAGGCTTGGGCAGCGTCTGCATGAGGTGAAATTAATTTTTCATACAAGTATATGGCTTTATTTCCTAGTTCCTCTGTCTCACAATATAGATTCAGTTTCTTTGGAATTGTTGTTTAACAATATTAGTGCATTGAAGTGATCTATAAGTATTGTTTCCTGTTTTATTCCTTATAAATGTTATGCTTTGGTCATGTTAAAGTGGATGAAAGAGAGTGAGTAGTTAATATTGTACTTTAATTAGGGATAGCATGTTTTACTTTTAATTCTCTTCCTTTGTATTCACAATTCTTTGGCATTTTTGCATCTGACAGTTAGATGGCCTATATTGTGATATGGAGGGAATAATCAAGTTCAGTCTATATTAGCTGTATCCTTGATATGTGAAGGTCCTCTTTAAGCATCTGTTGTTATCATGGGTTTTGAATAAAATGCATATCAGACTTGTAGTTTTTTTATTTGGAATATCAGTGCTGATTTGTTTGCATAGATGTTGATGGTTCGGAAGTAGATCTCCAAATGATTAACAATGTGTCTTCTATGTGTTGAGTCGTGACTAGTGCAGTTAGAATTATTTTTATGTACACTTTTCCACTGCATGACCAAACAGCAGCACTCTTCTATGTTTTGATCATAGACTTTAGAACTCCAAGCCTTGTTTTATCGCACTTTAATTGACTGAACACCATTTACTCACCCTTTTTCTATTGTTGTATGGAACAAAAGCATGAATTGCACCCAGATCCACTGAGAAACTGTAGCTGTGTAGTGCAAGGCAGGGTTCCAAAAACTGGAACCAGATTGGTTCCTGGTGGTTTGCCAGTAACTGACCAGTTGGTTTTTCCCAAAAACCTGTGAATCAGCTGCAATCGGTTATAACTCGGGGCTAATTTGGAATCAAAATTGGCCATGATTCAAATCCTGCTGGAAGTTGCAGATCCCTTGGTGTAGGAATCCTAATTCAACCTGATAAAGATGCATTTGGTGGCCCAACCCAAATCCCAATCCTTCCGATGAACTTCCTGTTGGAATGAACTCAAAATAACTGGGCCTAAATGTTTATCTGATTACTAGTGATGATCATATTTAGTTATCTACAATTGTGTGTTTTCCCTAAGTTGCTTGCTCTTATCAATTTTTCTTAATTCAAATGGATATGTTGCATGGGAGTTTTCCTGTACTTTACTGGGACATATTTCGGAAGTCTATTTAGTGCTTGTCAGGTGTTTTGTAGTAAAATTCAAGCAATTGTTGTGTGACTTTTCTATTAATCAGCAACTATTCTTTTGCAATTGTCTATGTATTGCTAAAAGATAGTTGAGTCAGTTTGTTTTTGCATGTTTCAGAAGGAAATTGAGGGGAGGAAATTACTCAAAGCTCATATTGAAGCTGTTGGTTCAAAAACAGAGACAGATGGGTCATCCTCCTCTTCCTCACCCAGTTCATTGGAGAAGCTGCCTAATGTTGTGAAGCACCCAGAGCAATCCTCTGGAACTATAACTGATGCAAAGTTCAATGCAACACCAACCAAGGCTGTCTCTGAAGCTACCTGCAAGGCCAATGCAGCTGTTCCAGCTATGCTAACCACCACCATAAGTACCCAGGCTGTACCTGTCATTGCCCCTAGTCCAACTAAAGTTGAGCCGGTTCTGTGTGAAGACCATGTATTAGGTTCAGCACCACAAATTGATAAAGCTGCCCCAGTTTCCTCAAGATCACCCCCGGTTGATAAAACTGTACCTCTTTCTGCAAGATTGCCGCAAGTTGATAAAGCCATTCCGGTGCCCCCAAGATCACCAAAGGTTGATAAATTTACTCCACTTAACTCAGGATCACTACAAATGCCCCCCACCTCCAAGTCAGAAGCTCAAGAAGACATTTTAGTGAAGGTTGCAACCACTTCTGTTTCCCAAGTTGCTGCTACTGCAACATCAAGGCCTTCAAGTGCTCCTTTATTCCCGGCACCAAGATCAATTTTACCAGCTGCCCCCACATTTCGGACTTCTCCATTGCTTTCGCGCTCAATGAGTGAGGCTGGACGATCAAGTAATGATCCATCCCCTTCTGCCTCAAGTTATGTTCCACAGACTTACCGGAATGCCATCATTGGTAAGCCTAGTCAGGGTACAACTTCGGCAAGTTTTGCTCATCAGTCAACTTCTCTAGCCCCAGGTATTGCACTTCCACAGATGCTGTCAGCATACACATCAACAACATCTGTCATGGTGCCTCCTGTTGGAAGGAATGACCAATTAACAGGGAGGCAAGGCTTCACGCTTGGGTTGGGCAAATCAGAAGCTGTTGACAACTGGCGCCCGTGGCAAGGTGATAATGACATCAACAAACATATGTGGAGGGATGATTCTTCTTACCAACAAATGACCAATGGTGATGCGTATTTACGCCCTTGGAAAGACAATTCTTATCAGCAAGGAAGTAGCAGTGGAACAGAAGGCAGGTTCGGAGGACTGCAACCTAAGCAGTTTCAAGCTGAGATACCTGCAAGTTTTGCCCCACACCAGCCGCAGGGGCCAGATGGTGAAGAATTCCCTCACCTTGATATCATCTATGACTTACTTGAGGAGGAACAAAGTAATGGTACTATGCCTGAGCCTCTTCGTCACAATTATCATCCATTTGGCCTACCATTTTCTTTAAGAGGCAACTTGGTGGACTCCGAGATGGCTTCTGTAAGTAGTTCTGGCCGGTTTGATTCAACTGAGTGTTACTATGATGAGGGATTCCCTGGGGTCTATGACACAAGGAGTGCAATGCATGGGTTGAGGGAAGGACAATTTCCCACAGATGTTTATTCTAATGGCCGGGCGAACTCAATTACATCCAAGCCTTGGCTATACGGCTATCCTGATCCAATGATGAATCTTGGAATTAACTCAAACGGATTGTCGCAGCAGAGGGACTACACTAATATGGCGAGTGGGAGAGTGAATGGGGAGTTTCTGTATCCCCGTGCGAACGGGCACTGGTGATGCCTGTACACAGGTTTACATCCCCAATAATGCTAGATGTAACAGATCTTGGTGCCAGATCTGTGCTTTGTCATAGCCTTTAATTTGCAACTTTTAATTTAAAAAGGAAAAGAAAGGAATACATTCTGTAAAGTATTATGCTGCCTTTAGGCTATCAATTATCAGTTTGAGTGCTTTTCTGGTTTTGTTTTGGCCCTGTTTTTTTAAAAACTAAAACTCCAAAATTGCAGTTCACATGCCAAAGCCAAAGGCGATTTATGCCTATGCCATTGAGATGCAAATGTGCCTATTTGCTTCCATTGTCATATTAAAAGTTTTTTTTTTTTTGTCTCCTTGTCATCATTCCTTTCTGTTGGCAAAAAGACGTCCGCAACAAACTGATGGCATTCATGCGGAAAAGGATTGCATAATGTGAACTTTGTGTTTGATCACGAGATTGAGGTGTCATGTATACATAACCCTTTCTATAAAACTCTTATTTAGGCTAAAACTCTGGTCCAAGATCTGGCCTCAATGACAACTAAGATTTTATTTCTTTTGGTCTACAATAAAATACACAATTTACATGACGAATGGACACCTGCTATAAAATAGGAAAATTTGAATGAACAACAATCCAAGCTGTGGCACACTATTTCCCGTCATTGGCAATTGCTCGCAGCACCCTGAGGCTGCGAGCAATTTCCTGTATGAACTTCAAACCTTCTTTGCCGTTTCTGAGCGAGTTTATGCTATGTTCAAGAAAATTGCGATCTCCTTCGAGTATCTTCAATCTTTTGTTTAGGTTTGAGATTTCTTCTTGAACTGTGGATAGTTCAACGTCCTCACTCATTGCTGAGGACTGGGCTTCCTTAGCTAAGAACAGAGGCTCTTCCCTCGAGCATTCCTCGCTTAATAACAAGTCATTCTCCATGAGAGGCACTTCGTCAGAAAGCTCATCCTCTTTAGCATCTGAAGTGGATAAATCAATAGATGTACTGTTGTTGGAGTAAAGGCGAAGCTTCTGCTCCAGTTTCGTCAAACAATTCACGATATATGTCCTCTCATCCTCAAAATTCAACAAAGATTTTGTGCTCATTGGTGTAGCTTCCAGGGCTTCTTCAAATGAAGTTGTAGCAGTCTTTTCTTGTTTCAAGCCAACCAAGTTGGCTTGTTTTTCGGTTGGTCTTCCACCTTCAAACTGTCTCCCATAGCTCTCAAGCTCAGCTTCCAATTCCTCTATTTGTTGTTCTCTTTGAGCAAGTAGCTCATTAGCTTTTGCGAGTGCTTCACTGTCATATTCTGCTTGCTCTTCCATCATCCGATGGTAATGAGAAGCTTCCATCTGCATTGCAGCCTTCTCATCTTGCAACCTGGTGATCATAGCCAATGCTTGACTCGTTGCAATTGCTGAAGCACTCCTCTCTTCTTCCAGTTCCTTGCAGAGGAGGTGTATGGATTTTCGGTCAAGATCCATCTGCCGTCTCAATCGATCAACGGTGCTTTCGCCTTCTATCTCACTAATGATGCTTCCGTCTAGTGACTCCAACCCAGATGCATTTCTCTCAATTGAAATTCTTCTGGTGATGTTCTGCACTACCAAATCATCACCATGCCCATATGCTGCTCGTGGGCTAGGGCCTGGATCAACCCAAGGAGCCTCAAGTCTCCAGGCAGCAGAAAGCTGAGATAAAAGTAATCTCAGTTCTTCATTAGCACTACAAGAAGAATCCTTTCCAAGAATCACATCAGTCAAGGTAGGGGATGGCAAGCTACCCTTGCCGCCAATGGCAAGCTTGTAGGCCTCGTTCATACTAATCTGAGTGCTTAGAGATGATCTCCGTTGGCTCGTGGTTTCACTTGTCTTGGGGTACTCTTCAACAGCATCACCAGCCTGGAATATCTCACCACTTGATCTAATAGCAGCTTGTGAAACATCAGCATCTTCCACATAATCTGAGTCCAAAAGATTATATATAAGGACCAATTCTTCAAATACTAATGGATGGATGGAAGGTAGAATTGACTTACATTCTGTCATCAAATCTTCAGATGCAGCACTACGAGGATCTTGGGGTGTCAGTTCATGCGGACCTGAATCACCGGTGGCTTCACTTTTCTTGGGTGAACCTTCAGCTTCACCTACCATTTGAGAATTGCCACTGACTTGTGAATCGTGGTTATCCCCTGTAATGATTGACATAGTAAAAGTTTTGTTGGGTTAAATCACAAAGGTATACAATGCTACAATGAGATGGAAGATCATAACTAAGAAACCTTTCAGATCTCTATCTTCAGAAGCAAGATGGGAAGTGTTCCCTGGAGCTGGTTCAGTTTTACTTGGATCATCAGTCACTGCACTTGGGTGTAGCTCACCACTTGGTGTAACAGTGATTTCTGATTCAGGAGCATCTTCCAAATTGTCTAGCCAATTATTTATTTATTTTTTTTTATCAGGATGTAGAGAAATAAAATACTGCTGTCAGTTGGTTATGATCAAGACAACATACCTTTTATGATTCTATCTCCTAAAACAGCATCGTGACATTCTTGTGATGTGAGTGCAGAAGTATATGGATCAGCAGTGCCTTCACTTGTCATCTGACATGCTTCAACTTCATTGTGAATCTGAGATAATTCACCACTTGATATAACTGGAATTTGGGAAACATGAGCATCTGCACCATTATCTACCAATATATAGAATGGCAACCATAGGGTCTATAATCAACTAAAAAGAAGTGGAAATAGTGGGAGACCTGAGATCAATCTTTGTTTGGATAACAAGAAATATTTTACCTTTTGATCCAGACTCTACAATAACAACTAGGGGATCATCCTGGGAGACCTGACTTTTAAATGAGCCGTCTTTTACTTCCATTTTGTCCCTGCCAATCCCATTGTGAAGATGACCATCAGCAACAGGAGATGCCAAGGAAGATACATCATGAGACTCACTAACATGGGGTTCATTCTCAACATTCAATTCAGACGGCTCCACCACCTCCAGGGAAGGAGTGACTAGTCTCTCATCAGCTGTATCTTCATGCAAGTCTTCCAAGATATTGTTGGTTTCATGAGGGGGTGAACAACTTCTCTTGCCATCATCAGCACAAGGAATCTCCACCTCGGGCTCAGATGTCAGATTCAGTTCACCATATCTCTTGCAAGACGTATGATTATTTGAGTGATAAATATCTTTTGGCTCCAAAGATTTGCTCACTTGACTTGACATGTCATAATCTGTATAACTCTTTGACGAGATAGCTGCTTCAGCAGGTTCTAGACCTGCAATCTTCCTGGGAAACAATGCTACACTCCGCTGTATAAAATGTTGAGCGCAACATGAGCAAATTCTTGTGAGAGGGGAATGCAACACAGAATCGTTTCCTTGATTTCTATTGCACATGTTGGCATCCGTCATGAGCTCATGTTTGTTACCATCAGTGTATGGTTTCTTCTTTGGAGCAAGTGAACTACTGCAGCCCTCACACAAACTTTGGGCACTTGCAAGCTTTTGGTGGAGTCGGCAAAAGGCCAGAGAAGAGATTTCTGACTTGTGAGTTTTGCAGATCAAATCTCTGTAGAAGCACGGTTTCTCGCTGCCCAGTACATGATCCAACCTGGAGCAGAAAGGGCACGGTGCTGGCAATTTGCAGAGACGGGCAAATCTGGTAACCAAAAAGCAGTAAACTGCATCAATGAACAACAGCAGCATCAAGATCCACTCAAGCAATGCCAAGGACAGTGCAGCTGACAAACGGCATAGGATTGACACCCTTTGACCCATTATCCAACAGTAAACTCAAACCTTCACAGAAGTTGCTCCAAAATTGTTTAGATCGCCAAAAGAAGATTGGTATTGAACCAGGATTGCTACAAGGCAACAAAGCAAAGTCAGTGAGCAAAGGTGTTTATTTCATGTCAACAATGATCTACTACTCTGACAAATACTAAAAAAAATGCATTCTAGCTATTCACATCACAATTCAGTAAGATCAGAACCTTTGTGAATTCTTGAGAAAAATAAGGAAAGAGTAATGATGATGGTATGATTGCGATTGGCTTGTGAATATATCTACTTCTGGTGAACTAAGCCAAGCATAGCTGGAGAAAGACAGGGAGCCCGATCACCAGGCTGGAAAACTACTAGAAAACAGAAACTAAAAAGTGCCCTGCACCAATCATTAAGGCAGGCAACAAAGACCCTAAACCAAGAATAGTACAAACATTAGACCAAAAGAAAAAACATCTACTAACAATGAATAGAAACTACAAAATATCACAAGAAAATTACAATTAAGGAACAACTCCAACAAGCATGAAAACAACAATACAGGATCAGGAGCTTTGTTCAGAGCTCAACTTCAGCATCTAGAATGACAAACCACCTAAAAATTGATCCCAAGAGTAATTAGTTTAGCTGAAACATCTCCAAAGCTAAACTTTAGTATCAGAACCAACTAACCTCCAACTTGAAAAAACTATAAAAAACCACTAAAGAACTATCCAAGATATAAGCTTGGCACTAATCACATTCGGATAACAGGATTCCAAAAGAATTGAGCTCTTTCCTATAGGACGGTACATATAACAGTGTTAAGTACCCAAAGCAGCATCTAATCCTACAAAAACTAAGCATCAATTGCCTCTCTGTATGAAGTATTACGATCTGCACAGAATCAACTAACTAACTAGCTAATCATTAACATCATCAAATCTAGCAAACCAAAGCACCTCAATAACAGCAAGAAATACTAGCAGAAAGAAACTACCCCAATAATTAGCCAACCTCAGGTTCAGAAAAGAAAAAAAAAGAAAGGGACAGTACACAGCCCGAGATTCAGCAAGAACACACCTAGCGAAGTCACCCGGCGATCCTTGAAACGCGCGAGATCTCGATCTATTATTACAGTTTGATGGGCGCTTTTTGTCAAGGAGCCGAGCAAAAGCCAAAAGAACGCCAGGAGATGAGGCAGAAAGGTGTGTGCCAGGCGCCGACCAAGTTGCCCTCCCAGCACTAACTCTCTCTGTTATATGATTATTCCATCCACGAAACGAGCCAAGAACGAGAGCTAAAGAAATGGTGGCGACGGTGACGTCGAGGCGGCCTACCGAAAAGTCGGCTGCGCGAAGTGGGATGGAAAACGACGACCCGACCGAAAGGTGCCCGCTTGCCAGTTGATTTCTTGCGGTGGCTGAGCTCTTTGATACTGTAGTGCAGTTTACTTCCCAGTAGCTGGGGTCCTATAAATGACATGTCTTAATAGCGTCACATTATTACAAACACTAGTCGTCCTCGTTCACCTAAGGAATATGATTGGTTTCCTCGATACTATATACAGTTATTATCAAATTACATGTACGTATTTTAGATGTGGAATTAATCCCATGGATTACTATGATTCTTAGACTGAACTGAATCAGATTGTTACAACTCTACTACAAGAGATACAAAACTAAAGATTCAGTAAGTTGTTGGATGGTATTCAATCCACCAGAACAAAATGAGATTGATTCTGAAAATCAGAGTAGTTGTGCATATTGATAAATTTGTTTATTGGTATATTATAGCTCTTTTGAAATATAGCTTGAACTACGCCTAGAGAAAAGAAAGTTATTCTCTAGCATAAAAACATAGAATCAACTTTTCTACCGAATAAGAGTAATTACAAGGGATACTCTATATTTCCAAATTCATTGAATAAAAAAACAATGTTTATGGTTGACCCATGTAAAAAATAATTTGTTATTCTTTTTAGTTTTTAAGATTTTCAACTTTCGATATGAGTTGTCTAGTACACAATCAGAGAGAGAAATGCCGGCAACCCTATACAATTAGTGGCAGCAGGCAGCAGGCAGCCTCTACGTACGTGGCGCAACCTCGGCCACCTATTCCTACGTTCCGGGGCACGCAAAATCTTTTCTGCTGATACTGCCTTCTCACCAGATGCTCCTCAAATTCTCCGTTCTATTCCTGCCGATCTAATTCTTGACCCACCTTCAAATTCGTGATGCATTTTTAGTTGGCCTCCTCACACCACATCCCCATGCCTCCCCCCCTCCCTTCCAAATTTCTGGTCATAAGGTAGATCAGATCATCACGTACATGGACCTTGGTGTTTTTCAGATGTGTGCCAAATTTTAGTTTTTGCTGCTTGATATTTCAAGAACTGGGATGGGGGGATGCAGTGAGATGAGATGGTACTGGTTCACTACTCCCTGAGGTGGTTCTTGTCTGAGAAATTTTTATTTATTTATTTATTTTGCTTGTTTTATGCTATTTTATTCATATGTCCTGTAAGCTTTGGAGTGGCATGGCAAGTTTTTGGATATTTTTTTTTTTTGGACTTTTAGATAGGTTGTCATGTTTTGTTTCATGTTATGATCCCTATTCGGATCCTGGATTTCTAGGACCCAAGATTATTCTTTTTTTTAAAGATCAGAAACTGAAATGATAAGGGGAAGAGAAGTGGGACTCAGAATATTACTGCAATTAGTTCATTAAGGATACAAGGAATGCGCTTCTTGCATGGATTTATGAGAAAGATAGAGCACCTGATGGTTACAGCTTATTAGTTAGATGGATGCTACCAATTGCATGATTTTGTTTTTGTTTTTCTTTTCAGTTATCTTGTTTTCAGATCCAAGTAAAATTCAGTCAAGCTTAAAGTTTCAGTGATAGATCTACTGATTATATGTGATCTTTTTGTCTTTTTGAAAAGTAACTGGCAAGGAATTGAAAGGCAAGAGATTTTTGTGCACCTGAGTTGACATATATACATTCACAATGAAGGCGAAAGCTTTTGTTGTGAGATGTTGAAAGTTGAAGAGCTTTATTAGCACCAGGTATCGTCTAATAGATTATCTTTCTTTCTCCATGTTTGTATTACTTTTATCTTCTGATTACTAATCTTTTCAAAGGATCCATTTTGATGTGTCTAGTGGACAAAAGCCACTTGTTTTATTTATATCGCAAGTGATTCTCTTATATGGTCTACTGAAGGTGTGGCCAACATTCAGGTGCAGGTGTAAATGCAGCCCAAATCATCAGAATGAATCCTCTTTCTGAGTTGGTCTGGTCTCCTGGTCAGGGTTTGAGCATAAAAATTGCAGCGTCTAGCCTAGGCACGAGGAAGGCTTCTCTTCGTTGGAATGCAGACACATTGAACATAGTAATATCTTCACCTCAGCAAAGTAGTGGTGGGAAGAGTGCTGACAATGCAGATGCCTCAAGTGGTGCAGAAAATATGCCGTTGCAACTGCGTACTTGCAGTGAGAGCTCTGTGAGAGTATCCACTGCTAGTCCCAATAGAAGAAGAAACCCTGATGTACATCAATCTACTACTACAAGACCACAGGAGCAAGATTCAAGTAAGTCTTAAGATACAATATTGGTAGTTTTATGACAGTTCTTTGATGCTATGTTGTTTAGTGATCTACATTTGCCGATGGTTGTTGATGTAGTTAGCAGTTGTTGGAATATGTAGATTGATTGTTTTTCTTCGACAGGTTAAATTTTTGAGTGAATTGGTTAGTACATGAAATTCAATATGATATCAAAACTTAGAGGTCTTGAGTTTGAGACCTTACTTGTGACAATTTATCAGAAAAAATAATTAAAAAATTCAGTGGTGAGATCAAGAGAGTCTCAAAAGTGGATCATGTCCCGACCCAAATAGAGTTCACGTCATAAGTTTAGTGAAGCTTAGATGTGAGGGAAGTGTTAGAATATGAGTAGATGACTATTTTTTCAGTTTAAGTTTTTGGATGAACTGATAGTATATGAAACTCAACAACAGCTCAACTTGCTAGACAAATCCAATTCAGTGAATACAAACAACATTGTGCTCATAGATTCAGCACATATTTCAATATTAAAGCTAAAGAGGATTCTCTTTGCTATCATCATGATGATCATTTTCCTAGATGATTACTTCTTTTGATGCTTACCTTACAATTGTAGAATGCTGTGGAGAGATCAATTTGATGAACAATGCAAAAGAAGTTTTTAATGATGACCATGCAGATAAGGTAGAGCCAGAGGAGGCAGAAGTTAGTTGTCATTCCATAAGATGCTGCAAGGATACTTGGCATGGTATCACTTCAAGCGCAGGAATCAACCTAAAATTGTTTCTTTTTCTGTTATGTTCCTAACGGAGAAATGTTTATCATGCAATTTTACAGGTCCAGCTTCCAGAAAGGAGTTCATGTCTGGTACTGCAGAAAATGAGCTTCACTGTGCAACTAGTGTTCGTAGTCAAAGATCTTGGGCAACTAATGCCTGGCGTGCTAGATTGGTAGAAGCAATGAGTCGCAGGAATTCTGTTTTGCCAAATAACACAGCCAGTGCACAATCACCTTCGTCCTTAGGAAATGTGGGCAATGCAGGAAACATCTCAGGCAAGTTGACAGGTTTTCTAGGGGGCGAACAATGTCAACGTTCGGACTATGACAACAAGGATATTAGTGCTATTGCATCTTTTCAGTTTGAGCACAAGCTTCATTCTCAAACTATGAAGGAAAATTTTAAGGATGATCCTGTTGTTGCTAGATGTGAGTCAGCATCAGGTGTTAATCCTAGAAAGCTTGAGAAGTGCAAAGAAAAGGTTGCCTACAGTAATAACAATTGTGTCAATAACACAAAAGAAATTGATGACAGCAACGAGAGCATAGAGAGCTGTACAAGTACAAAAATCCTGAAGCGAAAACATATTCAATGTTCGACGGGCAAAATGTCTTCTGGAAGTAAAAGATTCAGAAGGGAAGACAATGAGAGTTCTTGCTCAGGACTAATTCACAGAAATGGCAGCTCTTTCTTTAACTGGATGTCAAATCTGACTAATGGGTTAGTCATGTTTGATCAATGTACTCCTGTTGTTCCACTTGATAGGAAGTCCTCGGCAGCTGCAGAAAATGGTTTTGTTCCACCTGTGTCACATCATAATAACAGCAGTTTTCCTCAGCAATCAGTTGGCTTCAACTCTCATTTCCAATCTATGTATTGTCATAATGTTATGATAACCTCAGCAAATTCCAGTCATCAAGCAAAAAGCAATTGCGCTGAGTATGTACCCAATAGACAAACCAGTTTGCATTGCGCAGAAGCATTTCATGCGGCTACCGAGGCTTTAAATTTCAATAGTCTTCAGATGGTTTGTGGTGGTGACAGAGGAAATTCTCAGAATCAAATTGGAATTCTTCCTTTGAGGGCACAAAGAAACCTAAAATTGCCCACCTCCTCCAACAAGTATTGTTCTAGATCTCCAGAGGAAAAACAAAATGAGTGCCGTGCTATCTCTTCAAATGTGGCAATGGGAAATGGAAGTGGTTTTGCCAAAAGCGCGTGGGTGAGTCGTCTTTTGCCAAAAACTTCAATGAATTTGACGGACGCAACACCATGCAATGTAAAGAGTGATTTTTGTGATGTCAATACAGAAGGTTTAGCTGATAACTTGGACTGTTCATCTGAACAAAGTTTAAATGTGGAGAAGAGGAAATTTCACTAGCAAATGTCCAGCATTGCCTCCAGAGAACTTAACTTAAGCAATCAGAAACAATTGCTTTTATATTTTGCAAAGAGATTGGATGCACTTATTAGACATATGCAAAGACCTATGCTGTTTAGCTGGCTATTACATGCAATCTTGGAACGCCCAAAGGGAGCAGTAATCACTGTTAATTCTTTTGATGTCGCTTACAGCAGTCATGATATTTTAGCCCCACCAGTGTAGTTTAAGTCGATGTGGTGTCTCAAATTCCATTAATTGCTAATTCCTTCCTTCAGATGGTTGATGGCTTCATTACATGGAAGAGGTGCCAGTGTGAAAAATGGATGAGCTATGCTTGTTTCTAGTTGCTTGTTTGTTTGCAAATAATTGAACTGTCTGAGCATAAATATATAATCGAGAGAGAGAAATCTCAGATCAAGCATTCCATTCCGAGGTTTGTATGTTTTTTTATGTGTTTGTCTATGCCTTTTTGTCTGACTTTTAATCCTTTAGGATATGTGTAAGTGATCTGATCCATAACCCTAAAGAGAGGGGAGGAGCATAGACCGGCATACAGAGAGAACAAGCAAGGCCTACTACTAATTTTCGTACAAGTTATCTATAGACTGATCATTACTAGTTCATGCGTCCTTTGTGTTAGAGTAGTCTTTGGAAGTGATATGGGGATTGGAGGTTTAGTGCCTTAATGGTGATGGCAGTGCAGACAAGGGAACAAATGCCACCATCTGGCTGACTCCTGCAGCCGCCGTCGTGCTAAGCCGCTCCGCGCCACGCAACTATCAGACCGATGCCCAACGGTCGTTGCCGCGGAAGCCGCACCAGCCGCACCGTTCTGGACTCATTCGTGGCTTGTCATATTCAGGCACAATGAAGACGTGAACCAATATCGTCTTCAGACAAGTTCTAAGTAAATTCCAAATCGAATACTCATCCATGTGGATGTAAATCAAATGACTGAATAGTTTTACGGCAAGTGAATGCACATGAGCAGGTCTCATTTGATCGGAGAATTTTTATAATAATTTTGGACAAAACTCTACATTCAATGGGAGTGAATGTTTAGATTCCTCCAAAATTTCTTTAGAAATCCTCTAATCCATACGAATCTTAAAAATTTGCAATTTACATATACACACTCAAAGGAAGACAAAAGTCTGTAATACTCTTACAAGAGCATTTTGTCATTTTTGAGCACATAACCACGTAGGTGTGGGCGAGAATGTAAGATGACATAAGGCAGGCAAGACAACAACACAAGCATCGAGTGGCTCTTGAGTCACGTAAGAGGGCGGCTAGTATAGAGGTTTAGGTGAGAGGGCTTAAGTGTCGATCTTGGAGAAGAGGTTGGCCAGGCAGCTCGAGCGAGCGTTAGTTCTAGCGACTGTGGGAAGACATGAGCTATGTGGTCTGCGCAGGAGGTCAAATTGTACAGACAAAGACTTGAATGAACTTATGTAATTTAACCTTCTAAACTTTACAAGTATTTAGGTATTTTTTTAAGATTGGCTAAACAGTACGAACATGTTTTTTTTCTTAAAAAATTTGTACTATTTATATCATAAATTTTAAAATTAAAGTAATCTCCACCCACTCTCTCTCCAACACTTAATCCTCCTCCTCCCTTCTCCCATATTCTACTACTACTACTACCCCCAATCCTATCCATATGCTCTCACCCCAGTAACCACCAATGACCATACCGGTTCATCTTGTTACTCTCATGTGGCCATCAATGTTGAGGATAGTGTCAGTGTTGCCTCGCCACTAATTCTCCTCCTCTGTCTCGCATTCTCCTTATCCCCACTACCCACAGAAGTAGCACCCTCACCATCTCACCACATTGTCACCTCAACCACCACCCACTTATCACCTATCTCTCCTGCCGACCACTATCGCCAACCGCTACCACTCATGGTCGGTAATGTAACATTCTCAATTTTCAATCTTAGTCCTATCTTTTGCAACTTGTATTTGTGTCTGTCTAATTCTAGTTTGATTGTCCCAGTAGGCTGCTAAATTTTAAAACCATGCATTCATAAGAAATTTCCTCAAAAATCATCTCTTTGCAATACATACAAAATTCATGTATTTGAAAGATTACATTTTTGCCCTTAGGGCTCATGTGCAAGTGCATCATGAAAAATTTAATTTTCCATTTCGAACCCTAACTTGTTTGCAAAATTTCATTTTTAAACCCTCATAGTCACATACACTATGCACGTTTGCAAATAAACCCTCCAAACACCAAAAACAATTATAGAGTAGCTCTTTTATAACCAAGCCCAAGAAAGAAACCAAATTGTGCTTATAACTCCACCCACCACCAATAAAAATGACCAAATACCCACAAATTAGCCACAAAAGCAATAATGTAGTAACTAAAATACCCCTTGACCAACACTAATATATATATATATATATAAGAATCAACATAGATATTTTCATCATGCTTTTGCACTTAGAAACCAGGTATTAGCCTCCACCTTAGTTCAAGTAGTTTTTACATCAATCATGGCATCCACACACACAATCAATGCATCAAAAACTCAAATCTGCATAGTTTTTAGCCTACTCGAATTGTATAGGTTGCACTCGGACTATCCCGGTCGCACCCGGACTATCTCGGTCGCACCGGGACTATCTGTTCGCCGCAGGGAATGTCCATGTGAGGAGGCAGCACCAGGACTGTCTGTTCACCGTGCTGCATGGCCAACATTGTTCCTCCGGCACCACCAGAGTTTCCTTGACCTTCTGGCGGTGGTGGAAGGCTGAGTGGGTCGCCGGAGCTTGCCGGCATTGTAGCTCAATCTCGCACCAATTCCAGAATTGCCGGCAGCCGCCTTGTGGGCTTCACCATCATGTGCCGCCCTCTCTTCATGTCATTGCCACCTCGGTCATGTCGCCAGGCCTCACCATTGGTGTGGCCACCGTCACCTTCGCCGTTTCGTTGCAAAGCTCCTTCCCGGCCGAGTGCCGTCGCCGCCGACCTTGCGTCGGAGTCGCCGCATCGGCCTTCACCATCCCTCGGCCAGGCCACCGCCGACTGACGGCCCTAGCCTCGTTTTCGCCTCTGGCCGAGACCCCTTGTCAGCTGGTGCGCGCCAGTGTTGAGTTGACATTGTTAATGTCAGCCGCGACGGCATCTAGTGTCTGTCCATGACATTCCTAGTGTCGTTTTGTGCCTTATCGACCTCCAATTAAAATCCGTTCACGTCACCTTGCTCGCCTTGTCGTGTGTAACCTTGCCGTGTGTTTTGTTTCACTGTCTGAGCTCTAGTGAGCATTTTCCCTATGTTATGGCCCAAGTACGAAGCCGCGATCCCTTTGTTCAACCTAACATCGCACATTTTCTCTCTTTTTTTACCTAATCTTACATGCATGTATAACATTTTGTATTATTAAGATATTTTATGCTTGTTTGGGTGATCATTTTGTTTTGTTTTGATTTAGAGTTCGATCACTCGTTTCTGGAGGAGCAGGAAGCCATTCCAGACCTTGAGGAGTTCCTTTTTGATCCAACAGGCAAGTCATGTTTTCCTTGACTACACCCATATTTCTGAAATATTAACTTGCTCTGAAAATAGTATGCATGGTTTTTTTGATATAAAGTCTTACATTGCAATTAACCTATTTGGTTATCATCCTACAATTGCAAGGCCACTGCTTGCTTGTTGAACCATGTAACTGACTCTTGATACGTTAGGAATAAGAATAGCATGTGATTTTATACAGCAATTCAACCATGTAGTTTAAATTAATTAAATATGAGATTTTCTTAGTTGACATAATCAATCAACTTTGTTACTTTATTAAATGAAATGTTCTTAGGTGAGAATGTAATGGTTGGCAAAATGGATAGATGTCAAGTATATCTGTGGTTATGATGGTTGGGCATCTTATCTAGACACTTAAGGGTCAATCAATTGTGTTAAACAACCAGTGATATAATCACGTACCAACCATAAACTCATTATGTGATGATTTAACCTAGTAACTTGTCGTGTATTGATTTATATTTTTACATAGTAGTTCTTATCAATTAGGTTCTGAACTGAGTGTACGTGAGTTGTGAGAAAAAAATGTCTAGAGTACTCTTTGTATACTCATGGGTGTGTGAGGTGCACCTCACAACAGCAAAATTGACTTTTCAGTATGTTTGCTAGACAAAAATACAAATTAATACTATATTTATAAATAGTCTCGTTTCCTTAACTCAGTCATATGCAAATTGTGCATGAAGTTGCCTGACAGTTGTATTTGATGGAATCTTGTTGGTAAAATAGTACACCTCTGCAGAATTCAATAAATATTTGAGTATTTTGTACAATGGGTTTTGGAGTATGTCATGATCAGTGGATGAAATTCATGTTGCATGACACAAATAGTCTTATGAATGTTTTATATTGAGTTGAACAAATCTATTAAGAAATTAAGCTTGACAATCCAGCCTTCTGTAATAAAATGTCAGCTATGGTAAGATTGTCGAGTGTTATGTTTGTACTGGTTTATTGAATTTCCATCTATTTATTCTCCATCTGTAATAAGTGGTGAAAACTTAAATTTATTGCTAAGCACCTTCCACCGTGTTTCATGTGTGCCATTTTACTGTAATTGCATTCGCTTAAAAGTGACTTGCTGAGTATTCTGTACTCACCTTTGCATCTATAATTCAGAGGATGTTAGTGCTGAGGGCTTTGGGTACCTTAAGGATGACTTTGAGCCACATGAAGAACAAGAGCTCGATCCAATCTTCTGAGGTCGCATGCCACAGTTGAACTTTCAACTGTGCATAGTCTTACATGCCTGTGTTGCGTTAAACTCCTTAAATTCTATTTTGGTCATGTCGATCATTTATGTAAATTAAGGCACTAGATGTCATCTTTTGTACTAAATTATTTCTGTTAAAACTTAATTATGTATGAGTTGTGGCTGTGATATATTTCTGTTTGCAACTGTATTTTAGCCAGTTGTGAGACAATAGAGGATCCGTTCCTTGAATGAGCCACCCCGACAAGTGGCACCTCTATCGCCTCGCTACCCCACCGCCACTGGAGATGTTAAGGAAAGAGTTAGGTGAATTTTAGGGAATTAGATTTAAGAAGAGGAGTTTTATTCAATGGTGGAGAAAAATGCATATAAGATAAGGAAAAATAGGCACCTATTACTTAATAAAACACTTTTTTTTTTGTTTTGGGACCACGTGTATTGTATGTATTTTTACTTATTGGATCAAACAACAACAGTCATAATTGATTTTTATAAGGAATTAATAATTTTGTGTTTTAAAATGTTTGCACATTCTAAGTAACTATCTATCGTATGATGATATGATAAAAAAATACATGTAGTTCCCATTGTGTAGCTCCTCTACCGTTTCCCTTGCCAAGACCCATTCTACTGTATCTCCCCTTCTTTCTCTCTCTCCCGCCTGCTTCTGACCTCTCGTTTCCTCTCTCACGCATACACATGTACTCGCACTCTATCTGTAGTTGCACGAACAATGTTCCAAACTCTTGGCACTAGATGGCCTTGTTGACTTCTTGATCTTAAGCACTAATTTGCATTGTTCCCTTCTGTTCGTCGTCACGGCCGGCTGACGCTGCTGGACGTACGGGGAAGAGGAAGATGAGGGACAATGTCCTTGCAACAGTGGTGCCGCAGCTGGTGGTGTCCGACGCCGGCCGTGCCGACGAGATCGAGAAGTTCTCACATTACGTTGGTAAGGTTCTCGCCCATGTTTAATCTATAGCTTCCGTTATTAGTGGTGCATTGAATAAGTTTGGGTTTGCATGAGTACAATTGCAAATTGTAATAGTGTGACAGGTAAAAATGGGGAAATTCTGCCACACACCACATTGTTTTGCAAACGTATTTTTATGAGGGAAAAATTTTTCACCCAAGTGACAAGTCCCTCTATTTGTATTGGATTTACTATAGATCTCTATTTTTTATTTTTACCAATTGGGTTATTCTATGTATAAAAAAGATGCAATCATATTCCTAAATTCCAGTACCTCTGTGGTACTAGATTCATACAAAATAGTGAATTGGAAAATAACTATTCTTTCAAGGCATTGATCCCTAGAAAGTGGATTTTTACAAGTCCTAAGTCGTGAAAATCTCTATCAAAATCTGTTTATAGTGGGTAAGTTATGCCATATCATAAGTTTACAACAACTGTTAGAGATCTAATTGTAACATGTTTACGTATAGAGTGATCTACGGCGGAACATAGATATATTTCGAGAATGCAATTTACTTTCTTTCTGTTCTTCTTGCTTTGTTTATATTGACGAGAACCACTTTTCCTTTTTCGCAGCAAAACAAATTGGATTTGAGGATGCGAATGAGTGCCCCCACCTATGTGCACTAGCCTGTGATTATCTGAAGAAAACCCAGGGTTATGAGCAAAATTTACTCGCGTTTTTCCACAGTAGCATGAACCCTGAAGCCCTGCTCGTAAAATTAATCGAGGAGCTAGACAAATGCATACTTGGCTACTTCTCCTTCCATTGGAAACGTGCACCTTACGTAATTACTCAGGTAGATACCTGAATTTAATTAGAGCGAAAATTAATTTGCACAGTTCTGGAGAATTAATTTATCACCTCTTAATGCTGCATTGTTAATTTATTATCAAATTGTTGTGGTGTTAGTGTGATGTATATTCATTAATATTGGGCTTATTTGCTTAGGTTCTAACCGCAGAGGACCAACCTAAAAGAAAGCTCAGGAGCATGGTATTAGAGGCCACTAGGTACTTAATTATTCATTTCACATTCTTTAACTAGCTGCTGTTATGGATTTTTATAGGTCCAATTGAGAAAATTTTCATATGAAGTAACTTTCAAAGAGATTCTAGATCAGGTTCCGTTTTTTTTTCAAAAAGCATCTAGTTACCATATGACTGATACTGATCATTATTAAAGATGATTTAATGATAGTTTAAAATTTAAATATGTAGACTAGCAATTTCAAGATGATTACAAAATTATGAGAATACAATATATTGAGAAAATACAAGATTAAAACAAAAAAAATAATGGGCTGGAAAAACGACTAGGTCCGGGAACCACCTTGTGTCCGGAGAACTGAACCTGGCCTAGACCCTAGTTTTTTTACTTTACTTTAGCATGAACTAGACATGGTAGATTTATCTCCTCTATGATTCGATCCATTGATCCAAAAATGTGTATTTAAAACCAAACAACTGAAATCTAGTTCTTGCATGGTTTCTCTGCTAATTGGAGAACAGGAAGATGAGATTTGAGAGGGTGACAAGGGAGTTAAAGGTGACCCGGCTGTTCTCCACGCTGGTGGAGGAGCAGAAGGCCATCGGAATATCCTGCCACGACGACGCTAGGCCGCGCAGCGACGTCATGGTCCCGGCGGCGCGCAGCGACCGCAGCCCTGTCCTTCTCCTCATGGGCGGCGGCATGGGAGCCGGCAAGAGCACCGTACTCAAACAAATTTTAATGGAGTAAGTCGATCCTTCCCTTCTCAAGCCACTTTGAAACATAAAGGTGTAATGCCTCAGGTCTAACACGTTTTCACCTGTGTTAGGACTGTCTCTTATGTAATATATTGGAGTTTCAATTAAGAAATAGATTATTAACAGAGCCGTAGTTAGTTACAGTTTTAAGTTTTTTTTATCTCTTAGATTTAGATCTATATAAAAAATTGTTGTCTTTATAATTTGATGTACTTCTTTATAAAATAAAGAAACTCATTTTATCCTAACAACTTACTGTTATGTAGGACATCTACACACTAATTTGTCTGCATTTTTGTCCTCTTATCATACAAAAAATCAACTCAAAATTACTGCAATTAGTCTACTAAATAATTATATATGTACTCCCGATCTTAAGATCTCATATCAGATCCAACATCAGCAACAACAATAAAAGACATATCCCAAAATACACAATTTTCTTGTTCCTACTCTATGAGTCTATTTGTACTCTTCTCTCTGTGTTGTATAGAACAATACATTTTATGTAGGTCACTAGGATCATTATGTTATTGCGAAAAGAATATATACAAATATATAAAAAGAAAACAGGCAAATTTGACTGCTGTTTTTTTGTTAAGTCATTTGACCACCATGCAAATGTACGTGTATGCAGGGTATTTTGGCGTGGCGCGGCAGCAAAAGCCGTGGTGGTGGAGGCAGACGCGTTCAAGGAGTCGGATGTGATCTACCAAGCCGTCACCTCCAGAGGCTACCACAACGACATGCTCCAGACAGCCGAGCTGGTACACTAAAATTGCTCTCCTTGTTAATACAAGGTTTGTTTGGTTTGTGACTAATATAAGCCACGTTTAGTTGTGTTGATCGTGCAACGTTTTTTGTAGAAAAATATCACTATGATATGTTTGCTTCGCAATGTCTTCCAAATATTGTACGTCGATTTTTTGGTGTCGCTGACTAGATCTGACAAGCATTTGTTCCATGGCCAAAATTTTGACTAGATTCCGTTGGTTTTAGTATTTTTGGCGAAATTAGTTCATTTTCTTCCAAAATTTAGCTTCAGCTGAGATAAGCCAATCGGTTGCTAAGTTTTCGCGAGCCAAAAACTTTGACAGTAAACAATTAATGGGGCAAAATTAGGCACAAACAAGTATGCATGCATAGAACTGTCGTAAAAATAGTCGTAAATTGCTATAACATGTCACAATTTTTGACTAATTATTTGATCTATTTACTTAAATATCGTATTTTTGTAGCCGCTATTTGATTTATATATATCATTCTCACATAAAGAAAATATGACAGTAAATCAAACCTGTCCTTGATCATGAAGCAATGGCCCATATATAGCACACTGATCCAGAGCATCGACACACGTGCGCATGCAGGTGCACCAGTCATCGACGGACGCGGCCTCGTCGCTGCTGGTGACGGCGCTGAACGAAGGCCGCGACGTGATCATGGACGGCACGCTCTCGTGGGAGCCCTTCGTCCTCCAGACCATTGCCATGGCTCGCTCCGTCCACCGCCAGCGATACCGCATGGGCGCCGGCTACAAGGTCGCCCCCGACGGGACCACCACCGAGCAGTACTGGGAGCCCTTCCACGACGAGAACGGCGGAGACCTGGGAGCGCCGACGGCAAGGAAACCCTACCGCATTGAGCTCGTCGGCATCGTCTGCGACGCCTACCTTGCAGTTATCAGGGGCATCAGGTATGTAAGCGAAACGCATGCATGCATTAGTACGTGTTTAGTGACGACCTTTTAATGGCAGGCGAGCTATAATATCCGGGAGGGCGGTGAGGGTGAACTCGCAGCTCAAGTCCCACAAGCGTTTCGCCGGCGCGTTCCGCAGGTACTGCGACCTTGTCGACAACGCCAGGCTCTACAGCACCAACACCATCGCAGGCGCAAAGGTAACCGGAGACGCCCATATTAAGAGCTATAAATAATTAAGCCGTGTCAAACTGAGTTCATGTTAAGTTGGATTGTCGTGGCAGTTGATAGGATGGAAGGACGGGGACAGCAGGCTACTGGTGGACGTGGAGGAGATCGGTTTGTTGGAGAGGGTCAGCAAGATAAACGACGACGCCAACTGCGTCCACGAGCTCTATGCCGACGGCCACCCCACAGGCGGCGCGGGATCGGTGTGGCAAGACTTGCTGACGTCGCCGGTGAGGGCATCGATACAGCAGGAGCTCAAGGCCGCCATCCAGGATAGCGAGGCATGCTTCCCGTCTCCGTAGCCATTTTAGCTTACCTCTATATGAGTTTCTTCGTTAGTGACGTAAAGAATTATAAATTATCATGATTTACAACTAGTATATTGCCCCATATTTCATAGAAAAAACATAGATGAGTAAGTCACAAATTTATCTAGGTATCTCTTGTACCAACTGGACTTTATAATTCTTTCGTTTGTGTTGATTGAGAAAAACTAGTCCACGGCACATCTATCAAAAATGTGTCGAGAGTTCTTTTGGTAAATTTTTTGGACTAGTTATAAGAAGAATTATTTGAGTTTTTCTCTCTATTAGTTTTTAAGAGATTTAGATATACTACATTGCAAGGATAAATTGCATTGCATATCCATGCAGATCACGGGACGAAAAATCAACACTCTAAATCGAAAATCATGAAAAAAGCAAGGAGGGTTGTCTTTTTTATATTTATTGAGGTGATGATTTGAACTACAGATTGTGTGATTCAACATTCTAAAACACATACAGTTGCTTCGGTGAAGCTATAGCTCAGTAGTTGATCTTCCTCCATTCTTCTTGCATTGTCTTTTTACCATATATACTCCATCCGTCTACCTCTTCCAACAATTAAGTGCAGCCATGGTGAGCGAGCCACCTCCTATCAAATCATTATGCATGCCAAAACCCCCAACCCTCCTAGAAAAAAGGCACTCCTTCTGAGCCACCAAGGGCTCATCTATTAGTCTGTGTAACATGATCATATCATTGCGATGACAAGTAGAGGCGCCACTACTACAGAATTCATCATCACAGTCGGGTCAAAACATTCATCACAGACGGTTCTTACCCGTCAGTGATATTCGAGTCAGTGATAATCATGTACTATCACAGACGGTTTTTGATGTTTTCAACCGTCTGTGATCTATCCATTCACAGACTGTTATAAGGTCATAACCGTCTGTGATAAGGTCAGAACCGTCTGTGATAGTCATACTGCCACAGACGGTTCTTACCCGTCAGTGATATTCGAATCAGTGATAATCATGTACTATCACAGACAGTTTTTGATGTTTTCAACCGTCTGTGATCTATCCATTCACAGACTGTTATAAGGTCATAACCGTCTGTGATAAGGTCAGAACCGTCTGTGATACTCATATTTCACAGTCTGTTATAAGGTCAGAACCGTCTGTGATAGTCATACTACCACAGACGGTTCTTACCCGTCAGTGATATTCGAGTCAGTGATAATCTTGTACTATCACAGACGGTTTTTGATGTTTTCAACCGTCTGTGATCTATCCATTCACAGACTGTAATAAGGTCAGAACCGTCTGTGATAAGGTCAGAACCGTCTGTGATAGTCATACTATACAGACGGTTCTGTTTTCGGAACTGTTTGTGATAATTAGACTATCACAGACGGTTTTGAGAACAGAACCGTCTGTGATACTTTAGTATACACAGACGATTTTGACATCAGAACCATCTGTGTTAGTATGAGTATCACAGACGCCTTTGATGTCACAACAGACTGTGATACTCAGATTACCAGAGACGGTTTGGATATCAGAACCGTCTGTGGTACTCAGGATGACCAGAAACGGTTTGGATATCAACACAGACGTTTTTGATCTCAGAACCGTCTATGATACTCTTAACACAGACGGTTTTGAGATCAAAACCGTCTGTGATACTCTTAACACAGATGGTTCTGAGATCAAAACCGTCTGTGATACTCATATTAAACCAATCTGCGATATTAGCGACGGTGTTAATCTTGAAACCGTCTGTGATAGTGTGATATCACAGACGGATCTGAGGTCCAAACCATCTGCGATGGGTTATTATCGATGACTGTTATAATCTCAGACGGTTTGTAAGATCAAAACCGTCTGTGCATGCACAGACGATTTTGATCTTACAAACCGTCTGAGATTATAACAGTCACAGATGTCCTCTGTACAAATTGCATTTTCATATATACAGTTCATGAATTTCATACATGCATAGTATTCAAATATATACAGTCTCATATATATTTGTACAATTGAACTCAGAATTATATTTGTACAGTACTCAAAATATATACAGTTTCATATGCACAGTACTCAAATATATTTGTATAGCATTTCATATATACAGCACAGAACTCAGAAATATGTACAATTGAACAAATAAATGTAATCGACAATTAAAGTGTGTTAGATGTACAAATAAATGTAAGGCCGCACTGATACGAACCTTGCGGGTCCCTAAACTTCCCCTTGGGTGATATGACCTCCACAAGGAAAAACTCAGCGAGCATCCCTCGGACATTACCAATCTGCCGAGGGTTAAGGCTTTCTGAAGGGAAGTCGACCCCCTGCAGCAAGAGTTGGTACATAAAAAATTAGCTGAAGTTGTAAATTCTGTCAAATCGAGACAAATTAAGGGGAGAAGTTGTATATACCTCGGGGAAATCTGGCCGGTGAGGGGTGATGATCAGGTCATACATGTGGCGCATCACGTAGAACCCACATGTATTGTCGTCCGGCTGCTGATGGCACTGCCAATTTACAGACCGAGAGTTAGGTGGGGACAAGTTATAAAGTAAAACAGATGCCAGTTGAAATTTGTACCGAAAATTGTAACTACTGAAACTTATCGGCTCGCCGCTCGTGTTGTCTCCCTACCTCGGCAAAGTACTTCGTGAAAGCCCTGTAGATAGTCAAAATTGACAGTTTGAGGATAGCCGAAATTGACAATTTGAGGACAGTAAATCTAGATGTATGCAAGACAGGTCCACATCACCTTCCGAATACATCTCGTGCGCCGCAATACGAGTACCCTTTCCTCTGCAATGAGTCAAGGTAGAACACCTTGTTGCTTTTCGGAATAAGTAGCAGCAGGATCCAGTGGTAGCTACATATTACACGTAGAGAATTAAAAATTTAATCTAAATTTGGGGGTGTGCACATGGAGACACTAATCTACGGGTGAAGTACTGATGAAAGCACTCACCTCTGGTTGTAGGGTACAAGTATATACTCCTTGTCGACCTGAGCAAGCAACCCTCTTTTGATGTAGTCGACAACGAAGTCTGTGTCGGTCTTAAACATCACCTCGGCGACCATCTGGGGGTCCAAGAAACCAACAGGTATGCCCTTGGATTTGGCATAGTTGGCCATGCAGCTGCACGGAAGTAACCAATTAATAAATGACATATATCCGTATATGCACGGATAGTAGGATACTTACAGCACCCAAGACCGTAGGATTGACAAGTCGAGCGCATCTTTGTTCAGTAAATTGTGCAGGTCTTCGAAGGTCACTGAGTAGGTCCCAACGTCGTTATGGAACTCTGCCACGGTGTACTTGACCATGATGTGCGTCGGACGCTGTGTCCTGGTCTGGTTTGTCCTCCTCATGTACCATGCATGCAGGCTCTGGCATGCTAACCCCATGCTCGAAATTGCGGTATCGGAGGCCATGGGCATCCCCAGAGAGAACGGCATGAGAGCTGGCGCACTCTTCTCGCTCTCCTTCGCCGGGCTCTTCTTTGCTTTTCCCCTCATAGCCAGCTTCTTGAATGGTTGCCTCTTAATCGGAGTCAGCTTCGTCATCGGAGGGGTATGCTGGCTAGTAGGCCGCGTGTCGGTCTGTGATGTCTGTGATGTAAGAACCTATGTATTAGGACACTAACTCTGAGGGCTATTATTATAGTACAAATTATGAAACTGGTGGGGGAATTACCTCATACAGGACGATGTCTTTCTTGGGCCATTGCACGAACGTGTGCACCGCATCCCCGAGAGTGGTAATCTCGTCGTTCGGCGGCTTCTCCAACGGAAAATCCTTGCAATGGTCAAAGACACTGTCCACCTGGACCCGTGCAAAACCCTCACATAGAGGGGCACCATGGATTGTGGCCCCCGCCGTGCATGGTTGCGCCATCCCACGGGCAGCCTCGATTGGGAAGACACCGGTCAGCACCATAAGCTTGCAGGAGGCGGGTTCCTACAAACAGTGCGCATTAACATGTTGAATTTCACCGCTTCTCACTTTCGAATGAATTAACATAGACAAACAGTGCGCATTAACGGTCATTACCTGCAGAGAGTCCACCGGATACTTTGGAGAGGGCTCCGTCTGCGAAGACCCCGGCGCAGACGCGCAGCTACTACGGTGGCCAAGAATGGGGGTCGGTACTTCCGCTTCTAGAATGGGGGTGCCCTGGGTCGCCTTTCTTAGCTCTTCATACATGGACCGCATCTCCGACAACTGCTGCAGGAGTGCTTTGTCCCGAACAGCGAACTCCGATCGCATCTCCTCCTTGAGCCGTTCATCGCGGGCTTGGTGGGATCTCTTTCTCCTCTTAGCCGCCTCCTCATCATCAGGGAAACCATACCTCCAAGGCACAGTGGCGCCGAGGCCGCGCACGCGGCCTGGATGCTCCTTGTTTCCTAGCGCCGCTGTGAGGATATCCCTGTCCCTCCTCGGGTTGAACTCTCCGGATGCCGCCTGCGCACTCAGCGTCACCTGCAACAGGAGAACTTAGCAATACAGCCCATTGCATGCGTGTTATGAGGATAGTACGTGATCGGACAATCTTACCAGCCGGTCGATCACTTCCTTGTCCGCAGGGTTACTCACGGAGACGCTTCCGGAGGAGTTCATCGTCGATCTTGCTCGGCACCAATTGCGGGCGCGCACGTCCGTTATGCCCGCATAAGGACTGCCGGCCGAAGACTGGGAAGCCTCCTCGTCCTGCTTCCTCCACAGCGCCTTCTTCCCCACATACCCACCGGTGCCTAGTCTGTGTGGGTGGGTGTTCTTGGCCTGGTTAGCATGGCCCTTCGCACTAAGCTCCTGGAACTCTGGCTTGGCCTTCATCTCGACGAACTGCTGTCATGCCTCGGGAGTCACGAAAGGGAAGTCATCGAAGGGGGTCTTCGACTCCTTCACATAGAGCCTGACAAGGTGGCTCTTGAAGTTCCTCCACGCCTTGTTTATTGACATCAGTGTCCACCGGCGGATGGTGAACTGGCGATCCTCCAGAATGCGAAACGCCGCCTGCACTTCTTCCCACAGCGCATCCTTGCACTCTGGGGGCACTTGACCCCAGTCGGAGGTGGTGATGGGCACCCGCTCCCTTGCCACTTTGCCGCATAGTGAGCGGTACTGACCGACAAGTTTGTCCGGAGCTTCCGGCACACCATTGTCGTCGAACTGGACGTGCTGCTTTTCCCACTTGTTCAGACGCGCGCATGTCGTCCGGCCTCGCCCCTTTCTCTTCTTCTGCGGGGTCACGGCGAACGAGGCGACCTCCGGCCCAGGCGTCTCATCGCCAGCGAGGTCACCCTGACTCCCCGAGTGGTGCATTTCGTCACCAGACATAGTTCCTAACATAAGTGAAAGAGATAACAGTTTAAGTAAATCTGCAACTAATAATTCTATACCAAAACCCATATACTTATAATTAACAAGAATGACAGAAACGGTGGGGAGGCGATGGAGGTGATCGCGTCGGAGGCGGGAGGGCGATGGAGGTGATCGCGCCTGACGGTGGAAAGGTGATGCAGGTGATCGCGACGGACGGAGAGGAGGAGAAGGTGGGAGGCGATGGAGGTGATCGCGGCGGACGGTGCGAGGGCGGAGAGAGCTAGGGAAACAGTTGCGAACTGGAATGAGCGGGACAATCCCCGCCTTGAACTATTAACCGCGACGATATTATTACAGTCGGTTCTCGCATCAGAACCGTCTGTAATAATCGACATAGTGATAGTCACTAGAGAGATTATCACAGACGGTTTTGAGTTGAGAGCCGACTGTGCTCTGATTATCACAGACGGTTTGGAATTGAAAACCGACGGTGCACGTCAAGAACTCGAAGAGTCGGACACTGTTGAAAACATCACAGTCGGTTATATATACATAACCGTCTGTGATAGTAATACTATCACAGTCGGTTCTCAAATAAAAACCGTCTGTGGTAATCTACTAGAGGAGAGATTATCACAGACGGTTGTGAGTTGAGAACCGATTGTGACTGAGATTATCACAGTCGGTTATAGAATCATACCCGTCTGTGCTAGGTCAAAACCGTCCTTGATAATCTCTCTATTGAACGTTAGTTTTACAACTTGAAACTGATCTGTAGCTTTCAACTCTGAATGCTCGAAAACTTGTTTTAAATGAACACTCAGATATTTCAAATGTAGTCCAAATGCTCTGTAAATTGGTTACTGTGTACGTAGATCCAATAATTGGTTACAATGTGGAGCATGCTCAAATAAATTTAACATACAATGTACGTGGAGCATGCTCAAGTTAATGTTACATACAAATGGGAACTTTCACCGACAATTTCCACGTACACAGCCATGTTATCCTCAACTTTCCACTTGCCGCGGCCCTGCAAAGACGAGAATTACAGGAGATATAAGCTATACCGATGGAAACAGAGAGATAAGACGTACAGTTCATTACCTTTAAAGTATAACCCTTCCTGGTGATCCATACGCACGTAACTGGTTTCGTCGGTGTCTTCAGTATCGACCTGTACGCCATCTCCAAATGGAGGAATCTCATCAAATTGATTGTATTCCTCCTCGTCTACGACATTTTCAACTCCAACAATCCTTCTCTTGCTATGAAGGACGATGTGCCACTTCTTATTGGCCGGGTCAGTGGCATAAATGACCTGAATGGCTTGATTTGCAAGTATGAATGGCTCATCTTTATAAGCAACGCGATCCAGATCCACAAAAGTGAAACCGTAACTGTCAACCTTCACACCCTGTGGGATTTGGACCCATCGGCATCGAAACAGGGGAATCTTGAACAGTACGTAATCGAGCTCCCAAATTTCTTCAATGAACCCGTAGTACGAGTTCAATCCACGTACTACCCTTGTTGGGCCTGTCTTGATGAACCCCTCATGGAAAGCTTCTACGCTCACTCCACTATTTTGCACAGTGCTCTTTCGATCTTGAGCTTTTGTGTAAAATGTGTACCCATTGATGTCGTATCCCTGCCATGTCTGTACAGTAAACGTGGGCCCTTTTGCCAACCATTTAAGGTTATCACTTGCGGACTCTCCGGTGATTCGCACCTTCATCCACGCGTTGAATCGACTATTATGTTGTCCCGTGATCCAAACCTCGGATCGGCGAGGATTGTCTTGTCGTAGCATCTCCTTGTGCTCGTCGATGTACGGAGACACCTCCGTCATGTGTTGCAAGACCCAAAAATGAGCTTTCGAGTACATATCGAAATCAGGAGTGATGGCTCTCCGTCCAATAGTGCCAACACCATCAAGCCTCCCCTCGTGACGAGACACAGGAACTTCTATTGCTTCTACCTCGGCCATGTAATCGACGCAGAACTCAACAACCTCTTCCGCTGCATAACCTTCGACAATGCTACCATCGGGCCGGGACCGATTCCTCACGTAGGCCTTAAGTACACCCATGTACCTCTCGAATGGATACATATAACGTAGGAACACGGGTCCACATATCTTGATTTCTCTGACAAGGTGGACGGTGAGATGGACCATGATATCAAAAAACGATGGAGGAAAATACATCTCAAGCGGACAGAGAGTTCGAACCACCTCGCTCTGCAAAGAATCCAGTCCATCGGGATCAATGACCTTGGAAGAAATTGCATTGAAGAAAAAACATAGCCTCGTGATCGTCTCTCTGACCTTATGCGGCAGAATACTCCGGATGGCAACAGGAAGCATTTGTGTCATCAACACGTGACAATCATGAGACTTCATACCCAGCAATTTCAAATCGCCCATGGACACAAGCTTTTTCATATTTGCGGAGTAACCCGATGGAACTTTAACACCATAGAGACACTTACAGAGTTCTGTCCTCTCAGCCTTGCACAAAATGTAGCATGCGGGGGGGAGGTATATACGGCCTTTATCGTCCTCTCTCGGTGCTAGCTCGGGCCTGATTCTCATTTCGATCATGTCACGCCGCACATTGACGCCATCCTGTCTTCCCTGGAATGTTCAGCAATAAGCCGATTAAATTGTCACAAACATTCTTCTCTACATGCATGACATCAATGCAATGACGGACCTCTAAATGCTCCCAATACGGTAAGTCCCATAATATCGATCTCTTCTTCCAAGTGTTCTTCGTGCGGGGTTTCAATTTATTACCACCCTTTCCAAACACAACGTCTATGTCCTTCACCCGTGAGTAAACATCTTTCCCGCGCGTAGGCTTCGGGGCTGAACCATCTTCCTTGTGGCCGTCAAATTCCCTCTTCCTCTTACGGTACGCGTCATTCTTCGGAAGAAACCTACGGTGACGCATGTACACTGTTTTCCTGCAATTCTTCAGCCACACGCTCTCAGTCTCATCTTCGCAGTGGGGGCAGGCTTTGGCTCCTTTCGTAGTACGGCCCGACAAATTTCCAAGGGCAAGGAAATCGTTGATGGTGCAGAATATCATAGCACGTAGGATGAAGTTCTCTCGTTTGTATGCGTCCCATACCTGCACCCCTTCGTTCCACATTGTTAGGAGATCCTCTATCAATGGTGCTAGGTACACATCAATATCGTTTCCGGGTTGTTTTGGTCCTGAGATAAGTAGAGACATCATGATGTACTTGCGCTTCATACACAACCAAGGAGGAAGGTTGTAGATACACAAAAGAACCGACCAAGTGCTATGCCGACTGCTCATGTTACCAAAAGGATTAATTCCATCGGTACTCAACCCGAACCTTATATTCCTCAATTCTGCTTCGAAGTTAACAAATTCCCTGTCGATGTTTCTCCACTGCGAAGAATCAGCGGGGTGTCTCAGCTTTCCATCCTTCTTCCGGTCTTCCGAGTGCCAGCGCAGTAATTTTGCCTCTTTACGGTTTGCAAACAAACGCTGCAAGCGGGGAATGACTGGCAAATACCACAATACCTTAGCAGGAGGTCCTTGCTTTATCTCCGCGCAGTCGCCGTCGTCTGTTCGGTCCTTAGTACGCTTATAGCGGGATGCGCCGCACACCGGACAAACATGCATATTCTTGTAGTCATTACGGTAAAGGATGCAATCATTAGGGCATACGTGTATCCTTTCTACTTCCATTCCCAAAGGACACAACAGCTTTTTCGCTTGGTAGGTGTTTTTTGGCAACTCGTTTCCTTCTGGGAGCATGTCCGCCAAAAGATCTAACAGTGCTGTGAAACTCTTGTCGGTCCAGCTGTTGCTTGCCTTCAATTTTAACAGTTCAAGCACAGAGGCTAACTTTGTGTACTTCGACTTGCAACCAGGGAACAACGGCTTTTCTGAGTCCTCAATCAAGCGCTTGAATTTGTCAAACTCCCTTTCACTGTAATTTCCTTCAACATCACGCAACATGTCATCTAAATGGTCATCCTCTGGCATTTCCTCGTCGAAGTCGTTGTTCGGATCCGACATGTCCTGTTCCTCAACCTGAGTGGCAGTTGTTTCTGCAGTTGGCTCTTCTCCATGGTGGACCCAACATGTGTACCCCTTTTTGAAACCACGTCTTATCAAGTGGGCGACAATTTGAGATGAGTTGGTGAACATCTTAATATTCTGGCAGTCTATACAAGGACAGTACATATATGGTAAACCCTTCTTCGCCATGTCTTGCTCAGCAACCTTTTGGAAATCAAAAACACCTTTCATGTATTCCTCACCCACTCGGTTGTCATTATACATCCAGTCTCGGACCATCTGCAATTAATCAAATTCATACACATGCTAATTAGTAAATCAATGGAGATCGATATTGATGATGAAATCAAGTAATGTGTATGCCTTGGGAGCAAGTACCAACCTTGGTTCGATCCTCAAATTTTTGCCCCCAAATGCTCCCCCGGCCTTTCGAGATTTCGCTCTTCCTTGCCCCAAATCTCTTCGAACTGGGCAGTGTAGGTCGAGGAAGAGAGTACGACTACCTCAAAACATCCGCCAAAAGACCTTTTATACCAGGTTCAATACAGACGGTTCTATATAATACCGTCGATAATATCAGTGCATTATTGAAGAACAGAATATTACTGACGGGTTTCCTCTATTAACCGTCGGTAATATCGGTGCAATTTGTGTAACTATGAAAGAAATATCACAGACGGTTATGACCTCCAAACCGTCCGCTTTACTATCACAGTCGGTTTTTATCTCAGAACCGTTTGTGTATTTGATTATCACAGACGGTTTTAAGGTCCGAACCGTCTGATTATCACAGTCGGTTTTTACCTAAGAACCGTCTGTGTATGTGATTATCACAGTCGGTTTTTATCTCAGAACCGTCTGTGTATGTGGTAATCACAGTCGGTTTTTACCTCAGAACCGTCTGTGTTATCACAGACGGTTTTAATGTCTGAACCGTCTATAATATCCCAGATTGTTTGTTTGCATTCGACTACTGGTCATCAGTTGTTCCACTTGTTTTTCATATTTGGTTCTATCTTGTTCAATGTTGGTATTTAAAAAAATGAACGTTCAGACTATTTGGTTTTATCTTGTTTTTCATATTTGTTTTATATATATGTCTGAAATTAAAACCGTATGTAATCTTTCAAGCAGAGACGGTTTTGAGTTAAAAACCGTCTTGATCGCAGCAGTATTTTCTTGTTAACATTTTTACACAGAACATCGTTTGGTGATTATCAGTTACATAATCAATCGAAAGCCAGATATATAAGGAAAAGAAATTTCTTATTTCTTACAATCTTTCCATACATAAGAGATACTATTAATTAAGCGACCAATTGATTAGTGTCGACCTGTTCCGAAAGTAATTTACAAAGTTCTCCTAGGGACGTATTGGCATCAGTAGGATCTACACTGGCCGCCCCAGGAGAACTACCAATAGCTCTAAGACTATCAACATCATCTCTCACCAAAGGAATGGATTTGGCATCAGTAGGATCATCAAAGAAATTAAAGTTGATACAACAAAGGTGGAGATGAAGCTGCAACTCAAAGCATGCACTCTGCCAAGTGCAGAATGGCAAAAGACATCCCCTCAGAATGCTTCTCCAGCGCCTCTTTTTTTTTTTGGAGAGTTCTGCCCAAGGCAGCTTTCTCCTCCTGCACATATGCTTCTCCAGCTTCTACTAGGGGCGTATGCTGAGAGGGTGAAGATGATTGCCAAGCTTCGGAGTGGATTTGGACGTGGAAATGTGAGCCTTACCCCAGAAAAGCTGATGATACAAAGGTGTTGGAGAGGGGATATTGGAAGGATTATTGTGGATCTCCAAAGGTGGAGTCGATGCAACTGGAGGGGTTGCAAGGGGCAATGTGGCAACACAGGCCTCAGCACCCTCTAGAGTCTTCGCTGCAGCTCCACTGTACGATCTTTCATCATTTCTAAGTCTCTTCTTTGGAGGGAGCATTTCCTCAAGCACCTGTGGATTTCGAAATGCATTTGTTTCAAGGTAATCAAGTCATAAAATAAAGATCTGCATTAGAGTTTCAGAGAGGACTTACTTTCTGAAGATCCTGATCGAGTTCATTCCTTATCTCTTCCTCATCACTCTGATCAATTTCAATAACCTCACTGGAATCTCGGCTCGCCATCAAGGTGGGAGTTGAGGAGGAAATAAAGACAGGGATTTAGGAGCCTCGCTATTTATAGAAACAGAAGGTGACGGTTCATATGCGCGGGTGCCTCGAGTTCTAAAAAGCGCACTACTGGTTTTCAAGGTCAATAAATTCATGATATATAACTTCTCGGGAGATAAACTGCAACACGGCAAAGGAAGTTGAAGAGTCAGATTACATAATTCGATGCAAATTAAATTTGAAGTAAATAATTAAATCTCTTCATCTGCTCAGTTATTATGTGCGGTTATCAACAATTGCATGTAGAGAATTACACTGTTGGGACTATCACAGACGGTTGGGAGATCAAAACCGTCTGCGTTAATATTACAGACGGTTCTGATGTTCGAACCGTCTTTAATATGTCTGTTGAATATTGAACTGTTCGACTTCTACAAATACTTGTTCCCTCCCTGGAGTTTTGCTTCCAGTTGAACCGCTGAGAATTTGAAGCGTCGATAACTGTTCGACAATCACAGTCGGTCCTTACATTAAATCCGTCTGTAATTTTACTATCACAGACGGTTTGGAGTTAACAACCGTCTGTGATATTGATAGAAGTTGAGAATTCGAGGCGGCGGACACTGTTGGGACTATCACAGTCGGGCCTTACATAAAAACCGTCTCTAATGTGACTATCACATATGTTTTTTACCTCAGAGCCGTTTGTGATATTCAAAGCACGTTGATATATAACTTCTATATTCTTTTTATATTATTTGCATGGGACCTGCGACTTCTATATTGTTTCTATATTATTTCAAGGGCTCCGATCACAAGCCAAAGATCGCAATAGTCGTTCCTTGATCGCACACAGTGTACATACCTTTGTATGGTCGAATGTTCGACAAAAGCTAAAGAAAGATAAGAAGATAAGAAGAGGGAAGATTGCATGCAGTCCAAGAATGTGCTGGAAAATTAGAAAGTTGACATAAGAACAAAGTTTTCAATAATTTGTTTCATCACTTACAAAAAAAAGTAAAAATACAGAATGCTAGGTCAAGGAGTGGTCTTAACCCTGGCTGCATCTAGAATAAAGTCAGTTTGACTTGCAGCCAGGACGCAGGACTCCTCCAGCGACAAGTTGTCCTTCTCAGGATCAACTACTTCAGCGTCGAGAAGGCCTGCGACCTCCCTCAGCTTCGCGATGGTATCCTTCATTGTCAAACCGCAGCCAGCGATGGTCATATCCGCGGCTTTCTTCTCCTCGCGAAGACGCCTCGTCCTCGCCCTAGCATTGTCACCATCCGTCTTCATGCGCTGAATGCGCTGGAAGAGATCGTCAAGGTCAAGCCGTAGCCGAGTGTGCTTCTCCGTGAGGAGCTTGTGCTCCTCCTGGAGGGCCCTCAGCTCGGCCTTGACTTTGGCAGTGTCTTCCACGGCTCTCCTTCCCTGTGCAAATCAACAGGTCAAGAATGTATTGAACATGGATTAACAATACAGGGGTAAGTCAAAAAGATTGAGCGTTCATACCGGGGAGGGCGAGGCTGACGATGCCATCGAGGATGCCATTGGCGCAGACAAGCTAAGGAGTCAAACAATCTGAGAACTATAAAAACTTGTAAAGTAAATGACAATTTTTCCACTGTCAATTTATAGAACTTCCAAAGCGATGCTTCGTGTTCTCCTAGGCGCCGCGCGCGAAGATCGGAGACAGAAATGATCACAGTTGAGAATTCGAAGCGCCGGTACTTTTCCAGTCGGTTCATACATCAGAACCGTCTGTGATAACTACACTATCACAGAAGCTTCGTTGTTTACAACCGACTGTATAAATCACAGTCGGCTCTGAGTTCCGAATCGTCTATGATGGTATAATTATCACAGACGGTTTTGAGTTCCAAACCGTCTGTATATATCACAGTCGGGTTTTAGTTTAGAACCGTCTGTGATAAGTAGACTATCACAGACGGTTCTTAGCTGGGAACCGATTGTATATATCACAGTCGGTTTTTAGGTTAGAGCCGTCTGTGATAAGTATACTATCACAGACGGTTTTGTGTTCAGACCCGTCTGGTTTACTGTCACAGTTGTTTTTGACGTCAGAACCGTCTGTGATATCTGAACATATTCTCCCGACAGGCGTTCACAGACGGTTTTCCATTGAACAGTTCATACCCGTCTGTGATGTGCCGTCCTGGATGTCTGTTTCTGCAAATGCGCCAATCTTAAATCATATCTCACCTTATGATATACATCACAAGCACCCACAATAACTATAACAAAAATAGGGGAATAAGCAGAGAAAATTGGAATTTAACAGCGACACAACAACAACTAGGAGAAAAAGATATGTTTCACCGAGAAAATTTCTCTTCCAGAAAATTGGTCCCTTTTCGTGTTGCGGGCGTGCCAGTATACATAAGTATGCAAATAAAGAGTATATAATACACAATTTTAAGAAATACTATACTTTATTAATTCTGAAAATAATTACAAGTTACAAGTCTCTTTGGAATTTACAATCTCTCATTGCGACAAAAGAAAGTACATATTTACTTCAAGGGATTGCATGTTCCTGGTTTCTTAGGCCTTTTGAAAAACTTCTGGTTAATTACATCTGCAGAACATGTCCACAAAAAACTTTGATTAAATTGTGCTGATGGTGGTCGTCTTCAAGTCTCGAAACTTCAAAATTACCCTTAATGAATAAATGTAATTCGTATGCCAATGCACGCAAGTATGCAAATCCATAGCCTGATTAGTCTATGATATTATCACAAAATGTGGCATTTGCCTCATCAGTGCCCAGTCAGGAGGTTGTTCGGCCTCGTCGGTCGCTAACAAATAGATTCCTTCGCCTCATCAATACTCGGCATGAATGGCTTCGTCAGTCACGAACAAAAGTTATGTCACATTCGCCTCATCACACTACTACAGAAATGCTTTTCACTATCGGTTCTCTTACCGATAGTGGTCGGCACGATAGTAGAGGTGCAGCACACTTCTATCGGTTCAAAAATCGTTTGTAAAACATCTACATTCCCAACGTTCATAATTGCTATCGACTATTTCTTCTATCGGCTCGAATTTAAACCGATAGTATTGTATATGTTTTTTTTATCGGCTCGTATATAAACCGATAGTATTGTTTAGGATTTTCTATCGGCTAGGATCTAAACCGATAGTAATATTAATGTTTTTTTCCATCGACTCTTATATAAACCGATAGTATTATGTAGACACAGTTAGTACTGGAAACTTTATTCTATCGGTTGTTATATATAAACCGATAGTATTGTGTAGACACAGTTAGTACTGGAAACTTTATTCTATCGGTTGTTATATATGAACCGATAGTACTGAGATATTTATTCTATCGGTTATATTATATAACCGATAGTATTTTGTAGACACGTTTAGTACTGAAAATTTTATTCTATCGGTTGCTGCATATGAACCGATAGTACTGTAATATTAATTCTATCGGTTGTAGTATATAACCGATAGTAATATTAGTTTTCCTATCGGTTATGTACTGGCACGGTTAGTACTGGAATCATGCACATATACATACAGCTATACAGAGATACATTGGATCATTCACAAATACACCAATATTTACAAATATTCACCAATATTCACATATTGAATTTGTTCACAAATACACTAATACAGTAATATACACATGCATTGGACAGATTGAATTTATGCACATATTGATCGAGTTTATTCACAAATACATCAATGAATCTATTCACATATTGACTTTATTCACAAATACAGCAATCAACACATTCAATATATATTCACAAATACAGCAATCAACACAAGTCAGTTACTATCGATCGTTGATAGCCACTTCTTCCATGACATATTGAGCCCAAATTGTTCGCAGCTCCTTCAATTGAGGCAACTCATATTGCTCTTTCAACATGGCGCTCTGCATATATGCGTGTATGAAGTTAGGATCGTACGTCACATCCAATTAAAGTTCGACTTTGAGTCAGGAAAAATGGTTACCTTAAGGAATTGGGCAAAGTTTCTCCTGATCAGGTCATACATGAATCTCATGACATAGAAGCCACATTCCCACGATTGTGGCTGCTGATGGCACTGGAAAAATTGCATATGCAAAGACATAAATCCACATTAACTCGAAAGAACTAATTAAGCTTAAATTAAAAGACTCATCATGAGTACTTCCATCCGTATTAATTACCTCATATTCTTTCCAAGAAATTGTTGTGTCCTTCGACGAGTCATGCCTCCCTCCAGCACTAGCATAATTTTTGAAAGTACTGTATTTAATTTAGCATTGCCAGTTAATATGTTATCATTAATTAGCTAGTCAGAGAAAAATTTAAGACAACTATGTTATTTACGCGTCTATGTGCCATGTGAGGGTGAAAACATGCGCCATCTTGTCGCTCATCGAATCGAGGTAATAGACCTCATTCATCCATGGGCAAATGACGGCGAGGACCCAGTGGCCCCTACATTGCATATATAAGCGAACTGTTTCATACATATGTTAGGCGTAACATACAAGAATGAGTTAAATTAGTAGGAAATGCACTAACCTTTGGTGGTACGGCGCAAGGATGAACTCTCGGTCCTGTTGCGCTAGTAGTGCCCTTGATATGTATTCCTCCGCATGTGCTTGGTCGTGCTCTAGCATCATGAGGCTTATTTTCTCTAGGTCGAGGAAACCCACCTTGTCACATGCCCTCATCGACGCCAGCCTATACATGCACCTGGATGCAAAGTAGACATTAGTAAGTAGTGCATACAAAGTGATTAGATTTATGAAACGAACTGTGATAACTTCAGACAACAGCAAACTCACAGGACTCCAGTCCGTATGATGGATATATCAAGCTCCCGCCAGTTGAGGAGGTCGAACAAATCCTCGTGGGCCACCGATATGCTCCCGGGCTCACGGTGAAAATGGGCTAGCCTGAAGTGAACCAAGAAGTTGATGTGGCGCCTAGACCGAGTCAGGTACCACTCGTGGAGACTTCTGGTTATTTGATCCATATTGCGCAGAAGGTACTCCGACACGAGTGGGGACCCGTTCTTGAACGTACCCGGCTGGCTTTGTTTGGCCTTGCCTTTGGCCATGCCCTTGCCTTTGGGCGGGGAGCGAGTGTATACCTTCGAAGGTTGGGGTGTGGTGCCGCCGGCCTCATTTGATGGCGAAGGGTTTGAGGCCGTCGGAGGAGGCATGGGGGCCAAAGGAGTTCCCTCATGCGTTGTGGCGGGGGTGGTGTCCTCAGGAAGTGAGCTGGTACCCATCGTCCACTTTAAGTACAAACGCATAAGTTAGATTTTGCAAATTGAGTATATTAACTGAGTTGTAAGCTAGAATGGCTAGGGTTTACCTCCTGTAATCTAACACCCTTCTTGGGCCACTGTATGTACGAGCCCAATGCCTCGCCAATTGTCCGCATTTCGTCCGTTGGGACGGGCAACAGAAAAGAGCTGTAGCCCGGGAGGGCCATGTCCACCTGTACCTTTGCGAATCCAGGCTCCAGAGGTACGCAGTGGATCCGGATATCCTCCCAAGACTGGTATACGACCCCGTTTGCAACCGCAACAAGTTTGTCGCCTATGTTGATCAATAGGCTACAGCTCTCCGGCTTCTGCAATTTGCAACAATTATAACAGGTTAGCGAAACAATTCTAACGTAACGGGAGTGGCATCAGCCGAACTGCATATATAGCTCAAGAGTTGCAATACCTCGATCAGGTCCACCGGATCCACGTGAACCTTCGAGCCAACACTACTCGGCCTGGCAGCGTCGACCTCGGCAACTTGATCTAAACCCTTGGACTGCACAACTCGGCTGAGGCGTTCATACTTCTCGTTCATTTGAGCGAACATGTCCGCGAATTGTGCAGTCACATCTGCCCGTATCTTCTGAGATAGCTCCACTTCCCTTTCCTTCCAGCTGCCAGCCTTCTTCGCCTTTTGCCCGGGCTCCGAGAAGCCTTCCTTCCATGGCACCACAGCCCCCACGGTTCGCGTCCACCCTGGATGCTCCTTGTTCCCTAGAGCCCGGGTAAGGATGTCGTTCTCCCTATGGGGACTGAACAATCCCTCGGTCGCCTCCTTCGAGCAAGAGATCTGTTACATTGAAAGCTCTCCATTGTGAAGAAGAAATATATACAAACTTGCGCGCACACTAGTGATCATAGTTAGCCAACTTACGAGTCGCTGCACGACCTCGACGTCCCTGGGGTTTGGGAACGCCACAGTCCCCGTGGCCGACACGGTCCCTCTGGCCAGCCACCAGCGCTTGCATCGCTGATCGCGGATCTCGGAGAGTGGTAGGTCAGGGGAGTCGACGAAATTCGACGCCTCGTCTTCAGCCTTCTTCCACTGCTCCTCCTTCCCCGCATAGCCGCGAGAGCAGAGCCGGTGTGGGTGGTCGTTCCTCCTCTGGATTGCCCTGTTCTTCTCGCTGAGGGACTTCATACTAGAAACAAGAAAATTAATGCACCACTGCTTACTGCATACAATGGTGAAACCAAGCAAAGGAACCATACATACCTTGAACTCAGGAGTCCCCTTCTGTTGGGCGAATTGCTCCCATACCTCCTCTGTTATGAAGGGGTACTTCTCACATGGAGATTCGCCTTTAGCGAGGAAGGTACTGACGAGGACGCTCTTGAAGGTTTTCCACGTGTTGTTCATGTCCTTCAAGCAAGCTATCTTGGGACCATCGTCCGGGATGTTCCACTTGGCCTGTTTCAAACGGTGCATATAAGTAGGACTTACCTAATTTCTGGGATAAACCAAGAGAATGTGATTAATTACTCAAGAGTTCAGTGAGTTTGATTAATTTTACCTTCACTTCCGCCCACAGCCTATCCCTCTCGTCGGCCTTGACGTCCTTCCAGCTCTGGACGGTGATCTTCACCCTTTCCTTCGCCAACAAGCCAACATAGGTAGCATAGTGCCCGGCGTTCTTCCCGATCGGTCTCCCGAACTGGTTGAACTCACATGAAAGATCCGCGCATTTGGCCAAACGACCCAACATCGTCGGGCCTCGCGCCTTCCTCTTGCGTTGGGACGAGGTAGCGCCATCTACGTTCGCCCTCGCCGAATCACTACTATCAGCCGAGGAAGATGCCGACATGGCTTTACCTAAAATTCCATGAACAAACCATCAATTGATATGAAGAAAGGTACATGACAAAGTTCATAACTAAAATTGTTGTGCCCTACGCTAGTCTCTCTGCATGAACATAAAGTCTGTTGAAATTTAAATGAACCAAAATTTCAGATGAACATTAGAAAATGGGAAGTAATTAACAGAAAATTCAGATTAGCAGTGTAAACTAAAACATACTCTATTTCCTATCAGTTTTGAAAGGAAAACCGATAGTACTAAGGTATGTATTCAAGAAAATTTAAAAGATTAGCAGTGCAAACTATGCTAATCTCTCTGCAGGAAAATAAAGTCTGTTAAAATTTAAATGAACCTAAATTTGAGATGAACATTAGAAAATGGAAAGTAATTCACAGAAAATTCAGATTAGCAGTGCAAACTAAGACATACTCTATTTCCTATGGGTTTTGAAAGGAAAACCGATAGTACTAAGGTATGTATTCAGGAAAATTTAAAAGATTAGCAGTGCAAACTATGCTAATCTCTCTGCAGGAAAATAAAGTCTGTTAAAATTTAAATGAACCTAAATTTGAGATGAACATTAGAAAATGGGAAGTAATTCACAGAAAATTCAGATTAGCAGTAAGCAAACTAAGACATACTCTATTTCCTATCGGTTTTGAAAGGAAAACCGATAGTACTAAGGTATGTATTCAGGAAAATTTAAAAGATTAGTAGTGCAAACTATGCTAATCTCTCTGCAGGAAAATAAAGTCTGTTAAAATTTAAATGAACCTAAATTTGAGATGAACATTAGAAAATGGGAAGTAATTCACAGAAAATTCAAATTAGCAGTACAAACTATGATGGCACTACTATTTCCTATCGGTTTTCCAAGTCAAACCGATAGTAATCAAGTTTGTATTCAGTAAAATCTATAAGATTAGCAGTGCAAACTATGCTAGTCTCTCAGCAGGAACATAAAGTATGTTAAAATGTAAATAAACCAAAATTTCAGATGAAAATTAGAAAATGCGAAATAATTAACAGAAAATTCAGTTTAAGGTATTTACTATCGGTTCTGAATAAAAAACCGATAGTGGACTACACTATATGACAAATTGCTAGTGATTTTCATCAATTCTGTCATTCTCATAGCTATCAAGTTTGTAGTTCATAAATTTTACTCTAGGTTTATATTTGTAATCCATTGAACGGGATATGAACCATTGCATACAAAATTAAGCAATACACGCGAGCGATTTGGTCAAGAACACTTACAGTCGATCGTGGAGTGGCCGGAGGCGGTGGCGCAATGCAGTGCCGGAGGCGGTGGAGAACCAGATTCTGATCGGCAATAGTGGCACAGAGGAGCGAAGAAGCGAACGTCGGCAAATCTAGGGTTTTCCGCGCGAGTATTTGGAAATTGGAATGTGATCAGTTGCACTGGAGGGAAAATCGTGCAAGGTTATAACCTAATCTATGAATATTTACTATCGGTTCATAACCACAAAACCGATAGTAAAAATATGTAAGTTAGGGTTTGCAGTGTTGGCACTGTTCATTATCGGTTTTATTATACCAAACCGATAGTAAACTAAGAAACAGGGGCTCATAACACAGTATAAATCACTATCGGTTGTAAACACTAAACCGATAATAAACTAAGAACAGGGCTCATAACACAGTATAAATCACTATCGGTTATGGACGGTAAACCGATAGTATAGTTTAATTTCATATCGGTTTCACAGTTATAACCGATAGTAAAATACAATGTTATTGACCCTAAATGATTTCCCTTAGAAGAATTACAGAGGATCTCAGTACATCATTTTGCATTGTATTTTACTATCGGTTTTATGACAATAAACCGATAGTATATGTTAATTTCATATCGGTTTTGAGGTTGAAACCGATAGTAGAATACTGTTAAATTGATCTAAAGGTATTTCCTGAGAACAATTACAGATGGGTCTCAGTACATCATTTTGCACTTGTAAAGACACCGGAAATCCCATGCAAATGATTTCCAATAATTTTGAAATAAATTAACAGTAAAGACCAATCATGGAATGAAAATTTGCAGTTTTCATATATATTTGTGAAAAGAATCAATTATTGCTCAAATCAAGTATATACTCCAATTGAAATGAAAATTTGCAGAAATGATTCTCAATGCATCACGTATGTTTTCCCAAAGAATTTTTGAAAAATGATTTGAAGAATTCTTCGATTAAAGATCCAAGTAATATACGTCACTTACATATTGCGAATTAGTCAAGAATTGTTGTCCACCCATAATCCTTCTTCGTGGTTGTCTCGCAGGTAACTTGTTTCGTCAATATCTTCGGTAGGGCCAGATTGAAGGATTCCATCTAAAAATGGAGGTAGTTCGTCGAACTGATCGTACTCTTTTTCATCCACAACGTCTTCGACCCCAACAATACGTCTCACTGTGAAGGACAACATGCAACTTTGGGTTGGCCGGGTCAACGATGTAGAACACCTGTGTGGCTTGCTCAGCAAGTATAAATGGATCATCTTTGTGTGCGACTCTACTGAGATCGACGAGAGTAAACCCATAATTGTCGACTTCAACACCTCGAGGGATTTCGACCCATTGGCATCGAAACAGAGGAATCTTAAGTAATACATAATCGAGCTCCCATATTTCCTCAATAACACCGTAATATGAGTCGAGTGCCCTTACTGCCCTGGCATCCTCTGAAATAGCAAGTAGTGTCACTCCACTACATTGCATAGTACTCTTCTCGTCCTGAGTTCTTGTGTAAAATGAATAGCCGTTGATGTCATACCCCCTGCCAAATCCCTACAGTAAATCTAGGCCCTCTGGCCAACCATGTAACATCTTCATCTACGTCGCCCTCAGAAGCTTGCAGGACTCTATTTTCGATCTACCCAGTAAACTTCCTATTATTTTCTCTAGTGACCCAAATCTCTGGCTTCGAGGGATTCTGTTTCCGTAACATTTCCTTGTGCTCGTGTATGTATGGCTCCACCCCCGTCATGTGCTGTAAGACCCAAAAATGGGCTTTTGCATACAAATCATTAGAGGGGACGACTGCTTTAAATCCAATCGTTCCAATGCCCTGAAGCCTGCCCTCATGCCGGGACGTAGGAACGCCAATTGGGTCAACCCCAGCCATATAGTTGGTGCAAAATTCGATCACCTCCTCGGCGGCATAACCTTCAATGATACTGCCCTCAGGCCGATGTCGATTCCTTACATATCCCTTCAAGATACCCATAAATCTCTCAAATGGATACATGTAGCGCAGGAACACGGGTCCACAAAACTTAATTTCTCTGACAAGGTGAACAATTAGATGGACCATAACATCAAAAAAGGATGGAGGGAAACACATCTCCAGCTGACAAAGAGTGGTAGTCACATCGAGTTGCAAATCGTCCAGTCCATCCATATCAATTACCTGCAAGGACACAGTTGCAGCAAATATTCAGATCCAAAAAATCTGACAAGTTCCACGAATGGAGCTAATTAACTTGCTAGGAGTACACGCTTATGTACCTTGCCAGATATTGTGTTGAAGAAGTAACATAGCTTTGTAATTGTCTCTCTGACTTTGACTGAGAGAATGCCTCTGATAGCAATGGGAAGCATTTGTGACATCAATACATGACAATCATGGGACTTCATACCAACCAGTTTCAAGTCTTTCATGGACACAAGTGTTTTCAAGTTCGCAGAATACCCGCATGGAACTTTGACACCATGTAGGCACTGACAGAGTTCTGTTTTTTCTCTTTTTGACAAAGTATAGCAGGCCGGGGGGAGGTATGTCCGCTTTCCCTTCTCCAACAGTGCAAGCTCAGTCCTTATGCCCATGTCGAGCATGTCACGGCGAACGTTGATGCCATCTTTCGTCTTTCCTGGAATGTTCAACAACAAACCAGTCAAACTGTCACAAACATTTTTCTCTACGTGCATGACATCAATGCAATGTCGAACTTGTAAGTGCTCCCAATATGGCAGATCCCAAAGAATCGATCTCTTCTTCCAAACATTCTTTCCTGGAGGTTTAGAACATTTACCGAACTCAACTTTGATGTTCTTCACGCGCAAGTAAAGCTCCTTACCAGTCACAAACACTGGGGCTGATCCTTTCTCAGGCTTCCCATTGAATGACTTCCTCTTCTTACGGTAGGCGTGATGCATCGGAAGGAATCTGCGGTGACCCATGTACACTATTTTTCTGCAGTTCGATAACCACATGCTTTCCGTTTCATCCAGCACTACCACAGAAACAGACATCCTGGACGGCACAGCACAGACGGGTATGAACTGTTCAATGGAAAACCGTCTGTGAAGGCCTGGCGGGAGAATATGTTCAGATATCACAGACGGTTCTGACGTCAAAAACAACTGTGAGAGTAAACCAGACTGTTCTGAACACAAAACCGTCTGTGATAGTATACTTATCACAGACGGCTCTAACCTAAAACCCGACTGTGATATATACAGTCGGTTCTGAGTTCCGAACCGTCTGTGATAATTAGACTATCACAGACGGTTCGGAACGCAGAACCGACTGTGATTTATACAGTCGGTTGTAAACCACGAAGCGTCTGTGATAGTGTAGTTATCACAGACGGTTCTGATGTATGAACCGACTGGAAAAGTACCGGCGCTTCGAATTCTCAACTGTGATCATTTCTGTCTCCGATCTTCACGCGCGGCGCCTAGGAGAACACGAAGCATCACTTTGGAAGTTCTATAAATTGACAGTGGAAAAATTGTGATTTACTTTACAAGTTTTTATAGTTCTCAGACTGTTTGACTCCTTAGCTTCTCTGCGCCAATGGCATCCTCGATGGCATCGTCAGCCTCGCCCTCCCCGGTATGAACTCTCAATCTTTTGGACTTACCCCTGTATTGTTAATCCATGTTCAATACATTCTTGACCTGTTGATTTGCACAGGGAAGGGGAGCCGTGGAAGACACTGCCAAAGTCAAGGCCGAGCTGAGGGCCCTCCAGGAGGAGCACAAGCTCCTCACGGAGAAGCACACTCGGCTACGGCTTGACCTTGACGATCTCTTCCAGCGCATTCAGCGCATGAAGACGGATGGTGACAATGCTAGGGCGAGGACGAGGCGTCTTCGCGAGGAGAAGAAAGCCGCGGATATGACCATCGCTGGCTGCGGTTTGACAATGAAGGATACCATCGCGAAGCTGAGGGAGGTCGCAGGGCTTCTCGACGCTGAAGTAGTTGATCCTGAGAAGGACAACTTGTCGCTGGAGGAGTCCTGCGTCCTGGCTGCAAGTCAAACTGACTTTATTCTAGATGCAGCCAGGGCTAAGACCACTCCTTGACCTAGCATTCTGTATTTTTACTTTTTTTTTGTAAGTGATGAAACAAATTATTGAAAACTTTGTTCTTATGTCAACTTTCTAATTTTCCAGCACATTCTTGGACTGCATGCAATTAATCTTCCCTCTTTCTTTATCTTTCGTTGGCTTTTGTCGAACATTCGACCATACAAAGGTATGTACACTGTGTGCGATCAAGGAACGACTATCGCGATCTTTGGCTTGTGATCAGAGCCCTTGAAATAATATAGAAACAATATAGAGGTCGCAGGTCCCATGCAAATAATATAAAAAGAATATAGAAGTTATATATCAACGTGCTTTGAAATATCACAAACGGCTCTGAGGTAAAAAACATCTGTGATAGTCACATTAGAGACGGTTTTTACGTAAGGCCCGACTGTGATGGTCCCAACAGTGTCCTCGAGTCGACTCGAATTCTCGACCTCTATCAATATCACAGACGGTTCTTAACTCCAAACCGTCTGTGATAGTAAACGGACATATTAAAGACGGTTCGGACATCAGAACCGTCTGTAATATTAAAGCAGACGGTTTTGATCTCCCAACCGTCTGTGATAGTCCCAACAGTGCAATTCTCTACATGCAATTGTTGATAACCGCACATAATAACTGAGCAGATGAAGAGACTTAATTATTTACTTCAAATTTAATTTGCATCGAATTATGTAATCTGACTCTTCAACTTCCTCGCCTCGAATTCTCGACCTCTATCAATATCACAGACGGTTCTTAACTCCAAACCGTCTGTGATAGTAAACGGACATATTAAAGACGGTTCGGACATCAGAACCGTCTGTAATATTAAAGCAGACGGTTTTGATCTCCCAACCGTCTGTGATAGTCCCAACAGTGCAATTCTCTACATGCAATTGTTGATAACCGCACATAATAACTGAGCAGATGAAGAGACTTAATTATTTACTTCAAATTTAATTTGCATCGAATTATGTAATCTGACTCTTCAACTTCCTCGCCTCGAATTCTCGACCTCTATCAATATCACAAACGGTTTTTAACTCCAAACCGTCTGTGATAGTAACAGACATATTAAAGACGGTTCGGACATCAGAACCGTCTGTAATATTAAAGCAGACGGTTTTGATCTCCCAACCGTCTGTGATAGTCCCAACAGTGCAATTCTCTACATGCAATTGTTGATAACCGCACATAATAACTGAGCAGATGAAGAGACTTAATTATTTACTTCAAATTTATTTTGCATCGAATTATGTAATCTGACTCTTCAACTTCCTTTGCCGTGTTGCAGTTTATCTCCCGAGAAGTTGTATATCATGAATTTATTGGCCTTGAAAACCAGTACTAGTGCGCTTTTTAGAACTCGAGGCACCCGCGCATATGAACCGTCACCTTCTGTTTCTATAAATAACGAAGCTCCTAAATCCCTGTCTTTATTCCCTCCTCAACTCCCACCTTGATGGCGAGCCGAGATTCCAGTGAGGTTATTGAAATTGAGAGTGATGAGGAAGAGATAAGGAATGAACTCGATCAGGATCTTCAGAAAGTAAGTCCTCTCTGAAACTCTAATGCAGATCTTTCTTTTATGACTTGATTACCTCGAAACAAATGCATTTAGAAATCCACAGGTGCTTGAGGAAATGATCCCTCCAAAGAAGAGACTTAGAAATGATGAAAGATCGTACAGTGGAGCTGCAGCGAAGACTCTAGAGGGTGCTGAGGCCTGTGTTGCCACATTGCCCCTTGCAACCCCTCCAGTTGCATCGACTCCACCTTTGGAGATCCACAATAATCCTTCCAATATCCCCTCTCCAACACCTTTGTATCATCAGCTTTTCTGGGGTAAGGCTCACACTTCCACGTCCAAATCCACTCCGAAGCTGGAGAAGCATATGTGCAGGAGGAGAAAGCTGCCTTGTGCAGAACTCTCCAAAAAAAAAAAGAGGCGCTGGAGAAGCATTCTGAGGGGATGTCTTTTGCCATTCTGCACTTGGCAGAGTGCATGCTTTGAGTTGCAGCTTTATCTCCACCTTGGTTGTATCAACTTTAATTTCTTGGATGATCCTACTGATGCCAAATCCACTCCTTTGGTGAGAGATGATGTTGATAGTCTTAGAGCCATTGGTAGTTCTCCTGGGGCGGCCAGTGTAGATCCTACTGATGCCAATACGTCCCTAGGAGAACTTTGTAAATTACTTTCGGAACAGGTCGACACTAATCAATTGGTCGCTTAATTAATAGTATCTCTTATGTATGGAAAGATTGTAAGAAATAAGAAATTTCTTTTCCTTATATATCTGGCTTTCGATTGATTATGTAACTGATAATCACCAAATGATGTTCTGTGTAAAAATGTTAACAAGAAAATACTGCTGCGATCAAGACGGTTTTTAACTCAAAACCGTCTCTGCTTGAAAGATTACAGACGGTTTTAATTTCAGACATATATATAAAACAAATATGAAAAACAAGATAAAACCAAACAGTCTGAACGTTCATTTTTGTAAATACTAACATTGAAATAAGATAGAACCAAATATGAAAAACTTGTGGAACAACTGATGACCAGTAGTCGAATGCAAACAAAAAAACCGGGATATTAAAGACGGTTCGGACTTTAAAACCGTCTGTGTTATCACAGACGGTGCTGAGGTAAAAACCGACTGTGATAACAACATACACAGACAGTTCTGAGGTAAAAACCGACTGTGATAATAACGTAGACGGTCGGATGTGATAACACAGACGGTTCAGATGTGAGAACCGACTGTCATAATCAAATACACAGACGGTTCTGATGTAAAGCGGACGGTTTGGAGTTCATAACCGTCTGTGATATTTCTTTTCTTCAATAATGCACCGATATTACTGACGGTATTATATAGAACCGTCTATACTGAACCTGGTATAAAAGGTCTTTTGACGGATGTTTTGAGCTAGTCGTACTCTCTTGCTCGACCTACACTGTCCAGTTCGAAGAGATTTGGGGCAAGGAAGAGCGAAATCTCGAAAGGCAGGGGGAGCATTTGGGGGCAAAAATTTGAGAATCGAACCAAGGTTGGTTACTTGCTCCCAAGGCGTACACATTACTTGATTTCATCATCAATATCGATCTCCATTGATTTACTAATTAGCATGTGTATGAATTTGATTTATTACAGATGGTCCGAGACTGGATGTATAATGACAACCGAGTGGGTGAGGAATACATGAAAGGTGTTTTTGATTTCGAAAAGGTTGCTGTGCAAGACATGGCGAAGAAGGGTTTACCATATATGTACTGTCCTTGTGTAGACTGCCAGAATATTAAGATGTTCACCAACTCATCTCAAATTGTCGCCCACTTGATCCGACGTGGTTTCAAAAAGGGGTACACGTGTTGGGTCCACCATGGAGAAGAGCCAACTGCAGAAACAACTGCCACTCAGGTTGAGGAACAGGACATGCCAGATCCAAACAACGACTTCGACGAGGATATGCCAGAGGATGACCATTTAGATGACATGTTGCGTGATGTCGAAGGAAATTACAGTGAAAGGGGGTTTGGCAAATTCAAACGCTTGATTGAGGACTCAGAGAGGCCGTTGTTCCCTGGTTGCAAGTCGAAATACACAAAGTTGGCCTCTGTTCTTGAACTATTAAAATTGAAGGCAAGCAACAGCTGGACCGACAAGAGTTTCACAGCACTGTTAGATCTTTTGGCGGACATGCTCCCGGAAGGAAACGAGTTGCCAAAAAACACCTACCAAGCGAAAAAGCTGTTGTGTCCTTTGGGAATGGAAGTAGAAAGGATACACGCATGCCCTAATGATTGCATCCTTTACCGTAACGACTACAAAAATATGCATGTTTGTCCGGTGTGCGGCGCATCCCGCTATAAGCGTACTAAGGACCGAACAGACGATGGCGACTGCACGGAGATAAAGGAAGGACCTCCTGCTAAGGTGTTGTGGTATTTGCCAGTCATTCCCCGCTTGCAGCATTTGTTTGCAAACCGTAAAGAGGCAAAATTACTGCGTTGGCACTCGGAAGACCGGAAGAAGGATGGAAAGTTGAGACACCCCGCTGATTCTTCGCAGTGGAGAAACATCGACAGGGAATTTGTTAACTTCGGAGCAGAATTGAGGAATATAAGGTTCGGGTTGAGTACCGATGGAATTAATCCTTTTGGTAACATGAGCAGTCGGCATAGCACTTGGCCGGTTCTTTTGTGTATCTACAACCTTCCTCCTTGGTTGTGTATGAAGCGCAAGTATATCATGATGTCTCTACTTATCTCAGGACCAAAACAACCCGGAAACGATATTGATGTGTACCTAGCACCATTGATAGAGGATCTCCTAACAATGTGGAACGAAGGGGTGCAGGTATGGGACACATACAAACGAGAGAACTTCATCCTACGTGCTATGATATTCTGCACCATCAACGATTTCCCAGCCCTTGGAAATTTGTCGGGCCGTACTACGAAAGGAGCCAAAGCCTGCCCCCACTGCGAAGATGACACTGAGAGCTGTGGCTGAAGAATTGCAGGAAAACAGTGTACATGCGTCACCGTAGGTTTCTTCCGAAGAATGACGCGTACCGTAAGAGGAAGAGGGAATTTGACGGCCACAACGAAGATGGTTCAGCCCCGAAGCCTACGCGCGGGAAAGATGTTTACTCACGGGTGAAGGACATAGACGTTGTGTTTGGAAAGGGTGGTAAATTGAAACCCCGCACGAAGAACACTTGGAAGAAGAGATCGATATTTTGGGACTTACCGTATTGGGAGCATTTAGAGGTTCGTCATTGCATTGATGTCATGCATGTAGAGAAGAATGTTTGTGACAGTTTAATCGGCCTATTGCTGAACATTCCAGGGAAGACAAAGGATGGCATCAATGTGCGGCGTGACATGATGGAAATGAGAATCAGGCCCGAGCTAGCACCGAGAGAGGACGATAAAGGCCGTATATACCTCCCCCCCGCATGCTACACTTTGTGCAAGGCTGAGAGGACAGAACTCTGTAAGTGTCTCCATGGTGTTAAAGTTCCATCGGGTTACTCCGCAAATATGAAAAAGCTTGTGTCCATGGGCGATTTGAAATTGCTGGGTATGAAGTCTCATGATTGTCACGTGTTGATGACACAAATGCTTCCTGTTGCCATCCGGAGTATTCTGCCGCATAAGGTCAGAGAGACGATCACGAGGCTATGTTTTTTCTTCAATGCAATTTCTTCCAAGGTCATTGATCCCGATGGACTGGATTCTTTGCAGAGCGAGGTGGTTCGAACTCTCTGTCAACTTGAGATGTATTTTCCTCCATCGTTTTTTGATATCATGGTCCATCTCACCGTCCACCTTGTCAGAGAAATCAAGATATGTGGACCCGTGTTCCTACGTTATATGTATCCATTCGAGAGGTACATGGGTGTACTTAAGGCCTACGTGAGGAATCGGTCCCGGCCCGAGGGTAGCATTGCCGAAGGTTATGCAGCGGAAGAGGTTGTTGAGTTCTGTGTCGATTACATGGCCGAGGTAGAAGCAATAGGAGTTCCTGTGTCTCGTCACGAGGGGAGGCTTGATGGTGTTGGCACTATCGGACGGAGAGCCATCACTCCTGATTTCGATATGTACTCGAAAGCTCATTTTTGGGTCTTGCAACACATGACGGAGGTGTCTCCGTACATCGACGAGCACAAGGAGATGCTACGACAAGACAATCCTCGCCGATCCGAGGTTTGGATCACGGGACAACATAACAGTCGATTCAACGCGTGGATGAAGGTGCGAATCACCGGAGAGTCCGCAAGTGAGAACCTTAAATGGTTGGCAAAAGGGCCCACGTTTACTGTACAGACTTGGCAGGGATACGACATCAATGGGTACACATTTTACACGAAAGCTCAAGATCGAAAGAGCACTGTGCAAAATAGTGGAGTGAGCGTAGAAACTTTCCATGAGGGGTTCACCAAGACAGGCCCAACAAGGGTAGTACGTGGATTGAACTCGTACTACGGGTTCATTGAAGAAATTTGGGAGCTCGATTACGTACTGTTCAAGATTCCCCTATTTCGATGCCGATGGGTCCAAATCCCACAGGGTGTGAAGGTTGACAGTTACGGTTTCACTTCTGTGGACCTGGATCGCGTTGCTTATAAAGATGAGCCATTCATACTTGCAAATCAAGCGATTCAGGTCATTTATGTCACTGACCCGGCCAATAAGAAGTGGCACATCGTCCTTCATGGCAAGAGAAGGATTGTTGGAGTTGAAAATGTCGTAGACGAGGAGGAATACAATCAATTTGATGAGATTCCTCCATTTGGAGATGGCGTACAGGTCGATACTGAAGACACCGACGAAACCAGTTACGTGCGTATGGATCACCAGGAAGGGTTATACTTTAAAGGTAATCAACTGTACGTCTTATCTCTCTGTTTCCATCGGTATAGCTTATATCTCCTGTAATTCTCGTATTTGCAGGGCCGCGGCAAGTGGAAAGTTGAGGATAACATGGCTGTGTACGTGCAAATTGTCGGTGAAAGTTCCCATTTGTAAATTTAACATACAATATTACGTGGAGCATGCTCAAGTTACAGAGCATTTGGACTACATTGTAACCAATTATCGGATATACGTACATAGTAACCAATTTACAGAGTATTTGGACTACATTTGAAATATCTGAGTGTTCATTTAAAACATGTTTTCGAGCATTCAGAGTTGAAAGCTACAGATCAGTTTCAATTTGTAAAACTAACGTTCAATAGAGAGATTATCAAGGACGGTTTTGACCTAGCACAGACGGTTCACAGTCGGTTCTAACCTCACAACCGTCTGTGATAATCTCTCACTATGTAGATTACCACAGACGGTCTTTATTTGAGAACCGACTGTGATAATATTATCACAGACGGTTATATATATAAAACCGTCTGTGATATTTTCAACAGTGTCCGACTCTTTGAGTTCTTAACGTGCACCGTCGGTTCTCAATTCCAAACCGTCTGTGATAATCTCAGGCACAGTCGGCTCTCAACTCAAAACCGTCTGTGATAATCTCTCTGGTGACTACGATTATTATAGACGGTTTCGATGTGAGAACCGACTGTGATATATACTATTATAGACGGTTTCTATGTGAGAACCGACTGTGATAATACCGACGCGGTACATAGTTCAAGGCGGGCTTTATCCCGCTCATTCTACTTCGCCCTAGCTCTGTTTGCCCTAGCTCTCTCCGCCCTCGCACCGTCCGTCGCGATCACCTCCATCGCCTCCCACCTTCTCCTCTCCGTCCGTCGCGATCACCTGCATCGCCTTTCCACCGTCAGGCGCGATCACCTCCATCGCCCTCCCGCCTCCGACGCGATCACCTCCATCGCCTCCCCACCGTTTCTGTCATTCTTGTATGGGTTTTGTTATAGAATTATTAGTTGCATATTTACTTAAACTGTTCTCTCTTTCACTTATGTTAGGAACTATGTCTGGTGACGAAATGCACCACTCGGGGACTCAGGGCTCGCTGGCGATGAGACGCCTGGGCCGGAGGTCGCCTCGTCCGCCGTGACCCCGCAGAAGAAGGGAAAGGGGCGAGGCCGGACGACATGCGCGCGTCTGAACAAGGGGGAAAAGCAGCACGTCCAGTTCGACGACAATGGTGTGCTGGAAGCTCCGCCCCAACTTGTCGGTCAGTACCGCTCACTATGCGGCAAAGTGGCAAGGGAGCGGGTGCCCATCACCACCTCCGACTGGGGTCAAGTGCCCCCAGAGTGCAAGGATGCGCTGTGGGAAGAAGTGCAGGCGACGTTTCACATTCCGGAGGATCGCCACTTCACCGTCCGCCGGAGGACACTTATGTCAATAAACAAGGTGTGGAGGAACTTCAAGAGCGAACTTGTCAGGCACTATGTGAAGGAGTCGACGACCCCCTTCAATGACTACCCTTTCGTGACTCCCGAGGCATGGCAGCAGTTCGTAGAGATGAAGGGCAAGCCTGAGTTCCAGGAGCTTAGTGCGAAGGCCAAGGCTAACCAGGCCAAGAACACCCACCCACACAGACTAGGCACCGGTGGGTATGTGGGGAAGAAGGCGCTGTGGAGGAAGCAGGACGAGGAAGCTTCACAGTCTTCGGCCGACAGTCCTTATGCGGGCATAACGGACGTGCGCGCCCGCAATTGGTGCCGAGCTAGATCGACGATGGACTCCTCCGGAAGCGTCTCCGTGAATAACCCTGCGGACAGGGAAGTGATCGACCGACTGGTAAGATTGTCCGATCACGTACTATCCTCATAACACGCATGCAATGGGCTGTATTGCTAAGTTGTCCTGTTGCAGTTGACGCTGAGTGCGCAGGCGGCATCCGGAGAGTTCAACCCGAGGAGGGACAGGGATATCCTCACAGCGGCGCTAGGAAACAAGGAGCATCCAGGCCGCGTGCGCGGCCTCGGCGCCACTGTGCCTTGTAGGCATGGTTTCCCCGATGATGAGGAGGCGGCTAAGAGGAGAAAGAGATCCCACCAAGCCCGCGATGAACGGCTGAAGGAGGAGATGCGATCGGAGTTCGCTGTTCGGGACAAAGCACTCCTGCAGCAGTTGTCGGAGATGCGGTCCATGTACGAAGAGCTAAGAAAGGCGACCCAGGGCACCCATGTTCTAGCAGCTGGCGCAGACCCAGCGGAAGTACCGACCCCCATTGGCCACCGTAGTAGCTGCGCGTCTGCGCCGGGGTCTTCGCAGACGGAGCCCTCTCCTCCAAAGTATCCGGTGGACTCTCTGCAGGTAATGACCGTTAATGCGCACTGTTTGTCTATGTTAATTCATTCGAAAGTGAGAAGCGGTGAAATTCAACATGTTAATGCGCACTGTTTGTAGGAACCCGCCTCCTGCAAGCTTATGGTGCTGGCCGGTGTCTTCCCGATCGAGGCTGCCCGTGGGATGGCGCAACCATGCACGGCGGGGGCCACAATCCATGGTGCCCCTCTATGTGAGGATTTTGCACGTGTCCAAGTGGACAGTGTCTTTGACCATTGTAAGGGTTTTCCATTGGAGAAGCCGCCAAACGACGAGATTACCACTCTCGGGGATGCGGTGCACACGTTCGTGCAATGGCCCAAGAAAGACATCGTCCTGTATGAGGTAATTCCCCCACCAGTTTCATAATTTGTATTGTAATAATAGCCCTCAGAGTTAGTGTCCTAATACGTAGGTTCTTACATCGCAGACATCGCAGACCGAGACGCGGCCTACTAGCCAGCATACCCCTTCGACGACGAAGCTGACTCCGAGTAAGAGGCAACCATTCAAGAAGCTGGCTATGAGGGGAAAAGCAAAGAAGAGCCCGTCGAAGGAGAGCGAGAAGAGTGCGCCAGCTCTCATGCCGTTCTCTCTGGGGATGCCCATGGCCTCCGATACCGCAATTTCGAGCATGGGGTTAGCATGCCAGAGCCTGCATGCATGGTACATGAGGAGGACAAACCAGACCAGGACGCAGCGTCCGACGCACATCATGGTCAAGTACACCGTGGCAGAGTTCCATCACGACGTTGGGACCTACTCGGTGACCTTCGAAGACCTGCACAATTTGCTAAACAAAGATGCGCTCGACTTGTCAATCCTACGGTCTTGGGTGCCGTAAGTATCCTACTATCCGTGCATATACGGATATATGTCATTTATTAATTGGTTACTTCCGTGCAGTTGCATGGCCAACTATGCCAAATCCAAGGGCATACCTGTGGGTTTTTTGGACCCCCAGATGGTAGCCGAGGTGATGTTTAGGACCGACACAGACTTCGTTGTCGACTACATCAAAAGAGGGTTGCTTGCTCAGGTCGACAAGGAGTATATACTTGTACCCTACAACCAGAGGTGAGTGCTTTCATCAGTACTTCACCCGTAGATTAGTGTCTCCATGTGCACACCCCCAAATTTAGATTAAATTTTTAATTCTCTACGTGTAATATGTAGCTACCACTGGATCCTGCTGCTACTTATTCCGAAAAGCAACAAGGTGTTCTACCTTGACTCATTGCAGAGGAAAGGGTACTCGTATTCCGGCGCACGAGATGTATTCGGAAGGTGATCTGGACCTGTCTTGCATGCATCTAGATTTACTGTCCTCAAATTGTCAATTTCGGCTATCCTCAAACTGTCAATTTTGACTATCTACAGGGCTTTCACGAAGTACTTTGCCGAGGTAGGGAGACAACACGAGCAGCGAGCCGATAAGTTTCAGTGGTTACAATTTTTGGTACAAATTTCAACTGAATCTGTTTTATTTTATAACTTGTCCCCACCTAACTCTCGGTCTGTAAATTGGCAGTGCCATCAGCAGCCGGACGACAATACATGTGGGTTCTACGTGATGCGCCACATGTATGACCTGATCATCACCCCTCACCGGCCCGATTTCCCCGAGGTATTACAACTGCTCCCCTTAATTTGTCTCGATTTGACAGAATTTACAACTTAATTCAGCTAATTTTTTATGTACCAACTCTTGCTGCAGGGGGTCGACTTCCCTTCAGAAAGCCTTGACCCTCGGCAGATTAGTAATGTCCGAGGGATGCTCGCTGAGTTTTTCCTTTCGGAGGTCATATCACCCAAGGGGAAGTTTAGGGACCCGCAAGGTTCGTATTAGTGCGGCCTTACATTTATTTGTACATCTAACACACTTTAATTGTCGATTACATTTATTTGTTCAATTGTACATATTTCTGAGTTCTGTGCTGTATATATGAAATGCTATACAGAGAGGGGTGCAAATATATTTGAGTACTGCATGTGCATATGAAACTGTATATATTTGAGTACTGTACAAATATAATTCTGAGTTCAATTGTACAAATATATATGCATGAGACTGTATATATTTGAGTACTATGCATGTATGAAATTCATGAACTGTATATATGAAAATGCAATTTGTACAGAGGACATCTGTGAATGTTATAATCTCAGACGGTTTGTAAGATCAAAACCGTCTGTGCATGCACAGACGGTTTTGATCTTACAAACCGTCTGAGATTATAACAGTCACAGATAATAACACATCGCAGATGGTTTTGACCTCAGATCCGCCTGTGATATCAGACTATCACAGACGGTTCTGAGATAATAACACTATCACAGACGGTTTCAATATTAACACCGTCGCTGATATCGCAGATTGGTTTAACCTCCAAGCCGTCGGTAATAATATGAGTATCACGGACGGTTGTGAGATCAAAGCCGTCTATGAATTATGACTATCACAGTCTGTTATAACATCAAAGCCGTCTGTGATACTCATACTAACACAGACGGTTCTGATGTCAAAACCGTCTGTATATACTAAAGTATCACAGACGGTTCTGTTCTCACACCCGTCTGTGATAGTACAAGTATCACAGATGGTTCTGATGTCAAAACCGTCTGTGTATACTCAAATATCACAGACGGTAGAGAACAGAACCGTCTGTGATAGTATGAGTATCACAGACGGTTCTGATGTTAAAACCGTCTGTGATAGTATGAGTATCACAGACGGTTCTGATGTCAAAGCCGTCTGTGATACTCATACTATCACAGACGGTTCTGATGTCAAAGCCGTCTGTGATACTCATACTATCACAGACGGTTCTGATGCTAAAACCGTCTGTATATACTAAAGTATCACAAATGGTTCTGATGTCAAAACCGTCTGTGTATACTCAAATATCACAGACGGCTCTAAGAACAGAACCGTCTGTGATAGTGTGACAATCACAGACGGTTCTGACCTTATAACTGTCTGTGAAATATGAGTATCACAGACGGTTCTGACCTTATCACAGACGGTTCTGACCTTATCACAGTCTGTGAATGGATATATCACAGACGGTTGAAAACATCAAAAACCGTCTGTGATAGTGCGTGATTATCACTGACTCGAATATCACTGACGGGTAAGAACCGTCTGTGATGTCTGTTTTGACCCGACTGTGATGATGAATTCTGTAGTAGTGCAGGCAAATAGGACAAGCCTTGCCTCCTTTCGTACTATACCCCGACAAATTTCCATAGGCCGGGAAATCATTTATGGTACAAAATATCATGGCTCGCAACATGAAATTCTCTCGCTTATGTGCATCCCACACCCGCACCACTTCGCTCCACAATTTATGTAAGTCCTCAACTAACGGTGATAGAAACACGTCAATATCATTCCCGGGTTGTCTGGGTCCTGAAATTAGTAACGACATCATGATGTACTTGCGCTTCATACATAACCAAGGAGGAAGATTGTAGATGCATAAAAGAACCGGCCAAGTGCTATGTCGACTGCTCATATTTCCGTGTGGATTCATACCATCCGTACTCAGCCCAAACCTTATATTCCTCACTTCGCCGCCAAACTCACCGAATGTTCTGTTAATGTTTCTCCATTGAATGGAATCAGCTGGCTGTCTTAGTTTTCCTACTTGTTTTCGACATTCAACATGCCAACGCAAGTACTTCGCATCTTTCGGATTTGCAAACAGCCGTTTCAATCTGGGAATCACAAGCAAATACCACACAGTTTTGGCCGGAGGCCCTTTCTTTACCTCATCACATCCATTGTGATAAATTTTGTCCCCATGCTTATACCGCGATGCACCGCATCTTGGACAAACATGCAAATCCTTGTACTCGTTACGGTACAGAACACAATCATTTGGGCATGCAAATATTCTTTCGATTTCCATTCCTAACGGACACAATAGTTTTTTGGCCTGGTAAACCGATCTTGGCAACTCATTTCCCTCTGGAAGCATGTCCGCTAACAGATCCAGTAGCGCCGTGAAACTCTTATCGCTCCAACCGTTGCTTGCCTTCAAGTTATATAATCTCAACACAGCAGACAACTTTATAAATTTTGCACATCCGGGGAACAAAGGCTTCTCAGAATCAACAATTAATTTCTCAAATTTAGCTAAATCGTTTTAGCTGTAGTCTTCTTCTACATCACGTAACATTTCATCTAAATTGTCATCATCTACATGGACTTCCGAATGAACATTACCAATGTTCTGATCATGATCATCATTACTGCAATCCACTTCTGGGTGCTGCTGAGTGGTAGAGGTGCTCGTTTCCTCAAGATCTTCACCATGCCATATCCAACGGGTATAGCGTGCGTTAAAACCACGACGAATCAAACGACTCCTAATCTTATCAGAGTTGCCGAACCTTTTTAAGTTCATACAATCTATACAAGGACAATGCATATCTTTCTCTCCCTTCTTCGCCTTTTCTTGCTCAGCAAATTTAATAAACCCATTCACACCCTCCAAATACTCAACAGTAGTACGTTTTATTCCATACATCCAATATTCTCGGTCCATCTACAATTATTTCACAAAATTGACAAATTCAAATAAATAATTAATGACTCAGGGCATGCATATGCTTGAAACATAATTAGCTAGGCCATATATGTGTACATGAGCTGCTTAATTACATTAAATGGATTTGTATATATGAAACCCTAATTAACTTGATGCATGCATTAATTGGAAGAGCCAGCTAGCTAGCTGCTTAAATTCAGCAAGCTATAGCTAGCTAGCCAACCTAGCCTTCTAGCTAGTTTGGAGATACATATATCTAGTTTAATGAATTGCAAGTAGAGAGAGAGAGGGAGAGTGCATGTGAAAGAGTGATCGAGAGAGAGAGAGAGAGAGAGAGAGATGATGAGAAGATGACAATACCGAGGGGGATGGAAATATGATCAACCTCTCAGCTAGCTTCTCCAGATCACTCTAGCTTGGAGTCGTGCGCGGCTGAAATGATTCCAACATACAGAGCGCAGAGCAGGGGTCGACCTAATTAAGTTGTCCAATTTTACTATCGGTTCAACAACACAAACCGATAGTAAAATAAGGTCCCCACTGTCATAACCATTAGTTTATATGAAGTCATTTTACTATCGGTTTTTTTTATATAACCGATAGTACTATTTAATATATTGTATCGGTTAGTACAGGAGGAACCGATAGTAAAAAGTCAGTAATTTCACTATCAATTACGCGAGAAAAACCGATAGTACTATGTAATATATTATATCGGTTGATAGAGTACAAACCGATAGTATAAAGTGAGTAAATTTACTATCTGTTACAAACGAAAAACCGATAGTACTGTTTTAATATATTATATCGGTTGGTACAGTAAAACCCGATAATATAAAGTGCGCAATTTTACTATCAGTTAAAAGTGGAAAACCGATAGTACTATTTAATATATTATATCGGTTTGTACAGTAATGACCGATAGTAAAAAGTATTTGTATTTCACTAACGTTGGACTAGTGTGTAACCGATAGTAAAATACCTCTTTTCCGCCCCTGTCGTCCTATTCTATCGGATTTTTCCCAGATTGCTTATAACCGTTAGAAAATATGGGTTAGTGGAATGCACTTCTGTAGTAGTGTCAGTACCCAGTGACATGAAAAAGTTGATGGATTGACTTGTGACAACACTTTTGACTTCCTTAGCTTCAAAAAAAACACATTACATGATAGACAGCCTATTGGAATATCTATCAAGGGCTTTATAGAATTTTAACTTGTCTTAACAACTTCAGATATGATTAATCATTGAACTAACTCCTCTTTGGCTAACTGAATGGGAGCTTTGCTGGCCTCTGATTGGCTTGAAACTTAGAGGAATTACTTCAACATAAACTTGCTGTTCTTCATAAAAATTTGGGGCCGATCGGACTTTTGGATCAGAAGTTATTATCGATCTTCTCCCATGGGACAAATTGAATTTTATTCTGGACAGAGAATCTCCTTTGGTCAAATTATACTTTAGAGATCTCTGATTGACTTGAAAATTCATGCATGATTCACTTCAAGTCTTCTGTTCACCATAAAAATTTGGGGTCGATTGGACTTCTAGATGAGAAATTATTATCGATTTATTACTCATGGGGTAAAGTGAACAAACTTCTAGATAGAGCATCTCCTTTGGTCAAATTACATCTTAGAGATCTTTGATTGACTTAAAAATTTGTGGACATACTTTACTTCAAATCTTCTATTCACATAAATATTTGGGGTCGATCGGTCTTCTAGATGAGAAGTTATCATCAATCTATCTCCAATGGGGCGAAGTGAACAAGCTTTTGGATAGAACATCTCCTTTGGTCAAATTGCATCTTAGAGATCTTTGATTGACTTAAAAATTTGTGGACATACTTTACTTCAAATCTTCTATTCACATAAATATTTGGGGTCGATCGGTCTTCTAGATGAGAAGTGATCATTGATCTATCTCCCATGGGGCAAAGTGAACAAGCGTTTGGACAAAGTATCTCCTTTGATCAAATTGCATCTTAGAGATCTCTGATTAACTTGAAAATTGGTGGACATGTTTCATTTCAAGTCTTTTGTTCACATAAAAATTTTGGGCTGATTAAACTTTTGGATGAGAAGTTATCATTGATCTATCTCTCATGGGCAAAGTGAATAAGCTTATGAAAAGAAGCTTCTCCTTTAAAGGATCTTTTTGAAATTAAACAACTTTCATATCTTTGATCGACAGCGACCTTGGTGAGGTTTTGATCTCTGATCACAAGATGAGCATGTAATTTTTGGATCTTTGATCAACCGGAATCTTGGTGGCGTCTTGATCTTTGATCGAAAGTAAACAACTTTCAGATCTTTGATCGACGGTGACCTTGGTGGGGTTTTAATCTCTGATCAAAAGATGAGCATGTAATTTTTTGATCTTTGATCAACTGGGACCTTAGTGGCTCCTTGATCTTTAATCGAAAGTAAACAACTTTCAGATCTTTGATCAACGGCGACTTTGGTGAGGTTTGATCTCTAATCAAAAGATCAGCATGCAATTTTTTGCATCTTTGATCAACCGAGATCTTGGTAGTGTTTTGATCTTTGATCAAAAATAAAGAACTTTTAGATTTTTTATCGACGGAGATTTTGGTGGGGTTCGATCTCTGATCAAAAAATGAGCATGTCATTTTTTCGAATCTTTGATCAACCGGGGCGTTGGTGGTGTCTTGATCTTTGATTGAAAGTAACAACTTTCAGATCTTTGATTGATGGCGATTTTGGTGGGGTTTCATCTCTGATAAAAAAATGAGCACGTGATTTTCGGATCTTTTGTCAACCGGGACTTTGGTGGCGTCTTGATCTTTGATCGAAAGTAAACAATTTTCAGATTTTTGATCGACGACAACCTTGGTGGGGTTTTGATCTCTAATCGAAAATGGACATGCAACCTTTAATTGTTGCTCATGAATGACGAGCACGAGCATCACGAACAAGGCTTCCATCTCTGATATGATGCATGATGCATGTTCATGCATATGCAGATAAATAATACCCATTTATGGCCATTTTCAAAGCTTGCTTGATTGGATCTTCAGAAGGGACAAGGACAAGAACTTCTAGTCTAACAGAGACAAGGACAAAAGCTTCTAGTCGAACAGAGAGACTCCCTCTTTGTTGCCTGATCTTCATCTTTGTTCGCCTGAGCCTCCTCTTCTCCTCTTCTGTCCACCTTGCACCTCTTGTGCCCTTTCTTCTGTACTTCTGTAAAAAAGATGGCACCCCCTCTCTATTTATAGAGGCTTTAGATTGATTGTAACAATCCAACAATCAAAGATATTTAGGAAATTTAAATTCGAATAGAAGATATATTTTGTTATTTAAATAATTAAAAGATAATATCAACACTTATCTTTATCCTATTCGAGTTCGGACTGAATGTCGGTGCGACCAGACTGAATACAAGTCAAATTTGACCGGACCCGAGTCTGATTTGAACCCGACCCAGACCTGATTTCAACCAAATTCGAGTCTAAATCTGATTTCGACCAAACCAGTTTTGACCAGTCCAATTTTACTCAATTTTTTATCTGTCCAATTTTGATTAGTTTTTACTAGGTTTTGATCAGTCCAATTTTGACTAATTTCTTATCAGGTTTTGAATAGTTTTTGTGGGATTTTTCTGATGAATTTTGTTATAAAAATTCGTCAAGCAAGATAGATGAAGAAAAACCATATATAGATTGTTAAACACAATTTTAAAAATACAATATATTGCTGCACTTTCACAATCGTCACAACTTTTAGACTACTTGACTTCTGGCCTATAAAAATCTAAGCCCCTTAGTTTTCACAATCCTCACCTCTTAGTTTTTGAAAATTAAATATAAGCCCCATAATATTCAAGAAAACCCTTCACGTTTAAAGTACTTTACAAAAATATACTCTTGTAAGATATAAGTTTTACTATGTAGAATATATTTATATTCTTGCTCCTTTAAGCTTTGAGCTTAGAACAGGTTCGGCTTCCCATTTTGGGACTGGTTCCTGAGACTGATCGAGAGGTCGGCGAATTTTCCAATCATTCTGGCACATTTTAATCATAACATTATATCTTCCACTTCTGATCGGAATTATATTTCCCGTCTAGATCGAGATGACTGGTTAATGTCAGAAACGGAACCCTGGCTTGGAATCCGGACCGACATAGAGTACACCAACCGTAATGCGAGTATACTGCAACAGCGTCATGTCATCGATACATTCTCAACTTGACAAGTAAAGCTCGACCGGCCGCTGCCACTCTCAAGCTCCATCAATGCATTTGCTACTGCTTTTTCCACCTCACACGAAAACATCTGTGCAAGACATAATCTCATTAGAACTTCGAACATAAAGCCCTTAATTCAAGGAAAATTAAGTAAATTGTGTGACCATTTAGGAAAAAAAAAAGTCATGGACAGGCTCTTAACCCTAAAAAGTTATTAATTTTTTTGAAAGAGGCTATTCTTATGTGAATATAATGTTATCTCTAACTGAAAAGAGTAACTCATGTATTATTAGATTTTTTGGATTGATTGGACCATAATCTATAGTGGTAGGTAATAAATGATTAGGAACTGTCTCCACAAATGTTCTACATGTCTAAACACAGGTTATCATTCTCTCTTCGTTTAAAAATAACATCTTGTTATAATGGTTCGTTCTCTTTTATTTATATATATATATATATATATATATATATATATATATATATACAATATTTTCTCAAACTGAACTATAATTATGTGATCCACTCATACACTATTAGATCTTTTGGATCGAATTGGGTCAAGACTGTTATAGAAATGTATAAACATCAGAGTATTTTGTACTATTTTGTATTATGAAAATAAGACATGACAATGTGTAACACGCTGAATACATTAAAAAACTTACACGTGTTGCTATGTTTTTTCTTGCATAAACACATCGAGATGACTGTCATCCGACCTATCAGGTACGTAGTTAAGAGAATAAGCAGCAAGCAGGAACCATCTGATTAGTTGACGACCTGGTGGAAGAAGTTGCCGCTCGTGATAATGACAAGATGGCGGATTTTTTTATTAATAATTTAAAATAAAAAAAATAATTAGAAAAATGATCTAAAGCTTATCAAAATTACAAAAATGACTTTTTTAGATACAATAAGTCAATTATCGCGATCTAGAATCACAAGAGGATGAATCCGCACTTATCACACCTCAAAGCCACAACAGAAATCTTTTCTCTACCTCATCCGCAACAGAAATTAGTCGAGTGGTCGAATGGTCTAATGGTCGAAGCGTACAACCATGATCAGTTTCAGTAATGATACGATCAGTTTGGGTATTAGATATGACCATGATCAGATCTAGTACTAATCCGACTACTACCAAATCTAGTATTGATGTGACCAGTTTTGAACAGTTACTGATACGAGTAATTTTCGACCACTTGACCACTCGTCCTCTTGAACAGTTTCTGCCGCGAATGTAGTGGGGAAAATGTTTCTATAATGGCTATGAGGCGCGATAAGTATGGATTCGTCCTCTTGCAGTTCTAAATCAAGATAATTGACTTATTGTGTCCAAAAAAATCATTTTTGTGATTTTGATAAATTATGAGTCATTTTTTAAATTATTTTTTATTTGAGGTTATTAATAAAAAAAGATGGGGATGGATATACCATCATTAGCTTCATCAAAACTGTCGACTGAAGTCGTGCATCGGTGTGTCCACTTGATCGAGTGAGAGGGGTAGTCTCATCGTTGGACATAAAGGAGGAGGTTAGAACTATTTGTCGGTGTTATGTGGAGAACAAATATAGTAGTAAAAGAGGAGAATTGTGCGTAACTAAGGAGGTCTTGTCTCATTTTATTAATCTTGTAAATTATAATTATAAAGTTTTTAGTGCTAATAAGTCAATTTTGTCTAGTTTCAATTAGTCTGGTTTGGGATTGAGTGGAGAAAAATTTTACTAATATACCTCTAATGGTATAGTTGCTTTGAGATTTGTGCAAAAAAAATTTTATAATAGTAGAGAGGCATTTCTCAACAGATACACTGACCTTGGACACCACTTCAACAGACATCCACATCCCGTCGGCGCAGAAGTTCGAATGGATCGCCGTCACTCGCAACTCCGGCATCTCCTTCAACCTCTCCAGCACGACCTCAAACACATCCATCTCCGCGAACAAACCACTCGAGAAAGACACCTTCACCACCATTGCATCACCACCACCTCTCGACGCGGCCGGCACCGCGCGCTCCAGTTCCTCCTTCTTCCTCTTCAATTCTTCAATGTACGCCGCCGCCGCGGCAACGATGGCGATCTTGCCACCCTGTGCTTGCAAAGACAGTGGCCATGTAAATATGAAATTAACCATCACCAAGAAACAAAGCACACGAATGCGATGTTATAAGGCTATATATAACAACCCTCGAGCCCGACGTCATGCCGGGGGGCAAGAAGGAGTGGAGGTCGGCGTAGCCTTGGCTGAGCAGCTCCAGCCGCAGCCTCTCCCGCGTGATTTTCCGGAACCGCGAGCTGCAGGACACTCGCTCGGCTGGCTCGTTCACTGCCGCCGGCGCCATCTCCGCCGCCTCCCCGGCATGTACGCGTCTCAAGTACTTAAACATTCTGCGGGGGACGTTTGCCCCGCTGCCGGGGTAGCACCGCCGGCTCAGGCAGCACTCCACCGTCGCCGCCGAGTCCCGGCGGTACGCCACGAAGGCACTACTGGTGCTACTGCTACCGCCGCCGGCCGGCGACGGCAGAAGGCCAGGGCTCATCAGGTAATCCTCGTCGACGACGTTTTGGTCGAAGAAGAACGGGTCCATGGACATATATATATATATCGATCGATCGAGAGCTGTGAGATGATGACCAATATTTGCATCTTCTCGGTATCTTATATATATGTTGTGGTACAGTATAGAAAGCCCAGTGTATGTGCCGGGAAGATTCAAAAGAGTTGACTTGTTAGATGAGGTCCAGGCAAGCTAGGTTTGACCAGTGGCAGAGCGTGCACGTGGGAAACATGCAAAACCTCCGGATTGTTTAGTCGGCTTGTGTTACCTAGGAATTTTTTTTTTACCTCCGGATATGAGATTGGCATGTCAGGTTTAACCCCAAATTTCATTAGGGGGGTGTTTAGTTAGGTTCCGATTTTTTATTTTTAGATAAAAGTTGAAGTTTTCTAGTTAAACAACTCAGTTTCATATTTGAGTTTTCCTAGAACTCAAGAAAAATTAGAGCTAATTTTTATAGAAATTGTAGAGTCCATTTTTAATGACTTCTTTGGTTTCTAAATCTCAGATTGCATATTTTCTCATATAATCATAACAATTTATATAGTTTGTCGTTAATTTTAAAAATACCAAATATAACTTTAAAATTTTAAAAAACTTGAAATACATGCCAAACACTCTTCTAACTTCTGCTTCTGTTCTCCCAGGAGCCAAAAGTCAAGGGCTTTAATTTTTGTGAGATAGAAGATAGAGTCAATACTAGAATCAAATCAAAAAAATTTCTAAAATTCTTTATGATATTTTATTAAACCTCAATTTTTGCAATACTATGGAACTAGATTTGTGGTCAAAGATATTTTTATAATATTATATTTAAAAAAATTCTAACATATTGTGACAAAAAAGGATAGTACATGTTGTTGATGTGAAAAATCACGAGGACAAGTATTTTTTAGAGTACTTGTGCGTGGGAGGAGAATTCCGCGTGTTTTCGTGCGTGGTGAAATGGATCTGTCATGTTAACAAATACACACACTCGATGACCGGTGGGGTGCCAGGAATTGCGGGCGTCTTTGTCATTGGAGGTGGAAGTGAGAAACTTGAAGGGTGTGTCGAAGCGCCGGTGAAACATGAATTTAGTTGACGGGGTACGCATAGCTCTAATATGCCGGCAGGGGGATGCCAATCGGATGCACCTCTGATCCCCACGTGAATCTCAGTGCAAAATAGACGGCAAGGAGTTATCTTAGCATATCCTATGATCATTTTTTGATATTATTGGGATTTGATCTCATGGTTAACCCCTTAGCTGACAACACTTTCCAGATAACTATTCTTTTTTACTAGTTCTGTTTATCTAAATTATATCTGTAATTTATTATTTATAACATGATAAAATTGGAGTCATACAACTTTAACTTCTCATAAGAAGCCGGAGCCAAAAAAAGAAAAATGGAGCCGTAGGAGTATTAGCCAAGAGTTTTAGTTTCTTTACTTCAAATTTATGTTCAGGAAATTTGAATCTTAAATGACAGAACTATTGCAATTTTATGCAATTTAGTGGAAAAGGGCATGCAAGTGGTCACTGTTTCATATACAAACTACCAAACCTTGGTTTTATGTAATTTATGGGGTACAAATTATTTACACTAGCTTTTACAATTCTTGAAGCAATCTTTTAGGAGGTCTAATTTTTTTTTATACAAATAACTCCAATTACAGTCAGCTGCAAAGAAGTTAAAATTTGAAGCCCTCCCGTTTGGCTTACCAGCTCCAAACTCTAGGTCAATGCTCTCGGCCTGCCAACGGATTGTTTGGGCACCACCAGGATTGGGTGTGGAGGCACTGATTGCCTATCTTTCAATCAATCTATGCCTATCCTCTGTCAGCCAATCAGCAGTTATATATATATATTGATTTATTCTAGTAAATTAGATCGAACAGTCTCTAGGCTAAATATAAAATAACTATTCTAGGATGAGTATAGAATAATGTTTATATATATATATTTTGTGATTTGGCAAATCTCAACAAATTTTTCTGAGAAAATCGACAGGTCTAGGTGGTGCCCGCTGATTGGCTGAGAGGATAGGCATAGATTGAAAGATAGCCAATCCAGTGCCTCCTCACCCAATCCTGGTGGTGCCCAAACAATTCGTAGCCACATTAATCTGTGATAATTTTTCATGTCGCCTTAAAAAGAAACACCACCGACTTAGTCCATGTACACAACCTAAAGAGTAACAGACACCACTCTCTTGCGTTCTTGGCTCTCTTCCGTGATAGATCAGAGCTATGGCCACCATCAGTGCCACCACCGCGACGGCCATTGTTGCCCGTGCTGCGGTCACCAGGCCGCTGGCTCTAGGTATATAATATTTTTATTTTATATTATAGATCCTTTTTGGTTTGTTACAAAACATAAGGCATTTTATAATTTGAAGAAATTATTTAATGAATTTTTTCCAACTCTACTCTTCATTATCTTGTTTACACTCTTCCATTAATAGTGATGTAAAGTTGCATGCAAAGTTCATCCAGCTTGTTTAACAGGGGTATAGCACCGTCTACTATACTTCCTCTTGCTTTGATTTTGAGCCACCATAATTGTCGTGTACAACAAATTAAACTCTGTCTTGTGATACTTGCATGGTGTAGAGTAGTTTCTAATTCGTTTGATTTTTTTGCCTTGTTTTTATACCCCCATCTGGCTATTACGTTGCTGATCACTTTTGATAAATACTACATTTGTATGCGTTCTTGGCATGATGAACTTGCTGATTGCAGGGCTGCCTCAGCTGAGAATGAGTGAGAGGGTGAAGTGCTGCTACTCAAAGGATGCCAAGGAAGCAAACCCGGCCAGCATCAAAGGCGCCGGCGCATCGCTGCTTGCCGCAGCAGGCGCTATGACTGTGTCAGCGGCCCCCGCGTTGGCCCTGGTTGACGAGCGGATGTCGACGGAGGGCACTGGGCTGAGCCTGGGGCTGAGCAACAACTTGCTGGGGTGGATCCTGCTGGGTGTGTTCGCAATCATCTGGGCACTCTACGTCGTGTACACCTCCTCGCTAGACGAGGACGAGGAGTCTGGGCTCTCGCTCTGAATCTTTTCTGACTAGTATGTAAACCTGGTGATTGGTGTAACTGCAGGCATTGCTATTTGTATCTAAAGTTACTGTTGCACGTTTGCAAGATGCTAATGGTCAGACGAAAGGCTTGCATGATGCATCCCTGGAGAAATGTTTCTGTTCTAGGCTAAGCCATCAAACAAAAAAAAATTCTGCATAGCTTGAGCAAAGTTCCATATAGTTGCTGCCAGTTTAAAGCAGTCTCTAATGTAAACACTATCTGGCGTTAAGTGTTACAGTCTTCTTGTTTACCTCCAGTGTACAAAACTTTACATCTGATATTTGATTCAAAAACCTAACCAAACACTACAAACACAATGAATTAACAAGTGTTCATTCTACAGTTAATTTGCTATAAAAAGAACAAGAGATCAAATAAATATTGATTCTGGGGATCGACACCGCAGGTCATTGTCCATCTGTATAACTCAGGAATGGCCCCCAATGGCTGATATCCAACCTAGGAAACAGTGGTCGGAAGCTGATCAATGGACCTGGCCCACCACAGTTTGACTCCTAAGTTGTTGCATGGATTTTTTAGGGTAATCCGGCAAGTCCAGACCATGATGTTGCCATTGTTGAATGAAAAAGAATAGCTTCTACATGGAATAAGGGTCAGCTGGTGTCTTGAATCAGTTGAACTTCCTGATCAGCAATCTCTTCATCAGTATCATCTATGTGTTCAGCGATACTCTCAGCATACTCTATACGTTCTTTTGTGTTTCTTCTCTCAGCATCAACAGCATTAGTAGGCTCTTCAGATTCTGAGTCAGCAATGACCACATGATCTGAATGTTGTTGACCAGCAGATCCATGCGTCAAAGGCTCCTCAGGTTGGCTTGGCACTGGATGAGAGACTAATATAACAGAACTTGCCTGAGCTCGGGTACTGGATCCGATAATAAAAGTTTCATCAGGATTACCAAGACTTTTAGGCTTCTGCTCTTCAGAATATGATATGCCCAGTTTTTGCGCATGAGACAATCCAGGACAAACTCCCTAAAAAAGGAATATATTCAGGTTAGAAAAAGAGATGCTGATCAGCAATAGATACACTTTCTAACTTCTGTACTTGTAGTTTTTCCAAGTATGATTCCAACTTATTGCTAGTCCTTGTTGCTCCTATAGTCCTTGCTCCTACAGTCCTTATTGCACTTTCTAAATAGGAATATTTTGCTCCTAAGTTCTAACTTCTTACTGTCCTCACCGCTCCTAGAGTCCTATGTCATTTATGCTGCATCATTAGCCTCACCTCTTGAATCTAACTAGACTGAAGAATTGATATCATTAAGTGGCATCTCAATCATTCAATGACACCACTTTATATGTTCTATGGAAACCATCAATAGATTCTTTGAACAAATTCACTTTAGGTGATTCAATCCATAATTGTTCCATTTCTTTATATAAGGCTCATCCATGCAGTGACTATGAAAAAAAAGGTAGGAATCTACCTTGATGTATCCTCTAGTTGTAAACCAATCATTGGACATTGAATATTGATTGGAAGGGTGCCGACCATCATCAAACTGAGTATTGTTTCCATCTTGATATTTACTGGAACCATCACTAGTACCATATCCATGCCCTCCATTACCACTACAGAATGCTCTATAATACAAGCAATGCTCATCTACCAAGGCTATTTCGGGAGTAGCAGGCAACAAGTGGCCTTCTGTACTAAATATGTACCTGCAGTTCCAATCATGCACGGTAAGTAGGAATGTTAAGTTTGAATAAACAACTCAACAAACTGAACTTAAACCATCATACTTACTTATATGGTCCATTTTCAACAATATTATCAGGGCCTACAGCCAAATCGAAAAGAAGCCAGAGATATTTGACCTGGAATTTGATAGTAATCAGATTTGAAGGGGTAGAGGATAATTCAAGGAACATAAAATGCACACAAAATTTAGTAGACACATGTAGTAAATGATAGTGTTTCTGTTCACTGTATTTTAGGAGGGCTTACTTCTAGGTTTCTCGGTTTGTGCTGACATTTGTATTTAGTAGATAACTAGATACCTAGCAGGATTGGACCTTGGAGGTTCGGGCACAAGTAGACTTGGCAGCCATGCAAAGACATGGTAATGCCATATATCAAGTTCTGGCCTAGCAGATCCTGACTACATTCATCAAACAGTCCATGAAGACACCATGGATGTACCCGCATTGAACCAGGCTACCGGCAAAGAATTAATTACTATCTTTTGTTGTAGTGACACTCACCGTTTCTGCAAGAAAAAAACTCTCCATGTGGTCATCCTGCTTGTGGGTTTCCACATCTGATATATGGCAGTATCCACAGGGACATCGAGCGCCATACTGAAGGCTTGCTAGTATATCCCTTCCGACATCAAGGTACCTGCAATTAGTATTAGAACAGAAATATTCAAGGTAGGACAGAAAAGCATCGGTCAAAAACAGCAGACTAAAAGGTGAAGTAGATCTGCAATCGTTCTTCCATGACAATAAAATTCAAAATGAGCAGAGGAATATCTCAAGAAAATTTTCCAACTTAAAAGCTTTAGGAATTGTGGGGGGAAACACCAATCACATTATTGTGGGTCAATTAGGTTTGTATATATAGAGCATGTACAAGAGATAGAATAGGAAAAGGATAATGCAATGTGGGTCAAAGAAGAAAAAATGTTGCTATTTAGTCTAAGATTTGGTAAAGAAATCTGCAAGTACAACCAAAAACACAAAAATGATCATACTGTGAAGAGAAGAGGCATTCACCAGTACTCCGACCCTAAAGAATAGAAGGCGGCTGAAGATTAATAAGATAAATAGCAATGGACACTGCTTCAGCCCAAAAACGCAGTGGAACATAAGAGGTAACAAAAGAGTATGTATAGTCTGTATGATATGACAATGTTTGTGTTCTGCAACACCATCTAAGCATGAGTACTTGGACATGATAACTGTGAAGTTCCCTGCTCAGTTAAAAAGTGACAGAAGGAGTGAGATAAATATTCTCCCCCCGAGTCAGACCGAAAAGTTTTAATCAAAGTGGAAAATTGAGTTTTGACCCGAGGCAAAGGATCTATAAATATGAAGAAGCTCACTATGATATATCATAAAATAAATTCATATACATTGAGAAAAATCATCAATGAAAATAATATAATATTTGTCCTTTTGAAACAAAAGAAGCAGGACCCCATACATTTGCATGAACTAAAACAAAATGAGTGTCAGAATGAGACAAACTAGAATGATAAGAGAGTTGTAGTTATTTGCCGAGCTTACAACTTGTATAATGAAAAGTAGTCTATAGGGCTACGACCTAAAACAACTTGACAAATAATAGTAGATAGACGTGAACCACATAAATAACCAAGTCAATGATGCCCCTGGGGAAAACTAACGGAGGTAGAGTTGGAAGAAACCGAGGAGAGCAGAAATAGCAAGATCTGGAAGATGCAGATGATCAAGCACAAAATCCCGATGTTTCCTATTTGAAATTCCTGCACATAACAAGCATCTTCATACAAAACTAACAAAGCATTTCATATCAGTTAACTGACCAACAGACATGAGATTCAACGATAAACTGGGTACATGAGAAACATCAGGCATAACAAACTGAGAAGTGCAAAGAGTGCCATGAAGAGAAATAGGCAATGAGGTACCCTCAGCAGTCTGAACATAAGATGCTTTGTTCATAGGAAAGCATGACTAAAGTAGTGAGATATCTGGTGTCATATGAAAGGATTCATAATCCACCAGAGTCCAATATCCAAGATGAACCAACAATATCTAAGTGTGAAGAAATAGGCGTAGCAGAAGCAACATATCCAGAGGAAGACTGAGATGCTCCAGATGAAGCAGCACCCTAACCTGGAGAAGCAAACTATGACCAATCAAGCTGATGAAGTGTCATCAACCAAGTCTAAGTCGTCTGATCAAGAGGATTTGCTGAGACAGGGACCTCAACAACAGCAACAGAAGCAATGCCAAGACGAGACTAATGATCTCATAGACACTTGAAACACCTATCTTGATGATGACCCAACTTGTGATACTAGCCACACAGTATATCTCTCTATTTCTTGGAGGACGAATTAGAGGGTCGTGGTGGACTTGGAGGTGGACTAGAAAGATTATCAATGGAGGAAGAATGCCGAGTAGCCAGAACTGTATGTGATGAAGATATCTAGAAGAACACAGCAAGAGAGAGAAGACGAAGCTCCTTAGCAACAAGAGAAACTAAAGCTTCCTCCTTGGTTGGAATTGTGGTGCGACAAAGAAGTTGAGCTTGAATAGACTCAAACTCAGGACGAAACCGCATTACAAACTCACACAAGCAAGTCTGCTCCAGATCAGAGCAAAGAGAAGCACAATGAGTGTAAGTCAAACAGAGCAGACGAGATAGAGTCCAACTGATGCCAAATAGCATCAAACTGATTGTAATTCTCCTCAACAAAGGAATCCCACTGCTGAAGAGCAGCAAGCTACTGAAGTATGCCTGAATACGAGGAAGATATCTACGCTTCAAAAACTCCCACATCTCATGGGCTGACGGGAAATCACAGAAGTTCATCCGAATGAAAACTTCAAACTCTGACAAAAAACAGCTTTAGCACGACCTTCATTAGCAAACCATTCCTCCAAAACCTCATAAGTAGACTTGTCATCTAGCCAAAGGATGGTACCAGTAATGTGACCCTAAAGCCGCATCCCATCAAGAATCATATGAATGGTCGAAGACTACTCATTGTAATTCTGCCCATTCAACTTAACATCCGATGTGGACAAAAAACCATATGGCATTCCAGAAGCCATTGTGAACATAAAGTAGCAAACAAATGTCTGAACAAATTTGGTTGCACCCGGGTAGGATCTTATTGAGTGCTAGCGCAGCAATAAATCTATAATGGATCAAGTGGCAGTCGGGATGCAACAAATCAATAGATCCTATTGGTTGGCAATGGTTGCAATAGATCAATAAAGGAGGCGACAAATCTGATACCACAACGGCGGAAGTAAAGCGGCGGCGGCCGGCAGGAGCAAAGGCAGTGGTGGCTGGTGACAATAATGACGGCAGCGGCTGGCAGGAGCAAAAGTGGCAGCAACAGGAAGTAGAGACAGCGACAACCGGCAAAGGCAAAGGCAAAGATGAAGGAACAGAGGCCAGTTTTGCAACACAGCATCAAGGACGCGGCTCCAACATCAGGCTAGCAGCAACGTTGCCAGCAAAGACAAGGAAGTCGACTGCAACAAAAGGGCTGACGACAACAGAGAGTTAGAGACAGGATCGATGATTAAGGTTACGTTTTTGATGACCTAGCTTTCATAACATGTTAGGAATTGTTGAGAAAACACCAATAACATTATTGTAGACAAGTTAGGTCCATATACAGAGCATGTACAAGAGATAGAACAGGAAGGGGATAATACAATATGGACCCTAATTCTAATACAACTATGTATATTAACAAAAAGAAGCATAGCTGACACATGATCTGGAAATGCAAGTACTAACAGTCCTGATCGGTACATGTACTAGTATCTGGTTGGTCTTGCATCAACTGTGCACATACATCAGGACTGCCCTCAGCCCCTCAATTGCACACATCAGGACTACCCTTACTGATCCAAATCAGAACTACCTGAATTGTGCACATACATCAAGACTGGGTAAGTGGTAACAAACAGACAGGGATGGATCAAAATGGGTGTTTTCGACTGGTTTGGGCAGATTTGACCAAGTTATGATCTTGACACAGTTGCAACGAAGTTTACTGCTCACAGCCTCCTTGTCGAAGTGGGAAACAAGATGAACCCAGCATTACATACAATGTGATCACAAGGTATGGAAATATGGATAGATGTGCATGTGTGCACCTTCAGTAGAAAATAAAATAAATTTAACTGGGTGAACTTTGTTTTCCTTCCAACGAGTGCAATTTTTTGTTTTTCTATTAACTTTCCTATGAGGAATATAGGCAACAATATCATTTAGCGCAACTTCTGAAAGATTAAATTAGTGACATAAAAAAAATATTCTTTCTTCACCTTATGAAGAAAAACAGACCTAGGATCTCTTGTAGCCTTGAATAGCCAGTATGTGCTTTCAATCAATTCAGGCCGCAATGGATAACTTCTTTGACCATTCTACAAACCAAAGAAAACACAATAACAAAGGACATGGTGGAGCCAGAGTAAGTAACATAGTAGAGAGAGAAAAATCATTTCATTACCTGCACAGTGAATGTAGCAAGATTAAACCCTTCTGGAGTGAAACCATATTTTTTCCAGACGCTGAAGAAGGCAGAATGTGTTCGAATAGCAGGATCAACATCTCCCGCTAAAACCTTAAATGTAAGTAACATAAGCAATCATCTAGAAGAAGAGCTGCAGTTTAACTTTATATGAGTCCTTCAAACCTGAAGTCCTGGCCAGAATGCTTGCAGACTATTGAATAGTGGCCAAACCATAGCACCAGAGTTCATATTGACCTCCACGTACCTGGACAATGATTTTTATTGAAAGGTGAATCGACTGAAGAATTTCTAAAGCAAGAAATTGACAGATATTAAACTATTTGATCATCCCTGCAGGACTAAACAAAAAAAATACAAGTTAGGGAGAATTTTTTTTAGGGTAATTACTTTGCACTATGCGTAATGTGCACTATACATAACAAATTCATATATCTCGAAACTCTCAAAAATTTTGAAAAAATTATAAGACATAGAAGAAGACATATTATGACACCCCACAAAATTTCATAAGAAAACACAACCAGACGCAGAATAATAAAAAAAAGACAAATAACCGGAGAATATATATGTTAGTCTAAGCTTGGTTTTAGTTTCTCCTACATATGATCATATTTGCTCATAAAAGGCTTTCATAATATGCATCCCTCCATATTCTCTAATTTTTTTTATAATTTTTAAGAACTTAGAGATATAGGTTTCATAATATGCATCCCTCCATATTCTCTATTTTTTTATAATTTTTAAGAACTTCGGGATATATGAACTCATTATGTATGGTGCGCACTATGTGTCATGTCAAATCCGCATCTTTTTTTTATGCTACTACAAAATTTAAATATTTTATATTTACTATTAGATATAAGAATGATATATATGTACGGTCTACCTTATTGACCTCACAAATCACAATTTAGAATTTTTTTAGTGGTATAGAAGAAATTTTTCTTACAAGTTGTGCATGGTGTCATGGTATGCCAAATAGGCACAACATGCAAACATTCCATATTTACCTGTTCTTGCACATTACATCAAGCAAGATAACACTCCAACTTGCAGAGTGTCAACCCCCCTTACTGCCCCCGTGTAAATGAACAAAACATCCTTGTAAACCATCTAAATGTCCTAGAATGACAATATATCAACCAAAATTCAAGGTTCTACTGCATATGATTTTTACCAAGGATCACGATGGAGATGGTGCATAGCAGCCTTGTAAGCCTCCTGAAATATATACAAGTATTCTTCATCTCCAAACAATAAATAGGCCTGTTGACACACAAATAACAGTTAAAACACAGAATAACAAAAAAGAAAGATGGGAATCAGCTATTGGATGAACCTAGTTTTAGGAATGCTAGAACAACTACTATTAAAGATATTTTGCAAGATCTATTGCAGAAGATTCATTTTTCTTACATTATCAGTATATCTGTAGCTTCAAGAATTTCTATGATTTGCAGTTCAGATATGTATAAAATCAAACAAAAGCAAACCAGTAACAACTTTACCTTCAGAAGATACTCGTAGAATGAGTCAATGCTTGTGCCAATACCTGCATCCTGCAACAGAGGCAAAAAAAAGATCCTCTATGATAGTTATATTGGGCAATAAGTTCTAAAATTACACATGGCAGACAAAAACAAAGTGGAAAGTACATATTTGGTAGATTTAACGATCATCTAATTAGAATGACATTAATAATATTTCTAGAAGCAAAAAAGGACATGTTTGATAAATGGTACAATTTACATCCTTCCACTCCATACTGAGGTTATCACTCTCATCTATCAGTTTCATAGAGATAACATTAACCACTTTGTGCCTCCTAATGTGTCACTATATGGACGGTATTTATCCCTGATAGTATTATGCTACACCCATGCTCGGATGAGTTCCTTGTACACCTTGCAATATAAGCAAAAGAACGATAGCAATATAACATTTTGTAGTGTGAAATCTATCACTAAGAGGACAAAGGCTAATACCTTCTGTGTCCATTCACCAGTAAAAACATTTATATGGGCACCAACAAGGTTGAGTTTCGATCTGCGTGCCCATATTCCACGCACTGAGTTCTTTGTAACTTGCTCAAAAACTGTGTCATGAGAGAAGCAGTAAATTAACAAAGAAGAAGTCAAGACACCAATAACCAGAAGTAAAGTTAATGTGTAGAGACATCCCCTTGTATCAAGGATGATAACTTCCCCTATCAAGGGTGATAACTTACTTTCAACTAATAAAACATACATGTAGACAAAGATGCATAATTCTTTCTGATGTCCAACAAACAGAATGAAGACCATAGAAATACCTAAGCCTATTTTAACATCATGACTAAAAATAACTGTAACCTATACTTGCATGCTAGCATTTCTAAGTAGCAGTCAAGATACACTTAGGAAGTATGCAACAAATGCCGAAATGTTTTACATCAGTAAATAGTAATGAACATAATATTTCGCAATACGTCATACTTAGCCCATATACAAGAACAGACTTTTTAGTAAGTTTCAAAAATGACTTGCAAAAATATATAATTTGTATTCAGTGTCATGCTGAAGGGCCCCTCCCGCTCCCCCACCCCAACCCCCCGTAACCCTTTACATTATAATAACTGTAAGGATAATCCACATATTATAACGGACAACATAGAGAACAAAAAGGAAAACAGTCCCAGTACAGGGTATCCATCAAAGCATAAGCATATTTAATTACATAGGAACCGCAAAAAAGATGACAAAAACAATGACCATTGACAAATGAGAAGAATGAACTTAGCAATATCATATACTACTAGACCAACCTTTAGAGGTCTTGCAACAAAACAGTGCAGCAGTGATATGAATTGCTGATACTTACCAGGGTTATTGGTCAAACGACTCAAGGCACCGAATTCTAATGTCAAAGTGCCACCACCAGCTGTTGACGTTATCTGAAGCAGCATTCAAAGAATGTCAGCAGCAAATCTCAAGCCTCTTTCTTTAAAACTCCAGGTCAAATAGTATGGAGAATTATTGTTGTGTGCTCCAGAAAAATTGCGAACAGTTCTGAATAACAAAAGCTCTATCATCCTTAACCTCTATTCAGGCATGTCGTTGTTAGCACTGTTACTTAGTCAAGACCATCAACAGCAAAAGAAAGAAAGGAGCTTACCTTGCTTTCATTTTCATCGACTCCATACAAGAGATTAACAGACCCAAATGGAATACCTGTAATGAAAACTGTGCTGGTTAGGCAGAACATTGAAATTTAAGAACAAATGCAACATCATGCTAAAAGAGGACGGAAAAAGCAACACTTTTGTTCAATATGAGGTCATAAAGAGATCCAACATAAATAATTCAAGGGCCTAAATTAGCACATATTGTTTCATCTATGTTGTTGGGTAAGATCCTGCATATAATGTGCTCCACACTATAGGGTACTTCATTGTCCCAATGCCAGCAGGTTCCTATAGACATGACAATCATCATAAGCTGCAAACCATCTTTCCTAGATAAGCTTCTTCCCCCACAATGGAAATGCTTGGAGTAGTAGAGCAGCAATCAGATGAACAACTGAAACAACCTTATGGATATTTAGTATCATTTGATGTACTGCAAACCTGTATAGAAGAAAGTCTTTATCGCATATTACATAGCGCTCACCACGGCAATGAAATGTAAATTAGACTTTATTCTTGATAAATAAATGAAGTGACCATTGTAAGTTAAGCTGGCAAAAAAACCCATTACTAGGTCAGAACAGGAAATTTTCCTTCAATTAGGCCTGGTAACAATTTCCAACTAATGAAAAGAGTTCTTCTTACGTGATAAAACTGTGGGGAAAGAGTGTCAATTGTCTTATAACATATATTTCATTTCAGAGATACAAATAAATAAAGTAGTTAACCTGTAGGAGTGTCAAATGCAGGCAACAACCTCTGTGCTAAGTCAACAGCTAAATGAAGCAACTGATCATCATAAGACTGAATCCTCATACCCTGAAATGAAAAGTTAAAAGAAATGTTAAAAAACTAAAAACCATAATAAACTAACAAATTACATTTTTATCAAGGAACATTCTTAGCAATAGTCTATAAATTAACTAGAATCAAATATTGAAAAAAATCCAACATTCTTATCACCAATAACTCACCTAAACATGAAAAGTTCATTTCAATTTTTTTTCACTTAAATCCCTTGTAAATAACATGCTAATTTCATTGCCAATGTTAAATTTCTCAAATTAGTGCAAATATCAATGGCCAGACACTGTCAGCTTATAACATAAACTTCTAGCCAACACTATTACTCATTGTTACTAAACAAGTCAAGGTGTATAAAGCAAAACAAAACATTTTTTTGACATGGTTCTGTACTACCCACTTAATAGGGCAAACCTGCCAACCATGCCCGTCAAGTAAAAAAATAGAGCAGTTATGCACAAGAATTACCAGCATCCCGACCACATTTAAGACATATATAATCATTGGTACACATCAAGGAAATATCAAAGCTACCATATTCTGAATAAATCCAGGTGATTTTCCTAGTATTATGTTCTATTTTGTTAAATGGAACACAAATATCCCAGTCTAACATATCTCCAAACTCAAATAGTACCAGAGCTGTTGCTATCCCAATCCCAGTTTCAAGTGGTGTAAAGATTATCAAAATAATCTTTTTGAGGTAACTTGGTTTTGCAGCATTTCATGTCATACTTTACCATTGAATTCGCACGAGTAGACATCATCGTAGACATACTTAAAAAACAATATTGAGGTGAAAATCATAATAATGCAACAAGTTGACAATTATCAGGAAAAAAGTAAGAAGATAAACAATAACAAAAGTATGGATAGGATTACACTGAATTGATAAAATTGACATACAGTGGAATGATCACTGGCAATAATGTGAGCTGATAGCAGACCTCCAACAATACGTATATTTGTTTCAAAAACTGAGACAGTTTTGTTCTGCATAGGTAGCAAGAAAATTAATTACCATGGAATCTTAGTAAACACCAAGTCTTAATAAGAAGACTTGTAACTAAAATGTCATATAGAAATGTGCACAACAACAGATAAAATATGCTTTAAAGGATGGGTACAGAGAAGAACTGAAGAACAATGCAGTTGTAAATGAAGTTCAGAAACTGAAATATCAAAAATTCTAACACATAATCTGAAATATCAACCATTCTTTGTTATTAGAAAGTGCATGATATAATGTCTTGCAAGAAGCACCAGTTAGTTAGAAAATGACACCACCGAAAAGGCAATGGTTGACATGTCTCACAGCTGTCAAGTGACAAAGCCAACCACCATGACCGACCTAAAATACAAAATCATAATCTTTCCTAACTATGTTAACATGCATTTCCTTATTCTGATGTTAACGTGACATTTTCAAACTATTTCAGCTCATCATAAGTTGAAAGATAAAGTGATTTCATCAACTTGCAGTAGATTGTTTTGCTGATGGTCAGTCACAAGTCAACAGAAATATGTTTTCCTTCTCTCTGTATTGGATATATATTTCTACTCATCAATTCACCATGCACAAGCACCAGAAAGGAACCAATTAGCTAGAATTTTTATGATGTTATGGTGCATATTTGTTTAGAATCTCAACCAATAAAAACATTCACTAAATATGTTAAGACATGTTTACTTACAATATCAAAGCGGACATTCTTACCAACCCACTCCACAGCAGCGCCAAATCTCTCCCGATCCCCTAGTAAAGCCAAGGTATCCAAAGAGTCGATCTGATCAATGCAATAAATATTTATAAAAGATGGTGAATCCATGAAGGTAAAAATTGTTAGAAAATCTGTATGAGACCAGTTTCTTACAAGAGTAAGTGCATAACCACCAAGGGAGTCTTCTCCTTGGCAACTTAAAGGTCGCAATTCATCAAGTGGAAAAGCATATTGCATGTATCCATCAAATGCATGATAGAACATATCTTTCACCTATATAAAAAGAAATAGCTCTTTATTTTAACTCGAACAAAATTTGCACTCAAGAGAAGACCCTGACAATCAGATTAGCTTGTTCTTGCGCCATTTGGCACCTACAGAAAACAAATGTTTTCGATTGCTTGTCAATGAAACTAGATTGTCATGGAAGATAAACAAGATCGATAGTTAACTCAGTTAGTGAAATGTTATCTTCAAGTAAAAGTGTGATCCAAAAGATAAACAAAAAAGCCATCTCAAATCAACCTTTCAAAAGCCACAAAATGGGATGGATCTGACCCAGTTCAAGAATCCCAATGAAGTCCTAATGAAAAAACATCTGTCGAACTCTAATGCATAAACATCTACCGTATAAGTTGAATACAAATGACTTCAAAAATTAAAACACTAATCACAGACACTACTTTTTATGATGGCCTTCAGATTAAAAGCTAGAGAAGCTCCCTTCCACTGGCTTAAGCTTATTTCGAGGCTTCTACTGGAGAAGGGGCTTAAACTTACTCAATAAGACTCCTGCTTGGCCTAGCTTCAATTTATAAGCACATAAACTCAAGTTCAAGCCAGACTAGCCTATAAAAGTTTTCATGGAAATCACAATAGGAATGTCATTCAACCTAAGCTACAAACAACCAACTTAGAGGAGCAAAATGAATAAATAACCAAAGCTAGACCAAAGTTTATATCCCAAAAACTCCTCAAGTGTGCAAAGGTAAGGAATGATCACATGTACAGATCTAAGACGCAATAGTTTACTTGATTGTGAAAAACATCCATCAGAATGATAATACCAAACAGCTTAACCTAAGCTCCAATGCAGGAACATAAACTAGCTGAAAAAAACTTCAAAAGATAACTCTGTACAAAACTGCTGATGAGTTGATCGGTTGATAATTGTAGCCAACAAATAGATGGGCTTGGATGTGAATAAACACACTACAACTTTAGTCAAGCAGCAGTATCATCATGAGCTTAAAGTGGGCTGTGCTGCATCCATCTTATCTCAAATAGCTCAATTTTGTCTGAACAGTGGACGTGTTTGCACGTCTGATGGGAAATACTCACTGTTGGGGACCCTCCATAGATGTTCAGTAGACAAATGTAACTAGGAAACTCCCAAGTAAACTACAGTTCTACACCAATTCACCATGCTTTCCTGGAATCAAACCGTATCACCCACCTAGAGTATGCATGAAACTGGAAAAGCAATCTAACTAATCAACTCAAGCCAAACACCACCGGCCCACGCAAGCATTGAATCATACTCACAGCTAGCCAAACAACCAAAATTGCCGTTTTTCTGTCACGAATCCAATTGTATCACCCACCTAGAGTATGCACGAAACTGTATGACTTACCTAGAGAATGCATGAAACTATAAAAGCAATCTAACTAATCCAATGGAACAAAGTAAACCAATCAACCCAAAACAAAACACACCTGCCCACGCAAGCATCGAATTATACTGGCTAGCCAAAGAAAACCAAAACTAACGTTTGCTCGTGACGAATAGAAATACCAGATTGCTCAGTCAACTCACTTAGCGAGCAAATAGGCATCTCCGCGCTTGCGATCCAACGCAACGATTCGCGAAGGCTATGTTACGACTCGACACATGGCATCCACCACGCGTAGAATCGTGGAAGTAGAGTTATATGAATTGAAGTTAAGGAAGGAGGGATCTGAGGGGCGGGACCCACCTCGTCGCGGAGCAGCCGCGCCTCGGAGGGCGTGACCCCATCGGCGATGGCGGCGCGGGGGTGGAGCGCGGTGGCGAGGACGGCGGTGGAGAGGCAGAGGAAGCGGAGGCCTCCGAGCCGCATCTGGATCGCTCGCCTGCGCTACGTTCTGAGAGACCAGAGAAGATTTGTGAGAGAGATAGCGGAAGGGGACGGGTAGTTCGCATGACTCGAGGAGAAGTGTGTTGAAAAAAAAAACGCATATATATCACTACCGAAGGCGTACGAAGTAGCCTTAAAAATTAAAATAAGATAGCTATTCTGCAAATTTTAAAAAAGACTGAAAACAGTAAAAATGGAATGATAAGGGATTTTTTTTTTGAAATATGACGATGTTTTTTATTAGATAATCAAAGTCTGTGATCTATTTTTTTATTTTAAGATGATTCTCACATATTTAATAGAAACTAGTTTTGAAATAGAAAAACGAGAACTATATTCTTAGTCGTAAGATCAAGTTTAAATAATACAGATTAAAAAGAATAATTCATATTATTATAAGGTGTAAACATGATAAAATAAAAATGTAATGTCAAGAGATTTTTTTTAAAGATGATTGTGATTTTTAATAAATAATTAAAACTATTTACATTTAATTTAATCATCAAATTTATGATTCTTATTCTCCTATTTTTAGAATAATTCTTATTTGATATATTCTCAATTCCTATCACTACTAACTATTGGAGAAATGCCATCAGAAACATTTCAACTTGCAAATATGCCATTGTTAAATTGGGTTAATCGTGTTTAAAAACTGGAATTTTCTAGCAGCAGTTTGCGAACGTTTTATGAGTAGCGGTATATATGCAATTTTTTAAAAAAAAATATTTCGTGTAAATGTAATTCTCATTTGCCACTGTCGGATCTGCATTTGAATTTTGAAGTGCCTCTACATCGGTACAAATGCTTGTATATTTAATCTGTTCAAATGATCTTTTGTGAGCTCGGATAAAAATAGAAGGGAGAATATGATCTCAAAATTCAGTTTTTACATAAAAGGAATATTGAAAGAAATGAATCGTTTATTCTTTACTCTATTTAGCCATTGAATTTTCTTGATAGTAACTATTATTTAACATGACTAGTAAATGGGTGTTCGTTAATCGCATCTTTATAAAGAAAAGGATAAGACTTTTTTCACCCTTTATTTTGTACAAAAACTCATTTTGATTTTTCTGTTTTCAAAAAAATCAAATTAGTTTCTCTGTTTTCTGAACCGAGTCAAAATGCTTCTTTAAAAAAACTTAAATCATAATTAAAATAAATTAGAAAAGTATTAGAAAATGAAGAATCAAATGACTTTAAATGATTTTATTGATTATATATAGTGATTGTATTTAGAAAAGTTTGTAAAAATATCATACAGAATTACGACTTCGTCAAACATTTGAGTCGCGACAAGTGCTAGATACTCAACAGACTTCAGAACACAACAAGTAGCTTGTCGAGTCTCTAAAACTCGACAGGTTGACGTGACGAATCATTTTTATAAAATACAACAATTGTGGATTATTTTTATAATTAATTTTTTTCTGTGGATTATTTATAAAAAAATTCTAAGTGGTCTTGTACATTCAATGTAAGTAAAACGGTTAAATAATATTTTTCGAATTTTTCTTGAAAATTGATTATTTAATTTAAAGAATTCCACCTGCGGCGGCCACACGCACCGCCCACCTTCCCTCCCGCGCGTCACCTCGCCGCCACCATGCTGCCTCCGGCCGTCCGCCTCGTCGGGCTCGCCTCGCCCACCTCCTTTGCTGCCGACGTCCCGCCTCCCGTCTCTAGCTCCCGTTAGGCTTCCTCCCCCTGTCCCAAAACTACCACAGTTGCCCACAACTAGGCATCTGATCTCGCATTACACGACCTTCCTTACCAGATCGCGGAGGCGGCTTCATCTCCAGATCTTTCTCCACGGCGATCGATTATGTGAGCCCTCTCGGATCCCCTCCCCGCATTTCTGATCTCATTGGTTGTTACTATCAAAGTTTTAACATTTGACGGGGGTTAGATAAACGCGTTGTTTTGTAGCACATTGACTCACCGGAGAACAACCCGGACATGCCGTGGGAGTTCACAGAGACCAACATGAAGAAGGTATGGTTGGTTTCTTACAGCTTTTGTGATGGATGTGCGAGTAGAATTTGATAAATTGATTAGATTTGGAGTAACATTAAATTAGCTGGAATTTTCTGCTCGGGCTAGTGGCATTATGCTGTTATTGACTCGATTAATACCCTTGGATAAGTCTAGAGATTGAGGTGGTTGTTAGAGAAATAAAAAGGAAAACTACAATGTGATGTGAATGCATTGCCAATTAATCCCAGCAAATGCTACATGAGGCTTTGGTATGTGCTGTTCCATTTATTTTCTGGGACAACGACATGCCCTGTTAATTTTTATGAATGGGATTCCCTGTGTTAACATTTTGCATAAAGCTTGAATTCAGGTCAAGGAGATAACTGTCTCATTATCCGAGCAATTACAAGCAATCTGCTGTTATCCCACTGCTTGAGCTAGCACAGCAGCAGCTTGGTGGTTGGGTGCCAGTTGCTGCAATGAATGCCGTAAGTTGAACTCGCATGTTAACTCTTGTAAAGTAGAAAAATTAGAACCATGCTGTCCCTGGTTTCTTGTTGTAGCTTCTGGTTCATGTGATAGACTGTGAATTCTTGTTAAGACATGTTGTAGAACTTTAAGCATATTGTCAGATGAACAATCAGAAGCTGGAGGTTATATTTTCTTTTACCAGCCGGTAAGTTGGTGATGCTGCTGTGAATATCACAGTCTATCACATGAATGTCTATCACAGCTGGTAAGTTGGTGATGCCAGCCTCGTTGTGTTCTCATATCGGTTTTCTCCGGTGTTTCTGACACTTGCGGAGCCACCAAGCTGCAGCTTGCTGCTACCGCTCGGCTCTGCCACTTCTGCCGTCATCGTTGCTGCCTTGATTTGGCTCTGGTTTTTACTAGTTTTGGTTCTGTCTGTTTGGGCTTGTTTGGCCCTAATGTGGCTCTGATTTGACCAGTTTTGGTTCTGATCTGTTTGGGCTCGTTTGACCTTGATATGGCCCTAGTTTGACTAGTTTTGGTTATAATCTGTTTGGGCTCGTTTGGCCTTGATTTGACCAAAATTTATTCCTTTGATTATGGCTATAGGCATGCCTTTGATCATGGTTATTGGTTATTAACTAGTTTTTAGTTGTCTCGACTCAGTCTTATTATTTTGGATTGAGAGTGTGTCATTATTGGCTCATCATCTGCAAGCCATTATTGTCTCATCATCTGCAATTTTGCTCGTCATCTGCAGGCCATTATTGGCTCGTCATCTGTAGCTTCGCTCGTCATCTACAGGCCATTATTGACTCATCATCTGCAGTTTCGTTTACTATTTGCCGTGTTGCTAGTTATTCCTCTACTATTTTGGTTGCTGTTGCAATCTTCTTCCGCTGAGCCTTCCGTCTTCAGAATTTTAACGTATCATAGTTTTCTCCTTTCAAACTCAAGTCTACTTCCGCCTTGAGTTTGAGAGAGGGTATTAAAGATATCTATTTATTTAGTTAGCATTCTTATATAATTTTGATTAGTACTATAATATTATATGATATTATATTTTGTTAGAACTTTTCTGTATTGACCTCTATGTATTTGGTTAAAATTCTTCTGTATTGGCCTATTGGTCTACAGTAATATTATTCTGATGTTTTCCCTTAAATTTAACAATTAACACTTCTCCTTGTTTGCAGAGGTGACCAAAGATGGTTTGTTTTCTGTTGGAGAAATGGAGTGCATGGTAATACTGATATTAATTTCAGACAAGCTTAACTGGATGCTATTTCAAATAGCTGCAAATTAGGTTTAACTGTAGGAATAGTCCATATGTGATGCTGAATGATCTTTTTTTATCTGCTTAGCATTTTTCTATTGCAGGAAACAACCCTCATTCACCTTTCTGTCTTGTTTTCACAGGGCTGCTGTGTAAATGCTCCCATGATTGCTATTGCTGACTATTCTAAAGGCTCAGAGGATTACTCATACAATTACTATGTGAGTTTTCTTTTGCTGTTTACCATGTGCTAGTACTGATGACCACCACATTGCCAATTCTCTGTCACCCTAGTTTTTACCATTATTATCCACTGGATATGGCAACCTGATGGAGCATATATGCTTTTCTTCAGTGTCTTAGACACAATATGACCAAATGAATGACCTTGTACTCAAGACATATATATTGTCAATGTTCAGTGACAATGTCAACCTAGCTGTCTACTTGTATTGGTAGCTACTAGGAAGGTTAAACCGATAACAACATAAAGGTGTTCTGCATGCTTTTGCATGTAAAATGAGCCTTTTGATTAACATAAACTAGGAGATCACATATTTGGCCCTTTCAACTCGCTCTTTCTCAGGAGGACCCCACTCCAAAGCGAGCTGTCGAGATTTTTGAGATGCTAAGAAGAGGGGGAAGTCCTCCTGTAATCTGCTTCAGCCAGCTTGCTGGGTCGTTTTACTTGTTAAAAACATGTCTTGTATAACAATGTTGACTCTTTTGCAGGTTGGCATGCAAAATCCATAATGAAAAAACTGTGGGCCTGCTGGCGTGAATACCACATTGCACACTAAGCCCAAACCTCCCCCATGCAGGGCTCTGGATGCCTGCTAGGTTTGGTTCGAATTATAAGCACATCAATAAGTTAGATCACAGCATTTGGTATGCAAACAATGTAAGGCAATGCACCAATTGTATTTGAAAGCTAATTTTTGTTTTGTTTAACAAATTAGTAGCTCCTGCGCCATCTGATTTTTGTACCATTGGGGAAGTCATCTATTGACAATGGGGGTGGTTATTCTGGAGTGCTCTCTGCATCGAGTTCAGTATACCAGCCTTTGTGTCATATCATTTCATGAACGTTTCTGATTTTCTTTCCCTTCATAATGGCAACCGTGTTGTTATTCTACATGAGGAATTGTCCAATGTTTCTTTGAAGCTTCAGAATTGTCTGTCAAAAATCTCAATAGATTTACATTGGATTCCTGGATATTAGGATTTAGGACTCTTGGGAAAGCATAGACAGAATTATTAGGAAATTCCCTTGTTTCAGATTTGTTGTTGAAACATTTTGAAGCAGCTTTGTTGGTATTCACTAGTAGTATGCAGTTGAGAGTATCATGGGAAGCATTTTACTTTGAGGAGACAGCAAATCAAGGATGATAGGTAAAATAATTAGCTCCGATATCAGAGCATTATGTGATAGTTTAGTGGTTAATATTTATGTTGTGCATAAGAGGTTATAGAGAGTCGGTTTTTTTTTTATCCCTTGAAAGGAGTAGCTCTGGTTGTCTTAACTCAGATTTCATAAAAGAAGTGTGAGAAAAATTAATTTGAAGGGAACATTTCGAGCAATTGGCCTGCCTTTGATGAGGCTTGGAATAAGGAGGGAATAATCAAATAAACTACATAGCGTGATAGGTATAAAAGGAAAAAAGAAAAGAAAATTCATTCTTTTCATCAAATACAACTTCAGTGTAAAGAAGACACCAAATTTTGCAAATACCCAAGCAAATACATGTTGTGGTATCTCAAAATTCTTGACATGGACAACAACACTCTTCATGAAACCAACTCAAGCTTCAAAACCTGTAGTAAAAAGTAACCAACCAAGCACAAAAGGGTGCAAAATAAAAAAAAAACATATTTGGAGCCAAACATCAGTTTGTAGCTGTGGTGCAACACATGCAACTGGTGAAAAGAGAAGATCTTGGCTTCTGCTTTCCTCTGCTTCTCGGAGAACTAGCAACAATCTTGTTCTTTGGAAGTGATTCCTGTTCCTTCACTGGAGACCATGTGCCAATCCTGTCCTCTGTCATTAAGCTCTGCAGTGGCCTCTTGTTTCTTCCACTGTGATTTGGTGCTCTGAAGTCTCCTTCTGGTGGTACCCTGGGACTCAACAGTGGGCTCTTCTCAGATTCTTCCTCAGCTTCAAGTTTAACTTCCACCACACTAATGTTGGTCACGGAGACGTCATTCACTACTTTGATAGATTGTTCAGTAGAATAACTGCAAGAGCTCAAATTGTCTGCTCTCTGTAGTAGTGGAGTTTCCTCACCAGCTTCTCCACCTGAACTTGGTATATGAAGAAGATACTGGTCCTCAATAGTCTTCTCAGCTGTCTCAGTGACTTTCTCCTGGATGGATTCAGCAGTACCGCTTGCCACTGTTGCTGAACCGCATTCCACCGACCGCATGCAAGAGCTAAGAACCTCACTGCTCTCAAATTTCACAACTTCAGGAACTTCAGGCAGTATCTGCTGATTTTGAACACATTGTGAGCTGATGACACTTTCTTGTGTATTTCTGATCTTCCTTTCATACATGGAGGTGATGAATCTTTCATCAATATCACATCCATTGAGTTTTACATCTCCGTTCTTGTCAAGATCTTGTGCTGATTGAAGAGTAGAGAATTGTACAGCTGTTGGTAAATTGAATAAGTCCTCTCCCTCCTTTGCTGCCACCTGCAAGTCGATGTGTAGACCTATTTCTGCATTATTTTCTGTCACATCTTGTTCTTCTATTTCCTTGACTGTCTCATTATCACACACTAGTGCTCCAGTTACAGTTGCTGGGATCAATGTAGCTGCAACAAATCCTTCTCCATTTACATAAGTTTTATCTACTTTTTCTTCATTGACAATTGGAAGATGATCTGATAATGTTGAGTCTAATTTTGTAAAATCCTTTCCATTGACCTCAACAATATCAACTAAGTCATGGATACCATTGGTCTGAGGTTCTTTGTCTGCCTCAAGACTATCTGCAAAATTCTGTACTGCAACAGCTTTATCAACAATTCCCTCGTCCACTGTGGGTGTTCTTTCAATGTCACTATGCTCCACTGGCGCCGTCACAAAATCTGAGATTTTTCTTTCAGTAGCTATCCCTTCATTTAGCTCTTCATGTTTCTCCAATTCTCTCTCACTTGTTGCACTGGAATTCAATTTTGGAAGATCTTCACCAATTCCAAGATCATCACGCGCAGTATATTCTGGATTGTCATTGTCTTCACTTTCCAATCCATGGATCTTCTTCTCTTCCTTGAGTTCTTCACCGCCCACTGTCACAGTCTCTACCGGTGTAGTTTTATTGATTTCACTGATTTCTTCCTTCTCTTCTGTTTTTTCTGTGCTATATACCTTGGGTATCTCTAGTTTCATGCCATCTACTGGTTGCACATATGGTGAACTGTCTCTCACTCTAGGCTCATCTTCCGTGACAACTTCCTTAATTTCAGAATCATCAGCATCAAGATAATCAGTGCTAATCGATTCAGTTGATAATGTAGTTTCTTTTTGCATCGGCATGAATTGATCCTCTACTGTTGATGCCTCAGTGTGTTCTTGTTCTAGGTTGGCGATTTGATCTTCCTCCACTAAATTACCACCCACTAGTGCAACTTCATTTCTGCAAGGTTCCTCCTCATCTTCTGGTAACCCTTCAATATTTTCTTCTAACAATGAGCTGGAATTACCTATGGTATTTTGTTCACTTCTCTCTCTAGTCACATCTACAGTTTGTTTGATCTTTTCATCAGACCCTGAATCATTCTTGTTGCTTATCATATCTTCGGTGGTGGCACTGACAGGAATAGAGACCTCTGTAGAATTCGTGGTTGTTTGATCAACTGCCACGTTCTTCAGAAGTGGACCGTCTGTGCAAAATTATTTACTTTATCAGAAAAATGTAAACTGCTACAGGAAAATAAGACTAAACACAGAGTGGTGCTTATGTTTAAGTGATTCTTTTTTTTTTTCTTGAGTGGTGGATTCTGAAGTTCCTTAAAGCATAGTTGCTTTAAAGCACTTGTTTCTGAAATTCCTTTAAGGATTGTGCAAAACAAAATCATTTAAAAGCAACCAATGAGATACCTAGGACACTAAAAGAATGAAGTTGAAGAGATTGTCATAGGGGAGGAAAGAAGAGTAGGACCCTAAATGATTTTTTTTAAGAGGCAAATTTTTTCTGTTTTCTTGACTAGTTCTGTAAGTCTTCATATCTGATCATGTCTGGGGCTATATGTGTTGTACTAAATAACGCACTACTAAAGAAGTAAGGGTTTGACCTGTTACCAAATAAAATCCATGGTACCTTAATGACTTTGGCTAGGCTCCCAATGTGACATAAGGCACTAGGTTTATCTTTTTCTTTTCTTTTTTCAGACCTCAAACGCTGAATTGTGATGTTCCTTTGCTAATTGCTAAACCATGCTGCTTAATAACTTCGGCATAAAATGATCATAGAAGACATCAAAACAAGCTATAAACTGCATCAGAGGGTTGATCTAACCTCTTTCTGTAGGTAAATTGCTGTTCTGATCATCATCTTGAGTTGATGTGTCATCCTGAGGTGAGCCCAGATTCTTCTCATCTAAGTCTTCAATCTTAGCAGGTGAATTCTTTTGATCTAAAACCACTTTCTCATCTCCACCATTATACATGATGGGGTCCTTTAATGACTTTGACATATCCGCATCCTCAGTGCCATCCATCTCGCTATCTAACAAAAGCATTGATATATGAGCGATCATATTGATGATTCAATTACAAATTTTTCATCTTGAAAGCACAATTCAAGTCATTCTTTTCTTACTTTTCGTGTTGCTGAGCATGGGTGGACCATCCATATGCTCAACGATTTTGTCGACACCCTGAGCTGTTTCTTCTGATACTGAGCATTGCAAAAAGAAGCTTATTAGCAAAAATAACCAAACGTCAGTCCTAGATGCATGGCAGGTAGTATGCATACCTTGTAGACCGGTTACGTTGTTGTTGCCCATCTCATTGCCCATATCACACCTCTTAGATCAAGATCTGAAGTACTACCAGCAAGTCAGAACAGTCCAATCAGCCCAAACCAAATCCACTATAGATTATAAGCCTTGACAATTAAAAAGACATGATTAAGTGCAAGTGAGCACCACATACCATAATGATGGTGTGCACTTGAATGTTTGCTAGAAAGATTGCAACAAAGACAGCACAGTTTTCCTGTGAGCGTCCTCCTAGTACTTGTACTGCTGGGAGCACAATGCTGGAAGCACAAGCCTTTGTGGGTCACCATTTCCTCTTTTCCATTTAGAAAAGTACAGGGAATTAAAGTTGGGAAATAGGAAAGGATGGCCCAATGATCTAATACTTGTATCTTTTATTAGTATGAGCAAAATTGTTTAGAGTACAATTTACTGCAATTTAGTGGGAAAGCCCAATCCTTTTCAACAAAATCATAAAGGCTTGGTCATATTGGGTGTATGATTTAACATCATTATTCTAAACACTTTTGCCGACAATACTAGAAGTGTTTGTTTGCTCTAAATCCTTTATTCTTAAGTACTTTGCTCTTTTTCAAAAACCCTTTTGTCTATGTCCATGTGAACCAATGTGTTTGTCAAAGAAGACATAAACATGAACCCTCCTACTGATTCAAGTGAATTTAGATCTGATTGTTACTTATAAAGACAGCAGTATGACATTTTGGCCTTTGTAGCCATCTGATTAAAAATCAAATGGTATAGATAAAAGTAGGAGAAAGTGAACTTTATACCGGCACGGCAGAGGATTCAAATCCTTCGTAGGTTTTTTTTTTAACTTCTGAAATAAGGTTTTTGTAGAAACTTCATCTGTTGAAAAGAGAAATCCTAATGGAACAGGGAAGTGTTTTTTTTTTTTATCATTTAGATAAAGCATTCTTTGAACCATTCAACTTTCGGCGGGTGGGTACATGCTGCTGCTGCCGCTTCTGCGTGTTTCATGCATGGTTTAAGTATGCCTGTGTTGTTCTTTTTTTTGGGATGACATATGTAATTCTTCTCTTGTCATGCTCCCTGTCTTATGGTTTTTTCTTTTATGATGCAATATAGATTTCACGGTTTTTTGGCTATAAAGTTCGGATCCAGGTGCGTTGAAAGGGGGACATGAGCCTTTGGCGTTGTTAAGTTGTTGGCTTGTTAGTGTAATCATGGCCTACACTTCTTTTTCTGCAGGCTTTGAGAGGGCGGCCTTCTTGTGCTGGTCCTCTCGCATTTCCTTTCCATTGGCTGGGAAGTGGTTTTCCACCTCACACACACAGAAAATTCCTGTGTTTATGATTGCCAGCACCAGCTTCATAGTAGCAGTTTGAAGCATGTAGTTCCTTTATATTATTTTGGATAATGCAGGAAATTTCTTTTTTTTTTAAAAGAAATTTCTGTATTTAAAAAGATTATGGACCAGATTTTGTAAATCATAAAATTGACTTTACATATCATTTATTGATTCCTGAGGTTTTCTGTATCTTGGTTTGGCAATTGGCATTAGCCATTCTTGGGGCACATTTTTGACCCAGTTTATCTGGATTTGAGCTTTTCAAATAAACTGAAGTCAAGTCAAACACGAGGTTTAAATTTCAGATTAAATCTTTTTAGTTAAATTTGTTTTGAATTAGAAGCTCCTAAAAAATTTAAAACCTCATCCGTCAGTTTATTAGGTTTATAACTTAAGTCAGTTTATACAATTTATTAAGTTTATAAAGTTAAGTTAAGCGGAGTCAATAGACTCTTAGATGAGTCCAAGCAAAATATGGGCTTATTCACCACTCGCCTGGTTATCCCAAGCCCAGCCGGCCCTAAAGAGCTAGTCGGGACGGCCAGGCCAGGCCAGGGTGACATGTCAGTCAAACCATGGACATATATAATATATTTGTAGCTAAAGAGCTCACTAGCTGCCACGTAGTAATTTTACGACCATGTAACGGATCTACTGATTTGTTAGTCCTCTCAAACAGCATCCATGAATATGCTTAATTTACTCAGGAGGTCCCCATGAATTCTGTCGAAGATGCATGCATGTAAGATATCTAGCTCCATATACCTTAGAGTGGGAAATATTGTATTATGCCACTACACTTTCGTGCATAATGCAATTTACTATCGTATGTTGGACACTTTTATAGGGATAACTAATGTTTCTTTAATTTGTTATATGCCTCTAAACCCATGTCAAAAAGACTAAAAATGCCCTTCTATAATGGAATGGCACTAAGCTAGAGTATTTTAGTCCATTCAATGGCATCTAGCATCAGGCAAAGAATTTTCAATAAAACCTTCAAAAGCGTTCAAAACTCAGTGATACATTGCAAGTTGCCAACAGTATGAAACAAAATTTCCTTAACTTAAAATTGTATATGTGGCACTGGTAGAAAAGTATATACATGCCACGCAGCGGTATATCGGTATATCCATCGATGGCTGCCCCAGCTAGCATCTATATAACATGCATGCGTGTGGTCCCCTTTGGTTTTCTTTTGACTTCACAACATACCATGCATATGGATATACATAACTATCATTTACGCAGTATAATAATACGTATATATAGCACTCGTCTTCAAAAAAACAATACGTATATGACGTTGCTTTTTTCAGTGCATCTCGGGCATCCATTGGTGCTTTTGGCGCTCACAGGTTCCCATGCATGCATGCATGTTGCTAGATCATGGCCCATGAGACGCGTGGTGTAGCTAGTCCATGGACCACACGCGCGCCAGTTCTGAAACGCAGTCACAGACTCACAGTACAGTACAGGAATTGCGAAGCTCGGAGCCGTCGGACCACACCAATGAACCGGTGGACCACTATAGTAGCAGTAGTACATCTATTACAAGTTTGATGTTACTAGGGTTTACTTTTGTTATGGTAACAGCTAGCTTCTCATGAACTATACAGCTAGCTTAGTCAAAGAGGTGCTGCATACACAAATAAGGTATCAATATCCTTCTCTATTCTTGAATTAACTTGTACCACACCAATCTAACTCCACGTCTGGATCAACATAGTTTGCACGAATCTTGAATTGACTATAAGGATTAAGAGAGGAGTTATATATATCTTCTCAAGTAAGAACGGTCCTAATAAAAGTTTTTTCAGGTTAGTGATCGAGAGTCTGTAGGTAGTCTCTAGAGTTTCATGAGATTAGTGAACAAATACACATGTGCAGATACCTATTTAGCTGATGCATGCGCGATGTCAGTAGTAACAGCTATATATGTGTGCAGTTACCTAGTTATATGCCATTGATGCCTTGTGTAGGAGCTTCCAATTAATGGCACCTGCTGGAGCACTCACTAGCTACCATCATCGACGGGTAACATGATTGGTAGGCTTTCTCTGATGTTAGAGGTGCTCCCAGAAGAGGTGTGGAAGGAGAGAGTGTGTTCATATTTCATCAAATCATCTAATTGAGAACCCCTCTCTTCAATGCAAATAAGTCGTTAGCCCCACAAATTCTTAACAGCAAAACAGAATAAAAAAGAGAAAAGCACCGATACCACACCAGATGAAACAAATTTATTTTTTTGATGATAGACTAGTGCTAGTGGGGCCTTACATGAGACTCTTCTTCAGCAAATTTTTTTCCACCATAAGACGTTCCTATTTTCTCCTCCTCTTCTCTCTCCTAGTTGACCAATTTTATTATTATTTTTATTCTTAAGCATTTGTCCAAATAGGAGAATTGGAATACACTAGGGATGACAACGGGGCGGGTAATACCCGTTCCCCGCCGGTACCCGTACCCGCGGGGACGGGTATGGGGAAAATTTAAAACTCGCGGGGGTGGGGATGAGGAAAATCCAATACTCGCGAGTAATTTTGGAACGGGTAAGCCAAACTAGTACCCAAACCCGTAAACCCGCGGAGTCCCGAAACTATGTGTATCAAGAGACAACAGTTCAATAATTCTCAATTCTTAAACCTGTAAACACGCTACCCGCTCATGAGTCCAGGCTCCCGGCCTCCCGCAGTCCCGCTCTACAGTTCAAGTACTCTCCTGTTGTAAACCCTAGATCTATCATTCTTACTCCTTAGTCCTAATCCTTCTCCACAAGACCACAATCCTGACGCCGCCGCCGCCCTCACCATCTCGTCAGCGCCGCCCTCGACAGCACCGCCCTCACCGCCTCGCCGCCTCACGGCCTCGCCGCCGCCCTCACTATCTCGTCAATGCCACCCTCGTCATCGCCGTCCTCGCCACCTTACCGCCTCATGGACTCGCCACCTCGCCGCCCTCGCCCCCTCGCCGCCTCACGGCCTCGCCGCCGCCCTCACTATCTCATCATCGCCGTCCTCGCCACCTCACGGCCTCACCGGCCTCATCAGTGCCGCCCTCACCACCTCGTCGTCGTCGCCCTCGCCGGCCTTGCAGCCCTCGTCATCAGTTCGTCACCAGTCACCACCCTAACCCTGCTTGATTTGGCATTTCAAGGTTCCTCCTTGGTTTTTTTTCTTTTGTTTGATCTTTGATGTTCTTAGATGGAAAAACCAACAATGAATCAGTGAGTAATACAATGAATTGTATATTGTCTTCTTTTATAAACATGGAGAAATTCATTCTAAAATAATTCATACATATAGAGAATATACTCAAAAAATTTAAAATAGTACACAAAATTCGGGTATCGGGGCCCCCGCGGGTATTGGGGCCCTTGGCGGGGGCGGGGGCGAGGGGCGGGTATCCCCCGCAGGGCGCGCGGGGGGGGGGGGGGGGGGGTGTGCGAAGTATACGCCCGCTCTAAACCCACTCTGTTGCCATCCCTAGAATACACTGCAGGCATGCCACTTCTAAAGAGGAGGTTATCGAGAGAACAAGGAGTATTAATCTACATTAAATTCAAAAGTATGTGCGGACAATTTCTATATAAATTACAATAATTTAGAAGTATATGGGGAAAATTATCAAAAATACAAATACAGGTGAGAATTTGTGAATTTTCTAAAAAATATAGGTGGAATGCTGTGATTTTATTTTTAAAATATAAACTAAATTTGATCTGTACCATTTATCTTCTAGTACATATAGATTGCATAAAACTTTTGTATAAGAATAGCATCAACATAATATAAGCCGACATGTAGCACTTTCAAATCAAAAAACCAAAATTACTGAAAATCGCATTTTTTTGGTGAAACTAGTAGCATAAATATTATTTCCATTTTTATTCATAATTTAAATGGCACAAATATATAAAAGCATCTTGTCTTTCACGGACACCAATCTAGTATCCCCAAACTTTTCTCCATCGTTTAATCTTGGCATTTGTCGCAGTAATTGGTAAAAACTGTTTCAGTACATAGGCCCCTGATTAAACAAAATATACTAGCTAAGTATCTAGTGATTAGCTACTAATTATGGAAACCTCATGAATTCTAATCGAACAATTTATGTACCAATTTCTCTTTTAAAAAGATTGAAGCTACTATTTGTGGGAGCCCTTTGGCTAATCAAATCCATCTGTCGTTACGGATTGTTATTCCCTATGAGTACTGGACGTAAAATATTACCCATTTGACCATAGTTTAAGCCTCTCTTTCTCGATCGATTAAAACAGTTGTAAGTTAATTATACGAAGCAGCACAGCGGCAATTGTGGCCTACTCTACGCGTACGAACCATTTCTTTTACAAATTCTTTACCACCATTAGTTGGCATGCCAATCCAATAGACAGATTAATTGAGTGTTTTTTTTTAAAAAAATTGTAAGTGGTCGAGCCCTTCAGATTGTGTGTAATTAATCCTCTATCACTGTTAAGTAATAACGATGAAAGCATCGGTGGCATTTAATATTAGAGATTGGATTCAAATCCCACGAGTCAAAAGTATAAAGTATAGTGTGGAGAGCCATTCAATAATTAATCAACTACTTGAATGAATGCGTATGATATTTTAAGACATTTAGAATTTTTTAAAAGATATTTAGATTTTTCACAATCTGTTTCAATCTCAATTATTTGATTTTTGATGAAATAGTTCACATATCCCAAAGACATACCGTCGCAATATTTGATGGCATTGATATCTTTAACTAACAAAACCTTACATTTGTCTATCTGCGATCTAGTGAATTAATTAACAAAAAATCATAAGATATTGACTTGTATTTAATCTTTTTGGACTAACATTGTGAGAGGACTTTACAAGTGTACAAGGATGGAGGACATTTTGTTTTGTGTGATCACTTATGGGTTGTTCAGTCGAAAAATAATTGTTTGAGATCGCCCAATCCACTAGTCCAACAAATTATTCCTTTCTTTTTCTTACTAACTTAGTTCTTCTTGTGTCTTTTTGCTCTCCTCCAGTCCATCTCATACAACCAACACAGATGTCTATGATCTATCATCATTGTAGTGCTATCCACTTCATGTACAGTTTATATCTCACTTTACGTGATTCACATTTATGTACGGTACTTGTATCTCATCTAAGATGACGCACGTCCGTTCTATATACAATATACATATATTAATCTCTCATGGTCAAATTTCTCATTCACCACTAATAACAATCATCTACAGTGGAGATGTGTGTAACAAAGGCATCCACGCTTACATGAGCACCTCGCCAATTATAGATGATTTTTGCCGACTACATGCCAATTAACCCACCCCTATCTTGCAAAGATCAAAATTAAGATGAAGAAGTACACTTTTGAGGAAGAGATATGTTGACATTTCAAATAAATACATTTCCAACAAAAAAAAAGAGAGAATGTCTTTGATATAAAAGTCTCCAGACATAACCATAGCAACAAACTAAACCATTCTACCAACGATATGTGATATGGCAATTTTGTTTAGAAATTTCCTAAGGTCAATCTAGCTTCTTCGGAAATTGGGTTTCTTAAAATAGTCAAAGTTAGAAAAATCAGAGGAAGAGATTTGAACTTGTTTTGATAAACAAGAGCTATAGTTTATTTGAGAGTATCTTGTTTGAGAGCACTAAAATTCATGACGCCTTTAAATTAAACTTAAAACTCTCCCAAAAGAGCTGAATGTTGAAACTTCAACAAAACTATAGGCCATTTGCATCTAACTACACGAGATTCATACTGCATGAATTGCATACAACCATGCATATACACGAAACCAACACCAAAAGAACTGCACATACATATCCAAAAACACCCCTTTTTTTGTCTTTTCAGTTTTCACACATGGCTCTTAGTTGGATATTTCGTATGCATCCTGCACTACTGCATGCTGGTCACAAGAGATAGAGCCTGAAGCTGATCAGAAGAGCCTGAAACTGACTCACACATGGGACCAGAACCTAGCTAGCAACATACATAAGATGGTCCCTTAAACTTAGGTCATTTGCAACAACCCAACTTGGCCTTGTGCACTGAACCTTGCTATGCCATGCTGCTCCTGGCCAAAAAGTTGCCCTGGTATGCATATACAAATTAACCCTAGCTAGCATACAAGACACTGTATAGCAGTTTCAATATATTCCTCTGCATGCTCATGGATAGGACCACACCAACCATATAGCTAGCTTTTTCCAAAGTTTTTAAATCTTGCAAAATTTTGAACTTTAGTCTCCTGAATTAATATATTTCTTGTTTCTTGCTAGTATTAGTATTACTACTGTTGCTCTATATATGAAGAGCTCCCTTGCCCTAGCCCTCTTCATCCATGATCTATGTATATCTTCTCTAAGTGTGCACCTTAAGCAGCTGAAGCTGCCAGCATGATCTGATCTCTCTTATGATTGCCTTGAAGTTCCTGGAAACTTTGATGGCCAAGATTCAGATCATGCTGCGCGGTTTCATCTACTAATTGGAGCACTATGAATTAAAGCATGGATCGATCAGTTGGTCAATCCCTATTTCGATTTGTTTGTATTGTGTGTTTGTTTAAGTTTGCCATCAAGAAAAATATGAGCTACTACAGATATGAGTTACTGATTTGGATCATGCATGAGATAACCCTAGATGGAGTGGTGGGATTTTGCTTAGGAATAGCACAGAAGATGGCATATTTATGTGCATGGATTTGGTGTAAGTTTCATGCTCTTTCCTTTCGGTTTGACATACAAGTCATTTTTTTTTCGCTTTTCCTGATATTTGTTGGTTTCAACAGATGAATCATGTGTGTACATGCGGTTCTTGACGATTTTTGACTTAACAATTTTTGTTGTTTCTTGATAGATCTGTCTTTTCTTACATGTTGGATATTGGATCTAAGTATCTAACCTCTTTGATTTCTAGATTCTTTTTTTTTATTCTAAGAAAAGATTGGATTTTTCATTAGTGTTATGCTTTTAAGTATATGAATTTCAATTATTTTGAAAAAAGCTATGCGAGTTTAAATTGAGAAATGATTAATTTCTCAAATCATATTAGATGCAACTCAATTTGTCTTGACCATACAGGATTCTATTTCTTGTGTATTTCTTCTATTTCTTTCTATATTATCACTTTTAAATATTAGTTTGTGGTTGGATCTACATCGGTGTGAAGAATCTCGCTCCTTAGCCTCGTTATATGAAATAATAACCTTAATTTGATGAGAGGTTAACAAAAATGAGAGGTGCTCAATATATAAACATTTAATGTTGCCTTAGTTTTACTCACGATTTTTGTGATAGCATAAATGACAGATATTAACATTCGAAGTAAGTTGGATTTTGACTTGGAGTACTTCCCAATTGTCTCTGACATTGTTCATATATACATAACTGCAAAGTACTTGGAGCTTGAATTATATATCCCCAACTGCATGGATGCATGTCTATTTGTATTTGGAACCATAGCACATGGTTTCATTAAATATGTACAATTTTCCAATCTAAATGGAACAAATTTTTCATGAAAAAGATCTTGTTTAACATGTTCATTGTGTAGTCTAGGTATTAGAATTTTCTAGAATATTGGGTGGAGTTTTGCAATTTAATGGACTACAAATATTGAATTTTATGATATGATCGCACCTGGATACCAAAACCAAATCATAGTTTTGGTTTTTTACATTTAAATTTAGTATGTAAAGACAGAAAAATTAATTAATCTCCCCTATTATCAACAGATGAACAATACTTAATGTCATAGATACACATGGCCATGTATCGAATATGGATTGGAGTAGACAGTTGATGTTTGGTGTTTTGAGGTTTTTTTTAGGACAGGGACGTTTGCAATGTGTATTAGTGGTGTGAATCAAAAGGAGTGGGAGGAAGGAAAGGAAATTAGGGAGAAATATATAAAGCATATAGCATGGGATACGTTATGCATAAAAAAATATAGACCCCATATAGATAAAGTAAAAATATGTAGAGTGTCTAAGGCACAGGTTATTAGTTATTACAAATATATGAGAGGCTCATATATCAAATTATCTTTACAAATAGAAAGTATAAGTGACGCTTTATCTAAGAGTGAACCTAGCACAAAATTTTGTTGGAGGCACTATCACAGGTAGATAAGACTGCAGGATGGCATGAGCACCTAAAGGTGGGGCTAATATATGATCAGCATGATAAGGAGTTCATGCTTAGATGTGGGGCTCACACACAAAAAATTATGAGTCCCATATAGATAAAGTAAAAATATGTAAATGTATAAAAAACATGTTAATAATTATTACAAACATATAAAAAGTTCACATATCATATAATTTTTACAAATATAAAGCATCGTTGACACTATATTTAAGAATGAACTCAACACAAAACTTTGATGAAAACATTATCATGAAGTAGGTAGGACCATAGGAGCAACTAAAGGTGAGGCTGACATATTTGTTAAAACCTCTTAAAGGAATTATGCACTAACCATTTGGGGTGCTTGCCCCTATCCCAATAATGTGGGTTCACTCCTAACTTCATAAATTTAGAATGTATGATTAGAATGGTTATTGATTAGGATTATCTTAATCTGCAAGACTGACCTCACCATTATTTAATCCGATGTAAAGTATATTGATATGAAAATAAAGAGGAGAGTCCTCAAATCATAATGGTCTTAATTAAAATATTTTTTTTCTTGTATAACTAGCCTTCTCGGTCTCGACAATATTTCTGAAAATCGTTACTCAGTTTATCCTCTTATCTAATAAAGTAAACCTAACTTTCGATTTGATTGTCAAGTTAAAGGTACCTTTGCTTTATTGTTTTGGCAGATATATGGAAATGGTGAAATGCATGCATGCACATGCCGCACATTTCATTTACGTTTTCCAGCTTGGCGTTTACCTGTACGGCTTGTAATATTTTCTGCCAGTCCTGCCAATAACATATGTTATGCGTATATGTCTATTTATCTGACATGTGCATGCAAGTCAATTTGAGAAGGAATTGTGTGTTGTTACTGTTAAATGTGCCGCACAAAAATAGATGAAAATAAGGCGTGGCATGATCTCTAACAACTCAAATTAGTCGAATTATCTTTTTCAAGTATTGATTTAATTAGAGAGAGTTTTATAAACTATATAGACAAATGTTATTTGTCCATTTTGAATTTGATAGTACAATCTTGAGTATCATTGATCTTGCGGTCTTGACATTGTCATCTTCTTTTACCACCTCCTCTCTCATCCGCCACACTATCTCACCACCCTCTTTCTGTGATGTCTCCTCCTCTTCTGTTGTCCTCTTCTACTGTCGTCCACCGCTGCCATTTATTATTTGTCAAAAAGGTGCTAATGAGATTGGAATCCAAGTATATAGGCAATCGTTGCTTCTGCCCACTGTACGTTTGACATCCCTAGACGGCAGTCCATTTTTTCTGAAAAGTAGATGCTAGTCAGCACTACATGCCAATCGGTACATCTTGCATGCAATACATTTCATCATTTGTTTCAGATGGTTCCAACCCCATCTCTCTCACACGCATACAGTTTATTATGGAGTTATGGTTTGCATCACCACCACCTCTCTTGAACCTTGGAAGCTATCGAGTGGTCCCTGTGATCGATATCATTTAGTAATAGGCTGACAAATTTAAGGCATGCGTGGCCATACATGGAGGTCCATTTCTCTTTGATTCAAATCTTCTATGTTAAAAAGCACAAAAAAAAAACATGTTTAGCAGAGTTACACGATCATAAACTAACTAATAGAATAAAGATATGAGATCTTTTAAATCTTAATATAACAGACAATTTTTGCTACCAAAATCCTAAATCTTTTTTTGACTTGATATACTGAAATACAAATCTATTTCGCTGGCATACATGCTCTAAATAACTGAGAAATCACCCAGTAGTGTTTGTTTGGGAGCACTATGATGCTAGCCGTTGGTAGGCAGTGTCCAAACTCCAAAGCTCAAAACCTGTGCTTCTGCGCACGCCGCATTGCTTGACTTTTGCTAAGAACAAGAAAAAAAAGTTACATGCGTTTTCTGAATTCTGATATCATGCTCACGCCTGCATCTGCATCTGTACTCTTTTCTCCAAGCTGTCCTTGTTTACTTGTTTGTTTCCATCTCTCTGGTACTAGTACTTTTCTTTCTTGGGGCAATCGCATGATTGCTTCTGTGGATTGCACAAGCCACAAGAGTTTCTCCTCATTCATTCTTGCAAAAAAAAAAAAGACCTGACAAAGAAACAGGTGGATCGCACACAAAATCTGAATTTGGTTTCTTCCCCTTCGAGCAGTTTATCTAAGGATTGATATCTCCGGCAAAGTATTTTTATACTGCCATGTTGTATCAAATACTATAAAAAAGTATTATAGTACTTGATGTATATATTCTGCAAGCCCTTCAAATGTCTTCTAAATCATCCTATATAAGATGATGATCAAATAACTATTATTTCATCCAATTTTCTTTTTTTTTTCTTCATGTATAGAATGATTTAAAGTGTTATGTTTGGTTCGGTCGCATAATACAGTAAACACCATTTTCATAATTTTTCTTATACTTTTTTCAATTTTTTTTTATAGTACCTCACAACACTTGCACCCTAAAGATTTTTTTGTATTAGATATCAACCTATATACTAAAACCTTGCAGCCTAAAAACAAGTTTATTTTCTAGTTTATATTGCATACATCTCT